>OX374631.1:7700000-10200000 GCA_947347705.1 Nymphula nitidulata
CAATACGACAGTAAATTAAAACGTGGGCTATATTAGTTCATAGAAATGATTTGCCACTTTCAAAAACATTTTATTCATTTATTTCATAACATTTCTATGAAATAATGCATCCAATGTTATATTTTTTCATACAAATGACATGAAATTATTAAATGAATAAGATGTTTTTGAAAGTGGCAAACCATTTCTATGAACTAATATAGCCCACGTTTTAATTTATTGTCGTATTGACGGCACCTGTATAAAGCTTGATTTTTACAAAACTATCAGAATTATTTGATTTCTCTGTGATAATTTATTTTTAGTCATGGACCGATTGTTGATCAAAATGCAAACAAACTGCTTCCGAATTCAATATTCTGGAAAACTACGGCAAATATCAAAATTTTTTCATAAGGACGCAGGCACGGTTTGAGTCTTAACTGACATTAAATCACCACTGTAGGTAAGCCATCTTCAGGTAGTATCAATCTTATGTATCAATGCTTTATGTCAATGTCAAAACACAATAGTATAGGTAATGATGGATCAACCTGAAAAAAAATTACGAGCGTTTACGCCGCACGCCTTTCCATACAAACTTTCAAGTCGAATATATTGGAAACGAACACACCAATTCTAACAAAAGTTGCAATGCATAAGCGAATCAGGCTACTTTAAAAAGATTAAATAGGATTTTTTAAAAGTCTAATAACAATGAATTTTTTTGAAAATTGCTTTTATTATACCGGAAAAACCGGATTAGGCGGCGTAAACCTCCTTAATTTGAAATTAAGGGGGTTTTTAACATCAATATCTACAGTGTCCATTGGAAGCTCTCCTGTGTAATACTTGTTGATTTTAATATTAAATTCTAAAATAAACCACTCACGAAAATCACTGCTAAATAAGCTATTTAAATAAAACTGCTACTAATTATCTCATCACATAATCAGACGACAGCTCGACATGAAGCAAAAAAGAATTTGTTGATGTTTATTGAAAGTGCTACTTAATGAATAAAAACATGTTATTGATTCAAGTGGTAGGCTTATTTTAGCGTACTTATTCGAAACGGTTTTGGCCATTGACTTGGTACTTGCTAAATAAATACCAGAAAAGATCGCTAAGCTTATCTCACGGCTGAAAGAAAATGAGATCGTACCGCCCTGTGGTAAGGCGGCAAATCTTAGAGAGACCGCACATATACAATTTCATGTTGGCCGACTAAATCGCAGAATGTACTAATAGACATAGAATCTTATGATAGCCCGCACATCATAACCAACTAAATCGTTCAACTGAACGATCACTTAAAAAGTTGGCCAACTTTCGGCCGATAGCTTATTAGAACGGGCTAAACGGGCTTACTATGCAAGTTCGCAGTCTATGCAAATTAGTTGTTTAGTCGCACGGTAAGATGCAGTAGGACCATACCCGTGTGCGTGATTTCCCCATGCTTTGATTTTTGCCGACCGGCATGCAGCCGCCCAATCGATCTCTGCATTCTCTACTTGTAACAAATGAAAAAATAGAACTGCTGATCGACGAAGTCCAAAAAAGGCCAGCCTTTAAAAAACTTATCTGAGTAATATCTGTTTAGAATGTAAGGCATGATGTTTCCCACGTTCTAATCTGTAACTTATTATCGGATGAACTCAATGTTTTGTTCAATTTTCGTCTCCTTTTTATTAATTTAAGAAGTAGTGCGTTGTTTTTCTGCATTTTCTCGCAGACGTCACTGCGCTAGTAACACTGTCACCAACTAAGTCGGCTATGTCTGCGGCCTATGAAAGCTCGCAATTTAGTTGTTCGATAGTCGGCCAACTTGAAATTGTAAGTTTTGCTGTGTCTCTTACCTAAGGTCCTTAGATCACCTTTTTTTTTTAATTGAATTGAACAAATGTAAAATTTTAAAATGGCGCTATCTATACCAATTAAAAAGTAGGCAAAGAAGAGATCGATTTTCAAATCTATTTTTAAGTTTGGACAAAAATGTTGAGTGCTAACTACGACAGTAGGTACATCTATATTGGGCTAGTTTTATTTTTTAATAAATGATCTCATGAATAAAAACCTATAAACAGACTAATTTTTATAAGAATTGCTACATCTTTGAATAACTTAGTGCTTTTGTGTACTAAATTATAGGCAACGCTTTATGATTTTTATGGGGAGAACCCCAAAAACGCACCACATATTTCTCGAAAGTTGTTACTAGCTATAATAGTTAAATTATTGAATTTGACAGTCGGGAATATGCATATTTTTATATGATTTTAAATTTAATACTAAGTACTCAGTAACATTAAACACTAAAAGAATTTCAGAAAAATATTAATAATACCTGGCTTACAACCAGATTAAGTTCCATGCTAGAGAAGGAGATCCGATATGGAATTTGACGACAAAGACAATACACACCCGTTATACATTTTTCATCTAAAAAGTGATTTTAGAAAGAGACAGGTATACCTAATGCAATTTCTAGATCAAATATCTCGGATATTTTTTGGCTAAAAACAATTCTGGTTTCACTATTAGCAGTTTAACGTTGTCTTTTTTTATAAATGTATTAATACCAGTAGGTACATGACAAATTTTTATTCACATTCTTCGTTGATAACAGCCCAAGGCGTGCCAAGGCCTTATTACTTCTCAATTTTATTTTCTCATACAAGTAAGTAACTATGAAAAGGTTGCTACTTGGTATGTTACAGGTTGCCAATTGGCCTAGCTAACTACTTTTTGACAGCACACGCTGTAACCTATTTATGCGGTTTTTTGCCACAGACCTTTACTTTACGATAAGTAGGTATGCCTTTTTAGATAAAAGGCTCTTTAACTAAAGACTTGTCATACAAGCGGTATCTATGGAAAACATTTGGAGTTGCATATAGTCACTCACTTTCCATAAACATCAAAAAAAGCAAAAAAGCTAGTCTATTTCAAAGCCTGCCAAATTATACTTGGTCTAAGTTATAAAGCCTTCTTTTCTTATAAAAATCAGCCTATAGATATTTTTACTTATTTATACATCGCCTATTAAGTTAAGAGATGTAGACTTATGTAGTTTGTAGGATTTGATGACAATGAGATTGATATTTAAGTATTGTCTGCTAAGTGAAGTGTCTATGCAATTAATAAAAAAATATTATTTATTTATAGAGACTGAGTTCATTACCTAGACCTACATAAATAAAATATATGGCAATTGAAACCTTATGCTTATAACATGTTATTAAGTACCGTAAACTTGTACTATTTTATTTTAACCATAACTGACTAGTCTGACTACCTTCTGAAATTATTAAATAATAATGGGGAATATGCATATTTTTTTAAGGTTTTAAAATAAATTCTAAGTACACTGTTACAAATCAATTTACAAAACTGGAAGAATTTCAGAAAATAATTGATGAATACCTGACTTATATTATAACCACATAAATTAACGTGTTAGACAAAGAGATCCGATATGAAATTTGACGTCATATTACACACCCGCCATACTAGGTGCGAATAGTAAATTTGTTCATGAGTTTGTATTGTAATTTTTAATATTTACGTTTTTCTTTTTTACCGGTCTATCTATATTTCTCCGTTATTGTATTTCATATTAAAAGTTATTTTAGAAAGGGACAGGAATACTGCGATTTCTAATTCAAATATCTCGGGTAATTTTTTGCTAAAATCAATTCTGTTTTCACTATTAGCAGTATAATTTTATGTATTTTTTAATATATTTTTAATTTTAATTTACTAAGCAAGCACTAATGTTAGAGCAAGGGGAAAAAATAAGTTTGTCATTTTAGGATTGATTTTGTATATGGCTGGGTTACTTACATTTATTTATCTTTGTCAAAAAAGTAAAAAAACAAAAAATAATGCTTTATAGATGAACTGCCACGTGAAACTATAATAATATGAAAATTAAATAATTATTATTCTAGTGCATTTATAATTAATTATACCTACGTCTATAAGAGAGCTATGCTTGTTCCGCAACCGCAATAAAGTGCAATTATGTCTTGCTTGTAGGTAACCTACAGACTAAATTTAGTTTAAGCGATAAACTAAGATAATAAAAGTATCACGCTGAAAATTAAAATATAAATATTGTAAGAAGTAAGGAAGGAAATCGCTATTTTCAGAGCAGACAAGTCACAATAATTCATAATCGCGTTTTGTATTTTCTATTAAGTATTTTAAGTACCTATATTTTTACTGATGCATGTCTCTGTTAAAGTGAAATTTGTTTTTGAATAAAATGTTTTTAAACAAATATTTGTTTGATTATTTAGGAGTATAATCCAATGTATGTACCAATGATGATAGAGGTTATGCCTGTAGGTACTAGTGAGAGAGTTACCAATACATACAAAATTTTATATCATATGAAGATTTCTGTTCTGTATAATAATAATTATAATATTCAAATAACACTCGCACCTATTATCTATCTAGCCCAAAGTAAGCATCTTTAAGAGATTGTGTTGTGGATTAGATAACGGGGAAATATTGATGATGATGTATGATAAATATTATTTCAAGGTGGACTTTAAAATTATTAGTGCTACTAAAAATTTCCTTTTAAAATGCAAAATTTTGATTTTGTATATTTATTACAGAAAAAATATCAATATTCAGATTAAAAAAGACATGCCCTAGGGTACGATGTGAAGTGTTAAAATAAATCAGATTTATTTAAAAAAAAATAGAAACTTATAATAACTACTTGCATAAAATAAGTAAGTAGTTATGTCATAATAATATGTGGCGAATGCCCCATTGGTTGCTAAATATAAACCATAGCAATAATTTTGTGTCTTACAAAATAGACCGTCCAAAATCTGGCTGGACACGAAATATAATGAAGTGGCCAACGATAAATAATGCATTGTGTGACTTTAATCGGGTCTGCTTAACTCATCAACGCGCATACGCAGGATTTGGTGCTAGGGTTGACGATATGAGTTTATACCTATTATTGTCTTATATTTACGAGTTTAATTGATTAGTCCTTCTGTTTTTTGTTATCAAGCTAGCACACAATGCCGAAATGATTAATCGCCCTGATTATTAACATTCGCGGGGCAACCGCCTAAATTTTACCGCAACCGCTTTAACCCACCAACCTGCATTAGGCCAGCTTGGTGGTGATATGGTCCAAACTCCTCATGTGTTTCTCCCATGTCAGAACGCCAGTGCCCAGCAGTGGGATGCAAATAAGCCGGTGATAATTGCCATTTCGTATCTACCGCTTGAAAAAGCAATATCAGAGCAGCTATTGATTGATACCCCGCCGAACGAGTAAGTATTTTTTCAGTTATACCAACTATGCGGTTTAGTTATTTATGTATGGTTCATTTTTAACCCCCGACTAAAAAAGAGGGGTGTCATAAGTTTGACGTGTCTGTCTGTGTATCTGTGTGTCTGTCTCTGGCATCGTAGCACCTAAACGAAGACCGATTTTGATTAGGTTTCTTTTGTTTGAAAGCTGACTTGATTAGGATGGTTTATAGATATAATTTATAAAGATTAGTTCAGGCGTTTGATAACCATCAGCTCATTTTCTACATGATAAATGGGTTTTATTAACTTTCACAGATCCGAATGGTTTGAAATTTGGTGTATTGTCACTTCGGTGACATTCCCATGACATACTAACCTTGAGCTGATCCTAAACCAACAAAAAGTCTGCGGAATGCTTAAATCTTCAGAAAATTACAGCAGATATAGCGGGCTCAAAGAATAGTCTCAATGAGATAGTCTTAGATTGATGTTTAACGAGGCCTGGGGTTACTTAAAATTTTTATTTTATAAGAAAATGAACCAAGTCCCTAGTTACCTACTCCCTCAAAGAAATTGCTTATTGGCAACCCTGAAACAATAATTTCGACTTGCTACATTTAAGTAGGGCTGTTTACATCACGTCACCGTGTATGTAGTCATCTGGAAGATATTTTCTAATTGAAAATATAAAATTGAAAATTTTATGTAACCCCCGGCGTCATTAATCATCTATCTAACACCGCGTGACGCGTCTCATTGAGACTATTCTTATGAGAGCCGAAACACACTATAAGTATCTGCTGTAAGTTTCTGAAGAGTGAAGCATTCCGCAGACTTTTTGATGGTATAGGATCAGCTCAAGGTTGGTATGTCATGGGAATGTCACCGAAATGACACCAAATTTTAAATTAATCGGATCTGTGAAAGTTAGCAAAACCCTTTTATCATCTAGAAAATGAGCTGATAGTCATCAAACGCCTGAACTGATTTATAGCTAATAGCTAATCAGCCTTTTTGGTTTTTTATACTTTTGTACTTAGTTATTTATATTTGTCGTTTCTGGGTTTTCTATATGTCTGTTTTTGATACTGGTGTAGTGCAAAGACGTGGTTTTCTTGGTTCCCACTTTTTTCTACCATATATTACAGGGTATTACAGTCCACGGGCTCCAGCCTACCGTTAACTCAGACAGACACGTCAAACTTATAACACCTCTCTTTTTTCGTTAGGGGTTAAAACAATAACAAAATGATAAATGTTCGTACGTAGGTACGTACCCTCAGCTACGAAAGTCAGTTAATTCCAAAACAGGTTATACGAGGGTCAAATTGAAAGTTCTTACAGAATCAAAAACTGGGCCAACTAGCAAGTGATTAGTTTTTAACCGACTTCTAAAAATTCTTTTTTTATTCGATAGAGTATACTCCGGTGGTGGTCCCATTGTCACCAAGTCAAGATCAGACTCAAGTCAACCTCAAATTTTATTGGCACGTATGAGATGTTTCACTTTTTTTCAAAGCTATTCAAGTGTTGGCTTCTGTTAGTCGTCATCTAATGTTAATGAGCTGATGATGGTAGGTACAACTCCTTAACGGTTAGGAGTTAGAAGATAATTCTTTGACTATGTATTTCAACCAAAGACTGAGAGACAGACAAGTTGATAGTGCTGACGGTCACCCATCTTGCTTTGACCTTAGGAAATCACTTAAAAATGTAAAAAAATATTTTTTAACAAAAATAAAACCGACTTCAAAACACTAAAAAAGAAAAATAATCTAATAATTTCAGTGCCTAGTTACCTCCTAAAATGTATTCTTTAGAGTTGGTGCTAAGTTGTTTCCAGAGACAATAGAAAGTGAAGCACCAACTCCAAAAAATACATTTTAGGAGGTAAGTACCTAGGTACCGAAATTAATTATTTTTTCCTTTATAGTGTTTTGAAGTGGGTTTTATTTTTGTTAAAAATATTTTATTATATATTTTCATAATATGTAGTTTCCATTCACATCAATATATCGCTGCATCCGATGAAACCACTGAGAAAAGTACTTTGCCCATTCGTCCTTAGGGGTCTCTTCGACGGCGTTTTGAAACGCAGTCACTGCTTCGTCGGCCTTAGATCATAGACACTTGATCCGAGTTCCTCGGCGTTCATAAATTGTTTTCCTCGAAGTTTTTCCTTTATTTTCGGGAATAAATAAAAATCACAAGGTAGTGGCTATACATACCCAGAAATTCTACGTGCGACGTTGCCAAAGAGTCCATCGTTCGCCTGGCAGTGTGTGACGAAACGTTGAATTATAAGAAGAATTACTTAGGATCCTCCTACACTAGGTCGTTTCTCTCGAACTTTTACCAAGACATGTAGCAAACAATTATTTGTGTACCTACCACTTTGCAGTAGATAACTGTTTTTCGATCCTCTAAAACAATTGTCGCGTAATGACCTTCCGAAGAACGAGGCCACAATCTTTTTTCAATGCTTCGTCCTCTCTTCGCTTTAGCTGGCAACTCCTTGGAAGGAAACACCCACTGAGCAGACTTTCCTTTTGTTTCGGATCATAACAGTAAATCCACAGACAGCTTTCCTCACCCATAAGTATATCGAACACAGCATTTGAGTCTAAATTTTCGTGATCTAAATGTTTTAGTCAGCTAAATGTTTGAACCATTTCACGGCACTTATCAACACGACAAAGTTTTGGGGCCTCGGTCAAATTTTTTTATACAACTAGATGACAAACAAGCTGACGGCCCACCTGATGGTAAGCGGTTACCGCCGCCTATAGACACCTGCCCGCCTAGCATGACCACCGAAACGCGTTACGATAAAGCTATTTATCGGTACGAACTGTCAAAAATCATTGAATATAACCGCCATCTTGAAACTTTATCGAAACTGCGAACTTGTATTGTATAAGTATACATATACATGTTCACGTTTCGGTGGTCATACTAGGCGGGCTGCAATAATACTATTTAAGGCTCTGATGTCAGGTTCTTTTCATTCCTACTTTATAGACAATTAAATTTTAATTGTCGGTTAAACTTTAATAGATTAAATTTTAATTGGAATATCGGTATGAAAGAGTTAAACGTTCGTTGCTGACGATACCTACCAAAGCCAATTCTCTGTAGGTACAATTTTACTTATCCTAAGTACCTACTTATGCCTTCGACACCTAACACATTTATTTATTTTACAAAAAGGAATCTGACTCAACAAGGCATCAACGCTGTAATTAAAGACAAAAAAACAGATAAAAGACTACCTAATGTGTGACAATATATTGATCACGGCTCGTGAGCGCAGCTGCCATAACAAGCGATGAGATGGGGTGCGCACGCGACGATCAAGGGAACAAGGCGTGCATGTGTTCGCTTTTTATTTATACCTAGTTATCTGGCAATAATTAAATAGCTCTACCGGTTTATCCTTAGTGCTCATTGCACTATACTAGAATCGAGGAATCGGAATATTGTCAAATTTATTTCAATTACGTAATAGCAAGGATGATATAAGATGGTCTATCTATAGTAATAGATAGAGATAGGTATCTACAATTTGGGCTGTTTTGAACATTTCAAAATGCTCTTCAATATACAGAAGTTATACAAAGTGATTCATACATATAGTATACCCTGTAAATTAAGTTTAAAGATTAATAGTAAGCATTAGAATAAAATCATAGGGCTGTACCAAGTCCTCGGTAGCTTGGTGGTCAGAGCAGTCATCCGGATTGTGAAAGATCGCGGGTTCAATTCCCACGCTAGGACATAAATTCTTTTAATCTGGATATTTTTCTATCTTTGAATCATTTATTAAAATGTTAAAATAAATTTAATCTGTAAAAAAAAAATGTTTGTATGTTTGTCTCCTATGCGCTCCGAAACCATGTATCAGATTGTGAAGAAACTTTGGGAGGGTGTTCTGGGAACGGCCGCAAAGGGTCATGGATTATAAAACTATTATTATTATTATAAAACCTAATGGTTTTCCCTTTTTTACGAGCATTGCAAAAGCATGCCGGGTGCAACTAGTAAAATATTTCAAGAACCGCTAATATCTGGCTTACGTAGGTAGATAAAAATAGATTGCAGGTTCTTACCTACATACTTACATATTTATCTACCACAGATCAAGTCTAAGGTATCGTCGAATGAACTTAACGATGCTGTTCATAATAGTGACAAAACACTACGCCGATCTCAGATCTCCGATAGACACTATCCACTGACTATACCTACCTACGCTACGTCGAGAGCAACGTGAGCAACTTGAATGTGAACTAGCAATATCCCTTCTTCCTTTATATAGATTCCTTTTAAAGTGGCATGTAAAGGTAGGTACCTAAGACATCTTGGGGTGCCAAGTTGGGGTGGCTAGGGCAGTAGGTACGTGCTTGCTGTACTGTCCTATCTCTAGATAGTGTTGAGCCTGCTTTGTATAGTAAAAAAACTTATATAAAAAACTTCTTCGACGGTGAGTTTAGGTGGATTATTGTTTGCAGAATATCTAGCTATAAATCTATCTCAGGATAAGTGTAGCCGGCTGACGGATGGGAAGCACCAATGGTGCGTGTTACCTCTGCGGTGCGGTCTGAAGTCTATACTGATGACCTATTGATGGCGCTTGGTTGCCTGATATGAACTGAACTCTATCGCGTCCTGTCTATCGGCAAAATGTGGAGCAGTGTGCTTATGTTCTTAGAAATGGATTAATTAGTGGGCTAGTATTTAACTGATTACTGAACACACCAAACCTAACCAACCTTAAAAATATAATTGATCATCAAAAACTATGGTTGGTCATCAAAAATACCAATAAATTAACAATTAAAAATTCTTATTTTAACTGACTTCAAAAACGAGGAGGTTCTCAATTCGGCCGGTATGTTTTTTTTCTATGTATGTACACCGATCACGCCGAGATTACTGATCCGATTTACGTATTTCTTTTTTTGTTCGATGCGGAATAGTTGCCATTTGGTCCCATATTTTTTTTTCAAAATCATTTGAGTAGTTTATTTTTAAAATAAAAAAAAACTGAAATCAGTAGGTCGTCTACGTATGCGAAATTGCGGATTTATGCTTTCCTATGACTTTTTAGTGAAACGATACGATAGTGGGAAACAATATAACTTGACGGTCACCCATTTAGCTTCCTTCATCTAGAACCTTAGAAAGTTAACACTAAAATTGTGAAAAAAAAAATTAAAACAAAAATTAAAACCGACTTTAAAAAACTGAAAAGGATAAAATAATTAAATTTGAGTAGGTAGGTACAGGCAGGTACTAAGTTGTTTTCAAAAACAATAGAAGATAAAGCACCGACTCCAAAAAATATGTTTCTAGGGGATGAGTACCTACCTACTCAAATTTAATTATTTTATCCTTTTCAGTTTTTTAGTCGCTTTTATTTTTGTTTAAATTTTTTTTATGACCACGTTAATATTTTATTTAGACCCTTTAAATTTTTCTAATTTTTAGTGTAAGTAGGTACGAGTACCTACGATGAGTATAAAAAGTATGTATATGTAGGTGACATTTCTCTATTATATAAAATGTATGACATGTAACTTTTTAAGTTACGAAACCTATGGGAAAGTTTTAAAAGAGACTGACCTTGCATGTAATAAAGGTACACATAATATAATTTTGGTCGTTTTATTTTCTGAGGAGGTTACCTATGGCTTTAGGAAGTCCTTAATCTCAGTCAGTGAAATGCGCAATTTTAGCATGGTAGCTTATATTGTTTCCCAATATCGAATAATATATCAGATCATACAAACAAGGAGATAATATTTATGGCTGCCAATCTCATAACTATCATAGAGACAAGAATAATATTCTAAGTTACTATGCATGATGGCAACGTCGTGAGCACTAAGGCACTTATGTGTTCAGGGGCCTTACCACCATCTTTATAAAAGCGATTCATATTCCGCTCGGTTCAGTATTGGTTCCTAAACTGCGTCGCTGTCATAGTCGTAGATAGCGTCGTAGTACGAATTAACGATTCTACTCATTTTAGGTCCTAAACTGGATCGCGATAAAAGATGGTGGTACGGGTCCAGTGATGTTTAAAGACTGGAACCAGAAATGCGGCCGCCCCACTTCTGGTTCTCAGTTTTAAATTTTGCATAACTGTAGTTTGTTAGTGGATAATTGTCTATTTATTTGTATGAGATCAATAAAAATTGAGATCCTAATAAACAAACCATCAAGCTATCATCAGTAGCGATGGCCGCCCGCTACCGTGCGTGAGAACCGGGGGCTTAAAGTCGATCCCAAGGGGTTTCGCTAACACGGTTCTTATGACAACAAACGAACGCCGCTCCCTGAAACTTTCGCATACAGATCATCCAATTAACTTGTTAATTGTGTTGTTAATTAGATATGTGGAAATGACATTTGTAAATCTTGTAATGTCACGACCCGTGTGTGTATGGAGCTAGGTCTTAAAGAAAGGGGTAGATAAATACAAGGTATTCTTATTTATTAGATTGCATACTTAGACTATTTACGTACCTGTACCTACTGTGACTTAGGTACTGCCATTATCCACTTGTGCTGAATCAAGCTATCGAAAATATCGCATTTTTCACATCACAAACCTACAACTACAATTAAAATTTACAAATGCATACAATCATCATCATCATCATCAGCAGCCTATATACGTCCCACTGCTGGGCACAGGCCTTCCTACATGGGAGAAACACATGAGGAGTTTGGACCATAACACCACCACGCTGGCCCAATGCGGGTTGGTGGGTTAAAGCGGTTGTAGTAACAACCGGGACCAACGGCTTAACGTGCCTTCCGAAGCACGGGGGAGCTAGAAGATTATAAATTTTGGTTGACCCATCCCAGGGTCGACCATGGCGAAAGTTGCTTTGTTTTTGTATTCGAAACCAGAGCGCTCAAACCAATACGCCACCGAGCTCCTCAAATCAATGCATACAATACCCATTGAAAATCAATGACAATACCTAGCTACCTCGAAGGAATAAGATTAATTTGCTTTCGTAGTAGGCAAGTATGTACCTATAGCGGATACAATAATTAGATATTCTTATATTCTTAATTTTTGATTTTACTAATACTTACTTACTTTTTTAATTTTTAATTTTTGTTAAATGTTTGAAAAATTACTTAGTAAGAGCTAGAAAAATTTCACGTCGTGAGGCAGGAATCGAACCCGCGACCTTTCGCAATCCGGGCTACTGCTCTGACCACTGAGCCACCCAGTACTTGGGATATCCCTGTGAAATTCTTCTAGTCTATCTGTATTTGCGTTTATGAGCTAACGTCCACCCTACAATGTCGAAATATTCTATTTCAACATCCGAAACGAGTAATTTTACAAATACCTACGATTCGGTTAAGTTGAGACAGTGCTTTCAAATATTCTTAATTTTTTATATGATTTTTAATTTTTTTTTATTTATTGTCGCGGGTTCGATTCCTGCCTCAGGACGTGAAATTTTTCTATTTTTATTATATTTTAATTAGGTACTTAGATATTCTTCTTAATTTTATTTTAATATGTATTTCAAAACATAACAGAAATATAATATTTCGACATTGTGAGGGTGGGTATACGTTAGTTTATTCTAACGCAAACACTTATGTAAGCATTCTAAAATTAATCGCTTCCAGGTCTGACTGTCCTATTAAGCGACACATGATATAGCTATAGGCGATAGGTTTAACAAGCTAATGTCAGGACATATTCACTAACACTACTAACTTAGTCAAGTAAGATAAAAATCGTTACCTACCTAATCAATTGTCTGAAATAAAGAAAAACGCACAGCTAGAGGAACTTCATAGGGTTATCCCAAGATATCTCGGCTCTCTGTAGCTCAAATACCTAGTTGGAGCAGCCTCTTTATTCCCAACTGTCGGATCACAGATTCGATTCGAAAAGTCACATCTTGTCTCGCTTCGACGCACCGCGATAAAAAGTGACGTGTATAGAGTTTCCGATGTTCGAATCCTTTCTGACAGTCAATTGAGAATAAGGGGGCAGGTCACCCTGATTATGAAAGGTCACGGGTTCAGTTCCCGCCCCAGAACATGAATTTTTCTAGTTTTTCAATAATTAAATATTAACTGCTGTGTGAGTGAGGTTTACAAAAATAAATCATTATTTAAGAGTAACGAGTCATTATGTAAGACAGAATGTAAGTAAGTGTAACCTTTATACACAGTTTATCGATGGCCGAGTGTAACCATTTTCAGTCTTTATTTTTATTAATAAAGTGGTCGAATTTACATGTAGGCCAGTAAGTAGATAACCGAGTAAATATATTTACTCGGTTATCTACTTACTGGCCTACATGTAAATTCGACCACTTTATTAATAAAAATAATAGGCCAGTAAGTAGATAACCGAGTAAATATATTTACTCGGTTATCTACTTACTGGCCTACATGTAAATTCGACCACTTTATTAATAAAAATAAAGACTGAAAATGGTTACACTCGGCCATCGATAAACGTATTATAATACTGTAACTAATAAGTTTAAAAATATCGTAGAAAGTTCAACTTATTAGACGGGAGCCCTTTCATTTTATTTAAGCAAGCAACTTCTTATTTTAAGTCTTTGTTTATATTGTCTATTAAAACTAGAACTATCGAACATAATGAAACTTTCGACTGGAGCCCAATAAAATCACATCATCTCCCCGCCCAAATACAAGCCCCGCCTCCCTGAAAAACCTGGACATGCGTGTGCGCAATACACGTCCAAGTGATCTTTGAAACACTGTATAGCAACCAACAGTAGTGTCGCGAGTTAGTTGCAACCTTAAAATTTTTTATTAGATATGTAAATTTAAAATGGTCTACTACTTAATTATACAGTGGCTAATATTTTGAGCAGTAGTGGATTGAAAGTTATTTCCAGGAATTTTGTGTATGTTTAAAAATGGAATTCATTAGACACGACTTCCTAATACCTATTGAAGACTCTTCCGAGAATCAATTTGAAAATGCATTCGGTACACTTCCTTATCAAGAAACTGGACAGCAGACAGAGATCTTCCATCCTAGCTGTTTACCTGTATTCTACGACTACAGGCAATTCGAAAGGCCAAGTTTGGAGGGTCTCGATGGAAGCCAATGGGATTGGCCGGAGTGGAACGAGCGTCATGTGTTTGTGAAAATGGAGACAGAGTTTGAAGGCGTCGCTGGTGTATCAAGTTTCAGTGAAGAGGGTAAGATTAGTACCTACTTATTTAATAAAGTGGTTTATGTGTTCGACTCTAAATAAAACGAATTATTTTCCACCGAAAGTAATAGTATGATCAATCACAAATGATCACCTTACAAAACGGTTATAAAAAAAGGTTATAGTGAATCAACCTCAAAAGATAGAGATATGCTGTCGCGGGCTTTTTTTAGAACTTCTAAAGTAGAATAATTCCAATACACATGATTTTTTCGCAACAAACTCAGCTCGTATTGGTTGTAGCATGGTGTTACATAGCCTATAATCTTTATCGATAAATGGACTATCCATCACAAAAAGAATTTTTCAATTCGAATTAGTACTTCCTGAGGTTAGCGCGTTCAACCAAACAAAGAAACAAGCTCTGCAGCTTTCTAATATTAGAGTATAGGTACATACCTAGGTACCTAGATAAATAAAATAAAATAAAAAAATAAATGGTACATCCATTGCAGTTATTTAGTCGTTGTATAGTTTAGAAATAGATTCATTATCATCATCAGCCTATCGTCCTACTGCTGGGCACAGGCCTTCCTACGTGGGAGAAACATATGAGGAGTTTGGGCCATAACACCACCACGCTGGCCCAATGCGGATTTGTGGGTTAAAGCGGTAGCAGTAACAACCGGGACCAACGGCTTAACGTGCCTTCCGAAGCACGGAGGAGTTTGAGATTATAAATTTGATTGACTCATCCCGAGAACAACCGTGGTGAAAGTTGCTTTGTTTCCGTAATCGAAACCAGAGCGTTCAAACCACTACGCCACCGAGCTCCTCAGAAATAGATTATTTGTAATAAAACTCAATCTAGTATACATCTCTCTAGCGGGCCCATAGCTCCCTGTAAGTAGATTATAAGACGTCGCAATTTTCATGTATAAAACAGCGCGTCAGCAACTGTTTGTTAGTAATAAACCCCACCTGTTTGTCAGGAAAGCTGAAACAGCGACAGTCATAAAACCCTTGAGTAAACAATCAGAGCAGGCGCCGGCGCCTACAACCGTCATCGGGCTTACATTACCTACCTGTCTTTGTGCACGGCTGTATAGTATGTCTGATAGTATCATATTTTTCCCATTATGTAACTGGCCAAGAGCGAATCGGTCGGTAGCAGCCTGGGTCAAAAAAGACCATATTGACACAAACATTTAACAAACGTTGTAAATGCTACCTAAAAATTTTATTCGCATCTTCCAACTTCCCGCCCAAGAGGGGCATGTCTTTTCTAGTCTAGAGTTAATATATTTTTTACTGATCAAGGGTTACCAACAAACGTATACCGCCCTCCTGATGGTAAGCGATTACCGTAGCATAACGTTTAGCGATTGACGTAGCATACCGCGGCAGTCGTAGCAGTCTACGCTCGTAGCACTTTGGGCTCTACTTACGCGCCCAAGTAGATCAAGAGAAAGCGGTATTATGTGAACAGCTGCATAGCAGAAGGAGACTATATGACATACCTCACGTGCTCCCAATATAATGCTATCACAATAGCTCTAGCGAGCATACGAGACGCTGAAAATTTTTAGAACTGGTTACTTGTAAACAATACAATAAAAATAAGTTTAAATTTTGAAAATGGAACTGCCAATATTCTTGAGAATGTATTACATTCATTTGTCATTTGCTTTACGGTTTGGCGGAAAATTCAAAATTGTCTGAGTCACGACAAAATGAATTTTACCCGAGAAAATGTTTCGTGTAATGATTTTTTATGACTTTCGATGTCATTTAAGTCAACAAGGATTTTTTGATAGACTTCGGTTGAACTTTCATGATGAAACCCCAGCTCTTGCCACTGTTTACAACTGGTTTAATGAGTTCAAACGTTCACTAATCTTACCGAGATGATCTGAGTGAGGGACGGCCTTCTAGTGCGACGAATGCAGATATAACATCAGTATTATGCGGCGTATGATAAAGACTGACCAATCAACAGATTCGGACAAGCTTATGCATCGGTATAAGCAAGTGCACAAAATCCTCCCTAAACAGTTACCGGTCAGAAAGCTTTGCGCCCGGTGGATACCAGTATGCTGTGTTCGACATACTTACGGTTGACGAAAGCTGGATTTATGATCCCGAAACCAAAAGGCTAGTCTGCTTAGAGGCTGTTTCCTTCTGAGGAGTTGCCAAATAAAGTGAAGAGAGGACGAAGCGTGGGGAAAAAGATGGTGGCCTCGTTCTTCAGAAGGACAGGTCATTACGCAACAATGGTTTTAAAGGATCGAAAAAAGTTACTACAGAGTGTACACTAACAATTGTTCGCTACTTGTCTTGGAAAAAGTTCGGGAGAAACGACCTCGCAGTAGGATCCTCCTTCACCACGACAACATCGCACACCTCCAGGCGAAAGATCGCCTATTTCGCGAAGTCAGACGTAGAATTACTGGGTCTCCCTCCGTATAGCCCCGACCTCGCGCCTTGCGATTTTTATTTATTCCCGAAAACAAAAGAAAAACTTCGAGGAAAATGGTTTATGGACGTCGTGGAAGCAGTAGCTGCGTTTCAAAAGTGGCTGCGTTTCGTCGACGAGACCTAAGTATATGGACGAGGGATCAAAGTGATTTTCTCAGTGGTTCCATCTGATACAGCGATGTATTGATTGTAAATGGACACTATTTTAAAAAGATATTTGCTAGTTTGCTCAGTTTATGATTTTCTAATAAATTTCAGTTTAGACCTCTTACCTACTCACCGCTAGACATCTTTCATACATCCATACTAATATTACAAATAAGAAAGTAACTCTGTCTGTCTGTTACATTTTCACTTATAAACCGCTGAACCGATTAGATAAAATTAGGGATGGTGATAGATAGGTAATTTCTAAGAAAGACTTAAGCTACCTTAAAATCACTTGTTACACGAAAGGACTATTAATTTGCGATTTGCGATGCCTAAATACCATGTAAAAAAACAATAGGGTAGTTCACAACTTTTTACTTACACAATTTCATTAATAAGAATTACAACTTTATTTCATTAATAAGAAGTATGTACCTACCTATATAAGTCATAAAGAAATATTGCAAAAGAAATAGTATAGTATGTCTAAGATCAATAGTTTCAGATATAGTGGTATATTTGATGTGTTGCGGCGGATCGTCCAAAAACGCTCCTTATAAAAATCTATGGAGCAGCTGACGTCGCATTGTTCCTATATTACTAGGAGATGTATGGCCATACGGACAAAATTAATAATAACTATGTTATATCAAGGATGATAGAATTTCTTATGATCGAATTTTGACCGACTTTTTGTAACGTGTGCGTTGCACTATTGCTATCAGTACGTTCTATTTTTCTCCTACAAAAAATCGGTCACCGATTATCGGACGTGGGCGGCCAGCTCAATTGATGTCAGCAATCTACGTAGGTAATATCATTAACATTTTTGATAAATTCTGGTAAAAATTTTCGACATTTATGAATTTTCTAAGCAGCACAACTTCAACAATATTCCATATCTTTAAAGTTTGAATTGTTTTTATGGGTGAGAGTAGCATATATTAGCGCTATATTCAAACTTTGGCAACATAACATCCCAATTGGAAGCAATAAAACAGCATATTACTGGCTGAATATGTTCTGTGAGATGAACCAACACGCTTCCTCGAAGAGCTATGGCGATCTCAATCATCACAGCAACACAACACTACAAAGTTAGGCTGCAATTTTTTGTAGGTACGTAATACGGTAGGGGTTGTCACTGTTAATTCGCGTAGATGATAATTGTAATTTTCGTAGTAAAATTTGTTTTAGTGTAAAAAAAATTTCTTCAGAAGGTCCTTCTGAGAGCAGCAGCCGCAAGGAGCGTACTGCGTTCACCAAGGCTCAGATACGGAGCCTGGAGGAGGAGTTCTCTCGCGCCAACTACCTGACCAGGCTGCGTCGGTATGAGATAGCTGTCGCCTTACATCTCACCGAAAGACAGGTTTGTTATGAATTTACCGTTCGGGATTTCGGACCTCGATAGGTCTCAGGGTCTACTGAGTAATATATCTGTAAGTTCCGGTATTTTAACGTAATTAAACGGCATCCTGTGTAATTCTAGCCTATTCGAGGCTAATACATGGAGTACAACGGCACCTAACCTTGCCAGAGAGCTATAAAATCATTACATATTGATTCTTCGGATGATCGTCTCTTACTCAATTATAGAAACATGTTTCTATGATCTGTGACCTGCTATCAATGTCCGTAGAAAAAACTGCAGATTTGAGCGAAAAGCCGAGAGTAGAGCCCGAGCCGGACTCGCTTATTTCACTTGGATTCAATGATTACCGCATTTATTTGACGACCGGCTGGCCGAGTGGTCTGTGCCCCTTGCTTTACAGGCTACTCGGGCAAAGGTCCCGGGTTCGAATCCCGGTGGGAGCAAATGTTTGTATGATGAGTACGAACATTTTTTCACGAGTCATGTTTTTTTTTATACAACTAGATAACAAACAAGCTGACGGCCCACCTGATGGTAAGCGGTTACCGCCGCCTATAGACACCTGCAATAACAAGTAAAAATCACTTGATATTGCAGGTGCGTTGTCATCATGTATGTTTATACCTATGTTTAATTGGTATAACTGCATTATTTCTCCGTTATCTGGTGTCCATAACACAAGCTCTTATTGATGTTTAATTTGGGCTAGTTAATAGGTGTGAGTGTGTGAATATTATTATTATTATTTATATTTAATTTCATCTAATTACTTTCAATATCTCTCGCCAGGTAAAAGTATGGTTTCAAAACCGAAGAATGAAGTGGAAACGTACGAAAGGTGCAACCAATAAACACATGAAGAGAAAAGACGCGTCAGAAAATAAAATTGAGGGTGATACCTAGTGTGATTTTAATTTTAACCGGTCTTTTAACTATGAAATTGCCGTTTTTATCATATATTTTCCAAATAATTTTAAATTAATGTCTACCTAAAAAGAGATGTTTCAAAAATGTATGGAGACCCGGCCAGGTCTATGTTCAGTATTCTGAAAAATAGATAAAAATATGCAGAACAGTGTTCAACTGTCCATTTTCTTTTTAATTGCTTTGTTGCGTGGTACAAAACAAGAATTTTTATAGAAAAACTGCAACACAGCCAAAAATTCATCATGGAGCCTACGTCAATTTGGTGACGTTTAGTTGACTTCTATGTCATCCGTCATATTGCCAAAGTGAGAGTAGTGAATAACGGTGAAATTGACCAATTTTTCCAGATTTTTTGAAATACTGAAAAATACTGAAATACTGAAAATTACGGCCATTTAGCTGGCCGGATATGAAACATTTATTTTATTAGTTCAGTACCTATATGTATACAAGCAGAAGCAGGATTTTACGAATGGAATTAACTATTAATTTTTGTTAAAATTTATCACTTAGGTTGAAAATGAGGGTCAATTTATTAAGCTTGTAGAATATGTAGCCGATTCAATTAAAAAAATCATTTTTTGAATAATAGTAAAAAAAAAATGAAATATACATAAGTTCTTAGAAATAGGTAAGAATAATCCTAACTAATATTATAAATGTGAAAGTAATTTTGTTTGTTTGTTACGCTTTCACGCCTAAACCACTGAACCGGCTTAGATGAAAATTGGTATAGAGATAGTTTGAGAACCTGGAAACAGCATAGGATACTTTTTGCAGCGATAACGACAACGCGGGCGGAGCCGCGGGCAAAAGCTAATAAATAATATTAACATACGTTAACAATTAGATAATCTATTTTGGAGAAACTGTAGAAATAACAAGTGCAAGCATATTTTATTATTTCTTTGTTTGTTTATTTGTGTGACGTGTGTTTTGCAATATAGTGTTAAATAAATATAACTTTTCTCCCATTTTTTTTCTTAATTTTGTTATTAATTGCCTATAATATTTTTTTTAAAGGTAGGTAGGTAGGTATTTAGAAAAATGATAAGATCTATTTAGTTATATCTTTCGGAATATTATAATTTGGAAATTGTGAAGGCAGACTCAAGACTATATCAAAACGCAAAACAAAAATATTTTCATAGTGTTCTGTCATGTCCTCGATAGCTCATTGGTGGCAGTCACCTGGATTGTGGGCTCGCGTCCCGCCCTAGGACATGACATTTTCCTGGTCCGATGATTTTTCTAAATACCTGACCTATTAAAATTACAAATAGGGACTATCTAGATATAAAAAAATAAAAAAAACATTTTCGGGAGATAAGGATATGTTTATTAGACAATTCATATCTCCGGCACGCAGCGACATGGCGTGCCGAACATAAAACTAAAAAATAATAATATTGTATACTAACACACTATCTTTGGAAGAAACTAAACATCCGGGCTATGAGGGCCTATAATTTGTTCAAACATGTGAGCAATATACCACAAATGTTGACAACCGATAAAAAATATAGAAACAGCTTGATGAAACTTCCATAGACTAAAACACTAGCAGTATAACATTCAAAAGTAGTCTGTTACGGCGATGCTCGAGCACTGAGCCTCAGTCGCCGAACATTCAACATGACCATTAATTAATTCATAGTATAAGCTATCGCCGTAACAAACACATCTTTATTTTCTGTACAATATCTAAGTTAACATTGGACCGTAATCTATTAATGGGCCAAAATAAAATACTAGTTATTCTCAACAATAGATATATAATATGTATTTCAACATACAATCTTCAACCATGAGCTTTACGAAATATAAAATCGGAACTCTCCTGTTTTGTTTGTGGATATTATGTACAGACGTGCTGTTAATTTTATACAAGATTTATTCCGTTGTTAGGCACAATTTTTAATATAATCACTATTTTTATATTTTAATGTGTACCATTCATTGTTTGGTACAATGTCAGTTTATTAAATTATGTGGGTTTATTATAATATTATGTATAATAGTTACTCTTAATTAAGGACCAATGTATTCTCCATTAAAGATAAATATTAAAAGAAAACATAATTGTGATGATGCGATATCATTCAATAAAAATTCACCTTAAAAGGTTGTTATCTATGAAAGGTATTTATTTGGTAGGTTTAGTGTTTGTAACATTGATTGATATTACGTGAGTAATTAGACTTTACTTACAATGGAAAAATATGCTTCAGTGATATTCAAACTATTATTTAAAATGCTATACAACTCTATACATTATAATAATTGTCTATTTTCACGCAAATGATACGAGGCAACCAACACACAGTCACACACTGTTATCTGTGAATTTATCAAAATAAATTATAAATGCAATAAAAAACCTGACTAGAGAATTTTGAATTATCATATTTTCCATAATGTTAATGTCAAAAATAAATAGGATCCTAATGTATTGGCAGTATTTTGTATGATGTTTATTTGGGTTGATTTTAAATAAAGGAAATAAGAACATTTCACGTAATTTAGGTTCTAGGATTAAATTTAGTGAATGTAAAACAATGTAATTAGATTAGGAAATGGCTAGTCTGTAAGTTACATCCTACCCACCAAACTTATTATAAAACTTTTTATTTCAACCCGAATGTAAAAAAATTTATAGAAACTATATAAAGGGAAATGTGAAGAATAAGTACATATTAATAAATTGTTATAAATTTATTACTTCTCACTTTTATAAATATATTTGAGCAACAATAGATTGAGTTTTATTAGTGTCACAATAATAATTAGAACTAAGTACTTAGTTCATGATATATTTAGTATACAGCCAAATAAACAACAAAGTTTCATGCAGGATTGAAATTAAAAAAAATACTAACTATCAAGATTTTTACAACTTAATTTTATGACAACAAACAAGTGGTTTTCTTCAGTATCAGAGGCAAAATTTTGAACATTACTTAAAAATTCACTAGACATTAGACAACCTGCGTATCATTTGCACAAATAAAAAATCAAAACCTAATATTTGAGAGTAATACAATATATTTAACACGATCCTCGTCACCAATATTCACAGCGCATTTATATGTCCAACTTCCTACTCTACTATATACACAGTATATAATTATTAAGGCTCAACGGGTGTTCTCACTTATCATATTGCATTTGAAGCATCACTCGATCACCTCGACACCACTGAGGGTTCTCACGATACGAAAATAGGGATTTATTTATTAATAATTTAAGGGGATTAAATACGATTGTTCGGGCCATGACCGCACTACACTCAAGTACCGATACGCACTCACTATTCACAGTTTCACTCTAACAACGCGTTTTGTGCTCTAGCGGTCACGGGAGGTCGTCGCTAGACAACCACGAAGATCAGGCTTCGTTATGGACGCTGGCCATCCATGTGGACCACAGCCTGGGATGGAGACACCGTGGATGTTGACATCACTAAGCTCTGAGGCACGCTCGCCATAACTGTTTGGGGTATAACGGTCAAAGATTTGGGTATCTTCGGCATGACCAGAGGTGGGTTAAGTACAGTCTCGCTTGTGATGGAGACGGCTGGGCCTAGTTGGGGGATCTTCATAGGCGCCGATGCCACTAGCATCGCTGGCGCCGCCATTGCAGGGGAACTGACTGTCGCTGATGTTATTGTGGCCGTCTTTGGAGGGATCGGCGCTATCGTTATGTTCTTGAGACCCACATTTTTGAGGATATTAGCAGCGTTGCTACTCATTTGGTTCAGTTCTGGGATGTCTTTAGCCTTGTCTTCGCTTGATATGTTCTGGACCAGAGTGCCACCGTTCCCAAGCATAGCTGAAGGCTGTATCTCAGTAACTAAAGTCTCCTTTCGTGGCTCACCATCTTGCAACTGCTGTAGTTTCTCTCTTCGCATGATACACATCTTGTTGTAGTCTTGCAGCGTGATGTGGTATCGTTTACCAGAAGACATCACCTGGACGAGGCTCGGTAACGTACGTCCGTCTACGGCTACTTGCGTTGGCTCCCGAGCAATTTTCGCTAGATTTTCCTGAAACAAACAAAATACAGAACATAAATTTATATACGCAAATATTCTCAGGCCCGTATATGACGAGAATGAAAACTTGTTAGTGTATTAATTTTTTTTTTGGTGGAGTAATATAAGTGTATTTTACCTCCGATTTAATTAAAAACGTACCTGAGTAATCGGCATGAGGGTGGGTCTCCATGGTTTACTCGTCGCCTTTTGTTTCTTAGGAGTATCTGATTTAGGAGTGTCCTTCTTTTCTTTTACAGGAGGAGGATCCACTTTCGGAGGGTCAAACTTAGGCACAGGCGCGGCCGCCACTTCAGTAGGATCCGACGCCGACACACCCTTCACTAACTGCTGTATATTATGCAGAACATTCTGTATAGCCTTCCGACCTTGTGCGTTTGGCGTATTTATTGCTATCAACTCAGGCGGCAGTGGTTTCGCTTTAGCTTTATCAGATTTGGTTTTCGGCTTCGGAAGTATACCGGGCGGGGGCGGCATAAACTTCTTCGGATCTTTATCAGATTCTGCATTCTGGTTGGACTTTAGGAGGCTCTTGCCATTTATTGACGGCTTCTTTCTATACTCGATTAGACTAACTGGCGGATCTGGACGCTTTGGCGTGTCATTGGGTATGTTATCGTAAGCTCGTAACCTGTTTTGTACGGAATCGCTGTAGTTTACAGCATGCGGTGAAGCGTTGTGTGACAGAATCAAATCACCATTTCTGAAATATTTCTCTAGTAACACCAAATGTCGAAGAAAACTGGATTGGTTACCATATGGTCTCTGTAATTCGTTCCACATTCTCTTAGTTTCTGTATCATATTGTATCATAGTGTTACACTTTTCCCAGCCTTCTGGAGTCACACCTTTGACGTTACTGAACTCGATATTACACTGCAAGTTCATTTCTTCTTCACCAGGAAACAGCTCTCTTACAGATATAGAAGGGTTTGTCTCTAATCTCTTTACAGGATTTGAGTATTTTGTATCAGGCGCTTTCTTGGGTTCCTTTTCGTTTGTCAACTTCTTTGATAACTCACTAAGATTCTTTTTCACTTGCGTAAAACTTTCAGACATTTGCCACTTGTTCTTCAGTGTGTTGATATCTGCTGGCTTTTTATTTGGTATAGATTCAATTGTACATTCGTCGTTAAGCGATATATTCTTCACAATATTGAGGTCCTTATTCTTATCTGGATCAAACACTTCCATTTCGTTGTCTTTTCTATGACATTTCTCTTTGTGTGTAACTATTTGACCTATCTTGTGTATCCTCTTCGCATTTTTCTCGTTTATCCTGTGCTGTTGTCCTGGCTTGTGAATAGCCGACATCGTCTGTAATTTCATTAAACTCTTCTGTTTCTGTGTGAGATTGGCTGTTTTCTGTATGAACTGCGCTGGATTATTCTGTTTTTGTAGTAGGTATTGCAATTCTGTCTGTTTGTCTAAAGGCAGTAATGGTGCCTCCATGTCGAATATTTCCGATTCTGAACCGTCGCTTAGTGCGTTCTGTTCTTGTGATGACTTCATCGCTGCAGGAACCATGATTTTGTTTGAAGATATTAAGCTTTCTATGTCTTCTTCTATAGGTGGGCTTGTCTGCTGCGTGTTGTGATCATCATTAACTTTCTCTGGGGAACTTTCTTCATTTGGAGTTGTCCTTTCTGAAGACTCGCTAGCATCAGTCCTGTCTGGGTCTATAGACTTTCTTTGCTTGGATTTGGTGCGTTGTTTCTTCTTTTGCTTGCTGCCGTTGAGACTCTCGTCTTGCAATATAGACTCCTCTGGTTCATTTTCGTTTTCTGGTGGTACTTCAATGTTATACATTTGAAGTAACCTGGGAACAAGTAATTATATTGAGTTAAAAGGTTTTCAGTTTTTACAGAATCAACTCGTGCTTCGACTGTCGCTACGTCTTATAACTTTTACAAATTAAAAGAAGTAATAACTTAAAGGTAGGTACTCTACTACTCGAGTAACTACATAACAATTAAAATATAATTGTGTCTGGTTTATCGGGCTTTGATGGGTAGCAAAGAAACCACAAATTACCGAAAAAAATGTAACTACAGAGTTTAACAATGACAATGATTAATACGTATAAGTATTTTTCTACTTGTTAATTATTATTAATGGTCACGCAAAGGTATCAATACTTTCAAATCCTGATCTCAATAAAAATAATTTCTAAAATATTTATAATTTGCTACTAGGTGGTAGACCCATATGTAGGGTCGCCTGGGTAGGTACCACCGCCTTTCTTATTTCAGCCGTGAAACAGTTCGCTGTGTTTCGGATTGAAGGGAAAGGTAGCCAGTGTAATTACTGGGCATGGACGGCATTTCATCTTAGGCCTCAGGATGATAACGCACCTGCAATATCAAGTGCTTTTCCTTGTTATTGCAGGTGTCTATAGGCGGCGGTAACCGCTTACCACCAGGTGGGCCGCCAGCTTGTTTGTCATCTAGTTGTATAAAAAAAAAAAAAATGTTCATGTATTTCTTAAGTATACTTACTTCCGCCTGTACCCCTTGGCTTTAGGGTCATCGTGGCCAGATCTCTGCAGCATATTGCAGTAGATGCGGCACACCTTGCATAGCAGCGGGCGTTCATTGAACTGCACGGGAATCCCCGCGTCTTTAAGATGCGGGTTTATTTCTGTGTAGCACTGGAATTACAGAAGGTTTCAATAAATATTTATTCTTTAAACTTATAAGTCTAGTTTAGGTATAAAGTTACCTAATCTTTTCTCTGATTATTGATAGAAAATAGAAAACAAATAATACAACGTTCAAGATAATTTTAAGAAACATTCAAATGTTGTTTTTTCACCCATGTTGAGAAAAGAGACACACTGATAAGACTTAAGTGAATGCAACCAGGTAGTCTATTTGCACTAAGTACGTAATTCCGTAATCTAAATTACAGACAGTCATAATGTGAAGGTATGGTCAGCAACTGAAGTCGATTAACACTTTAGCACCACCATTTCATTTACAGTGTTAATACAAATTTTCAATAGTATCATCATCATCATCATCAGCCTATATAAGTCCCACTGCTGGGCTCAGGCCTTCCTACATGGGAGAAACACATGAGGATTTGGGCCATAACTCCTCCACGATGACCCGATGCGGGTTGGTGGGTTAAAGCGGTTGCAGTAACAACCGGGACCAACATCTTAACGTGCCTTCCGAAGCACGGAGGAGCTCGAGATTATAAATTTTGATTGACCCATCTCGAGATCAACCATGGCGAAAGTTGCTTTGTTTTCGTAATTGAAACCAGAGCGCTCAAACCACTACGCCACCAACCTCCACGAGACAATACTATGCCAATGAGATAGATACTGTGACAAGGTGTTCAAGTGTTAATTGACTTCTGTTGCCGATGTACGTGGGAGAGTGGAAAACAATGATCAAAATCAAATATCTAATGAAGGTTGGCTAATTTAAGTCATACATATAATCGAATAGTCCTGATTGGCGCAGGCGGTGCCAGAAGGTCTGTCTGTACATGGCGGGACTCACGTTGTATGGAGTGACTTACGTGTATGGAGTGTACATTGTGATGTTTGGTGATCTGTCGGCGGCATAGCGGCAGGCGGTGAGCGGGGCCAGCAGCCGGTGGTGGTCGGCCTGTACATGGCAGGACTCACGTTGTATGGAGTGACTTACGTGTATGGAGTATACGTTGTGATGTTTGGTGATCCGTCGGCGGCATAGCGGCAGGCGGTGAGCGGGCCCGCAGCCGGTGGTGGTCGGCCTGTACATAGCGGGGCTCACGTTGTATGGAGTGACCTACGTGTATGGAGTGACTTACGTGTATGGAGTGTACGTTGTGATGTTTGGTGATCCGTCGGCGGCATAGGGCGCAGGCGGTGAGCGGGGCCAGCAGCCGGTGGTGGTCGGCGCACAGCGGGATCGTGTGCAGCCCCGGGTAGTCACATTCCAGCTTCAACTGCAACACATACAGACACACGAATGCTTATGATATCCGTACAGTCAGTGGTACAGCTTGCGTCAAACTTTCAGTTCTGAACACAGTCGATTCACTACGCAGTATTAAAATATGGAATGACGGAACAACGCGGTATGGACGGTAACTGCGGGCAGTTGCGCAATACTGCGCAAAGTTACTTCAGAGCGAACTAGATGTGTGGCGCGAGCTTTAACACTATTATAGCAGTCACTGAACATGATACTTGTTTACCGACTTTGTGGATTTGAAAATTTTTCAGACAACCATTATTGACATGTAAAGAGGGATAACCTTGTTGAGATTCTTGCTCGTTCTTCTTAGAACAAGACCCCGGTGGATTGACGAACGAATGGCTGAGAATTTTTATTTATTTTATTTGTATTTTTATTAGGTACAGTTACAAGTTGACAACTAAGGCTTGTATAATTAACTTTTACTTATATAACATTTACACAGTTACAACTCAATTATAACAGTACGTGACATTACAGCCAAAAGGCTTTTCGTTTAAGCAATTGATTAAATTTTTGTTGAATTCTGAATTCTGGCCTCCATACATTTTTGGAACACCTCATTTGGTATGGAGATCTAAAATCTTTAAATTACATAGAAATAAATATAAAATAAAAAGAAATAAGTAACCCTCTATCATTATCTATGAGCCCAAAGACGCCATATCTGCTGTAAGTTTCTGAGGAGTTGAGCATCCCGCTCACCATTTGATGTTACAGCTATTAGCTCAATGTTGGAATAGCACGTTTTTTGTTTGTTTGTCTTGGAGATACCGCCGGAGAACAGTTACACCAAATCAATCAAAAGGATCTGTGAATATTACGTAAGACCATTTTGTCATGTAGAAAATGAGCTAATGATCATTGAACGCCTGAACAGACCTTCATAAATTATTGCTACGAACCATCTCAATTAATTTTCTAACAAAACAAAAAACAAAACTGGTCCTTTCATTTCACGTCAAACCTCCCCTCTCTCTCACCACTCGTTTTGCGGCGGATGTTAAAAAGTCTTGGGACTCAAAGCCAGACCGCGATTTTTTACAATGAGACTTATGTAATCATTACTGAATTTTGTACGTCGTAGGTGATAGTTACCACTTTGTTGACGCTGGACCGCATCTTGATGAGCCATTTCCGTCTGATGGAGTGTTCTCCGGGAGCAGTGCAGCCTTCAGTGTGGCAGACGGCCACTCGGCCAGTTGCCGCTACAACCGGATCTTCTTCGCTGTCCTCCTCCACCGAAGAGCTTCGGGGCTTCTCTGGTTGACCACTGAATATAAAAAGTAACATTATGTTGCAATATTTCGCCTAAGGACTGTTTGAGTCAGCTGCCTTAAGTGCGAAATGCCTTAGTATTATAATATCGTCTACGAGGGACTTCTTTAGCTGACAAAATTATAATACTAAGTTCAAACTCTTCAGACTATCAAATTGAACAAACTTTATTACAAGCGCAGATCCACCGTTGTGGGCACGATGGGCATACCCACAACCCTAATAGATTTGTGACGTCACACTTTCAGGGTCTATTGAGATCGACAGGTTGATGATATTATTATGCCTCATTAAAATCGCAGCAGTACTTAGTCAAGAGCGATATCGGTTATGGTATCAATAAAGTGAAAAAAGTGGTTTGCCAAAGCTTTACCCACGGCCACGTGGAACTATATTCCGTACAAAATGTTGGTCTGGGCGTCTTATATTTTGTAAACATCTCCTTTGTAGGCATGCACTATATCGATCATGATCACATAATACATAATGAGTGAGTGCATACTTTGATTCATTATGGGACCAACTATAAATTTACAAAAGTTCCTACAGGAAACGTATATGGAACAGCTGCTTTGGTCACACAGTAAAAGGTATTCTGTTTGATCCTCTGAACACCAGGGACTATTACAAACAAAACATATGTTGTATACAACCAGAGATATTAAAATTTACAATTATCACGCTTCTAAGTGTTTTACTGAAAACGATGGTTTCGGGGATACTCTTTTTTCTTATTTCATAAAAAAAATAGAAAAGACAGATACCGATACTTGACTGATAATTAATTATGGAATACAAGAGACATAATGATGACAGGTAAGTTGATTATAAGTATTCACTCACGTATTTAGTGGAGGAGAAGTTAACATCGGTGTGTCCGTCGGCTGCTTGATGAGGGGGCGCTTTCTGTACGAAGGACAGTTGGCGCGGCGGTCCACGTGCCTGTAGCAAGCATCGCACAGGCAGCTGTCGATGGTCAGCTTCTCCTCATCTGGTAACAGACGAATAATTGTAGAGGCGTATACAAATTGAAGCTAATTAGACACACTTTAATATCAGATAACATAATCAATCTTACATCAAGAACTACAATGTAATCTCTCGTGCCATGCCATTGTCGCAATCATGATGCAGAGTCTGATAGTGATTGCCGATATGTGCATTAGTTTACTTGGTGCCTTGAATATGGACTGGGAAGGCTAATCTTTATAGTTTTATTGATATTTGCATTTACAGACAATATTACATTTGCAAGTTATCGTTATTTAAAGGTCAAATTGAATAAGCTGGAGAAACAAAAAACTTTGCTTCATCAACCTGTTCAATAAATTTCCAAAGAAAGTAGCCTAATCGAAAATGTATTACACGGTTTCGAAGAAATAAAGCTTGAAATGAACAATATCAGGTGCAATGCTAATATTAGAAACTTGAAGCGGTTGGAACGATGCCAATGAAACAGTAGTTTTATACACAAATAAATATATTATATATCATGCTACGAATCGTAGCTAAGTGATGTAGCGAAAGGTCCTGTCTGTAAGCTCAATTGAATCTGCATATACATTTGCAGTTTGCATACAATTCACATTAGAGTTCTTTGTCAGTGATTCTGATTCCACAATGAAAACAAAGTTAACTTAAAGTTAATAAATTATTTTTAACTCTCAGGAAAATTCAAGTAATTTGGTTCTGGCATGCACACCATCACTTGAATGTTTATAGAATGTGTCAAACTATAAGCAAATACTCTTTTATACGAGTATTGTCTAAGACTAACAAAATGATTTCACTAAACTTGTCGCTCATTTATCCTATTTAATATTATAAATTCGCTGAAAAGCTCTAACCAAAACTTAACGCAAACGAAAAACAATAGAGTCATCATCATAATTTCAGCACTGCTGGGCATAGGCCTCCCCCAAGGATCTCCAAACCGATCGGTCATGCGCTGTCCCCATCCATCGACTTCCCGCTATCCTCAGCAGATCGTCGGTCCACTTAGTAGGAGAGATCTACCAACGCTGCGTCTCCCGGTACGCGGCCGCCACTCGAAGACCTTTCCAATCAAGGATCCTCAAACATTTATTGAACCTCAAGTGGCAGTGGGCAGGCCACATTGCAAGAAGGACTGACGGCCGTTGGGGCGGAAAGGTTCTCGAGTAGCGGCCGCGTACCGGGAGACGCAGCGTTGGTAGGCCTCCCACAAGGTGGACGATCTGGTGAGGTCCGCAGGAAGCCGATGGATGCGGACAGCGCAGAACTGATCGGTATGGAGATCATTAGGGGAGGCCTATGCCCAGCAGTGGGCGTCTCTCGGCTGAAATGATGATGATGATGATGACATCGACTTGCTTCAAAGTGAATACGTGCTTAAAGCTGTTTTATAGGGGTATACTTAGGTTATCGTATGTAATAATTAAATATTATGTTGTAACAAGTGTCAATTCTTAGATCCTGTAACAATATAGACTTAAGTCTTAGATATTTTTCAGTATTCGACTCTGGAGGCTAGCAAAATTAAAATTTTAATTCAACGCGCGTACTCTTTAGAAGGATTAAGGACTGAGCTGTAAGCTCCGATGCTTTAAGACTGCGTCTTATTTCATTTTGATGAATGATATCAAAAGCGTAAAGTAGGGCGGCCTCCCACAAAATTGACAGACGACCTGGTCAGCATTTTGCTCACATATGAGCAAAATTAATTTTAAATTTGGTACATAGGATTTGCATACAACGCGGAACAGATTTTATTATATTTAGGTGTTTTACTGGCCTGGATGCATGTCGTATAAGCAAAAACAAATTTTGCTATATGCTTTGGAATCGTCTGGAAAGGCTAACCTTTCTAGTTTTATTGATATGTGGATTTGCAGACAATATGATTGATTATTCGAAGCCTATTATTACATTTACATTTAAAAGTCTAATTGTCATAAGAATCCCGGATTTTACGCGGAAGGACAGAATAATTGCCGCTTTTTTACAAAATAGGCAACGCATAATTAATAACTACAATCGATGTTACAAGCGATTACAAGCCACGGTAACCGCTTTACATCAGGCGAGACAAACGCTTGTTTGATCACCCTTATTAAGTAATAAAATTACTGCAAAGACTCACTATCTAGGCGGCCGATATTTCTTTATATCACCCGCCTATATACACCCCACTGCTAGGCACAGACCTTCCTACATGAGAGAAACACAATGAGGATTTTGGTAATAAGTGAGTAAAAATGGTTGCAGCTAAAACCGGGACCAACGGGCTTCCGTAGCACGAAGGAGCTCGAGAAACAAATTTTGATTGACCTACCCCGGGACCGACCATGGCGAAAGTTGAGCGCTGTCAGCACTACGCCACAGAGCTCCTAAATATTCCTTTAGAATAATAAAAATTCAACACTTACTGGCCAGAACCTTCTTCTGCCGATCAGCGCTCTTCATTTGAGCAATATGGCAAGGAGTGTCGAAGAGGCCGAACTTCCCACCGCAGTAGAAACATTGGTCCATACACAGTCTTCCAGGATGGATGCTGAACGATGAAGCCTTTTCTGGGATCACCAGATTCAACGTCTCCTTAGGTTCCACTGGTTCGGGTGCCGTTTCTGGGTCTGAGAACATATACAATAGAATCATTAATGATACAGTAAGATAATTCATACCATGACGAAAAACAACTTTTAAAGCTGTTAGCTTTTGACCTCTGGGGGATGCGTCACCAGTATTTAGGTGAGGGGAGAATTTAAACATTGGAGTATTTGCGGATCTTCTACTAGCTCTCAAGGCAAACTACCATTTGGAGGAGGAAAGACAGTCCTTCTCAAGGTCTACCATTAGCACCAGGACGGAGCAACAGACCTTTGAGCAGGACATAAGCTTCAAGTTATATGTCTTTGGTACAGTGTGAGTGTAGGCGGTTTCTTCAATGGTGTCTTGGTGTGTGGCTAAAGGGTGCGTTTGTCAGGCTGCGAAAGGCAGTTCGCGAGTTATCTTAGAGTACTTGCACGCAATCACTTAGAAAGACGATTCAAATTACCTTTAAAAAATATGAATAACAATCACATCACCATTTCCAAAAATAAAGTAGCACCTGTGTAAAATAGTTAAACCCCCAAGACATCTGAAACTTCGTAATTAATTTTGTTATTACTTATTAAAATATCATGCCAGATGTTAAGTTATTGAAATGCATGCCTTCATTAGGTATATTAGGTCATCAGAAACAGTTTTAATATACAACATTTAAAGCTTATTTATTACATGGTGTGTTGTTTCTGTGATCTAATTAGTATGATTTTTTATTATTTTTATTTTTGCATTCAATTAAATACTTGCCAGAAATAAGATTTCTTTATCTGTTTAAAAAAATATGTGAATTGACACATAATACATCAGTTAAAGTTAGTGAGTGTCAAGCCATAACCTCTGGCTATTTGATGTCATTAGAGTTCTATATTTCAATAATATATCATCATAATTAATTGATTATATGTCATGAAAAACAAAATAAAATTAGAAACAAAAGAGAGTGGTAAAATGCTAAATAAATAGAACTCTAATGCAAGAAGTAACTTATTGCAAACATAATTTTATGTAAACCAAGAAAGAAAACTAAAATTTATCTATTTTATTAAATTTATCTAGCTTATTAATTTTATTGCTCTGTTATCTATCAGAACAAAATCAATTATGTAATTAAATTCATTACAAACATATTTTTTAATTTTAAAAGAGGCTTTTTGTTCAATATAATAGTTTATTGGTGGTTTGTCTAAACATAGCCCAAAATTAGTTTGTAACAGGTGTTTGCATCAAGTTGCAGAGTTATGTGTGAGTGCAATATCCACACACCATGGTTGTTAAGGCGATTACTGTAATGTGACTTTCTGTGCCCACCATCGGTAGTTGCGCCAGCGCCACCCTGTGGACCAAAATATAGACTATACTCTCCTTATGAAGTCACAATGTATCTATCTATAAAGTATATAGTTATTAATTTATCGGCAATATACATAGGTGAGGATGTTATTTATCGTTTATCAATGTTTAAAAAAATATGTGAAACAAAACCATGATAACAAAATAAAAAAATCTATTTTTCTTACCTCGCGTCGCTCAATTGTGTAATAGGCATCATCTTCTGCAGCCTCTCCCTCTGGAGCGGGCTTCCCAGATCTATTCTTGCTTTTCTGGAAAGTCATCTTTAGGGAGCTTCTGTATTTTTTCTTATCCCTATCTCCTGTACCTCTATTTAATTTTATCACGGCTTTTAAACTCCCTGTGTGCACCACACTGGCCCCTGATCCAGACTTTGCTGCCTTATTTTTATAGATACGTTCTTTCTCTTTTAATTTTTCTATTTTGGCTTCTTTTGCTGCCTTATGGGTGAGTAACCCTAAAGTTCTTAGAATGTTTTCTTTTCGCTTCTGGCTTTCAGGAGTTTCTAACAAAAGATTGCTTGGTCCAGCTTGGCACTCCGTAGAGTTACGAGCAGATTTATTACCTTTCCCCAAATTCTTTGCAGCTTTAGTATTATCCACAGTTTCAGATACTTTGTTGTCAACTATGGATATTTTTTTGTTATCATTAGGTGTTTTAATATTTTCTTCAGAAATTTCAGTGTCCATAGGAACTTTATGCTCAGTATCAAGTTTTTGATCTACTTCTGTGTTGACAACAGGTTCATTAGTATTACTCAAATCCGGTTCTTCAGTTACAGGAACAATTAATTTGGCTTTATCTTCATCAGTAGACAGTAAATCACTGACATTTTTTGCATCAGCCACCTCTGAATTTTGAGTATCAGGTACTATGGCTGGCGTAGGCGCGACGTCAGTGGCCGTAGAGATGTCTTCAGTTTTACATTTGGCGTCCTCGAAGGGCGGTGGTAGAGCCTCAGTGTCGATAGGCTGGATGGGCTGTGCCACTTCTGACTTTACAGCCACTGGATTAGATGTAATAGATATTGCTGGAGATTTTATTTGAGTTGAAGGCGATTTAATTTTTTCTATAGTGGCCATCCTTTCTTCAGTTTCATTTGTGGATTCGGAGGACTTCCTAGACATTGACTCTCTTGACTTACGTTTTGTTATTATTTGACTACTATTTACTTTTGATTCTGGCATAACACGAGGAGTTATAGATATCTGATTTGTGTCTAACAAAACACCCCCTAAACTCTGGCTTGGGGTGTTGGGGTGTAAAGTCGCAAATTGATGTAAATCAATGTGTGAGGCTGTACCAGACTTGTCTACAGATTTTCTAATTTCAGTCAATGTTACATCTTTGCCAAGAGACTTTTCAAAAATGCTGATGGCATCTGCTTCTTTCGAATGGTTAGAGCTAGTTGATTCCTTTCTTGCAGTGACACTGTTTCTTTTAATTAGGGTGACTGAGTTAGGAAGATCTACATCTATAGACTTTCTGGCATGATCCCTTTTTACTATAGATATTGCAGAATTATTTTCAAAACAACTTAATACATTTTCCTTTTCAATAGGTCTCTCTGGTGATCTGACAGATTGAATATCTTTTAATGGTTTTATGTCTGCACCAGACTTCGGAATTAATACAACATCATTTGTGACCATTACTGATTTAGAATCATTAGATTTAGATTCTGATTCCTGTCTTTGTCTTCTCTTATCAAATTCCTCAAATTCTTTTAATCTATCCATCAACTTATCTATACTAGCTACTGGGTTGCATTTGTAAGTTATTTCAGAGTGTTTACTAGTGTCGGTAGATTTTTCAACAGAATCTTCATCATAATGAAGTCTAATATTTTCACTATCATCATTCTTTGATGGTGTGTTTTCATTAGTTATTACCGAAATACTTTCTTTGTCTTTAACAGGTGTTTCAGGTGTTATAATGCTGTTATTATCCCCAAGTGGTTTAGATAAACCATAAAATTTAGTGACACTCTTGGTTTGTGGTTCATCATGGATTTCAGCTATAGAATTATTAGCACTTGCCAACTCATGATCTCGGTCAATGTTTTGATCCAAGTCATTTATTAAGTCATCAATTTCTTTTGATAAGGTTTCAAGCGTTTCATGTTTTTCATCTGAAGTGTCATTTGTGATGGTGCTCGTGATGTTTTTGGGAGCAACAATTGGAGGTGGTCGTGCAGCAGCCGCCGCTTTTCGCCCTCTCCTTGCTTTTCTTATATTTTTTGACATCTCTTTTGAATTAAATGTCTTGGACATACTAGTCAGTATACTACTACGGGCCTCAAAAAGCGTATTATTTTCAGTCTTCATCAATAATTTGTCATCAATTTCTGACGAATTTAAACCCTCTAATTTTAGCCTATTACTATTATTGTTGTCAGAGTCTAATGAAGTACTTCTTGTTAAGCTCAATTTCCTCTTATTTCTTTCCATATTGATGCAGGTAGGTTCTGCAATGATTTTGGTTTCAGCTAAATTGGAGTCAATATTAAGAGAAGGCACTTTTTCAGTAGTCGAGATCTGTACATTATTTTCAATATCTATATCTAGGTCAGTCTTAGATTTTTCTAATTTTTTGTTGAGCTCTTTGCTCTCAGTGTCATTGAGTGCTTCACTCAGGCTTAGGTCAGATTCAGTGATATCTGAGCATTTTGAGATCTCACTTCCATCACGGGAGCAGGAACGTCCTCTTTTTAGCTTTTTACAGTCTTCAGTGGCCTCTGTGGCTTCTGGAGTTTTAGAATCAGAGAGCAACCTACGCCTTTTCTTTTGTTCTTTCATCACAACTTCATTTAGTAAATTGGTTTTTACTTTTCTAGGTTTACCACTACGAAGATTTTTTCCTTCAGATAGTAACGGACTATTACTTCTTTCGGATCTCATTGAATAAGGGCTGGTACGTGATCCAAGCACAAGACTGCTTGGAGAGTCTGCAAGTACTGATTTCATCATAACCATGTCTGATGTGAGTCGCTGTCTTCGTCCAGCTGTTTTTGGACTTGATGACCTGGAGGTAGGTGTGGTTTCGTCTAATGGTTCCTTTTTAATTTCAGAGGCAGGTATTAGTGGGACGGTTTCTTTCTCTTGAGAATTGCCAGGTTCTGTTTTTAAAGGAGCCTTCCTTCCTCGTTTAACAGTCTGTTTAATAACAGCTTTGACTTTATCCTTTGTAACAGCAGCTTTTTTACTTCTTAAAGTTTTTCTGATACCTAATGGTCGTTTCTTAACTACTGCCTTAGGTTTGGTTGCAGGTTTCTTTATGTCTTTGGATGTTTTAAGTTCATCTTGAGGAGGTTTACTTTTGTCATCTTCACTTATATCAGAAGCCTTCTTGCGGGCTCGGGTTTTGGGTTCCACTACAGAGTCATCATCGATGCTCTTATCGGACTCTTCCTTGGCCTGTTTAGTTTTCATATTGGAATGTGTGGTGGGATATATCCCCGTTCTCTCGACATCAGGTAAAGGCTGTGGCTCAGCTCTACTTTTACTAGATGATCTGAGAGTGATTGATGAGGCTGCACGACCTTTGTTTGAAGTGCTTGTCTGAATATCCTGGTTATCCAACTCTACGTCAACTATGTTACTGTCAATAAAGCTCTGTTCAGGGCAGGTATCACAGGCACTGTCGTCTTTATTGCTGCTGCTAGAGTTTTTTATTCTCAACGACTCCTTTACTTTTGAGCTGGGACTACATTGAGCCATAATACATTTATAAAATATGCCATTGGGACCTGAAAAGGTATAAATTCATAGTAAGCACTCTAATACAATAATAATGAACATGGTAATAAAATATGACCTGTTGGATGTTAACAAACATTTAGGAACAATTATCACATACAAGTTAGGGTGATTTCTTTTGAATCGGTAATAAAAATGAATAATTAACATTTCAGGAGTTCAATTATCACATATTTTGACCTAATTCTTATATAAATCCTGTCATAAAATCGTGGTAAATAAAAGCCAGCTATAAGTTCTCACAATCTGACATTAATTTCTATATAAAATTGTAATTATTCTTCATTAATAGTCACTAGTACATTAGTTGGTCAAAATATTAATCAAAATTGTTGTTTACATTCGTCAATAGCTAGAAAATCGCGCCGGAAAACTCATGAAAAACTTGATGTTTTGGTGGTTTGAGTTCACAATTGACACCTAACGCCACCTACAGCTGAGCGGTGCGTATGCGTCGAACGAAAGCACCAAATCATTTCCCTAGCCGTGGCGCACCTCTGCAATGTCCTAACAAAATACTCACAATTTATCCAATGGAATCTCCAAAAACCACAATAAACAGTTAATTGGACACACAATGCACCATAATATGCGAAAAAGTTCAATATAAACTCGCGTTTAAACTTAGAAAATGATTTTTGAAAAGCCCGAATGTCTGCAGGCGTCCGCCATAATGTTTCCTTCGAAACGAATAATATAGTTCTTATTGCTCTTGTAGCAATTCGCTCTATTCGCTATTCAAAATGGCGACGGTGTTGCGTTCACAGTGCGCGTTTGCGCGGCTTTTAGCTGGAAAAAGTAGCAGAATCCTGAACAACACAATTGATTTGGGTATTAAATTCACCCCGGAATCACAATCGGTAATTATTTTATTTTATTTCCACTCGCGTTAAGTTGTAATGTCGCTTCGACTGCGACATGTGACAGAACTATGGGTGTACACCCATGCGTACAAGTTTCTCTTGAGTCGATACATATTATTTTGTGGTTTATTTTCAGTATCATTATATAAATGGTGTTTTTTTTGCTGTAGTTAATAATACCTTAAATTGTTAAAAAATATTGATTAATACGTTAAAATTCTTAATATATCTATTTATTTTAGTAAGTAAGTTTGATGTTTAATTTATAATTTAGATAAGTTAAGTTTAATTTAAATTTTAGTAAGTAATTTATATTTTATACTTACATTATTATTTTTTTTGTTGCAGGTTATTTATATTAAGAAAAAATATTCGAGTTATTCCCAGTCTCCATTTGCTGATAGAATAACGGAACAGTATAAGTATGACATTATGAAGAATCCTCCAGAATGGGCATACGTGGAAAGACTAATGCCGTTTGAAACTATTCCTAAAGTCGAACCAAAAGATAGCTATCCTTCTGGTTGGATACCACCGAAAGAAGAGGCGAAAAATCTTCCTTATTTTATTCAAAGAACGAAAAACCATGAGATTCCAATATATTTAACTTTAAAATGTAGAGGACAGCGCAAAATTTCTGCCGTAAGAAAAATTGAAGGTGATATTTGGTTAATGAACGATGAAATTAAACAGTTGTTACATAGTAAATATCAGAAATATATAGAAACTAGAGTACACGAACTTGGCAGATTTATAGAAGTCAAAGGTGATTATGTAAACGATTTACGAGAGTGGGCAACCTCTAAAGGGTTGTAAGTTTATATAGGGTTGTAGATTGTCTCTCAATAAATTAAAAATTTGAACTTTTTCATGTATTTTTATTTCTTTACTTAAACCACATAATAATAAAAATAATAGGTATGTTTTATTTTTAAAAATATGCATAATAATGAAAAATGCATCTCAGTTATCTTTTATTAAAGGTATTTAAATATGAAAATTGACGTTTTTATTCCAATGCCGTTTTTTTCAAACAATCTTAAATTAATATCTACCTGAAATATCATACATATAAAGTTTATATTCAAAGTGCAGTATACAAGCAAGATTTAACAAAAGGAGATATATTTTTTGTTAAAATTTATTAGTTTACAATAATTAGTTATACAGGGTGGTGCCGTCAATGCGACAATAAATTTAAACATGGGCTATATTAGTCCATAGCAATGGTTTGCCACTTTCAAAAATATCGTATTCATTTGATAATTTCATGACATTTGTATAGAATAGTGTAACGTTATTTCATACAAATGTTTATAATATTTTCTAGATAAATTCTTTGTTATTGTTATTCATCTAACCATACTCATCTCTTTTAAAAATTGAGAGTAAATTAAATACTATTTACAGAATTTTATTTATCAATTGAAATTTATCACATCTGTAATTATTTTAAAACAATAATTAAATCATCTAATACCTATTATAGTATTATATCTGATGTGTATTTATTGTGTATTGTATTGTATTATAATTATCGTTGTACGTAATATATAATATTATTTATGGACATATTAATTTAGGAAGTATTTAACATTCAGTGTAGTTTTTGTATTGTTTTCTTACACAGTATTCCTAACTTGTACGTAAAATTAAACTAAGGTTAAGGTTGACTGGAAGAGATCTCTTTTAGAAATGAGCTCACCCTTGCACATGGTTTTTCTTAATGAATATCTATGTAGTTTTTATGTCAGTGTATTTAAAAAATATACATATACTGGGTGTATAAGTCTGGGACAGCTGATTTAGGGGGTTATTCCGACTGTACCCACAAACATTTTTTGCTATGGGACCAACATCGAAATCGCGAAAAAATCAGCTGTTTTATACAAAAATGCAAAAGTGGTATTGCACTTTTGTATGAAACAGCTGATTTTGTTTGTTTGTGTGTACTGTCGGAATAACCCCCTTAATGAGCTGTCCCATACTTTTGTACATCCGGTATACTGGTACTATAATTATAATCCAAGCATTAGGCACTAAAGTAAGTTAAACTAAAGGAACCATACTTAAACGTCAAAAGTACTAGGTACCTAATCAAACGCATTTTGTTTTTTTTTAACCTTCATCTCAAATTATATAATATAACTTTAGCTTGTTAACTACTAAAAAGGTGCAGTTAAAAATAAAAAAAAACATATTTTTACTATTTTTTAAATTATCATTATGAATTGTAATAAATTATTATTCACTCGTGTAATCTCTGCCGAAAGCTCTTTTGAGCAGTGTACGCGGCATGAAGTTCATTTTATTCAGACGCCGCTAGGGGCGCTGGAGACGGCGGAAGGTTTTATCTACGTAGCTATATAACATCCGCCCGGAGTGCGCTGGGCCTCTTGCGTTATATATTTTCGACTCGTATCCACTCTTCTTTGTTCATAACAACTTTTCTGTTTTATACGCGTTTTATAAATGCTTTGGTACGCTTTTCAGACTTTGATTGAGGAAGAAATGTTGATTTTGTAGGTTACTTTACTGCATTGTACATGATTGTGAAATGGTTTATTTGTATTTAAGTAATTATTTTTATTGTAAACTCGTTTTTAACGTCATTAATGCTCGTCTGTGTTAATCAGAAATCGATGTTAACGTAGGTATACGTCCGTATTACGTAAGATGAGACAAGCATAAAGTACAGAATACATAGTTGTTAGGTAGGTATAATGAGTTTCAAGGCTGAGCGCTTTCAGTTCAACACGTGTACAGTTTAGTTAGGTATTCTAATAGAACATAGCGTGATCTACGCGGGGGTTGATTTTATTGGTTATAAATATTTTATTATTTACGTAATTAGTTACTTAGGTGCTTCTTTGTGTTGTATATTTGTTACAGTCGTGATTATAATGAGATTTTCATTTTAATTCCCAATCATCACTTGCCTACCTACATAAGACATACAGAAAAAACAATAAATATACATAATACAAATACAAAACTTACTTACCTAGGTAGATACTGATAAGTAGATTTAAAGTTTGGTTGAAATTGATACTATTTGGTAGGTTACCTACGTTAAGCACGTAGGTTAGTCGCTACACTACACAGATTCCAGACACAATTGGTTTTTAATTGTCATAAGGCCTCCGGACGTCTTACGCGGCTTGCTTCACTAATGATAAGTGGCAATTATAAAAAAAACTTTGAATTTAATACAGGGTGGTTACCGTCAATGCGACAATAAATTTAAACATGGGCTATGTTGGTCCATAGAAATGGTTTGCCACTTTCAAAAATTTCGTATTCTATTGATAATTTCATGACCTTTGTATGAAATAATACTGCCAACGTTACACTATTCCATACAAATGTCATGAAATTATCAAATGAAGACAATATTTTTGAAAGTGGCAAACCATTTCTATGGACTAATATATATAATATAATTTATTGTCGCATTGACGGCACCATCCTGTATTACTTACCGACTTAAGTGTTTAGGATATCTACCATTTTATCATACTTCCTGACCGGCACTTAGAATAATCTTAAGCTATACCCTATTTTCCCATGTCAATCACGATTATAACGATTTAAAAAATCTTCGAGCGAGTGACATATGAGTCTATTTCCCATTTACATAAAGAGCTTTTAGAGTTTGATTACATGGCACTATAGATACTTGGTGTTTCAACGAGAATTTTGATCACCAGACTAGAGGTACATTTTTTAATGGGGAAAATGCACCTAAGCATTCCCTGTATCTTGGGGTAGTGCAGGGATATGTGGGGCTTCACTGCCTAAGATGTTTACGGCTGGGCCTTGGTACCCCACTAAAAATAGCCTTCGAGTCACAGGCCCGTGTCCCTTACTTCTTGCATGGACAGATTTGGGCGACAACCAGTCCGCGACAGTTGCTCTTATCCCGGCTGTCTGCTATGAGTGTGCCTTACGTCAGGCTGGTCTCCAGCATGATTGCAGATACCTCTCCGCGAACCAGACTAAATACCTAGCACTACCTACATTGTAATTTTCAACCGACTTCAAAAACGAGTAGGTTCTCAATTCGGTTGGTATGTTTTTTCTTCTTCTATGTATTTACACTGATTACGGTGAGATTTCTGATCCGATTTACGTGATTCTTTTATTGTTTGATGCGGAATAGTTGCCATTTGGTCCCATAGTTTTTTTCTCTAAATCAGTTGGGTAGTTTGGTTTTTAAATAAAAAAAACTAAAATGAGAAAGTCATCTACGAATGCAAAATTTTTGCTTTCCTATAACTTTTTAGAGAACTGAAAAGATACGATAGTAGGAAACAATGTAAGCTGACGGTCACCCATCTAGCTTTGACCTTAGAAACTTATCACTAAAAATTGTGGGGAAAAAATTAATACCGACTTCAATAAACTGAAAAGGACTAAATAATTAAATTTAAGTAGGTCCTCATCACCTAGAAACATATTTTTTGGAGTTCACGTTCTATTATTTCTGGAAACAACTTAGCACCAACTCCAAAAAATATGTTTCTAGGTGATGACTACCTATTTAAATTTAATTACTTTGTCCTTTTCAAATTCTTGAAATCGGTTTTAATTTTTTTTTGTGTTCATGCGGTAAGGTTGCGTCAGAGCTGATTGAGATAGCGTACCTACTGTTCTCTAAAGGGGGACTCGTGTCGTATGCTGTCTATCTAACGCTTTTGCCTGATTTTTATAATAGAGATAGGGAATAGTGCAAGAGAGATAGGAAATAGTTGCAAGAGAGGTAGGGAATAGAGCAAGTGAGGTAGGAAATAGTTGCAAGAGAGGTAGGGAATAGCGGAAGAGAAGTAGGGATTACTTCAAGAGGGATAGAGAATAGTGGAAGAGCGGTAGGGAATAGTGCATGAGAGGCAGGGAATAGTGTAAGAGAGGTAGGAAATAGTTGCAAGAGAGGTAGAGAATATCGTAAGAGGGGTAGAGAATAGCGTAAGAGGGGTAGGGACTAGTGCAAGAGAGATAGGGAGTAAGCAAGGGAGGTAGGAAATAGTGCGAGAAAGGTAAGGTCAGTGAATTAATCACTGACCTTACCTTTCTTGCACTATTTCCTACCTACCATGGTAGTTCCAAGCCAAATAACGGTATTTCAACTTTTGGAACCGGTGTAAATTCAGACATGACAGACAGACAGACAATATGACATTGTAAGATCATTTCTTAAATAGATATACAGGGTGGTGCGGTCAATACGACAATAAATTAAAACTTGAGCTATACAGGGTGGTGCCGTCAATATGACAATAAATTAAAACATGGGCTATATTAGTTCATAGAAATGGTTTGCCGCTTTCAAAAACTCCTTATTCGTTTGATAATTTCATGACATTTGTATGAAATAGTATAAATTTGGCTTTCTATGAAATAATCATAGAAAGGTCATGAAATTATCAAACGAATAAGGTGTTTTTGAAAGTGGCAAACCATTTCTATGAACTAATGTAACCCATGTTTTAATTTATTGTCGTATTGTCAGCACCACCCTGTAAATATAAATGCTTAGAAATGGTTTGCCACTTTCAAAAACATCTTGCCGGTTATTCATTCGATAATTTCATGACATTTCTATGAAATAATGCAGCCAATGTCATAATATTTCATACAAATGACAAGAAATTATCAAATGAATAAGATGTTTTTGAAAGTGGCAAACAATTTCTATAAACTAATATAGACTAAGTATGTTTCAATTTATTGTCGTGTTGGCGGCACCGCCCCTATAATTTGTGATTATTAACGATTCTAAAGAGCTTCTGAGGAGCCTACTTGAATAAACATATTTTTGATTTTGATTTATGATTTTGAACACTGCCCTGTTGTGTTCCAGTGGTAAGTTAGCCAGAGTACAATATAGGAAACGTTATGTTGGGAGCAGTGAAACATGCTATTATCATTGCTATATACCCATGCTATTAAAAAAAGCTTTCTCTTGATTTTTACAGGGTTAGACAACGCATGCAGCGCTTCGGAACTATGCAGGGGCTTAGTAGGTAGGAGACTGTTGCCCCAGAGTGCTACTTACTCCTCCCCGGTTTCCCCGAACCGGATAGGAAGCCCCCGTTAAAGGTTCCCCAAAAAAAGGGATAGACAACGCGAGAGTACTGCTCAAGGTGCTACGAGACTACGAGCGTCTATTGGCTACGGCTAACGTAACCGCTTACCACCAGGCGTACCCTACGTATCTTTGGCGCCCTTGTATAAAAAGGGCACACGCGTAGGCACCGCGTGAATAAATTAGTGTTTGTAAGAACTAAGAAGTACCTAAGTCAGTCTGATCTCAGGCAATTAATGATAATAATCATACACTCACACCATTATCTAGCCCAAATTCAGCATCATTAAGAGCTTGTGTTATGGATACTAAATAACGGAGAAATAATGATATAAATAAACATCCATGACTCGTGAACAAATGCTCGTACTCGTCATACAAACATTTGCTCCTACCGGGATTCGAACCCAGGACCTCAAGTATAACAAGGGGCACAGACCTGGCTGAGTAGCCAGCCGATCGTCTGTAGATTGTAGATCTTTCCAGCATTTGCAATATCAAGTGATTTTCCCTTGTTATTGCAGGTGTCTATAGGCGACGGTAAACGCTTACCATCAGGTGGGCCGTCAGCTTGTTTGTCATCTAGTTGTATGAAAAAAAAAATATTGAGCTATCAGAGCGAATGTCGATTCGAAAACTCAAATCCTATCTCGCGCACCGCGAAAAGTGACATGCATAAAGATTGTTCGACAGTTTTCGGACAGCTCGAGTAAGGGAGTTATGTAGACAAAACTGTTTCTCGAGTTAGTCGGATCACTCATGCTACGCGTGCTGGAAGCATCTTCCATTTCCCATTATCACAAGCGTTCCTAATTGGTTAAGCTGCAGAAGACTCCCGGGAGTCTATGATACAATAGGCATGACAATTAAAGGTTTCGTGGCTTGACAGGTTAAAGAGCGTGCTAAGAAAAGAAATCTGCGAAAATTCATCGTCAAAACTAAGGAATTTAATATTGTACCGCTTACTTCGGAAGACAGTTACAGTACCTACGCAAGCGATTTACAATCGCATTGGTGCGAATATTTTGTGATTTTTTAATCGACTTCAAAAAGGAGGCGAACATTTTTTTTATTTTTATGTATGTAGACCGATTGATTACCTACGCCGAGATTTCTGTTCGATGAGGAATAGTTGCCATTTAGTCCCATAAAAAAATATTTAAAACCCAACCGAGTTTGGTTTTTAAATCAAAATAACTCGAATAATTAAGTCGTCTATACGAAATTGCGGATTTTTATGTCCCTGTGAATTTTTAGTGAAATGATACGAGAGTAGGAAACAATATAAATAAGCCGACAGTCACCTACTTATCTAGCTTTGACATTAAAAAATATCACTAAAAATTATGAAAAGATAATTTTGCAGCAAAAACTTGGTAGTCTAAGCCTCGCTTAGCATAAAACTGTCTCAATGAGCTCGTGCGACCTTACTTAGCGTAGGAACACACAGATAACACTAGAAAGTAATTTATTTTTGACTGTCAACGTCTTAAGGTGAAAGTTCGCTCTCTGAAATGGAGTGGAAATGCCAGTATACCTCTCTATCTTTCTTAGAAGCTGATTGTCTGACCATTTATTTGTTATAATATTTAATTTAAAGGTTTAAGTTACCTTACCTTGGCAATTTCAGGGGAACTTTCTCCTATCAATGCCCAGCGGAATGAGCCTGCCAAGATATTCTCACGTAACTTTGATATTTTTTTTCAAGACTCTTCAAGGAGGTTTCAGACATTCATAGATTATGATGATCACTATGATCAGTTTTACCATCAGATCATAAATAAGATTAAGACCTTAACCGTTTAAAAAAAGCATGCCTAAGGTAAGCCCCAGGCATGTTTTTTTAAACGGTTTTATTTTAATAACGAAGAAGTATTTAGTTATAGGCATGCTCTTAACTGCGCACACTGCAAAGTTACAGTAACTTTAACTTTTTTACTTGATAATTTAGTTCGTAACACTTTATAACTACGAAAAATTTAATAAAGAATTAGTAATTCACCGTCAGTAACAGTTATGCACGATTAAGTTTTAAACTAATTTCAAGTTAAGTCAAGATTTGTAAACTAATTGCCGTCATTTTGAGTGAAGCTGAAACATCATTATTGTCATAAACTTACCTCTACTAAATGATTCCTCGACGACTAGTAAGAATAGCCATAATAACCAACCTAAGAAGAAAAGCTTTCAGAAAAATATCACAGGAATCATAGCCCCAATAACAACTATTTCAATTTTCCTGGATTTTAAGCTGAATTGCATAAAGAATATTGAATATCACATGTTTGATTTTATGCACTTATAACGCCATCTCAAACATGCCCCACATCAAATATGTAAATGGGATTGAAATGGCTTTCTCATCTTTACTGAAAGTTTGAAAAGGTTGAACATTTTTTCCATATTATGGCTATTTAAAAATAATAGCCATAATAGCCTAAAAAATAATAGCCCAAAAATAGGACAGTAGAGAGGAATGGGTTAAAAACGTATCATTTCGGATCACTAGAGATTGAAAAACTTCAATGAGTGGTGAGATATACGTTGTTTTAAAAACGTTAAAAAGTAGAAAGCGGTGAAGAAATTGGTAGGTTCCACCTAGTGCTTCGGTGGCGTAGCGGTTATCGCGTCTGGTCAGACCCCAGGAGACGCGGGTTCCATTACCGCCGGGAGCATACAATTTTTTCATCGTTTTCTATCTTATCTGTTTTTATTATAATACTAAATATATCAGTGTTTCCATAACAAATAGGGTGACTTAATTGCTTATGATGATTGGCTAAATTAAATTGACTAAAGCATAATAAATTTATAATTTGTACATGCTCTCGAAAGCGAAGGCAGATGCCACAGTGCTGCCTGCCCCCTTATTCTCAACTGTCGGAAAAGATTCGAATATCGAAAACTCTATGTTCGCCACTTTTTATCGCGGTGCGTCAAAGCGAGACGAGACTTTTTGAGTCGAAGCCGTGATTCGATATTTGAGAATAAGGACGCTGGTCATCCTAAGTACGATTTGTCGAAAACAAATTTCAAAACACAAAAAGAAACAGCTGTTTTGTGATAAATTGTAACACCTACACGACCAGTTTGTATGGAACAGCATTTGTTTTTGCGATTTCAAATTTCTTTTCTAACAAGTCGTGTTTTAGGGTAACCAACAATGCCATCTGGTTTACACCCTGTATTTACTTTTACTTAACTTTTTTGTACTTCACAGAACGAGTTTAATAAAATAGTATATTACAATTTGAACAGCAAACGCTCTTCATAAATGTGTACTGAAGCACTATGACGTCACACTTTGTATAGTTTGTGTACATCGCGGAGCAATTCGGTTCGACAGCTATATTAATTATGTTTATGTAAATGGTTTTATAATAAAAGCTTACACAGGTTTTTTAATGAATTTAACTTTAAAATTTACACTTACGCTATCAAAGTAAACGTCCTTTATCTGTATTTTGTTATACCTATGATAAATGATCAATACAATCCGTTAATGTTTTCTCATCGTCTGATAATCATTTTATTTTTACTTAGTATGCATAATAGTAAAGTTTTCTGACAGTCTCTAAGCTATATTGAAAGTCTCTGACCGTGTCCGGGTTTTCAGCCGGAATTCAAACTACGCAATGATGGTATAAGTAGGGTTATACCAACATTTCTTCGGCGAAATATAGCATTTTTCAAACTAAGCTACAAAAATATAACTAGTACACTTCAAACGAATAAAGTATTTAAAGAAAAGGCAACTCACAAATGTACTAGTGAAAAATTTTCAATGTTTACTTTCTAGTGCCAAATAAATACATTACCGTAAATCCATCTCTTTCTATCAAAAACCTGATGTGACAGTTTTACATGAGTGTCAATATAATTGTTAAACCATAATAATAAACACTTTAACTCATTTTATGTTGCGTAACTGCAGAAAACATTCAAAGCACAAACTTAATAGGCATTTTCCAACATCATATGCCCCATCAATTGCCATCCCATCAATACTGTTGCTATGTCTGTGTGCTATGTAAATTTAAAAGTGCTTCTTTGTGGCCTATTTAAATAAAATATTTTTTCTTTCTTTCTTTCTTTCTAGCTATGTGTTGTTAATACCTACAAAGAAATGGGGTTATTCTATCAGAATACTATCAATTTTATAAGGATATACAAAGACTCGTCTGATGATGGGGATAAAAAGCTCATTATTGAAGAATATGTAAAAATATTTTTGTCGTTAACTATAGTTCGTAATCGATTAGGTATGGTTTTATCGCTACCAAAATTTAAATTATTTACTGGCTACTTTATTTTTTAAAAACTCGCATCTTGATGCTGCAAGCAAATATTCACCAACTACCACATACCATTACGAGACGGCTTTGAGTAAATACCTACACATTTACCACAAAAAGGTACGAGAGCTTTGCGTGCTCTTGACGTGAACAAGTCTTGTGGATCCGATAGTTTACCAGCTATAGTCCTGCGTACAGTTGTCTCTTGTCCTTATACGCCTGCATTGCCTCTCAATTGAGACTGGACAAGTTTCTGGGTCCTGGATTGTTCTATGTTTGTTTTCTAATATTCTAGCTTATAAACCAAAATATACTTATGCAAATTAATTAGGTATGTTTCCCGTCGTTATCTGGTGTCCATAACAAAGGTAGGTTATTAATGATGCTTATATGTACAGTCGATTAAACATCAAGCGTGACCTTCAGACCACCCTTAGTCCGTACGCAATAGAGGCGGCTTTCGTAGTGCAACTGTTACACTTCATGTGCTTTCGTCTGTACATTGGTCTAGCTAGATAATAGGTGTGAGTTTCAGAATACATAATTCGTTATTTGCAATTTTCAATTACTTATCCATTTGTTAATGGCGTCTAGCTACTTTTTCTTGTCGTTCTAAAGGCCCAATAACACGATGCAAGTTTCTTGCCTGTAGCATACTAATTGTATACTAATTCAAATGACTTGTATAGTCTAAACAACGCAATAGACTATGGTAGTAATTTTGTGCTTCAAATTAATTATATGGTAAATGGGCCTTTAAACACGATATTTATGGAAAATATCGGCGATACCGATACAAAGTCGCGAGACGAGGTAAACTGCAAAAAAGACACTTGCTGATGCAGCTTACGCTTAAAGTAAAGAAAGCATCAAACGGAAACTAAAATACAATTTAAACTTTCAGACAGACAGATTGAAACTGAATTTGGAATACAGAAGTAGTTAGCTCCCTAAAAGTTAGTGGAACTGCGTCTGCAATCGTTTCGGATATGAGTCATGTATCGGGGCATGAGTCACGATTATGCTTAGCTATTTATTATGTTCACAGAACAGAGAAAACACATCTTTTCTCTGTTCCAATGATTATGCATTTAGAAATCAGAAGGTGTGAAAATAAATACAGCTTTAAATTTGGAATAGTGAAACGGAAATTGCATATTATTAATTATATAAGTACCTATGCCTAATAAGTAGTAATATAAGGGCTGATTTTTCAATCCATAGTTAAGATTTATCCAAAGAATAACTTTGACAAGTCAAAATGATTCTCTAGATAAAAAATATCTGAGGATTGAAAAATCAGCCCTAAGTTACTCGATTCCAAAATTAAAATATTACTTACTTACCTTATTCGAATATATCCTTTAGAACTCTGGCAAGGTCCCTTTTCTTCGACTCCGAACCGGTAATACCTGCCTTTGTTAAGTACTTCAGCCAAACAAAGAGACGTGAGACGCTACAACTGGGTAGAAGGTATTCTTATTCTTCTTATTTGGGTCTTTGCAGGTACATAATTTTGATGCTCCTAATGACAATTACTATACTTATTGCAACTGCCTATAGATAGAAAGTTAAGCTTTATTATGTATTAAATGAAATTATGTAAGTACTTTGAATTATAATGTAAGCGTAATTGATAGGTGATTCTTTTACATTTTTTTTAATACCTAATTTGATTTATTGAGTTAACAATATAATGATAAGATTATAAGAGTGTTTCCTCCTCTCTTCTTCTAATATTGCAGTGTCCGACAGGGTCCATAAAGATCATCTCATTTATTTACATACGTTTGCAATAAATATTGAAATTGAAATTGCTAAATAAACATAACTTTAAAATTATTTTAGTGTACACTCTGTAGGAAGGCCAGTGCTCAGCTTTGGCAAGTAGGTAGAGTACTATGCATGACTATATTAGTTCATAGAAATGGTTTACCACTTTCAAAAATATCTTATCCATTTTAAAATTTCTTGACTTTTGTATGAAATAATAAATAAATAAACAATTTATTTCCTCTTCACAATAGTCGTCTTACTTCTATAAAGATGTTAAATCACAATTACCTTGTGAAGAGTCTAGTACCTGAAATAGGGCCCAGAGGAACTTGTGCCACAGGTTACTTGGCCCCTCCCGCAGAAAAAGTATGTATGAAGTGGTTCTGGTGAGTACTGCTGAGTGAGCGTATATTCTAGAAAATGCTATTTGGGGAAAGCCATAACTAATTATAAAATAAAAATGTAAAAATGACTCAAACATCATTTTTACGTGTTTGTTTTTTTATTATAATATTACATTATTCCATTTTAATGCAGCCAATGATATATTATTTCATACAAATGTCCTGAAATTATCAAAGGAATACGATGTTTTTGAAAGTTGCAAACTATTTCTATGAACTAATATAGCCCATGTTTCAATTTATTGTCGTATTGACGGCACCAGCCTGAGCACGTGCTACGAGCTGATATTTCTGTTATATTTTTTATACATTTTAAAATTTTTACTAAACTTTTGTAGTAGGTATACAAAAATTAAATCCTTAAACCTTCTTAAGCTTGGAAATGTCAAAAATATCTGCTTCTGTCTGCTGTTACGCTGACGAGAAGGCTGCTACGGTTGATAGTAGTCAAAAACTGTCTCAGAATTGTTACATTTAATTGTTACTATTTTCATACATTTTCACAAGTGGTTACTTTTCTGAATAAATTAAATTTAAAATAAATGCCAGCTATTACACTTTTTTTTAAATTAAATAACAAACGTACTATTTCTTGTTATTTTATTTAGAAAAGTATTTCCATAAGCTAACGTCCACCCTACAATGTCTAAATGTTCTATTTCGCGGGTCGCGGGTGCGATTCCCGCCTCAGGACGTTATTTTTTTTAGTTTAGATAGACTTTATTAGTAAATAATTTTTTAAAAGTTTTTAATGATGTTAAAATTTAATTTAAGAGTATTTACATACTTCGCAATTTATTACAAATAAATATATTTTTTTGACAAATACATTTTTTAAATATTATTGTATTCCTATTTTACTTTTTTACACTCAAAAATAAATTTTTAAACTTAGGCATGTCGTATGTCGTAAGACTTTATTTATGACCGCTCTTGTGTGAAACGTGTCTTTATTGTGACACGTAGGGAATCCCATAAAGATAGTAGCTATTTTTGCCAATTTTGTTAAATCAAATAAACTGTAACTAATTACACCTTGCCACATTTTAGTTATAACTTTACAGAGTAATTGTCTGTTTGGTTGATTTTTTTTTAAATAAATTTTTCTTGTTTATATAGTTTATATGAATAAATAGATAGAATAGATAGAAAAATGGCCACCGAATATGTATGGGTATGGGCACATAGACAAAAATAATGACATTTTTGTAATTTATGCTACACGCATACTTGGCGTATAAATGGACTTTCATCTAAGGTGAGCAAAGTAATAGTAAGTACAAATGTTTTTGATACATTTATTTAATATTAATTGCCCCATTTTTAAAAAATAAGTTTGATACCATACAAAATTTGTTTAGCAGTGGATGTCTTTCGGCTGAAATGAGGATGATGATTAGATGACATTTCTTTGCCAAACATTAACTTCCTTCTTGTCTGAGGGTGGAAAAATATATTATTATGCCCTAGAGAGGAATATTTGCCCACGATCCGAAACTCTAAATACTGAGCTATTGAGCTGCTGGCAGAATATCTAAAATCATATAAAATGAATGTCTCCTAGTCTTTTCATGCGTAAAATAAAAAGCCTAGAAAAAACAACACTGTATTGGCATCTACTATCCCTATCAATCTGACGACCGGCTGGCCGAGTGGTTTGTGCCCTTCTTGCTATACAGGCTACTTGGTCGGGAGGTCCCGGGTTCGAATCCCAGTTGGAGCAAATATTTGTATGGTGAGTTCAAGCATTTGTTTACGAGTCATGGTTGTTTATAATATGTTTATTTAGCACATTTCTTACATTTATATACTCATTATTAGCATTATTTCTCCGTTATCTAGTTTCCATAACACAAGCTCTTAATGATGCTTACTTTGGGCTAGATAATAGGTGTGAGTGTATGAATATTACATTATGTCAAAATCATTCTGAGTCATATGACTGAGCCAAAAGAGATGTTTCAAAAATGTATGGAGCCCCGGCCAGGTCTATGTACACTATACTGAAAAATAGGTATAAATATGCAGAACAGTGTTCAATTGTCAATTTTTATTTTATTTGCTTTGTTGCATGGTACAAAACAGGATTTTTTATATAAAAAAAACTGCAACACAGCCAAATATTCATCATGGCGCGTATGTCACTTTGGTGAGGTTTATTTGACTTCTATGTCACCCGCCATATTGCCATAGTGAATAATGGTGAAAAATTTCAACTTCTGTACAAACAAACTATGCATGAAAACGAATTATTAGTATTTTTCGCGGATTCAGGCGATTTCTCCTGATTTTTAAATATAATAACTTTGTGACAGGAGCTCAATTTTAATTTTGCATGTGTCTGACGCCACGTCGATGCAGGTCTTCCGTGGACACCTTTAAAGGTGTATAAAACAGCGATAGGTACAAAAAATTCGGTCAGTCCTTCACAATCCGTATGTGGAAAATTGCTCTAGAAAGAAAAATTAAATAGGCCACAAAGAAGCACTTTCAAATCGTCAAAAACTTTCAAATCTGTATCAAACCTGGCCCGCTTTATTTTTAAGTTTTCTAATTTCAGGTCACAGTTTTTTTAAAACATAATATTATCAAAGTGTCAAACTAAATGACATGAAAGTAGAGACTTGCTATGTATTGTAATTTGGCTCGATTACATTAATAGTTACATACATTTACAATAAAGAAATAAATCTGAAGTACTTACCTAAGTAATTTTATAATATCTCAACGCCATAGATGACGTAAAATGTTTCACAGAAAGCTTAGACTGGTTATAGTATCATTTTGTAGGTTCGATAATATCACTGAAAGCCTCCGCACAACAGGTCTTGCGGTTTCGCTTGATTGGCGACCAGCCAGGTGATTTGCAAGCCACGTTGGTTAGGTATGTACCCAATACACTATTTATGTAATTCCGGTTTATCCATGAATTAATGGTGGCATTTGGAATCTTGGGCATTCTATATAGTCATCAGAAAAATTATATAATCACTTTTAATTTTACAGCTCAGGTATTGTCACAACTTTTATTAATTTCGTAACAATATTTAAAAAATCATATTGGTTTTGCTGAAGGCTATCGTCAGTACAGAATAAGTAATAGCTATCGGTGAGAAATAGAAATGATAGGAAATAATGTTGCGGTTATTAGGAATCCTTTCACGAATACTGTTAGTAGTTAAGAGACAATGTAAAAAATATTGGGTCTGGGGCTTGCTATTAGCTATACAAGCACCTGCGGGCGACTGCCTAGACGCATTGGTTTGAAAATTGGTGGCGATACTATTGATATGGCTTTGAGTTGGGCAGTCGCCTCGCTTTTCTTGGTCGAGGAACTCGAGTGGTAGTAATAACTCCGTGTACTAGACTAGAGTTCCCGAATCGGTCCCGATAAGGGCAGGACATGACAATTAAATGTCAACTTCTTTAAATACTCTTGTATTTAAAGAAGTCGACATTTAATTGTTCGACTATTAAAATTGCATCATTGTCGTACGACCGTAACGACCGATTGTGCTACGACCGTTTATAGAACGGTAACCGCTTGCTTACCAACTGGTGGGTGGTTTTTTGCCAAATTAATAAATATAATAATAATAAGCAAAGTAGAAGCGGCTAGAACCACGGAACAAGTAAAATATCTAAATTGTGACTAGATTTCTTTTTTTTTATATATATATAAAGCACGACAAATGACTCAACACCACCTGTGCTGTGATTCTGTAACGAATCTCACACCTCATTTCGCAAGTCACTTCGAATTCAACTGTCAAATAGAGCAAAAAATGTATGAAAAATTGCTTTATTTGACAGTTGAATTCGAAGTGACTTGCGAAGTGAGGTGCGAGATTTGTTACAGAATTACTAGGCTGTTGTGAAGCGGTAAGAAGAGTCCAAATATTCTTAATTTTTCATTTTAACATTATTATAAATGTTTGAAAAATTACTTAGTAATTAAAATAGAATAAAACTAGAAAAAATTTTCACGTCCTGAGGCAGGAATCGAACCCGCGACCTTTGCAATCCGGGCGACTGCTCTGACCGCTGAGCCACCCAGGACTTGGGATATCCCTGTGAAATTCTTCTAGTCTATCTGTATTTGCGTTTATGAGCTAACGTCCCAAGTCCTGGGTGGCTCAGTGGTCAGAGCAGTCGCCCGGATTGCGAAAGGTCGCGGGTTCGATTCCTGCCTCAGGACGTGAAATTTTTCTAGTTTTATTCTATTTTAATTACTTAGAGTCCAAATGTTCAACTTGCACTAGCTGTCTTCGCATAAGGACTCTTTTTACCGCTTCACATCAGGTGGTGTTGAGTCTATGCCGTGCGTAATAAAAAAAAACTATAAAGCCATATTATCAATGAATAAAATGATAGTCATATTAAGTTACAGCTACAAGAACTCTGATGTTTTCTCATGTAAAATTAGTAATATATGTTAATTACTCCCTAACTACCTGTATAACTACTTCAGGTCTTGGTAAGTGCTACTTAGACGATGGTGAAATTCGTTCAACCAATTACGGTAACTTTAACGGGCAGTTAGTCTACTCGACACTTAACGGTGCTGAAAGACCCTCAAACTAAAACGGTTTTATAATTTGGGCTAAGAGAATAAGGCCTTGGCATATCTAATTTTCGGCCTTGCTCTGAAAATAATATGTAAAACTTTGAGATTATTCAAAGTTGTTTAGTTTATTTTTATTCCCACAACATATTGTAACATTTATACGAATATATCAAAAAGACTAAAAAACTTATGTTGCAGTTCCAAATGTGAACAGATTTTTTGTAATTTGACAGCAAACAATAAAAATACCTAAAATTTTAACTACTTAGTTGTGATAATTTCATGACATTTCTATGAAATAATGCAGCCAATGTTTGATGCTACTTGACTTGGTCATTACTTTGTTGTGTAGTTATTTTAAAAGTATGATATTTTTTAATATAATTATATATTTATTCGAATTAAATAATGTCAAGAACAATTGGGTTTACAATTAAATACTTGTGTGAACAATGTATTTATTTTGATAAGGAATAATATCGTGTTTACAAAAACACCTTCGCAGACAGTGCATTATATTAGAAAAAAATTATTACCAAAAAATAGTTATTGTTCAATTTCGAAAGATAGACATATGCTGTTGCGGACTTTTTTTAAAACTTTTAAAGGAGAACAATTCCTGCATACATATTTTTTGCATAACTTTAACCGTTTACGCATCGCACGCAACGAAAGCTCTGAAAAGGAATATTTTTTCCCGTTTTTGCAACATTTTTCATTGATGAAGTCTATCATAACTTTCTTGTTGACTTAAACGACATGAAAATCACAAAATTATTGCACGAAAATTTTCTCGCGACAAATTCATGCTGACGTGGCTCAATTTTGAAGTTGCCGCCAAATCGTAAAATAAATAACAAATGAATGTAATGCATACTCAATTATATTGGCAAAGAGTTCCATTTTCAAATTCAAAACTTATTTTTTTTATGTATTGTTTACAAGTAACCAGTTCTGAAAACTTTCAGTGTCGCCCTCGTACGTTAACCTTTGTAATTGATATAGACCCTTCTGGCGGTTGTCTATGTCACGCTATAGTGCAGTCATGTTCAAATGATTTAATTCGTTGCCTTCAGGCCCTAGTTGGGCGTTATGCACGTTATAGCATATAGGTGTCCTTAATTCTCTACAGTCTGTCCAGAAGGGTTATATTAAATATCATACAGATGTATATTAGGATTATAATAATAAGACGGACTAAGCATTTCTGCAATAGAAGAAATTCATGGCGTTATTCCAAGTCCTCAGTAGGTCAGCTTGCTATAACAGTCACCCGAATTGCAAAAGGTCGCGGGCTTCTAGCTTTGTTTTTTTTTATACAACTAGATGACAAACAAGCTGACGGCCCACCTGATGGTAAGTGGTTATCGCCGCCTATAGACACCTGCAATAACAAGGAAAAATCACTTGAAATTGCAGGTGTGCTGTCATCCTGGGGCCTAAGATGAAAGTTGTTATAAGTGTTGTTAGCACAATCATATTTTAAGATGCGTGTGCATCTCAGAAAATATTAGTCGTTGTGTTTGTGTTTGCAAACACGGATTTGTAGTTTAAATATTAATGTAATTTGTAAATAAATAACAAATATTATTATAACCATAGAGCAGTCTGTCATTTATCTTCACAATTTATATACATAGTCCTGCTCGTCATATCCATTTACACTTCAAACACCATAAAATCATACTCAAACTGTCAACTTGTGCGCAGCCACTTATAGTACCTATGCATGTCAGGTTTGGAACCCAAGATACCAAACGTATATCTCGCGAATCGAAAATATACAGAAAAGATTCATTAGATATTTATGCTTTCGTGCTAAGGATAGATACGACTCCGTGCTTTATTTGGACTTATGCAACAAACTCCACCTAGTTCCGTAGAATTGCGCCGTGCAGTTTCAGACGTAGTATTTATATTGAAGGTGGCTTCCGGAACTATTGGTTGCCCTGAGCTTGTATCCTGTGTCTCCCCTAAAGTTCCCTCTAAGCCACTTAAATTCCATCCACCCTTATACCTTCCCCGTGTAAATTCGAATTATAGGCAGAATACATATCTTTGGCGTGCGGCTAACAGTTTCAATCCAGTGTCCAGAACGCTGGACATGGAGTTTTTAATACCAGTTGGGTGTCGGCGAAGCGTCTTATGAGCAAGAACTTTTTGAACCTATTGAAGAGATTTTTAATACGCTTATTGAACATATTAACTAAGTATTATACGCTGGGTGGGTATTACTTAGTTAATATTTTGCGACTTGTGTTGTGAGGACCTATAATTGGTTTTTTATGTTTTTTTATTTTAAGGCACTTAAATGGTAATAATAGCTGTTGCTCTTCCGAACAAATAAATAAATCAAATCATCAGATTCTGATGTTTGAGATACGTGGATGTGGATACAGAATAAAATAATTTCATTAATTATTTATTGGTTGTAGGAAATTGGGAAAATTACACTGAAATGTGTATTTTTTTCCTATGGTGCATGGAAACCCATACTTCCATGCAGAGGCTTCTCTTTGTATTTAAAAAAATGCTTTTGCCCATACAAAAGCATAAAAAAGATGTAGGTGCAACTAAGACTGTAATAAGTAAGTTACTATTTCATTAAATTAGCTAAAGGAGAAAAAGATCAATTCCTTTATGATAACATAACTGTTTGGTAAATTCGAATATTGTTCGAGAATACAAAATAATTATCATGGAAATTACTAGATGATAAAAGATAAGCGAGTAAGACTCGATTAAATATTAACAATACGTGCCATATTCAATGCGCACTGGTCGAGGGAGTCTGATAGTTTGTTGTTCTAATTAATTAATCTGGTACTAATTAATGTAGGCAATTGTTGAATGCCGTTTATTTGATATATGTTTAACTTAATATACAATATCTTGATAAATAAACGTAGTCGTAGGCTTGCTGGAAGAGATCTCTTTTAGGAATATGGAGTTCCTTTGTACTCCTTATTTTTATCCTTATTATTTTATCTTTTCAATGTAGTTTTCTTTTGTGTGTACATACATTGTTAAATAAAATAAATAAATAAATGCACTTAATAAAACTCGTCATAGGTTGTAGTTTTTTTACTTGTGTGAAATATGAAATAGTTTCTCTAACCCTTACTGCTGTATTAACTACAATGCCATCTCTAATATCCGATCATCATCTAACAGTAACGTCATTATATCAAGCATGAGATAGCCTCGGTGTTAACCTATCCAGGCCCGACATACCAGATACAATTTAATTTTTAACCGTCTTCAAAAACGAGAAGGTTCTCAATTCGGCCGGTATGGTTTTTTTTAATTGTCCATGTCATACATTTATGTCGTTAAAGGAGCCAGGCCTAGCTTAAAAGCCACGTTTATGTTTTATGACGCTTAATAGTTTCATCAAGTACTAGTCCCAGAATACATTACATCATAAAGTAGTCCACCATTTTAAGAAATGGACGCACTTCATCATACTTCCAACTATTACTGGCTCAATCGTTTATTCACGAACGTTTCTCGATTTGTCCGCTACGGTGAGTCGTATCTTTGAAAGAGGGTATGATGTAATAAAAATCCGAAACTACGAGTGGTTTTTGCGTAAGAATCTTTTAGCTTCGTGCTTGTGCGTTAAATTTGTTAATGACATAAGTATATAACTTTTAACTGAGTTTTTGGTTTTACCAAATTTTCAAATACCTATTATTGACGAGTAAAGAGAGGGGCATACATCGATTAGTTTCTTACCCATTCTACTCAGAATAAGACCCCAAGAGGCTTAGAATTGACGTTCAATAAATGTAGGTATTATGCATACTTACATTAAGTAAATACCAAAATGTAATAGAGTTTTACTTTATTTTAGATTTGATTAACAACATTTCATACAGGTAATTAATTAGGCACATAAATCATGTCTTACTATGTTTATAGCGTTAGGCATACAAATTCGTTTTAAAAAATAGGATCTTAACTTAAATAAACTTAATTTGAGGAAAAATGTTAGTAACAAAAAGGGGGGTAAGTATGTTATTACATGTATGTACCTACAATATACTATGTCTTATGTTAAAATCAAAACATGTAGTGATTTGCAATAAAGATAATATGAATATGAAATACATTCAGACGGGAAAATTAATTGAAATACAATTTTATCAGAAAGTTATTCTTTAGTGAAATAATATGCTTTGTCTAAAGGTAATTTATGAAGAGCTCCTTTGAAAGCATTATACCGATCTATTCCAGTTATTTCTTTTGGACGATGATTATATTGAATAGGGCAGTTTTGCTTGGGCGAAATACAATTTTAAAAGTAAAGGCCTTTACTTTTAAACAAATATTTTTTTTACAAACAATTTTTTTATAAATGTACTTATGTATACAAGCAATGTAACGTTAATATTTTTAATTTAGTAAAATAAGGCTTACAGCTGTCAATTTGTTGTTGATTACATAAGTATCGACCCAACACATCTGTATTTTTTTATACCACTAAGGTGGCAATAAAGCATACGGCCCACCTGATGGTAAGTGGTTACCGTAGCCAATGGACGCTTGCAACACCAGGGGTATCACTTGCGCGTTGCCGACCCTGTAAAAACCTTCTCACGCCTTTGGGCTCTAAATGCTGTATCTTTTCCGACAGAGTTATCCCAAAACATAACGCCTTTACGCCTTATCTAAGAGTTGATAGTAGGTACGTAGGCATGATAGGTAGCACATTTCACTGCAGATTGTTGTTTGATCAAAATAGATCAACGCATTATTATTGATTACGCGTTTTTATGTAAGAGAATCGGCAACGCTTACAAAACAAAGCGCACTTTAAGGCCTCCAGTGGAAATATCCAATTACTAATTTCAGATAAGATTATTTGTTTGGTCATATGATAAATTAGCCGAGCATTTAGTTCGCCTAAATATTTCTATTTAATGATCTGAGCAAAGCACATCATGAGCCAAATAAAAGACAGTAAGTCTACTATCTACTTAAAATACAATTATCTCATGGAATGGTTGGATAATTCCTGATATTATCTTTGATATCAAAGATATTATTTATTAAGTGTAATATATTTATTTAATTTTATTTTCATGAAAAAATTAGTAACTATCTCAAGTCACACCTAAGGCCCTATCATGATAAAACCAGCGCTTCTGCGACGATTTTTATAATGTCACAAAAGTTTTATGCAGAGATATATAGGGCCTAGTTGACTGCACCCACCAATAATTTTACTGCTGACGAATGCGATTCCTGTTATTAATCTGTGGCCAATAGGAGTCAAAATCGTTTATATTTTTGAGATGCTGCATGTATACGTATTTAGTCTTTTTACAAAATTATGTTTCTTTTTGTCACTTAATTTTGAGGATCAAGGAAAAGTTGCTTTTGGCTTAAAAGTGCAAAATCAAAGAAACAAATATCGGCTCAGATAGAAAGTAGATACTTAAATCAGTAATCTGTGGTTTGTACATACATTCAAACATGTATGGTAAGTTACCTAATCTGTCATGTCAATGTCAGATATACATAGTTAGAGATATTCATATGTATAGGTACTCTTATGCTTGTTTTCACTAACATATTGCTTAGTGTTATGAGGTTTCCTTTTATTATGTTAAGTCTCTTAGCGATTTTTAGCTCAGACAAAAGTCTATAGGAGTTACCTGTCTAAGCCTAGGGAATAGTTGGTAAAACAGACATTAATTACTTACTTAATAGGTACTAATGTCTGTTTTACCGACTATTCCTATTTTCTAATGAAACATAAAAAAGTACTTAATTTAAAAAAAAAATAAAGGTTTTTTTAATTTAAATCCGCTTATGAATAAAATAAACTTGTCCCTCAAAAGTTTTACTAATAACTTATTAACGTCATTACACAATTCATATTAAAAGTTTTTCGAGAGATTTAAGTAGGTATAGGTACCTACTCGTATTTAGGTCCTAGTTTTTTTTTCACACCTATTATCTAGCCCAAAGTAAGCATCATTAAGAGCTTGTGTTATGGATACTAGGTAACGGATAAATAATGAAAATAATATATATAATAAATATTAGAAATATACTAAATAAACATATAAACATCCATGACTCGTAAACAAATGTTCGTACTCATCATACAAACATTTGTTCCTACCGGGATTCGAACCCGGGACCTCTTGACCGAGTAGCCTGGGGTACAGACCACTTAGCCAGGCGGTCGTCAATTTTAAAAATTAAATTCAATCAAATCAAGTTAATTTACTTTACTTGTTTATCTACACGGGTACACGAATGATTTAATTCATCACATCCATGTATTACCATGGAAACAGTGGTAGTAAAAAAAAAGGATGTCAGAAAATAACAACAGTAAGGGTAGGTTACATGATTTTACTTGAATTAAAATTTAAGTCATGTTTATAAAACTCCTTCGCAATTAATGCATTGATCGTCCCATGCTCCCCGCCCGTCTAGGAAATCATAAATGCGTGCATGTTACTTGGTCTTTATTTTGTTGCGGAGTTATTTTAAAACTAAGATATTTTTTAAGATATTCATTGAAAACAAATAATGTCAAGAACAATTTTGTTCACAGTTAAATACTTGTGTTGAATAATGTATTTATTTTGATAATGAGTAATATCATGTTTACTAAAACACCTTCGCAGATAGTGCATTATTTTAGAACAAAATTGATTACCAAAAAAAGTTATAGTGAGTCTATTTCAAAAGATAGATATATGCTGACGCGGACTTTTTTTTAGAACTTTTAAAGGAGAAAAAATCCTGTTTACATGATTTTTGCGTAACTTCAACCGTTTACGCAGCGCACGCAACAAAAGCTCTGAAAATGAATATTTTTTTCTCGTTTCTGCAACATTTTTCATTATTCCTCATCTGCTATTAGTTGTAGCGTGATGTTTTATAGCCTACATAATACCGCGATAAATGAACTATCTAACACAAAAAGAATTTCAATTGGAATCAGTTGTTCCTGAGATTAGCTATTTTTTTGAAGTCGCTTAGTAACCTCCTTTTCTTGAAAAACAATAATGAATCCTTGAAGCCTTTAGAAATTATTTGAAAACCACACTAGATTCGATATGGAAGGATTTATTTCTAAAAGTTTTTGAATGAATAAAAGACATACCTACCTAAAAATCCAATAAAGTTTGCTGAATTGGGTCCTGACCTGAACGCCACATCAAATAGGGAAATTGCCTACGCTTGAATATGGTCCTATTGCTCATTGTCACTATTTTTTTTTAAAATTATTTGGAGGAGCTCGGTGGCATAGTGTTTTGGGCGCTCGGGTTTCTATGCGAAAACAAGGCAATTTTCGCCGTGGTCGATCCTGGGATGGGTCAGTCAAAGTTTGTAATCTCGATCACCTTCGTGCTTCGGAAGAAAGTGTTGTGTGCTTGCTGTAAGTAAGGTCGCCAGAGCTCATCAAGAATGCTTTGTGTTGGGAATAGGGAGACTTATGTCCTCTGACGTCAACATAATATGTACTTCCTGTTGATTTATATAGGGTAGGCAACGGGCTTACCACAGAGCGGAGAGGCTACGACGTAGTCTCTCCGTTCTGTGGTAAGCATTTACCGTAGCCGCTACGGCACCCGCTTACCATAAGGCGCTTATTATTATCACTAAACATGGTTTAGATTTTAAGTTTATTAGGTAGAAAGTGTCTAACAATGTTATTAGTTTAGAATACATATAAAAGCAGTGATTTACCTGCTGATGTATTAACTAAGCCTCTAGGTCCTATCACTCATAACAAATGTGTAGTTTTTTATGAGTGAAGTGAGTCAACTTTTTATTTCAAAATATAATTACTTTTCAAAATCAATTAACGAGCAACGAACAACAATAATTTTTCACGCGCCAGTGTTCTTTTTGTGTTCTTTTATCCTAATAAACAGTTTTCTATTTGCAAGCCAGTTCGAAATTTAAATAAAACCTTTGATTAATTAATTCCTTGGTTGCCATGTTTCGGAGTAAAAGATCGTTCCATTTTTAAATTACACCGCAGATATGAGTTTACATAGTAATTTATTTGGGCGCTAAAACCCGTCAGATAAGAATGGATTTTCATACCACTTTTGCTAGCCGCTGCTCGCATGAATTTGGCAAATAGAGCAATTTCGATTTATCTCGAAGAAGGTTGTCAAAATAATGCTCTCTATCACTGTTTGGGGAGTATTAAAGGAAAATAAAGCGGCTGTACGGGATTTCTCAAACCCAATCCTGAAAGTGAATTAATCTTCATCGAAAAATGTATTATGCTCCATGCTAAAAATGCACCAGAGCCTACAGTAATCACAGAAATGGTTTGCTGGTTCACTATTGTTAATTAAACCTAGATTTAATTAGCATTTCACTGGATTAAATTAAGGGCTTATTTCTAATGCTGTTACTGTTTTATATATTTTTCATCATCATCATCATCATCAGCCTATATACGTCCCACTGCTGCGCACAGGCCTTCCTACATGGGAAAAACACATGAGGAGATTGGGCCATAACACCACCTCGCTGGCCCACTGCGGGTTTGTGGGTTAAAGCGGTTGCAGGAACAACCGGGACCAACAGCTTAACGTGCCTTCCGAAGCACGGAGGAGCTCTAGATAACCAACTTTGATTGACCCATCCCAGGATCGACCATGGCGAAAATTGCTTTTTTCCCGTAATCGAAACCAGAGCGTTCAAACCACTACGCCACTGAGCTCCTCTTCATATATTTTTTAGATATAATTAAACTAAATCTAAAGATATTTGTAGATAGATATATAATAAATTTACTTGCAAAAGGACATGTTCTGAAAATGTATTAGGGCTGGTACGCAGCTGCTCCCCAAGACAAAAAAATTATATCAGAAGACAGAGTATATTTTTAAGAATATTGTACGACAAAAAGTATAATTTTAAATGGCTGCATTTAAATAAAAAATAACATTTCATTCTGGTTAAAAAAATGTTATCCAGAGATCTGAAATTCGATTTAAAAAAAGAATTGACACATTCAGAAAAAGTACCTAGTCTTGCCATAAATACTGAAACTTTTTCTATTGCAAATAACATGTCTTTTACAGTTTGTTAGTTTAATACATAAATATAAAACAATTTAAAATATAAAAAGCTTATTCGAAGTGGTCTTGATTGGCTGCAAGACAGTCCTTTAAACGTTGAGGCCAGTTATCAATAGAAGCACGCACTCTTTCCATGGGAAAATTCTTCACTGCCAATCGTACGGATTGTTTTAGGGACTCCAAAACATTATCATGGCGTTTAGAGCAAGCCGTACCTACTCTCTAAAACTGACCATAAATCATAATCCAGCGGTTTAAGATCGGGACTAGACGACGGCCAGTCATCAGCTCTGATGAAGTCCGAAACATTCGTTTCCAACCAAGACTGCGTAGATCGAGCTTTATGACCCGGCGCCGAGTCTTGCTGGAAGGACCATTCTTGGTTATTGAACATGGTGTTGTTAAGGGACTTCACTACCTTCTCAAGAACGGTATCTTGATACACATACTTTTGTGCCATACACAAAAGTATGGCTTAGTCACTCCTTCATAGCTAATACCCCACCAAACCATCACTGAAGTCGGGTGGTGCCCACCCACGTTGTACTCTGTCGACTAATTGGGAAGCTTCCTTAGAATTATAGTTGTTTGTTAAAATTTTGCTCAATTGTAAAAATTTTCTCATCCGTAAACAAAATTTTTCTGTGACCTCCATTTGCGTACCTACCTCTTCAGTAGTTGTTTCGATTTTACCACCCTATTCTTTTTTAAATTATCAGTTAAGATATGACCAGTACCTACGTCTCTTATAGACTGCAAGTCCTAAGTCATCTTTTAAAATACGCGACATGGTTCTAGGGGCTATCTTCATCTCCCGAGATAAAATCTTTTGCTTTCGGACAGGATCTCTTCGAATGCTACCCTACTGCTTTGACCACCTTTTTCGTACGAACACTACGTGGACGGCCATACCTACATTGTGTAATGCAATCACAGCGATTCGGTTCTCTTTATCACCCCACTCTATTTTAATATTGTACATTGTATTGGCGCCAAAATGAAAAAACACAATGAACAATCATATAAAAATGTCAGATTCCAAATTCAAATGTAATATTTTGGCTATTTTTAATTGTAACAGTACTTATGGCCAGACTAAGTATAAAACGTCAATGTCGTCTATTATCTTGTTAAATGTTTTTTTATAACTAGGCAAAGGGTTGATTTGGTTTAGCCTACGACTATTTTGCAATTATGTTTTAAAATAAACGTTAAAATAATACGGAAAGTTGGTTTCTGCTCTTGTTTCTGACTAATGATAATGATTTTAATTTCTTTTTTACTATATTTCATCACAAAAACTTGAATACAAAAGTTAGATTTCTTGCATACACTTTTCAAAATTACTGAAAAATGTCAGAGTAACAAAATAAAAAAGGGCATATTCAACTTATCTGAGCATACATAAGCTTTCGTTTAGTATATAATTAATTGGGGGGGGGGGGGGGGGGGGGGGGGGCTTTCATTTACTAATATCGAACATCTCGACAATATACAATACCTGAACTTATGTTTAAGTAGATATAGATATTTTAACATTATATTTTACTAAAGTATGCATAAATAACCGTAAAATAACCTACATGTGTGTGAGCAGTAATACAAACAAGGCCATAGCTTAGTGGCATAATTATATTCCCAGTAGTCCCATCTAGCACTGCCCCCCGGGGTGATAACTGAGAATATTTCTCCCAGGTGTCACCCGGGTGACAAATTTTCCCAACTGTTCACTTCCGATTCGTATCAGAGGGGACAACTGGTATTTTTTTTTCTCAATTGTCACCCGTGACTCCGAGGGGCCGACAATTGCTACGATTCCTTCCCAGTTGTCCACTCCGACCAGTTCAGAGTAAGGATCTTCTCTCTTTTCTACGACATATAACTGTGTTCGCAAAAAATACTATCCTGATTTGGATAAAATAACAAAAAATACAATTACCGATTATTTCTGACATTTTGATGATTATTGTAACTTTTCTATATTTAATTAAAGTTATAAATATATGGTAATTGTATTTTTTGTTTTTTTTTTTATAAATAAAAAGCAAGGCAATTGACCCAACACCACCTGATGTGAAGCGGTAAGGAGAGTTCATATGCGAAGACAGCTAGTGCAGAATAGACATTGCACTAGCCGCCTCCACCTTGCCGGCCCAAAAGGTGCTTTTTCACGCCTCTCTTGAAGGACCCCATGTTATAGGAAGGAGGAAACACATGTGCTGGCAAAGAATTGATCACGGTTTCAATGTAGTTCCTGGAATTCAGATCGCAGCAAATCTCCACGTATCCTCCCCGTATCGTATACTCCTCTCCTCGTTATCTATGTACTTATAACATTTTATCCAGATCAGCCCGCCTAGCATGACCACCGAAACGGGATATGATAAAGCCATTTATCGCTTTGAACTGTCAAAAATCATTGGATAAAACCGCCATCTTGAAATTTTATCGAAACTGCGAACATGTCTAAATACAATACATGTTCGCAGTTTCGATAAAATTTCCAGATGGCGAGATGGAGAAGATCCTTACTCTAAACTGGTCGGAGTGGACAACTGGGAAGGAATCGTAGCAATCGTCACCCCCTCGGAGTCACGGATGACAATTGAGAAAAAAAAATACCAGTTATCCCCTCTGGCACGAATCGGACGTGAACAGTTGGGAAAAATTGTCACCCGGGTGACAACTCGGAGGAAATTTCTCAGTTGTCACACCGGGGGACAGTGCTAGAGAGGACTACTGGGAATAATCGGCGGCGCGGCGACCACTGACTGGCCGGTGCGGGCGGGCGGAGCGACCGCTCAGACAACCACTATTTTTTATTTCATAAATAAAAAGTATATAATTCAATAAGAAATACTGCAAAAGGAACAGTATGCCTAGGATATGTTTGATGAGTTGCGACCTTCTTTCTATGATCTGAGGTTGCGACGCATCGTCCGAAAACGCTCAATAGAAAATCTACGGAACAGGTGACGTCACACGTTCCTATATTACTAAGAAATGTATGGGCATACTGACAAAATTAAAAATAACTATGTAATATGTATGTTTTTATTTATAGTCGTCATAATAATAGTGGTGTTAATTGATGTTAGCAATGAAATATAATTAACATTTTTTATAAATTTTGGAAAAATACGTGAATACGTATTGTTTATGAATTTTATAAACAGCACAACTTCAAAAATATTCCATTCTTTTAAGTTTGCATTATTTTTATGGGTAACAGGAGCGTATATTTTCCGAATTTGTGAAAAATACCGCCATATTCAAACTTAGGCAACATCCCAATTAAGACATTTACTTCACTGACGTGTGATTAGCCCCGCGGAAGACGCAGCGTGAGCAGGCAGGTAGCCATGCATATGGTTGCATATGGTTGCATATGCGTGCAGCGCAGGCCTGTGCGTCGTGTAAATCATTAGGGGATGATAGATGATGATGACCTATGCACCTAGGTGAATTAAGCATACTAATTAGTTAATTAAATTCACCCATGCACCTAATGCACCTATGTGAATTAAGTGTGTTAAGTAGTTGATCGATATCACCTATGCACCTAGGTCCTAGGTGTGTTTCTGGCAGTGGTTCTTAACCTTTTAGTCCTGGGGGACCAATGCCGTGGACCACCCAGTTGGTTATTGATTTGGAGGTAATATTCAGTAAATAAAGGGTTCTTTTAGATTTCAACATATAAAAAACGTATAAAATTACTAAAACGCGCTCGGGTTATATTGCGTGGACTCGCGGACCACTGGAAATGCTTCCAAGGACCACTAGTGATCCGCGGACCACCGGTTAAAACCACTGGACCTAGGTGAATTAGAATAGCTTCTAATAAGTACCATGCCTACTTAATTCACATTTGAAGAGTTCTTGTGTGATTGGTTGGTGCAAGGTTTTTTATCATTATCACATATAACCAAAATGATTTTTGGTTTGAGTGGCTATAAAAAAACCTTAAACTTACCAATCACACAAACAGACTTCACACGTACTAGACTTGCTTTATGTTCAACGTCATGATTGACTGCTGGGCATCAAAAGCAATTAGAATGCTTCATTAGTTTGCTGGTCCAATAACTGGGTCAGGAGCTCAGAATCAGCCCTCCAAACAGAACGTATACCGAGGACAGGAACCATGAGGTGATGTCCCAGAAAAATAGTTTTCACATAATACACTGAAAATCGTAAAACTATTTCTTTACCGACCGCCGGCTGGCCGAGTGGTCAGCTAGTAGCAATAGGCATGACTACTGTAATTAAAATTGAAATTAAAAAATAGTATCGTAATTTAAAATAATATTAGGTTGGGGAAAAAGTCTTCGCATTATAGTATGTATGAACTTGAAATAAAATCTCTTTGGCTGTACTATTTGTATCTGGCTGGTTTTGCTATCATTAAAAGTTTAGATTTTAAAAAAGATAATTCCAAATTAAAATTAGGAAAATGTGTGTTTTTCATTTGTTTTTCGTACTGCCAAGATGAGTGAATCTAATGAAGAAGTTCGATACATTTTAAAATTTACTACAAAAAAGGTAAAAATGCAACACAAGCCGCGAAAAAAATTTGCGATGTTTATGGACCTAGTGCAGTGTCTGTGAGAGTAGCACAAATTTGGTTTAAGCGTTTTCAATCCGGAAATTTTGATGTCAAAGATGCACGTCGCTCTGGTCGCCCTATTACGGATAAAATTGATGCCATTTTGGAAAAACTGGAGCAAGATCGGCATTTCAGTAGTTACATCGTAGCTGAAGAACTGGGAATTGACCACAAAACAGTTTTGGCGCATTTAAAAAAATGGGTACACAAAAAAGCTCGATATTTGGGTACCCCACGAGCTCACTGAAAGAAACCTAATGAACCGTGTACTCATTTGTGATTCTTTATTACGACGTAATGAAACCTAACCATTTTTGAAGAAGCTTATAACTGGTGATGAAAAGTGAATCACGTACGACAAGGCCGTGCGAAAAAGGTCGTGGTCAAAGGCCGGACAGGCTTCACAGACTGTGGCGAAACCCGGGTTAACTCGCAACATGGTGATGCTGTGTGTGTGGTGGGATTGGAAGGGCATTATTCATTGTGAGCTGTTACCACCAGGCAGGACTATCGATTCTGAACTCTACTGCGAACAACTGATGAGATTAAAGCAAGAAGTTGAGAGAAAGCGGCCGGAATTAATCAACAGAAGGGTTGTGGTTTTTCATCATGATAACGCTAGACCTCACACATCTTTAGCCACTCAGCAAAAATTAAGAGAGTTTGGCTGGGAGGTGTTAATGCATCCGCCGTATAGTCCTGACCTTGCACCTTCAGATTTCCACCTGTTTCGCTCTCTTCAGAATTCTCTAGGCAGTGTCAGGTTAACATCACGAGAGGACTGCCAAAACCACTTGTCGCGGTATTTTGATGAGAAGCCCCAAAATTTCTATAGCAATGGGATCATGTCCCTACCTACAAGATGGCAAAAAGTTATCGAACAAAATGGTACCTACATACTTTAGTTAAATTTAAATAAACTTTATTAAAAAATTATTTGAATTTTCTTAAAAAATGCGAAGAAACTTTTTCCCCCACCTATATAATAATATTTAAACGATGCTCAATTAATTTTTATATAAGCCCTTATTTCTTTCTTATACAACATTCTGAAATATAGGATAAGTACCTACTCTGTTATTATGGCCTAACAGGATTCATTTGTTGTAGAATTTATTGTGTAAGACCTTTAAAACCACATCAAATGCAATAAAGTTTTTTAATTGAATTGAATTAGTTAGTCTAGCCTTGCTTGTTACCGCTTTTGATGTTATTGAAATTAATTCCTCGCACAACTGTTATGTTTAAAGTAATTCAGTATAAGTAGAACCTATGGTCTGTGTGCCGCCCGCCCTCCCATAAGTAGGCATGCAATAAATAAAGTATGCAAATCGTAGCTGACGATTAGTCATCGACACTAGATATCGCATCACGTGTAAAGTTATTCGTACAAATCGTACGTGTTAACTTTTATCTAAATAATATACAAAAAATATAGTTTGCAAAATGGGCGGCCTCATCGCCAGTTTAGTTATTTTAGTTAACGTTGATTTTTTTTATGCAATGCTCAGCAAATGACTCAACACCACCTGATGTGAAGCAGTAAAAGAGTCTATAATATGCCTCTTCTTACTGCTTCACAGGTGGTGCTGAGCATTGCATAAAAAAAATATTCGGAGACAGCTAGTGCAGCTTGAAGCAACACTGTTCTAGCCGCCTCCACCTTGCCGGGTATCCTAAGGTGCCTTTTTACACAAGGAGGGAACACATGTGCTGGCAAAGAATTCCAAGTTTTGGAAGTCCGACAAATAAACGAGTTACTAAACTTCTTTGTGCGCTATGTTGAGGTGAAGACAGTAAATTGATGACTCCGATGACCGGCACGCGTGGTCCTGAGTAGGGGGAAGGTGGGATAAGGTCGAAAAGCTCCTCAGAACACTCCATGATAAAGCCCATATGAAGAAGAAAGAAAGAAACAACTTTTTTTTATGAAATATGTACGGCGGGTGTGTAATGTGACGTCAAAGTTTATATCGGATCTCCTTGTCTAACACGCAACTTTATGTGGTCGTAAGTCAGGTATTTATTTATCGCTATTTTTTTTTAATTCTTTCAGGTGTAAATGTTGACTGTGTAGAATTAATTTTAAACCTAAAAATTAATTTTAAACTTTAAAAGTTGATGCATATTCCCCATTGTTTTCCTTCACCAGCTCTCATTGGACAATGTAGAAATGTGTTATGTACCTTGTGCCCAGCAGTGGGACATACTGTTAATGATGAATACTAAAAATAATAATGCCCAGACGCGCAACAAAGGCTGCTTGGAAAATTTCGTGTAGGTACCTAATACACAACGTGAAATTTTAATAGTTTCGAAGACTAGTTTCTAGTGTTAAGACCATCAAATTGAACAACTATCAGACCAATTCTCTTTTCTAGAAATAAATTGGCTGTTCCATACAAAAGTTCAATACACACGGAATGTATGAAACAACATGTTTTTTCTGGGAACTCCGAGATATTTAAAACCTATAGGTCTGAACATTAGGAACACGTTTCAGAGCCGTCTGGTGTAGTGGTCAGAACCCTTCTCTACTACACTAGAGATCCCGGTTTCGAATCCCTTTAGGGTAGAGATATTCGTATGATGAGTACGAACATTTTTTGGTCATAAGTCATGGATGTTTTTATGCTTAGTATGTTTTAAGTAAGCATATACTTAAAATAATTATATACTTAGTCTGGCCATAAATACCGTAACAATTAAAAATAAACAAAATATAACATTTGAATTTGGGATTTGTCATTTTTATATGATTGTTCATTAAATTTCTCATTTTGGCGCCAATACATTGTACAATATTTTGCGATATTAAAATGGAGTGGGGTTATTAAGAGATCCAAATCGCTGTGATTGCATTACACAAAGTAGGTATGGAGACAAATGCAATTTTAAAAACTCTCCATACGCTTGGTATTAGTAAAATGTTTGTGTACCGGGCTATTAATAGGTACAATGAGACCTCCTCTGTTTGTGACAGAAAAAGATCTGGCCGTCCACGTAGTGTTCGTACGAAAAAGGTAGTCAAAGCAGTAAGGGAAAGAATTCGAAGAAATCCTGTCCGAAAGCAAAGGATTTTATCTCGGGAGATGAAGATAGCACCTAGAACCATGTCGCGTATTTTAAAAGATGACTTAGGATTTGCAGCCTATTAGAGACGTAATGGTCATTTTAAAAAAGAATAGGGTCGTAAAATCGAAAAAACTACGCAAAGGGACGTCACAGAAAATTTTTGTTTAAGGATGAGAATTTTTTTACAATTGAGCAACATTATAACAAACAAAATGACTGTATTTATGCTCAAAGCTCTAAGGAAGCTTCCCAATTAGTCGACAGAGTGCAACGTGGGCACTATCCGACTTCAGTGATGGTTTGGTGGGGTATTAGATATGAAGGAGTGACTGAGCCATACTTTTGTCAAAAAGGTATCAAAACATCGGCACAAGTGTATCAAGATACCATTCTTCAGAAGGTAGTGAAGCCCCTTAACAACATCATGTTCAATAGCCAAGAATGGTCGTTCCAGCAAGACTTGGCGCCAGGTCATAAAGCTCGGTCTACGCAGTCTTGGTTGGAAACGAACGTTTCGGACTTCATCACAGCTGAAGACTGGCCGTCGTCTAGTTCCGATCTTAATCCGCTGGATTATGATTTATGGTTAATTTTAGAGACAGTAGGGCTTGCTCTAAACGCCATGATAATTTAGAGTGCCTAAAACAATCCGTACGATTGGCAGTGAAGAATTTCCCCATGAAAAGAGTGCGTGCTTCTATTTATAACTGGTAAATATAGTATAACTACTTATAAAGGACTGTATTGCGGCCAACCGACACCACTTCGAATAAGCTTTTTATATTTTAAATTGTTTTATATTTATGTATTAAACTAACACACTGTAAAAGTAATAAATGTTATTTGCAATAGATTTTTTTTCTTTGTTTCAGTATTTATGGCAAGACTAGGTAAGTATTTCCCTGTTATCTAGTATGTATTACTATTTAGAAACCTAATACTTGCTATGAACTGTGTTCAGTCAGCCGATATCTTCCACTTAGTTTTATAAAACAATGTCTCTATCGTATCAAACTATAACGGAATTGTTTTATTATGAAAATGGGGTCAAGTTTGCTATAGCTAGCGGTAAAAACTGAGACCTCTTTAGTGCTGTATCGCGCGTAACCTTGTCTATGTCGACATTTTCCTAAGCATTAATCAATTGTTCAAAGTTATAAATAACAGTGTCCAACCGCGGCTCAGTCCGCGTGTATTTTATATACAAAATGATGTCAAACTGACTGATGGTGGTAAGTGGCTACCGTAGCCAAGAGACAGCAAGGAAAAAGTTGTTGATATTGCAGGTGCGTTGTCATACAAAATACAGTAAACTGTTTTTCGGCTGAAATAGGAAAAGCGTACCTACACAGGCGACTCTACACACAAGCCTACCTACCAGGTGATAGGCAACTAGTGGGATTTCGGATGTGGTATGTCGGATGTCAGATTTTTTTTATTTTATTAAAATAGGCTTGCTCTTGATCCCACTGTCGAGCCAAAAGATAGCCGATGGCCTTTCTCAAGAATACAGGGTGGTGCCGTCAATACGACAATAAATTAAAACATGGGCACTATGAAAACTCAAACATCTTATTCATTTGATAATTGCATGACATTTTATGAAAATGGGAAATAGAAATATCCTGAAATTATCAAACGAATAAGATGTTTTTGAAAGTGGGAAACCATTTCTATAAGCCAATATAGCCCATGTTAAATTTATTGGCGCATTGACAGCACCACCCTGTATTATATATGTGCACATGTATGATCCTTCTTCTTTTTTCATTCAAAAGAAGCGTGAACAGGCACCTTAAGTGAACAACGCCATTAAAGTGGAGGCGGCTAGAACAGTATGCTTAAGCTTCACTAAGTAGCTGTCACCACATGTACTATCCTTGCCGTTCCATCATCGTGGTGTTGAGAACTTGCCGTGCGCTGTAAGTATGTATATAAAAAAATCTTCATGTCGAATCTAAATCGGTCAGTCGTTTAGAAGTGAAAGCGTAGTAGACATACTGTCAGACAAAGATACTTATAAATCCAGATCCGGATTTTGACACTACTTACCTTTGACCAATGACCTTTCTCTTGTCCCTGACATGGATTGTATTGATGTCCTAATTCTGCAATGCTGCGCGCACCTACGAAAACTAAATATAAGTTCAGTGTCACTCTTTAGAGGACAAAAGAGAAGGACAAAAATGGCATTTTAGAGTTTTTACATTATAACATCACACATCTAAAAAATTGTAAACTGAAATAAATCGAAGCAAGTCTATTGATCACCTAAATGTCAATTAACTTGCCATTTTTAACAGTCGTTCTATCTCTTTCAGTGAACTGGTTTAAAAGATAGACAAATAGTTTAAAGGGAGACGACAACCATTGACTCTTGAAATTGATTACGAGAGATTTTTTTATATAAGTTCAAGCACGAGTCACGACAAATCACTCAACGCCACTTGTGCCTCTAGTGTAAGTTGCAATAGAATGGGCATATTGACAAAATTGGTAATAACTATAAAAAATGTAAGTTTTTATTCATAGTTATAGTAATAGTAGATGTTTTAATTGATGTCAGCAATCTAAAATTATTAACAGATTGATAATTAAAAAAAAAATTGAACGTTTTTGAAATTTTCTTAACAGTAGGTACAACTTAAACAATATTCCAAATTTTTAGTTCGAATTGTTTTTATGGGTAAGAGTAGAATATTTGTGAAAAATAGCGCCAGGTTCAAACTTAGGCAACATCCCAATTGAAACGAAAACGTGCGTCTTTCGTGACAACTGCCAAATCGCATGGAAACTGCAGCATTTAAGTATACGGATGATTTCGCTTTCACAAAAAAAAACGTCTTTATTTATTTTTAAAGAACTTCATATTCTTAAAATTTGCGCACTGCCTCAAAAGTAACCCTGTCTGTATATGGATCTGAGAGGTGAACACGACGATGATCGTTTTGGTTTCGATTCGATTTAAACTGACACTAGGGGACTGGGAACGGGTCTGATGTAAAGCGGTGATAGGTCCATATGTGATGACAGCTAGTGCCGCTTGAACAAACTGTTCTTGTCGGTGCCTTTTCACGCCTCTTTTCATGGGTTCCATGTGACAGGAAGGAGGGAACATGTGCTGGCAAAGTATTCCAAGTTTTGGAAGTATGACAAAGAAACCAGTTACTAAATTTCTTTGTGCGTGTTGTTGAGGTGGAAACAGTGAATTGGTGACTCCAAAAACCCGGGACGCGTACCAATACTGCACATTTTACGACTTTGACGTAACTATTGAGAATAAAGGTCCAACTGGGGTAAAACTTCCACCTTACAGGAGATCCTTTATTCTCACTAGTCCTAGATCCTTTATTTGCAGCTAAACAACATTGCTTTAATATATAATATTTTTCATTTATTTCCAAAGTATCTTTACAATTTTTGCATTCCTGCGGTGAGTGAAGCCGCCTGAGTTCATTGAGAAAGCGTTATGTTGGGAGCATATGCACTTTGTCTCTTAAGCCATCGCATACATACGACGTACATACGGCATAGACCGTAGTTTGGGTAGGTACCACCGCCTTTCTTATTTCAGCCGTGAAACAGTTCGCTGTGTTTCGGATTGAAGGGAAAGGTAGCCAGTGTAATTACTGGGCACGACGGCTTTTCATCTTAGGCCTCAGGATGACAACGCACCTGCAATATCAAGTGATTTTTCCTTGTTATTGCAGGTGTCTATAGGCGGCGGTAACCACTTACCATCAGGTGGGCCGTCAGCCTGTTTGTCATCTAGTTGTATATAAAAAAAATGCTATATAACTATAGTCGACGACCAATGAATAAATCTAAATGGATTGCAAAAACTGGTTTTGAATATCTTAGTTCGGTATGAAGGTTGCAAATGCTTTTCAAAAATACGCTTTTTAAACTTCCTAATAGATATTAAAGATAAGTTTCATGTTTCAACTTTCCCTCTTAGTTTAGGATTTTAATATAGGAACGAGTATCTGTCGGTAGTTGCATGTTTATTTTCACGTTATCAACATTGGCTTAACCCGGACTTCTTTGATATCACTATCAGTTAAATACCAATACAATACCTAATAATTAGGGTGTCAATTGATAAGGCCAGTATGGTATTTACTTTTCGAGGTAGGTTAATACTTATATTAAGCAAAATATGAATTAATTCAAAAATCTAAGGAGCGTAGGTGTAATCAGGAACACCAGAAAATCTGACCAATCTTAGAAGTACTACCTGAATATGACAATGTCATATTGAGTCTCATGGTGGGCCTCATGACACCAGACAGCATAATCTGTCTCCTATATAATAAATATGGAAATGGATAGTAGTATTTTTTTTATATACGAAACAAAGTGTTAATACCATACAATATAATCAACAATACAAAAGAGCATTCCCTGATAAAAGAGTGTCGTTCGAAGATTTAAAAGGGAAATGTTTCCGGTGCGGTGGAAACAATCATAGATCGAACACATGCAGATTTTTAAATGACATTTGCTCTAAATGCAAGAAACGCGGACATATAGCAAAAGTATGCTTACAGAACCCTAATATTAAGCCTAACAATCAAATTGAAGAAAACTACACAGTACACGAAGAGGACATATGTGACATGAACATTATAAGTTCAAATTTAACAGAAAAATTTTTAATGACAGTTTTTATTGAAAATAAAAAAACCTTTATGGAGCTGGATACTGGCGCAGCGTTGTCGTCTATGTCTTATAAAGATTTTAAGGCATTAAATTTAAATAAAAAAATCTTTAGGACCGATATTAAGCTTAAAACCTACACAGGAGAAATTATTAAACCTTGTGGTGTTACCTATGTTACATACTCTTACGACAATCAGACAGCTCATGGTAAATTATACATTATTGAACAATCAGTGGAACCTATATTTGGAAGAGCTTGGATTCGTAATATGAATATTAACTTATCTGATGTGAAAAAGGTTAGTATCGATAATGACAACAAATTAGATGACTTACTCACGGAATATGCATGCATATTTGACACTAATTTAGGATGTATTCCAAATTTCAAAGGTCGGTTCAGCATAAAGGATGGTGCTTATCCGGTGTTCATTAAACCGAGAAGAATACCGTATGCATTGAAAGAAAAGGTTGAAGAGGAAATTGAAAGGCTGTGTAAAGAAGGGGTAATTACTAAAATTGATAATTCTGAGTGGGGAACCCCAATTGTCCCCATAGTTAAGCCTAATGGCTCGCTTAGATTGTGCGCGGACTACAAGGTGACGTTGAACAAGATTATTATGGATGAAAAATATCCTATACCGGTGATCGAAGATATCTTTAGTGAAATGAACGGGGGTAAATACTTTTGTACTCTGGACATTCGACAGGCATACCTCAATATGCAGATGACAGAAGAGAGTTCTTTGATGCAGGCTATAAGTACTCATAAGGGGACATTTAAGGTGAACCGTCTTATGTTTGGTGTTAAGGTAGCACCTAATATCTGGCAAAAATTCATGGATCGTATCTTACAGGGCATTTCTGGAACGAAGTGCTTTTTCGATGACATTATTATTCAAGGGTCGACACGAGAACAGTTGCTTGATCGTTTACAGCAGGTTTTCCAAAAGATTAAGGATAACGACCTTAAAATAAACAAAGAAAAATGCCAATTTTTTCAAACAAGTATAAAGTACTTAGGACACATTATTGACGAAAATGGTTTACATAAAAATAAAGAAAAAGTGAAGGCCATATTAAAAACTGAAAAACCAAAAAATATTAATGAACTTCGAACCTTTTTAGGAATGGCCAATTATTACAACAAATTCATTTCTAATTTGGCAAGCAAGGCTTCGCCTCTCAACTCTTTATTAAAGAGGAATAGTGACTTTATTTGGACTGGCGATTGTGAAAAAAGTTTTGATACGATAAAAAAAGAAATTGCTGATGATAATGTATTGATACATTTTGATCCCAATAAAACATTAGTGTTAGCTACTGATGCTTCACCTATGGGTCTAGGTGCAGTACTCTCTCATCGACTACCTAATGGGGATGACAGGCCAATTGCCTTTGCATCACGTTCGCTCAATTGTAGCGAAAAGAAGTATAGTCAGATTGATAAGGAAGCGATGGCTATATATTGGGGTCTTAAAAAATTCTACCACTATTGTTATGGCAGGAAATTTATTTTAGTCACTGATCACAAACCGTTAACAACAATTTCTTTTCAATTTTGGTAATTCTGTAGTCATTTTCTCGTCGCCAATTTAGTATTTTCTTATTAAAATGCGATCATATTGGAAATATAATATTTAATGAAAGACAACTACATGACAAGACAATTCTTTTTAAAAGCATGACACTGACATATATAATACAAAGTAAATCACTCAACACCACCTGATGTGAAGCATTAGGAAGAGTCCATATGCGAAGGCTTTTTAATCAAATAACTGATATTTGGATTTGATTTATATAGATATATGAATTGGACATTATAATAAATTAAATTACAATACAGTAGTTCTACAGCTAAATAGTTTTCAAAGCAAAGGGAAAAATACATTTCGGACAAGTAACTCGATTACTTGTAACCGAATTTCATTTGACGAAAACGGTTGACTGACTCTCTTTTTTGCTATAATAATGTATTGTTTGCGATATTTTTAGACATCGTAATATCATTTGAGATAAGTATAATTTTACCGAACTACGTTTGACTGATTTTCAAAATAACTAATAATTTCACTTGAGAAAAACATCTTGCCGAATATTATTTGGCCACAACTATGTTATTTTAGGTAATTCAACTACTACAACCACTGTGCTAATAAAAATAAAAAATAGTATTGGTAGTTATTCTGCATGCCTATTTATTGAATAAAACGACATATTGCGTGCATGCGCATGTTTGCTTGTATACTGCACTCTTGCTTGTATACTGCACTCTTGCTTGTATACTGCATTTTTGCTTGTATGCTAAATGCTTGCTTGCATGTTTCATGCTTGCCTGCATGAGCAGGGAGCGAAGCCTCTGCAAAAAAAATACATAAAGGATAAAACTGTAGGTTACGTGGGGTTTTAGTTTAGTGACCACACACATCAAACTGCATGTTGAACGCTGCTTCCTTGCTTAATTGTATACTTGCCTGCATGCTGCAGGCTTCCTTGCATGTTTTCTTGCTTGATTATGGGATTAGAAATATTGTGCTCAAATTTTTAATTTCACCAAACGAAATCAAAACATGGCAAATCAAACAGTGGTGAAGTCAATGTTCGGAAACACAATACTCCGAACAAAGATTATTATTTCAACCAAGCATAATTTCGGTAAATATTTTTGCTACCAAATGAAATATCGGAGTATCGAAAAAAATCCAATTGATGATTGGTCAACTGGTACAGTGGCAAACGTTACTTCGACTATGTGAAAAATTCGGTACGAAAGTAAAGTTTTCGATTTAATGAAATTCGCTTTAAAAACTTTCGAACGTATGTATGGTGGGTAAACCAAAGCAAAATAAATATTTTTAGTCACAACACTGTATAAATAAACCCAATTAAAAGCTCGTAAATATTTTATTATTATCATACTACACCAGCTTATTACGGTTAAAGAACCGCTAAGCCCACGCTCTAAATTGGATAATACGACAAACATTATCAATAGTTATGCCATTTTAAAAAGCGCGCTACCTTTCTACAACCAAAACATAAGTATTTTATATCGAGGAATACTCATGAAAAGTTGTTTTAATATTATTCCACACATTTATTATACAGCGAAAGTAACTTTGTCTGTCTGTTACGCTTAAGCCGCTGGACCGATTTGGATGAAATTGAGTTTACTTCCAAGCTCACGCAGTTTATATTGAGTGACTAAAATAAAAGGGGTTATGTGGGTATGATGAGGCCTAATATTTGTTCACAAGTCATGGTTGATTAAAGGAAGATCTTGAAATTTATGGAAAGTGCCCAAAGCTATGCGTAGAGCCTCATTAGTGAATGTTGTCACTGTTGACAACAATCACTAATGAGACCGAATGTCAAATAATAAAATGGGTGCTTATGTGTTTATTTTGGTATTTTTCTAATATTAAGTGTACTTTATTATAAATATTCCTCCGTTATCTAGTATCCAAGCACAAACTCAATATTGCTCAAATTGCTATAATTATGCTTATTTGGGTTAGATACAGGGCTAGATCAGTTTGTGTGAGTGTGAGAATTCGGATCTATATCTAGAAATAATAGAATATTATGTGGTAATTATATTGTGGTATGTAGGTACACTAGAATTGCAGATAGATATAAAAATATAGTAACAATACAAATATTATTATTCTTATTATTGCACTGACCGTTTACTCACAACATAACTGTGAAGGCACTGTCTGGGGAGCTTAAGTACTATGACCATGATTTTTTTCGTAAGTGGTCCACTTCTCGTCTATTCAAAATCGGTTCGATTGCATCACGATTTCATATTTTAGACAATTGCAGACGCAAATGAGTACACGGGTCATGAACCATGAGGTTTTTTTCAGTGTTGCATACCCAAATATCAAATCAAATTGTTCATATATCTTTAAAAAAAAAACTAGAAAGAATAATGTTCTGGGGCGAGAACCGAACCCCGCTACCTTTCACAGTCCGAGTACTGCTCTCCCTAATTTTACCGTTAGCCTTTTTAGTTAGTTTTCTATCTTTCTTTTAAATTGCCTATCGATTGCTGTTGGCGTTATAGTCATAGTAGCAGTAGGTACCTACCTAGATGTGCAAGTTAGTTAATAAGCTCATTAGTGACCGGCTTTACATGTGAGGTAAAGTCGGTGTCATCTGTAAAAAGTGGAGCAGCTTCGTGTAAAGAACTGGGTGCCTATTTTAGAATTTAAGTTTTAAAAGTTATATCGATATCGAGATGAGATCGTTACAAGTTCTATCGATCTTTTTGTACACCTAGATGTTTTCAAATGTCTGTATTGTGGCCACCAAATACCTGATTCTTCACACGACGGTCGCGATGCTGCTCTACTTTTTACAAATAAGATATTGCCTTTTAATGCAGCAATCGTTATATTTGAAAGAAAGAAAGTCACCAAATTTATTTGGTTACAAATGACTTAGGTGAATTTTAACAAAGTCGTTTTTTCTTTCATTTAGGTGTTTCTTATTATTATTAAGTTTAACAAAATTCTAACTGCAGCTTATTGTTTTTTCTTGATATTGTTCATGCTCTTAATTAATGCCATCAAAATATCTTATAAGCCTATGAGATAATGCCTGCTTAAAATTTGGATACCATAGATATGAAACAGTGGTGCACTGAAATAAAATAACGTGCCACATGAAAATGAAATGAATGGATATTAAATCATATCTCGCTGTAGTTTGTTTTAATTTGCAATATCTAAGGAGACACATAAAAAATGCTTTCAAGTATTTTAAAAGTTGAACCTGCACTGAAAAAAATCACAATCAAACTTTCCACTATCTGTAACTCAAAAGTGACTACATAACTCAGGTTAACACGTAGCCAAAAATAAAGTTACCTATAGATATAGGTGTTGTTAAATCAGATAAACTGTAATTAGACCTCGCTAAATTTTAATAACATCTAATGTAACCGCCTGGATTTTCACCGAAATAATGATAATCAACAGAAAAAAAGAAATCGAAATAAAACAATTATACACCGATATTTGTACCACTCATCAAAATGAGAATTTTTGTTATTCCAGTAAGTTTTTTATCACTTAGGTTCACTTTTAGGCCACCGCGCACCGAATCAACCGAAATTAAAACCAAGGTTAAAAATTTTCATTTCAGAATAACTATTTATTATAGAGTGTAATAAATACCACACAAATAAAACTACTATTTGGTCACACGCTAAAATGTACTAGCTCATTGGATGAGAAGTTATAATTACCTAAATACGGAAATGACAAGAATTTCGTATATAGAGTTGTTGTGATGATTGGTTAGTAATTAATGCCTAATAAAGTATTTTCTTTCTTTTTAGAAAAAAATATTCTTAACAAACTTAAAGTCACCAAAATGAAAGGACTATAAAATTAATTTGTGATAATACTATTACAATTCAGGATTTGAAAATAAAAGTAGCCAAAAACCTAATTTTGTTGTGATTAAAATGGCTTTCTCATCCTTACTGAAAGTTTAAAAATTCTAGTAAAAGTATTTTTTCCGATCACTAGAGGTGTTAATTTTAATGTCTTCAATGAGTGGTGAGATAAACATTCCTACAAAAGCGTAGAAAAGAAAGTGGTGAAGAACCTAGTGCTCCGGTGGCGTAGTCGTAGGTAATCGCGTCTGGCCGGACCCCAGGAGACGCGGGTTCGATTTCCGCCTGGAGCATATAATTTTTTCATCGTTTTCTTTCTTTAATTGTAATTATTACAATAGAGTAATAAACTATTTAAATTCTCAAAGGACTTTTCTCGAAAATCAATAATCATAAATCAATTTTTTATTTATAGCCGTTTTTTCTATATAAATTAATTACCATTTGTCATCTAAAGCACGTGTGATAATTTCTCTCGCGTTGAGCTAAACTGATATTTTTTTTCTAAAAAAAGAACAAAATATGAAAAGATTTTTTACTCAACCTATTAATCACATGTTTTATACTTATTGGTTGCACATCTGTCAAATATTGATCAAAGATCACACAAATAGGCATATTATTCGGTTAAGTTCATATCTTCGAATATTCTACTTCGGAGGCTTCGTACCAAACAAAATTAAGTTGAGGATAGAAGAGACATCGACGAGCGACGCTTTCAGATTTTCGTTAAATTCAAATATCTTTTTCCAAGTGTTACTTACCTACACACAATTCAATATTATTGTAGCACTTAACACTTAATTAATCTTTTAATCTTATTTTAACATAGTAACAAATGTTTAGAAGATATTTAGAAAATGTAAAATACTATCAAAAAGACGAGTCGTGTCCTGGGGTGGGATAACATTACAAATCTTCCAAGTAGTAACTATATACGATTCGGCTGTAGAGAAAAAAATATTCATTTTTAATAACCAAGCCATAAACAATAGGACAAAAAAAGGGTTTTTAGGAACGTTCATACGTAATAGTGATAAATATTTAATAATTATGGTACTTAAAATTTCAACACGGTAAGCATTAATATTTTATGTGATGAGGTTAACATACATAAATAGATAAATAGTGTTTTTTAAAGATTTATGTCAATGGGATAGAAGTAATCTTGAACAAGATAATTTTTCAGTTTTTATTGAAGCGTTTTTTTAATAGCCCGTTTTTAATGAGTTTAATTCATCTAATTAAACCTCAATTACTAATTTGTAACATAAATTGCTAGTATGGGTTCCATGGACCCATATTTTCAGTAGTAAATTTTGTAATAAATACTGTATTATTTTGATAAATATTTATAAATGTTATAACTACTTATAACATAATAAATAATTAACACAACCACAGTTTCAACTAAAGAAAAATTAACAAGTTGTTTTATAAATCTAAAATCTCCTATGGGTACAGTATAATCTCGTTCTTTAGTCTTACAAAAAAAAAATACAATTTAACAGATAGAATCCAGAAGCAAACTAAATAGCTAATATTTCTTTTCTATACAAAGAATTAAATAATAAATAAAAAGGACACCTGTGTTAGGCAAAAAATTAAACGTTTGCACGTTTAATTGCAAGTTGTTTTACAAGTTACTTATTCTTGCGTGGAATATTGCTCGCACTTGTGGGATGGCTCCGCCAAGTACCTACTCGATGCCCTGGACAGATTGTAGTGTCGTGCTGTCCGTATCGTTGGTGATGTAGAGGTCACCAACAACCTTGAGCCTTTGCAATTGCGTCGAGACATTGCGTCGCTTAGCTCCTTCTATCGGCTTTATCACGGAGAGTGCTCTGAAGATCTATTTGACCTTATCCCACCTTCCCCCTTCCTACTCAGGAGCACGCGTGCCGTTCTTCGGAGTCATCAATTCACTGTCTCCACCTCAATATCACGTACAAAGAAATTTAGCTCTTTTCTTTGTCGTACTCCCAGAACTTGGAATTCTTTACCAGCACATGTGTTCCCTCCTTCCTATAACCTTCCTTTCCTTGGGTTCCTTCAAAAGAGGCGTGAAAAAGCACCTTTCGGGCCGGCAAGGTGGAGGCGGCTAGAGCAGTGTCTGAACTGCACTAGCTGTCTTCGCATATGGACTCTTCTTACGGCTTCACATCAGGTGGTGTTGAGTCATTTGTCGTGCTTTGTATAAAAAAAAGTAACTCAATGTTTTGTTGTAAGATCCCATGTACCGTATTTTTGGCGAATAAATGATTTGATTTGATTTGAAAGTTAGGTCTTTATTGAGCACTGCTTGCGTAGCTATTTCGCACATACCAAACAAAGAAGGTCTTTTACAACCGGAACATAATTGTAGCCAGTCTTTGTTCTTTTCTTACGGGGGCATGAGTAGTGCAATTCTTCCTCTTATTTATACCTTAGTAGTTTTTCAGAACGGCCGATTTTCTTGTGTTGGTGATACTGGTACTTTCAGATATAGCACATTTAGTGATACGTATTTTTATGATCGAGCTAAGTTCTCTTGGCTAATCTTCGTAACGTAGTTGTGTCATCATATTGTCATAAATTTCAGTTTTGAAAATCTAAGTGCTATTGTCAAAAACAATGTTTTTAACAGGATCATCATCATCATCACCAGCCTATATACGTCCCACTGCTAGGCACAAGCCTTCCTACATAAGACAAACACATGAGGAGTTTGGGCCATAACACCACCATGCTGGCCCAATGCGGGTTGGGGGGTTGAAGCGGTTGCAGTTACAACCGGGACCAACGGCTTAACGTGTCTTCCGAAGCACGGAGGAGCTGAAGATTATAAATTTGATAGACCCATCCAGGGGCCGACCATGGCGAAAGTTGCTTTGTTTTCGTGATCGAAACTAGAGCGCTCAAACCACTACGCCACCGAGGTCCTCCTGCAACACACAGTTTAACAGGATAAAAACAAGGAAATCTTTAAAAACAATACTTTCGTTAAATAAAAAATAGTAATGTAAATTACAAGTATGGGTCCATCCAGGGGACTTTAGAGATACGATTACTCACCTTTGTCATCGTCGCACGCTAACGTCCTTTCAATAGCGAGTTTAGCACATACCTTTAGAATGGTAGTGAGAGTTGAGATGAGAAGCACAAACCATTTCGCACGCAAACAAAAAACCCAGGTAGTGAATTGAGGGTTAAGTTAATCTTAAGTACTTAATGTAGTGTATATCTGTCGCAGCCATCTGGTTAAATCAGACGCCTAGCCGGTTGATTGAACGCCGGCATCCAATCAAACGGCTGAGGTACAACTAGCCAAATCATTGAGCGCAACGTTTAACCAGATGACTGAATGTCATGTCAATTGTCTGGTTTAAATAAGCCATTCAATTGGACGCCTAGGCAGGTCGTTTAAATCGAGGAGCTTTTGTTTGAGTGATTGGTAGGTTCAAGGTAATTTTTTTATGTCATAAAATAATAACCTTCAACCTACCAATCAAACTAAAATTTTTCAGTACAATACGCCAAGTCGTTAAACGTTAAGTGAGTCTAATTCAATTGAATATCGGGCTAGGCATTCAATTGGACGCCGGCGTTCAATCAACGGGCTAGGCATAAGGTAATAATATTTAAGTTTAGTAAGTAATTTTATATTTTTATAGTTTATTTAGCATCTATATTTTATTTTTTATAGGTCACATGTATACTTTTCTATGATCCTTGGTAATAAAACTATTAACCGGCGCCAACTGAAAACCAGCGTTGCTGACCTAGCTGTGTAGCATATGCTAAGTTAAGCTTTCTTATTTTCTTTGTACTATTTTGTTAATATTGTAATTTTTATGCCGAATAAATTATCTTTCTTTCTTTCTTTCAAAGATCGTAACTACTCGTCGTACTACTTTGTAGAGTTGTATTCCTGCAGCGGATAAGGTTACCAGAGTTCATTGGGAAAGCGATAAATAACACTCGAATCCTACGCTATCAACACAACGCTTCCTTTTGGTTTTTACAAGGTAGGCATTAGGCAAAGCGTGACGCGTGAGTAAAGCCAATAAGATAGGTACTAGTGGCTATAGGCTACAGTAACCGCTTTTACCATCAGGCGAGACGTAGGATGGCAAAAGTACGTCTCGCTACTTTTGCCATCCTACTGGTATAAAAAAAATCTAACAGTCATTAGGCCTATCGTAGTACCTGCCGCATAATATGTTTAGACACCCGTAGTATAACTTCGACCTTAGCAATATAGATCATGTTAAAAGCGGCGTGTTAAGTAGGATGTCCGGCCGACGATGTAGTAACACTAATAGCTTGCGTGTAAACATGTTGAATTAGTATTTACGTGCTTAATATCAATACACCTGCAAATGTTTCGGATCCAATGGAACTCAACGAATAACAAACACAGAGTGTAGTGTAAACGTGTGGGAACGCTGTCAAAAACGAAGGAAGATTATTACTGACTTATTAAAAATAAATTCATTATCATCACCAGCCTATGTACGTCATATATATCCTACATGGGAGAAACACACGAGGAGCTTGGGCCAAGACACCACCACGCTGGCCCAATGCGTGTCGGTGGGCTAAAGCAGTTGCAGTAACACCGGGATCAACGGCTTAACGTGCCTTCCGAAGCACGGTGGTGCTCGAGATTATAATCCATCCCGGGATCGACCATGGCGAAAGTTGCTTCGTTTTCGTAATCGAAACCAGAGCGCTCAAACACCAACATGTTCCTAAAAAAAAATTTTGTAGTCTCAAAATAAAAACAGGTGCTTCATTTAAACAGGTCGTGTAGGATAGGTTTAGTACGAAGCAGACATTTTTTTTTTTGACATTTTAAATTTATTTCCCAACAAGTCGTGGCTCGGATGACCAGCACTGCCATCTGACTTCAGTTTCGAGAGTGTTCTTTTTCCACCCGGTACAGGTAATTGACGGCTAGCTGGATACTCAAGCCTAACTTAAATTTTAAGTCCCACATAAATTTTACGAATGCTCCGTTTGCCAATTTTTTAACCGACTTCAAAAACGAGGAGGTTCTCAATTCGGTTAGTATGTTTTTTTTTCTATGTATGTACACTGATTACGCCGAGATTTATGATCCGATTTACGTGATTCTTTTTTTGTTCGATGTGGAATAGTTGCCATTTGGTCCGATAATTTTTTTTCGAGATCAGTTGGGTAGTTTGGTTTCTAAATCAAAAAACCGAAATTAAAAAGTCTACGTATGCGAAATTGCGGATTTTTGCTTTACTATGACTTTTTAGTGAAACGATACGATAGTAGGAAACAATGTAAGCTGACGGTCACCCACCTTAGAAAGTTATCGCAAAAAATTGTGAAAGAAAATTTTAAACGAAAATTAAAACCGACTCACCACCTAGAAACAAATTTTTTGGAGTTGGTGCTAAGTTGTTTCCAGAAATAATAGTACGTGAAGCACCAACTCCAAATAATATGTTTCTAGGCGATGACTACGTACTTAAATTTAATTATTTTATCCTTTTCAGTGTTTTGAAGTAATTTTTAATTTTTTTTTGCTTATGACAATATTTAAAATAATTAGGAAGGCTTTTTGTGTTAAGCTCGCCTGTGTACATCATGTTTTATTTCGTAAATATTGTTTTAAGTTGTTCTTGTGTTTACAATGAATAATAAAGAAATTTTTATTCCTCAACAGAAGACAACCGAACACAACTCTATAATTATCAAAGTTACTAAATGTCTCTCATAAATAATTTTTCTCCGGCCCGTGCAAGGTGCAACGGTCTGAAATCATTCACTTCCTTAACAAAAATTACAGAGAGGTAGAGCATAGTGGCACTGTCAGCAACAGAAGGTTGATTAACACTTCAGTAGACCATTACAGAATAACATATTGGCATACTTTTTATAATTTGTATGAACACTGTGAATGGTGTAATGTGACATGGTATCTACTAAAGTGTTAAGCAGCTTCTGATGTTGGCCGTACTTTGTGGGGCATACCTTAGAGAAGATCGCAGCCAAATAACACTGCATTAAATAGGTACTAGTTTATTTACACAAGTAAATCGCGCGACAAGCTTTTATGATCATGTAAATTGTGTATAATCAGGTTATTAGTTTATAGTTAAAATTTTAAAGGAACATTTTATTTTCTTCTTTTTAGAGCATTTAAATAAAAGCTTTTTTAAAAAAGGTTTTTTCTTTTAATTTATATTTTACTTTTTAGTTATCGCTGGCTAGGTTTCTGAGTCTCGGCAAGCCATTTTATTTGATACCCATATTGTAGAAATGCATTAAAAATAACTATGCCGCCATTAGGATGGTCAGCCATATTGGATTAAGAATGACGTCACGCATCTTATCGTGTATTGTCATCGAAACTAAACGTGTATACAAAATTTCAGCTCAATCGGTTGAAGATATCTGCTTCAAAATCGAGTAGCAAGATTCCATCCGAACATAAGCAAGTTAAATAAAAGCTATTAAAATAATTTAAACTAAAAATATTGTTGAAATTGTACGGTTTAGAAAATTTATAAATATGGTTATAATTGTTTATCCAAAAACTCATTAAAAATAATCATGACTTTATGACATTAGATAAGATTGCTTACTTCAATTAAAACAACTATTTTTCTGACAACTATGAGTAAATACATACATATTACAAAGTTATTATTAATTTTTCAATATCTGAGTGCAAAAGCCGTTTTCATCCGCTAGAGGATAAAGTAAAATTGATTTTAGAACATCGTGTGCACTAAGTTTGTGAATTCAAAATATCATTAAACCTCTTTACTTCTACCTCCATGGTGCCGAATTTATCATATAACCTTTTTTTACTTGTTAAAAACTCAGACTCGGCACCTTCTTGGTGTAGTTTTTGTTCAATTTTCTTTGCGTGCGCCATTTTCTTTTCACGACATATTTGTTAAAACCATAGGTCTATATTTGATGCCAACAGAATTGACTGAAACTGTTAATAATGTGCAAATGTTTCTTTTGCATTAAGTCATTTCCTCGTTGAGGTGGGATGAAAAGTTACGTGTTGCACTTGAGTGCAAAGATTTTTCACCTCGTGCTCTTTTGACTCCCTCGTTAACGCTCAGGGTGGCTCGGGATTCTAATTTTAGAATCCTCCGCTTGCTCGGTCATCAAAATTGAGCACGCGGTGAAAAAGCAACTTTGCACTCTTGTATAACAAATAACTATTTGCTCTTCAACTGAGCTATGGCCTATTTGTATTACTGCTCACACACATGTACTGTGATTTATGCACACCTCGGTTACAATATAGTGTTGGATTATCTATACCTACCTAAGCATAAGTTAAGGTTATATTGTTTAAGGGTATATTGTCAATGTTATGTGAGTGGCAGTAATTTGCAAATAAACTTATTATCTATCTATCTATCTTCGATATCTGAATGCAAAAGCCGTTTTTATCAGCTAGAGGATAAAGTAAAATTGAATTTAGAACATTGTGTGCACTAAGTTTGCAACAGAATTGACTGAAACTGTTAATAATGCGCAAATGTTTTTTTCTGCGTTTAGTCATTTCCTCGTTGAGGTGGGATGAAAAGTTACGTGTTGCACTCAAGTGCAAAGATTTTTGACCTCGTGCTCTTTTGATGTGAATAATATAACATTGGCTGCATCATTTCATAGAAATATCCAGAAATTATCAAATGAATAAGATATTTTTGAAAGTGGCAAACCATTTCTATGAACTAATATAGCCCATGTTTTAATTTATTGTCGCATTGACATCACCACCCTGTATTATTTATTGCATAGATGACATAAATAAACAAAATAGCATTAATGCAAAACTTAGCGAATCTGCAACTAATGGCCTATTCACACCACTTTTTTTTTTAGACAGACAAGGCGATTTTTTGATACGTTCTCTGCACGTATTCTGTGTGTAGCATAGGTATACTTACTTAGAGACATAATTTGCGTTGGCGTCGTTTAACGCACATAACATATATTATATTATTTATTGAATTTAGTGTAAGACATTTTGTTAACATTATGGTGTGCAATAAAAAATTGAGTATATGCAGCGCATCTCATTAGCGCTTGTATCGATAAACACGTGCGTCATCTGCTCGTAGGAAAAACTGTGAATAGGTCTAAAATGTAGCCACACAGCTTCATATTCACGGTAGCAGTAAGCAGCCATGACACTGGTTTTCAGCGGCACACCAAGCGGGACTAATAGCCCACCATCCCAAATATATTTCACCAGTCCCCCTAACTCCATTTTCAATATTAAAACGAGGACCATTACGACACCGCCTCCCCTGATAATAAAATAACCTCGTCCATTCCTTCCGTTTTCTTTGACAACAGCGCAATTTATCTCACAGCTGTAATTGATTATATAAACTTTCATCATTATACTTTGCTAATCTAACGAACATTTACGCTTTAGAAGTTAAGACGTTTGAATTAAAATTTCTTATTCTTCAATCTATCTAAGTAACTATTAAATTTATCGACCCTAACGGCCTTATGTTTGATTATAGTATATGTACTTAGTCTGGCCATAAATACTGTTACAATAAAAAATAAACCAAATATTACATTTGAATTTGGAATCTGTAAATTTTATATGATTGTTCATTGAGTTTTCTTATTTTGCCGCCAATACATTGTACAATATTTTGCGATATTAAAATGGAGTGGGGTGTTAAAGAGAACCGAATCGCTGTGATTGCATTACACAAAGTAAGTAGGTATGAAGCCAAATGAAATTTTTAAAACTCTTCATACGCTTGGTATTAGTAAAATGTTTGTGTACCGGGCTATGATAGGTTCAACGAGACCTCCTTTGTTTGTGACAGAAGAAGATCTGGCCGTCCACGTAGTGTTCGTACGAAAAAGGTGGTCAAAGCAGTAAGGGAAAGAATTCGAAGAAATCCTGTCCGAAAGCAAAAGGTTTTATCTCGGGAGATGAAGATGAAATAAAACTTTTGTTTTATTTATTACTTATTACTTAGTCACTCACAAAAATACTTAGAATGGGCATCTCTCATACTTACTACGATCATTACATCGTGTCCGAATAGCTTGGTTCCACAACTCAACTTCCAGAACAACTGTTACAATAGAAAGGCCAAGCAGAGGGCGTAGACAAGATGCCATTTGACACTCGTTATCGCTAAATGGAAAATGTATTGGATTTGACAATGACGATCGCAAGCCGATAGAGTGCTTATGTCAAATCCCATCCAGTTTCTGGTCAGCGATAGCGATTATCGAAAAGCATCTCATCTAGGCCCTCAGGGAAGAATAGGCAAAAACCCAAAACAATATCTGTCCACAGGTCACGCAGGCACCAATTTAAAATTGGTACCTATATATTTCCTCCTATCGGATTGCAGACCGACCACTGGAGACACATTGACTCAAATGAAATCAAAATGCTTGAGGTTGCGAAAGTCCTAAGCTTTATGGACACAATGGATAGTAACCCAAATCCAGGATCTAATACTTCAACTCATTGGTGGTGAGTCAAAACATATCTTTTTAGCTAATAAAAATAAAATAAAGAAGATATATTGTGCCGGGTCGCTCCGTTCCCTATAATATGGTTGAGCGGAGCGATGGCTGGCACATGCGTCATACTTGTGAACAGGTGCCACAAGTAGAAATGGTCATCTCTAAGCTTTTTTTTTTTTATACAACTGGATGTCAAACAAACTGACCTGATGGAAAGTGGTAACCGCCGCCTATAGACACCTACAATAACAAGGAAAAATTACTTGATATTGCAGGTGCGTTGTCATCCTGGGGCCTAAGATGAAATGCCGTCCATGCCCAGTAATTACACTGGCTACCTTTCCCTTCAATCCGAAACACAGCGAACTGTTTCACGGCTGAAATAAGAAAGGCGGTGGTACCTACCCAGACGACCCTGCATACGGGCCTACCACCTAGTAAAGCTTCCTTGATTTTGTAATAATTTACCTACATATTCATCAATAGTATAATTATTGAGGGATTTTTGAGGTATTATAGGACATTATATATAAAACAATACAATTATTCTTAATATTTGATTGTAACATTATTATAAATGTTTAAAAAAAATACTTAGTAATTAAAATATTAGGTTGGGGAAAAAGTCTTTTCGCATTTTAGTATGTATGAATTTGTAATAAAATCTCTTTGGCTGTACTATTTGTATCTGGCTGGTTTTGGTATCATTAAAAGTTTAGATTTTAAAAAAGATAATTCCAAATTCAAATTAGGAAAATGTGTGTTTTTCATTTGTTTTTCGTACTGTCAAGATGAGTGAATCTAATGAAGAAATTCGATACATTTTAAAATTTTACTACAAAAAAGGTAAAAAAGCAACGCAAGCCACGAAAAAAATTTGCGATGTTTATGGACCTAGTGCAGTGTCTGTGAGAGTAGCACAAATTTGGTTTAAGCGTTTTCAATCCGGAAATTTTGATGGCACGTCGCTCTGCCCCCTTATTCTCAACTGTCGGAAAGAATTCGAATTTCGGAAACTCTATACCTGTCACTTTTTATCGCGCTGCGTCAAAGCGAGACGGCATGTGACTTTTCGAATCGAATCCGTGATCCCACAGTTGAGAATAAGGGGGCTGGTCGCCCTATTACGGATAAAATTGATGCCATTTTTGAAAAACTGGAGCAAGATCGGCATATCAGTAGTTACGACGAAGCTGAAGAACCGGGAATTGACCACAAAACAGTTTTGGCGCATTTAAAAAAAAATGGGTACACAAAAAAGCTCGATATTTGGGTACCCCACGAGCTCACTGAAAGAAACCTAATGAACCGAGAACTCCTTTGTGATTCTTTATTACGACGTAATGAAACCGAACCATTTTTGAAGAAGCTGATAGCTGGTGATGAAAAGTGGATCACGTACGACAAGAACGTGCGAAAAAGGTCGTGGTCAAAGGCCGGTCAGGCTTCACAGACTGTGGCGAAACTCGGGCTAACTCGCAACAAGGTGATGCTGTGTGTGTGGTGGGATTGGAAGGGCATTATTCATTATGAGCTGTTACCACCAGGCAGAACCATCGATTCTGAACCCTTCTCCGAACAACTGATGAGATTAAAGCAAGAAGTTGAGAGAAAGCGGCCGGAATTTATCAACAGAAGGGTTGTGGTTTTTCATCATGATAACGCTAGACCTCACACATCTTTAGCCACTCAGCAAAATTAAGAGAGTTTGGCTGGGAGGTGTCAATGCATCCTCCGTATAGTCCTGACCTTGCACCTTCAGATTTCCACCTGTTTCGCTCTTTTCAGAATTCTCTAGGCAGTGTCAGGTTAACATCACGAGAGGACTGCCAAAACCACTTGTCGCGGTATTTTGATGAGAAGCCCCAAAATTTCTATAGCAATGGGATCATGTCCCTACCTACAAGATGGCAAAAAGTTATCGAAGAAAATGGTACCTACATACTTTAGTTAAATGTAAATAAACTATTTAAAAAAATGTTTTGAATTTTCTTAAAAAATGCGAAGAAACTTTTTCCCCAACCTTATTATATCTAAACTAGAAAAATTTCACATCCTGAGGCGGGAATCGATTTTGTAAAAATACTCGTTTCGGATGTTGAAATAGAACATTTCGACATTGTAGGGTGGACGTTAGCTCATAAACGCAAATACAAATAGACTAGAAGAATTTCACATGGATATCCCAAGTCCTGGGTGGCTCAGTGGTTAGAGCAGTCGCCCGGATTGCGAAAGATCGCGGGTTCGATTCCCGCCTCAGGATGTGAAATTTTTCTAGTTTAGATATATTTTAATTTATACAATTATTATTGTAATGACGTGGTCAGACAAGTGTTTAAAATTAATTAAAGATGTTTGGCTTTATTAGGTCTTTGTATATTAATTGTTGACCTTTGTGTATTGTAATACCTATATTATGATGGTGCATTGTCAGACAGCCTTTAAATACAGTAAATATTCTTGTCATTAGGTATTTATTGGTACGTTAATATACCTTTTGTTATACTCTGTGCGACACTGCACTGCTTAATACTATTACTGTGTAATTAAACATTGTAACTTAATAATTGAAAAGAGTGACTACACGAGTTTGTTGCCGGAATCTTCTCGGTAGTTCAACTTTTGGAACCGGTGTAAAGTCAGACAGACTGACAGACAGACAGACTGACCGATAGACAGACATTATAACATTCTTAGCTTACGTAGATCCAGATAAGACAGAGAGACAAACATTATAAAATTGTTAGTTAGTTAATATCATTTTTATGTGATAGACATAACGTTAAGCCGTTGGTCCCGGTTGTTACTGCAACCGCTTTAACCCACCAACCCGCATTGGGCCAGCGTGGTGGTGTTATGGCCCAAGCTCCTCGTGTGTTTCTCCCGTGTAGGAAGGCCTGTGCCCAGCAGTGGGACGTATATAGGCTGGTGATGATGATGATGATGATGATAGACATAAGGGTTTTTTTGTTGACGATTCGAAAGTGCTTCTTAGGGGGCCTAATTGAATAAAGATATTTTCATTTTCACTTTCATTGTACTCTCATATACTAATAAAACAGCCTATATCAAAATCAAAAATACATTTTTTCAAATAGGAGAAGAAGAAAGAAGCTTAGGCTTCGATTCGTCAAAAATCCCATAATAGGTAAGAGTATTAAGTACCTATATCTATCTTCTTACCGTTTCACATCAGGTGGTGTTGAGTCATTTGCCGTGCTTTGTTTAAAAATAAAAATTATCATTGAGGAGCTCGGTGGCGTAAGGTTTGAGCCCTCTAGTTTCGATAACGAACCTAAAGCAACTTTAGCTATGGTGGATCCTGGGATAGGTCAATCAAATTGGTAATCTTGAGCAACTCCGTGCTTCGTGCCACGGCTGGACGGACGAGGAGTTTGGGCCATAACACCACGACGCTGATCCTATGCTGGTTGATGGGTTAAAGCGGTTGCAGTTAGAACCGGTAAGCCTTTGGTTCCGGTTCTTCCTCATGTGTTTCTCCCATGCAGGAAGGCCTGTATCCAGCCGTGGGGCATATAGAGGCTAGTTATGATATTACTGATATCTTTCGCAGAAAAATGATTGACAATATCATCTCCATCATTGTTGTTGTTGTCATAATCTGTCATGTCTGCATTTACGTTAATCATAATGTCGGTTGTTGTCGGCTGACTGTGAAATCGATCGGTTGTGCGCTTCTACAGCCATCTGGCAGCATCCATTTTGTTTTATCGGGCCGGCGACCACGTTTTCTTTGGAAAACGAATTCGTCTTGCCCAATCACCGTACAACGTTGCCGCAAGTTATTTGCAGATTAATTTTACTTGAGATTGGCAAAATTCGTAATAATGAGAGGCCATTAAATAAAGAAGAATCATAATGTCTGTCTTTCTGCCTGTCTCATCTGTCAGTGAGATTTTATCGTTAAGAACTATAATGCGAATGCTACTTTCGTTAAGCCGACATTCTTCTCAAAAAAAAAACACTAAGTAAGTACGCAGTGTTTGTAAACATATTTATACAGATAACAAGCAGACTAGTGACTACATGGAACGTGTTCGCAATTTTAACTATTGAAGGACAACGACGATAAATCGTGCCGCGACGAAGTTTAATTTAAAGTTATTACAGTGTACCATGCCTAATGTGAAATAAATACTGATGGCCTTATTCACAAATGCTCTTTTAGCCTTTTAATTCTTATCGATATGGACAGCAAGAAAAAAGGTAGGTTTTTCACAAATTATTTCGGTTTTTATTTCCTACACAAATAAGGGAAACAATTCAATTTGTAAACATTTTTAAATTATTTCATTCATTACAAAAGTTTTTTGTATTTGCATCATAAATTCTCATAGATAGGATTAACATGGATAAGCCATTTTTGGTTGAAATTTAAAGGAAGGTAGGTAGGTAAAGCAGAACGATTTAAATAGATTTTTTTTTATTTATATGTTTAGCTATAAATAAAATTAAAGTTTTTTGTGTCTTATCGAAAGTAACGTACTTTGTTAAGCAAATATTTTATTTTCAACTGCTAAAATAACACCATAATTTTATATCTTATAAAGCTTACTAAAGCGCACCACTCACCAAGGAATTGAGATCAATCATTTTAGTACTAACCGCTGACGATATTACGCGCTTTTTAAGGAAATTGCTTCGTTATCTTAACACTTTATTCCTTCCGTATCATAGCACCAGTGATTGCTGGATAAGCGTTCGTCTGGCGAAGTGAACTGAAAAAAAAAGTATCCTATAAAATATTGTATGTAATAAATAATATCGATTATCACATTTTAATGTTTTTGTTGCGTTTAAACGCCTACTTTATTGTTATAATTACAAAGAAAGAAAGAAAACGATGAAAAAATATATGCTCCAGGTGGGACTCGAACCCGTCTCCTGATTTCCGTCTAGAAGCGATTACCACTACGCCACCGGAGCACTAGGTATAACCTGCTAATTTCTTCACCGATTTCTTTCCTTTTCTAACGTTTTAACGTAGCTTAAACACGTAACATAATCTAAACGTAGCTATAAACAGTCGCACATAAGCTCTTCAATTTAAACGACCCGCCTAGGCGTCAAATAGAATGGCTAATTTAACCGGACGGCCGACATGACGTTCAGCCATCTGGTTAAGCGTTGTGTTCAATGACTTGGCTAGTTGTCCTTCAGACGTGTCATTGGTTACCGGCGTTAAATCAACGGCTTAGGCGTCCAGTTAAGGGGCCATTTTAATCAGACGGCTGCGACACATATATTTTGTCACAGCAGAATCATGTGAGCATATTTTGTATAGGTGTAAGGTAAGCACAAATCTGTTCGTAGTTTCTCACCTGCGGTACGGCTCAGCCAAGTACCAGCTAACGAAGTGTTTCATAACGTCGACCACCGCGCCATAAGGTTGCTTTCTTGTCGCTCTTCTACAGGTTGTACTTGCGAGAGTGTGCTCAGGAGCTTCATGAGCTTATCCTGCCTAGCCCATATCACCAGAGGACTACCAGACGTTCGGTGGGCTACCACCCACACCTGGTTTATATAGTTATCAAATATCCGCACACAAACACTTTTCGTCACTTACAGCCCTAGCGCCGAAGGAGACACAGACTGCTGCTCCCTACCAAAGGGCATATATACCTTACTCTTTGGTCACCGGCGACCCATCTCCCGCTACAGCGTACTGCATTTGCGCTAAAGCAGGAGATGGGAAACTCTCCTAGACACATACCTAAGTAGCATAAGTTACCACCTAGAAAAACCAAACCAAACCATAAACTATTATACTATAAGCGAATAAACTCATTATAAAAATAATGAAAAAACACTTTTCGTCATCTTTTGTATTGCGCACGACCAGAGAGTTGAATGGTATTCTGCCTACTGGCTTACAACCAGAGTTTCTTCAAAGCTGGAATAAATAGGCACCTTCTGGGTAAGTTTGCTACATCGTCGACATTAACTACTCTCGCAGCAATGAAGAAAAAATTTTTAAACAAAAAATAAAACCGACTTTAAAAAACTGAATAGGATACTTTTTTTCAATTTTTAGTGATAACTTTCTAAGGTCAAAGCTTGTTTATATTGTTTCCTGCTATCGTATCGTTTCACTAAAAAGTCATAGAAAAACAAAAATCCGCAATTTCGCATACGTAGACGACCTACTCATTCCAATTATTTTAACTTAAAAACCACACCACTCAATTGATTTAAAAAAAATATGGGACCAAATGGCAACTATTCCGCATCGAACAAAAAAAGAATCACGTAAATCGGATTAGAAATCTCGGCGTAATCGGTGTACATACATGCATAGAAAAAAAACATACCAACCGAATTGAAAACCGCCTCGTTTTTGCTGTCGTTTACAAAATAACTGAAAATCGTAATACAATGTTTTTAAACCTTATTTCCAGTTTCGGCATACAATTTGTTGTCTGACAGAGCAAGTCATAACTTATTTATGCTGCTGAAATTGGATGTGATATTTCAGGCAAGGAACATCATCTACATACCTATATTGGTAATTTAATATTTAGTAATGAAGAGTGTAATGAAAAAGGAGTCCTTTTTGGACCAAAAATGACTCATTTTATTTATTTATTTATTCGGGCATCAAAACAGATAACAATCAAACAAGTGACATGATAATTATAAATTGATAAGATTTTGTACTAGATTGAAATAAATCCTTCTTATGTTGACACATAATTTTAAAAAACTATACGGCTTTTATTTTATTAATTTATAACATATTAAAAAAAGTATATTAATCAACATTAACATCAATTTTTCATAATCTTTAAGCTTCTTAAATATTCCATAACTTAGACTGAAAATATTCATACGAAGGTTATTAATAGATATCTCGTTGTAAAGCAGACACATTCTTGTTTTGGAATTATAAAATGATATGTTATTTTACAAGTTTTCAAATAAAAAGTCTTAGCTTAGCGTTGATATCTATTTGACTTAATAGGTACTTAGGGAGAATCAATTTTCCCATGCAAAACATGCAGATTTAAAAGGTCCTGCTCCTTACGGCGAGTTAACAATGAGGTCACTTTAAATTTTACAAGTCTCTCTCTATAACCAACAAGACTGCGCTGAAGACCACATCTATAGCTAAGCAACCTGAGGGCTCGTCTGTATATTATCTGCATGGACACCAAATGACACAGCCGTACTCTAAAATGCTCCGAATGAGGCTAAAATAGACCGTTAAGAAACTTTGAGGTCTTTTAAAACGCTAGGTGCACCTTGTTATAAAACCCAGTACTCAGGTGAAGTGCTTTAATCTTAACTTATGCTTCGGCCACTAGCAGGATTACAAAAATAGCCTACGAACTATTTCCAGACCTTCCTAATTTACAAAAACAAATCATAAAAATTGGTCAAGCCGTTTCGGAAGAGGCCTGCCGCGCGCCCTCGCTGCCCGCCTTCTGTGCGCCTGTCACGCGCCCCTAATGCGCTCCTACCGCGTCGCTACCGCGCGCCCACCGCGCCATACTGCGCGTGCCTGCCGCACATCTCCTACGCGCGCCCCTACTGCGCGCCTCTGCGTACACCTAACGCGCGCCCTGGACTGTTCCTCCGCGTACCCGCATCACTGCCGACCCCGAGCGTCCGTCGTGCCCGCGTCTGCTCCTCGACGCATCCACTTAATTCCACTTAGGACTTTGCCCTCCCCTTAAGTGTTAATTTATCTTTTCTTTATTTATATTTACTAATATAGTGTTTCTTTTCCTTATCCGACGTGTTTAGTTTTTCATAATAAATCTTCAAATTTCAAAATTTACTTTTATTAATAAGAGTCATAATCTTGTATATTTTAATAAAGTATCTCCAGAATTTATTAAATTATACAGGATGGCACATTTAGATCGGTCAACGATGGGAAAGTCTCAAACTATAAGACATACGAAAATCTCTTCTTGAGAACCATGTCATCGATTTTAGTACCTAATAAGAAAAACTGCAATTACACACTTAAAAGAAACGTGTACGGGTACTCATCTCGTGAATCGAACCAGGACGTTTTTAAAAATAAAAATTACATTATTTTTATTTACATATCGATTGTGTAGGTCTTAAGCACTAAACGATAACTATGAAACATGATGTCTAAAATGAATAAAATGCATTATAATAATAATAATAATAATAATAGTTTATTTCCTTTAACAAAGTACATTTAGTATACAGTTTACAGTTGTTGGAGCCCTCTTTTAGGCAAAAGATGCCTGTGCCAGAAGGTTCCGCTCTTCCAATTTTAACATTAAACTTGCTAAAGGATGCTCCAATAGTACAAAAACATCCAAAATAAAATTTATAAAAGGTAACATTTTAAATTTTTTGATAATGTCTAAGAACCAATCTCTTGTGTGTGGTGTGACCGTGTGCGTGCATGTGTATGTGTTTGTGTGTGAGTGGTGTGTGTGAGTGGTGTGTGTGTGTGTGTGTGTGTGTGTGTGTGTGTGTGTGTGTGTGTGCGTGTGTGTGTGTGTGTGTGGTGTGTGTGTGTGTGTGTGGTGTGTGTGTGTGTCTTTGATATCATATAAGACTATATAAAAAAGCCTCTATTTCGTCATAGGAAAATAATTTTAACCAATCTGTCACAATAGTCCTAATCTCATAATGATGTAGTTTATAGATATTTAGTTCCCTGTTTGTTTTGTTATAAATATATATAGAGCGCCATTGATATTGTCTATTTGCAAAGTTAGTCCTGACAGTTGGTAGCGGGAGAACATTATTTACGCGTCTTTTTTTCACGTTATCTATACTATTTATAATATTGGCGATTTATGTGTTTTTAAAACTATTTCCTTCAAATATAGTTTCCTCACCGTAAGCAAATCGCATTCCTTATATAGATCATCAGTGGAATAGGTATTTTTTTTCTGATACATAACTTTAAGTAAAGCACGCTGAGCTCGCTCAACACTTATAAATTTTGTTTTTGCAGCACCACCCCAAACGGGGATACAGTATATCAATACGGACTGAACTAGAGCTATATAAATATTATTTAGGAGGTTACTACCACTTGGTAAACGAGTGTTCGTTGGAATAACATTTCTTAATATTTTGAAAATCTAGATTAGTTTCCTCACTCTGTTTGCGACTTGCTCAAGATGTGGGTACCATGTTAATTTTTCATCAACCATAATGCCGAGGTACTTAGAGTTATTAGCTTTGTTTATTATTGGGCAGCTACAATCGTAATTTATAGAGTCATCACAGTTGTGTATTTTTATAAGGAGATGTTCTTTAGGTTGCGTACTATCATTAATGCTAAAACATATATAATTGGTTTTCAACGTATTTAAGGTAAGTTGGTTATTTTGCAGCCAAGATGCTACCCTACGCATACCTGCTTCAACACTGTGTTTTACAGTTTGCCATGTTTTCCCTTTGAAAACAATTGCAGTATCATCAGCATATGAAAATATTTCGGCATTTGCTATATTCAATTGACACAGGTCATTTATGTAAATTAAAAACAAGGTAGGACCCAAAACACTACCTTGTGGAACGCCGAATGATACTACAGAGTCATCACTGACACAATTTTCCACTCTCACCCTCTGCTTCCTGCCTGTAGGATAGTCTGTAAGCATTGTTTTCATATCCTATAATTTATTTTATTAAGTGTTCTAAATTACCACCATTAGTATTAGTCCCTTCACAAATAACCTTTTTTTATACTACTAGATGACAAACTGACGGCCCACCTGATTGTAAACGGTTACCGCCGCCTATAGACACCTTCAATAACAAGGTAAAATCACTTGATATTGCAGGTGCGTTGTCATATTAGAAAGGTAGTATGACAACGCACCTGCAATATCAAGTGATATTATTATATATGAAAAGTATGCGTTTAATTAAAGCATTAAAAACATTAAAGTGTGATGATAAAATTATTTATTATTATTATTATACTAATTAACAATGGATTCAAATTTAATACCCATTGCACCCACAGAATTTTATTGCGGCCGCCGAACTTTCGAAATTTTTTAAGTATTACGAATTTATTTGAAAAAAAAAATGTAATTGAAAATTTAAAGTAACCCCCGGCCTCATTAATCATCTAACTAACACCATCTCATTCAGGCAATTCTTATGAGCCCAAACACGCTGTATCTGCTTTAAGTTTCTGAAGAATTAAGCATTCCGCTGACTTTTTGATGATATAGGATCGGCTCAAGGTTAGTATGTCATGGGAATACCACCGTAGTGACAGTACACGAAAGTTCAAATCATTTGGATTTGTGAAAGTTTGTAAAACCCTTTTAACATGTAGAAAATGAGCTGACATTTAAACGCCTGAATTGATCTTTAAAAATTATAGCTAAGAAGTATCCTAATCACGTCAGCTTTCAAACAAACAAAAAAATCAAAATCGGTCCATACATCAAAGAGCTACGACGCCACAGACAGATACACAGATACAGACCGACAAGTCGAACTTATAACAGCCCTCTTTTTTTGTCGGGGGTAAAAAACGCCTGACATGTATATTTATATCCATTGTATACAATAACACCCATTGAAAAAATCCGGAATCTTCAACCACATTTTTGATTTTATATACAGATTCTAGAATTTAAAGGTTTTTTAGTAGTGTATTTATATCTACTTGTCTACCTTAGCGCCCGTAAAAATCCTGACCAGCTCGTTTACATAGTTGAAGTTTATTAACTCATCTTCTAAATAAATTCATTTTTATCACTTTATTTTTCTCCCACCTCTCCTAAGATAAAGTATCTTGACATATTAAAGTCGTTGGCAATGCTTTTGGCACGACTTTTAATGGCCATAATATCGGTCACGGCCTAACCAATTTTTATTAGAATCAAAACTGCATTACTCATAGTTGCATAGCATCCTCTTATCTAGTTGTTGTTTGTATGTTGTCATAATTGAAGATATAATATGTCTTTTCTCAAAGTTTCATCTACTTTCTTCAAGAGCATAGCAAAAGACGGGACTGGTGCAGCAAGGTTAGTCCTTGTAAAGCCAGAATTTTCTTGGACTAGCCCAAAAATATTTCCAAAACTATTTTGTAGATTCATAAAAAGTGTTATCAACATGATTCCATATATGTTAATTACTTTTATTACATTTAAGCTTTACAGTTTGATTCGAAACCATATTTAAATGTACACATATACAGGGTGGTGCCGTGAATACGACAATAAATTGGAACATGGGCTATATTATTTCATAGAAATGGTTTTCCACTTTCATAAACATCTTATTCATTTGATAATTTTATGACATTTGTATGCAATAATGCAGTCAATGTTAAATTATTTCATACAAATAAAGAAAAACATTTTTTTAAATTTTTTTATTATTTTTTATAAAAAAAAATCAGCATTTCGGTACAACACGTAAGATGAAATTTTATTTTCAGTCCAAATAACAACACAGTAAATAAAATAGTTACATTCAAGAACACACAAATAGGGCAGTTGACGACTTTTTTTATTTCTGTAAATAAGAAGTTTAGAACTCATATTGAAATATTGCATCATATAGATACAGTGGTACGTTTGATGTGTTGCGTTGCGGCGCAGCGTCCAAAAACGCTCCGTAGAAAATCTACGAAACGGTGACGTCACATGTTCCAATATTAGTACCAAAGGTGTGGGTATATTGGCAAAATCAATAATAACTATGTCTATGTATGTTTTATTCAAAGTTGTCAGAATAATAGTTGTTTAATTGCTGTGACGATCTAATACCATCAACATTTTTGATAAATTTTGGAAGAAAATTATTTCTAAACCATACAACTTTAAAAATATTTTATAAATTTTAAGTTTGAGATGTTTGTAGGCAACATCGCTAGTAACACAATAGCCAAAACATTGTTTTTACTGTAACAATTACAAACAAACAAAGAAAAGTAGGCGCTTAAAGGTATCAAAAACATTTAAATTTTAGAGCCCTTTGTCGAGCCGTTGTATTATATCTATCCTTGTGAATCCGTAACTTCATGTTCTTTTCAGATACCTACATGATGCCAAATACTTATGTTTTTATGTAGGCGCATGAAACTATAATTTTGGCCTTTTTATTATAAGTTTAAAGTAGGTATCATTATTTTACACCACATTTTAGGTGCATATATTCTGTCCGTGCGGTGACGGATTAAGAATACAATTCACCGCCCCATTTCTTCCCGTGGGTGTCGTAAGAGGCGACTAAGGGATTACCGAGCTACTAACTGCTCGACTGGTGGTAGGGTCTGAACACCCGCCTGGTTAGTGACCACCGTACGCATGGCGTAAAACCCGCCAAGTGACCACTTGTGGTCGCGTTCCGGGATCAGTCAGCGTACAACCAGAGCTTGGGGAGACGTTGCGGCGATGGATGCGGTCAGTGACGGCTTCCGTCTAACCAGAGCCAGGTGGACTGCGTTGACCCGCCGACCAGGGAGACCCGAAGAAACGGCTGTTCCGCTGGCCGCCCGTGGTACAGTACAGGGGCCCAAGCGAACCTAACCAGTTCGTGAGGCTGCCCTATCATGCCACGCATAATCTTGGGGTGGTCCGTCGTGCCGGTTGGTGACCGGGTGGTGGGGTCCCGGCGGCCATTCCCGGGGGGGTTCGGGGGCCCTTCCGTTCGGCGGGTCAGCGCTTCTCTGCTGTCGGCTATTACCTGGGGAAACAGGCCTCACGCTTTGACCGTATATATCGCGACGACGTTCCCCCAATTCACGCCTCTCCTCCTTCATCATTTACTATGGCAGCGCTAAGAAACATTTCCGGTCGTTCAGCGGTGCACACCCCTACCACAACAACGCTGTTTGAGGTCGGGCTCACTAACATCCGTGGGCTCCATGCTAACCTCAATGCCGTCCACCAACATCTCGAGACGGCTCGACCCGAAATGCTGTTTTTGACGGAGACGCAAATACTCCGCCCGGCAGACACTAGCTACTTGGATTACCCCGGCTACGTTCTTGAAGAGTCCTTCAAAGCGAAGGCCGGGGTATGCTTGTTTGTCCGGGCGGATGTTTGCTGTCGCCGTCTGCGCTGTTTGGAGGACCCTTCCTACTCTATTCTTGGGGTGCATGTGGACCTGGGCACACATTGCCGTATCTACGTGTGCCTGTATAGATCCCACAGCCGTGACATGGAGACAACTCGACTTTTCGAACATCTTAGTCGGGTGGCAGATGTTGCGCAGGAGCAGTTTCCAACCGCGGAATTGGTGTTTTTAGGGGACTTCAATGCTCACCACGAGTCGTGGTTAAGTTCCTCTAAAACTGATCATGCTGGTAGAACTGCCCACGCTTTCGCTCTCACGCATGACCTGACCCAACTGGTAAACCAGCCCACCAGGATTCCAGACATTGTCGGTCACGCGTCCTCATTGTTGGACCTTCTGCTGACGACTCGCCCGGATGGATATCGGCTAGAGGTTCGTGCTCCTTTGGGAACATCGGATCACTGCCTGATATCCGCTGGGGTGCCACGGGCGTCGCCACCGGTACCTATGGTTGCCAAACGCCGCATCTGGCACTATGCGTCGGCAGATTGGGACGGTATGCGGGATTACTTTGCATCTGTCCCTTGGAGGCAGCGCTGTTTCAGTGAGCTGGACCCGAACGCTAGCGCTACTGCTGTTGCTGATGAGATCATGTTAGGGATGGAGTACTATATCCCTCACTCCGATCTCATCAGTAGGGGTAGGCGTAACCTCTGGTTCAACCGCGATTCTGCCTTAGCTGTTGAAAACAGACAGTCGGCATACCGCGCTTGGATCAGGGGCCGAGCTTGCGGGGATCCTAACATTGACTCACTGAAAGCAGCCTATAACAACGCCACCAAGTCCTGCAAAAGGACCTTCATCAGAGCGGATGCCCAGCGCGTTGCACGAGTTGGCCAAGAACTTCTTACGCATCCTACGGGAAGCCGTAGCTACTGGCGTCTGGCCAAAGCCGTGCAATCCAACTTCTGTCAACCCTCGCTGCCCCCGTTGAGATGTTCTGACGGCTCGCTAGCTCACAAGCCGCAAGAGAAAGCCGATCTCTTGGTAAAACTCTTTGCTGCTCACTCCCGAATCGATGACTGCAACTTACAGCCACCAACACTCTCCCACTGTGGCCACACAATGCCCGATATTCGTATTAGGCAATGTGATGTACGTGCGGAGCTTCAGTCAATCGACGTCCGGAAAGCTAGTGGACCTGATGGCATTCCAGCGATAGTACTGAAAAACTGCGCAGCGGAGTTGTCTCCTGTCTTAACGCGGCTATACCGTCTTTCTCTCTCTTCTGGGTGTGTGCCGGAATCTTGGAGAGAGGCCAATGTGCAACCGGTCCCCAAAAAGGGAGACCGATCAGACCCAGCTAACTACCGCCCGATAGCTGTCACCTCAGTTCTTTGCAAGGTCATGGAACGGATCTTAAACCACCAGCTGATCCGATACCTAGAAGATCACTCATTAATTAATGATCGACAGTACGGGTTTCGGCCGAACCGGTCAACGGGTGATCTTCTAGCGTACTTAATGCATGTCTGGGGTGAAGCTATTGACAAACGTGGTGAGTCACTGGCAGTTAGCCTTGACATTGCCAAAGCGTTCGATCGGGTCTGGCACAAGGCTCTTCTCTCCAAGCTCCCGGCATACGGTCTGCCCGCTCAGCTCTGTAACTGGATCGCCGGCTTCCTGCATGAGCGAAGAATCCGTGTCCTCGCAGATGGATGCGCTTCGCGGTTCATGTCAGTGAATGCTGGTGTACCACAAGGCTCTGTTCTATCCCCCACACTCTTTCTTCTTCATATCAATGACATGATTCCGTTAGGAAACATTCATTGCTATGCAGATGACAGTACAGTGCATGGGGGATATTACGGTCGCCCAGGGGCTGGGCGCGCTGAAACCGAGAGGGAGAGAGAGAATCTTGCCATTGAGCTCGACAGGGTGTTGAACCTCGTATCTGAATGGGGATCTAACAATCTTGTTGAGTTCAATGCTAAGAAAACACAGGTGTGCGCGTTTACAGCTAAAATGTCGCCGTTCCTTCCCCTTCCGTCTCTTCAGGGCATGACTCTTTCGGCACAGGGCTCCCTAAATTTGCTAGGCATGGAGATATGTTGCGATCTGAATTCCAGGAACTACATCGAAACCGTGATCAAAACAGCCTTACGGAAGCTCGGTGTCCTGAACAAGGTGCGTCGATTTTTCACGCCTGACCAATTATGCCTGCTCTATAAAACTCAGGTCCGGTCTTGCGTGGAATATTGCTCGCACTTGTGGGATGGCTCCGCCAAGTACCTTCTCGATGCCCTGGACAGATTGCAGCGTCGTGCTGTCCGTATCATTGGCGATATAGAGGTCACCAACAAACTTGAGCCTCTGCAATTGCGTCGAGACATTGCGTCGCTTAGCGCCTTCTATCGGCTATATCACGGAGAGTGTTCTGAGGAGTTATTTGACCTTATCCCACCTTCCCCCTTCCTACTCAGGAGCACGCGAGCCGGTCTTCGGAGTCATCAATTCACTGTCTCCACCTCAACATCACGTACAAAGAAATTTAGTAGCTCTTTTCTTTGTCGAACTTCCAGAACTTGGAATTCTTTGCCAGCACATGTGTTCCCTCCTTCGTATAACATGGGTTCCTTCAAAAGAGGCGTGAAAAAGCACCTTTCGGGCCGGCAAGGTGGAGGCGGCTAGAGCAGTGTCTGAACTGCACTAGCTGTCTTCGCATATGGACTCTTCTTACCGCTTCACATCAGGTGGTGTTGAGTCATTTGTCGTGCTTTATATAAAAAAAAAAAAAAAAAAAAAAAATCCTGCATATCTTACGTAATATAAAATTCATAAGATTATACAACGTGAATTTTCAATGGTTTTGAAGCCCAGCCCCCGGTGTTCAGAACAAGAAACGAACAACTATCCGCATCAGTGCTGTGATTCTGTAACGAATCTCGCACCTCACTTCGCAAGTCACTTCGAATTCAACTGTCAAATAGAGCAAAAAATGTATGAAAAATTGCTTTTGAATTGACAGTTGAATTCGAAGTGACTTGCGAAGTGAGGTGCGAGATTCGTTACAGAATCACTAGGCTGGTATATGTACACATTGGGAATAAGACTCCACTCTGAGGTCGCGAAAAAAAATTTCATGTTCCATACTGAACTTGGACCCTTACGACAGAGTTGGTCCTATTATGAAAGATTTTTAGAGCGATGGCTTGAATACCAGAGAATCCGCTACCAAAACCAAAAAAAAATTTTATGACACGTATGAAGAGATATCTAGAGCCATGCGTACTTCCAAAACTCATTTCACTGTTGTTATGAGGGACTTCAATGCAAGGCTGGGCATATGGAGCAAACATGAGTTGAGAGTGGGGCAATTTGGATTTGGGCAGCGGAACCCCAGGGGACAGCGGCTGGCCGATTTCATGGAGAAAGAGGGACTCTTCATGATGAACCCTTTCTTCCAGAAGCCGCCGCACAGGAAATGGACCTGGATGAGTCCCGATGGTTCCACTAAAAGACAGATATTTAACGATGTTTCAGTGATCGCAAGGGTGAAAATCGGTAGCGATCACCATATGGTGAGAGGCACGTTAAATATCAACGTCCGATTGGAAAGGTGCTTACTGATGAAGTCTACGCTCCGACCAGCACCCGTTCAAGTCCAAAACCCCGAAGGCTTTCAACTTGAACTCCGAAATCGCTTCGAATGTCTGGAGAGCTGCGTTACAGTGGACGAGATAAATAGCGGACTGGTAGAAACTCTCCAAACAGTGGGTTCTAAGTTCTGTAAAACCCAACGCAGAAAGGGACCTCAAAAACTATCCGACCACACCCTTTCCCTCATGGAAAAACGGCGACAAATGAGGTTGCAGTCCTCAGACGACGCGTCACTATATCGGCAGCTCAATAGACAGATATCAAAATACATGCGACACGACATTCGCCGCTTTAATACAAACTGTATTAAAGAGGCGATAGAACGGAATAAAGGTTCCAAAGTGTTTGCAAGGGAAGTGTCTATTGGGTAAAGCCAATTGACAAGCCTGAAGACTGAGGATGGCAGCTTAGTGTCGTCTAAGCCCGAGGTGACAAGGGAGGTCGAAAGGTTCTATGGAGAGTTATATACTACTACAACGAATCCCGCTATCAGTTCGGGTAAAGACTCAAGAGCCCGACTGATCCGACACTATACCGAAGATATCCCGGACGTCAGCCTGTACGAGATTAGGGTAGAACTCAAGCAACTTAAGAACAACAAGGCACCGGGGGAGGACGGAATTACTGCAGAGTTTGACGACTTCCAGCCTCCCGAACAAGCCGGTTTCCGTAAAGATTTTAGTACCGGAGACCACGCTGTGGCAGGTTATACAGAAGACCGTTGAGTATAACCGGCCACTTTGCTTGGCGTTTGTGAACTACGAGAAGGCCTTCGATTTGATCGAAACATGGGCCGTGATTCAGTCTCTTCAGAGGTGCCACATTGACTATCGCTATATTGAGGTGTTGAGATCTTTGTACGAGAGCGCCACCATGTCGGTCCGTGTACAGAATCAGTATACGAAACCCATCTAACTGCAGAGAGGGGTAAGACAGGGAGATGTAATATCTCCGAAACTGTTTACCGCTGCGTTGGAAGATGTTTTCAAACTGCTGGACTGGACAGGACTCGGCATCAACATTAACGGCGAGTACATTACAAGTTCGCAGTCGCACAACGAGCTATGGAATGAGCTATGTTAGGTGCTTCTCTGCGAGATAGAATCAGAAAGGAGTAAGTAAGAGAACCAAAGTCACTGACATAGCTCTTAGGATTAGCAAATTATAGTGGCAGTGGGCAGGACACATTGCTGAAGGACTGACGGCCGTTGGTTGGTAAATAATGACGATGACTATACCTACTTAAGCTGTGATACACGTGCCTAATAATTTTAACCTTCTAGAGGTCGCACCCTTGCGCCAAGCATGTGGTCGCGCGGAGTGACAGACCGCTGACAGACGCAACTTTGGCGGCCTGGTTTGAGGTTACTAACTAGCACGGAGTACTTAACCAGCCTACCTTGCTAACTAGTAATATATTATGTGTCATTTAATGACAAATAGTAATAACAGATCTTTTACCTTAATAAAGAAACAGAGAAATTTATATAGTTTCATTCATTTATTGATTGTTATATAAAAAAACTAGTTGTGCCCGCGACTTCGTCCGCGTGGAATATTGACTTTTCCATACAAACTTTCATCCCCTATTTCAACCCCTCACAGCCCTTTTGTCACATTAAAAAGTAGCCTATGTCATTTCTCGGACTCTAGACTATCTTTTTACCAAAATTTCATTTAAGGCGTGATTTCGTAACACATAGACAGACAGAGTTACTTTCGCATTTATAATATTAATAAGTAAGGAGTAAGTATTACTAACGCCTAGAAAAGCATCAAAATCCACCTCATCAATAAAATATAGCTTTATAACAAAAAAAAAAAACAAAAAAACCAAACAATAAATACCAAATAATAAATTTTATTCTTCAGTTTAAAACAACAAGGAAATTCCCGATATAGTAATAAAAATTATCATCATTACGAGTATAACAATCGACACCAAGTTATAGGAATTTGAATGTCACATAGTTTATTTATTATTGTTTTTCTTAGCATATTTTTTGGTATTTTCTAATTAATAAAGAAACAAAATAAAAAAGATCGTTACATCTATAATAAACTTTATATTTATACAGCTTCTGTAATGCTTTACTCATCATCTGAATCTTAAGTACTGCATATTCCAGACACAAAGGCTTTTCACACTTGAAACAACGGAATCTCGTTTTGTTCTGCCGATCAAGGCTCTCGTAGCTCATAATATCTATAAAAAAACAATACTATTAACAATCAAAACATTTATGAAGTTTATTATTGAATAATTATTATTCTTTTTTCGAAACTTGGTTTCGAAACGGTAGAAAGAAAAATAAGGTAGAAAAACATGAAATACTCACCAAGTTTATTTGAACACTATAAATTTTTTGCCAGGACACGAGAGACCGCGCGCGGAGTCTCAGACCGCAAAACGAAATTACTAGTCACGTACACCTGTGACAATGGTAGAGTTATTGAGGGATGCTTCCTTCCCCAACCCCTCGAGGCAATCAACACAATAACACAACGAGCATGTTAATGATTCAATCGTGACCTTTTGAAGATCTTGCGGTATTTGTAAGCTTTTATAATAAATAGTTCACCCAGCAGTCTACCGCTCTATACAGGGTGGCACATTTAGATCGGTCAATATGGGAAAGTCTGAAATTATAAGACATACGAAAATCTCTTCTTAGGAACCATGTCATCGATTTGAGTAAAAAAAAACTGCATTCATACATTAAGAAAAAAAGGTGTACGCAGCTCGGGAATCGAACCCGGACTTTTTGAAGAAAAAATCTAATGCTATTTCTATTTCGACATCGATTGTGTAGGTTTTAAGCAGTAAACGTTACTATGAAAAATGATGTCTAAAATGAATTACGTTTACTGCTTAAGACCTACACAATCGATATCAAAATTGAAACAGCATTAGTTTAATTTTTCTAAAAGTTGGGGTTCGAAAATGTATGAATGGAGTTTTTCTTTTTACTAAAATCGATGACATGGTTCATAAGAAGAGATTTTCGTATGTCTTATAGTTTCAGACTTTCCCATACTGACCGATCTAAATGTGCCACCCTGTATAGGCATCTCAATGATTTTAGAACGCCTTAAATGTAGTACCTACACCATAACGCCGCTGTACAGCTCTGGGTCTACAACGCATTTGCAGGTAGTTAGTAAATCCCTGATGCTGCTTAATAGCATAAATATAAACCATTATAATGCACTGTCAACCCATTGTACAGCTTTTGACTTTTTTCAATACTTTTGGTTTTATAACAGCATTTTAAGTAGTAAGTAATGCCTAATGCCGCTTAGTAGCGTAAACTTAAACCGATATACTTAATACTAATAATGCTCCGTAAATTCACTGCACACCGCTTGCAACTGTTTACAGTACCTTTGGTTGTATAGGAGCATTTTCAAATGGAAAGTAAAAGCCTAGTAGCGTAAACTTATATTATTGTAATGATTGCATTTTTCTGTACTGTTGTGTATCCAACAGTTCTTTTACTGTTGGATACACAACAGGTGAAGTTAATGTAATGCATGCAATGCAAAGTGAGCTGTATGCGGCGACCGATAACAGCCTAATCTAATGATATCAGAGATTCCGTAGGTAGGTACTGAATATAGTTACCAAGCTAATAACAATGCAACTTAATTTTAAATAAAAACAATATACCTAACTGACCTACTACTGACTAACATCTAAAAACATAAAAGAACTACTTAAATAAATTAAATAATTATTTGGTCGTATTAACTCTATATTAAATTTTGTTTATCTAACCTACGTAAATTAAAAAGAAAAGGAAATTTATTTTGTGGTTTGTTTAAGGACCAATAATATTGCATTTTAAGTAAGAGACATCGCACATATACAATTTCAAGTTGGCCAACTAAATCGCAGAATGTCTAATAAGCATAGAATCTTATGATAGCCCGCACATTATATCCAACTAAGTCGTTCAACTAAATAAGAATAGTAAGTAAATAAGAATAGTAGTAGTAAGTAATAGGTAAGATGCAGTATGAGCAGACCCGTGCGCGTGATTTTCCCATGTAGTCCGGTACCGCTAGGTTTTGAGGTTCCAAAAATATTAAAGTTTCTGATTTTTTGCATACAGTTAGTATACTATTAGACCAACCCAAATCATAATTTTGTGTCATTTTTGGTGGTTGCTAAGGTCACAATTTAGGTATTTGTCTTTTTATGCATTATTTCGTTGAAAAGAAAATTAGAGTTGAAAATTTAACTTCCATGATGATAACAAAGTCATAACTGATATACATAAGCTTTTTGTGCCATCTCACTCCATGGGAATAGTGGTTTCACCCAAATACCTTACCCATCGCTGTAATAGCTATAGAAAAATATTAAAGTTGGTGAAATAAGTGTTCACGGTTCTCTAACTCTAGTATCTATTGTTTAAATCATTTTGTGTCATATTCATCGATGGTGTTCGGAACTATATTTTTTTTCCTAATTAACCCCCTGTAATAGCCATAAAAGAAAATTCAAGTTATTAGAGTTTATGTCTTTATTAATATTAAGGTAAAACGAAGCTCTATGCTTAATTTGTGTCGTTTTTATCCATGGGATTATGATTTATATTATTTTCAACGTTTTGGTGCGAAGAACACTAGCGCGGCCACAGCGCGCGTGGCAAAGGAGCGCGTAGGCAGTCACTGGCTCCGCCCGGCGCGGCGACCGGCTGCCGGCCGGGAGCGAGGCGTTATTTGTTTGCTGTTGTACGAGTAGTGACTTGTGATAATTGCGTTGAAAATGGAAACTAATAAAACATGTCATATTTGTGGGCTAATGATGGGTGGTAAAGATGTGTTTTTTTTCTATGTATGTACACCGATTACGCCGAGATTACTGATCCGGTTTACGTGATTCTTTTTTTGTTCGACGCGGAATAGCCCAGCCATTTAGTCCCATAATTTTTTTCCAAAATCAGTTCGGTAGTTTGGTTTTTATAAATAAAATAAAATGAAATTAGTAAGTCGTCTACGTATTTTTTTTCTTTGTATGTACACCGATCACGCCGAGATTACTCATTCGATTTATGTAATTCTTTTTTTGTTTGATGCGGAATAGTTGCCATTTAGTCCCATAATTTTTTTTTCAAAATTAGTTAGGTAGTTTGGGTTTTAAATAAAAAAAACTGTAATCAGTAAGTCGTCTACGTATGCGAAATTGCGGATTTTTGCTTTCCTATGACTTTTTAGTGAAACGATACGATAGTGGGACACAATATAAGTTGACGGTCACCCATCTAGCTTTGACCTTAGAACACTTTTTTTCACAATTTTTGTTAACACTAAAAATTGTGAAAAAAAAATTTTAGACAATAATTAAAACCGACTACAAAAAACTGAAAAGGATAAAATAATTAAATTGAGTAGGTAGGTACACTCATCCCCTGGAAACAAAATTTTTGGAGTTGGTGCTAAGTTGTTTTTAATTTAATTAATTTATACAGTGATTTGAGTATCTCGGTGGCGATAGCGTAGTGATTTGAACGCTATAGTTTCGATTGCAATAACACAGCAACTTTCGCCATGCCCCGAGATGGGTCAATCATAATTTATAATCTCCAGCTCCTCCGTGCTTCGGAAGGTACGCTAAGCCGTTGGTCTCAGTCGTTACTACAACTGCTTTAACTCACCAAACCGCTTTTTATATACAAAGCTCAGCAAATGAGTCATCACCATCTGATGTGAAGCGGTAAGAAAAGTCCATGTGCGGAGACAGCTAGTGCAGTTTAAAAACACACTGTTCTAGCCGCCCCCACCTTGCCAGCCCTTTTAACACCTTTTTTGAAGAAACCCATGTTATAGGAAGGAGGGAACACATGTGCTGCCAAAGAATTCCAAGTTTTGGAAGTCCGACAAAGAAACGAGTTACTATACTTCTTTGTGCGTGATGTTTAGGTGGAGACAGTAAATTGATGACTCCGAGGACCGGCACGCGTGCTCCTAAGTAGGAAAGGGAAAGGTGGGATAAGGTCGAAAAGCTCCTCAGAACACTCTCCATGATAAAGCCGATAGATGGCGCATAGCGATGCAATCTCACGACGGAGTTGTAGAGGTTCTAGGCTGTTCGTGACCTCTACGTCGTCAATAATACGAACGGCACGACGCTGCAATCTATCCAGCCCATCGAGGAAGTACTTGGCGGAGCTATCCTACAGATGCGAGCAATATTCAACGCAAAACCGGACCAGGTCAGGCGTGAAAAATCGACGCACCTTGTTCAGGACACCTAGTTTCCGTGAGGCTGTTTTGACCACGGCTTCGATATAATTCCTCTGATTTAGATCGCAGCATATCTCCATACCGAGCAAGTTGATGTAGCCCTGTGCCGAAAGAGTAGTGCCCTGAAGAGAGGGAAGGGGAAGGAACGTCGACATTTTGGCTGTAAACGCGCTCACCTGTGTTTTCTTAGCATTGAACTCAACAAGATTGTTCAATCCCCATTCAGATATGAGGTTTAACACCCTGTTGAGCTCAATGGTAAGATTGATTCTCTCCCTCTCGGTTTCAATGCCCCCAGCCCCTGGGCGACCGTAATATCCACCATGCACTGTACTGTCATCCGCATAGCAATGAATGTTTCCTAATGGAAGCATATCATTGATATGAAGAAGAAAGAGAGTGGGGGATAGAACAGAGCATTGTGGTTTTGTGGTACACCAGCGTTCACTGACACAAACCACGAAGCGCATCCATCAACGAGGACACGGATTCTCCGCTCATGCAAGGAGCTGGCGATCCAGTTGCAGAGCTGAGTGGGCAGACCGTATGCCGGGAGCTTGGAGAGAAGAGCCCTGTGCCAGACCCGATCAAAAGCTTTGGCAATTTCAGGCCAACAGTCACTGACTCACCACGTTTGTCAATAGCTTCACCCAAGACATGCATTAAATACGCTAGAAGATCACCCGTCGACCGTGTCGACCGAAACCCACACTGACGATCATTAATTAATAAGTGATCTTCTAGGTATCGGACCAGCTGGTTTTTTAAGATCCGTTCCATAATCTTCCAAAGAACAGAGGTAACAGCTATTGGCGGTAGTTAGCTGGGTCTGATCGGTGGTTGAGAATTTCAGTCATCGATTTAGGAGTGAGCAGCAAAGGGTTTTACCATGAGATCGGCTATCTCTTGCGGCTTATGAGCAAGTGTTCCGTCAGAGCATCTCAACGGGGGCAGCGAGGGCTGGCAGAAGTTGGATAGCACGGCTCTGACCAGACGCCAGTAGCTACGGCTTCCCGTAGGGTGCGTTAGTAATTCTTGGCCAACTCGTGCAACGCGCTGAGCATCCGCTCTGATGAGGGCCCTTTTGCAGGACTTGGTGGCATTGTTATAGGCTGCTTTCAGTGAGTCATTATTGGGATCCCCATTGACTCGACCCCTGATTCAAGCGCGGTATGCCGACTGTTTGTTCTCAACAGCTAAGGCACACTCGCGATTGAACTAGTGGTTACGCCTACCCTTACTGACGAGATCGGAGTGAGGGATATAGTACTCCATCCCTAACATTATCTCACCAGCTCACTCAGCAGTAGCGCTAGCATTCGGCTCCGACTCACTGAAACAGCACTGCCTCCAAGGAACAGATGCAAAGTAATTCCGCATACCGCCCTAATCTACCGACCCATAGTGCCAGATGCGGCGTTTGGCTACCACGGATGCCGGTGGCGACGCCCGTGGCACCCCAGCGGAAATCAGGCAGTGACACGATGATCCCAAGGAAGCTCGAACCTCTAACTGATATCCCTCCGGGCGAGTCGTCAGCAGAAGGTCCAACAAAGAGGGTGCGTGACCGACAATATCTGGAATCCTGGTGGGCTGGTTAACCAGTTAAGTCAGGTCGTGCGTGAGTGCGAACGCATGGGCAGTTCTACCAGCATGGTCAGTTTTGGGGAAACATAACCACGTCTCGTGGTGAACATTGAAATCTCCCAAAAACAACAATTCCGCGGTTGGAAACTGCTCCTGCGCAACATCTGCCACCCGACTAAGGTGTTCAAAAACTCGACTCGACTCGAAAATTGTCTCCATGTCACCGCTGTGGGATCTGTAGAGGCAAACGTAGACAGGTCATGAGTGCCCAGGTCCACGTGCACCTCGAGGATGGAAAAGAAAGGGTCTTCCAAGCGGCGTAGATGGCGACAGCAATCATCCGCCCGGACAAACAAGCATACCCCGGACTTCGCTTTGAAGGCCTCTTCAAGAGCATAGCCGGGATAGTCCAGATACCTTGTGTCAGCCGGGCGGAGTATTTGCATCTCCGTCAAAAAAAGCAGCGCTGCCCTAGCCGTCTCAAGATGTTGGTACGACATTGAGGTTAGCATGGAGCCCACGGAAGTTAGTGAGCCCGACCACAAACAGCGTGGTTGTAGTGGGGATGTGCACCGCTGTACGACCATACACATTACTTGTAGCTACCATGGATGGATATAGGCAGTCAAATCGTGAGGCCTGTTTCGCCAGGTCAGCAAAGTCAAGTCAAACAGCCGACAGCAGAGAAGCGCTGACCCGCCGGACGGTAGGGCCCCCGAACCCTCCCGGGTATGGCCGCTGGAACCCCACTATCCGGTCACCAACCGGCACGACGGACAACCCCGAGATTATCCGAGGTATGATGGGGCAGCCTCACGATCTGGATAGGAAAGCTTGGGCCCCTGTACTGTGCCACGGGCGGCCAGCGGGTCCACTTGGCACTAGTTAGACGGAAGCCACCATTGACCGCATCCATCGCGGCATCGTCCTCTCAAGCTCTGGTTGTACGCCGACTGATCCCGGAACGCGGCCACAAGTGGTCACTTGGCGGGTTTTTGCGCCTTGCGTACGGTGGTCACTAACCAGGGTTTTCACACCCTACCCCCAGTGGAGCAGTTGATAGCTCAGAGATCCCTTAGTCGCCTCTTACGACACTCACGGGAGGAAATGGGGCGCCGCACGGTACAATTTTTTAAATAAGATTTTAGAGATATAACTGTTTCATTACTACTATTAATAAGTTTACTATCTCTAGAATTGTTCAATCAGCTTCAGAGAGAAATGGGATGTCCATATTTCTGAGCACTAGTCTTTGCCTCCCGCAAAAAGAAAAGAAAAAAAAAGGTTATACAGGGTGGTGCCTTTAATACGACATTAAATTAAAACATGGGCTATATTAGTTAATAGAAATGGTTTGCCACTTTCAAAAACATCGTATTGATTTGATAATTTTATGACATTTCTATGAAGTAATGCAGCCAATCTTATACCATTTCTATGAACTAATATAGCTCAAGTTTTAATTTATTATCGCATTGACCGCGCCACCCTGTATAAAATTATTATTATATAATTTCGCTCACAACGCGCGGTACCCGCACTTGTTTTATTTATCAAATAAAGTATGCTCTTAAATTTTTTATTATGTAGGGCTGTATAACGGATATGAAATTAATTCGGATTATCTGATCTAACCATTAATAATGTGCAAATGTTTATAAATCAACATTTGCACATTATTAATGAAATTGTTATTGATAATACGAAATTGTTATGTTCTGTACACTATTGTCACAAGAATTGATAAATTTATACTTATATGTAACACTACAGACTACAGCACATCAAGTGTAACAGTTGCAATACAAAAGCCACCTCTATTACGAACGCAGTAAGGGCAAACTCGAGGTCATACTGTTACGCTTGATGTGCTGTCGACTGTACAAACATACAGCAGGTCAGGTAACCGTAATATGAGAAAAAATATCCAATCAATTTTCAACCTAAACGAAATCGAATTAAAGTACAAAACGTTTAGCTTAATTCGGGCGTTTGTGTTAACGTGACCTTCGGTTGACTGTTCCTACTTGCTACTCTTTGCAAACGTGTGTAATGCTCCGTGCGGTACACAACGCGCGAGCGAACTAATATTTATGTAGGAAATGAAATTTATTTTTTAAGTATATCATGGATTGAAATGACACAAATTTTTATAGCAGAAATTTTATGCTTTTATGATATTAAATGTGCAAACTCTAATAACTTTAATATTTTTTTACAGCCGCTATGGCTTGGAAAAGCTAAATTATTAAATATCTTAATAACCCATGGCTTAGTTTGGCACAAAATCACGTCTAGGTCATATTTAGGTGCCCTGAGTTAGGTTGTATTTGTTTTATAAACTATAATATTTTTTTGACACTTTAAACATATATTGGGCCCCCTGTCAATTTGCACTGGACGAAAACGACACACACTTAGTTTGCACGCAGCTTGGGCTATTTTACACTCAATATTATTATCATTTGACACATTAAATTATTTTTGGCAGTTTTATTTATATTTTAACATTTAAGTCACAAAAAATTGAATTACTGAAAATGCAATAGCAAGATTTGACACAAAAATTAAATATAAGCTTTTTAGGTAGAACTGTATCCCCTTGCAAAAATTCAGAAACTTTAGAATTTTTGTAACTTAGCACCTCAAAATCGCCTAGCCGTACCGGACTAATGCTTGGATTTTTGCCGACGGGCACGCAGCCGCCCAGTCGATCTCTGCATTCTTTACTTGTAACAAATGAAAAAATAGAACTGCTGATCGAAGAAGTCCAAAAAAGGCCAGCCCTTAAAAAACTTATCTGGGTAACATCTCAGTTTAGAATGTAAGTTATGATGTTTCCTACGCTCTAATCTGTCACTTAATATCGGATGCACCCTAAATGTTTTGTTCTGTTTTTGTCTTCTTTTTATTAATTTAAGAAGTAGTGCGTTGTTGTTCCGCATTTTATCGCAGACTTTACCGCGCTAGCAACACTGTCCACCAACTAAGTCGGCGAAGTGTGCGGCCTATGAAAGCACGCAATTTAGTTGTACGATAGTTGGCCAACTTGAAATTGTATATGTGCGGTGTCTCTAACGGTACTAAATTAGTTCACATATTATAAATTATAATGTACTGTTTTATGTAAACATATAGAAAATCACTTTACAGTTCTGTTGATGGCAATAGAGTGGTTTCATTAAAACTCTTTTTTCTGTCTACTAGCTTAATAATTGTTTACGTGTGAGTATTTGTACTGCACCCTTTTTACAAATTTTCCAATAACCAAAAAATATTATTTTCTGGACCTATGTATGAAACTAAATAGACTGATAGTAAAGACTTAATTCTATCAAACCTTAATATTACAAAAAAAGTTAATTATACAAAAAAAAAACATCTTTACCAATACGTAATTAGTTTCTTTTATATCACCTAGCTTTTATAACACTTTATTACAAAATCTGTCAAACTCGAAAATTTTCATTGATAACTCCGCTCAACTGTCCTTGGTAACAATATACATAGTTATCAACATTTAACAACACATGTAACATTGGTAACAATGGTAAATTTAGATCGGTCAGTACGGGAAAGTCTGAAACTATAAGACATACGAAAATATCTTCTTAGAAACCATGTCATCGATTTTAGTAATAAGAAAAACTGCATTCATACATTTAAAAAAAAACGTGTAGGTCCGGGTTGATTCCCAAGCTGAGTAGCTCGGAAATCGAACCCGGACGTTTTGAAAAATAAAACTTACACTATTTATTTATTTCTATTTAAATACCGATTGTGTAGGTCATAAGCAGTAAACGTTACTATGAAACATGATGTCTAAAATGAATAAAATGCATTGTTTTCATATCCTTTAATTTATTTTAGTAGGTTTTTTTCAATAAAACATTCAACTCCTGTTTTATTGTCAATTTTTGCCATGGTTGTTTGTAGCTCTTTGCTGGTGTCGCAACGTGTTACATAAACTGCTTTACATATTGTAATTTGCGATAATATATATCAATGGTATATATATCTATGATTGTAATTGCTTACTTCTACGTGACGTGATAAACCCCCTTGTTACTCGTACATTACAGAGTTACATTACCAGCAATGTAATGAGCTGAGAACGCGTTTTTTTAAATGCATGAATGCAGTTTTTCTTATTACTAAAATCGATGACATGGTTCCTAAGCAGATATTTTCGTATGTCTTATAGTTTTAGACTTTCCCATACTGACCGATCTAAATGTGCCACCCTGTATACATTGACCAGTAAACTACATATCGCAGTAATATTTGAGCGATAAAAAAAACACTTATCAAACTAAAATAATTCTTTTAGTTGCATATGCTCATTAACAAAATGCTTTTGTAATGCGATTAGCAACTTATTTGGCCTTATTAATTTTAATATAATGCTAGTATAATATTAATGCTCTTGTAATGCTAATTGTGAACTATTAAAAACCTAGAGTTATATATTTTGTGCCCAAATTAGCATTAGAGTGGCCGTATAAACGTATATAAAACTAATATAGAACTGAATGTATATTCCTAATTTTTGATTTTAACATTATTATAAATGTTTGAAAAATTATGCGCTAATACGAATGCGAATGTACCTATATGCTAAAACAATACAGGAAAGCCGTAAGACGACCACTACACTACACAGATGTGCAACTAGCTAGAGCCTAGCTAGGGGGATGCACTGACGCACTGTGCGAAAAACTCCTTCAATATGACCAAAATTTGTTTGCTGCGACCGCAAATGGCGAGGCGCTGGAAGCGAAGATTGATACACTTAGGTATCAATTTATAAGTATCGACCCAGAGATTAAAAAGTTTGAATAGTTATTTGAATGCAAGGCTGCAAAATAGTTTTTTGGCGCGAGTACTTGTATTGAAACTTGATCAGTTTTTGTGCTGGCCAGTGCGATTATTCTAAAAATGAGGTTGGCGCACTGACATGTAATAAGTATTAATGCATTTTCAGTGGACCTGATATACCCCTGATATAGAAACTTATTGAATATTAAGTTTCTAGATTAAAAAACTCTTGCCACGCTAGCGGATGAAATGCACTTCTGCGCTCAGATTTCAAATGATAAACACATTATTTCCAAGCTTAAGAGGTGAAAAGCCCCCTTACTGAGGGAACATAAGGGTTAATTTTCGTAAAAACCTTTCTTAGTGGATACCTATAGTTCACAAACCTACCACTAGCTACACCTATTTATTTATTTATTAAAGGTACACCGCAAACAGCGATACATAGATAACCAATCTCAATATAATTGCTACAATAACTTTTGCAAACACTTTAAATATTTTCTTTAGGCGGACCCTAGACGTTCAGTATATAATGTGGTTCATCAGTATCTACCAAATACTGTGGTATTTACGGATCGTGTAAGCTAGTGTATTGATGAATGTCAGTATTTATCACGGATTTCTAAATTTCTGAATTCCGGAATGACACTTTGTGTTAAATACTGACATCTGTCAGCACACTACACTAGACGATCATTAAATACCACGGTGTGTCAGTACGCATCGCGATAGCAATGGAGGAAGATAGGTTTGCTGAGATTCCTGTGGGCATGCCGCAGTTGCCAAGAAACGTAATGTGAATGCTTATTTTTCTCTAGGGGAAATCGAAGCTCTCATTAGTGTATCTTCTTTACTAAAAAAAGGTCCAATGTCAAAAGATTTTCAAAGCAAACGTCGGGCATCCGAAAATAAGTCTCGTGATCATCCATGTCATCCATTTTACATTATCTTTGTACCTACCCATTATGGTGGTACGGTCGACCACAGAAGTAGCTGAACGTAGTATGGCGTTAATGTAGTACGGTAGCAAGTTAGCAACTATTAGATACAAGCGCAATAGTCGGTGTGACATGGTACAAAGGTGTTAAGCTACTTCTGTGGTCGACTGTACCTACCCAGGGTCGTCTGGGTAGGTACCACCGCCTTTCTTATTTCGCTGTGTTTCGGATTGAAGGGAAAGGTAGCCAGTGTAATTACTGGGCATGGACGGCATATGACAACGCACCTGCAATATCAAGTGATTTTTCTTTGTTATTGCAGGTGTCTATAGGCGGCAGTAACCGCTTACCATATATCAGGTGGGCCGTCAGCTTGTTTGTCATCTTGTTGTATATAAAAAAAAAATGTCAACATGCTCTTTAATTTTAGCCAATTAATTTAAATGAGTATATTTTTCTCTCTGTTGTGGCCAATATTTTAACCATTGTTTTCTTTTTATTCTTTTTTTAAAACCAATGGCTAAGATAATAGCCACACAAGTTTTCTCTGTATCCATTTCACGTCTGAACTGCTCCAAAATACTATAATACTGACCTGATAAATACTGAACGTCTAGCATTGCCAAAAAATTCCGTCGACGGAATGTGAATCATCAGTATTTATCACACTGATGAACCTCATTATAAACTATACTGAGAACTACACATTTTACCAGGATTCGACTTAGCGAGCATTTAAATTTAAACGTTGGTTTTATGAGCTAACTAAGCTCTTGATATTTTGTTGAAGAAGTGTTTGAATTTGGAACGGTAGGCATTTCCGTGTTGATATTATAATTTTGGGATTGAATTTGTTGGTCTCAAGTATCAAACCCGTTTTATGCGCGCTAACGTCTACCCTCACAATAATTAAAATATTATATTTAACACACGAAAACGTATTTTATAAATACCGTGACGTTTCAGTTCAGCTTTTTTTAATATGTTCTTAATTAATCCTAAACATTATAGTAAATTTTTGAAAATAAATAAATACATTCGTCAAAATAAGTTAGCGAATACGATCGCAGAGCTTATCAAGGTAGATTGTGCTGCGATACTATACCTATCATCATCATCAACAGCATATATACGTTCCACTGCTGGGCACAGTGGGTCAATTCTGCTATTTATTTTCGTAAATGGTTCGGCTGCGGTTCGGTTTCGTTACCAATGCGGTTGTAATACAAAAAGGTATTCCACTATCATTGCTTAAAAAGCCGGAACGCTAACGAAACGATCTCGGTTGGTTCAACTTCGGCTCGATAATTGTTAGCAATATTGCAAGAAATAAATATATTTTGGCTTAGTGGCTAGACAGTTGTTAATTTTGGACAGTTCGAACAAAGAACTATCGATGCGTTTCGGCTGCCACAAATGTTAAATATTTAGCAGAATACGAAACAATGATTGAACAGAACGGTTCGCGTTACGTGTTTGTTAGTAGTATACCAAACTGATGCGTTTCGGTTACGTTTCGATTGCGTTAGGTTAGCAGAATACAAAAACGATGTAACCTAAGCGTTTCCGATTCGTTTCAGATCAAAATAAAATAGCAGAATTGGGGGGCTGGCCTTCCTACATGGGAGAAACCACCATCACGCTGGCCCCATGCGGGTTGGTTTACCTATAGATACTTAGTATAAAAAATCTTCAAAATATCTTAGTTTGATTATGTAATCTACTGACGTCAGTTAAATAATTGATAACGTTATCAACAAATACGGAAGTGTTTTAGATTACGTTCTAAAACAATTTTAATAGCTGACTTTTATCATAGTTTGATATAAGTAGATGAGACAGACTTTTTCGTACTCCTTAGATAATTTGACGTTATTACACAGTAATTGAGTTCATTATGTGAAGTCTAATGAATCATAATATAATAGCTGCGTCTAAAATTATAAAATGTCGGTGAATTTCTCCAGAACGTCAATATCGCGTGTCCGGGCCTTAAAATTGGTCTACCAATTTCGTTGTAAAAATTATACTAAAAGCGTGTTTTTAAAACCAAAATTTAAGTTCCTAGGTACTTACCTCCTAAAAATGTATATTTTGGAGTTGGTGCTTCAATTTAAATTGTTTCTGGAACTCCAAAAAATACATTTTTAGGAGGTAATTACCTAGGAACTTAAATTTAATTATTGTTTTCCTGTTTAGAGTTTTGAAGTCGGTTTTATATTTGTTAAAAAAAAAATTTTCATCTTTTTAAGTGATCGTCTAAGGTCAAAGCTAGATGAGTAACCGTCAGCACTATCGACTTGTCTGTCTCTCAGTCTTTACTTGAAATACATAATATTGTTCCATTAACTGGAACCGTTACATAGTTTTACCTTCCATCATCAGTTCACCACAATAAACCGATTGAATACAACTATTCGTTAATACGTACCTGTAATTTTTAAAAAATTATCTACCCAACTCCTAACCGTTAAGGAGTTGTACCTTCCATCATCAGGAATACGTTCCTATAATAATAGGTTGGGGAAAAAGTTTCTTCGCATTTTTTAAGAAAATTCAAAACATTTTGTATATAGTTTATTTACATTTAACTAAAGTATGTAGGTACCATTTTGTTCGATAACTTTTTGCCATCTTGTAGGTAGGGACATGATCCCATTGCTATAGAAATTTTGGGGCTTCTGATCAAAATACCGCGACAAGTGGTTTTGGCAGTCCTCTCGTGTTGTTAACCTGACACTGCCTAGAGAATTCTGAAGAGAGCGAAACAGGTGGAAATCTGAAGGTGCAAGGTCAGGACTAAACGGCGGATACATTAACACCTCCCAGCCAAACTTTCTTAATTTTTGCAGAGTGGCTAAAGATGTGTGAGGTCTAGCGTTATCATGATGAAAAACCACACCCCTTCTGTTGATTAGTTCCGGCCGCTTTCTCTCAACTTCTTGCTTTAATCTCATCAGTTGTTCGCAGTAGAGTTCAGAATCGATGGTCCTGCCTGGTGGTAACAGCTCATAATGAATAATGCCCTTCCAATCCCACCACACACACAACATCACCTTGTTGCGAGTTAACCCGGGTTTCGCCACAGTCTGTGAAGCCTGACCGGCCTTTGACCACGACTTTTTTCGCACGTTCTTATCGTACGTGATCCACTTTTCATCGCCAGTTATCAGCTTCTTCAAAAATGGTTCGGTTTCATTACGTCGTAATAAAGAATCACAAATGAGTACACGGTTCATTAGGTTTCTTTCAGTGAGTTCGTGTGGTACCCAAATATCGAGCTTTTTTATGTACCCATTTTTTTTAATGCGCCAAAACTGTTTTGTGTTCAGTTCCCAGTTCTTCAGCTAAGTCGTAACTACTGATATGCCGATCTTGCTCCAATTTTTCAAAAATGGCATCAATTTAACCGTAATAGGGCGACTAGAGCGACGTGCATCTTTTACATCAAAATTTCCGGATTGAAAACGCTTAAACCAAATTTGTGCTACTCTCACAAACACTGCACTAGGTCCATAAACATCGCAAATTTTTTTCGCGGCTTGCGTTGCATTTTTACCTTTTTTGTAGTATAATTTTAAAATGTATCGAATTTCTTCATTAGATTCACTCATCTTGATAGTACGAAAAACAAATCAAAAACACACATTTTTAACCGACTTCAAAAAAAGATGAAACATATATCAAAATAATCTCTGGTTTGCTTAGTTCCAAAAACTAAAACATCTAGGTGCGCCAAACTGCGCCGAGGATTGCTATAGGTCATTGAAAGGACTAGGTCGTATGTAGGTAAATTTCATACCTTAGCTATTTTTGAAGTTTTGTTTATCTTTTATTCTACAGGTGCCACCGTCAAGTGTTCTTTTCCTCGAATGCTTGTTCTAAACACCTAGTTATCTGCGACGAATTTAAAAAATGAACCAAATAGATGCCGTAAAGTGTGGAATGGAATGCTAGCAGACTCTTTACCGGACACTGAAGATATCCATACCGATTATTTGAGAGATTTAATTTATAATATCTGTAAACGGTTTGCTGCATATTGGAAGAAACTGGGGAGGTCACAAGCTAAGCTAATTGCCAAATACGGTGCCTGGTTAGATGAGATCGAAGTCTGCATACTTGAGAGCTCTGACGGAGGACTACGTAAAAACGACGACGAGAGAAGCGAGCTTCTTAATTCAGAACCACTTATTTCTAGTAAAAGAACGTTACCGTGTTGCCGTGTAAGAAGAAGTCTGTATTAGCAAAAGAAGTGTTAGATTTATTAAACATTGAACCATAATAATGCATTTTTTCAAAAATGAGAATTAAAATGTTTTCTTACCATGTAAATAGCCATTGTTTTATATAAAATTTTATGTTCCGTTATCTATTATCTAGTAAATTGTATTATTTATATGTCAATTAAACTATGTTCAGAAATAATAATAAACAAAACCAATTTTTAGTATGGATAAATGTTTTTTTTTGTGAATATATACACCATGCTTTTAAAAATACATTGTTTTACTTGTTACTCTTTCATTTTTATTCCGAACTGCAACCTCTATGACCGCTTATTCTTAGAAACCGGGACCACTGTGCGTTGGTCCAACGCCAACCAATCCGCATTGGGCCAGCCTGGTGGTACGGCCCAAACTTGTTACGTGTTTCTTCCATTTAGGAAGGCCTGTGCCCAGCAGTGGGATAGGAACACCGAACAAGGTCGTTTAAATCATATATGCTCTATGCCATCCGGCACTATGTATGTATGGGGTCTCTGGGGTGGACTCACTTCTAAAAGGCAGGAATAGATTATTAAGTATTATTATTAATCATCGTGAATAGCCTTGACCGGAGTTACCCCGCGTCCGCAATTACCCCACTCTCCCCTACCACAAAATAAACAAGTTTACATAAGCACCGCTCCCAACAAAGCGTTCCGATACTCGCTATAAGGAATATGAATCCTTATTTCTTATGGGGTAAAGTATATACCTATTGTTAATTGTTGTACATAAGTTTAGTACATATCGCCTCCACCTCGATGCACTTAACAGCTTGAAGGGTCGTGCTGGTCGGATTTTTTTATGGTAATTGAGAGGTCGTGAACAGCCTTGAGCCTCTACAATTGCGACGAATTTTTGCGACGCTTAAGGCTTACTATTGGCTAAAGCACGAAGACTGCTCTGAAGAGTTTTTTCACCTAATCTCACTATGCCCCTTCCTATTCAGGAGCACGCGTGCTGGTTTTCAGAGTCATGAATTCACTGTCTCACAACATCCCGCACCAATAATTTTAGTAACTGCTTAACTTGTTTCTTAGAATTTTTCGCTGGTATATGATTGTGTTTCATCCTCTAACGTAAGTACATTTAAAAGTGGTATTCAAGCTGCACTAGCTTTCTTCGCACCGCTTCACAGCAGGTGGTGTTGAGTCATGTCGAGTTATTTGCCGTTCTTTGTATTCTAAGGAGACTGTACTGGTGCCTTTCACCTGAGGTAAGCACTCTACTTTTCGTAAGGAAAGGGAATACAATTTCGTTTCTAAAACGAGGAAATTAACAAAATACATACTAATAAAACTAAACTAACATACTATTAATAATTAAAAGTGAAAATATTTTTTTTGTAAAAATAAAACTTATTCTTTCTGCACAACACTTTTCAATTTTTTTTGTTAAATTTTCCCGAACATTCGACTAAGTATTAATCCCATACAGCCATGTGCGAGGTATTTATTGCATTGAAATGCGGATGTATGTATACAGGGTGTAAAAAAAAGACTGTGGTTGGAGGAAAAGTACCCATAATAATGATGATAGCAAATTTAACTGATAGGAAACATTCTTCATTTTCTAAAGTAATTAAAATTTGCTTTTGAAGATTTTTGAAGAATCATCTACTTGAGCGGGTAATCGAACCTGAGAAATGTGAAAAAAAAACAGCCTGTATTTTATGATACAAACCGAAAGAGTCATTAGAGATCAGTTTTTAGGATCAATTTTAAACAACATAGTAAGTAGATACTTATCTTAAATTCAAAAAAGACCAAGAAAAATATTTTTTTATTGGAGAGCTTACTAAGGTACTTTTTTTTATACAACTAGATGACAAACAAGCTGACGGCCCACCTGATGGTAAGCGGTTACCGCCGCCTATAGATACCTGCAATAACAAGGAAAAATCACTTGATATTGCAGGTGCGTTGTCATCCTGGGGCCTAAGATGTAATGCCGTCCATGCCCAGTAATTACACTGGCTACCGCTGGCTGGCTTACGCTGGCTATTTAAAGAAAATAGTTTACATTACATATGAATTTGCTCAAAATGACACCCACGTTCACGTATGCACAGATCTATTCTTCGACTGAATTTGCTACGTGTCGCCTTTTATATCGAGTTATGGTTTAAAATATCTTTTCATCTCCCCATCTCGGAAAGAGTATTTTTGCTCTTCGATATCTGAGTGCAAAAGCCGTTTTTATCCGCTAGAGGATAAAGTAAAATTGAATTTAGAACATCGTGTGCGATAAGTTTGTGAATTCAAAACATCATTAAACCTCTTTACTTCTACCACCATGGTGCCGAATTTATCATACAACCTTTTTTACCTTGCTAAAAACTCACACCCATATGCACAGTCGGCTCCTCGAGATTTCCTCCACTCGACTGTGACTCGACTCAGCCTCAAGGATAAAATCGGTATGCAGAATACAAAAAACTATCCTCGACTTGAGCAAATTCCTCAGTTGAGTCGAGTAATGAACTGTCAAACTCAAGGTACGTCGCGATCTACCTTGAGGTCTCCTCAAAGGTTGTTAACAGTGCTTTTCACGTTATTTCTGAGGATATTTCAAGTTTTATTAGCATAATGACTGATTTCTATGATTTTATTGACTGACTTTCAAGTGAGTATATGTGCTAGATACAACTTTATTAATTTACCTAGATATTGTGATGCAAATATAATTATGAAAGATACCTCACAGAAGCAAAACACAATCTCAGAGGAAGACGACATCCCACAGATGAAAAAAGTAAACCATAAACATATTCTCTACACTTTGCCAATATAATAATAAGAAGTTTCATGACGTCATTCCTTCACTCAACCACAACTCGACTTTACTGGAGTTTCCTCACTGGAGGATGAAGCCGTAACTGAACATACCGATTTCAAGGATGTTTTTAAGATTTCCTTGAGGTGACTTCGACTAAGGTCGAGTGGAGGCGGTTTCGAGGAAACGTCTCTGCATATCGGTGTCAGACTCGGCACCTTCTTGGTTCACTTTTTGTTTAGTTTGCTTTGCGCGCGCCAGCACTTTTCTTTTTACGACATATTTGTTAAAACCATAGGTTTAAAACAAGAAACTTTAAAACAAGTAAAAAACCTAAAATGAGAGATTCTAGCGACGAAGAAGTTTATTTGACGCCAACAGAATTGACTGAAACTATTAATAATGCGCAAATGTTTTTTTTGCATTGAGTCATTTCCTCGTTGAGGTGGCATGAAAAGTTACGTGTTGCACTCGAGTGCAAAGATTTTTTACCTCGTGCTCTCTTGATTCCCTCGCTAACGCTCAGGATTCTTAGAATTTTTGAATCCTTCGCTTGCTCGGTCATTAAAATTGAGCACGTTAAAAAGCAACTTTGCACTCTTGTATAACATATAACTATTTCTGTGAATCGGACTTAATATTCTTACTGCCCACTTAAGAAAATAATGTAATTGCATTTTGTTATCTCTGCACCTGGTTTTTTTCTTTTTTCTAATATCAGATTGAATTTGGAACCAAAGCTTCGTTCTTCTTTTGTTATTTGTTTTTAGTAAATTACATTCTATTTAACTGCTTTCTTTAGCTTATAATAATTATGGCTTATCAGGAACAGTTTAATTTACTTGAAGCATATTTTCTTAGGGAGCTCGGTGGCGTATTGGTTTGAGCGCTCTGGTTTCGATACGAAAAACAAAGCAACTTTCGCCATGGTCAGTCCCGGGATGGGACAATCTCGAGCTCCTCCGTGCTTCGGATGGAACGTTAAGCCGTTGGTCCCGGTTGTTACTACAACTGCTTTAACCCACCAATCCGCATTGGGCCAGCGTGGTGGTGTTATGGCCCAATCTCCTCACGTGTTTCTCCCATGTAGAAAGGCCTGTGCCCAGCAGTGGGACGTGTATAGGCTGTTGATGATGATGATATTTTCTTAACCACAAAAGTATAACATTAGCTTTACGTTGGTATGAAGAAAGGTATTCAGAGAGAGAAACACCGAGTGCAGGGTCCTTCAAAAGAATGGTGGAAAATTTAAAGTGTAGGTTGCGGCGCCCCATTAAAAAGACTTATGCAATACACCTATTTGGGCCACTGGGTCACTGAAGATCTAAATAATAATTTAGATATTGAGGGGAGCGGAGGTCGCTGTCTGTGCGATGCTATATGTTGACTCGCAGGTTTGCAGAGGCAAGCACAGACTGCTTTCAGGCTTCAATGCGCCGAGTGCGCGCCAGCACCAATGGCAGACCGATGGGACTTAACGATTTTGAGGCGTTGGATATGGCTTCATGCCGTCAAGTTGATTTGTTCTCCCTAATTGGCGGTGAGCCTGATCTGTTACCTAGCTAACTGTCTAGTGTACTAAATATTTTTCCTCTTTTTTACTACTAACGTTAGTCTATAAGAAAATTTGTTACTACCTTGTGTGGATAATTTATGTCCGCAACAAAGATTATTATTATTTTATAGCTGCGTTACAATACTTGGTACAATTATGTAATAGAAAAGCTTCAGATGAGGCCCTGTTCTAATTAACCACCATTGGAGTTTTTATTACCATCTGAGATTTTTAAAAGTTGCATTATATACTTATAGAAAAACTAGCTTTGCTCGCGGCTTCGCGTAATTAGTACGCCTATGTAGTTTCTAATAAAATAGTCTAACTAATCTTGTTTCCCCATACAAATTTGTCCTATGAACTTTCCTTACACCACTTTAGTGTGTGAATTTTGAAAAATCCTTTCTTTGTGCACCCCAAGGGTTAAATAGTCGTCAATAGGTAACGATTGACGACGATCGAGATGGCACCAAATACACATTAAAAAACCTATTAGATGTCTCGTGACACTTATAGGCGATGTGACTTTTTTTTGCTTGTTTTTGCTCGATATTGATAGACGTCTGTTAATAGATAATGGTACGGAACCCTTCGTGCGCGAGTACGATTAGCACTTGGCCGGTTTTATATATTTAGATCAAGGGTGAATTTTTCAAGTGGGGGTGAATGGCCATATCCGAAACTATGAGCAATAGCGAAAAGAACTCATCTCGGGCCGGTTTTTTATGAAAACTAAAACTGCATATTTGGATTTTATAGGACCACAGCCTGTATTATTCCTGCCTACGAATATTGATTTTTAAAAATCGGGCAAGAGACTTACTTTCCATTCCTCATAGTTGCGGATAAGGCCATCCACGCCCACTTAAAAAATTCACCCTTGATCTAATTCTAAATACATAGATATATAAAAATCGGCCAAGTGCCAAGTTGTTTCCAGAAACAATAGATAGTGAAGCACCGACTCTAAAAAATATGTTTCTAGGGGATGAGTACCCTACTTAAAAATTATTTAATCCTTTTCAGTTTTTTGATGTCGGTTTCATTTTTAGTTTAATTTTTTTTATGAACCTTTTTCACGATTTATTTATTATTTTGATTTAACGTCTGACAAGAACAGTTTAGTAAATAATAACATATCAATTTATTTTTATACGGAAATTTAAAGTCGCTACGTATAGCTTAGTATTTATTTGTAGACATAAAATTGATCATAATTTTTTCCTTATTTTCATTTGTTTGGCTTTGCTCTGAATTAGGTCAGCGTAGGTAGAGTCATCCCTTGAGTAAATTGAGCCATTTCTGTAAATTGAGTTATTGTTTTGTAATTTTGAAAGCGCTTAGTGATATTTATATATACTCTTTATTGCACTTTAAAATAACAAATAACAATTAATTAAACAGTAAGTTAGCAAGGGTGGACTTATCTCTATAAGAGATCTCTTCCAGCCAACCCATAAATGTGTGAGACATAACTTTGTGGAAGCAGGCAGCACCGAGTGCATCAAAAATATTAATTAAACAATATAGATTTTATTTGAATACTAATACATATTAAAAATAATAAACATATTACATAAACATATCCTAGATATATATATATATAAATAAATATTATAAAATATATAAATATATAAATATATATATATATATATAACATTTGACAGTAAGATGTATGATAAAACTTGTAATGATTAAGCAGTGACTTGTGCTAAGTAGTGATTCTTTAACCTAATTTTAAATGTTGTGATGGAAGGACTCTCTTGGATTACAGTTGAAAGACTGTTCCACAATAGTGCAGCGCGAAAACTAAAAGAGTTAAGGAGAAAGTTAGTGTTACATCGGGGAAGCTCGAGCATCTTAGTGATACTACACGGCCGCCTAGGGCGAGAAGGAGGTGAAATTAACTGGAACCGGGAACGAAGGTAGGAAGGGGAATTAGAATCATTTAGAATTTTGTACAAAGCAGAAAGTATGTGCAACTTACGGCGTTCACGAATTGGAAGCCATTTCAGCTCCGCACGAAAAATCGAAACGTGGTCATACTTTCTTAAACCAAATATGAATCGTATAGCCAAATTTTGGAGCCGCTCGAGCTTATTAAGCAGATCCTCGGTCACATCTAAGTAGCAAACATCGGCGTAGTCAAGAATGGGAAGTAGAAGAGTTTGCGCAAGCATAATTTTGGTTTTAATTTATTGCTGATAGAACAACTTAATACTCTAGTATTTTATTTGTCAGGGTAACAAACATGGCATAACAATCCTATACTTAAAATTATAAGGCTAAAAAGTATATTTGGTTGAACGCGCTAATCTCAGGACCTAATGATACAAATTGAAAAATTCTTTTTTGTCAGATAATTAATTTATTAAGAGAAGCTATAAGCTATAGAATATCATGCTAAAACTGATAGAAGCTGAGCATCAATGAAAATTGTTGAAAAAACGGGAAAATATATATTTTTTTCAGAGCTTTAGTTGCGTGCGCTATGTAAACGCAAAAGTCATACTTATATGGCGCAATAGATCTTCTTTTAGTTCTAAAAAAAGTCAGCGACAGCATATATGTCTATATATTAAGGTTGACTCACTTTAACATTTATTTGATAATCAGAGTTTTAAAATATTGCATTATCTGTTATGGTGTTTTTGTAAAAAGAATATTATTCTTTAACAAAATTAAAACATTATTTATGACAAATATTTAATTTCTAGCCGAATTGTTCTTGAAATCATTTGATTTCAATGAGTATGTAAAGAGATATCATAGTTTATAAACAACTCCGCAACAAAATAAAGATCAAGTACCACGCACGCGTTTATGATTATGCAAGGCGGGCGGACGCGGGCGAGGCGATCATGAGGAGAGAGGGCGCTCGCAGGCCGCCCGCCCGGTAGGTCTGCGAGGTACAGTCGACCACAAGTAGCTGAACACTTTAGTACCATGTCACACCGATCTTGTACACGTACTTTATAGTTGCTACTGTACTATATTGACGCTAGAGTCGTTGGATATGGTACTAAAGTGTTCAGCTACTTCTGTGGTCGACCGTACCAGGCCACGTGACCCACCTACGTAGGACATGTTGTTATTTTCCGACATCCACGCGAACGTAGTCGCGGACACAGCTGGTGGTACTATATGTGCATTAATACAGTTACTAATTAGCTCTGTCAAAATCTTAGCTTATTATGACAGATAATATTTAAAGCACTGTCTGACACTTATGACTGAGCTTGCTTGCTTGTCGGTCTTCTACAGGTTGTATTCCGCCAAGCCCATTACTTACACCAGAGTACCACTAGACGTTCGGCAAGCTACCACCCCGACCTGGTCGAGCTCGTACGGTCAGCAACAAAAGTCGATCAAAACTTTAGTACCTTGTCACACTACGTCATTCACATAGTGTTCATACAAATTAACAAGAGTATGCTAATAGGTTATTGTGAAAAGGTGCAAAGTATCAATCAACTTCTGTTGCTGACTGTACTAAACGCTTTTCGTCATCTTTTAAAATAATAATAATAATAGTATTGTCTTACATTTTCGCGAGCACTACACATTTGAAATAAAACCAATTTACCGGATTTAACTCGCGTTTAATTAGATGTTACATTATTATTATTCACCCGACGTTTCGATTACTTTACAGCGATCGTGGTCACGGGAAGACTGAAGATGTCAGTTGTCTTTGATAAGTTTTAAGTTAACTACAGTCACTTTGTGTTATATTTTGAGCGGTCCGAATTACGCATACGGAGCTCACAGTGTCAGTTTTTTGGGCAGTGTGAGGACGGGCTTGGGACTTTATTATTCGAATGATGGGATCCCAAGCTGGTGGTACACTCCAACCATCTTCTCTATTGAAATTAGGATGTTTTTTGATTTCAATAGCCTCACGTAACATTCTAGGAATGAAACGGTGTTCTTTGGCGAGGATGATTGATGGAGTTAGAGGCAAACAATAGACTAGCTTTTTTAGATATTTTAATTATCCGAAATCCAGATCACTGCTTGAGCCACACTGTGTATCGTAAAGCAACCCATACTGATAGGTACCTCAATGGTGACTCTCATCACCACCCCAGTCAGTTGTCTACCGTAGGGAAATCTTTGTTTCAGAGAGCGCGCGGCATCTGTGACAACCAACACCTGACAGCTGAGCTACAGCATGTCAAGCATGTATTGCGGGACAACAAACTGCAAATACCACGCCAAAGTCATAGAAGCCGAGCGAAACTTGTCACAGTCGAACGTCAACCTGCTGTACTACCATATATGAAAGGTGTCACTGACAAGATTGGCAACATCTTGAAGCGTGCTTCAATTAAAACTTATTTCAAGCCGCCGAAGAAGATTAACCAATTCCTACCACCTGTCAAGTGCAATATCCCCTTACAAGATGCAGGTATATACAAGTTAGATTGTGACTGCGGCCTCTCATACATAGGTCAAACAAAGAGAAGCATAGGCACCCGGGTAAAAGAACATATAGCTGACGTAAAACACAGGCGCGAAACGAAGTCGGCAGTGTGTGAACACGCTCTTGACGGACCCAATCACTATATCAGATTTGATAAGCCCCAGATCCTCGCCAAAGAACACCGTTTCATTCCTAGAATGTTACGTGAGGCTATTGAAATCAAAAAACATCCTAATTTCAATAGAGAAGATGGTTGGAGTGTACCACCAGCTTGGGATCCCATCATTCGAATAATAAAGTCCCAAGCCCGTCCTCACACTGCCCAAAAAACTGACACTGTGAGCTCCGTATGCGTAATTCGGACCGCTCAAAATATAACACAAAGTGACTGTAGTTAACTTAAAACTTATCAAAGACAACTGACATCTTCAGTCTTCCCGTGACCACGATCGCTGTAAAGTAATCGAAACGTCGGGTGAATAATAATAATGTAACATCTAATTAAACGCGAGTTAAATCCGGTAAATTGGTTTTATTTCAAATAATAATAATACATTTATATCATTTTTTTTTGTATCCACATTATAGGTTCGTAGGTTAGTAGTAACAGTTTGTACTTGGAGCAAAGTTAATGCGCACGGCCAGGGAGTGGAATGCTCTGCCGGCTTCGGTGTTCGCTACTTACCGCATATAACCAGAATTCCTTCAAAGCAGGATTAAATATCTGCCGGTGGGCCGCCTTTCTTATTTCAGCCGTGAAACAGTTCGCTGCGTGTTCCGGCTTAAAAGGAAAGGTAGCCAGTGTAATTACCGGGCATGGACGGCATTTCATCTTAGGCCGCAGGATGACAACGCACCTGCAATATCAAGTGATTATTCCTTGTTATTGCAGGTGTCTATAGGCGGCGGTAATCGCTTTCCATCAGGTGGGCCGTCAGCTTGTTTGTCATTTAGTAGTATAGTATGAAAAAAAATAGGCACCTCCTGGGTAAGTTCGCTATACCATCGACCCCCTCTTAACTTCTCTCGGAGCAAGCATTTTAATTAAAAAAAATATATAATAATAAAGGTAAGTATTGTAATAAATCCCACTTTCACTTTACTCATGTTTTATCAACAACACCACTGGACGGGCTGTGTGTATGTCGTTTAATTTTTTTGGTAACTACACAACTGTAGAGAAGTTTTATATTAAACTTACACATTTATCACTAGCTGAAAAGTTAAGTAGACCATTCCAGAAATAACAGTCAATATAGCGAAAGAAGTTAAGCAAACATATCGGAAAAAAAGTATTTAAGGTTCCCAAATACGGTGCGTTTCGACGTGACTATCCGTCGTTTCAGACTGATCGAAACGACGAATCGACAGTGATGTCCATTTACTTGATCGAAGACGATATCGGAGATCGCAACAAAAACCCATGCAATCATGCATAACGTAACGACTTATCAAAAGTGTAAAGGCTCTTTCCGACCTACGATTCGATTTTTGTCTCAGTCTATGCACATTGTACATTTTTACCGGTTTAGATCACCAATCACCGTATAAAAAATACGCTGATTGGTGATCTAAACCGGTAAAATACAGGTTAATCTTTCCAATATTTTTACATTTACATTCTGTAAATAATACAACAGTTGTATAAAAAAAGTTTATTTATTTATTATTAATATTTAATTAAAATTTTATGTCGCCAGGTTTCGAACCCGATGATTCTGCATCTCTCGCCGTTGTGATACCTAAACAGTATTCACAGCGACGAATCAGCGCTACCTATTATACATACCAGTTATGGCCCAAACACCCCATGTCTTTCTCCCATGTAAGAGATACGTACGTATACAGGATGGTGACGTCAATGCGACAATAAATTTTAACATGGGCTATATTAGTCCATAGAAATGGTTTGCCACTTTCATTATTTCGATTAGTTCCTGATTCGCCGGATTCTTGGTTCGTCGGAATTCTTTGTTTAAGGAAAACTATAGAAATATCGTGGCTTTACCCTTTCTATTATATTAAGAGCAGACATTTCGGTACATTAATGAAAATATTTATTTGTTCTTAATTGAATAACGTAACAGATAAAGAATGTTTAAACACCATAACTACTTCCTGAACATAGTCAATGACTACATCTAAGAAAGAATAACAGTTACAGAATGTTTAAACCCTATTATCATATTCTTAATTTTGATTTTGCATTATTATAAATGTTTTAAAAATTATTTACTAATAAAAATCTATCACTGGAAAAATTTCACGTCCTTAGCATACCTAACCTGTTTAAACATTCTATGACTGTTATTCTTCCTTCGGTGTAGTCATTGACTATGCCCCTTTCCTGTCGATATCTTGCCGTGTTAATTCGACGCAACTTTTTAACATCACGCCAATGTAGCTGCATTTTTCTTATAACAACATCTTGCTGCTATAAATTGGAAAAGGGGTGGTTTTTTAAGGATCCTATGGTTGATTCTTATATACCATCCCTCAATAGTGTTATTGGTTCGGAATTCTTCCTCACTAACGCTAAGCAATGATCTCGTAACTTTACGCATACAAAAGTTCAGGAAGTAGTTATGGAACTGGAGTATTGCATTTCAGTCCGATAACGATTCCGAAATCTCCTTATAAGTGAATATTATTATAATATGGATAGTATTAAAAGGAAAATCGTAATTTATTTAAAAATTTGAATCGACCCTATTTCTAAGTAGGTAATTTAAGTTATGCTTGTTAGTGGCAACAACATAGTAATTCATATAATATTAAATATAACTACATCTTTTCTTTATACAGGATGGTGCCGTCAATGCGACAATAAATTTAAACATGGGCTATGTTAGTCCATAGAAATGGTTAGCCACTTTAAAAAATTTCGTATTCAACTGATAATTTCATGACCTTTGTATGAAATAATACTGCCAACGTTACACTATTCCATACAAATGTCATGAAATTATCAAATGAATAGGATATTTTTGAAAGTGGCATACCCTTTTTATGAACCATTATAGCCTATGTTTAAATTTCGCATTGACGGCACCACCCTGTATAAGTGATTTTATTGTATATTAATATTTCCGACGCAACAATAATCCGATGAAACAACAATCCGGCGAAACAGGAATCCGACGAATTAGGAATCCGGCAAATCAGGAACTAACCATTATTTCATACAAATGTCATGTCATAATTTCGAACACTTACTAAAATAAATTAAAGGATATGAAAACAATGCATTTTATTCATTTTAGACATTATGTTTCATAGAAATGTTTACTGTTTAAGACATACACAATCGATATCTAAATAGAAATAGTGTTAGTTTTATTTTTCAAAACGTCCGGGTTCAATTCCCGAGCTGAGTACACGTTTTTTGTAAATGTATGAATGCAGTTTTTCTTATTACTTATGGTTCCTAAGAAGAGATTTTCGCATGTCTTATAGTTTCAGACTTTCCCATACTGACCGATCTAAATGTGCCAACCTGTATATATGTTTGTGACGATGCCTAAGATGACTCCTATATAAAATATATGTAAACATTATTTTTATGCTGACTGTACTTATATTACCTGATTTTATTCCAAATTATTCCAACTTTGGATGTTGGAATAATTCAGAATCACTTCGTAGGTATAAGTGAACTTGTCTAAACGTTGATTCACACGTTCGTTGTTTTATTGTTTCTATGGCAACACTATGACACTTTCATTGTGACAAGGTTACAAAGTAGTGGTAGTAGTTTTTTGGAATTCAACTGTACTATGAATTCATCAGATAGGTACTTGAAAACTCAATTACAGAGTGTAAGGGTTTCATCATCACATCATCATCACCAGCCTATATACGGCACAGTGCTGGGTACAGGCCTTTTTAAATGGTAGAAACACATGAGGAGCTTGGGCCATAACACCACCACGCTGGCCTAATGCGGGTTGGTGGGTTAAAGCGGTTGCAGTAACAACCGGGACCAACGGCTTAATGTGTCTTTAGAATCTGGGATTTAACTATTATCTTATTTGTCGCAAGGATCTCAAGATTACAAATTTTGATTGGCCCATCCTGGGATCGACCATGGCGAAAGCTGTTTCATATTTTTATTGTAATACTAACACGATTTGTTTATACTTATGGAACAGAAAAAAATTCTTCGCGTTTTAATATTTTTTTTAGCATGTTGTGTTTTGGATTAACTATTACTGTTATTCTGCCGTTATTTTCGAAAGCGATCCCCTTACACTCTGTACATACATACTATTTTGAAAGTGGCAACACATTTCTATGGACTAATATAGCTTAAGTTTTAATTTGTTATTGTATTGTCGTCACCTCACATTTATTACTATATTAAAATTAAATTAGGATAATTACTTTCTACTAATCTTATAAATGCGATAGTTTGGATGTTTGTGACTCAATCACGCCAGAACGGCTGAACGAATCTGGATGACATTTGGCACAGAGATAGATTATAATCTGGATTAGAACATATAATACTTTATCACGGTAATGCGTTGCCATGGGAACAAGAAGTCGCCGGCGGAAGCTAGTGATTATAACCCTCTGACATGTTTTGTGCTCAAAAAAAGTACAAATTAAGTTGGAGGCACTTCGACTCTATGTTATTTTAAGTAATACCCGTACACTTAATTTGCAAATGAAAAATTTGTAAGTGAACTGCAGCGATCTCTTTCTTGTTCACTTCTATATTAATTTTAATATACAGGATGGTGCCGTCAATACGACAATAAATTGAAACATGATAATTCATTTGATGATTTCATAACATTTGTATGAAATAATATAACATTGTCTGCATTATTTCATACAAATGTCTTAAAATTATCAAATAAATAAGATGGTTTTGAAAGTGGCAAACCATTTCTATGAACTAATATAGCCCATGTTTTCATTTATTTTATTTTATTTATTAAGGAAGGTTTACAGCCATAATATTTAATTTATAACATAATGATATCATTTTGCCTAGTTCAAACCCACATGTGGACAACAAAATACTCTTTATCATGACAACAGCCAAAAGTTAACAGGTGTTTTTTTTTATTTTTTTCTTTAAATTAATTTTCTTAATAGCTACTAATATGCCCTTTAACTACCAAACAGTTCGTTTGCCAATGCTCGCTTTAGTGTAGCAGTACTGCTGCAAAACAAGTCTATATCAGCGTGATCGCTAATAAAGTTGAACAAGCGACATGATCGAGTCGTATTGATGGCACCATCCTATAAATGGGTGTCTAAATAAATCAATAATCGAATTTGTTAAAAATACAAAATTGGAATTAATATTTACCAATTTTGTATACCTAAACAAATTGATTTAATATGAGTACTGCTGAAAAGTTGAAGTCTAAATGATGATAGAGTAGTAACGTCGGATTATTACGTCATCTCATTGCAACGTTAGGGTTTTTTCATAGCTATTTAAAAAAAATTAAATATGTAAAGAAAGTTGCAAGTATTACGACCCATATTAGAGATATAACGGTAATAGTAATTTGTAATATCTTCTATGAGAGTATTTTTGAAAAAAATATTGCGTGCACAATCGGATGTTGGGGCATAAAAGTTTAGCATTTTACTAGCATTTGGCTGCTAGTTTAAGGCGACCGCCAACTGATGGTAAGCCCACCTTTTTTACGTTAGAAAATTGCATTTAAACCCCCGGGGTAGGGTGGGGCTCCAGCTCCACCCGGGCAGTGTGGGACACGAGGCACTGAACCCCGTACCGACTGTAATACCAACGTATTCCTTCGCTATCAGGGCTTCAACACAGCGCAGGATACTTCGCGTAAACTACTTACTATGTAAAGATGGCTAGACCGCCTAGCTATAAGGTCGCGGGAAGCGGATGGTAGGCTGCACAAAATATAAACGTGCGAAGAACCGTGGTTCGAAAGATCGTCGTTACGGTAAATTATTGTTCAGTTTTACATTATCATTAATACATTTGTCACATATGTATGTGAAGAACATGATAGAACTTAAAACTATTGTAACAATATTTAGGTCGTTCGTCACTTAATACTAAATCAATCTCACTAGAGAAACAGTGAATGCTGGGATAGAATATAGTATAAGTATCTTTAGCTTAGATATACGCACCAAAATTAACTAAATTTTTCGTCCGTATTATTATTATTGTTCTATAGATTAATCAACAAATACTTTTTCGACCAACGCTAGTACGAAAGTATAGCAGTGCTATGAAAAACAAGAACTGCGAAATATTAATTAATTTAACAATTTCAATTGCTAAAGATTAGTTAATGACGCTTACATAATAATAATACAGTCGGACGAAAGTCAAATCTAATTAACTTCTTAATCTACCTTTCTCTCTCTAATCTAATCTCTAATCTTTGTCAGTTTGGTCTCTCATACGATGATTTCAATTTATATTATCAGATTTAGAGATCCAATTTATTATCCTGGGAATAACACAGTTTAATTTTTTCGTGTTTGCGGTCTGAAAAGATAGACTGAAAGAAAATCATAATGTCTATCCCGAGTCCTCGGTAGCCCAGTGGATAAAGCAGTCACCCGATTGTGAAAGATCGCAGGTTCAACTTCCTCTAGGACATAAATTTTTCTAGCCTCGACATTTTTTTAACTAACGAAACGATAGAAAATTGTCGGATAATATAATATAAGTTGGTCGGTATATAGGTTGAATACGTTTGACCCTTATTTGTACATAGAAAAATATGACCTACATATTTTTGTTGGCATATAATTCATATTCTACTTTTACCTAAAGATTAACCAAGCTGTTTTATAGGTTTCCGTGTATTAAGGTTAACGGAAGGTCGTGACCTGGATCTGACGAGGACGGGCGCCGACCAAATTCAGGCTCGGATAACTCGGAGCCGTCGAAAAATTGAACGGCTTTTTAATAAACTTGCTTCATAAATAAATGTGAAATATTTCTTCAGATTAAGGGAGAAAACATTATGCTATAAATTAGATTGAAAGGTGAAATCTTTCTTATGCTTTCACGCATGAACCACTGAACAGATTCAGATGAAATTTGTATGGAGAGAGGGAAGGCATATGATACTTTTCGGAGCGATAACCGACATAAACGCGGGCGGAGCCGTCGGTGGTTAGCACCACCGCCGTAAATAAATAACAAACATATGGTTTATTCGACGATTCGAAACAATTAAATATAATAGATATATAATCCTGTACGGATGGTTTTGCGGCGATTATGCGCAAAATAGTAGCGTCTCTGAGGCGTCGTGTACGTGGCAGCTCCAATAGCCTCCTAAAGGTGATTGCTGACAGAGTGGATAGTCCCGTCTTTATCGGGTCTTTATAAGTTGTGTCAAACAGCATATATGTTTTATTACTAACGTAGAATAAGAACCTTTGTTACTAACTAATATGGGCCATTTAGGTGTCTGATAAATAAATGAATTTGAATAAATTTATTTAATAAATGCCGTCATTGAATAGCGATATTTTTGATTTGGATTTCATTTTGATTACCACTTAATAAAACTGTTTTTATCGAGTCATAACGTCAAATTTTGCTTATATCGATTAGCAAAGGATCTACGTTCGCACTACTGCATAGATGATAGTTTAAAAACAAAAAAAGTCTAACGTTACTTAAGATTATTATTATCCTACCCTTTGAAGCCCGATAAACCAGGCACAATTAAATTTTAATTGTTATGGCAACTTAAGTTGACGTCCGGGCATTTAAGGATTAAACGTTCCATTGCTGCCATTGCTGGGCACAAACCTCCCTTCACGGGAGAAACACACGAGGAGTTTGGGTCGTAAGATCACCACGCTGGCCCAACGGTTTAACGTGCCTTCCGAAGCACGGAGGAGCTCGAGATTACAAAAAATTTGTTTGACCCATCCTGGGATCGACCATGGTGAAAGTTGCTTTGTTTTTGAGATCGGAACCAGAGCGCTGAAACCACTACGCTACCGAGCTTAAACGCCTAACTTATAATTTTGTTATAATTTTGTAGCTACAAACATTGTAATTTAATATTTGAAAAGAGTGACTACACGAGTTTGTTACCGGAACCTTTTCGGTAGTTCAACTTTTGGAACCGGCGTAAATTCAGACATGACAGACAGATAGAAGACACTATGGCGTTGTTAGTTAATATATTTTTTGTGATAGTTATGAAAAGGTGTTTTTTGACGATTTGAAAGTGCTTCTTTGTTGCCTATTTAAATTAAAATATTTTGACTTTGACTTTGACTTAGAAGAGCGAACCTAGTTATAAGAGTTAAGAATAGAGATTTATCTGATCAAATGCTGCAGGTACGCTAAAAGCAAAAAATAATAATAATGACGCTTACAATTGTGACTGATGCGTGGTTATATCTCTGATTAAGCTGTTTCACGGCACTTAGTGCGTTTTAATAGCAACATTTATAATATAGAGTTGAAGTGATCATGTTACAAAAACTTTGTCCGAAATTACTCCAACGTCGTTAGGAACCCCAAACACACGTCGAATTTGCTCCAGACACGTTTGTAATTTAAATTAGAACCTGACTTAATTAAAGAAAAAACCGCGTGTGCATGGTTCACCTTGGTTGCCCTTTAAAAGTAGTGCCACTGGAGGGCTCGATTCTAAAAAGACACACTAAAAATAGAAATAAGTTTAGCTCTCAAAAATTTAAGAATAGAAGGGAGGTAGATATATCAGTATAGTAGGTAGGTTAGGTATACATATATAGTCTGTGCCCCTTGCCGTACAGGCTACGTGCTTGGTCAGGGGTCCCGGGTCCGAATCCCGGTAGAAGCAAATGTTAGTACTTACTTATGATGGGTACGAGCACAAGCATTTGTTCACGAGTCATGGGTGATAGGTGTTCATATGTTTATTTATTATATTTATATACATTTCACCATCATTTTTTCTCCGTTATCTAGTATCCATAACACAAGATTTTAATGATGCCTACTTTGGGATGGATAATAGGTGTGAGTGAATGAATATTACCTACACGAAATATTGTTGGCTGGTCTTTAATTACATACACTCACACACACACCTTAATGCACACACACAACCACACACCCTACACACACACACACACATTCCGTTCTTAGTAATTGTTTGATGGAATATTTTCTCAGGAAACCTTTAATTGGCTTCCTTGTAATAGTATATTTAGCCTAGAATACCTTTTTCATTGAAATTGCTGTTGGTTACTTAAGGGAGTAGGTACGAAGCGAAAGTGAATACATCTATGTAGACAATAGAACACAACGTAGCTACTTAATTGGAGCGCTCTCGGGCATTTTGCCAATAACCATAATGCAATACAAATTGCAACTGACTCCAACAAAACTTTGAAGAGCATTTGGTGAGTGCCAGGGATCGATGACGCATCTCTTGTGTCATTGTGATGCCCTGGCTGGAACCAGAATGAGTCTTCTGAAAGTGGCATATCCAAAGTCAGAAGACTACAGACACTTTCTTCACAATGATAAAGTGAAGCTAACAAAATCCATATTCTGGACACAGGAAGAGGAAAAGCAGGAAAGCACCAAAGATCCCAATGCATTGAAGTCTGACTTGGTCAGGGGTTGTAACGTTGCCGAATGAAAAGGTTTTGAACGTAATTTTTTTTCGGTACCTGACTGTTTTCAGAGCTTTTAAATACCGATTATAACGGTACCATCACATAATTGATACCATAATTTAAAGGGTAGGTATCCGTAATAATGATACCTTAATTTAAGGCCGGATACCCGTACTTTAAATCGGGTTTACACGTAACGTTGCCAGCTTGTGCGATCGCTATTCGATTAAATAAAGATATCCTAATTTTTAAGGTACCCGTAAGAAGTTTTGACATATCGGCTTCGTGTAACAGCTATGGTAAATTTTAAATAAGTATCGCCAGGAGTTATTAAATTTGAAGAGAGTCCTTGAGTCTAGAACCAACATTCCGGTGGGCAGGCATTAAGTCCTCCAAATCGCACCTTTTTTGAAAAAAAAATTATTATAGAGTCTGCACGTGATAAACGTTCATTATGGTCGGATATAGTGTCCAAATATTTGCCACCCAGTTAACTGGAACTGTGTCGAATTCTTTTTATTCGAGTTTTCTTATAATACAAGATCTTTGTTTCGAATTTGAGCTGGTATACCATGCGTTGCACTGCCTCATACATTTGTTCCCATTCGCACGCGCTATTCGCTCGGCTAATTTCGCCGCTCGTATCGCCGTTCGCCGTTGGGCGTGGCGTGCTTATTATATTTCCATTCCATACATTCGCGCGAAAATTCGCCGCAATAATGCAGCTAAGTTTTCGTTCCGATAAACAAGGACGACATCGGCATGGATAATTTATAAATCCGCACGCCATATTGTCAGCGCCATTATAACATAGAGAAGACGTTGAGTTGAACACAGTATCCATCTTGGTTTTAGCACTCTAACCTTAGAATTATTGTTATTATTTTAAGACTCCAAAACGTTGCAATAAAACTAACAACAACAAAAAACTTGAAATTAGGACTTCGGATCCGTGATGTCTTTTTCTCATTAGCTTTTAAGATATTTTTAAAAACAAAGCCAGCTACACCCAGATACAGCATAATAATAAAAAATTACTGCCTACTTATGTGATTGAAGGGACTGAATTGGATATTTAGCATTTAACAGTAGGTACCTTTGAGTCGAAAAACAATCTGAATTTTTAGAATTAATTAATTAATTAATAAGATTTTTAGAACAGATTTTGCTTCTCTAACCACAAAACCTGAATAATAGGTAAGTACGGCGGGAAACTTATATTTTATTATGACATTTGGAGTTGTCAAACTGGTCTTCGAGATTCAGAATCCAACAACAGGACTTATTATAACAATACGGTTATAAAAATAAAGTACTAGGACTTACAAAAGTGCCTTGATATTGAGACGACGAATTAACAAACTGAATGCGGACTGTTATATAATATAAAGTTAAAGTAATAATATTAAATCGACTAAGCCTTATTAGCATGCGTCGAGAGCGAGAAAATGATATCAATGGAGGACCGTCTCCTCTCAGAGTCAGAAAAATAATGATTTGAATGATAAAACCGAATCAAACGCTAAAGTATGAATTCTAATTTTGAATTTATGTTTTTAAATATTGCCAGGGAAGGAGGATGCTAATCTTAGTATGAAGCCGTGCCCCACCTAAAAATTGACACGTCCAAAAGTAATTTAGGGCGCAATTAGATATTATTAAGACAAAGTATCTTTAGATACCAATACATTTTTGTTTAAAGATGCGGTTTCTGAGATATACGTAAAAGAAAACTGGATTGTAATAACAATCAACACTAGCAATATTTGTCATCTGTCAAAGTGCGTTTTGTTATTTTCTTCCTAGGTAATAAACTTGTTCAAACCAATTATCTGTATTTAATTATTACTTTTCTTTTTGTTATAAAATAATAATCATAATACGAAAAATCTATAACAAATACATTAAAATCCCTTCTATGGTTTTCAAAATACAAAAGGTATTTGTTTTCTATGAAACAAAACGCACCGGTCAATGGTCTTCATTGACAAAATATTACAATTCCGGAATAAAAGATTTTTGAAGATTTTATTTATGTTGTCGATAAAACCTTAGCTTTATATTAACTCCAACTATTTCCAAAAAAAATATTTCTAATTATGAGGCTTATTGGAAATATTGTTTTGTTGGGCATCAATCTTGGTTGGGGCAAATATTGTCATCCTCCTTTGGAAGGTGTAACGAGGTGCTGTAACATCGCAATGTTATAGTACCACGTTACACTGTTATGTATTACTTTCAATATTATTACCATTTTACGTGTCATGGTCATGTTTATAAGGATAATATAATTGCGCTGCAAAAGCTCCTACAAAACATCACGAACAAAAACAAAATCTGATTGAAAATAATTATTCTGGGCCTGCGAAGTCGTGGTGCTTTAATCGTCGTTTCTAATTTCCATAGAGCCAAGGTGAGTTCCTTTGTTTGGGACTTGCAAAGGCGTGATGCGAGATTGTTTTTCATAGAGTATTAATTTAAATAGAGGTTTAATTGAGTCCGAGAAAGGGTCTTCCTACATTCTCCTACTTTCCCATATTCATGGCAATGTAAATTCGCTGATTTCCTGATTCTCGGTTTACTGGTCTTAAATTTATTTTATTTTAGCACGAACTCATTTAAAAATTATATAATTAAGTGCTAAGTAAGTGCAGATTTGTAATTTTCATTCGGGATCGTGTATAATAAGTTAAATTTTTTGTCATTGAAATATAAAAAAAAGACTTAAATCATTGCATCTAGAATTCTAAATTTGATACATTATTTATTGTTACCGCTTTCCCACTAATAGGGTTGTTTCCAAATATTTATTATTTCCTAAACAGCGTGTTACAAAAGTACGAAATATAATTAATGAGGGTTCCCGGTCAAAAGTTGCCTCTTTTATTTTCCAATTAAAATAGTAAACAAAAGTCCGGCCTGTAAAAATCCTAAAAAATGCGTACCATTGGGTATCGTACGACACAATAGTTATACCACATACACACACACATTACACTCACAAACTTTATCTGATACCTTTACAGTCCCTGAGTTTGTACTAAACATACAGGATGTTAAAAGGAAATGAAAAATTAAACCGACTCCAAAACACTAAAAAGGAAAAAATAATTAAATTTAAGTACCTACGCACTTGTCTCCTAAAAATATATATTTTGGAGTTGGTGCTTCACTTTCTATTGTTTCTGGAAACAACTTAGCACCAACTCCAAAAAATACATTTTTAGGAGACCAGTACCTAGGTACATAAATTTAATTATTTTTTTCCTTTTTAGCGTTTTAAAGTAGTTTCATATTTGTTAAAAAAAAATTTTTTTTCACCTTTATAAGTGATCGTCTAAGCTCAATGCTAGATGGTTAACCGTCAGCACTATCAACTTGACTGTCTCTCAGTCTTTAGTTGAAATACATAATATTGTTCCGTTAACCGAAACCGTTACGGAGTTCCATCATCAGTTCACCCCAATAAACTAAACTGATAGAATACTATTCGTCAATACGTACCTGTAATATTTAAAGAATTAACTTTCCATAACCTAACCGTTAAGGAGTTGTACCCTTCATCATCAGTTAACCCGAATCACCCGATAGAATAGGCACTACTATTCGTTAATACGTAGGTACCTATAATATTTAAAGAATTATCTTCCAACTCCTAACCGTTAAGGAGTTGTACCTCCCATCATCAGTTCACCCGAACAACCCGATAGAAGACTACTATTCGTTAATACGGACCAATAATATTTAAAGAATTATCTTCCAACTCCTAACCGTTAAGGAGTTGTACCTTCCATCATCAGTTCACCCGAACAACCCGATAGAAGACTACTATTCGTTAATACGGACCAATAATATTTAAAGAATTATCTTCCAACTCCTAACCGTTAAGGAGTTGTACCTTCCATCAATAGCTCATCAACATAAGATGGTAACTGACAGTAGCAAATACCTGAATAGATTTGCAAAAAGAAAAGATGTCATTATAAGTGCCTATAAAATTTGAGGTTTGCCCTCGATTTTTTAGGGTTGTCACAAGCAGGACAATGTTTTTATTAATTTAATCAAGAAATAAAAGTGGTCTAATTTCAGAGGTGATAATGAACCCAACCACCCCCCTATATTTTATTTTAGACTTCCGAAACGCACTGCATCATATCAATATTTCTCCGTTACCTAGTATCTACAACACAAGTTCTTAATGATGCTTCGTTTGGGCAAGATATAGGTGTGAGTGATGGATGAGGTACTCGTATTGGTGCCTACACTTCTTGTTGAATATTCTAATGAATATCCATTTCAGATTGTAGTTATTATGCGCTTAAAATTATTAGATTAAATTCAACCTATTATTATAATATTAGTTGTTAGGGTAAAGCCACCATAAAGTATGTTACTAGTAGGTAAATAGTAATATAATTAGACCGGTTATTTAATCTCTGATAACTTCAGCAATTAGTAATTGGTTGGCTCTATAATGGAAGATGATTATTCATTGAAGAAAGAAACATAAATTAAATGGCGCTACCTTTGTTTGCTGCTCGCCTCAAATCTATAATAGTGCATAGAAATAGGTCACGCTGGAAAAACATGGAGGATGTGACGTACCTATGACGTGAGCAAATACCAATTGCAGTACGAGAAAGCTAGGAAAAAAATCTGTGATTAATTTTTATTATAAGTAACTAGTAGGCGCAGTCGAGTACTTTAATATGTATCCATTTCGAAGTTAATAAATAACGTATACATTTTGAAGTAGCCACTTTAAATTACATGAATTTGTAATCAATTAATCACCCCGATAATTATATTTCAGTTCTCAATGTGTCATATTTTGAGAATTGCATTATGTTGACATACAGTGTTACAATGGCATTTATTCTTTAATGCTTTATAAAATGTATCCTTTGTAATCATATAACGCAATAATTGTAAGGTGTATGAAATTGGTAACATTCTAAAAATGAATAGTAGGTATGACAAAAAGGAGAAATATTCATGAATACTCTCTGAGAAAGTTAAAGCCTTTTTTGATACTGGTTTCTTTGTTAAAAGGATACGATAGTGTATGTTAACATGTACATGTAACAAAACAGTCAATATCATAGTCATTACTGCTGTGTACATAAATATGACACATCGAGTGTTGATCTGGTGACGGTTGCGGGAAGCCGATGGATGCGGGCAGCGCAGGACCGTTCATCTTGGAGATCCTTGGGGGAGGCCTATGCCCAGCAGTGGGCGTCTCTAGGCTGATATGATGACGATGAAAAACCTATAACTGGCGCAACTTTGACAATTTGTGTTCCATAAATCATAAAATTGTATTTGAGTTACATAAAAGCCTTCGCGTGACAGCTAAAGATGTAAGCTTTCCCGAGCTTAGAGGGTGTGCTTATACTAGCCTGTTGCTTCTGGGCCTGACTATTACAGAATATTGCTGTACTGTATAGATATCGATGCTTTAAACTTTAAGCTGAAAAGACTCTTGAGATCCTGTAATCATGAGGATAAAATTAATTATTATTTACGTCTTATCAATCTGTAGTAATGAAAATCCTTATCATCAAACTAAATTTAGTGCCTCCCTTTTTCTGATCATAGGAAACGGCGCAATAAATGTTCTAATGAAGAATGTCGTAGAAAAGCCAGAACGGCTGACATGATTTCGTTCGGTTGACATAGTTTACGCTGGGTAAACCTATGCAACGGAATCATCAAAGTAAAGTAAGTACTGGATAATTGAAAATCTTAAAATGACATATCTCCTATAGAAGGATCAAAGGAGATGTTTCATATCCGGCCAAGTATACAGTGTGTTTTTTTTAATTGGGACAGTATGGGGAAATCCAAAACCATAGAAGATAAAGGGAAACGGCCTTAGGAACCATTTATTCTTTTTTTGGGAAAATAAATTTGACATAGTAATTTTTTGGTCAAGCGCGAGTTGTCCATTACAATGAGTCATATTGAAAAAAAAATTTGATGCAGATCGACATATTTCATTGTAGCGAAAGAAAAAAATCTGAGCAGCAGAAGTTAGTCAAATTTAATAAAATGTTTCTCATACAACAGGTTAGTTCAAAGTACCCATCTACTGCATCACAGTCGATACACGCACAAAAAGCGTTCCATATTCAAAAATGAAATTTTATTTGCACTGTAAATAGAACTGGACCTCCATGGTCTTTAGACTTTTATTATTCAAATGAATAAAAAAATCAAATTTCGAACGAACATTGTTATTATTGTTACTTTCAGTTTTTATTATCAGTTTGTTTTTGATTCATTATGGCGTTATCCAATGCACATTAAGTTGATTTAATCGAAGCGTATTTTTTAAATTGTCGAAGCTCAGTTAATGCTTTATAGTGGTATCAGGAACGCTTTGTTGCGTTGATAGTTTTATTAAAGTTGGTAAAAATTATATTAGTATTAAGTACAAAAATTGTATGAGAAACATTATACAAAATTTGACTAACTTCTGCTGTTAAGATTTTTTTATTTCGCTACAATAAAATATTCCCTATATGAAACTGAGTCGATCTGCATCAAAAAAATTTTATTTTCAAAATGACTCAATTCTATGGACAACTCACGCTTGACCAAAAAAAATACTATGTCAAATTGTTTTTCACAAAAAAAGAATAAATGGTTCCTAAGGCCGTTTCCCTGTATCTTCTATGGTTTTGGATTTCCCCATACTGTCCCAGTTAAAAAAACACACTGTATACCTATACACTATCTCAAAAAATCAGGAAAACTCTCCTGAATCCGGGAAAAATACTAATAATTTTTGGAACATCTCTTTTCAAATTTTTTATTCAACAAAGACTAAGTCTTTGTACTTAGATAAGTCTTATCTAAGTATTCGTTGACGTCGAAAATAATATTACTGACTAACTTAACAATAATTTTATAAAATAAAAATGGCTCTACCACAGGGATGACCGACAGAACCCGTTTTAAAATCGTTGAAAGAGCGAGACAGGTTGAATACAATTTTCAGTAAATAAAAATGTGTAGGTGTTATCAACTAATGATTGAAGCGTGTTTCAGGACATTATACTTGCGTTTAAGTGATGTTACAACTAACAATATGAAGTTGAAAGTGGTTTTATTTCAAATGACACGAAAATTATGACACAGCATATTATGTTCTTTATTAGTCCAAATGAAAGGTTCAAATTTAAGGCGACAAGGCAGCTTTGTGTTTAGTTATTCTCTATTTTTCGTGGTAGCCCCTCTGTTATCTCACCCTATAGCAGACCGCTCTGGTCTGCTATAGGGTGAGATAACTGAGATTAGGTATTTGCGATCGGTATAAAAACTGTCAGACACTCTAAAATGATGCCATGTCATGAATATTCACTCGATCCATACTTGCGCATAAAAGCTTTTTTCCTTTTTTTTCACACTCCACCAACAGACACCCCAGTATTGTCATATATCTACCCCATAAACATTGCAACTGTAGGTAAATGGAGACATTTATCAAATGGTTTTAGTGTTGTAAAAGCTATATTCGACATATTCTCTTTTTAAACTTTTTGAAATCACTTATTACAAGACAAAATGTTATTAAGTGTTTATTTAAAACTATTTTAGCATTAATTAACATTAAGATAAAACAGCTGTCAGTTGATATAATATATAATATCGAATTACCTTTTAGAATTTCCTTTTAGATTTGAAGTTATTGAAAACACCCTTTCAATGTGTCGTCGGATTAACTACCTACTTCAACCAGGTATATATTTATCATATACTTACACTATTTTTGAGAAATTGCATTTTTTTCCGTCTAACTAAAGTCTGCAATCGCATCAGAATTTGCTTGGACATTCTCGAATAACATCATAAATTGTTTGTATAGAAAATCAATTTTTCTTAAATTCGATTATAGAAATCAGCGATTTCGTGGGTTTTGGTCTATTATTACATTACTGTTTAATATATTTACAATTATGTGTAGGGTTGTCATTGGAATTCAGTTTTACCCTACCTATTTCTTTTAAAAAATCTTCATAAATGAATTATTTTCTCTATCTTTAAGTAGCCTATAGAAATAGGATATAATATATTTGCCAAAAGAAATAGATTTCGGCTTATCACAACGTATAGTGATTGTGAGATAGTTATGAATTTTCTTAGAAGAAAATTTGTGCCTTCATAAAAAAAAGGTTTATAAAATAGAAAATCCAAGGGCAATTATTTCGGCTATTTTTTTTTTTTTATACCACTAAGGTGGCAATCAAGCATACGGCCCACCTGATGGTAAGCGGTTATCGTAGCCTATGGACGCTTGCAACACCAGGGGTATCACTTGCGCGTTGCTGACCCTGTAAAAACCTTTTCACGCCTTTTTTGAAGAACCCCATGCTGTACTCATTCGAGAAAACCTATTGTACTTAGCAATGTTGCAAGCGAAATTGCATAATAATAATCTCCCATCAAATAACTCGGCATAAATCTGAACGTACAGACGACAGCACATCAAGCGTAACAGTTACAATACGAAAGCCGCCTCTATTACGAAAGGAGTAGGGGCGGTCTTAAGGTCAAACTGTTACGCTTGCTGTGCTGTCGACTGTACCTTCTGTTGATGGAATTGTTTGTCTTCTGACACTGTATTACAATCGTTGAAAACGGAATTACCATTACCATTTGTAATTAAGCAAATGCAATTTTGCATTTATAATTATTCAGATTTAATTCAACAGATAAGCTTTAATAAGTGGTAAAATTATAAGGTTTCGCTCTATTTAACAGCACTCTTTATCTTTAGGTCTACTAATTCATCCGTATCTACTGCTAAGTTATTGGTAAAATCTTTACTTCAATTTATTGAGCATTTATCAATACAAGTAAGTACAGTTTACAAGTTTTATATAAGTAGGTAACCATATCAGCTTAAGAAAAAAAACACTATCTAAGTGCATTGTTTGATAGAACGCCCACTAGACTTGTTCGTCTTCGACCGTGATATGATCGGGTCGATAGGAAATTCACGAAGTTAATCTCCGTTGTTTATTTTCACAACACTATAATGGTATGGCAAGGTTTAATGGAATGAGGCCATGTTCTATAAGGTGCATTGTTAGCAATCGGAAAATGTTTAACAATTTGGAATTATTTGTGTGAAACTTCATTAGGTAAGCACTGCAGACATCATAGGCTATTATTACCACCTCCGTCCTAAACCCAAAAAGTTTTTATTTATTTGCTGTTGGTTGTCTATCCGCAGACGGTCTTTTAGGTAACGGAAGTTTTAAGAATGAGAACCTTGTTGATCCCTCAAGTCATAGGGGCGAATCTTCTCCGGCACTACCTACGGGGGAGGTGACTCGCCGTCGATTAGTCTCCTGGGCGCTCGAGCCACAAGGGAGCGACAGACCTCTAGTCTAGATAATACGTGTGAGGGATGATATTAAAATTATTTAAGATAATAAATACATTGTGACCAACAATCATTTATTATAAGCATTTTTTTTAGTTTCTGGTTAAGCTTATTAAAATAAGCAAGACAGATTTTTTTTTCTTCTACCTACGAGTACCTACGTTTTTGATTGATCAAGGACATGGTATAAGTAGTTGTTCCAAGTTATTAGGTTTACAAGAGGTTTACAAATAATTTAATTATGTATGATTGTAATTCTGACATTTTTAATTAGGTTTTTGACCAATAAATAATTTATTATACATATATAAGGGGTTTTAATTTTTATATATATGCAATCCATGTACTTATTTGTGATCTTTATTACACATATCACACATATTTATTGTTTTTGTATCTCGATTAAGAATAATACGTTAACGGATCGAACTAAGAAATCGAACAATTGAGAACAAACACTCTCACTAGATCGACGGTCGAACAAATGAAAAATATTCCTCACTAGTTAGACGATCGAACAAATGAATCGAATTATTACACGATATCAAAGCTACTAAACCTACTGTAGAGAGCTGTTAAGAACCGCAAAAGGATGAAGGACAAGCTAGCTATCAAAAAACCGAGACTTCTTTCTCAGGACAAAGCTCGCCCGCACACTGCACCTCGGTCCATGAAGACTATTGGAGCGACTGACATCTGTCTGTTACACAATGTACAGTCGAACGCAGAAGGAGCTTAACACCATTTCACACGGATTACTGTGACGCTGGTACCTAATAGTTGCTACTTGGATGTTATATGAACGCATAGTTATTGTAACATGGTATTAAAGTGTTAAGCTACTTCTGTGCTCGACCGTACTTTCCAGAACACACTCAAAATTATTTAAACTTTTTAGAATTTGGGGCAGTAAGCTTCATTTCCACATTAGTGACCCAAAAAACTATTCCTATTTTTAGTAATAATAAATAAGTATAAGATTACTGTTTCTATAATCAATACTATTATTACAGAAACAATGATTAGGCTAACCTAATCATTGGTACTAATACCAATTCTATTAATTTACTCAAACAGTTTATAACTTACTATTTACACTAATTTTGCGTCAACATTCATTAGCTCTACCTGCATGGATATACAATTCAGTCACGTATAGTCCCCAAATTTAATGACAAGTGAGGATTATTCAGTTACAAGCCAAATATCTGTCATAAACCGCCTGTCGGAATGCGACACTCGCCATGTCCACATAAATTTGCATAGTTTTACAAACGTTAAATAATATATTCGTAGCTGTATCAGGACCACAACTATCGAAACTTGTTACAATAACTAAACCAAATAAATTCCATACAAATTCGATATAATGTATATAGTATATCAACTGACAGCTGTCACACCCGTATTCACAAACGATACATAGGTAAGTAAAGGAGCAATACATAGCGAAGTAAGGCATTTCTCAGTGCGTTCACTTTGACAAGCCTTTCAATTCACAAACAATACTCAAACGAATCTTTACTATGCGGACGCATAGCGTTGAATTTAGCTCTGTGATTGGTTGATTAGTGTTACTTAGTTCACTTCACTGACTGACATTTCAATTTCATTGTTTGTTTGCTTTTTATCGTAAACTCCGTAGTGATTACATTCACTTTGGTGAGCTCGACACTATGCGTTGATTAATATAGCTATCAGGCTCCCTTAGCTAAGTGTTCATTATGACACATGCATAGTACCGATTGTCACTCAAGTATTGTTTTTGAATAGGAATTTGGCACCCTGTGCGTCCGCGGGCACTGATACCTAATAGTGTCGTTTGTGAATACGGGTGTTATGTTGATTATTGCAAAAATATTTTTAGATTTATTTATAAAATTATATCTTCTATTGATAAGTTGAAGTAAGAAAAAATATAAGTTTTTTTTTCATACAACTAGATGACAAACAAGCTGGTTGCCCATCTGGTGGTAATTGATTACCGCCGCCTATAGACACCTGCAATATCAAGGAAAATCACTTGATATTGCAGGTGCGTTTTTATCCTGCGGTCTAATGAAATGCCGTTCATGCCCAGTAATTTCACCAACACGTAACAATGTGATAAAGAAACGACACCTTCATGGTAAATAATAAAATTAACACATAATAATAAATATAGAGTTGGATTTACACAACGAGAAAATTTTTACACGGTATGGATGTTGCATCCGTCTGGCTAAATCAGCCGCTTAACTGGACGACTAGCCCGTTGATTGAACGCCGGCATCCAATCAAACGGCTGAAGTACAACTAGCCAAGTCATTAAGCGGAAAATTAAACAGATGGCTGAACGTCATGTCAGCAGCCTGGTTTAAATTACGACCGGCTGGTCGAGAGGTCTGTACCCCTTGCTATACGGGCTGCTCGATCAAGAGGTCCCGGGTTCAAATCCCGGTAGGGGAAAATGTTTGTATAATAAATACGAGCATTTATTCACGAGTCATGGATGTTTATATGTTTATTTAGTATATTTCTAATATTTATATACATATTATTATCAATATTAATCCGTTATCTAGAATCCATAACACAAGCTCATAATGATGCTTACTTTGGGCTAGATAATAGGTATGAGTGTATGAATATTATTATTATTAATTAGCCATTCCATTGGACGTCTATAGGCAGGTCATTTAACACGTCGAAGAGCTTTTGTGCGACTGTTTTAGTGATTGGTAGGTTCAAGGTTATTTATTTAATGACCACTTAGAACCAAAACGATGTCGGTTATAAGTGATGATAAAAAAATAAGCTTGAACCTACCAATGAAATCAAAACTTTTCATTACAAGACGATCCATTCAATACGCCAAGTCGTTAAACGTTAAGTGAGTCTAGTTCAATTAACTATCGGGCTAGGCATTTAATTGGATGCCGGTATTTAATCAACGAGCTAGGTATCCAATTAAGCGGCGAATTAACCAAATGGCTGCGACATGGACAATAAATTATTTTATTCTATTACAACGCTCAAATAGATAAAAAGCCGCCCAATAGCGTGTCTAAATCAAGGTTTCTCGCAACACTTTATGCTTGTAGTTCTGGTTGGTATTTTAAATGCTTTAAATGCGACAACTTAACCCCAATAGATAGGATAGGTATCATTAGAAAAATAAACCTTTAAAGGAAAAGCCTTTTTCATTTCATGTGCAACAGTTTCACTACAAAAGTCGCCTCTATTACGAACGTGATAAGGGCCTTGTTCGTAGTAGTCGACTTTTGTAGGTATCAAGCTCAAAGTGTTACGTTTGATGTGCTGTCGACTGTACCATTGTGGTAATCGCGTCTGGCCGGACTCCTGGAGACACGGGTTCGATTCCCGCTCGAAGCATATAATTTTTCATCGTTTTCTTTGTTTATTTGTAATGGTTACAATAAAGCAGGCGTTTAAGCGCATCAAAAACATTATGACTGAAAATGTTATGACTGTTGTTTGTTGAAAAGTCCTGTTCTCTATATGCGAAGGTTTTTATCAGATCCAGAGGAAAATATAGGACCCACTTATTTGTACAAAAAAAGAATTATTGTAATAGATCTACTTTTGATGGAGATACGGGCCAACACAACTAAAAACTCGTCAATTGAAAACTTCCTCCTGTTTTGAAGTGAGTTAAAAATAACGCTTCGACGATTAATCTCATTGGAATAATTGTTGAGGACCGAGATGATGAGAAAAGCCAACTGAACCTGTGTCTCTCATATATTTAGCTTTTTTATCTTTTATTTTAAATGACGAAACGCTATAACAATAGAATTCAGATTGCCAGTTCCAATAAAGGTTTGTTAGGCTATTTGCCAACAAGAATGTATCAATATTTTTCTTAGCTATACTTTCAGTTAAAGAACTTCAATATAATCTTATGAATTGTAATTTACAAATAGATACTTAATTTCTTTTCGTAGCTAAGCTGGCAGTGGCTGGCTGGTGTAGCTAGGCAGGGCTTGTAATGTGTGGGGGTGTAGGTACCATACACCTAAAGACCTGCTAGTAAAAAAAACCTAACCGTAATAAGGCAGAGAGACAAACATTATGACATTGTTAGTTAATATTATTTTATGTGATAGACATAAGGGTTTTTTGACGATTCGAAAGTGCTTCTTGGGGGGCCTAATTGAATAAAGATATTTTCATTTCTTTTTATTTCATAGAAACTAAAAATTCGTAAGTAAGCAGATTAAAAGATTAACAGTAAACTTTCACTGAATTAAACACGAAGACATATAAGGACAACATAAGGACATATTAAAAACATAAACATAAGGACTTATTAAATGATGTCAATTGCATGATTTATACGACGTTCTTAGAAGCAAGAAGCACCTACTTCTACTTAGAATATCGTACCTTTAAAGAAGGCCGTCCTTCAGTGGGTGTAATTACTACCTAGAAATGTAATCAGACGATGTCTGCACAATGGATCCTTTTAGGAGTAACCTGAGATATGTACTAAGAATATCTTTGTAGTTACGTACTACTTCTTTTTTTGCTTCTTTTTCGTTACTAAGTACATCGTTTTAAATGAGTTTTTACGTGACCTTATGCTGCTTTGCCCCCTTACATTACTTATTTATACTTGTACATAAATAAATAATGTGAAGAAATAATTGAGGGATTTCATGAAAATAATATATATATCTACATTTTTATCATCAATTTTGGTCTGTCATACATAAATCCAAAAGTTTCTGACGTTAAAATAAACAGTTTAGAAATTATAATAAATATTACAATGTTTGTTTTTAGCTCATATCGCCTTTGAGCAAATCTCTCCCACGTTTTAGTATTATTAAAATAATCAGTTATATTCTTAGCGAAAACACTAAAAGCTTTGTGTTTTCTATAGTATACAGGGTGGTGCCGTCAATGCGACAATAAATTTAAACATGGGCTATATTAGTTCATAGAAATGGTTTGCTACTTTCAGAAACATCTTATGCATTTGATAATTTCATGACATTTGTATGAAATAATAAAACATTGGCTGCATTATTTCATAGAAATGTCCTGAAATTATCAAATGAATAAGATAGATAGATAAAAGATTTATTTTCATTTCTTCATCACACACAAAACTAGTTTGAATTTGAACAAAAAAAAACTTAGGTATCATACACCTAAACAACAATAATTGTGTGCGTTGTAGAAGTGCAAAAGGGTCGCAACTCAGTGACTGGATTTTGTTCACTCACACCGCGGGATGTGAACAAAGCACTGGTATTCTGCTACTGCTCTTTTGAGGAGCTCGGTGGCGTATTGGTTTAAGCGCTCTGGTTTCGAATACGAAAACAAAGCAACTTTAGCCATGGTCGACCCTGGGATGGGTCAACCAAAATTTATAATCTCGAGCTCCTCCGTGCTTCGGAAGGCACGTTAAGCCGTTGGTGCCGGTTGTTACTACAACCGCTTTAACCTCCAACCCGCATTGGGCCAGCGTGGTGGTGTTATGGCCCAAACTCCTCATGTATTTCTTCCATGTAGGAAGGCCTGTGCTCAGCAGTGGGACGTATACAGGGCGTCCCACGGCCATGCCACACGGAGGTAAAGTATATTAAATATTGAACGTAGGATATTTCACTAAAAGAAGACATCGTTTTATTTTTAATAATAAGCAGAACTGCATTCACAGTTTTTTTAAAAATCGCCTACCTCAACCGGGAATCGAACCCGCCAAATGTGATAGAAAAATTACTTGTATTTTATAATAGCGTTTGAAAGGGCTACTCATAAGCATTATTTTTTCCTAAATAACCTAGCATATTAAATGAAACTAAGATCATAAAATTTTTCATTTTATTTAAATTTTTGTTCAGGGAAATTTCCTCTGACTTGGCCATGCTTCCAACAATTAACATTATCATTTCAAAGACCTACCCACTTGAGATACGAGATTTCCGTGGTGTAAGTACATGATAATAATAAAGCGATACATGAAGTGTAGTAGGTACTTGTATGCATTTCTTCATGAGCTCACAATTACCATGCAACTGGCTGATATTAGTAAAAATAAATAATTCGAAAATGGAACACGTAAATTTTCAAGCGTCTGTTCTTTTGTTTATTGTGAGTTTCATTTTCGTTTATTAGCAATTTTTGTGTTAATTTACATACCATGGCGTACCAAAATAATTTGGATTTAATAGAAGCATAATTTTTAAATCACAAAGACATTTCATTAGCTTTGCGGTGGTACCGCGAAAGATATCCCGATAGACGCACAACATCTCGATATGTGTTGAAAAGAATGGTGGATAATTTAACAAATTTAGGACGTTTTGATCATCGCTTACAGCAACCACAGCAGCAGATAATAAACGTCAGCGATGATGAACTCAACATTCTGATTTACTTTGAAGCGTACCCGATGAGTTCAGTGAGGGAAGGTGAAGAAGAAATTAAGAAATTGGACTTTCAAAGAGTAGAATACATCGCGTTCTGAAAAAATACAAATTTAAAAGTTATGTCCAAGGGCGATTAGTCCAAAAATTACGGCCGGGAGATGCTGAAAGACGATTTAATTTCTGCCAACATATCGAGAGACTCATCCTTGAGGATCAAAATTTTTTGAACACCATTATTTGGTCAGACGAGTCAAACTTTAGTAACAACGGTATGTACAACCGGCGTAATAATCGCATTTGGTCCAGACAGAATCCCTTACGAATCCGCGAGACTAATGATCAAGTGCGTTTTTCTTTCAACTGTTGGTGTGGGATTGTAAGTAACCGGATTCTCTTAATACATTTTTACGAAGGAACTCTGAACACGGAAAGATATCTAGAAATACTTGAGATTTTAAGAAATGAGATTAATAATCTTCCTGATGCAGATCGACGAAATCTCATATTCCAGCAAGATGGGGCTCCGGCTCATAACAGTAGGAGAACAGCCGAGTTTAATAATGAATATTTTCCTTCCTGGATAAGCACTTTTGGACAAATTAGATGGCCACCGAGATCCCCAGATCTAACCCCACTTGATTTTTTTTATCGGGTTATGTAAAACATTTAGTTTACAGGAACCGGTACAACAGTGTGCAGGAGTTACAAAATGAACTTAGACGTATTATTTCAAACATCCACCATGCAAAAATAAGTAAATCGACAGGGAGAGAAATTATCAAAAGAGTGAGAATTTGTATACAACAGAACGGATCACATTTTGAGCATTTGATAATATTTTTTTTTTTAAATAAAATGAAAAATTTTATGATCTTAGTTTCATTTAATATGCTAGGTTGTTTAGGAAAAAATAATGCTTATGAGTAGCCCTTTCGAACGCTATTATAAAATACATGTAATTTTTCTATCACATTTGGCGGGTTCGATTCCCGGTTTACTAGGTGGTAGGCCCGTATGCAGGGTCGTCTGGGTAGGTACCACCGCCTTTCTTATTTCAGCCGTGAAACAGTTCGCTGTGTTTCGGATTGAAGGGAAAGGTAGCCAGTGTAATTACTGGGCATGGACGGCATTTCATCTTAGGCCCCAGGATGACAACGCACCTGCAATATCAAGTGATTTTTTCTTGTTATTGCAGGTGTCTATAGGCGGCGGTTACCGCTTTCCATCAGGTGGGCCGTCAGCTTGTTTGTCATCCAGTTGTATAAAAAATAAAAAAAAATAAAAAAGTAGGCGATTTAAAAAAAATCTGTGAATGCAGTTCTACTTATTATTAAAATTAAAATAATGTCATCTTTTAGTAAAATATCCTACGTTCAATATTTAATATACTTTCCCTCCGTGTGGCATGGCCGTGGGACGCCCTGTATAGGCTGGTGATGATAATTGTGCTACAACCAGAGGGCTTCTTGCTTTTAAAATGTAACAGACAGATAACACACTAAATAAAAGAAGATATACAGGGTGGTAACAAGATCTTTTTGAAAGTGGGAAACCATTTCTATGAACTAATATAGCCCATGTTTTAATTTATTGCCGTACTGACCGCACTACTCTGTATAACTTCGAACAATGTTATTGCAACGCACGTTTCTGTGTACAAACTTTAACTGTATCATTCGTTCGAAAATTCAATACTTATTATATCGTATATCAACGGATCAAATAACACTAGTCCATCCATCACAACCATCCATCCATCATAAGAAGAAATTTCGACTTTGCATTTTGAAAGTCGAAATTTCTTCTTATAATGGATGAACATATTTTTTGAAAAGTAGGTAGATGTTGGTTGACATCTGTTTTTATTTCAAATTCCTGAAAATTAAACCTGGATAAATTCCAAAGTTCCTGTAAAAAATGTTGAATTATATGGAATACTAATATTTCTTAATAGGCCATGAGCTACAAATGGTGTTCAAAGGAGTAGAGTACGTGCGCGCGGGTTATATGTGTTACACACACACACACTGTTCTAGAACCTCCACCTTGCCGGCCCATAAGGTGCCTTTTCACGCCTCTTTTGAAGGAACCCATGTCATAGGAAGGAGGAAACGCATGTGCCGGCAAAGAATTCCAAGTTTTGGAAGTCCGACAAAGAATCGAGTTACTAAACTTCTTTGACTCCGAAGAATGGCACGCGTGCTCCTGAGTAGGAAGGGGGAAGGTGGGATAAGGTCGAAAAGCTCCTCAGAACACTTTCCATGTAAACTGTAATTTGTTGTACGATAAGCAATAGTACGTTTTTAGGGCTGTCACGAGCAGGACAATGTTTGTAAATGTAAATGACAAATTAATTTAATCGAAAAATAAAAGTAGACTGAAAGGTGTCAAATTTTCTCTTGATATCCTGGGGTATTTGTCCGGGTATTGATTTAATACTACGACTTTGTGCGGATAGACGTTAAATGTAGAAACAGACAGGAGAAGAAATTCATAAAAATAAATTTTGAAAGGTCGTGGATTCGCATCCCGCGCCGGGACATATTTTTTCTAGTCTTGACATTTTTCTAGATATCTTTTAAGCATTTATCTATATGAGTTTTCAATAAAATTTAAAATATTATGGAAAATCTGCTGAAAACAGAGTTTTGGAAGAGAAGCCGTCTTAATCGTCATGTACGATGAGAGTGTGCAGCCCCACACTGACATTACTTACTTGTACATTACACTATACATATAGTCACAACAGCTGTTTTATTATTCTGTCAAAAACAATCTCGGAAAACTATGTTCAGAAAATGATTATTTTTTAAAATGTATTATCTCACAAAACAGAGTCCACCGTAACCGTAACCGCCTAATCATATTGGTATTACTTATGACGTCACGATGTCATATTAAATTCAATTATGACATTCGACATCTCGAAACAAAACAGCTGTTCCATACAAACAGGTCGTGTAGGAGTTACAAATTAGTATGAAACAACTGGTTTATTCGCGATTTCAATTTTCTGTTTCTCTGACTCATCACCTATGCTGTATACGTAACAGTGACCAAGGTGAAACGAACGTCGAAAGCTAAGCCAGTTATCAGTTTTAATCGCTTAGCGATGATGACATCCTGTTAAAATCACAGTTTTGTGTCATTTTATAACTCAAATGCTCAGCAGCTCAGCAGGGTTTTGAACCTCGTATCTGAATGGGGCTCTAACAATCTTGTTGAGTTCAATGCTAAGAAAACACAGGTGTGCGCGTTTACAGCTAAAATGTCGCCGTTCCTTCCCCTTCCGTCTTTTCAGGGCACGACTCTCGCGGCACAGGGCTCCCTAAACTTGCTAGGCATGGAGATATGTTGCGATCTGAATTCCAGGAACTACATCGAAACCGTGATCAAAACAGCTTCACGGAAGCTCGGTGTCCTGAACAAGGTGCGTCGATTTTTCACGCCTGACCAATTATGCCTGCTTTATAAAACTCAGGTCCGGTCTTGCGTGGAATATTGCTCGCACTTGTGGGATGGCTCCGCCAAGTACCTACTCGATGCCCTGGACAGATTGCAGAGTCGTGCTGTCCGTATCGTGGGCGATGTAGAGGTGACGAACAACCTTGAGCCTCTGCAATTGCGTCGAGACATTGCGTCGCTTAGCGCCTTCTATCGGTTATATCACGGAGAGTGCTCTGAAGAGCTATTTGACCTTATCCCACCTTCCTACTCAGGAGCACGCGTGCCGGTCTTCGGAGTCATCAATTCACTGTCTCCACCTCAACATCACGTACAAAGAAATTTAGTAGCTCTTTTCTTTGTCGTACTTCCAGGACTTGGAATTCTTTGCCAGCACATGTGTTCCCTCCTTCTTATAACATGAGGTCCTTCAAAAGAGGCGTGAAAAAGCACCTTTCGGGCCGGCAAGGTGGAGGCGGCTAGAGCAGTGTCTGAACTGCACTAGCTGTCTTCGCATATGGACTTTTCTTACCGCTTCACATCAGGTGGTGTTGAGTCATTTGTCGTGCTTTGTATAAAAATAAAATAAAATGTATGAAGACGATAACAATACAAAAACTTTGTCTGCACTCCACAACACAGCCTTCACTATACAGAAGTTTGTAGCTAAATATAACACTATACTTCAGCCAACTTAGATATAGCATAATCCCCGTGTTCATACAAACAACTGAAGTTTTTTTCATTATGAGTGAGAAAGTTCTCTCACTCATATGAGAAAATAAAAATATAAAACAATATTATTAAATTTAAATCGACTGAAATATAATACCCTAATAATTAGTAATTAAAATATAGAACTCGAAAAATTTTTCGATTTTTCGCAATCCGGGCAACTGCTCTAACCAACTGAGCCACCCAGGACTTGGGATATCCCTGTGAAATTCTTCTAGTCTATCTGTATTTGCGTTTATGAGCTAACGTCAATTTAATAATAATGAACTAACGTAATTTTTCAAACATTTATAATATCTAATGTTAAAATATTATGGAAAATCTGCTGAAAACAGAGTTTTGGAAGAGAAGCCGTCTTAATCGTCATGTACGATGAGAGTGTGCAGCCCCACACTGACATTACTTACTTGTACATTACACTATACATATAGTCACAACAGCTGTTTTATTATTCTGTCAAAAACAATCTCGGAAAACTATGTTCAGAAAATGATTATTTTTTAAAATGTATTATCTCACAAAACAGAGTCCACCGTAACCGTAACCGCCTAATCATATTGGTATTACTTATGACGTCACGATGTCATATTAAATTCAATTATGACATTCGACATCTCGAAACAAAACAGCTGTTCCATACAAACAGGTCGTGTAGGAGTTACAAATTAGTATGAAACAACTGGTTTATTCGCGATTTCAATTTTCTGTTTCTCTGACTCATCACCTATGCTGTATACGTAACAGTGACCAAGGTGAAACGAACGTCGAAAGCTAAGCCAGTTATCAGTTTTAATCGCTTAGCGATGATGACATCCTGTTAAAATCACAGTTTTGTGTCATTTTATAACTCAAATGCTCAGCAGCTCAGCAGGGTTTTGAACCTCGTATCTGAATGGGGCTCTAACAATCTTGTTGAGTTCAATGCTAAGAAAACACAGGTGTGCGCGTTTAATGTTAAAATCAAATATTAAGAATACCCTAATAATTGTCATTAAATATTAACAATATGAAGTGCTAATTGAAGTCCCAGAAGTGGTTCTTATAAATATGAAGTTGCTGCATTTGATACGCTCCGTTTTTTATTCGAATAATGGTGAAAATAAGGGTTTCCTTCATTTAATGTACCATGTTGAATAACCTTTGTGATATCTGGCGGACATGAACTTTATAAAAGCGATGGTCTTCGGAATACTTTCTAGCCTATTAATTAAATTAGTTTCTATTAGGTTATAATAATCTAATATCTAATTAGGTTATATATTTATAATTTTTATTCAATTTGCGAAAATTCCAGGCCCTGAAGAAAACAAATGAGCATCGAGTCCGCCCCTTGCATTTTTTGATTGTACAGTCGACAGCACATCAGGCGTAACAGTTTGACTTTGAGATCGCCCCTACTCCGCTCGTAATAAAGGCGGCTTTCGTAGTGCAACTGTTACACTTGATGTGGTGTCGTGAGTACATTAAGATGAAATGAATGATGCAAATGATGCGTTCTCGGTAAAAAAATGTATTTTAGATGTTCTAAGATTGGTTTTACGGATTCAAAAGAAGAGGCGCCCACACATTTGTCTAACCATTACTTGTGGTAAATAACAATAAATATATATTTTACTAGCTTTATATTTTACCCCGCAAACATTGTTTTGCCATAAAAAAAATTGACCAAAAAAAAAAAAAATAGATAGTAGCCGATTCTCAGACTTACTGAATAGACATATAAAATTTCATGAAAATCGGTCAAGCCGTTTCGCAGGACAATGGTAACTAAATTTGTAACACGAGAATTTTATATATTAGATTTGTTTTTTTAATGTTCTGATAGTTCTTTGAAGATGTATTTTTTAAGAATAACTTCAGTAATTGCGTAATCAAAAAATAAGTCGGTTTGTAAATAATTTTCCAGGAAAAGACAGCGACGCGAGCACTTTCTTTTGGAGCAGGTAACTTGTTTGACAATGGGTAGTTAAGTACAAGTTTAAATTTAGTATTTACAAATGCTATGATGATAACATAATTTTTAACACGAAGGTATGACTTGTCTCAGTGTGATAATGATAAAATTAATGAAAAATAAAAATTTTATGTGAATTGATTACAAATTTATTCCGCGACAGTTTAGCTCAGTTATCCATACCTACTATTACTACTACTATTATTATAATTGCAAACTATTGCACTGGCAGTGGTCACCACGTGGCAACATAATGCTTCTTAAATAATTTTTTTTTTATACGGCTAGGGTGGTATACAAGCGAATAGTCCGTCGGTTAGTAAGCGGTTACCGTATAGCCTTAGTCGCTCGTACAACTTTAAACACTACTCTCGCGTTACCTCCCTCTAAATAAGCCAAGGGAATGCGCTATGTTGACAGCATAGGAGGTGAGTCCACCTGCTACCAAAGTTTTTTTTATACCACTAAGAGCCACCGCACATATACAATTTCAAATCGTACAACTAAATTGCGTGCTTTCATAGGCCGCACACTTCGTCGACTTAGTTGGTGGACAGTGTTGCTAGCGCGGTGAAGTCTGCGATAAAATGCGGAAAAACAACGCACTTCTTAACTTAAAAAAAAGAAGACGAAACCAGAACAAAACATTTAGGGTGCATGCGATATTAAGTGACAGATTAGAGTGTGGGAAACATCATACCTTACATTCTTAACTGAGATGTTACCCAGATAAGTTTTTAAGGGCTTGCCTTTTTTGGACTTCGTCGATCAGCTGTTCTATTTTTTCATTTGTTACAAGAAGAGAATGCAGAGATCGACTGGCTGCGGCGGCTGCGTGCCCGTCGGCAAAAATCCAAGCGTGGGGAAATCACGCGCACGGGTCTGGTCACACTGCATCTTACCGTGCGACTGACCAACTAAGTTGTTATAGTGTGCGGGCTATCGGCCGATAGTTGACCAACTATTTAGTTGAACGACTTAGTTGATATAATGTGCGGGCTATCATAAGATTCTATGCCTATTAGACATTCTGCAATTTAGTTGTACGATTTGAAATTGTATATGTGCGGTGGCTCTAAGGTGGCAATCAAGCATACGGCCCACCAGATGGTAAATGGTTAACATGGCCTATAGACGCTTGCAACACCAGGGGTATCACTTGCGCGTAGCCGACCCTGTAAAAACCTTTTCAAGTCCTTTTTGAAGAACCCCATGCTGTCCTCATTTGAGAAAACCTCTGGCAGGTCATTCCACAACCTGAGCTTACACGGGAGAAAGTTTCTCTGAAACCGCACAGTACGAGACCGTTTTAGTTCCAACGTGTGAGGATGAACTCCCTGCCGGTGGCGAGCGGGGCGGTGGTACCAAAGTAACGTTTTTATGCGCTTTGGCGACCTTATCGCAGTAACACAGCTGTAGTCCTTAGAGCTACGATCTTCTGTACCGTAAAGCTGCTACCCCAGTTGGGCGAATAAATATCTATTTACTCCTAAATATCACCTATGGCCTATCTTACTAAGCCATCTACAATGCTGATATTACCGTGGCAGGACTTAATAAGTCTTGATATGTTAAACGTTTGAACATGAGCGGGCTTATTCGCTTACTTATTTTGACAGCTAAAGTAATGCCCAAGTTAATTGTAAATAGATCTCCTGCTACTTACTATAATTTGACATCTTGTCAATGTAACGCAGCAAAGTAAAGACAAGTAACTTAGTGGCTATCACTGTAACTGTCAAAATGAGTTGGCGAGTAAGCCCGCAGAACTGTGCGAGGCTTGGAAAAGAAAGCGATCTATTGGTAGTTGTTTATAAACCTTCCTAAAGCTTACGTTTATTAAATCAAACACATAAAGTACAAAATAATCAATTTATTTAAAATCAAATGCAAAACAATCCGTCAATCACAATGATAGTGTCAAACTGTAAGCTAGTTAAAGACTGCCGTACTCACATTTACCATTAAATTACAATCACAATGATTACATTGTCTATTTGACAACGAATTATATAAATTACTAGCAGATAAATATATACAGATATTTACGTAACTTGTTATAGAAGTAACAGGGGGCCTACTCTCTATGTCCGTAAATAAAGTGTCAAATCCGTTCGAAACCTTCAAATTACTATTAAGTAAGTGTAAACGTAACCGGGCGGTGTACGGTTTGTATCTGTCAAAATATTACACCGTCATTTATCGGACGGGTGATACTGCGTTTGTTCCAGACGAGACAGAGAGGGATTGAGGTCTTGAGGTATGACTTTTCCTCACGAGGATAAACAAAATAGCGAAGCACGCGTAACGTAAGCAACGAATCAAAATAAAGAACTTATAATTTAAACTAACTGATTAATGAAGAAATAACTCTTTTTTATACAACTTGACGACTAACAAGCTGACGGTCTACCTGGTGGTAAGTGCCGCCAATATACACCAGCAATAACAAGGAAAAGTATTGCAGTGCGTTGTCATCCTGAGGCGTAAGATGAAATGCCTCCCATGCCCAGTAATTACACTGGACAGTTGTTTTTGTGCATGAATGGCAATAAACTATTGGAATTAGTTTGTTGCTGACCGACGATCTGGTGAGGGTCGTGGGAAGCCGACGTAGGCGGGCAGCGGAGTATCGATCGGTTTAGAGATCCTTGAGGGAGACCTATGCCTAGCAGTAGCGACTCTCGGCTGATATGATGATGATGATTGCCATTCTAATAGTTTTGAGTATTCGTTCGTTTGTTTATAAAACGGGAAATGGGGAATGAGAAGAATCATCCTCGGTTTTTTACTAAGTATCGACCAAATTTTATCCATTAATGTTTGGTCTTTTGTAAAATACTTTATTCATTAGTAATTGTAAAAAGAACAACGGCGTTATACCTCTGGAGGTCTATGACAATTGAAAAATCAATTGTGTCTAGAATCTGATGCATGACGGGTTAATGTTGCAAAATATTCGTGGCATATGTAGCTATTGCCTTATGACACGAGTGTTTGTAAGAGAATATAAGCTCGGTGCATAGATAGTAGCCCCCCGGTTATGTGTTACAGGCTTGTACACCTATGTCTCGAAACGGAAATATAAAACTTTGTAAAGATACAGCGATTTCTTATATTTAAAGCAACTGATCTAACAATGAATAATTAATTCGTTTAACTATCTAACATTAAAACACATATTCCCTGAATATTATCTATCACTTTAATTTATATTAGGGAACCATTAAATCCGGAATAAATAAATCTATCTAGGTAATTGAGCCTACAAAAATCACGAGTAGATAATACTTGAAAACGCAATTTAAAATGACTCCATTAATTACAAACTAAAAACTACTGACAATGGTCTTTAAATAAAATATTTAAAATGTGTCATGCGAGTCACAAGAATAAAGAAATTATGTGGCAAATTCCTTGTAATCTGTCATGTCAATCTATCCCTCCGGAGGGTTATGACAATTGAAAAATCAATTGTGTTTGTAATCTGAAGCTTGACGGGGTTAATTCAACTTTGTGGTTAATGTCAAAATAAAAATTAAATCTTGATTTCACATAATTTTTCTTAAAACATTAAAAATATACAATTTAAATCACTTACTGTATTTTCGTTACAAAAATATTAATTGCGACGTCTCAATTACAAAACGTTTCACATAGACGGTTCATTACCGGTTAGAAGATAAACTACTTGTCCGTTAATATTCTATGTAAATTAATTGATGTTTGCGTGTTTACTAGGAACAGTAGGCAGGGTATATAAATATTACTGTCTAAAAGTAAGTTCTAATGTGTTGTCAAGTTTAGTTATCACCACTGGCCAAAGGAGAGCTTAAAAACCATTTCTAATATCGATTGAATTCATTCTATTCAGACTGTAGTTGCGTGTGACATAATTATGAGTCTTTTTCAAGGTGGAAAGCTTTTATTACGAAAAGCAGTAAGCTTGTTTTCATTATGCATTTTCAACCTTTATTCGCAGACCTTGTATCGTAGAGTAATATTTGACAAGAAAAATGCATCACTCTGTCATTATACAGGATGGTGCCGTTAATGCGACAATAAATTTAAACATGGGCTATATAAGTCCATAGAAATGGTTTGCTACTTTCAAAAATATCGTATTCATTTGATAATTTCATGATATTTGTATGGAATAGAGTAACGTTGGCAGCATTATTCCATACAAATGTCTTGAAATTATCAAATGAATACGAATTTATTGTTGCATTGACGGCACCACCCTGTATAGCTAGGGTTGAGGTAGACTCTTATCATAATTTATATATAGATAGTTAATTACTTGCTCGTTAATTTAAAAACAGGTATTGGCCTATGCCTCGTTAACTTTAATTTGTCGTGCTACTTAAATACAGTTATGAATGAACAATTATTAACACGCATTAAGCTATGTATGCTTGTAATTGTGAAATAATTAGCTCCATAATAGTAATGGACAACTAAATAGGACAATATAATTTAAAGCCAAATTTGTGAATATACTCCGAAATGATTACCCAGCACAGTAACAAGGACATTTTTAGACACAATTTACTAAATGGAATATTAGTAATATGAAAACAAAACTCAGTTTACAAATATAATTCTTCAAGCAGTTTCATCTGCTATAAAATCTAAAGTAGTCATGAAACATAGATCACATAAGGCTAAATAAGTATACAATTGTATTACTCCAACGAAAAAGTCTTGCGAGAACTGAAACCGTAAAAATTACGCTGATCCTAGGTAACTCCAGACAACACCTACCTATCATTTCTAACCGAATACCGCAAACTTACCTTATCCAATATCTTTCTAAAAGACACCTCAATCAATCGTTTCGTTCCAATAGTTTTCTGATCATCCGCCAGTCCTCCATGATGTCCGCGTCTGGTAGCATGTAGACGACGTAAGGCGGCGACACCGTCACTTGTCGCTTGCGCCTGCGCCGCCCCCATTCGTTGTTGCTCGGCCAGAGCTCCACAGTGTGTCGTTCCTCTTCTAATTTTCTTATTTTCTCCTGTATCTCTTCTTTAAGAGTTTCGTACGCTAACCACTTTTCGCTCTGTTGACAAGGAAATTTACATGTTATGATTGTGACAATATTCACCCTTATTAGGTAATTGTTGCTGATGGCTAATCAGCACAATTGACTTGTGGTTTTTATCTTTTTGTACATAGTTAGGTAGGGTTTGACAGTTTATTGTTTTTTATGCGTAAGTTTTTTAATAGTTGTCAATATACTAAAGTCATGTGAAGATGTGGTTTTCTTTCATCCCTACTTATCTTTATAAGTCTACAGTCCACAGGTTTCAGCCTAGTGTAACTTTCTGATGAACGACTAAAATCTCAAAATTAATTATAGAAATACACATAAACCTAGAGGTTGCTGAAGAATTTTGTTTCTCGGACTAATAATAGAAAAAAACAAATTACTTGGTGAACAAATTACGCATTAGTATAATAAGATCAAAAATAACTAGTTTTACATATTATGCAATCCGTGAAATAAATAAAAAATGTAGTCATGTCGGTCATGTAGTACGCATATACATAATATATGCGTACCTACTCTTGGTTGAGCTACAGAGTTATCCTCTGGGGCTCTCCAATAATTTGCCAACACAATTACAAAATGAAATTAGTAAAAGAAAGTATATGAAAAAAATATAAAACAATTATTAATAAATAAGTCACTATTGTTTAAATGAAAACATGTATGATAAATGCGGATAATATTTGATTTAAGCAATAATAAAGTATTTTAATTCATCATTAAAAAATATATAATTTATAATAAAGTATTTGATAGTTCATTGTATGGTAATCACATCTCATAAGTAATATTTGTATAACATCTCTTAAATTGTTGTACCCGACTGGGTTAAAAATCGTAGTACTGACATTTTAAATGTAACAAACATATTTTGGCATGCAATAAAGAATGAAATTGAAATTACCTATATTAAGTATTATTAGTAAGGGTAAAAGCCCTAATTGTGATATAAGTACTCAGTGTATTAAGTGCGGTGTGTATGCGTCACGGTACGGCTACGGCTGCGGCATGAGCCGGTTTGCGGTTTCAGCACTATGTTTATGTTTGGGATTTTCCAACAAAATTTCCGATTTTTAATATACTGGGTAGTTGTAATGTCGATTCGACTTGGAATTCCAAAATACAGGATATTTTGATTAAAAAAGCACCGACGTTAATTTGTTTTCCGCTTTTGCGTTTTTGTGGCCAAGTAAAATCTATGGTTTGTGTTATTTTCAATGCTGGGCCGAGAACTCGGTCTCGGATTCACGTTCATCGCTGGGTGTCAGTGCGGGAGTTAGCTGTTAATTGTGACATTATGAAAAAATCTTGCATATTACTATAAAATATTCGGTCGGTCTCGGCCGAGAACGAAAATCCTGTCTCGGTCGACCATAGTTATTTTTTAATATCTTCGGGTTCCGCCGTTTTAGAACGATAACTGCACGACTGCACGCAATAGGTTTGATCGTTTCGGTTTTGCCCTCTTACTCACAACTATCGGAAAAGATTCGAATCTCGGAAACTCTATACCTCTCGCTTTCTAACGTGATGCGTCAAAGCAAGACGGGATGTGACCTTTCAAATCGGATTCGTGGTCATCGGACCACAAATGCGATTAAGGGTGCTGGCAATTTTAACCTCAATAACAAGTAGTGTGGATGATCAAAGACGAAAGTTGATAATTAATAAATTGAAATTGATACTAACAGCCTTTATTATAATATGTGAAAAAACGATATTGATATTTTTTCAAACTTAAATTTGGAGAGATTAAGAATGTCGAAAAGGCGAATGTAATTTCCTTATGAGACGTTAATACATATACATTTAAACTCCAGTGTATACGAAGGAACACAAACATAAAAAGACAAGTATTCATTAAAAATCACTGACAAAATAATGGTCGTTGAGGGCTCGCAGGAGAAGATTTTTGTTCACACAGACAAAAAGGTTACGCGCTGTCCTACAACTTATGTGGTCCTGAGGCCTGCTGGAGAAAGGCTTCTAATCTTATAAGAGCACTAACGTCAGGGACATCTCTTACATAGTGTTTTCGAAACAAGGGTATCTATCCCACCGAGGCAACTATCCGGTTTCTACCCTATGGTCGAATACTAAAGCGATAGGTAGATTGAGTTCTCAGATTTGAGACCTTCACTTAGATTCCAGACATAATTAGTTTATAATTGTCTTATGCACCCGAGAGTAGGTACTTTGCGGCTTGACAGATTAAATACCTATTGTCAAAACAAAAATTTGTATCGACAAATGTCAAATTGAGTAGTAGGTACGTAGAAGTGTAACTTAAATTTTAAGTGACGTTTTAGTTTTGCCCGATAACGATTCCATATCTATAACACGTCCGTCCAAAACAACATCATCATTATCATCGCCATCACCAGCCTTTAACGTCCCACAGCTGGGCACAGGCTATAAATGGGAGAAACACATGAGGAGTTAGTGCCATAACACCACCACGCTGGCCCAATGGGGGTTTGTGGGTCAAAGCGGCTGCAGTAACAACGGGGCCCAACGGGTTAACGTGATGCCTTTCGAAGCACGGAGGGCCTCCAGATTACAAGTTTTGATTGACCACCCCGGATCGACCATGGCATAAGTTGCTTTGTTTTCGTAATCGAAACCAGAGTCCTGTAAATACTACGCTCCTCTGAAAAGCTCCTCTGAAGGTAACATGCTTACGACATCTTAAGTATTAAGTTGACCATTCAGTACCTATAATTTCTAAGTTTTCTTATGTCCGTTTTCACTGGGTGACTCTTTATTTGACGACATTTGTCTCTTTCTATCTCTTTTAGATAGATTGAGATAAAATCGCTAAGAGACTCTTAATGCTAAGCAAATGTTGTTGAAAACGAGCATTAGTTGTATTTGTAATCCACACTACTATTTGGTTTCGGGTCACGGGCGTGTATATACGACTTATAATTTGTTTGTTTACCAGTTGTCTAGTCTTCATAGTATGAACCAGCTTAGTCTATCAAAGTAATGACTTTACTTACCGTAAAGTCATTACTTTGATATAGTTCCATACTGTTAAACAATAATTATAATCATGATAGTAGCATTACATACCAATGCGTGTATTTGGTACATACATGTACATATGACGTCATAGATTTACTGTGATGTTGAGAGCATCATATCAGACAGACGATGGCCTCATTACAAATTGATTTATGTCCAAGTCGAGACCCCGATTAGCTAGCGACGTCAATTAAGATTATTATTAACTCAAGACTAGGGAGTTATTCAATTTTCAGCATCGGTTGTTCAGGGAATCGTGTATTAATTAATAGCGTAAATAACAAGGAATAATATGAATGTGATAAAGTAAGAAACGATTCTAGATTAAAGATTTAGGAGAAAAATAAAGAAAGTTATCTATCTAATGTAGAAAATTATATTATATTATTCCCTTCTAAGTCTTTTTCTTGTTAGGGATATTTGCAAAAACAGATTGGCAAAAAACAAGCAAATTGTTCAACGCTCCTAGAAAGCTACTGTATGATTCAGTACATCGAAAAAATGGAAATACTTAGTTAACATACCTTGATTATTTATGGTACCTACATACATTTGATTATCATACAACTCGCATCGAGTTGTAGACTGACAAATTATTACAAGAAAAACGCTAAAATCAAAGACGTGTAACTGATATGAATGTTCACCTCTCGAGACTTCAATTAGGCAATTAGGATTATTGTAAATAAGTTTATGAAAGTTTCTTCCTAAATACATATGTGTATACCAGACATTACAATATTTGACTGAATTAGTAAGATGGATAATATTCGGCGCAAAAGCATTGTCAAGCGCAGCATGAGTGTCGTAAAATTATTTTTAACTCTTGCGCACAATCTTGGAGTTATTTTGAAGGAACCGGTTTGAGAGAAATATTTACCTGAGCTAATACCTTCTTTGAGAATCAATCAAGTGTCTCAGTTTACAAGAACTATGAATATGATCGGAAATATAATAAAGAACAGAATTATGATGTTTTAAACACTGCCTGCCTGAAATAATTTTACTTCGTTTAAAGTTATTTGTACTATTATGTGAAGTACTCATATACCAGACACAATAGACTTTCTAATTTTGAATAAAAAACAACAAGGATACACAAATATGTGCCCCAAATGAATAAGAATATATAAAGAATCCAGAATAGAGTCAGATTCAGAAAGATGCAGGAGTCTTTTTATTGTTTAAGTTCATAATGAATAAACGTATACCAATATTAATAAAAACCACAGCTGTAATAACCGTTATTATAATATGATCTTCCCACAAAGTCTGCATTCTTATCATGTCTCCTTCATACATTACAATGTCCTCTGACATAATATGCCACTTGAGAGACAAGGCCTTTTTTATCTTAAGCATGATGAAATATGAAGGATAATAAAAGGAACAACACATTTTTCTTAAGCAAAGTGTTTCGTCGAAGCTATTGCTTCAAGGCCAGTTCAAATGATTTAGTGTTTTTCGAGCTAGTGGTTCTTAAGGGTGGATAATAGGGATGTTATCTGTATTCAAATATAATTTTGACTTGTAGTAGTAATTTTTATAATAGGATATCTCAAAAAACACAATAGTTCATTGTATTATTACGAAAGGAGATGGTAAAGTTTTGTGCAAGCTCATGAGCAACATTTCAGATTGTAAACAATAATGTACTGAATAACATGGTTCCTATTACACTAAGCTCTTTTATTTTATTGCAAAAAAATATATATTACAAAATAAAATAATTATTGTAAAAATGGCAACATAGAAGTCATAAAAGTGCCCAAAAGTGCATAGTCCATAGTCAAATAATGTTGTTGAAAAGTTGTTTTTAATGTCATATTCACATTTATGAAAGTTGACATTTCGTATTTTCAACCATAAATGTTTTGGGTACGCTTGTAGTTTTTTATTGATTTTCAAAATTGACCCTGGCTATGAATAAATAAAACGACAGTATTCAACGTAAAGTAGTAAAAACTAAATTGTATTACGATATTGAAATTTTATTTTCTTCAAAATGGCCTCCCGTGTGATGTTTTCCAACGAATCAAAATATTTTTTAGCCGCTTCTATCAGTCAAGATTTATGAAAATGCTAAGGTAAGATGAATTCTTACAAAAATAACTGTACCTACGACAAAATGGTGCTCATAAGTTGGCCCAAATCTCATAGAAACTTTTACTATCTCTTTTGAATAATATTTCGTGAAGAAAATGCAATTAAATCACTCATAGTACAAGCGTATGACGTCACTTGTTATCAGCATTAGACGCTATCAAAAGGAAAGCCTTCTAAATCACCATAGCAACCTGTAAGTTTTTGGCAACGGGTAACGTCACAGCGGTCTCGTGATATGTATTGGCGTTTAGTAGCGAAATTTAAAATATTAGTTGTATACAAGTAATTATGGTAACTATTTAGGGCTATAATCGGTCCACGATTTTATACATTGTCCGAAAATTGTTAACATATACTATACATAACTATTATTTTTATCTAACTTAAATATTTTGATACTTAGTAAATACAATTGTGTGCTTTTTTCGTTTAATTCAATTTGTTTAAATATTTATTAGCAAAAGAGATATTTCAATAATATATGGAGACCCGGCCAGGTCTATGTACACTATACTGAAAAATAGGTAAAAATATGCAAAACAGTGTTCAATTGTCCATTTTCTTTTTATTTGCTGTATTACGTGGTACAAAACAAGAATTGTTAATGAAAAAACTGCGACACGGCTAAATATTCAACTTGGCGTGTATGTCACTTTAGTGACGTTTAGTTCACTTCTATATCACCCGCCATATTGAAATAGTGAATAACGGTAAAATGGACAAAAAAAACAAGTTTCGTACAAACAAACTATGCATGAAAACGAATTATTAGTATTTTTCAGGGATTCAGGAGATATTCCTGATTTTTTGAAATACTGTACATACACTTTGCCGGATATGAAAAATCTCCTTTGCCTTGAATTAAGAAATAACCATTTTAGGAAGCATAACATAGTGGGAAAGCTCATTTAAGCACATAAATATTTACAGCTCAAAGGGATCCAAACGTCCGTCTAAATATATTGTTAAAGCGGTCAATCTAATAAACAAAAATAATCTCACGAAAAGTGGAAAATTATTTCGAATGAAACAATGCTTATATAATACTTGTAATCTTTAAGGTTTCAGTAAAGTTAAAACGTTGATCTCAACTTTCGTAACAACAGTGTGTTCTTACAACGTGATTAAAATAGTAGGTACCGAAAACTCGAAGAATCCCATAAATTTTAGGCGGTTGATATATTAATGTTGAGAAGCTCGGTGGCGTAGTGGTTTGAGCACTCTGAAATTCTCAACTTTCGCCATGGTCGGACCCGGAATGGTCAATCAAATTTATAATCTTAGCACGTTACGCCGTTGGTCCCGGTTGTTACTGCAACCGTTTTAACCCACCAACCCGCATTGGGCCAGCGTGGTGGTGTTATGGTCCAAGCTCCTCATGTGTTTCTCACGTATAGGAAGGCCTGTGCCCAGCAGTGGGACGTACACAGGCTGATGATGATATATTAATGTTGATGAATAATTCATAGAAATAAGTTAAATTCATTTGACGACCAGCTGGCCGAGTGGTCTGTACCCCAGGCTACTCGGTCAAGAGGTCCCGGGTTCGAATCCCGGTAGGAACAAATGTTTGTATGATGAGTACGAGCATTTGTTTACGAGTCATGGATGTTTATATGTTTATTTAGTATATTTATATACATATTATTATCATTATTTCTCCGTTATCTAGTATCCATAACACAAGCTCTTAATGGTGCTTACTTTGGGCTAGATAATAGGTGTGAGTGTATAAATATTATTATTATTATTTTAAAATAGCGAACGCTGCACCATTGCATGCTCTAGAGAAAATAATACACTGCTTTTCTCTTTGAATTAATGAATTTTACTTTTTTACTCTCGCTCCACATTTAGGATCTTAACATTTAGTCGATGTCATAATGCTTATCTAATTATAGCATTAGTAAAGTTGTTTGTGTTTTGAATAATGATGATTTAGAATTCGAATAAAAGAGACAAAAACACTGTGTAACTTTATAAAGCTTATACAGTGGTTAAAAGCGAAGCCGCTTGAATAAAGATCAACGAAAAGTAAAATATGTAATTACAATAATTAGATGTGCTTTTGGTATATCCCTCCGTAAGTAAAATTCGCGGCGACTTACCCGCTATTCATCTACCAAGAGCTGCTAGCATCTATCTACCTCGCCAATGATCAAGTGAACAAATTTCTTTAGCGTTTTCTTTTTCTATCCATAGATTTATAAGTTTTTACAGCCTGGGAATGGTTTTCATGTAAACTCACCCATTTTAACACACACCAAAGTAGCTTTCGATTTGTAATTAAATTATTTTGCAAACGCCCCATGTAATAGCATCAAAATACGTTTAGGGTGCGTACCTCAGGTAAAAGCAGGTGACAATGGATAATTTTACAGAGTACGGACTACCCTACCAATATTCTCTCAGGTAATAAGGCATTCCAATAACTGAGCATTTGTTCCCGATAACGACGTTGACAGATTAAATACAGCATCGCAGATGTAAAATTTATATAATAATAATTTTAAGTTATATGACTGTATTACTTACAATAATTTTTCTTCAATTCCATTGTCGCATTAAAATACGTCAGAGTCTATCTAGTATCTGATATGAGACACTTATACGATAGATATAAGTAATACATTAATTCTCAGTTTGTAATTAACTGTAACATATATCAATAAGAAGATTAATTGTAACTAGAAACCTGTGAAATAAATTGTAGTTTTTACATTTATTTAATTCATATGACATTAATAATATTTTTATGAATCAACGAGAATTATTGCCGCTAGTACAAAATTGCATTCATAGTATTTTTACCAATAGTAAAACCAAAACAGTAAGTAGTGTGGTGTGGTGCTGTACCTACTACTCTCATCACTATGGGCAGGTAATATCGTATCCTACATCCTACGAAAAGAGTTACTAATTAGGTACACAAAGAAAGACAAACGTGAGCCAAATAAAAAATAATAATTGTAGTCTAGTTAAGGGATTACCTTGGTTGTATTAACCTAATTATTTTCTTATAGGCAATACAGCTTTCTATACAACCATATAATTCAGTAAGAGTTTTGTAGCAAAAACAATATTGATTATTGAACGTTTAAAATTACATGATGAGGGAATTTAAGTGAATGGGCAACTACTGGTGTTTATAAAAGTTGTAATAAGTCATATCAAGATCTTATAATTACAACGGGGTAGCACTTGGCCTTTATCTCACGCGATGGTGGGTAAGAGAAGATAAAGAGGTCTTGACTTAGATTTATAATTTGCAATAGGGTTTTCAATTACTACATATTTTAATGGCAAAATAAGAGTAGGTATCGTCAAATTCAGTAATAAGTAAAATATATTTTGTAAGTAGTCCAAAACAACTTGATTTGGGTTGAAAAATCAACATTGTGAACCAACGTTATCAAGAGCCGATTACGGCATACCGTGGGCGCGATACGCCGCGCGAGTCTCACCCGGCGAGTCACACAACAACAAAATAGTTTACAAAATGGCTGCCGCGTCGACCGTTGCCGTTTCCGGGAAACGTTGCGCGCGCGGCGAGGTCGCACGCCTTGCCGCTCCACGCAGCACTCGCTATCTTATAAGAGTTTAAGGTTTTCTAATAAATTATGGATGATTTATCGTCATGAATACAAATGTTTCTCGCGTTGTAATTAATCATGTAACGCGATTCGTCCTTCAAAATAGAACTTGCGTTGTTTGATTGAATTATTCATTGAAATCGAGTACTTTTATAAATAAACAAAGTATCTTACAACATTAAAAAAATGTTCTTCCCTACCTAATACGACACAGAGAGACAATAGTTTGAAGACTTATGAAAGATATTTATCTAAACGGGGAAAAGCATATGGGGTTTAATTTAAGTTTTATTAATAAGTAAGTAAGTATAACTTTTTAGAATGTGTGAATAGTTATGAAAAACATCTTGCATTGCAACGGGACTCGAACTAGCTAAATAAACAAACAGTCTGCTATTTTATCATTAAACTTTCATCTCTAACCGGACCGCCTGGCGTTCACACACAATAGAAAATCTATTGTGTCGGATGTGGGAAATTAACAAACCATTTAAAGGAAGATCATAAAGATCACACTTAATTAAAAATACTTCGATACGAACTGTAGGTATACAAAGTCTTGATCTTTGATTATAGGTATTGATTTGTAAGATGAATCTTCGTAATTATCAAGAGTGCGAACATTTTAAACAGTTAATATAACATGGTCTGTAGGAAAACACGTGGTCTCCGATTCGGTATAGGTACCATACTTAAGTTAGTTTGTTTAAATTACAGAAAATTGCATCAACTTAACTTTTTAACTTTTGAAAAAGGGCAACGTTAGTTAGTTTTCTAAACTGGATTTATTTTCACGATTGCAGGAACTTATTTGTAAGAACAAACTCAAAGGAACAACTTAGAAAGAGCTGTTCTCAATGGTGTAGTTTGTGTGTTTCTTATGGTCGCTGTGACTTATATAGTAAGTTATCGAACCATAAGCTTTTACTTTGTATGGAGTGAAATCATAATTGCTTTTCTATTTCATATTTGTAAATTATTTATTTGCAAACACGATTCATCGACGAAAGTGACCACATGAAAGACGACTTCGAATTAATAATTCTATGTTGTCTAATTTATCTCTTGATGAGAATTATTTAATTAATTAATATCAGTTCTTCGATTAAGGGCCGGTTGTCTAATCTTAAGTAGAACGAGTTGATAGTTAATATACAAGAAAGCTGTGAATACCTACTATAAAGCTCAAAATCACGACGGTCATCTGGTCTATTTGGCCCTGGGTTCGAATCCTGATGTATGATGAGTACGAATGTTTGTTGACGAGTCATGGTAATAGAATGTGTATGTTTTCGAATATAAATATACATATTATTATTTCTTTATTCACTATCTAGTATCTATAATATGCTATTAATGATGCCTAATTAAGCTTGATAATAGGTAGAATACTATTAGTTAGGTAAATATGATTCGTGGATTGCAAAATCGGCCCTTAGCGTTAAGTATACTTAAGTACAGGGAAAATTGTATGTCGTTACATCTTATATTTTCTAGCAGAATATGCTAGAAAAGCAAAAGTAACTACAATTTACTGATAGCCATTTGCGTTGCATACAGTAACTACTAAAATTTTTGTTTCACTTATTTACTCAAAATCAAAGAAAGACAGATTTAGGTGATCTTCTACATAAATAATATTATTTGTCCTCTATGCGTTCCAATACCATCGATCAGATTGTGATGAAACTTTGGTAGAGTGTTCTGGGCACGTCCGCAAAGTTTCCTGGATTACAGTTACCTAACAGTTTTCTCTTTACGGTCATTACAGAGCATGCCGGGCAGCTATTTAGTACAACATTAACTCCACAACATGTTGAAACTGGCTAAGTACATCATTTTTGTATTGAATTGGAATATAAGAGCTGAATCAGTATTAAAAATCGTAACATATTTCCTACAATCCAATTTAACATAGTTTATACTTGCATACAAAGTGCGCAGTGATTCATCGCACAAAGGGGATGAGTAAATGTGCGTCTCCAAAATAAACTAAGTGGGAGGCATGAATCAGATGCTGCTTTGATTCAGTGCGGTAAAAACCTAAATTTCATCTCCATTACGTCACTTTAGGAACCAGATAATATATTTGCTTATCGAAATTGAATACAAATGATAGAGTTAAGAGTGTTTTGTCAAAGTGACACATGCATTAAATTAAATAAAAAGCCTTCCACACCTTTCGCCCCTTGTCAGCCCGCCAGCCTCCTCAACAAAAGAATACCTACTGTATCTAGTTTGTAGACTCTTCAAAAATTAATGTAGCTAATTTTATATTGTAGCTGGTGCTATAAACTTAGTACACATGTAACGCACAAATATTTTGTTTGTGTAAATATGTGTTAGACATGAAATCTTTTGACAATATTATTTAAAATCTAACAATGAACCAGGCAATAAAACAATAAAGTTTGGTAGAAACGAAGAGGCTTATCGCCACATGGAAAATGAAAATATCTTTATTCAATTAGGCCCCCCAAGAAGCACTTTCAAATCGTCAAAAGACCCTTATGTCTAACACATAAAATAATATTAACTAACAATGTCTTATTGTTTGTCTTTCTGTCTTGTCTGGATCTACGTAAGCTAATAATGTTATTATGTCAGTCTATCGGTCTGTCTGTCGATCTGTCTATCAGTCCGTATGTCAGCCTGACAGTCTGTGTCAGTCAGTCTGTCTGTCTATATGTCAGTCTGTCTGAATTTACACCGGTTCCAAAAGTTGAACTACCGAGAAGATTCCGGCAACAAACTCATGTAGTCACTCTTTTCAATTATTAAGTTACAATGTTTAGTTACTTAGTAATAGTATTAAGCAGTGCAGTGTCACACAGAGTATACAAACTAGGTATATAAGCATACCAAGAAGATGACAAGATTATTTACTTTATTTAAAGGCTGTCCGACAATGCACCATCACAATATAGGTAGGTATTATAGTACACAAAGATCAAGAGTTAATATACAAAGGCCTGATAAAGCCAAACATCTTTCAATAATTTTAAACACTTGTCTGACCACGTCATTACAATAATAATTGTATTGTTCTAAATAATTCCTATAATGCCATATACCTACATCCCTCAAACTCATACTATTGGTGTCTAAGTATGTAAATTATTACAAAATCAAGGAAGGTTAGAGATGACCATTTCCACTAGTGGCACCTGTTCACAGGTATGACGCATTGATAACGCAACAGTAACTTATCTGAGGTATGTTATCAGAGAAATAGCAAATTCTTGCGGCTTTAGCTTCGACTGTGTATTGAATTTTTATTGATAGTCAAACGTCAGTAAGTATTTCACAATAATTGCTTTTTAATACACCGCAAACGTAAGCAACAAAACAATATAATATGCAAGTGGACTACTTATAGTCGGAGAAGTGGCAATAGGAACCTTCTTAATAAAATGGACAACATTACATTAAGTGAAAAATAAAACTTTACCACAAATCATACTATATTCAAAAATTTTTTTACAAGCAATTTCCACATTTAAGTATTATTTTTTAGCTGTCGTTTCAAATACGAATAATAAGTGGTTTCATCAAAACACGCGTTATAGTTATAAGCAAGTCAAATTTCTCAAAAATTTTATGTAAGATATATTCGACGTCATTAATTTTTATGAGCCGGAACCTATAAGTTTAATGGTACGAGGTACTTTATACCATCCACTCGTATAGGTACATATACTCCATATTTTTTCACAGATTAGCTTTCTAATCTTTAATTTAAAGGGGAACGGAGCCCAAAGCGGACACCATTCCCAAAGCGGGTTATTCCCTGCATAAGTCTAAATCAAGCGTAAATGAGAATGCCAATTAGACAGATGTAGATAACGTTTATTTGCATCGAAAGATACTTTGCATCAAAGGTCACAAATTTACAGTAAATAAACACGTTTTTACCAAGTAGCTGTGTGCCGCAGTGACAAATGAGTAACAGCTCTGTATGTTTTTTGCAGCAGGAGAAAAATACTGATTTTAAAGACACGCGAGAACGCATTAAGAGATTAAAAAGGAAAAGTATAATATTAAATAGCCGTTCGTGCTACTGATACTTACATTCTCATCATCGCTTTAAGCGGACAGTCGAACATACAGGTACCTACTCGCTTTGGGGACCTTTCCTTTTTTCGATGGCTGAAATCTTAAGTTTGCTAGACATGATTCACATACTTAAAATATTTGCACATTTTGAAATACCTATTAGCTTAAAAAATGCCTTTCTAGATGCTGAATTCGAAACGAATTTGTGTAACCAGACTTTTATTTTTATGACAAATTTTATTTCATTTCAAAACAAATTTTGAACAATATTACCTACGTAATATGATATGACATTGTCTAACGATATAATTAAGCCAATCTAATGGATACTCGTATTACTCAACAAGGTGAAATGTAGAACGTCATGTTTTTGTATACAAAGTAAAATGATCAATACACTTCTTGTTTATTGCAAAGGAAGACAAAAATGAATACAAGGAGGTTACGACAATAAGACTATAAAATTAAACATGAGCATTATTAGTTCACAGAAATGTTTTGGAACTTTCGAATACATTTTATTTATTTGATAATTTTATATTATTTCATAGAAATGTCATGAAATTATCAAATAAATAAGACATATTTGAAAGTTGTAAAACATTTCTATGAACTAATATAGCCCATGTTTTAATTTATTGTCGCATTGTTATCACTTTATCAGTATCAGCCACCACCCTCTATAAATCAATATTTTCTTTAGATCATGAATACATATTTATTGTACGTAATTGATTATTAGAATCGTTGGTAATCAGTAGTATAGTCTTAGGAAAGTGTCTTCTATTTAGCTTTCTTTCACTATTTAACGTTGTACTCCCTTTCTACTAGGTTGCTTTGAAAGCAACATACTTAATTTCTTTCTTTCCGGTACGTATTTAATTATTATTACGATTTCATTTATTTTCAATAGTTCCTATAAAAAAATAACAATACTTAGTTCCCATAAAGTTCATAGTTCTTTTCACAAGGTATCACAAAGTCCATTTTAAATAAGGTGAGTCTTTTAATGTTATTGTGTTATTATGTTGTTGTGTGTTTGTCTGTGTTGTTGTATGTTATGTGTTTGTTGTCTTGTATGTTATTGTCGGACGGCCGGCTGGTCGAGCGGTCTGTACCCCTTGCTATACAGGCTACTCAGTCAAGAGGCCCGGGTTCGGATCCCGGTAGGAGCATATGTTTGTATGATGAGTACGAGCTTTTGTTTACGAGACATGGATGTTTATTTATTTATTTAGTATATTTCTAGTATTTATATAAACATTATTATCATTATTTCTCCGTTATCTAGTATCCATAACACAAGCTCTTAATGATGCTTAAGTACTTTGGGCTAGAAAATAGGTGTGAGTGTATGAATATTATTATTATTATTATTGTCTGACCCTAAACGAAAGTAAATTGTTTTTTCTTAGTAATAAAAATAATAAAAACCTGCCATGTGCGAGTCGGACACACGCACGAAGGGTTCCGTACCATTATCTATAAACAAGCGCCTACCTGTTGCCGTTATAAATATCGAGCAAAAACAAGAAAACAATCACGTTTATTATATGGGAGCCCCCCTAAATATTTATTTTATTTTGTTAATTAGTATTTGTTGTTATTGCAGCAACAGAAATACATCATCTGTGAAGATTTCAACTGTCTAACTATCACGATTCATGAGATACAGCCTGGTGACAGACGGACGGACAGCCGAGTCTCAATTACTAAATTGGGTCCCGTTTTACTCTTTAGGTACGGAACCCCAAAAACTAATATCAATACACACACATAAACACAGCAAACATAAGTGAAAATTCTCGAAAGTCTCATATCTCTCATATTACGAAAGCAATAAGAGGTCTTATATTTAGTGCCTATTAAACAAATATGAAATCTAGCATTTTCTGCTGGCTGCCATCTTAGATTTGCAATTTGTCATAGCTTACAGTATGCTACTAGTTAAGCGCTTTTATTTGATACCCATATTGAAGGGGGTTGTGAAAAAAATTATGTAACCTGCCATTTTGTTGGCAGCCATATTGGATTTTCATTTTTTTTAATACTGAACTCTATCGTAATAGTCAAGCCCTTTCATTTGATACCCGTATTGAGGTAGTAGTGAAAAAATATGTAATCCGCCATTTTGTAGCGGCGGTCATGTCAAATAAGTAAATTTATTTAAAATAATACAAACTGTGTAAAATTGTGTTGTGATCAGAACTACAGGTGTATACCAAATATTAGATCAAACTGCAAGGGGGTAAAATTTCAAATAACTAAATTTGGCCAATCCAAATAACAGGGCGAGCAAAATAAAACCGTTTACAATCAAATAAATACGTCTTAACATGATTTAATAACTGTATATAGGTATATGTATACATATTTAACTTCGTAGCACAAATTAGCTACGAAGATGCTACGTGCTACGAGGTCAAGTGACATTCACGTTGGAAATCCGTTAGTTAACCTATTTTACTATAATGCATCATACATGCAGCGTAATCTGATTTGATAATAAAACCAATAGAACTCAGTAGAGCATTTTATATCAATAAAGCAAATTGTACTTATATCTGGCAATCGTGACTAACTGTATCAGTTTTAAGAGCGTTATAAGTGAATTGTTTCCAGTAGTGGGGTAAAAAAAATCAACCTCTACCTTCACAAATATTTTCATTACGCATCAGACCTTATAAATTGCATCTGTTAGTGGGAGATCGATCCATACATAGAGCACCTATTTCCCAACGTCACTGTGTACATGTTGGATCGATCGGCTCACTGCGCATGGCAGTGACGTCCAATGCAGATATTTCATGTACATAACGCCGGGGACGGACTGAGGGTCTGAAGGATTGGCGCAACAGGCGTGAAGGTTACAATACTCAAACAATGAGCTGCTAGTTTCAGCATAACGACAAAAAGGCAAATTATTTTCGTAGCACTCTTAAAGATTTGGCCACACTACAAGTAGCAGTCATGCTGTATTGTTTTGGCAACGACGACCGGCATACCTTGAAGGTTGTTATTATTATCATACGCTTATGAAAATGATAACAACCATAAAACATCCTGGTCACATAATCTTTATCTTCATTCATACGTCCCACTGCTAGGCTCAGGCCTCCCTACATGGGAGAAAGATATGAGGAGTGTTGGGCCATAGCTCTACCACTTTGCCCCAATGCGGGTTGGTGGGTTAAACCACGGAGGAACTCGAGAATATAAATTTTGATTGACCCATCTCAGGATCGACCATGGCGAAAGTTAGGTACTTTGTTTTCATAATCGAAACGAAATTGAACAATCATTATCAAATCATCAGCCAATGGGCATCGGCTGCTAAGCAAGCCTAAGCAGAAGTAATTCATGGGTTATCTGCGTACTATCGCTATTTTAGTATTGACTAACTTTTATAGTTAACTTTAATAGATAGTATAATATACAAATGTTGTGAAAGATAAAATATAGTTTAGTCTTTTCAAAAATAGACTGTATAAGAAAATTTTAGGTCGAAGCCGTTCCTGTTGACCGCGTACATAGCTGCTAATACATAAGTTCCGAGTAAATAGTTTCGACCGCTTCCCATTGTTCGTGTTCTAATCTGAGTTCAGACTGTTAGGAATGTCAATAAAAAAGACTCAAATACTTTCATTTCTTTATTATTGCTTTATGAGTATTTTAGGTGCCACAGGTGGACGTGTAATGAATAACGAATTGATTGAATAGAATTCTACGTATTTCTAAATGAACATGAATCGAAACATAACCTTTAATGATAATTTTTTTTCCTGATAATTGGTATGTTACAATACCAATATTCTTTTAGGCATTGAAAGGGTAAAATTTGGCTTAAAAGTAACGCAAAAACAGAGGAAATTCATGAGGTTATCTAACTCTTCGGTAGCTTAATGGTCGGAGTAATAACCTGGATTGTGAGAGATCGCGGGTTCGGTTCCCGCCCCGCCCCATTTTTTTTCTAGTGATGGCATATTTCTGATTGGCATGGGTTTTAGGTCTAATGGTGTCTGGTCAAAGTCTTGGCCTTGAGACTTAAGTAATTGTTATTGAGAGACTGGCTTAATTAATGCTATTTTTAACCGACTTAAAAAAGAAGGAGGTTTTTAATTAAGTTGTTATTTTTGTTATGTATGTACATTGTACACTGATTACGCCAAGATTTCTGATCCATTAAAAATTTATTTAAAATCAGTTGGGTAGTTTGGTTTTGAAATCAAAATAACTGGAATAATTAAGTCGTCTATGTATGCGAAATTACGGTTTTTTGCTTTCCTATGACTTTTTAATGAAACGATACGATATAGTTGGAAAGAATATTAGATATACTTTCCAACGATCACCCAAAAGGATAACATAATTAAATTTAAGTAGGTACTTATCCCATAGATGATTTATTATTTTTGGAGTTCGATAAGTTGTTTCCAGAAACCATAGAAAGTGAAGCACAAAGTGACTCCTCCCTCCTATTTTTTCATTTTTACTGTTTTGAAGTCGATTTTTATTTTTGTGCAATAAATTTAAATTGATTTTATCAGGGAAGACACAAAAGTTTTTATTTCATATTACAAAGATTAATACCATTTAGTTTCGACGGCCGCCTGCCCCCTTATTCTCAACTATCGGATCACGGATTCGATTCGAAAAGTCACATGCCGTTTCGCTTTGACGCATAGCGATAAAAAGTGATAGGTATAGAGATTCCGAAATTCAATTATTTTCCGACAGTTGAGAATAAGGGGGCTGGTCAAGTGATCAGTAGCCCTGTCTACTAAACTAGATGTCCGGGTTCAAGTTCCGGTAGGCGCAGACATTGTATGATGAGTACGAATATATATACACTTCTTCTTCTTCTTCTTCTTCTTCTGTATGTTCAAGAGTCATGGATGTTTGTATGTTTTCTAATATTTATACAGATATTAGTCACCATACTTCTCCATTGTGTATTATTCGTAAGAAAAGGTAATAGATGTTAGTGTAAAAAAATATTAATGTTTCATTTATTTAATTAAAAAATTAAAACATTGGTAACGCTAATAATATAATTGTTCACCAGCATCGGACGGTAAGCGGTTACAGTAGTATTTGAGTGCTACGCTACATTAAAAGTGAAAAAGTCACTCGTACTATTTATAGCTTAGGATCATTGGAGTGACAGCATTGAGAACAAGGCTATGGAGTTTAATTGAGTACACAAGAAACAGAGCGACTCAATGGACAGTTTTTGACTTTTGATTGAGGTCGAATAGCTTCAGATTCGAGTACACAATTCTACTAGAACTATTCGGTGTATTGTTCCACCAATAAAAAGTAATAGACTATAGAAATACTTCAGTACTATATAGCATAAGCTCAATGCGCTATCAGATATTTATTAAGTATCGTGTGCATTAATTCAATCCGGTATCCGATGTTGCTGTTAATTGGATTTAGTAAGTTTAAATTCTTTTACATAATCTTTGTCGTTCTACCCATGAATATGACCTACTTTCACTATGAGACCAACTGTCAAATCACGAAAGAAAAAATGAGCTACTTATAAAAGTTCAATACTTACCTAATTGCAAATTAATCAAAGACAATATTAATGGATTTCCAAATAAGAGAAAAAGAAACACCAAGGTATGTATTGGATACATGAGACAAACTGTATCGAAAATCAGTATAATTAAATTTCGTGGACTACACTTGTGTTTTGTCATGCAGAACTCAAATTGACCACATAAGTAGTAAGCTCCAACAGTTTTCATGTATTTTTTTTTACACGAAGCACGGCAATTGACCCAATACCACCTGATGTGAAGTGGTAAGAAGAGTCCATATGCGAAGACAGCTAGTGCAGTTCAGACACTGCTCTAGCCGCCTTGCCGGCCCAAAACGTGCTTTTTCATGCCTATTTTGAAGGAACCCGTGTTATAGGAAGGAGGGACATAAGTGCTGGCAAAGAATTCCAAGTTCTGGAAGTACGACAAAGAAACGAGGCACTAAATTTTTGTGTGCGTGATATTGAGGTGGATATATTAAATTGATGACTCCGAAGACCGGCACGCGTGCTCCTGAGCAGGAAGGAGGAAAGTGGGATAAGGTCGAAAAGCTCACATGAACAGCTTATAGAACAGTTTCCACTAATAATCCAACAGTGAAATCACGAAAAAAATCAGCTGTTCCATACAATTACATTTATTTATTTAAACTTTATTGCACAATAAATAAAAAATGTACATATGGCGGACTTAACGCGTAATGGCATTCCCTACCAGTCAAGTCTTTTACCACCATAATGTACCATGTGACAAGCAATAAATAAATAAATAAACCAGGGGCTAAGCAGAAAACTCAAAAACCGGTGCACAGCAATAAAAAAGAAAAATATTTTGAACAAACTAAACTAAACAAATTAAAAATAGCTATATAAATATAATATAAACTACATAAATTTTACAGATAAGTAAAATTTATGTACACTTGTGTACTTTAGTAAATTATTTGTGTACATTAGGTCTCATATTATTATTTGCTTACCGTTTTGTAATTTCCTAAAATTGTGACTAAATAAACGTCTTTTTTTTCTTTCTTTCTTTCTATTCTTTTACAGCCAAATTACCAGTGCATAGGAGAAAGAGGAGTGAGAAGCGAATTATCAATTGAAAATGAAATCGATATATAATATACAAACGTGTTCTATTTGCATTGAGTGATTAACAAAATACTATTTATAGTAGGGTACGTGGGTGTTGGGGCCGGGTTACTTTGTACGAGGTAGAAATACAACATTATTTATGCGCGGGAACTCGGCTGCAAATTTCCAAAGTGGCGCAATTTAAACAACAGAGAAAAACTTAAAAACGTGTTTGTATTTATTTATCAATCCTATTACGAAATTACACTTCTCAATAAAAAAGAAAAATATAATAGGTAAGTACTTAAATTGTTGAAAAGTCCGTCTTTATTGTTGCGTTAATATCATATTACATGAAGATTTGAACTCATATTAATTTGAATATAAAAAATCTCATATTTCATGAACTCATTTAATAGGTATAGGTAAAGTTGATTGGAAACCGAAAATTAAGGATTCATAACCGAGAAATATAATTTAAGGATTTTAAGTCAGTACAAATACATACAAATTACTGACTTTAAAAAACTCCTCGTTTTTGAACTCAGTTAAAAATATACATTGATGAAACTGGAGGCCGCCATTCTGGCCATATTGTGTTTGTTTAACTCTGTCATGTAAATGTGCAAGATAAAGAATTTGTATCCATCTATAGACATCGATATAAAGACACAATAATACAAGAAAAAGCTGCGGTTAATTTGCACTTTGAAATGAAATTGAACAAAACTGTGTTATTCATCAAAGTAATAAAAATGAGTTGTCCCACAGCTTTGACTTTCACTACTTTTGTTAACATTGGTGAATACCTACTACGTCAGAAACGGCGAGGTGACGCATAGGTAATTAACACGATAGTGGTAATTCAGATTTCTATTTAATTGGTAAGAAACAAATGAAAATGAAGGGTCAATCATAGCCGAGAAATATAATTTAATGATTGTAAGTCGGTACAAATAACAATTTACTAACTTAAAAAACCGTTAAATATAACGCTGAAATGATATGTGCCTGTGAATCTGAAAAGACACAACTTTCGAGATATGGAGTTAGTGACGGTTCCTAAAACTAGATAAAATTATTTATAAAATTATATTAGAAAAAGGAATCGGATCTCTAGGTGAAACCTTAATTTTTATATTTTTTTGAATCTGAAACAGTCCAAATGTACAAGTTGATAAAAATGCATGTCCAGTTTATGGTCGTGAAAAAATATAGAATGATTGATACCAAGCTAATCTGCAAACATCCTAGATTAATGATAAATGTCGTATGTCTCCGCAGCATCGATGGTTTAAAAAATTTTGAGGGAAGAACACGAAAAAGAGGCAAAAAAACTTAACACTGAACAAAAAAAAAACAAGAACAATGAAACTTACTGTTAAATAATAAGAAAATTCGTCGTGATCAATTAATTAATCATCTGATCTGAGTTTAAAATAAAGTTTAGGTTTGCATTTTCATTTCGTAATTATTATTTGAAAAATCAATAATTAGCTTAAATTATTCTTGATACTAATAAGTAAATCAGCTCTATTTCGATTTTGTCTATAAAGAACTAAGGTCTATTTTACTATAAAAGTTTATTGCTTCGATTAGATTTTTCCTATGGGCGAAATAAAAGGGTACAACTTTAGAGGAATACTAAAGTTTAGTGTGACAAGATATAAATTTGGTATTTAACATGCATTCCTAATACAATATTGTATTTTTCCACATTGAATCTTTCCGTTCTTATTAAATGACATATTATTTATGTGTAAATAATGTGTATTTGTATCTGTGTTCTATTTTATTATGACTGCATTTTATATTTAAAGGTATATAGGTACAACTTTGGTACATAAGATCAAGTAAAATGTAACAAAAATTATGAAAATTAAAGCCAAATAAATAATAAAATTTATTTAAAAAAAAGAAATAAATTTATTAAGAATATGTATTCGTAGTAATTATGTTTAAATATGTATCTATTAGTACCTATTAAATAAAATTTATATTGTTTTTTTTTATATTTTTGATGCACTCGGTGCTGCCTGCTTCCACAAAGTGATGTCTCGAACATTTATAGGTTGGTTGAAAGAAATCTCTTATAGAGAGACCCTCGCTAACTTATTTTTTCGAAATTACTTGTTATTTGTAATTTGAAAGTGCAATAAAGAGTATTATAAATTTAACAGATTGTTTTATTGGACTCGAAGTCAAATAAATTACTTTTTTAGCTGTGCAGCAATATTTCATTGCTGCACAGCTAATAAAGTAATTTATTGAGAATGCCCTTATGAGAATGCCCGGTATTTTGGCCGCAGTTTGAACTTTGGATTAGATTTTAGATGATGACAACGTACAGTCAAAGACATAAGTCGCAAAACAAAATAAAGCTACAAAATTAACTGTACACAAGAACTTTCCCTATGTTAATATACAAAGGTATGTTCAAAACTCCTTGTTCGTCATAAAATTTCAAAAGTCACTAAACACTACCATCACTTAATTAACATCAAAAGTCGCTGGACACTAAAACTCGATGGAATAATCCAAAAGTCACTGTACGCACAAATTACACGAAGAAGTCAAAAATCAGCATTATTTCGACACTTTGTTACGTAATTATTAATTACCTATTTTATTTACAAATGCATTGCAATAAATCAATTGACTAATAAGCACATGATTTATACCTATATGGGTCATACACACTCGAAAAAAAAGTAGCTACTTCGCAATGATACATATCTACTAATGATTTGCACATGTTGAAACACTAAATATTTTACGTGTATGATTATTTTTTAAATTGAAAAATGATTCTTTATTTTGAAGCTAAAAAGGAAAAAGTGGGGTGCTCAATACTTTTGGGCAAGGCTGTATTTATCATAAATATGTGTATATGAATGTCTGTCTCTAATATAAGTTACGTTTAGTTCATACCACAATGACTTTATCTTTCTTAAAGCCTGCTGACAAATTTTATGACATGTAAAATTTAAATTAAGAATCAATTATTTAAGAAAATAAGGGCCGTTTATCGCAGAGGAAAAGAGACAAGGAGTATAGACTACGCCTGCATCAGAAATTTTTTTATTTTTTTTATTTTATACAACTAGATGACAAACAAGCTGACGGCCCACCTGATGGTAAGCGGTTACCGCCGCCTATAGACACCTGCAATAACAAGGAAAAATCACATGAGATTGCAGGTGCGTTGTCATCCTGGGGCCTAAGATGAAATGCCGTCCATGCCCAGTAATTACACTGGCTACATTTCCCTTCAATCCGAAACACAGCGAACTGTTTCACGGCTGAAATAAGAAAGGCGGTGGTACCTACCCAGGCGACCCTACATATGGGTCTACCACCTAGTGAAACATAGACATAGAATAAACTCGGCATATATAATTATAATTTATATAATATTGTAACGGAGTAAGGACTGTAGGTGTATGGAATATTAAGAAATTGGAGAGAAAGAAAAATACTAAGGTTTTGGTGACAAGTTAAAGAGCTATAATAACATGACAATCAAAGGTACAGTGACAGTAGTAAAAAAGTATAAAAACATAAATATATTAAAAAAGGTGTGCTATCCTGCACATGGTCCCCTTTTTAAACAGGTAGGCAAACCAACTTCTTCAAAGGCCTACGTAATACCCCAGCGCGGGTGGTCACGTCTGCCACTCGTATCACACCATCTTTCCCGGGAAAGACAGCCGTAACTCTGCCTTGGGCCAGGCTGATCTGGGTAGGTTTCCGTCTGCGACTATCACCATGTCTTCTACTTTGATAGATGGTGCATTTCCGGGTAGTCGTCTTGGGGCTAGGGTTGGTAGATACTCGTTTAACCAGCGTTTCCAAAATGTGTCTGCCATCACGAGCGCTCGCCGCCAACCGTATCTACTAATAGAATCTGAGGCACTTAAAGTTGCAGGAATTGGCTTGCCAGATGAAGAGCCAAGGATAAAATGAAGAGGAGTGAGGGCTTCCTGATCTTCAAAATTTGTGGGGACGTGAGTTAAAGGGCGTGAGTTCACAATCCCCTCTATTTCACATAGAAGCGTGAGCAGCACTTCTTCCGATGGGCATCTCTCTCCTAGGGAAACCTTCAGCTCTGACTTCACCGACTTGATGAGCCTCTCCCACGCTCCTCCCATAAAAGATGCAGATGGTGGTATAAATCTCCAACGAATCATCTCAGACGCCGAAAAGTTGAGGACTTCTTCTCCGTAGAGCGCTTTCAGTTGTCTATTTGCCCCAACGAAAGCGGTTCCATTATCGGAATAAATCTCCGATGGGGTTCCACGCCAAGCGACGAATCTTCTCAGAGACATAATGGCTGCGTCAGTGGATAGAGAATGAACCACTTCGAGGTGTATGGCTCGCACTGTCAGGCAGGTATAAAGCGCAACATACCTTTTTTCTTTCCTGCGGCCGATGGTAATTGTAATAGGGCCAAAATAATCCAACCCGTCAAAGGAGAATGGTCGTTGGTGGTGGGCAAGCCTTGCTTCCGGTAAATTTCCCATTGTAGGTTGAGAGGGCGAAGCTTTACGTAGGCGGCAAAACTGACAGCTGTGTGCTACTGCACGGACAGTACTTCTCAGGCTCCATATCCAATATGTTTGTCGCAGCTCGTTAATAACGGTTTCGTTGTTGGCATGCGCTACTTTACGATGGTGGTGTAGAACTAGGAGTCGGACAGTATGGTGTTTTCCGTCCAACAAGATTGGTGACTTCATTGCTTCACTGCAGAAAGCGGCAATGAACTGCAATGTTCTATAATAAGGTGATTATGAACTTTGGTAGCGGGCTTGAGCTCTAACGTAGGAGGGACTGTTGCTGGCTCATTGGGCCAAACAGAAGATAATAAAAAGTCTGGGCCTTTGAGCCAACGAGAGTCCTGCATAAGAGGTCCTCGCGCGCATCAAGTAATGTGATAACGATAACAATGATATCAAAACAGACGGAAGAGCATCAGCCAAGTTGAAAAAGAGTCGGTGTCAGCCTACCGGTCATTGTATATTTTACATAGCTATTCCGACCTAATTAAATTAAAACTCTATTTAATTTTTTTTGTCAATCTTATGCGAATAAGATAAAAAAATGGCACGACAATGACTTCATTCCCAAAATGAAAGAGCGAAACATGGGCACTCTTTTCAGTGATTGTCTTTGTTCAACATTCAAAAATACTAAATTAAAAATTTTAAGTAACCCCCGGCGACATTAATCATCTATCTAGCACCATCTCATTGAGACTATTCATATCTGCTGTAAGTTTCTGAAGAATTAAGCATTTCGCAGACATTTTGATGGTATAGGATCAGCTCAAGGATAGTATGTCATGGGAATGTCACCGAAGTGACAGTACACTAAATTTCAAATCAATCGGATGTGTAAAAGTTAGTAAAACCTTATTATCATGTAGAAAATGTGCTGATAGTCATCAAACGCCTAAACAGATCTTCATAAATTATAGCTAAGAACCATCGTAGGCACATTAGCTTTCAAACAAAAAAAACCGAATCAAAATCGGTCCATTCGTTTAGGCGCTACGATGCCACAGACAGACACACAGATACACAGACAGACACGTCAAACTTATAACACCCCTCTTTTTTCGTCGGGGGTTAAAAATGACTCAACTCTGCACTGTCTGTTCGGCAACAATAGGAACTTTATAGTGTGCAGGTGTTTTGTAAGTATGTGTTTATGGACTTTCGTTGCCATCAATAATAAATTATGTAGATTTATGAAATCCAGCAACTTTTGATAAAATATTGTTCACTAACTTTTGATATTCTTCAATGTACACACGACAGCACATCAAGTGTTACAGTTTCACTACGAATGCCGCCTCTATTACGAACGCAGTAAGGGCGGGCTTAAGGTCAAACTGTTACGTTTGATGTGATGTCGACTGTACAATATCGATCATTTGGTTTTTCATTCATTTGGTTTTGATTGGATCAACAATTTGTTCAGCGACATATGGAACTTTATATTATGCAGGTGTTTTGAAAATCTGGTAAGTCCAGCAACTTTTGATAAAATATTGTTTACTAACTTTTGACATTCTCAATGTACACAGAGATTTGATCAACAATTTGTTCAGCGACATATGAAACTTTACATTGTGCAGGTGTTTTGAAAATTTGGATCTGTTCATCAACTTATGTCTTCGACTGTACTTATGTAGGGTCGCCTGGGTAGGTACCACCGCCTTTAGTATTTCAACCGTGAAACAGTTCGCTGTGTTTCGGATTAAAGGGAAAGGTAGCCAGTGAAATTACTGGGAATGGAAGGCATTTCATCTTAGGCCTCAGGATGACAACGCGCCTGTAATACCAAGTGATTTTTTCCCTTGTCATTGCAGGTGTATATAGGCGGTTGTTACCACTTACCACCAGGTGGTCCATCAGCTTAATTATCATCTGTATGTATAAAAAAAACTCCATTCCATGAAGCTCCAGATGGTCGGTAATTGGGCCAAAAGCTACCCGAAAAGTAGGCCCCTACTTTTCAATATGCCCACATATTTATTGAAAGTACTTTTCTTTGCAGGTAAAAGACACGCTGTGTTTTATAGGCATTGAAAGTTACAAGTTTGCCATCTCCCCAGCGAGAGACTAAATTTAAAATCTCATCTGTTCGTTTCAACATATACTTCCTGAGGGAATGAATATTCGACCAACTGTCCTTTGCACTGGATACGTTTCTCAGTGCGACATTACTGTCATCTGCATACTTAACAATGCCAGGCATAAGCAAGTCATTGATGTGCAGCAGGAAAAGAGTCGGAGAGGGAACAGACCCTTGATGAACTCCGGCATCAATAATCTTAAGGTCATAAGAGCATCAACGACCACTCTTATCGACCATTCACTCAAAAAGTCAGATATATGCTCTTCGAAAATCCTACACGGCATAACACGCAGGATGGTAGGTACTGAGGGCGCCAGATTCGTTATAAATAATAATAATTATTAATTATCCACTTCTGGATGTCTCTTAAAATTAGATATTTTCACTAATGCTTTGAGTTCTGTAAAAACTACACACGTTTCAGAGATTAGTTTAGTTTTAAGGAGAATTTCGTCCTTATTGTTTGGAATATTGTCAGTTCGAATATTAAAATGAGAAAAAGGGAAATCGCTTGTTACTAAAAAAAAGTCATTTGTTTCCTAGAAGCCACGCGAGGGAAGCTGCGGGCGGAAGCAAGTAACTAATAATACGAAAAATTATAAACTTTATGGGTCTTTAATTGATTATAACACAATGTCCTAGTTTTAAAGTAGAGTTATGACAAAATTAATTACTTAACTATTAATAACTTTGTTATTCACATGAAAGACTGTAATTATGAAAGAAGTTTTATTTATATGAAGGTGGTTTAGCATTCTTTTATTTGAGTTTTATTCGTACTTTTTACTTATTTGGTATAAGAAGGAGGTATCGTTGAAATCTTTTGTTTTGTATCAAAAAGTTTTTAAACACTCATTAGCACCTCGATTGAGGACAAAATTATTTTAAGACATACATATATTAATAGTGCGGAAATTTAAATGATGTTGAGACATAACGTAATTTTATTCTGAGAGTGTGAATGAAAGATAAAAGTTGTGTGAAAGCCGTCTGCAAGAAATTAGAATCTTAACCTAGTTTGCGTTTGTCATACATTAAAATTATATTTAGTTACAAAAGTTGGTATTAAGGATCCATGAATGTATAAATATTTCAGAAGACAAATCTTTTTTGTGTCACAAACAGTCGACAACAGAATTATTTGAGCCTTCAGGATGCTCAAAAATAGATATGTTTTTTTTTACTAGATAACAAACAAGCAACGGCCCACCTGGTGGTAAGCGGTTACCGCCGCCTAAAGACACATCCTGAGGCCTAAGATGAAATGCCTTCCATGCCCAGTAATTACACTGGCTACCTGTCCCTTCAATCCGAAATACAGCGAACTGTTTCACGGCTTGATGTATGATTTTGTTTTAGGCAAAGCTCCCGTTTTCATAAGAATCACCTTCCACTTGTTAAAGATTTCAGTGATGCCACAAACAAGACGCAGATCTGGAAAAGTGCAGCTATTTTTGATCACTCTAATTCTGATGCTGACTGTACTTTCTGCTTGACTTTTCGGTTGGTGGTCCATTCAATGGAAGGAGACTGGAAGTCGCCGGAATATTACCGAGCAAGGAGGTCTAGTATTAAATATTTTAGCGTCGAAGTTTAAATTATAGACCAAAGACGTTTCTTACATTATTTTGCTGTTAAGTAAAGATTTGTATTTAACTGATCACCATACAAACCTAAGCTAACCAACCTTTAAAATATAATTGATCATCAAGAATTATAATTGGTCATCAACAAAATACCGACAACAATTTGTAGATAAATTATTATTTATGATGACCACACTAATATTTTTTTGTATACCCTTTCAATTTGTCCCATTAGTAAATTAAAAAAAAATGCTTATTCTCTGTTTAAATTACCTATTATGATGTGGTCCTAATTTTATTTCTCTTTTCAGTGTCCTATTTTTTGCTATTTATAAACACGGTATAACAAAATATAATATGGCATACCATAATGAGGAGATTGGTAGGGTAGTGGTTTGAGCGTTCTGGTTTCGTTTTCAAATATGAGTTAACCAAAATTTATAATCTCGAGCTCCTCCGTGCTTCGGTAGGCACGTATAGCCTTTGGTCCCGGTTGTTACTGCAACCGCTTTAACCCACCAATCCGCATTGGGCCTGCGAGGTGGTGTTATGGCCCAAGCTCATCATGTGTTTCTTCCGTGTAGGAAGGGCTGCCCCAGCAGTGGGACGTGTAATAGGCTTGTGATGATGATGATGATACCATAATGGAAAAATGTAGTATTAAGATTCTAAATTGAATCTAATAATATTAAGAATCATATTAATAAGTTTTTTACTTTAGCAACTTAGTTATTTACTTTATGTATTATATTCCATGACATTTCAGTAATGTTGAATGTATCTACTAATGACTGAAGGTAGCTTATGACTGAAACTACCGTCAGTCACTAAAACTTTTAGTTTATCTAGCTAGCTGAGGTTTATTTTTACAGTTTGGTCGTGTGGTTTTGTTTGTTATATGAAACAAACAAAACCACACGACCTTTCGTCCAGATTCATTAATCTAGCCCCAATGGCTCGCTGGTTCTGATATTTCAATCAACGTTTTTTTTCAAAAACAAAAACTAAGTCCTACACTTATAATATAGGTATTAAGTACTAGTCGCCGCCCACGGCTCCGCTCGCTAAAAACACTAGTTTGTTTGTAGTTTGTAGCGAAAACGAAGGCAGATAGCAGAGCTGGTCACCCTAAACACGACTTGCTAAAAAAATAATTTGAAATCGTAACTAACCAGCTGTTTCAAATAATTTTTTTAGTAAGTCGTGTTTAGGGTCACCAGCACTGCTATCTGCCTTGGTTTTCGACAGCGTCCCACTTACACCCTGTATTACTAAAAAAAGTGTGGGCATATTGACAAAATTAATAATACCTTTGTAATACGAGTGTATGTTTTTATTCATAGCTGTCATAATAATAGTTGTTTAAGTTGTTTTAATTCTGGAAAGTAATTAAGCATTTTTATAAATTTTTATAATATTCCAAAACTTTTAAGTTTGAATTGTTTTTATAGGCAACAGTAGCGTTTATTTTCCGAATTTGTGAAAGATAGCGCCATATTCATACTTAGGCAACATCCCTATTATAATCTCAGATTTCAGAGTGCTCAAAAATAACTATGATATTTTAGAAAGGCAACCTTGTTACGCGGCGTTAGAATTGCCTTTCATTTGTTAATGATTTAAGTGACGCTACAAACAACATACGATTCTATCATTGTAGCATAAGAATTGCTTTTCTGATACAGTGAAGATATTTTTGATAACTCTGAGAGCTAATGCTGACTGCTAGTCATATCTATACAGCTAAGTATCATATGGGGATGCAGCTGAGACTTAAGTGATGCAACACGTTGGTACGACGAGCGAGTATTTAACAGAGTGGCAAAACAGTTGGATATAGACTTATTTACTACTTGTTGTTCTAGTGCGTGGCGGTTACTTAGTAGGTTGGATTTTTAATTAGAAGATTCAGTTGTTAGCTTTTGTTGAGGAGGTAGGAGGATGGAGTAAATATATCTATGCAAACAAAAGCTCGCTTCTTGATTGGGGCGCTCACAGGGCATTTTGCTACCAACCACGTGTTACATAAAATGCAACTCTCCCCAACACAACTTTGTCGAGCATGTGGTGAATGCCAGGAATCAATGATGCATATCTTGTGTCACTGTGATGCCCTGGCTAGAACCAGAATGAGTCTTTTGGAAGTGGCATATTCAAAGCCAGAAGACTACAGGCTCTTTCTGCCTAAGGATATAGTTAGGCTAATGGCATCTATATTCTGGACACAGGAAGAGTAAACGCAGGGGAGGCAATGGGTCGAAGTGCACTGTGACTTAGTCATGGCCCCACTTTAAGATAAGATAACTTTTGAGCACCTATTTAGCTGCAATTAAGATTCTAGTGACATGACTTACATACTAAGTATTGTGTTTTTCATACATAGCTCATGCTGCGTGTATTAGTGGAGTCCTTTTATTGGCCTGTCTGTTTTTATCAAGTTTGTCCCTCTGTGTATTTTTAGCTGTTGGTCTTCCAATAAAATAGATAAATAATAAGATCACGCGTATTAAGGAGATTGCCATATTATGCACCCAGTGGACCTTCCGCCTAAATGCTTACTCGAAATTGCCATGGCTTATTCGTTACGTGTTATTGTAATTTCATGCTGCCTAAAAAAGCAATATCGCTTTCGATCATTGCATTCGAAATTGTCTTCGTCCTTATGGTACGTGCGAAGGCGATATTGATTTAGTTGCGATACGAAATGATGATATGACGTCATAAACCCTAGCGATTTTGAAAGCAATGTATCAAGGTGAAACAGCCCTGAGGCTGACGAGAATACTTCTGATATTTATTGAGTTATATCTGAATATAAGTCAATAAATATCAGAAGTATTCTCGTATACTCGATTAAAACAGCAGGTGAACCGCGATGAACCGATTTGCCACTCGGGCAGATTTGTAGAGTGAATGCAGCAACGGTGCAACCTACAAAACTCGCAATTCTAACTGTATACCCCACCGCCATCGCCATTCCGCCTACATCGTCTCGGTCGTGCTAAAATAGATACTTTTACAAGTTACACACTCTTAAAACTTGTTTTGTGGAAGTATATATTTCATTATTGATACAGGAGGAACTTAATTTGTTAAGCCGTTTTGTGTCTAGAATGTATGGCTTAACAGGTTAAAAATTCGTCCTGTTGCTATCCACCTTATGATAAGCTAATAATGTCTTTAAAAAACTTTAAAAAGAAACATTGGTGTATGTATAAAAACGCAAATAATATCAGACACAGTAGCTTTTCTTTATTGAGTGAGAGCGCTTGTGGCCAGGCAAAGGACGAAAGGTTAATTTAGTACTTAATTGTTTTATTTTTTAAATTAATTCTTTTTCAAGTTTCAAATCAAAACGTAACAAGAAATACAAGCTTAGTTTTTGAGAGCGTTACTTAAATTCCGTATTATAATTTCATAAACAAAATAAACTCTGATATTTAATCCCATTTAAAAAGTAATTACTGTGCGCACTGAACTCACACAACCCGCAGTCATATTTATACAACAAAAACGGGGAGAATTCCATTCCCACGTCACAATTGCCAATTATTTAATTTATGAAACTCAATTAGGATCATGCTGTGTAGAAAAAGATGAAGTGTCACATATTTGCTTTTAACTTTTATCGTTCTTAGTTAGTAGATAAGTCACCACTTAATAAGTCGATTTTAAAAATTCTATTAATGGTATTTACACATGGAAATGGTTTCAGTTAAATTAATTCAATTATGATATTCTAAACCTAGGAATCCTAAGTGGGCTTGCTCTCAGCGATTTATATCAATAATAAGGATACCACATACATAATGAGTAGGAGGTGAGAAGAGATTCCTTTTACCAATATTTTGCAAAAGAGAAAACATTCTCCTTTAAACATACTATAATTTTTATGATTGAATAAATCATTACATTATATCTCGTTATATTGTTTATTAATAATAATTTGAAGGGCCCATAAATGCCTCAAGCTTTCATTGATACAAAGGAATTTGTGAAGGAAAGTTCCAGTACATGACTCACCCACACAGAAGTTTGGTAATGGTAAATACGGGTTGTCTATGATGAAGTTGAGCATATTATAAAGTACTAGTTGACGGCAGTTGCTCGGATAGCATGGACATTAACGCTGGACCGCAAGGTTCGGTGCTGTATCCAACTTTGTTCCTGCTGCATATCAATGATATGCTGTCTATTGACGGACTGCATTGTTATGCAGATGACAGTACTGGTGACACTTAATATACGGGTCGTGCTAATACCCCTCGGTCTTCAGTGGCGAAAAGTCGCTTTGTGTTGAAATCGAGAGTTCTCTAATCCTAGTCTTCGATTAGGGATCTCTAAACTTAATCCAATTTAACCCTACTAAGACACAAGTTACTACGCGTTTACCGCTAAATATAACACACCCCTTTCCATCGTTTTACAGGGTCGGCAACGCGCAAGTGATACCCCTGGTGTTGCAAGCGTCCATAGGCTACGATAACCGCTTACCATCAGGTGGGCCGTATGCTTGATTGCCTTAGGGCTGATTTTTCAATCCTCAGATAATTTTTATCTCGAGCATAATTTCGACGTTTTGACAGATTTTCTATAGAATAACTGTTAACTTGTCAAAAATATTCTTTAGTTAAAAATTATCTGTCGATTGAAAACACACTAAGTACTGATTTATTATTTCATTTCAAAGTCGCGAAGAAACAGTATACCATTATTAGTTATTTTATCTTTTTATAGCTCTGAAATCAATCTCTTTGATGTTTATAGCCATATTTAAAAGAGAAAGCAGCCTACACCAGTATTCTGAATAAGGCCATTTAAATTTCTAGCCACTCAAATTGCCTATCCTACGAACGACCTTTCAGAAGATTGTGGTCAAATTACACAACTTTTGTAGTAGCGACAATGGTTGCTAGACTTGCCAGAGCACGATGTGAAATCGTCACATGGGAGTAGAGACAGAGGAGTACGATAACGCTTCATTACTTCTGTGGTAGAGGGGCTACCCCTCAGATTTTGAGCTCCGTAAGGGTAAATCGGACCACACAAAAATTAATACAAAGTGACGGTAGTTACCTTATCAAAGACAACATCTTCAGTCCTTCGTGACCACCTTACATTTTGTACCGAACGCCTTTTATTTCAATAATGAAAAGAAAATACAAATGAATAATAAGATTTTACCAGCCACCGCTTTATTATTGAAATCATATAGGTAATGTTGAAATTAATGTAACAGCTTAGCGAATTCATAACGACGCGAATTCATAAGCGGTGTAGCAGAGGATAATATTTCCGTCTCGGTGTAGGTTATTACGTGAATGTTATGCTACACATTTAGCTGCGGTGGTACGTAACACAGGTAACGTTATAAGCGCATTACCATTATACCATACAGGTGTTTCGACAATGTAGTGGATTTACTTCTTTTTCGTTTTGACTTATTGATTAGGTGACAAAGATTTTTTTTATATACAACTAGATGACAAACACGCTGACGGCCCACCTGATGGTAAGCGGTTACCGCCGCCTATAGACACCTGCAATAACAAGGGAAAATCACTTGATATTGCAGGTGCGTTGTCATCCTGAGGCCTAAGATGAAATGTCTTCCATGCCCAGTAATTGCACTGGCTACCTTTCCCTTCAATCCGAAACACAGCGAACTGTTTCACGGCTGAAATAAGGAAGGCGGTGGTACCTACCCAGACGGTGGTAGTATACACAGGGTGGTGCCGTCAATACGTCAATAAATTAAAACATGAGCTATAAAACAACTTATTAATTTGATAATTTTATGTCATTTCTATGAAATAAAGCAGCCAATGTCATTTCATACAAACGTTATCAATTGAATAAGATGTTTTTGAAAGTAGCAAACCATTTCTCAGAACTAATATCGTGTAAATCGAAGAGCTTTTGTGTGACTGTTAGAGTGATTGGTAGGTTCAAGGTCATTTTTTTATGACCCTTTTAAACGAAATCCTTTTGGTTATAAAAAATAACCTTGAATCTACCAATCACACAAAAAGACTTCAGCACAAGACTATCCGCCTAGGCATCTAAATGAGCGGAATTCCAATACGCCATGTTGTTAAACCATCTGCGGAGGCATTTAATTGAATACCGGCATTTAATCAACGGGCTAGGCATCCAATTAAGGGGCGGATTTAACCAGATGTCGGCGACATATAGACGCTCGTGATACTTTGGGCTTTACGAACGTCTTGCAAAAGAAAGCGTTACGTTGTAAGCATGACGGCATAGAGACATTTTATCTTGCCTACAAGACGCTTTCTCAATGAGCTGCGACCTCAATAGTGATTAAGGTGAAAAAGCAGGTACACAAAACTACAAACTGTAGTCCATTTCATATAACATGCATCCTGTGACAGTTCAAATTTAATAGTTGTAGTGGTGTCGCCTAATGATTAAATAATAATAGGAATCGATAACATTTTCAAAGGAAATGATATCGATTTTTATATTGTTTTGTGACAAGAAGGCCGCATCAAAACATCGCCAAGTGTATTTAAAAATATATTGTGTCAATTCATGGAAAAAAACCGTTCCACAAATTGCGTGTTTTTAAAATACTATATATTTACTAACGGTTTTTAAAAAATAAAATGAAATTAATAAATGGAAGTTGTTACTGGGATTTAAAAACGCATAATTGTTGTATTTTAACAATCCTATTACAATTATATATATTTTTTTTAATGTGTTTGTTTATCGAAAAAAACACGCGTAAAATGTAAAAAATCTGCAGTGTCACCAGACTCATAAGATTTGGAAAAGAATGTAGTGTTATTTGATTGCGACCTTCTGTAAAATGGAGGTGATACCCCAGTTGGTGATCCGTATGCGAGTGAAAAATACCATTGCTCCTTACCGTTACCATTGCCTCCTGCTTTTAAGTTTAGACTTGCATTCCTTTAAAGGACATCATCAATCAATCAAATATTATTTGTTGCACAATAGGACACATACATAATCAACAACAATAAAAATAACAAAAACAATACAATTGGCGGCCTTATTGCTAAGCAGTAATCTCCTGCAGGCAACCTGGAATAACAGGAAATAATACCTAAACAAAATATATATACCAGATAGGAATGAAGCTCGACTTATCTTAAAGAAATGAGCTTTATTATAAGAACAGCTGACTAGAATAAAGGAAGTGATTATTTAATTTGGATTAAGAAGGACTCCATTGACCGGGCTTTCCTGATATTTTCCGGCAGCGAGTTCCATAACCGGACGGCGTGCAATCATCATTTATAACCGCTGCTTTATCGTTATCCGTCTACTGCTGTGACAGATAGTTTTACTCAGGGCCTTTTAAATAACGCTTTTATCTCATCGGCACGTTCCTGTTGGGCCTATCGGAAAAGTATGATGAGTCTTCGAACCTTGGTATGCCAAAATCGATTCAAATGCATAATGAATTTTGTTCATCTGTTAATGAATCACAATAATTATTACTACTAATACTGACCGACCTCTCTAAAGCTATCACATCGTTAAGTAGGCTTTTACCGGCCATAGTACTTCCACCCCAGAAAATAATTTTAGACCTTACACAGTAGGTACTTCTGCAAACTACCTCGGTTAAGCTATCAATTTATTAGCAATGTTTGGGTATATATATCTTTAAAATTCAGCTTAAGTCTAGCTTCTTTTAAAGGAGATGTTTAATTTACAGCTATGAACACGTACAGTACATTAAAAAATGTCAAAAAATGGTTAGAACCACTACAAATGATTTTGCGTTATATTTTCGGCCGTTAAAACACGAGGAGGATATAGGAGGCCATATTAAGACTAAATCTCTATTATCTGTGGCCATATTTTTAAAACATTCTAGGATTATGGAAGTATGGACTCTGATAGACAGATCAATAAAGACTTTTGCTTTCTTCTGTATATTTTGAGTGGTATTATTATATAAGTTTACCGCTGTTTGTTTAATTATAAAACTGTCACTTATCATCAAAAAATATTTTGATAGGGAAAACAACAATAAAATTATGAAAATAAATTGAAAAATAATGTTTTATTTCCATTTCCCTCACTTAAAAACTACTGTACATACTCATAGTCGGGACTCCATATAAACCTCAAACATCTGTTTTAAAATTACCCCGGATTTGACGCAAGCGAAACCGAGTAAATAATGTATCCCATTATATGCAGCTGACTGCCTGCAGCTCCGCCCGAGCGGATGTCGGTTATAGCTATAAAAGTATCCTATGTTCTTCGCAGGGTCTCAAACTTTCAACAAAACAAATTTCTTGTCAATAGTAACACATAGACAGACAGATAAACAAACGAGTTGCTTTCGAATTTATAATATTAGTATGGATGGTTGGTAAACTTACGAATTACGAGTAAATGTTTAATGAGAAACAAGCTCTTATTAGGATTTTAGAAACGATATTTGGGTCGGGCGGGACCTTTGGTTGGATTGTTATTATTGAATGAATTTCCCGATAGGTACCATCAGCGAACAAATTGTATTGACCTAGTTCTGTTGGCTCAGTGAAATATAAGCGGTCAAGGTTGTAAATTATTGTTATTTGATAAACCTATATCCATATTGTCATGAGATGAATGCTTGATACTGACAGTTGATCTTGAAAAAAGTCAATGTTGATTCTAGACAACAATATTAATTTTACCTTTAAAAAGTTTTGTTACGACTTCTGACTGGAATAATCGTTCATAATCTTTAGAAATCGTACAAGGAATTAAAAAGAAAAACAACCAGGATATTCTGATTAGCTGAGTCAGACGCCATTTATGATTAACTTTTGCACCACCGCTGCGTAATAATCTACCTAGCTTGGCTAAGTTAGGAGTTAGTTTAATAATTCATGTCACTCTTTATAATTTATTACATATGAAACGGGCCCTTTTTGAAGGCTTCTTTAGACCTTCTTGCTTTAACCTGTCAGCCATACATAGAAACAATTGGTTTTTAATTGTCATAAGACTCCCGAGAGTCCCACGCGGCTGAACAAATAAATAGGTATTGAAAATGTTAGTTCCGTCTTTTTACTCTATCTTCGTAGTCTCTTAAACCAAAAGGCTCGGTATTAAAATTTGTTTGATGAAATTAAACAACTCTCAGAGTTATGGTAGTTAGAATTTTTATGTAAGTAACTGAGTAGGTACATTTCTTATAGTGTTATATATATATATACCTGTTATCTGGTATCATATCAGCTCTTATTCGTTAATGATTTCGTCTAGATAGTTAGTATGAGTAAATATTAGTGGAATATTACTATCATAATTAAAGAATTACGGTAAATTTTAAAGTCAATTATTATGTTAAGTATTAGTATATTTATGTTTATTGATCATGACACAAACGAAAGCTTGTTTGTTGTTTGCTTATTTCTACATTAGTACTATCTTATTTACGTCAGTAGAATAAAGCAACTTTATACAATATTCTTAAGCTAAGTTTCTTAGTTACAGAGATTATTATTTAAAGTTACAATAAGTGTTCTCTTTGAAGAGAAGTAAGTAAGTAGGTAACAGTGATATCTGCTAGAATTTTGAGCGCCTGACAGAAGACAGCAGCTAAATAACACTATTTACACAAGACAGCACGTCAAGCGTAACAGTTGCAAGGTCAAACTGTTAAGATTGATGTGCTGTCGACTGTACTTGTTTATATTCTTAGCGGGGTAGCTTATCTTCGATGTGTTTTGTTCCTGTGGTAACTACCTATGGTAGCCAGAGCAAGAAAGAATCGCGAGCAGTTGGACTCATCTCCTTCTGCTGACAACTTGAAGCTTTCTCTTGAGCTTTCTATTGAATTGTCAAGCCGCGGTGAGACAGACAACGCGTAAGCACTGCCCGAGGTGCTACGAGCTTCTATCAGGCTACGGTAACCGCTTACCATCAGGCGGGTCGTAAATCTGATGTTGCATTGGTCAGTTTTCAAATGTAAGGAAGCTGTTTTTAGTGACTTGGATATTTATTGATTACGTAGTTTATACAACAGGAAAAATTTAATTTGTACAAAAGGCAAGTTGGCCCCAGAAGCCAGCTCTAGCTCCATCTATCGGTAGTTTCGCAGAGCTGTAGCGTAGAGAGAGCTGTTTTCATAATAAGAAATCGTCCCGCTCTCACGCGAACAAGGCAGGAATGTTAATAAATGTCTGCTTCGCAAATCTATATGTATACTACTAGATGAATTGCTCCTATTGTCATCATGTTTATTAGAATGCTATTGGATTATAGAAATAGGTCACTGGTTGACGAATGCACTACTAACTAATTTAGGTTGTTGATTTGACTATTGGCTATGAATAAATACTTAGGTAAAACAACTCTACATTTAGATTTGTTTGGATTGTAAGGTACCTATCACCAATTTATTTCAAATGAATTGTTAAGGGTTGCATAAATGAACATTAAATATGAATGAACATACCTATTGAATCAGTTATAGAAACAATAAATAACAAACAACATTCTGTTTTAGACGGAATTGTATAAAGCGGTAGGTAATATTAAGAGAAACATGATCAAATAAGTACTAAATACAGATAAACAGTTAAAATAAAATTAATCAATCTCGGGAGTCTCGGGGGTAGTCTTTTAGATCAGAAAATGATACAATTAAATATTGTATCACAGTCAAACATTGACGGATTGGTCTGTAGATAAACAAAGGAATCATAAAACATTTCGTAAAATATTACACCTTAATAATATCTGCCTAACAACTGTATAAATCTGCACACGTTAAATAGAAGCAGCTATTAGAAATAGTAATACACTAACAGTATTATGGAAAGTTGGTCGTGAATAATTTGTATAATGAAGATACCAAAAGCAATGTAATACAACATTACCATATCTATTAAATTTAGATACTTTATGAAACTACAAAATTGATACTATTCTTGTTAACAAACAATATATAAATATTTTTTGTTATTTATTCTGTGTCTTCGCAGTCAAATAAACAAAATATAGAACTTACAAAGGCTACGTGGTCGTTTAAAGTTGATAAAAAAAGAATAAGTAATAAAAAACCGTCAATTCTTTATAACAATCCTTCTTCCCTTGTAATTTCCATTCATTACGCGTCGGTTTCTAAAACGATACCGTTCCTCAGCGCCATTATCCGAGCGAAGCCAAGTATAAAGCGTTACACATACAAACAACGCCACGTATGTGCACACTCTTTCAAGTGTGCGAGAGGCGGCGAGCCAAGTTAATAATAATAAAGAGAGAAAAAACGCGTTGCCGGCTGCGAGGGGTTAGCGTCTTCCGTCCAATAATGTAAATAGACGAGCACGGGTAATATTAACGATGTGAGCCACACAAGCCACCGGTTTTAAAACGCATTTTCCTGACGAAAATGCATTAAAACAACCGTTTTCCTTCATAGATTCTAAACTTACATAGACAGATCTAGTAAAATTTGAAAAAATATTCAAGTTTTTTATAGAATGTACAAGGAAAACTAAAAATTTAATTTCATTGTGACATATTCGTGGTACAGAACGGGCAAGGTCGCGACGTCGCTCGGGTGCACTCGGCAGTTTCCGTCTTGTTCGGTTAACGGATCTTTTCCCTGCGACTGCGCCAGCGTTGACTTTCGCTACAAAAATAAACGCTCCTTGGCAGAATATCAAGGCGAGCCTTCGGTTTTTAACGATATTCGATGTTTATGGGCGGTTACGTACTTTCCGATGGCTCGTTGTACTGAATAATCAGCCATTTTATTTAAGTAGTTTTAATGTTTATTTAGATTTGACGTTGAAAGTTCGCTTTATATTCGGGGCCAAGTATTGATAAGTGACGTTAAAAGGTCAACAAATTATGTTTATTCAAGATGAAGATGTTGTTTGAACAGTATAAGTGTTCTAAATACGTAATGATATTTTTAAATTAATTGATTTACGGACCATCACTTATGATGACATAGAACCAATGATATTATAATAAACAAGACATAGAACACGATATATAAATAATACTATATAACAAAATCTATATTTCAAGAGTAGATACACTAATTGAAAAGGATAAAACACCTTATAAAACACCTTGATTACACAAGGTTTCATGCTATTTAAGCAGATTTTATACTACAACTCTAGCTTTCTAGTAAGATGTTTATAAGACATCAATGTCTAGGTATGCAAAAGTTTCTTTATGAATAAAAAGTTATAAGAGGTATACAGTGTTACCGATTGGTTAATTTTAATGCATATAGCATAATGGGTAATTTATATTTCATGAACGTAATTATGTATTCTGCTGTTGGACGTTTCAATGAAATGAAAGAAGCCTACAAAAATAGTGAATTAGGAGAAATTACTAGCGTTATAGAACGCTACAATGTAAAAACAAAATAAATATCTTTGAAACTTCAGAAAAAATTAAATACTTACCTTGCGTCGAACCTTCATGCACATATTCAGTATGAAACAAAAAAAAAAAAAAAATTTTAAGTAACCCCCGGCGTTATTAATCATGTATCTAACACCATCTTATTGAGACTATTCATAAGAGCCCAAACACGCTATATCTGCTGTAAGTTTCTGAAGAATTAAGCATTTCGCAGACTTTTTGATGGTATAGGATCAGCTCAAGGATAGTATGTCATGGGAATGTCACCAAAGTGACAGTACACCAAATTTAAAATCATTCGGATCTGTAAAAGTTAGTAAAACCCTATAATAAAGTAGAAAATGAGCTGATAGTCATCAAACGCCTGAATTGATCTTCATAAATTATAGCTAAGAACCATCGTAGTCACATCAGCTTTCAAACAAAAAAAAAGAATCAAAATCGGTTCATTCGTTTAGGCGCTACGATGCCACAGACAGACACAAAATTACACAGATACACAGACAGACACGTCAAACTTATAACACCTAGCTTTCGTAGTTATGTATTAGCCAAAAACAATTAAGTTGTTTGTGTTTGTTTAGAAATAGAGAGTTGCTATTACACACAAATCACTTTAAAAATGGATTAATCAAAATAATAATAAAAGTAATACAAAAAATATTCGCGGTTTCTATGATGATCTTCTATTTGTTATATTATAGTTGGAAATAAATAAATAAAAAACTATTAATTTGAATTTAATAAAAGATAAGTGGAGGACAATAAATTCAACTGACTGCCGTCTGGTCCAGTACTAGTCAGTACTCCGTCACATTCAAGGAACACAAATAATCTGATAAAATCAGACATACCTTGTCCAATCCATCCTTTCATAATCATAATCATCATCATTTCAGTCGAAAGACTTCAACAGCTGGACAAAGGCTACCTATCAAAATCACTCTCTGAACTCAAAGGTTTGCTGATAGAAAACACTATTATTATTATTATTATGACAAACGTATTATAATCTAATATATAAAATTCTCGTGTCACAAATTTAGTTACCATACTCCTCCGAAACGGCTTGACCGATTTTCATGAAATTTTATATGTTTATTCAGTAGGTCTGAGAATCGGCTACTATCTATTTTTTTTTGACAGGTTTTTTTGGTCATTTTTTTTATTATAGCAAAACAACGTTTGCGGGGTCAGCTGGTTTTATTATATTATTTATTCGATGACAGTGTAGTAGATTATCTTGACCATCTTATTGTTTGACATTAATATAAATCATGTATTGACTCATACCGATTTAAAAGAATAATATTAATTGTTAAATGCTTATTAATGTATATTTACATTGAATTACCTTTACAGGGTTCATGTTTGATACTAAAATTATTTTAATTACTTCCTCTGTAAACAACCTGACAGCAATAAATAATTGAAATGAATTGACATAGACCTCTAGAAAAGCAAAAGCTATAGATAGAGCTTTAGCTTTTTTGAGAGATCTTTTTCCAACAGTGGACGACTTTTGGTTTCAAACAGTTTTCAAAGCCAAGTAAACGCATATTTATAGAAATATATTTAAGAATGGCTATGATGGACTTTTCGATTAAGGAAGCTTCGAATAAAACGCTTTTGTGCATTACGCATTAATATCAATTTAAAAGAGACTTTTCTATTACATTATAACTTTTAAATAATAGTATGTATTCTCTTCTGCATATAGTATGAAATACGGATAAGAGAGAATAAACAATATCTAACTAAGTACCTTTACATAGAGATACCTATTTACATGAATTTCATCATTCAAAAGTTTTTGAAGAATTTACTTAAATTCACCTCACCACAATAATAAAATTATTGTTCTCTTAAATATCCAGACAGTTACATTGACACAACGCGAAGGTGACCCATAATGTCGAATGAAGGATAATTTACAGATGAGCCTTGTTATCAAATACACCAGCGTATTTAATGACAATGATTTTTATATTAGCGCCGTGTTGTCGTTAACATTTCAGGAAACATTGAACTATTGAAGAACATTTTTTCTTAAAAGAAAGATACTAACTAGGCTTGACGTAAAACTTAACGTCGAGTTGTAAACAATCAAGAAGACAATTAAAATGGCCGCAGATCACAACAGAATATCATAATGAAAAAAAAACAAAGTTTCCCTTCTTTGTGGTGGCTATCGGGGCCAAACAGTGATCGTATTATTAAGTGACCAACTATTGAACCTATTGATAGCCTTAATTTTAATAATAATTAAAATTAAACGCCAGACATTGCAACTAAGTATTTACAACGTTTCCGTTGCATAATATTAAATGATAAGGTTATTTATTTCATCTAGATCGAAATTCTTATTAATTTGTCAATAAATCGTATATATAAATCTTTGCAGTTTTCAGTGAAAGTTTTTTTAAAATTCTCGTATAATAATACAAAAACACTCTACATACTTACTGCTACTAAACAGGTATGAAAATGCTTTCGAAATTAAATATTTTAGTAGAGTTACATTATTAGAGCAATATTGCAAAGTGATATTCCGTTTATCCGGGAAATGTAAATGAATTTTCCATTCAATATATCTACAATAATTAAGAGTCCAAAGTAGGATTATCGGAAACAGTACGAAAGAGATGTTCCAAAAATATATGGAGACTGGCCAGGTCTATGTCGAATATTCTGAAAATAGGTAAAAATATGCGAACAGTGTTCAATTGTCCGTTTTCTTTTTATTTGCTTTGTTGCCTGGTACAAAACAAGATTTTTTATAAAAAAACTGCAACACAGTCAAATATTCACCATGGCGCCTATGTCACTTTGTCACACATCTCCTTTATACATATACCTACTATTTATGAAAATCATTGTATTATGAAGATTGCATTTTCATAAAGTTGTAAATCAAAATTTTTTGGTAATTACTTACCTACATCTTGGACGAGATCAGACGTTACATAGGTATACACATACTTGTAATCAGGTCTTTTAAAAATGATACAGACTAAGAAATATGATTATTCATATTCCTTATATCATTATGTCATTCAGGTTATCCTGATAGAGATAAATATAATTATGTTTGACATAACTACTTTGAAGAATTAAGTAATATACATATAAATTACCTTATATATTGGGGCCTTATCTGTGTAATTATTAAGTAGGGTTATTTTTTAAAATGACAGAGGTTCATCTAATTTTTTCTTGTGACTCTAGAGAAAGTAATCCTTTTTAGTAACGAGGTCCTTTAAGACATCAACGCTGTACAGCGGCATGCAATTTCAATTATGTGCATAGACCAGAAACCTTGAGTTGATCGCTACCGGAGCTCTATGAAGAAAAAGTCGATAATGTTGATCTGAATTCCATAGAAGAAACAAATATATCACAACCCAAATGAAATAAAGCAACTACCTTTGATATAAATCTATTGCCACTGATTCATTTGCGTCAAATTGGAAAGATAAGGAAGGTTGGAAAGAAGGTGCCTTGTTTGCTGACTGAAAGCACAGAATAAATACATGGTATACAAGACGACAGCAACGGTGTCAAGTTGAAGCGTAGATAAGAACATTTTAAAGTTGGAGATTAGAAAAATAAGGGGATCCGAATCGAACCTGTGAAAAAGAAATGTACGCTGCATGAAAATCGGAACTGTTCGTTATTGTCTGGACTCAAGGGCAACAGTCAAGCCATTTACAATGCAATTTGAATGGAAAGATATTGTTGGGCATACAGTCCCCGTGGCCCTGTATTAGTATTATCTATTACAACTTCTTGACACTTCGTACAATAACTACTAAAGGGGTTAATATCAAGAACTGCAAACGATATAAACAATCGGAACTTCTCAAATGTCGAGTCCTCTCCGGCTTCACGACTCTCTAATACACGCCGCACCGCATGAAAGGTGATCTTAAAGTCTCTACCAGCCACCCTACTCGCTAAACGTTATCAAACCACAGAACAGTAACCTCCTTTAAGTGTTCTGAGGGTCCCAACGGATTTCTATTTTATTGCGAATATACATAGATTACAGATAAAATTTAAGGTCCGATGAGCAGGTTAAAATCACATTTAAACAGTTTATCGATCGATTCCTGCCGCCATAAACTGTACAGCTGAGGTATAAATTAATTTCCATTAAAGTGAAAAAAATGCATATACTTAATAACTATTCGTATGTTTCTCCCATGGCCTGTGGCCAGTGAGTGAGATGTATATCGACTGGTGATGATGAGTGTTTGAATTTTTCGGTAAGCACCTTATATTTATAAACTCAGATAATAATGCAATTATATGTGACCATTTTAATCTTCATACAGGTATTATATATCTATAAGTTGTGTATTTATTTATACAGTGTGTTCCAAAAGTTATAAATGAAATTTAAAGGGGTGGTTATGTCAAGAGTTACCTCTGAAAGCTTGACACCTTTCTAACCACTTTTATTTTTCAATATAATTAATTAAAACATTGCCCTGCTAGAGACAAACCTAGAAAATGCGTACTATTCGGCATTCTGTAACACCCGGTGTACAACAAGATATAGAAATTATCAACAACCAATACGTTTTTTTAGTTTAGTTTATTATCAACATAAGAATACATTTAAGGATTAACAGTCAATGAGCATTGAAATAAACCACTGAGGTTTGTCTACAATGCCACGAACAATCATCAATAGGCTGTCAGAACAGGCAATAAACATATCAGGAAACGATACCGTTTGAGATTCATAATCATAAACAATTTCAAGCTACACAAAACAAAACAATCCTACTTAAATCTTACAGAAATCAAAACCAGTACTACAAAAACTAAAGCAGTATAGCATACCATAAGAAATTATGAAACCGGAGGAAGAAAGATTTTAAGAGGTTATTTTTTAACGTAGAACGTAGAAGGTACTTTCGTACCAAAATAACGTTTTTCATAGTAACAGGTTTTGAATTTCGATATGCTGATCTTATGAAGAAGTTATATTTGGTTTCATTGCTTACGTAAGCAGCATTTCAATTTTATATTATAGAACTGGGTTTATTTATATATTGGACATAAGTACTTTTTATCACTATTTTACTGAAACCATTGTGAATACACATAAAAACAAAAAGGTTACAAAATTACATCAGAACACTGTAATTCTTTATCTTTTTAGCAAAAGCATTACTGATTATTTAGTAGTGCAAACAGTTTTAAAAACCTTTAAGTACTTAAAATATTACTACTTATATTACTTTCAATATTACTACTTTTGATAAAAAGCTACAAATTACAAATAGAAGACTAATAATAAATAAATAACACGCCAAATATGGATATTGAATATCATTATTTACAACTCTGACTTTACTAATACTACTAATAGGTACCTAAGTATAACATTAATAATGAGAAAATAAGTAAATTCGTAAATCTAGGTACAAAACTAAAAATGCAATGTTGCGTCGATAAAGTGAAAACTGTTGCCATTATTCTCTAAAAACTTATGATACATATTAAAAATATACTAAATAATCATACAAACATCCGCATGACCTTGGAACAAATGTTCTTTCTGTATCAGAAAGCCTAGCAAAAAACGCAAAACGCATTTGAGGATTTAATGACGTCATAGTAAGATAATCTACAAGTAAAACATCTAAAACCTGAAATCGTCGTATAAATAGAACGTCTACAAAGCCAAACAACATAAAATAGTAAATCGTGGTATCTTAAGGGTGTGTTTTGTAAGTACTCCACTGTACCGTACCAACAGCAGATATAATATACGTCTTTTTTACAGTCATTCAGTCCGTTGATTCAGTTAGTTAGTTAATATACTTATATATAATATTTATATGCGAACAGCAATGGAATGTAATTCACTGCCTCCTGACGTTTTCCCTCGAGCGATACAACTTGCAGCTCTCCTAGCCTTGAGCTAGAGTGAATAGGAAATTTCTATGTGAGCACGTAACACCGACGACCACATCGTCACTTAACATCAGGTGAGATTGTGGTCAAGTGCAAGCCTATACAAGTATAAAAAAATCCAACCTGAAGTACCAGGCTAGAAATATACTTATCATACTAACTAGGAGCCCTACTCTCGGTAGGTCCTGGGGCCTCTATTTGGAACCCGTCAGGACCTCTGGTATAATAGTCAGAGGACCACCAACCAACGGAATATTTAGAAAGTGAAATCGATTCCTAGCAATAAAATTACCCCATGAACAAAATACTCAACTCTACTATAGTCTGTTATTGCCAATCTATTGTTTTACGTTTTCATTCCTCAACTACAAAACGAGTTATAAATGTGTCTACGTTAGTTTGCATGAAATATAATAAAATTATGTAACGCTATTAGCTATGTATCGTGTGGGCATGTGACACGTAGACGATCTATTTATGTACATGTAGCTTGTAGGGGCGTAAGGTCGGCTGCAAGCAGCCAGTCGGACTACTCACGCCATCTATTGACATAAGAATATTATCGCTTAATAATATGTGACAGGCCGATTTTATAGTACTGTAGAAGACGTTTAAAAACACATTTTATACGGTGATTAGCCTACACCTTAGCACTATCTTTTTCTTTCATCTTCATTGCATGTACCTAATGAATGACAAAAATTAAATCGATACATTTATCCACGCAAATAAAGCGTGCTAAACTTAAAATAAATAGGTCCATCAACGTCATCTCTTGGACATATAATACCTAATCATCTGAAGCTTATACTCTAAATTATTCAGTTTTATTATAAGAATCAGATCTATATTTTGATACAGCTTCTGCCATTTAAGGGCGGGAGCGCCTAGATACCAGCTTGGACCATTTGACGTGCTCCAAAGACGAGCTATGAGAATTGTCGACGATCCTGAGCTCACAAGCGGTATTGAACCTTTAAGCCTAAGGAGAGATTTTGCCTCCTTGTGTGTGTTCTACCGTTTGTATAACGGGGCGTGTTCTGAGGAATTATTTGACATGATGCCCACGGCCTCCTTCTATCATCGCACCGCTCGCCACCGGCAGGGAGTTCATCCTCACAAATTGGAACCAAAGTGGTCGCGTACTGTGCGGTTTCAGAAAAACTTTCTGCCGCGTACGCTCAAGTTGTGGAATGAGCTCTCTGCAGAGGTTTTCTCGAATGAGTACAGCATGGGGTTCTTCAAAAAAGGCGTGAAAAGGTGTTTACAGGGTCGGCAACGCGCAAGTGATACCCCTGGTGTTGCAAGCGTCCATAGGCTACGGTAACCGCTTACCATCAGGTGGGCCGTATGCTTGATTGCCACCTTAGTGGTATAAAAAAAAGCTGGTTCCGCATGTTCTCTTGTTACTACCATTTAAAAGGTGTGTTAAATATGAAAAAAAAAACATTTTTCATGAATAGTAAGAACTACATTCAAATATCAAACAAATGCAATGATTATTTACCGCCGGTTTTAATATTATATCCTTAGGTAAATAATCTTTTATTAAAATAATTAAAAATAAGTTTAGGTTAGATAAGTATATCATTACCTCGCGGACAATTTAGATCAAATTTTCTTGTAAAACTTAAAACGTTGTTAATTACCTTACTAATTTGCCTTACTTCGACAATTTGTATCTTAAATAATTGTTCTGCTTCTGACTTGTTAACATACATTATCTAGTGAATAACGCTGCTGGTAGCATAATAAGTAATAGTTATGATTATGTATTATAACATAAGCGTTATTATATAATTGTTTGTTATTCCATTAAAAAAAAAAAAACATTAATTTTAAGTTGTACATTCTCACATTAAATATAAAGAACAATATGGCAATTATTAACATTGTAGATAATTAACAAGCTGGCGAATGTCACCGGAAAAATTCAATTACAAAGACAGAGCTTTCAATGTTACACATCCATTACAATTTTTTTTCTTCCCAGGTGGACGATAAAAAAATCTTCATAGAATTGTTTCCACATTGTTAACCTCGGGGCAACTAAGTATCAGCAAAAGTATAAGTATGCGACGACTATTCTTTTCGATACGGATACATGTTTTTTTTATTAGCAAAAATATATATTCACGTTCTCTTGCTCGCATGGTGTAACGTGTACATATTTGCAAATTGTATTCTTTTGATTTTCCCTTGTTAAGTAATTTTATAAGATCGCCTATTTACTGCTGATGCGAACTCTCCAGTCAGCTCGAATGCTTGTATATTTTGACATCGGTGCAGCAAACGACGAGAATGCGCGGACACACTAAAATTTTAAAATGTTTTATATGTTTATTTACGAGTATTATGACTATTAAAAGGATACCTATATTGTGCATTGTAGGTACCTACTTTGTTGGTACATTGATATGTACTTTCTCTTCTAATTTTAATTTTTTTTTAACTACAAACATTGTAATTTAATATTTGAAAAGAGTGACTACACGAGTATGTTGCCGGAATCTTCTCGGTAGTTTAACTTTTGGAACCGTTATAAATTCAGACATGACAGACAGACAGAGACTATGACGTTGTTAGTTAATATAGTTATTGTGATAATTATAAAATGTGTTTTTGACGATTTAAAAGTTCTTCTTTGTGGCCTATTTAAATAAGATATTTTTTCTTTCTTTCTTTCAATCGGATCGATACGCGGACATAGGCACCAATTGAAACCAAAACATAAAATTTTTGTTTAGTAATGAAAGGGAGATGTAAACTAAACTTTAGTTAGTTTGCAACAGAATTAGGGGCATTCAACAAGAATAGGAAAGATGGCAAATGTCTTCGTTAATCTATATTATTGCCCACAGTGTAAATAAGCACTGAAATATATTATTTAGCATAATTTATTCATTTACTACTAACAGTTTCATTTGTAAGAAATCGATTAGTTTTGAAATTATCGGTATAGATATCTTTAATCTATTAAAGATTTTTTTATCGTTTACTGAATTCGTTAGATAGTTCGCACAGTTAAGTCGCGACATTTTTCTTGACCGTAATAAGTATTTTGCTTAATAGTTTATGAATACTTCTTCTTAGTCCATGTTTTATTTAATACTGAAAACATATTACTGAAAAAAAACGAAAAGTGTAAGCTTGGATACTTTCGTGGCAAAATAAGACATAAAATTGCCATAAAAATATATTTTTGAGCCATAATGTGAGAATTTGTCAAAGTGTCAATGATGATAAATTCTCCTAAAACACTTATTTTATTCAATTATTTGTATTTTAGTAAAACATTTAGAATCTAAACATTGCACCCGTTCATAATTCAAGGCTATAAGTATCGTTTTCCTGAAAACAACAAAATAAGGAAAATATTATCGAGAAATATTGCTACATGTTGCATTTGCATTGAATTTTAGGAACACAAGCTCACATTAATAATAATTACAATCGCTGTCTGAAAATGTTTATCAGTTTACAAATTAGACTCTCTGCCACACTGTGTGCAGTAAAGGCTAAAATGCTAATGTCCGTTTTTACTAACAATTCCTTAGGCTTAGGTGACTCTTAACGTCCTTTGTCTCTTTCTATTTCTTTTAGATAGACTGAGATAAAAATCGCTAAGAGACCCTTAAAGCTAATCAAATGTTCGTGAAAACGGGCATTAGTCTAGCTAGATACTTATGTGATGCATCTATTAACTAAAAGAGTGTTAATGGTTTTTTGATGAACAAACTCGTTTGTAAATTTAAAAATTGACATATTTAAAATGGAATGCATCTGTTTCAATGACATTCAATAAAAATAATATGATTGAAATACTAAACAAAATAGATTGATTGTCCATATGTTTTTGTGCCGTTTCTATGCCCCATGACTGTCTAATCAAACTTTTTAGTGTTTCTTAAAAAAATCAAACTGTTTTCGGATTTCTTTAAAATAAAAAGTTACTTAGTTTCAAGGGCATTCGTATGCCGGTAAGTGTTGTGTATATTTTTTGTTTATTTTAATTTTATAGAAATAATCCTCGCTGCCGAGAAAAGTGCCTATAAAGGTCCACCACACGGGCTCCCTAGATGGCCCGATTAGGACTATTGAATTTCATAGTTTTATAGATCATAATATAATTTTCATGTCCAGAATGCATCTTAAGGCGAACAAGACTTTGATTTGTTTGTTAATTGCCTGTAATACAAGTAATTATAGTTAGTCATTTTCGTTCCTATTACACTGATTTCTTTTCTATACCCTTTAACAAGGCCTACTAAAATTATAATTTTAAAAAAGTTTCTAATTTGCAGGATTATTTTTTGTTTAAGTTGAAACAAATATTAGAATAAGCGGAGAAAAATATTGTTTTTATATTTTTGAAAGTTTTTTTTGTTTTTTTGATAGATTCAGTTTTGTTAATCCCAAGATGGGCCACAATCCAATTATGACCAAAAATAATATTGTAAGACTGATTACGTAAGAAACTCATAAGTTAAGTTTAATGTATAGATATAATTTTTGTTTCGATAGCGTTTATAAATTACCTGTTTAAAATTGGGCTATCATAAGTGCCTATATTCCTAAAAAAGCCCACATTAAGTTTTTTTTATTTTCAATTATAGAATAGAATATTTATTTATTTTCTCTCACAAAAGTTACAATTTTCAATATAGTGTAAGTAGGTACATTGATTTTAGTGTATGAACCATTGTGTGAGAGACTGGAGCCTGAGATAGGTTTCCAAAAAAAAACCCGTAGTACAGGTCTCCAGGCACCTCCCCCAAATCAATTGCATCATGGTTGCATAGGTACATCGTTGAACATAATAGCATACGTTTGTTAGAGACATGCAATTTATCTTAATTATTAGTCAATAAAATCATACAATAATAATCTTAAATTGATTTCATACATGGTTGTATTCCAACAATACAATTGTACTAGGTAAAAATAATGTAATGAATTAAATTATTAAAGTTAATTAATTAACATACTTTTATTTATATTATATAGTTTATTTTAATCGAATTGAGTATAATTTTGTGATTATAATTATTTATAATTAATTTAATATGTATATTTGATACATATTATTATGATTATTTAGTAAGCTTGCACTTTGGTTTTAATTGTATCACATTTCCTAAGTTATTTTTAAATTAAAATTATGTATTCATTAAAAAATAAAAATAAAAAATAATAGGCTGATTTTTTTTAAATAGGTTGATTTATTGTATCACATTTCTTAGTTATTTTTAATTTTTAAATTTATTGAAGTTTTGCAAAAAATGGGCCTTACAAGGCGCAGGGACCTTAGTTAGTGTTATTTTTTATTCTAATTTTGGCATCGGAGTTAGCAGTTAGCTCCTCCACCTTACAAAAGATCATAGCTTTTCCAACACTACTTCTTAATTTCATACTCCTACGGTGAGTGAGGTCGCCAAAGATTATTCAGAACGGGTTAATTTAGGAGCAGGGGGACTCGAATCTTATGCTGTCAACATAACACTATCTCTTAAATCGTCAAGCATCAAATTCCAGACACAACTAAAATATCAATCATAATAGACCTCCAGAGGTAAAACGCCGCTTGACACATTAATATTTACAGATTATATGTCTATAGACCACAGTAGCGCTTACCATCGGGCAAGCCGTTCATATGTTTTCCACCTTAGTAGTATTAAAAAAGCTATCGTGTCTATATTATGATATAACAAAGGGAAAAAGTTTATAACTTTGGATGAAGGAGGAAGACTTCAAAAGTATTTCTTTTTACACCAACATTAAGAATAAACCTTCAGGATATACAAAAGCAAATAATGCCGCGCACACAGCTAGTTGATTATAAATTATAAATTTGTAAAACATAAGTATACGCGTTTTTAATATGACAATGGTTGCAAACAAGCGTACGGTCAGGCTGTTAGTAAACGGTTACCGTAGCCTATAGACGCTATCGTAGCACCTTGGGAACGACTCACGCTTGTTCAATGTTTATCTTATAGTTATTTAAGTTTCTCAGTAAGTGAATATTATGTAATTCTTATGAGAAATAAGTATTCTTTAACCATAATGCCTATACTATAAAAAAGGTAACCAGTTACCGTGGCCTATAAAGACGCCCTCGTAGCACCTTGAAAACACTCACGGACGGGATATTCTATGAAAATGCTAAATGGTTACCGTAGCCTATAGACGTTCTCGTAGCACTGTGGGAAATAATCTCGCACGGCAAGTGAATATTATGTAATTCTTATGAGAAATAAATATTATTTAACCACAATGCCTATACTATAAAAAAGGTAACCAGTTACCGTGGCCTATACATATAGACGCCCTCGTAGCACCTCGAGAACACTCACGCACGGGATATTCTATGAAAATGGTAAACGGTTACGGTAGCCTATAGACGCTCTCGTAGCACTATATAACGGTTACCGTAGCCTATAGCACCTTGGGAAGTACTCACCCACGCCCTATGCTATAAAAATGGTAAACGGTTAACGTAGCCTAAAGACGCTCTCGTAGCACCTTGGGAACTACTCACGCACGGCCTATTTCTTAAAAAAGGTAAACAATTACCGCAGCCTATAGACGCTCTTGTAGCACCTTGGGAACTACTCACGCTCGGCCTATACTATAAAAAAGGTAACCAGTTACCGTGGCCTATACATATAGACGCCCTCGTAGCACTTCGAGAACACTCACGCACGGGATATTCTATGAAAATGGTAAACGGTTACGGTAGCCTATAGACGCCCTCGTAGCACTATATAACGGTTACCGTAGGCTATGGCACCCTGGGAACTACTCACGCACGCCCTATTCTAAAAAAATGGTAAACGGTTAACGTAGCCTAAAGACGCTCTCGTAGCACCTTGGGAACTACTCACGCACGGCCTACTCTATAAAAATGGTAAATGATTACCGTAGCCTATAGACGCTCTCGTAGCACCTTGGGAACTACTCACGCATGGCCTATTGTATAAAAATGTTAAACGATTAACTGTAGCCAATAGACGCTCTCGTAGTACCTTGGGAACTACTTACGCACGGACTATTCTATAAAAAAGGTAAACGGTTACAGTAGCCTATAGACGCTCTCGTGGCACCTGGGAACTACTCACGCACGGCCTATAGACGACGGAAACCCCATACCATCGGTGGGCCGTTAGTTTGTTTGTCATCTAGTTGTATATAAAAATATTTATACATTATTATGGACCGTGTTTGTGTTATATTTTGTGCGGTCCGATTCACGCATACGGAGCTCACTGTGTCAGTTTGTCGGACAGTGTGAGGACAGGCTTGGGACTTTATTATTTGCATGATGGGATTCCAAGCTGGTGGTACACTCCAACTTCTCTATTGAAATTAGGATGTTTTTTCACTAAGTGACGGTAGTTAACTTATAATTGACATCTTCAGTCTTCCCGTGACCACGATCACTGTAAAGTAATCGAAACGTCAGGTGTATAATAATATATTGTAGTATCTAATTAAACGTGACTTAGATCGGATATATTAGTTTCATTTCAAGTTTTATTCATCCTATTACAATAAAGAATACTTTGACTACTAAGCCCACTCAAATTCGTTACACCTTTATAAACATACAATGTTTATGAAGATACTGCTGGTTGTTACTTTTAAGCTTGTACTTAAGCCCCGAAAGCTTTTAGAATAGACACAAAGTTAATGCTAAAAATAGACCAGCTAAGCTTTCGATTTTTTACGGTTTAGTTTCATAACAAAGAGGGTTTTGGAAGCTTAGAGACACTACAGTCAAAATCATGAAATAGGTGCATTTTGTCAGTAGAGCTAGACCCAGGCTGTAACTTTGCGCTATTTGAACGAAACACAATTCCTATGCAGGTAAAGTATTTTTTAAATTCGCAAGATTTTATATTAAAAGAATGCAATGCGACCTACTTACTTCATTTAAATTAGCAATGAGAAAGCTAACGAACTGGCACGGAAAGGTTCGGAAAACAAGTACGTGGGCCCTGAGCCCTTCATATCTCTGACACAAAGTTTTGTAAACACAGCCATTAAAGAAGAAGTCAAGAATAGGCATAGAACTGAATGGCTAAAGGTACCGCGATTAAGACACTACAAGTCCTTTATGGGGGGGAGGGTAGGGGAATGGAGTAAATACATCTGTACAAACGGCAGAACACAAGCTCGCTTTCTCACGCGAGCACTCACAGGACATTTTGCCACCAACTACATGCTACACAAAATGCAAATTTCCCCTGCACAACCTCGTCGGGCATGTGGTGAAGGCCAGGAATCGATGGAACATCTTTTGTGTCAATGCGATGCCCTGGCCTAAGATCCGAATGAGTCTACTGGAAGTGGCATATCCAAAGCCAGAAGACTATAGACTCTTTCACGCCAAAGATATAGTAAAGCTTATGGCAGCCATATTTAGGACGTGGGAGGAGTGAAGGCAGGGGTGGCACAAAAGATCCCGAAGGGTCGAAGTGCATCGTGGCAAAGTCACGGCCCCATGATAAGATAAGATAAGATCTACACGTAACTTAAACTATGACGTGATTTTTTAAACAGAAAGAAACTACTGGTTCGGTTCAAAACTCAACAAATAAATTCATATGCATTTTTAAGAATAATTGTAAAATAATTCATTTGCGACTGTTTATGGCAAATAAATAATTCATAGTGTAATTACCCGGCATTTCATCTTAGGCCTCAGGATGACAACGCACGTGCAAAATCAAGTGATCTCCCGTTGTTATTGCAGGTGTCTATAGGCGGAGGTAACCGTTTACCATCAAGTGGGCCGTCTCAACTTGTCTGTCATCTAGTTGTATAAAAAAATATATATTTTGAAAAATTAATCACAGAGAACTTTCATAAAGACATTCATATAAAAACTTACGATACACCGAGTTAATTTTGTTGTCTCTGATAATGAAAGTGCAGCTCCGGCTTTGCACGGGAGTTGCAATATTGAAGATCTGTCCCACTGTATTCTGTCTCACTCATTTATTCACTTTTTATAGTAAGAGATTTTACTTATTACGATTTTTTCTCAATTTTCTTTTATACCTTGTCTTGACAATAACGAACACAACAAAAATAGAGTAAAAACGAGATAAAAGTTACTCGCGTAGATGTGTTTCGGTGACTCATTTTTATTTATATAAATAGATATCTGTTTCTTGCTTTATGACCCTAAACCTATCCATATACTATGTCAAAATATCTGAATTCTAATTAATTATTACATATTATTATGAATATTTCTTCGTTATCTAGTATCCACAACACAAACTCTTAAATGATGCAACTTTGGGCTAAATAATAGGTGTGAATTATTATTATTAATTAGTGGTAAAAAGTAAAACAACACCAAAAAAAACTAACGACCAAATACTCAAACGTCACTTATATATCCCGCTTAAATTTAAAATTAAAATTTAAGAAGAGTGTGAGTATTCGGTCGGATATTGTTAGACAGTGAAGTGCATACGTTTTTTAAGTGTTGTATTTTATTTGACAGAATACGTAGAGTCTACTATGACATTCCAAGGTGGTGTTAGTAATGTAATCGGTTTAGAGAAGCCCGAGTAACACTGGAACATAAATAAGTTAACTAGAGCACATCCGCGACTTTATATAAGTCAAATGCTATCTTTACTTTACTTTTGAGTTAGCAGCATTATTTAATTTTCACTTAGTACTTATACAGACAGCGTCGTCAATTAAAAAAGATGAAGTATAACATTTTTTTATTATTATTCTCAACGAGGTTGCTCTTGTCCTTCATCTCACCTGGCGATAAGTGATGATTAGGCCGAAGATGGAGGGGAGATACATCCGAATTCCTCAACCACAGAGGAACTGGCTATCGCACCTCCAACTGCCGGAACACAACAATGATTCAACATAATTCTTAGGGCGGCAGATTTAGGTAAGAGGGTGATAGCCAAGTGGACTTAGAAAACGCCCTACGACCAATCAAATTGGTCAGAAAATTTCGGCCCCCACGGGGAAATGACCCCTGGACCCCTGGATCTGAGCGTTAACCACTAAACCACAGAGGTGGTTACTATCTAGTTAGATATCTAGCAGTCATACGTGCCTATATAGTAAATTATTTATAATATGAGTAAAGGTGGACCACCTTGTGGTGCCCCCCACAAGGTTCCCACACTCGGGGGAAGCCAGTTTGGAGATCTTTGGGGGAGTCCTATACCTAGCAGTGGGTGTCTTTTGGCTGATATGATGATGATGAGTAAAAACGGTATCCTTGGAGTGCAAGTTCACCCAAATTTTCTTTTAGTTGTATCAAATTTCAAATCATTAGTCACAAACTAATTAATACCTAAATATAAAATATATCGCAGTAATCCGAATGAAGTCACACTCACAGAACGTTAACTCCGAATCGTTTCCAAACATCACCAATATTCGCAAAATGTTAAGTTTTCCAACTGTTTAATTATGTGTCGTGTCGTATGAGTGCCGGGAATTTCAACTCAGACATATAACAGGATTAACAGGTAGAAAGTTTAAATAGAAGATGCGGATTTGAAAGTTCTCTGTTTTCTCTGTGTTCTCTGTTTATCTTATTTAGCTTGGATACTTGCTGAAACTAGGTTCTTTATAATCAGCAGTTAACGTCATAATAGCATAGGCCGTTAACTGCTGAACTATGCGGTCCCTTATCGATTTTTAAATGAAATTGTTTAGACAGGCTACACAGCCTACATTCATCGGCACATCTGTGCCTCTGACTAGGTCAGCTATGTCTTACCAGTATAGTCACAGGCAATAATATGTACCCACTTGTCAGTTCGTGACTCTTATTGCTACTTCAATAAATGTCAAAATTTGGATTATATTATTGCTTGCGACTGTATGTGGTCGCCAAGCTAGAGCTTTATGAGTGCCAAGTGCCCTGCTTATTGCCCTTCAACTTGTCTTCTATTAGAGGTAATCTCACGAGAAATGGCAGTGCTTTTAGTCCTCCTACTGATGTCATAATTTCTCATTCCATCCCGTAGAGTAACCTAACGTAAATTATGTTAGCCCACTACGTATGTTCGTATTGATAAAATTAAATTAAAAGTGCAATAAAGAGTAAACATTAGTTAAGATGTTCAGACACCGGCGGAAGCAACCAGTAGAGTAGGCTTCAAAACTCTCCCAGAAGTTATATAGGCCGAAAGAAGGGTTGCACAAGAAGTTGCAGGAAACAAATAGCTTGCCAAACTAAACAAGCCAAGTGCTAGTCACGCTAGGCAACATGCTTCTCGCTCTGTTTCCACATGGCACAAGTTCTTTCCCAGCATGGTTACTTTGGGAGGTTCTTATGCAAATTACGAACTTCAGTACATTTTATCAATACTAAATTACGAACTTCAGTACATACTGAAGTTCGTAATTTGCATAAGAACCTCCCGAAGTAACCATGCTAGTAACCACCATAAAGAACTTGTGCCATACACATACTTGTTATTAACACGTCATACACACGTTAACACGTCATAAATGCTAGTTTTGCTCCACTTGGGATGGGAGAGCCGCAAGCGGTAGACACTTGTCGCTGCCAACTGTGCCATGGTTGACTGCGACCGATCATGGAAGGCCTTTTGTGAGATTTTAATGAATACCAAAGAGGCCGAGAAGAAGTAACTCGCAAATACAATTTAAAGTCAGTCAGCAAAAGTGCAGCATAACATGGTAATCCAGTGTTTTGCGCAGGTATTGTACGTCAGAGATACTCATCTTTGACGCACAGTACCTGCGCAACACATCTAATAGGCTAGTAAGTGATGATAAGACTGAAGATAGAAACGAACTACACCTGGATTCTTCGACCCCGGAGGAACTGCCTATCTTACCGTAACATAACAATGCTGTTAACATTATTGCTATGGCAGCAGCTTTTGATCAGATGGCAACAGCTAGCCAGGCGGACTTAGAAAACGCCTAACAAACAAGCAAAGCTTGCAGAAAATATCTGCCCCCACGGGGAAGTGACTCCCGGACTCTCGATTTGAGGTAGGTAGTCTTAACCACTAGATCACAGATCCGGTTACTGTCGAGTTAGATAGGCTGTAGTAATTATATAAATTGCATACTTTATTTTCTCTAATGTTGCTAAATTACAGTGATGATAGCTCTAAAATCATTTAAACCCCACAATATAAAAATAAAATAGGTATAATAATATGACATTAAGCGGAAGGTGTTCTAAATATGCAACAATGTGATTTATGCTCCAAATAATAAATTTAAATAGATATAAATTTAACTAATAAATTCCACTCAGTTGTTACTCAGTTTTATCCCAGATCCGGGTAAATCATGAGTGGTTTCAAAACGAAAGCGATGTTTTTTAATTAAGGAAAAAGAAATGACGAGATTTTCGGATGTCTTTGTGTAGTCGAGTTATTTTTTTATCATTCCAATGACAAGTTGCAGACGATTAAGCTATTTCACAATAAATAACAACTAAGTACTAAGCAATAAATACATCAGAATATAAGCCGTGTAGAAACCAGTACAATAAATATGTGCCACGTTCATCTCGCACGAGATAATAAAAGTCCAAGGTCTGTGTTCTGCTAATATGACGAATGTCAGTATTTTCATGTTCCAAGTGAGACGACGTATTTATTGTGTATTACTAAGTACCTGCTAGTTCCAATTATTAAGAACTGGGATTCTTTTATTAGTCTTAACCCTTTGACTTTTACTACCTCAACAATAGGAAACCTATTGTATCTTGTTTATTTATGAGTACTTTACAAATAGATAACTTATTTTAACTGTCAATTTGATTTTCCCTACAATTTCCGTGACTTGTGTTGTCTTGTAATCCTTCGTACATCCATTGAGTGTTTTGAAATTGACGTGTTAACCAAAGACAGCTCTTGTGACGTAAAAATAATAAATACTATATAATATCAGCTGGAAATGTGACTGTTTGTTTCTAAAACTTAATACACTTTAATCTTTAAACGCTGTATAATTCCGGTAAAGCAGATTTATTCAAACACACACAATTTATGAAGATTTATATAAGAATAGTATCTACCGTATATCTTAGTCACGATGACAAAGCAATAGATTGGTGTTATAAATGTGATCATTTTTGTCCGGGCTCAAAATTTGCTTTTATAAAAAAAATAACAAAAATTATATAATCTAAATACCTGTGTATACGTTTATCGCGGTACTCGTCTAGTATGAAAGAGATAATGAAATTCATCAACAATATAATCCCATCTAGTAAAACCTAACCAGCCCGGTAAAAAGAATCGAAAAACTAAAATATATAACCAAATTTTAGTATAAAAGGAGGTATAGTCTACACTTAAGGGCCGGTCGGTCGTAGCTACGTTTCCGAATCGGCGACGTTCGTCGTCGCATGTGAGTTAACTATCATACATTTCAATACGAATTGTTTGGACACGTAGCCAGTGATGACGTCATCATGGCGTCCCTGTGTTAGCGCTCTTAATTAAATATTGATATACTTCCGGCCAACATCCTACAAGTTCCTGCCCACCTGGTACTTTTCATAATGAAATCAAGAAAGGATTTTTTTTTGTTGTTTCAGGAATGTGGCAATGTATTTAAATTACAATATAGGTAAACAAATAAATTTAGTTCTTGGGAACTATTTACATTTTTTTTGCAAAAGATTTAAAGTTGCTATTATTATAAATATACTGTTTTCTTTTATATACAACTAGATGACAAACAAGCTGACGGCCCACCTGGTGGTAAGCGGTTACCGCCGCCTATAGACACCTGCAATAACAAGAAAAAGCACTTGATATTGCAGGTGCGTTGTCATCCTGAGGCCTAAGATGAAATGCCGTCCATGCCCAGTAATTACACTGGCTACCTTTTCCTTCAATCCGAAACACAGCGAACTGTTTTCACGGCTGAAATAAGAAAGGCGGTGGTACCTACCCAGGCGACCCTACATATGGGTCTACCACCTAGTAACTGTAGTTTACTTTAACTGTAGTACTGTAGTTTACTTTAACTCCAATAAAGATATTCAACCTATTATTATTAGGTATTATATTTAAACAATGTCTAGTGAATTCTTTATCGAAGTTCGAGGGTTTGTATCTGGAATCGGATAAGCAATGGCTAGGTTAACAACCAAGGATTTCTAGATTTCAAATATTCAAATTAAAATTATTACTGGATCTCAAAATATATTGACCGTAAACAATCTACACTGGTTTACTCTTCTTATGAGGAAGAAAGACAAAAGAAAATACTTCAATTTAGAGAATATCTATAATTCATTAAGAAGCATAAGCGACAAGTGTCGCCATCTCTCGCTTCCATTCTTTAGCTTGCGTGACGTGTCATTTCAGATTCAATTGCTTATATCATATTGTTCAGGTTGATTCGGGTTTTTATGTTCGTAAGCCAAGGATACGACGCGAGTTGTTGCTGTTGACAAATTTGTAGAAAATAAATGCCTGCATAAAGAACAGCTAACTTACCAATAAATCATAAATATGAAACAATACAGAATTATTTTACAAAAAGTAAGTACTTGAGAGCTTATTCAATTGGTCACTATTGTAAATTTAATTAATTTCCACGTTTCAGCAAATTGAGGTCGTCAAAGTCACAAGTGCGCTATTTTCCTTGTAAGGATGACTCATCCAAACGCCATACGCCCAATGCTGTAATGTAAACTAACATACAATTTTTGTTAGTTATTTTATATTCGCTATTGTTACGGTATCGATATCTGCCTTGAGTTGGCTAAATGACTATGGTTCTTGAACCAAAACATACACTAACAATAGCAGATATACTTCTTTCTTTATTTAAAAAGCTATTGTACGGATGAGCAACTTCATTTAGATTTTACATATTAAACATTTCAAGTAAATAAGTTTTATATACAATCTGCCTGATGGTCAGTAACCGCTATGCCATAATTTCAGACAAAATGAATGACTACCAACAAATAAATAACACATTATACGAGATTTACCTACTTATAATTATACGAGAGAACAACCGTCATTTAATTGACCGTAGTTTTTTTTCAATAAACCATCTCCTTTCACCGCCACTAGTTTTTTAAGTTGCAATTTTTTCAATGTAAAACATCCCTAAGCTCAAAGCGAATGTTCGTAGTTTCTATAGACTTTACTGCCCACTGCACCAATCAGCAATGAGTCAACACTGCTCTTGGCTTACCTCATAAAGGTAATACTATTTCTATAAGGAGGAACGCATTTAGCCGATAGAGAAGCCTAGGTCGAAAGGGTGGAGATCATGAAAATTTACAATTTCAACTTAGATCATACAAGACTGTTGCCGAAGTTGTAGCAAACCTTCAACATTAAGGAAAATATAACCCAAAACCGCGATTTTGTCTTGACAAATTTTTAATAAGATTTAAACGGGAATAAATATTTGAGTAGCGACTCTATTGAAGCGTAGTTTAGTAGTAAAACCAATAAAAGAACGCTAGTCTGATAAAATATTAAATTTGATCAAGCATAAGTACCTATAACCATCTTAATCGTAGCAACAACACTAAAGTGAAATTTATCAGGAGTTTCCAACGTAATTACTATGAATTGTCGCGTACATTTTTATGGGCCGTTCTTTAGTTAATAATAAAATAATAATAATATAAACATACTCACACCTGTTATCTAGCCCAAAGTAAGCATAGTTTATCGGGCTTCAAAGGGTTAAGAGCTTGTGTAATGGATACTAGATAAAGGAGAAGTAATGAGAATAATATATAAATATTAGAAAAATACTAAACAAACATATAAACATCCATGACTCGTGAACAAATGCTCATCATACAAACATTTGTTCCTACCGGGATTAGAAGTTTATTCAAATCTACAATCCTATTGAATATTTCAAATAGTTTTTACAAAGTTTTAAATAAAATCGAATTAAAGTCCAATATCAATAGAATTAATCAATTTAGTTTCTTGCTGTTTAATAGTTAAGCCTAACTAAAGCTAGAAATTAATTAATAAAAAACATCCGGCCTATTTTATTTCTATAAGAGTAAAATAGTAAAAACAAATATGAGAACAATTATATGCATTTAAAGACAAGATTAATAATGTTAATTTTTTATCAAGAACAGATTATTGTAAATTAATGTGTTTAATCTACTTAAGTACTCATATTATTCGAATGCACAAAAGTTATTGGTTTGCAACTTCACATATTTTATATTTCATTAGTTGTTAGTTTCACTTGGTTTGTAAGCTGTTTTATGTGATAAATAAATAAAGAGTAAATTCGATTGTCATACATTTTCCGTACATTTTGACGATAATCGTTCTAGCTATACGTACTAAGTGCTCCTAGATCATTATCAATTTTGTTTAAATAGGACGTGACATAATTGAATACACGAGTCAGAAATAGTTGGTTAATAGCCATTTTGAATGATTAGTAGTAACGTTGATTATGTTTAACATTTCATGCAAAAATATTTCTTATTGCGATTTGTACTCAGCGAAAGATGACATTTTCGAACACTTAATTCGCCTTAATACAAAACGTGTTTTAAGTTAGGCCTGGTTTTTAACTGAGACTGCCTCATTTTTGTTACTAAAGTAATGACAGGTAAAGAGAAAACAAAATAACGTTGCATTTAAAATAGAAAACATAAAGTCTTGGGATACTTAGTTATAATGAACAAGATCGAAGGTAAAATTTCAAACTCACAGTATACTTACACTCAACAGAAAAAGGAAGTGATAACTAATGACAATGTAAGACTTATTGTGAGACCAATAAGGATTACTTTTGATGTTATCTGGACGAATATAAGTAAAAATATTATTCACACATCACAAATATCATCTACACATATAGGTGCATGTATAGATGTGAGTGTATGAATATTCATAATAATATTATTATTAATATATGTGTCATATTTCTATGCATAACCTACCACAACCCATAATGATAAAATATACATCCATACCAAGAAAAAGACTGCAAAGTTTCGGAATCCGCCAAAGAGCAAACCCTCAGGTTTGGACCCCCCAAATTAGCATACACTCGCAGCTTACAAAAGGTTACTACCAAATAATTTAAGTCGTATTAGTAACCATAGCGGCAGCAAAAAAGACTGACTCATTCCTGTTGCAATACATTATATTTACAGGATTGGCAATACAACGATGACGTCAAGCAACATGGTTTAGCTATTAGCGTTGACTGTACCAAAAGGTAACCGCTGTTCAACCATTGTGGATCTTTATACTTACTTATTTTTTCAGTTCTATGATTAAAGGAACACAAAACACAGCTGGTGTTGTGTTTTCAAAGGATTATGAAAAGATGTCACGGAAGAAGAGTAATTGATCGGAAATATTATATATTATACCTAATTTGTCCAACTATTTGTTACAAGTTTGTAATTGTGGACAAATGACAAACTTCCTAATATATAGAGAAAGGCAAAACAGTCATTTTAAATTTTGATAATTATAGAATTTTGAAACCCACTGAACACTTTTAAGATCATCAATAAGTGTGAAATTATTGAATCGTTCGTGAATGAGAATTCTTCAACATTAAAGATCGAAAAATAATGAATAAGAATATAGTAAGTAAAAAAGGATTCGAATACATGTGTGGAGTAATTTATCTCATGTAGATACCTATTTATATTAGACTATCGATTCTTAATCTGATTTTGATAAAATATTGATGTGTCAAATATTATAAATGCCTAATGATATATTTTTCTTTTCATTTAAGTGTTCAAAAATCTATTGTTTCATTAAACTAAGTACGTAATAACAAGAACATCTGAGTAGTTAAAATATTATCTTTGTCATCTTTAGTATTAAAGAATCAGTGTTTCTGGCACCAATTTCTTCACAAAAACTATAGCATTTTCTCCTAAAATTATGACTAGGTATGCGTATGCAGCTGCGCATTAGTTTTTGCACGTGCACAGCGGAACGTGACTCGGCCAACTAAACTGTTCGCTACCTTCTTTCATACGTGATAAAAATAGAACGAAGCATATGCAATCGCTTGCACTGCAGTCAAAATCGCTATAAAAACCTAGCAAAATTTATACCTACACTTTTCCAACTCAAAAAAGTGTATGTATCTTTAAAAAGTTGATCAAAAACTAAAATGAAAGAACTAAAGGAAAGCTATGTATTTGGTGGAGTATATAAAACAAAATGGCCGACTCGGGTGCCCAGCCGCCCAATGCACTCGCGTTTATCGCCTGACATATCAAGAAGAGACTTGGCAACGTTGCGACCGCATTCCTGCAGCCATGCGGCAACGTCGCAATCGCAAGCGCCTCGCTACCCGTGCCTTTGTTGATTGCTGTGACGTCACCAGTGATGATAAAACGTTTGCAATGTGAAAATAGTCGGCTTTCGAATGCAAAAAAACAATAAATTGAAGATGAAAACCGATTGTAGCTACTTTAACTCAATCGATCGTTTCCTTAGAATATACGGCTAGTAGTTAAGGTATATGAGGTGGAAACTGGGTGCGTTTAGATTTATTGTTTTAACGTTATTACATGTTTATATAACAAACTTCAATTTATAGGTATCATGATAATGTAGAAGTATGGACTTCAACAAGTAATAATATTTCCAAATGGCGATTAAGATATTCTGTTGAAAAAAAGGACTAGAATTTATAGCTAACTAAAACATATTTCTTATCATTAAATGTAACTTACTGAGTCAATAAAAAACCGAATATAATTTTAAAACTTTTCTTTGTATTGTTTTTTAAATAAACCGTGTAATTAAGATATCACAATTGGACTCTGCCAAAACACGTTGCTTTTACGTGACTACAGAAACGTCGTATTTATTAGTGAACAATAAACAATACAAGACCACTAGGTGTAGGTAGAAGTTCACTAGGTGGTAGACCCGTATGTAGGGTCGTCTGGGTAGGTACCACCGCCTTTCTTATTTCTGCCGTGAAACAGTTCGCTGTGTTTCGGATTGAAGGGAAAGGTAGCCAGTGTAATTACTGGGCATGGACGGCATTTCATCTTAGGCCCCAGGATGACAACGCACCTGCAATATCAAGTGATTTTTCCTAGTTATTGCAGGTGTCTATAGGCGGCGGTAACCGCTTACTATCAGGTGGGCTGTCAGCTTGTTTATCATCTAGTTATATATATAAAAAAAAAACAAGAAATATTACCGAACTTACTTATAATCATTAACCCCCGACAAAGAAAGAAGGGTGTTATAAGTTTGACGTGTCTGTCTGTGTATCTGTGTGTTTGTCTGTGGCAACGTAACTCGTAAAGGAATTGTGACATAGTAACTTGTAAACGAATGCACCAATTTTCATATGTTTTTTTTGTTTGAAAGCTGAAGTGATTAGGATGGTTCTTAGCTATAATTTATGTTTAACAGTTAAAGCGTTTGATGACTATCAGCTCATTTTCTACATGATAAAAGGGTTTTACTAATTTTCACAGATCCGATTGAATTGAAATTTGGTGTACTGTCACTTCGGTGACATTCCCATGACATATTTTGACGACCGGCTGGTCGAGTGGTCTGTACCCCTTGCTACACGGGCTGATCGATCAAGAGGTCCCGGGTTCGAATCCCGGTAGGGGCAAATGTTTGTATGATGAATACGAGCATTTGTCCACGAGTCATAGATGTTTATTTAGTATATTTCTAATATTTATATACATATTATTATCAATATTAATCTGTTATCTAGAATACATAACACAAGCTCTTAATGATGCTTACTTTGGGCTAGATAATAGGTGTGAGTGTATGAATATTATTATTATTATACTACCCTTAAGCTGATCCTATACCATCAAAAAGTCTTTATTTGCTGTTATTTGCTTCAAATAGGGTTATTACATTATGTTGTTTATAAGTTCTGTGAGTAGCTTAAACTATTTAGCCTTATACTACAGCATGCAAATTTAAATTCAGAAACTTTCAACAGATATAAAGTTTTCGAGTTTCGAAATTCAGTAGTACAGTCTAACGTGTTTGGGCTCATAAGAATAGTCTCAATGAAAAGTCTCATCAATTATCTATCCAACAGATAGATAATTAATGAGGCCAGCCAGGGTTACTTAAAATTTTCAGTTTTATATTTTTAATTTCGTTTGAATTGATTTTATAATCCTTATATAGTTATTCAGTGTTAAATTATAACAGAAGTCTAGCAGACTTTGAAATATAATTCTAAAGAACATTAACGCAGTGTAACTATAACTAGGTTTATACAATAGTTATAAATTAGTGAGGTGCTCTAAAAATATTTAAACTAGAAAAATATCACGTCCTGAGGCGGGGATCAAACCCGCGACCTTTCACTATCCGGGCGACTGCTCTAACCATCTGAGCTACCCAGGACTTGGGATAACCCTGTGAAATGCTTCTAGTCTATCTGTATTTGCGTCATAAGCTAACCTCTACCCTACAATGTCGAAATGTTCTTTTTCAACATCCAAAACGAGTATTTCTAACTAACTCTAACTTTTATTCTACTTTCATACTTTCAATAGCAACATTTTCAGGCGTTATATAAATGATGTTGATATGCTGTTTTAGGTTTGTGTTATTTACGATTAACTTATACCTATCATTTTGGCAATATTATTGTTTTATACTATTGCTATTTCGGAGTTTTGTGTTACAATTTATAAAAAAAGAGCAAACTCAGACTAATTTACAGTGTGTTTTAATATTTTGTTTTTTATTTTGTTTCAAAAACTCCTTTCCAGTGTCTCGAACTATCTCCATAACAAACTTCATCTGAATCTATTGAACTGTTATTGATTCCCCACACAAACTTTCACCTCCCTTTTCACCCCCTTATAGGATGATATCTGTCTATCCTATGTCCTTTCACGGACCTCAAACTATCTCTATACCGAACAGGTCACAGAAAGACAGATGTTCCATAAAAAACAGCGGATTATTAAGAATTTTCTAACATAGTTCAGAATTCTCTGAAAAGTCTAAACTATGGTCATGCATCCTGGCCGGTAAAATACTTACCAAAAACGCCGCGTTATATTAAAATCCCGCGTTCAAAATTTAAATTTATTTTGATCACATGTAAGCAAAATTCAACTTTGCTGCGCATTTTTAGGCAGCTAAAGCACATTCTTCGTGTTGGAGTGGAGGGATCAAAAGTAAATTGTTTTGATTCTTATTCTATTTTAAAAAATACGAAACGAACTTCGTTCCGTCTGAAATTCTTCTACGTATCTGTCATACTTATGGAAAGGGTAATAGGTACATTTTTACCCATTTAATAGTATTACAGTCAAAAATGTTGTATGAGTAGAGAAACACGATCATTTCCAAGCTGATCTTGAATATATAATCAAGTGTGATAAAGAAAACGTAATCTTATTCCGATATTAATTATGAAATTTGCCCAGGCTATTTTAAATACGTACTTCTTACAGATATTTTACTACGAAAATTTTTGGAAGGGCGTAAAATGTTCTTGAAAATTTGTGTAAATCATAAAATTTGCTATAAAAACAACCACGTTATGAAAATTAAATTCATTCTAAAATTAATTAACATTGTTCATGAACATCTTGAATAGTACAGTTTGTGTTGCCATCAGCAGAGTACTTTACCGAATGTAACCTGATGGGAAGCGGTTATCGTAGACTATAGACGTTCGTAGCCCTCTATGGGCAAATTATTCTGTCAAAATAACCATCCAAGTACCAACTCGCCATACTGTATTCGGTGTAACGTAAAGCCATGCTTCATGGCCTGGACCACCGCCGTAAGGTAACTTGCCTATCGGGCTTTTACAGATTGTAGAAGTACAGTCTGTACTGTAAGACCGACAAGCAAGGAAGCAACCTAAATGAAGCTACTGAGCACATTTACCGAAGGGTGAGTGCGCTAAGGAGCTTAATGAGCTTATCCCGACTAGCCTATTTCTCTATTTCACCAAAAGGCTACCAGACGTTCAGTGGGCTACCACAAAGCGCTTTTCTTTATCGTTTGTAACGCGATCAGATAGTGGAACGCACTGCCATCCTCGGTGTTCCCTACTATTTATAAACTGAGTTCCTTCAAAGGCGGATTAAATAGGCACCTTCTGGGTACCCGGAGGTGGCTTGGTGAACTTGCTTCGGCAGATCCCGGGTCACCTTCGTCATGGGCATAGTGGGAAATCGGAGATGGTTTAGTGGGTATTCCCAGTGCCGCCAATATCAGGTGCTGGGCGACCCCCACACAGGCCCACACTAAGGCGGCGGTCTGCTGGAACAGTGATGGTTTAGGGTATAAGACTGTAAGAGGATTCCAACTCCGTAAAAAAAAGGCACCTTCTGGGTGAGCTCGCTACATCGTCGACCCCCTTTTAACCTCGAGGAGGAGGGATCATGAGCAAGCCTATTTTAATAAAAAAAAAGAGAAAGCGTTATGTTGACAACGTACGGAACGAGACACAACATTCCTGTCATAGTGAGCTCTGGCGACCTTATTCGTCGCAAGAACATAACACAACAAAGCTGTCTTATCTTCTGTAAGGCGAAGGTTCTACTGCAGTCGTACGCTAAAAGCTCGCGTGGAATATACCACTATACCCTTCCTCTCCTAATAAGAGTAACTATACACACTTTTTAACCTTCCTTCTACCTGCTTATGCATTATATCTCGCACATTTCTAACAGCAATTTCTGCAAGCCTTGAACAGCAACTTGATAACTTTGAACCTTATTCACGAATGCCATCTGTACCTATACATGATAGGCTTACCTTACTCTATGATGATCATCATGATAACTCTATCACCCGGCACTGGATCAAAGGGCTCAACGACGCTGCAGTTGAACTACTAGTCTAATACCTCCAAGCTGGTTCAAAGGTGGAATTAGTCAACATATGGAATACCTAGATGAACAACATTGAAATGCTTTGGAGGTTTGCAGTCAGGCAATAGCCTTGCCCTCCCGCAAATCAAGCCTTATCTCTTCTACAAACTCTTGCTATAATAATGGGGGTGGTAACTTCTACTCCGTGGGCCAATCGAGGAGGTGGTCAGAATTCTCGACTCCATAAGTCTTTCAATACTTTATCGTTGTGTATGTGATCATAAATCCGTCCCAAAAGAACATACAACTGGTCATAGCAACTATATAGTATATTTAGGTGTCAGGTAGTCTGCTATGCAAAGCTTGCATAGAAGCAGTGGTATAAATAGCTCAAGTCCTGCTGTAATGAAAACCTGAACACCTGGGAACTCCGGGAAGCCTCCACAAAGTTTACGGTGACGCGATTTGGGCGAATTTCTGGAGAAGTTTGGATGATTTGGGTGTTAGTGGGTAGGGGTTCTAGAGTAGTTCCTAGTATCATGACTTGCTGGGGGCTGAAATACGCCCTAATGGCCCTTATTTATTGGCACACTAATATCAAACATTTGGATGTAGTAGTACTCTCCGCGTATATTTATCATTACCTAGATAGGAAAAGGAACTCATCGTCATAATTAAACTTATTATGGTAAGAACATGAGATATCTTCATAGTAAATTTAGGTTAGATTGTAAAATATCTGCAAAAAATACCTAGATTTTTCTGCAAGTAATTACCAAATGGATAATACTTGCTAGATTTTTTTTGATATCTAATCAAAGTTTAGAATATAAATGAACCTATTACCTATTTTCATTTGGTGAGGATTTCAACAAAACAATTAAGTACTTCATTATAATACATAAATATTTATAACGAGAAAAATACATACTTAGATACTAACCTTGGGGGCGATTTTTTTTTTATTATATTTGTTCGTTCGAAATATTTTCCCTTATTACAACTTGTATTAGGTAATCAATTACCAAGAGATACCAATTGGTTATAAATTTTATTAAAATAATGAGATGAATATTAAAATGTACTAAAAAATATTTAAATACCGTTAGGTTATCTGTGATGAAGGCGGTGGTCAATACCTCTAGCACGAACACTTTTAAATTTCGAATTGCCATCGTATCGTGTAGTTAGGTACGTTAGCTTTTGTCGGCTTTTGTTTGAAATTTTAAGCGAGCGTGAACGATACGAATACAATTCGAAATTTAAAGATGTTCGTGCTAGGGGTACAGGAAACCCAGATTTGTAGTAGATTATTTTTCAAAATCTTAATTGAATCTAGCCGTACACCATGCACTTCGTTATATAGGGTGGCACGTGGCACATTTAGATCGGTCAGCATGGGAAAGTCTGAAACTATAAGACATACGAAAATCTCTTCTTAGGAACCATGTCATCGATTTTAGTAATAAGAAAAACTGAATTCAAACATTTTTTAAAAAACGTATACTCAGCTCGGGAATCGAACCCGGACGTTTTGACAAATAAAACTTACACTATTTCTATTTAGATATCGATTGTGTAGGTCTAAAGCAATAAATTTTACCATGAAACATTATGTCTGAAATGAATAAAATGCAAAGTTTTAATATCTTTTAATTTATTGTAGTAAGTGTTCGAAATTACCATCATTATTTTTATTACAACATTCAACTCGTTTAGGTGCGTAAAATTGTCTCTATGGTTGTTTGTAGCTCTTTGCTGGTGTCGCAACTTGTTAGATACACTGCTTTACATATTTTTATCTCCGATAATATTATCTCTCTATGATTGTTATTGCTTACTTCTACTTACAATAATCAATTGAAAAGCCCACTTAGAATAAGTATGTAGATACAAAAACGTGATAAACCTCATTTGAAAATAGAACGTTTTGGTTTGAACAGAGACATGATAAACCTCATTTGTACCTAAATGGATCTTCAATTTTACGCAGCTAAACAAGTTGAATGTTGTATTGAAAAAAATGGTGGTAATTTTGAACACTTACTAAAATAAATTAAAAGATATGAAAACAATACATTCTATTTATTTTAGACAACATGTTTCATAGCAACGTTTACCGCTTAAGACCAACACACTCGATATCTAAATAGAAATAGGGTTAGTTTTATTTTTCTAAACGTCCAGGTTCGATTCCCGAGCTGAGTACATGTTTTTTTTTTAAATGTACGAATGCAGTTTTTCTTATTACTAAAATCGATGACATGGTTCCTAAGAAGAGATTTTCGCATGTCTTATAGTTTAAGACTTTCCCATACTGACCGATCTAAATGTGCTACCCTGTATATGTAATTTGTCGACAGATTTAACATCTCTTCGATAATTTACTTCAGGAAACATTATACCAATTATAACGTATCATCATCATCACCAGCCTATATACGTCCCACTGCTGGGCACAGGCCTTCCTACATGGAAGAAACACATGAGGAGTTTGGGCCATAACACCACCACGCTGGCCCAATGCAGGTTGGTGGGTTAAAGCGGTTGTAGTAACAACCGGGACCAACGGCTTAACGTGCCTTCCGAAGCACGGAGGAGCTCGAGATTATAAATTTTGGCTGACCCATCCCAGGGTCAACCATGGCGAAAGTTGCTTTGTTTTCGTATTCAAAACCAAAGCGCTCAAACCAATACGCCTCCGAGCTCCGATTATAACGTATACTTAAACATAATCCCTCTTATTATAAAACGCGGACTAAAGTTAGTACTGGTCTCAAACTGATGCCGTCCGTCACTGTCTTTCTTTTAACAAATATAAGTGACAGCATCAGTTTTAGACCAGAACTAACTTTAGTCCGCGTTTATAATAAGAGGGATTATGTTTAAGTATACGTTATAATTTGGTTTACTTTAGTTACTTCCATAGTATTATGTCGTATGGTATTCTTCTGTGGGGTAAAGCAGCAGACATTGAAACAGTATTTATCTTGCAAAAACGTGCAATTAGAGCAATCTACTGCCTTGCTGCTCGAACATCTCTTAGAGACTTATTTAAAGAAATAGATATACTAACAGTGGCTTCTCAATATATTTATGCTTGCATAATTTTTGTGCGTCAAAATTTAAATTCCTACCTAAGACACGGCGATGTACATGCATTAAATACAAGAAATAAAAATAAGTTGATCTTACCGTCTCTAAGACTGCATAAATTTTTTAATACTTTTATGGGTCAAAGCATACTTTACTATAACAAGATTCCTAATAACGTACTAGACTTGCCATTTGACATATTTAAAATTCACATTAAGAAAATTCTAATGTCCAAAGGTTACTATACTATTAACGATTATATAAATGACCAAAATGCTTGGTTGTAACTTATAATGTCATATAGTTATTTCCACCAATAGCATTTCATTGATTTTGTGGTTGCTGGAAGATGTCATGCTCTCTATAAGTTTCTGCAGTGGTTGCGTCGTGTGCCGGGTCGCTCCGTTCCCTATGATATGGTTGAGCGGAGCGATGGCTGGCACATGCGTCATACTTGTGAACAGGTGCCACTAGTGGAAATGGTCATCTCTAAGCTTCCTTGATTTTGTAATAATTAACCTACATATTCATCAATAGTATAATTTTTGAGGGATTTTTGAGGTATATGGCATTATAGGATATTATATATAAAACAATACAATTATTATTGTAATGACGTGCTCAGACAAGTGTTTAAAATTAATGAAAGATGTTTAGCTTTATTAGGTCTTTGTATATTAATTTGTTGACATTTGTGTATTGTAATACCTATATTGTGATGGTGCATTGTCGGACAGCCTTTAAATACAGTAAATATTCTTATCATTAGGTACTTATTGGTACTTTAATATACCTTTTTTTATACTCTGTGCGACACTGCGCTGCTAAATACTTTTACTGTGTAATTAAACATTGTAACTTAATGATTGAAAAGAGTGACTACACGAGTTTGTTGCCGGAATCTTCTCGGTAGTTCAACTTTTGGAACCGGTGTAAATTCAGACAGACTGACATAACATTCTTAGCTTACCTAAACTGCTAAACTGCAACCTAGCCTATTCATCACGTCGCTTTGGTGACTTTTATTTGAGTTCTATGTCGCCCGCCATACTTATTGCCACATTATGGTGAATCAACTATTTTACAAGACATTCTGATCAATTGGTATTTTTTTTCAAATTGACATAATTTTTTTTCGATTTCAATTTAGTTAAGAGAACTAAAAGATACTCCAAACTATATTAATCTAGAGGAGCAGCGACATTCATAGATTATTTTAGCTGATATATGCTTAACAGTGTCAGTATCCTCGAATTGTGTCTCTTTTTTTACCGGAAATTGATTATTTTTTATTATAAATTTAATTAACACATTGTCACTGGCGTTGCCCAATAGTAATGAAATAAGAGTAACTTCGAAATAAAACACAATATTGATATCCCAAAAAGTATGCTGTCTATACGTTACTCAATCTGCTGAAATTAGTAGCATATAAAATCAACATATTAGTGCACAGATAAACGATTTACAACCCAGAATAAAATTTTAATTTGGGGGACAATAGTTGAATGACCCATTAAATAACGGTGAAATCGCCGAATAATTTTTACTTTTGCACGAACAAACTATGCGTGAAAACGAATTATTAGTATCTTTCACGGATTCATGACATTTTTCCTGATTTTTTGAGATACCGTACATATACTTGACTGGATATGAAACATCTCCTTTATATTCATTCTCAATATGGCGTTAATTAAAGGATGGACTAATAATAAATATAAACAAAAACCAGTATGGTATACAAATTGTAAAAATTTGTAGAAAATTGGTCGGGCCACACAGCCGTACCCCGGCTTTTACCTGCTATTTATTAGGTACTTCGTACTCCTCGAAATTCTTAAAATATATTTTCATAAATAAAGTTTACTTAAATTTAATTGGTTATTAGCAAATAAGTAGAAGTGATAGTAAATAATTGTATTATCTTCTTCAACTTGATGCCGGCCGACTGGTTATATCGTACCCCCATACGACCGACCGTGGAAATCCGTGATAGTTAACAGTGGAGCAGTTCTGCGTGTTGTTAGATCTATAGCACTATAATTTCTTAACCGTAGCTATGTTTGATAGCCACTTTGCTAATACTATGCCCAGTAGAAGTCTTTTAAACGACCAATGTGACCGGAAGAATAGCCGATAAACCTGATGAAGTTATTGTTGTCGTATGTATTCCACGATAGAGGGGTAAAGCAAAAAAAAAACAGAGCTTTAAACTTATTAATACCTAAGTATTAACCATACGTATGTTCGAGTAAAATAACATTTGAGTTAATAGCAACCTAAAATAAACTTAACCTTAACCACTTAACCGGATTTAACTATCGTTTAATTATATGTTACATGGTCATTTTATACCCGACGTTTCGATTAAGTACTTTACAGGAATCGTGGACAGGCTAGTGTAACATGTAAGCAATTTTGTCGCCTCTGTGGTCTAATGGTTGAGACCACCTGCCTCAGATCTAGAGGTCTGGAGTTCGATTCCCGTGGGGGCAGAAATTTTCTGCTCGGTTTGGTTGGTGGTAGGGCTTTTTTAAGTCCGCCTGGCTAGCTACCACCACCTTACCCAAGTCTGCCGCTATAACAATAATGTTAACGGCATTGTTGTGTTCCGGCAGTTGGAGGAAAGATAGCCAGTTCCTCTGTGGTTGAGGAATCCGGGTGTAGCTCGCTTCCATCGTCGGCCTTATCTTCACTTACTATCAGGTGAGATGAAGGCCAAGAGTTACCCCGTTAAGATAAAGAAAAAAAAAAGAATTAAACGCCAGTTAGGTCAGCATCCTCAAATTTTTTACAGGGTCTGCAACTGTGCAAGTAATTCTCCTGTGCCCTGGATTCCTGCCATAAACTTAGTTGTATATCATCATCCCAAGCAAGAATACCCCTGCATTACATTGTAGATTCTCTTATTCCGGGAATATCTAAGAGTAGAGGGAGTTTTCGAATCATACGTTATTGAGGAGAAACCTTTTAAGGACTATAATTATAGTTTATTCATATTCCGAATCCGGGAAAAATACTAATAATTCGCTTTCATGCATACTTAGTTTTTTGTACTAAAAATGAAATTTTTCGTAGATTTCACCGTTAATCAATATGGCAAAGAGGGCGAAATAGAAGTCACATAAACGTCACCAACGTGACATAAACGCCATGATGGATATTTGGCTGTGTTGCAGTTAATTTTTTCAATAAAAAATCTTGTTTTATACCATGCAACAACAACAACAACAATAGAAGACCGGCTGGTCGAGCGGTCTGTAACCCTTGCTATACAGGCTACTCGGTCAAGAGGTCCCTGGTTCAAATCCCGGTACGAGCAAATGTTAGTATGAATACGAGCATTTGTTTACGAGTCATAGATATTTATATGTTTAAGTATATTTCTAATATTTATTTATATACATATTATTATCATAATTTCTCCGTTATCTAGTGTCCATAACACAAGCTCTTAATGATGCTTACTTTGGGCTAGATAATAGGTGTGAGTGTATGAATATTATTGTTATTATTTTTTACAAAGGAAATAAAAAAAACTGGACAATTGAACACTGTTCTGTATATTTTTACCCATTTTTCAGTATAGTGTACAGACGACAACATATCAAGTGTAACAGTTGATCTACGAAAGCCGCGTCTATTTCGAACGCAGTAGCTGCAGTCTTAAGGACAAACTGTAATGCTTGATTTGCTGTCGACTGTACATAGACCTGGTCAGGTCTTCATTCATTTTTGGAACAACGTTTTTCTCAAATATTTATAATAAATAATGTTAAAATATTTAATAACGTGGTTCGACATAATTCAAACATATAAGTAAGCAACTGTCCAAAGAGGGTATCAGTAACTGATTCTTATAATATTACATGCTGGAGGATTATTTTCAACAACGATAACGAGGTATTCACTGTGTCAAACAATTATTTGAATTATTTTTTTCAGTTATTTATTATGTCGAGGAGTCGTGTAGCTAACATGGTTTATCTGCTTGTCAGGGTTGTGGGATCTGTAATACTCGTAGATAACGTACATAGTAGGTAATAGAGAGAGCGACAAGGGTCCGCGGGCTATTATTTTCTCATTAGAAGAAATAAGTATATATATAATGGAGAACTTCAAATAAGTAGGAAGTTTTTTTTTAGGTTAGGTACGTGTAGTTAAATAACAAGAAAAAACAGTGCAGCTATTATAATAATCAAGGGTTGTTTGCTTTAAATCTACTGATTGTTAAATATTCATTTTCTTCACTTTGGTTTCAAATTCAAGGCTCAATACAGGAGTACTTTATATTCGTGATATTTATATGGTTACTTTCTGGGAGCAACAAAGATAAAAATCTTTTCCCGAATACTTACTTACTTAAAAGCAAAAATCAGCTGATTGGTAAAGCACAAAAATATTGGTTTATTTTCATAAAAGTCTTCAGTTTAGTCAATCAGTATACATACACAAATGCTCAGTATATTTTAGACTTATAAGTAAATGTTTTTTCGTAATACTCATATTCTAACCACTTTAAAAAACTGACCCATCAATAATAAAGCTTAACATAGTACTGTCTAACGCGTGAAAGTGAAAACGATTTGTTCAATTATAAATACACCCCTTCGATAACTAGATTATATTAAAATCGCAGTTAAATTTTCAAACTTGCCAATGCCATTTTCTTTATTTAAGTATTTATTTGTTCATAATTTGAAAAAGGTAGCAGGTGTGATACTAATGATACGTGAACCTACTGATGATGGTGAACTTAATCGAATCATAGATATTTGAAAAAATATTCGTTCATAGCTCAGTGGTCAGAGCAATCACACGGATTGTGAAAAGTCGGTGGGTTCGGTTTCCGCTCCACGAGATGTTTTGTTTTTAGTTTCGAAATTTTCCCTAAGTATTCGACATTTTTGTCCGTGCGGTGACGGATTAAGAATACAATTCACCGCCCCATTTCTTCCCGTGGGTGTCGTAAGAGGCGACTAAGGGATTACCGAGCTACCAACTGCTCGACTGGTGGTAGGGTCTGAACACCCGCCTGGTTAGTGACCACCGTACGCATGGCGTAAAACCCGCCAAGTGACCACTTGTGGTCGCGTTCCGGGATCAGTCAGCGTACAACCAGAGCTTGGGGAGACGTTGCGGCGATGGATGCGGTCAGTGACGGCTTCCGTCTAACCAGAGCCAGGTGGACTGCGTTGACCCGCCGACCAGGGAGACCCGAAGAAACGGCTGTTCCGCTGGCCGCCCGTGGTACAGTACAGGGGCCCAAGCGAACCTAACCAGTTCGTGAGGCTGCCCTATCATGCCACGCATAATCTTGGGGTGGTCCGTCGTGCCGGTTGGTGACCGGGTGGTGGGGTCCCGGCGGCCATTCCCGGGGGGGTTCGGGGGCCCTTCCGTTCGGCGGGTCAGCGCTTCTCTGCTGTCGGCTATTCCTGGGGAAACAGGCCTCACGCTTTGACCGTATATATCGCGACGACGTTCCCCCAATTCACGCCTCTCCTCCTTCATCATTTACTATGGCAGCGCTAAGAAACATTTCCGGTCGTTCAGCGGTGCACACCCCCACCACAACCACGCTGTTTGAGGTCGGGCTCACTAACATCCGTGGGCTCCATGCTAACCTCAATGCCGTCCACCAACATCTCGAGACGGCTCGACCCGAAATGCTGTTTTTGACGGAGACGCAAATACTCCGCCCGGCAGACACTAGCTACTTGGATTACCCCGGCTACGCTCTTGAAGAGTCCTTCAAAGCGAAGGCCGGGGTATGCTTGTTTGTCCGGGCGGATGTTTGCTGTCGCCGTCTGCGCTGTTTGGAGGACCCTTCCTACTCTATTCTTGGGGTGCATGTGGACCTGGGCACACATTGCCGTATCTACGTGTGCCTGTATAGATCCCACAGCGGTGACATGGAGACAACTCGACTTTTCGAACATCTTAGTCGGGTGGCAGATGTTGCGCAGGAGCAGTTTCCAACCGCGGAATTGGTGTTTTTAGGGGACTTCAATGCTCACCACGAGTCGTGGTTAAGTTCCTCTAAAACTGACCATGCTGGTAGAACTGCCCACGCTTTCGCTCTCACGCATGACCTGACCCAACTGATAAACCAGCCCACCAGGATTCCAGACATTGTCGGTCACGCGCCCTCATTGTTGGACCTTCTGCTGACGACTCGCCCGGATGGATATCGGCTAGAGGTTCGTGCTCCTTTGGGAACATCAGATCACTGCCTGGTATCCGCTGGGGTGCCACGGGCGTCGCCACCGGTACCTATGGTTGCCAAACGCCGCATCTGGCACTATGCGTCGGCAGATTGGGACGGTATGCGGGATTACTTCGCATCTATCCCTTGGAGGCAGCGCTGCTTCAGTGGGCTGGACCCGAACGCTAGCGCTACTGCTGTTGCTGATGAGATCATGTTAGGGATGGAGTACTATATCCCTCACTCCGATCTTATCAGTAGGGGTAGGCGTAACCTCTGGTTCAACCGCGATTGTGCCTTAGCTGTTGAAAACAGACAGTCGGCATACCGCGCTTGGATCAGGGGCCGAGCTTGCGGGGATCCCAACATTGACTCACTGAAAGCAGTATATAACAACGCCACCAAGTCCTGCAAAAGGGCCTTCATCAGAGCGGATGCACAGCGCGTTGCACGAGTTGGCCAAGAACTTCTTACGCATCCTACGGGAAGCCGTAGCTACTGGCGTCTGGCCAAAGCCGTGCAATCCAACTTTTGTCAACCCTCGCTGCCCCCGTTGAGATGTTCTGACGGCTCGCTAGCTCACAAGCCGCAAGAGAAAGCCGATCTCTTGGTAAAACTCTTTGCTGCTCACTCCCGAATCGATGACTGCAACTTACAGCCACCAACACTCTCCCACTGTGGCCACACAATGCCCGATATTCGTATTAGGCAATGTGATGTACGTGCGGAGCTTCAGTCAATCGACGTCCGGAAAGCTAGTGGACCTGATGGCATTCCAGCGATAGTACTGAAAAACTGCGCAGCGGAGTTGTCTCCTGTCTTAACGCGGCTATACCGTCTTTCTCTCTCTTCTGGGTGTGTGCCGGAATCTTGGAGAGAGGCCAATGTGCAACCGGTCCCCAAAAAGGGAGACCGATCAGACCCAGCTAACTACCGCCCGATAGCTGTCACCTCAGTTCTTTGCAAGGTCATGGAACGGATCTTAAACCACCAGCTGATCCGATACCTAGAAGGTCACTTATTAATTAATGATCGACAGTACGGGTTTCGGCCGAACCGGTCAACGGGTGATCTTCTAGCGTACTTATTGCATGTCTGGGGTGAAGCTATTGACAAACGTGGTGAGTCACTGGCAGTTAGCCTTGACATTGCCAAAGCGTTCGATCGGGTCTGGCACAAGGCTCTTCTCTCCAAGCTCCCGGCATACGGTCTGCCCGCTCAGCTCTGTAACTGGATCGCCGACTTCCTGCATGAGCGAAGAATCCGTGTCCTCGCAGATGGATGCGCTTCGCGGTTCATGTCAGTGAATGCTGGTGTACCACAAGGCTCTGTTCTATCCCCCACACTCTTTCTTCTTCATATCAATGACATGATTCCGTTAGGAAACATTCATTGCTATGCAGATGACAGTACAGTGCATGGGGGATATTACGGTCGCCCAGGGGCTGGGCGCGCTGAAACCGAGAGGGAGAGAGAGAATCTTGCCATTGAGCTCGACAGGGTGTTGAACCTCGTATCTGAATGGGGATCTAATAATCTTGTTGAGTTTAATGCTAAGAAAACACAGGTGTGCGCGTTTACAGCTAAAATGTCGCCGTTCCTTCCCCTTCCGTCTCTTCAGGGCATGACTCTTTCGGCACAGGGCTCCCTCAACTTGCTAGGTATGGAGATATGTTGCGATCTGAATTCCAGGAACTACATCGAAACCGTGATAAAAACAGCCTCACGGAAGCTCGGTGTCCTGAACAAGGTGCGTCGATTTTTCACGCCTGACCAATTATGCCTGCTATATAAAACTCAGGTCCGGTCTTGCGTGGAATATTGCTCGCACTTGTGGGATGGCTCCGCCAAGTACCTACTCGATGCCCTGGACAGATTGCAGCGTCGTGCTGTCCGTATCGTTGGCGATGTAGAGGTCACCAACAACCTTGAGCCTCTGCAATTGCGTCGAGACATTGCGTCGCTTAGCGCCTTCTATCGGCTATATCACGGAGAGTGTTCTGAAGAGCTATTTGACCTTATCCCACCTTCCCCCTTCCTACTCAGGAGCACGCGTGCCGGTCTTCGGAGTCATCAATTCACTGTCTCCACCTCAACATCACGTACAAAGAAATTTAGTAGCTCTTTTCTTTGTCGAACTTCCAGAACTTGGAATTCTTTGCCAGCACATGTGTTCCCTCCTTCGTATAACATGGGTTCCTTCAAAAGAGGCGTGAAAAAGCACCTTTCGGGCCGGCAAGGTGGAGGCGGCTAGAGCAGTGTCTGAACTGCACTAGCTGTCTTCGCATATGGACTCTTCTTACCGCTTCACATCAGGTGGTGTTGAGTCATTTGTCGTGCTTTGTATAAAAAAAAAAAAAAAAAAAAAAAAAAACATACTGACGACTTATAAATATTAGTTAGATCACCAAACAACCGCTGAAAAGATGCTGTTACAAATTTTCAGTATCATGTTTGTCAAACAACTTCACTCTATCAAGATTCTAACTATAATTGAAGTGGACAACCGGCCGGTCAAGCGGTCTGTACCCCTTGCAAATGTTTGTATGATAAGTACGAGCATTTGTTTACTAGTCATGGATATTTATATGTTTATTTAGTATATTTCTAATGTTTATATACATACTAGCTGACCCCGCAAATGTTGTTTTGCTAAAAAAAAAGATAGTACCCGATTCTCAGACCTACTGAATACTGAATATACATTTAGATTTCCTAGCTGTCCCGACAAACGTTGTTTTACCATAAAAAAATAAAATAAAAAATAGTCAAAAAAAAAATTAATAATAGATAGTAGCCGATTCTCAGACCTACTGAATATAGACATAAAATTTCATGAAAATCGGTCAAGCCGTTTCGGAGGAGTATGGTAACTAAATTTGTGACAAGAGAATTACTATTATCATTCTTTCTCCGTTATCTAGTATTCATAACACAAGTTCTTAATGATGCTTACTTTGGGCTAGATGGATTTGGCATCAGTGTATGAATATTAGAGGTTAAAGTATGAAATTGCCGATTTGTACTAAAAAAAATGTAATTCGTTTTTTTTTAATTTAGCATATTTATTTAATCAAAATATCTACCATTATTATATATACATTGCTGGCAACTAATAGGAAGATCATTTATGTCTTTGCGATAGAACTCTGGTGATCTGGATTCTATAAACTCGGTGAAAGCATTTTGTACTGTCTCCTGGAAACAAAACTTCTTATCACGTAGAAAGTTGTCCAAATCACGAAAAAAATGGTAGTCCATTGGAACAAGGTCTGGCGAATACGGAGGGTGACGACTGGTTTCTAATTGCAGTTCCTGTAGAGTTAAAACGGTTTCTCGTGCTGTATAAGGTCTCGCGTTATCATGGTAATAACGGTGAAGATCAATTCATGAGTCGGGGCTGTTTCACTGCAAGTTTTGCTATCATTGTTCGGATTTCGGCACAGTAGACCCGTGCCGTTATTGTTTGACCAGACCGGAGAAAGCTATAGTGAATAACACCATGCTGAGACCACCAAACAATTACCATTACCTTTTTATTGGTAAGCTTTGCTTTAGGACACTGTTGCGGCGTTTGACCTGGGGTCAGTCATTGCATTTTTCGCTTACGGTTATCGTAAAGAATCCACTTTTCATCACATGTCACAATCCGATCCAATATTCCTTCATTTCTGTATCGATTCAACAAGGCAACACAAGTTTCAACACGCGTTTCTTTCTGCAGATCAGTCAAATCATGAGGCACCCATTTTTTGATTTTTTTTATTTTATTGATTTGACGCAAATGAGTCAATATTGTTGGTAAGGTAACGTTAAACCATGCCGCTAATTCCTGGGTAGTTTGGCTCGGATCGGCTTCCACCACCTCTTTCAATTCATTGTTATTCACCTCGCACGAAATCGCACGGTGCGTTAATTCATTAGCAGTCCCCTCTCCAAACGCAACATTGATATTGCGAGCTGTTTCTGCAGCGTTAGTTCCGCGTCGGAACTCGTATTCAAAAATCACTCGAATTTTCAAAGTATCCATCTTTTTTGTCTAAGCTGAATAAAAAAAAACAACTCAAAGTTGATAATCGATTGTTGCACATTTTTTAAAAGAAGAACCTCATAGGTACCATTTGAAAAAAGTTTCACTCAAAAATCTCAAACCATGAAGGTTCTATGTCAATTCGAAGTACCTATTACAATAAAACGGCAACTTCACACTTTAACCCCTATTATTATTATTATTATTGTAACCTGCTCCTGCTGGAATATTATCCTCTGGATCAGCAAACGACGATAGACTTGAAAGCGACATTGTTAGAGAATGAGTAACCGTTCTTACAAACAATTAAAATCGCTAACAAAATGGAAATCTCAAGTTAAATATACGATTTTAATGAGCCCTTTTCCGGCCATTAAATATTTAACCTGAAAAGTGACAAAATAATAAACCATTAGCTCCAATTCGATGTTATTGACATTTTGAGCAACGTGAAAATAAGATAAAGTACTTCAATTCACTTTTTTTAAATATGCCTATCGGTCGTTCTTATCAAAACAACCATTTCTGCCGAACTCAAGTTAGGAAAAACACTAGTATTGAAGAATAACCGTTGATAATAGCCACACAATAGAGATGAAGGATAAAGTAATAAGTTGACACTTGATTACAAATTTTGACACTTCTTTACTTAAATTTAATCGTGCATAAAAAAAATCATCGTTTTGTGCAACAAGGCTCATTCAAAGTGTTTCTGCAACTGACATTGTTTATCCTTATATACAGTGTTGTGACATAGATATTCTTTAATTCGTTCGAATGACATTTTGAATTCGTACAAAATAGCAATAGGCATGTTGCCTAATCTATAGTAATATTATAAAGCTGAAGATTTTGTTTGTTTGAAGACGCTAATTTCAGGAACTAGTGATTCAAATAAAATAAATCTTTTTGTTTTGAATAGTCCAACCCATTGTGACCCGATAAACCAGACACAATTAAATTTTAATTGTTCATATGGGAGTTAGAGGGTAATCACGGAATTGTATAGCCTATAAGTATATATAATACATTACGCCACGACCAATAGGAGCTGAGCATCAATGAAAAATGTTGCAAAAACGGCAAAAAAAATCCCTTTCTGAGCTTTCGTAGCGTGCGCTGCATAAATGGTTGGTTAAAATCATGTAAATGCCTGATTGTTTACCTTTAAAAGTTCTAAAAAAAAGTTTGCAACAGCATATGTCTATCTTTTAAGGTAGGCACACTATGACCTTTGTTTGGTGATAAAATTTGTTCTACAATAATGGTTTATCTGCGAAGGTACTTTTGTGCACTTGATAAAATATATTATTCATCATTATGTATTTAATTTTGAACAAAATTGTTTGTGACATCATTTGATTTCAATGAGTATCTTATGAGATATCACCATAGTTTTAAAATAACTCCGTAACAAAATAACCAAGGCGGGCGGCGGGCGTGAACGATGTGATCATGAAGGTGCGTGACATTTTTTTACCACAGTTCCACTCTTACTGCTCTTTTGTTCTAAAATAATGCATTAATTACGAGTTCTTTATATACACATGATTTAAATACTTAACCAAATAAATGAAATGACTACATTACGTCTTAGTATCAACGACGATAAAATCATAGACATACATCGACACCAGTTCCCTAGCTATTAGTAATAAACAAAATGATTTTATGAGCTTGCCCAGAACTCAAGAAGGAATAAATTACCAGTCGCAATTCACTATAAAAAAAAATTACAGCAGGGTGGGTCATCATTTCACTACCTATCAGTTAGCAACAAGTAATGGCAATAAAACAGTGCATATACATATAATCATTGAATGTAATTAAACATACATTAAAAATGTGTAAATAAAGTTTGTTTTTTTGACAGAAAAAAGTAGATATCTGTCTTTCGCGGGTCGACTGGAAGAGATTTCTCTAGACATAAGTAGCGCCCTTGTATGTTGTCTCCGTTTACTCTGTTTCAACCTAAGTTGTAAGTGTAGATAACTAGCTAAGTAAATTAATAAATAAATTAAATTATTGTAAGTTAATTAACAACAGTAGAGCTACAAAACCTTATAAAAAACCTTACCCATAGAAAACTTCCGAAAATTATAAAAGAGTAATTCAACCAATGCTCTTCAATTCCGCAGTCTGAGTGTAAATGTCAATGGCGAATAAAAATGATTGTTTGCCAATGATAGTGGCTAAGTGTGTGATTTAAACGACCGGCTGCTGGCCGAGTTTTCAGTACCGTAGCCATAACTTACAGACTAATCGGAACCCCTGAGTTCCCCTATTTAATCCCGGTAGGGGCACATGTTTGTATGATGAGTAAGAACATTTGGTCTCGAGTAATGCATGTTTGTATGTTTATTTAGATGTTTCTAATATTATTATAAATGTTTTAAAAAAATGTTTGCTAATAAAATTCTATCTAAACTAGAAAAATTTCACGTCCTGAGGCGGGGATAATATTTGATTGAAAGCAATGCCCCAACTGAAATAGAACATTTCGACATTGTAGGGTGGACGTTAGCTCATAACGCAATTACAAATAGACTAGAAAAATTTCACAGCCCAAGTCCTGGGTAGCTCAGTTGGTTAGAACAGTCGCCCGGATTGCGAAAGGTCGCGGGTTCGATCCTCGCCTCAGGACGTGAAATTTATCTAGTTCAGATAGATTTTTATTAGTAGTAGATATATTTTATGTATGGTATTTGAATGTAACAATATGTTATATTTATCAGTAGGTACACGTGACATTCACATCTAGCAGCACATCTCCTATTCACAAGCAATAACGATAATCTATCGAGAGTGCTTGGTGTGCTTACAATTGTCACAACAAATAGAACTAAACACGAATCATCATCATCACCCACATATATACGTCCCATTGCTGAGCACTGGCCTTCCTACATGGGAGAAACGTGAGGAGTTTGGGCCATAACACCACCACTCGGGCCCAATGCGGGTTGAGTTAAAGCGGTTTCAGGAACAACCCCGAACAACGGCTTAATGTTTCGAACTAGCTTTCTTTAAGACACCTTAAAACGTTACAACATTAGTATGTTATAGATCGTAAACTAAAATAAATCATCATCATCATCATCATTTCAGCCGAGAGACGCCCACTGCTGGGCATAGGCCTCCCCCAAAGATCTCCATACCGATCGGTTCTGCGCTGTCCGCATCCATCGGCTTCCCGCGACCCTGACCAGATCGTCGGTCCACCTTGTGGGAGGCCTACCAACGCTGCGTCTTCCGGTACGCGGCCGCCACTCGAGGACCTTTCCGCCCCAACGGCCGTCAGTCCTTCTTGCAATGTGGCCTGCCCACTGCCACTTGAGGCTCGCAATTCTTCGGGCTATGTCGGTAACCTTAGTTCTCCTGCGGATCTCATCATTTCTGATTCGATCACGCAGAGAAACCCCGAGCATAGCCCTCTCCATTGCCCTTTGGGTGACATTGAGCCTTCTTACTAGGCCCATTGTAAGCGGCCACTAAAATAAATAATAGTGGTAAACTCACAAGACGTTAAGAAAGCTATTTTGCAAATCTATGTGCTTACGGGACCGACCCAACCCAATACAAGGTCTTCCAAAGTTTAGATATCCGCGTCAGTAATAACAGTGACGCAAATTAATGCTAAACATTTGATTATATTTGAAGATTTGACCGTGTAATCAACAGAAATCAAGGCAGCAGCCATAGTAATTACAAAAGGATTTATTTTTACTCCCAACAAAAGATTGTATAAAATTTTTGTTTATAAGCGTCACGTTTTTTTTAAGGTTTTAGTTTATGCAATATTAACAACATAATAGGCATTGAATAGATATGCTACACCCGATATTGCGGATTTACTTATTTTTGCGGAATTTCCGGAAATCAACCATATAATCTTTCAATTAAGTTTAATGCTTATAAGTTTATGTATTTATATTAAAAGGTATAACTTATATCTATGTATGGTGTATCTTACATCTGTGTGTGTTTTGTGATATAAAATTCTAAGTCTTGACTGACTGATTCACTGACTGACTGACTGATATATCAACAAACAACTTAAAACGCTGGTCCTAGAGACATGTAATTTGGAAGGTATGTTTGTGAAGTTAAAGTGTCCAGGGTCTTTCGAAATTTCACCCCTTCTTAGGGGTGAAATAGGTTGAATTTTCTATGAACTTTTAATTTTGTGAGTCGATTGATTTGAGAAATAGTACACATACTTTTCAATAAGACACGTGTATCACAGTTTTTCCGAAATCATTCCCCAACATAATCAAATACTTGGGGCTTCGAAAAGGATAATAATAAATAGGACCTAAAAAATACTAAGTGGGCGACGGAAATAATGAACTGTCATCTAATCGTTGAATAGATGCCCGCTTAATATTTTTGACGGTTTTAGGTTAGGCAAATACAGGGTGGTGCTGTCAATGCGACAATAAATTAAAACATGGGCTGTATTAGTTCATAGAAATGGTTTGCCACTTTGAAAAACATCTTATTCATTTGATAATTTCTGGACATTTCTATGAAATAATGCAGCCAATGTTATATTATTGTATACAAATGTCATGAAATTATTAAATGAATAAGATGTTTTAGAAAGTGGCAAACCATTTCTATGAACTAATTATAGCCCATGTTTTAATTTATTGTCGCATTGACAGCACCACCATGTATAATGCTCAGTTAAATACATGTCCTTTGAAAATCATAACTGGTATGAAACATAGGTTGGCGCTGAAGACGTGCGCGGGAGTGTGCCACGTACTCATAGTATTTCGTTATAAACATTATTTACTATTTACTATCTATATACTTCTGGTTGTGTCTTATTAAGATCTTTTCACACAAGCTTTGAGTTCTGTTATAACCGTAATACTATCATCCATATAATATTAAAAGCGCATAGGTATAATGTTTGTTTCTGAAAAATGAATGTCATATGTTTCCTGTAGGCCAGGCAGGCGATGCAGCGGGCGAAAGTTAGTATACCTACTTAACATATAATTAAAAAGGTCATTATGTTGGTTGAACTGCATTCATATATTTGAGTATTTTTAACTAAAACCACAAAGCAGATAAGGTCGTTAAACGAAAAAAAATAAAACGCCCAGCGTCTGCCAAAATAATGAAAATTGGAATACCTATTGATCATATTTACGTCTTTCTTAATTAACAAAATAAATGTAGTTTCAAAGATGTCTCAAATATATGATTTTTTTCTCAGTTACAGTTACCTGAGACCTTAACGATAATACTTATGAAGACAAAACAGGGTCCCATGCTTTTCAAGATTTTTCAATGAAATAATTGCAAGATTTAAATGCATTGTTTTTAAACAACTTGATGACAAATAAGCTCTCGGCACACTTGATGGTAAGTGGTAAACGCTTACGTACAATAACAAGAAAAAAATCACTTAGTATTGCAGGTGCGTTGTCATCCTGGGGCCTAAGACGACATGCCTTCCATGTCCAATGATTTCACTGGCTACCTTTCTCTTAAATCCGAAACACAGCAAACAGTTTGTCGGTTGAAATAAGAAAAGTGGTACCTACTTGTAAATACTCAGACAACCCTACACACGGGCCTACCACCTAGTAAAAATTGAATGATTGCATATTACAGACATATTGTTAACAATTTACAACCACTAAAGATTTAATTTAGGCAACTTTAACACTACTAATAGTAGAACTCTAAGTTACAAAAAAATAGTAAATGGATGACCATTTAAAACATTCTTAGGAATTAAAAACAGCCAAATTAAGTAAATTAGTCATGCTTAAAATGCTTAATGATAGTAAAATTTATTATTATTATTATTATACAACCAAACAAACATGCGCACCTGATAGTAAGCGTATCTAACGTAATACTAAGGGTGTTTATCTAATCAAGCGTTGCACGCAATGTAAAAATCGTGAGGTAGCGTTTCTTCAACAGCATAGTAGACAAGTTCCTCCTAACATAACGTCTCCCATATGAGCTGTAGCGACCTTACTCGCCGCAGTAACACGGCACGAAAAGTTATGTTGTTTGGCTGTAGTCTACTGAAAAGAGGCTTGCTCGGGCGCTTTACGTTTAAGTGAAAAATAACACTAAACTCTATTGGTCTAAAAATTTCACCAAACTGTAAGACAACGAGCGAGGGTGTAACGCAAATAAAGCTCAAGGTGGGCATTATAATAATAAATCTAGATTATATTAAACCTAAGGCTATCTAAATACACGGCTATGAAATACCAGTTCCTACCTAGACATTCCAAGTTAAATATTCGTGCCCGTTTAGTGAGCTACAAGCATTAACTCCAATCACCTACATAAAAAATCATCATCATCCTCACCAGCCTATATACGTCCCACTGCTGGGCAAAGGCCTTCTACATGTGAGAAACTTACGAGGAGAGGACCCTGATTACATAACAAATGATTAGACAATTATTCCTAAGCATTCATGCTCTGAATTCTCGTGAAGTGTTTCCTCAATATCTAAAATAAAAATAAACTTAAATACATGAGTTACTATTATTTAGGTTCTAAATGTTATCGTTTAGCTATAATAATAATCAGTACAACAAATTAATTATAAAATGTGATAAAAGTGATTTAATGGAATATATAAAGCTATTATAGTACTTAATACATTCATCAGCTCTGTAAGTATTGAAAATAATTGTATGAACCACGAAGAACGGTAAATCCTTAATGGCAAGTAGTCGTAACGCAATGTAGAAACTATCCATCAAACTGAATCGTCCATAAAAATGATTTCGCAAATCAAAGAGAACCTCGTAATGCTCGTGCGCAGTCTGGCCATGTGTGCGTCGCCGAGGGTACGTCACCTTGACACGAGGCCCCACGGGGTACTACATCTGTCCTCCTCGCACAGTTTCGTAGCTACGGCGCGGGAGCGGGACGGCAACATCCTGTAGACTGACGCTTTCAGAAATGCTACGCGGGTTACTCGCATCCGCCATTTTGTTGTTGCTTTTATTGTTAGAGTTATTAAGTCTACTTTTTATTCCATTAATCGCGATGAAGGTTTATGGATGCACAGACATTTATTATTTATTATCTTTATGTGTTCTTGGGGGCCAAGTTTTATGATGAGATTGGTGCCAGACATACGTTATTTAGGGAGAAAGTAATACTAATGTATTTATCGAAACAATTGATACTGATCCATTTCTATAATATTATAAAATGTAAAGAAATTGATTTCGTAGCATTAGATTTGTCTAGTCATACTGTAGTATACCTGTTTAAAGTGGAGCATAAGTAATAAAACGTAATTAAAATTAAAAATTAAAATACATAATTCACAAATGCATCTACCTCTATCAATAAAGAAATAAGAACTCTTATAATAAGTTCTTACTTATTTTGTATCCAACATACAAAACTATTTAACATAGATGCCAACTATTCCTAATAATAGACATAATGCAAATGTATTCTTGCTAGAAATTACGTAAATATAAACAACTAAGTACCTACCTACATAATAATTTATCGCTATACCAATAATACATGATAAGATAACGTCAATCGAAACCCTTTAGATAAGTATACATAATTAAATTTTATATAAAGAACTCTAAATACAAAATGCCACGTGCTTAATTACTTTTATGTAGGAAATTATAATACAACTTTAGATTAAATTAATAACATATAAAATGTATATAATAATCTACAGTCATGGTCACAGTAAATAAAAGTATGTATATAACAATGACGTGACCTGAAAATATGTCAGTATGAAACGATTTTCGTGTCTCGTGGCGCCATCTATCGAGTAACTTGGGCAACTGAGGTGATCTTCACAAGGTCGTAAAGCCCTGATGTCGCGCTCGGCTATTTTTACACGTAGTATAATTTAATTGTGTCCACGAGCTGTTTTCCAACATATTGTAAAGAATTATGTCTGCGTCTTGTCCTTATTTTTTAATAAATAACACTTTGAAAGTTAATGTAACTGAAAAGATTTACATGCTTTACAGATTTTCATTTAAATGACAGATAAAGAAATTATTTATAGCTCTAAAGTTGTCTACATTTATTTCCTTTAAAATTATATATTACGTCTACTAAATGTCGCGTAGATTGAGTAGAAAGGACGATATCTACTTCATAGTGATCAGGTAACTATACAGGTATATCATTATGAGCTACTTTTTATCTTTAGTCAAAATTACATAGTAAATGGGGCAATGATTTTCATATTTTTCATAGGTAAATAAATTTATGCGATCGATAGTTAGGTGCCCTTGAATTTTATTTTTAACACTATTCAAATGTTAAATTGATACCTATTTAGAAAAATGTACTATAGACGAGGAAAAAGACATGTTACTCCAGATTTTCCCCTTTTTCTAGTCTATATATTACCTATATTTTCATTAACCTATTTTTGTGAACTCTACAGACAGGATTAACTATTGAAAATACTTGAAAATTCACATTATTTTCAGTAACTCGTCAAGCATCAGATTCCAGACGCATTTCATTTTTCATTGTCATAGACCTCCAGAGCCCAGAGGTATAACGCCGCTTGACAGATTAATGTCGATAAAGTTAAAAACTTTTCTGTATAATTTCACTGGTCAACAAATTTTGTAACAAGAAAATTCTTACTATTTTTCAGTTACCTACCCTAAAGTTATTTTAATTAGATGAGGTCTCGTTATTGTGTTACAGCTACTAGCTACCAAATTGAAGATTTAGGTAACTTTTTTTAGTTTCATTTTCATAATTAGAGTATTTATTTTTCAAAGAACAGTTGTGTTTTCTGCTTTCTGAATTAAGTGATTATTGAATAACGTCAAGAAAGTGCAAAAAAGATCCTGAAAACTTTTGTTACATTTCTTTTTTTATACAAAGCACGACAAATGACTCAACACCACCTGATGTGAATTGGTAAGAAGAGTCCATATGCGAAGACCACTAGTGCAGCTCAGACGTTGCTAAAAGACCGGTTCCTCACAGTTAAGAACTACCTGTACCAGAACGACCTTAAAATTTGTCGACTACGCCGGAACCCGTCAAAAACGAAATATTACATCCTGACTTTCAAGAAGCTTCCTCATCTAAGGGGCACATTTGTTTGTCTGCAAATCAGACAATTGATAAAACATGAAATATTAAAAAAAAAGGTTAGTGAATTGGAAGAATCAGATTGGTAATCTTTCATGAAAATGACATTTGTTTTTTTTTCGAAAATCACCAAAAAAGACTATAAAAGTATTGTCGTATAGCTGTTATCTGCTTGTAAGGCTTTGAATTGTAATATGTTGTGGAAAATACATTTTCTACATTCACATTTACATTTCTTTAATGATAGTTAGGGCACTGTCAGCAATGAACAGAGTGAAAAATTCCACCAAGACATTTCTATGATAGAAAAACAATATCAGGGCAAGTGGAGCCCACTTTTGCTGGCGGATTACTGTTGGACATAGAACGAGAAGTCCCTTAGGCAAAATAAATATGACAATAATAAAGTTACATTAACATTAATATTGCAAATAACGAAATAACTTAATTTTGTTAATTATAATTTAAGCCAAATTACAAAAAAAAAACAATTCATATTTGGAACTTTGTAATTTCATTTCTATTATCCTTATCCTTATTCCATATATATAAAGTTTTCAAATTACATACAAAAAGTGTCTTTTTTTGTTGACCGGTGATTTATTGTAATAAACTTAGAAGGACCAATTCACATACAGGATAGTGCCGTCAATACGATAATAAATTGAAACATGGGCTATATTAGTTCATATAAATGGTTTCTACTTTCAAAAACATCTTATTCATTTGATAATCTCATGACATTTCTATGAAATAATGCAACCAATTTTATATTATTTCATACAAATGTCATGAAATTATCAAACTAATAAGACGTTTTTATGTATTCATGTTCGTATTGACGGCACCGCCTTATATAGTTACTGTACACATAATTTGAATACAACCCACCGGAAAAAGTTCATGTGGTTCGATCGGTAGGACAATGGCAGTAGGACCACATGGCTACAGGGACAAAATCTGCAGTTTCAATGTGTATTGCTACGTTGTAAAATTTATTAACAATGGTGACAAAGAACCATAGGTGCGATCGATGGTAAGAAGTTACCGGTTATATACTTGCAACACCAGAAATGTTTATGTTGACAGCCATAGAAGACATGTCCCCCTTTCCCTAACAAAACGTTATATTCTGGCGAACCTACTCTTCGCAATTAGGTACATTTGACTGTGATTTTTTATAAAGTAGAGGCCCTTCCCAGGACTTGCGATGGCGCTCTTTATATAAGGTGGAGGCCCTTCCCAGGACTTGCGATGGCGCTCTTTTTGTATAGTGGAGGCCCTTTCCAGGAATGGCGATGGCGCTCTACATTCACGTAGAAAATATGACTCTTCAGAAGTATCTAGTACTGTATACTAAAATTTAAACGTTTACCTACATTATTACAGGATAATACGACTTTGTCAGAGTAGTATTATCCTCACTTATACAGTGTGTTGCAAAAGTCCGAAGTAATATTTAAGGGGGTGGGGTAAGTTTCTTGTCAAGAGTTACCTCTGAAAGTTTCAGACCACTCTTGTAACCGGCTCTGTGGTCTAGTGGTTGAGACCACCGATCTCAGATCTAGAGGTAAGAGGTTCGATTCCCGTGGGGGCAGAAATTTTTTGCTCAGTTTGGTTGGTGGTAGAGCTTTTCTAAGTCCGCCTGGCTAGCTACCACCATCTTACCTAAGTCTGCCGCCATAGCAATAATGTTAACGGCATTGTTGCGTTCCGACAGTTAGAGGTAAGATAGCCAGGTCCTCTATGGTTAAGGAATCCGGGTGTACCTCGCTTCCATCGTCGGCCTTATCTTCACTAACCATCAGGTGAGATGAAGGTCAAGAGTTACCCCATTTTCCAATTAAAACAACAATAACATTGTCACACCTGATCGTGATGTATCTCTCTCAGTCTATTTGTTACAATTACACTCTTAAGCCGCAAACAGATTAAGATGAAACCTATTGGTTGGTCCCACTGCTGCATGGGCGCAGACCTTCCTACAAGGATGAAACACATAAGGAGAATAATTACATCCTAAGAAAAGACATAGGATTACTTGGCACAATACCACCGGTATCCACGCGGGCGCAGCCGCGGGCGGCAACAAGTTTACTATTAGTAAGGACTTTTGATTTTTTCCACTCCGTACATGTAAAGTTAGCTTTTTCCTCATGTAAGGGTCTATGAGCATACTCATAGTGCAGATTCGCTCTTTAGGGTATTTTGTGCCGAATATCTTGTTATCGTCCCTGTATCCTTGGGAAAGAAGTCTGCAGTTCTCTGGATCACGAGCAGGGCCAATACGTTTACTATTTTATTGGAGGAACAATAACAAATAACCCTGCTCTTAGGTGAGCCTGAGTTCCTTGCGGAAAAGTTTATTTCGAATGCCACCCGCCCTCATCGTTTGTCATCGCAAACGTATAAATATAAAATGTATTTTTTTATTATTCCATTTTTATATAAGTACCTACCTACTTTTCATACCACCTTACAAATCGATAATATTGGAAATGAACAAACTTGGAAAATTGGAAATAAGGAAATAACAAAACTTGCGATGCATAAGTCAATCTAGTCTAAAAAGGTATTAGAGGATTTCAAAAAGTCTAAAAATAAAGAAATTATTGGCGATTTTTGGTTTGTATGAAAGGCCGTGCGGCGTAAACGCTCTTAAAAGGAAGTTAGCAAGGGTAGCCCTTATTTTCTTCAAAATAATGAAGCTCCCGTTTTGAATGATACATAACTGTATATAATTTTAATTAATCATACTATTAGGCCCTACCACCGCTTCGGAGAATACTTCAGCTGTAGAGAATGGTAAATGAACGTAACGATATCAAATAAAATTTAAGTAGCTTTTGTTTTTTTAAATGCAAAGAGTATCTCAAAAGCTTGATTCATCATTCAAATTCGATGTAAAACTATGAGACACCGAATCTACTAATTTCGTGTATATATATATATACCGTTTAATGATCTACTACCATAAATTACTAATTTATTACATAAAATACTAATTAATTAGTTCATGATATTCTATGTATCGGACAAGCTGGTTATTTAAGCTCCGTTCCATAACCTTGCAAAGAACCAAAGTGACAGATTGATCAGGTTCAGGTGTTTGATAATCATCAATTCATTTCCTGCTTGACAAAAGTGTTTTAGTAACTTTCACAGATCCGATTTATTTTAATTTGGTGTACCTATTGTTACTTCGTCGGTATTTCCAAAAGATACTGACCTGCTGATGCTATAGCATCCAAATAGTCTGCGTGATGCTTCATTCTACAGAAATTTACAACAGATATAGCGTGTTTGAAGATACAGTGTGATATAGAAAGCATATTTTTTTTATACAAAGCTCAGCAAATTACTCAACACCACCTGATGTGAAGCAATAAGAAGAGTCCATATGCGGAGACAGCTAGTGCAGCTTGAAATACACTGTTCTAGCCCCCACCTTGCCGGACCATAAGGTGTCTTTTCACGCCTCGTTTGAAGAGAACCATATTATAGGGAGAAGTGCCCACATAATTGATATAGATATAACATGGCTCATAAGAAAAGTCGCAATGAGAGTGTTGAATAGATGATGATCGCGGCCGAGGCTACTTAAAAATTTAATTTTATATTTTTTAGTTACTTGAGATAGTATACTGTAAATACATAAACCTGGCCGAATATGAAACATCTCCTTTGCATTAACCTTATTTATTTGCCTTTACGCACGAGTAAAGTGCAAATACTCTGCCGAGATCACTGATATGGGTATCTAATTAAATCGTTCCTCGTTAATTTTTAGGATTGTTATAAAATTTCATTAAAATAAAACCAACTAAGATACGCATTGTTGATAAAAATTGGAAATCGCAAAATAAAGTTGTATGGAACAGCTGATTTGTTTCGCGATTTCAAATTTGTTTTTTAACTAGTCGTGATGTATAGGATCACATTAGGATCACTATAAAGTGATATGTGTAAGGGCAAGGTTTTCGAGAGCATTCCCCTTACACACTGTATATGTATGTACAATATCTTACAATGAGAGATGATATTAAACAGATAATTAAAGCCGGGCATGTGGGAAACTTTCCCCAGTGTTTCTGTAAAACTATGTCAATTTCGTATTAAATTTCACGCCTTCGATTCGTATAACAAACCATGGTGCATTAGCTTGCCACTTGGACAAAGAGAAGAAACAACCTCGCCTGGTAGATATTTTATATTAATTTGACGCAGACGCGTGAGCGGTTTGATTTCGATTACGAAAACAAAGCAACTTTCGCTTTAATCGATTCCGGATGGGTCAATCAAAAATTTATAATCTCGAGCTCCCTCGCATAATGGGGCGTGTACACATTCCACTATATGGAGGAGCAACAGCACATGTATACGCAAATTTTAAAAGAGATAAAGCTGATGAATGAATTTATTTGTGATTTGGGTACTTGAGAAACTTTTGGTGGCTGCAAGAAGAGATCTGTATAACGGCGTCCTCCTTACTCCTATACAGGGTAAGCAACGCTCAATTGATGTCACTTGGTGTAAAATAGCATATTATCAGCTAAACACACTATTTTTTATGCTTTACGCCATATTCATTTTATCTAAGTAGACTTGATATTAATAATGACTTTCGTCAAATACATATCAAACAAGTTTTTTCTGTAAAACAATCATCAAATTAATTTTCGGAATACGAACGGAGCTAAGTACCTTATTGTTGTTCATTTCGTTATTCCAGAAAAATATGTTATTGTTTTGCAAATGAACGAGTATAGTGTTATATTTCCAACGTATCTTTGTATTTTATCTTTATTTACTTCGCACTAACCGCATTTAAGGTCAAATCGGTGAATTTTAAGAAGTAACAAAAGAGTAACTTGTCTAGTTTTTGATGCACTAATTTCAATTATTATTTGCAAACATAATGACTTAAATTAATTCTTAACGTAAAGTAAAATCGTAAAGAAATTAAATTTAATATACGGCACAAAGAAAGCTGTATTCTGAAAACGTATCTGCGTAGTGCGTTGACCTCGGGGGCCGTTGAACCGATTCCGGAGCACGCTACCGATTCCACTCATTTAGAGGGTCATTTTAATATACGTTGACTGCCTAATTTTCAAAAGGGCTAGTTAATTAACCAGCCAATGTAAAATAATTAAATTATAAGTGCCAGAAAATTGATAGTGACCACGTAGAAAATATTGCTTACAAATGCTCACTTAGAAATCACACATCAAGAAATAATAATTTCAAAACTCATAATTATTAAATTGCTGCAATGTAATTAACAAACAAAGTCAATACACTTAACTTTGTTTGTTAATTACATGGCTTTGTTCAAAGGAGACGTTTAACGTTGAATTGGATCACAGAAGATACAGCATCTTAAAATGGGGAAAGTAACATGGATTTCACAATACTATTATTTATATTCTCGACAGTATATTTATTGGGTATGCTAATAAGATTACCTCCTGTAATATATTTTTACAGAATAGGATAAAAATTAAAAATAAATAGGAAAAGTCTAATTTGTACTATGTGGTAAGTAAAATAATTTCACCTATATTTTAAAGGCGATCGCACGAACAATTGGTGTATGTTCGTCGTTCTAGCAAAAAAAACCGACAAACCTAATCTATACTTAATATTATAAAGCTGAAGATTTTTTTGGTTGTTTGGTTAAACGCGCTAATCTCAGGAACTACTTGCTGGTTTTAATTGAAAAATTCGTTTTGTGTTGTATAGTCCATTTACTGAGTAATTATATAGGCTATATAACATCACGCTACTACCAATTGGAGCTGAGCATTAATTAAAAGTGTTGCAAAAAACGAGGAAAAAATATTCCTTTTCAAAGCTTTTGCTGGGTGCGCTGCGTAAATGATTAAAGTTAGGTACCTACGTATAAATCATGTATCCAGAAATTGTTCTCCTTTAAAAGTCCTAAAAAAAGGCCGCGACAGCATATGTCTATTCTTTGAAATTGGCTCTCTAGAACCATTTTTGGTAATCTTATTTGTTCTAAAATAATGTACTATCTGCGAAGGTGTTTTTGTAAACATGATATTAATCCTCATCGAAATAAATACATTATTCACCAAAAGTATTTAATTTTAAGCAAAATTGTTCTTGACATCATTTGATTTCAATGAATATCCTATGAGATATCATAGTTTTAAAATATCATGCAAGCATTTATGATTTTCAAGGCGGGCGGGTGCGGGAGGTGCGATCAGTGCATTAATTGCAAAGGTGTTTTATAAACATGATTTAAATAAATCCTTAGTAAAATCATGTAACCTACTCTACCGTTGTTATTTTCCAACATCCACGCGAAGTCGCGGGCACAGCTAGTATAAAATATTCAGCTTAGGAAAAAAATATTTTCACTGTGATAAGTATTCCAATTAACACTTATTTAAATTTCTAGACATTCTGGAAATGTCTCAGTGAAAGAAAGCTATCAATATGACATTTTATTAGATTACTCGGTAAAAGCTTTTCTTGAAAGCTCATAGTATTTCACAAACTAACTTGTATCGTTTACTAGCTGCACCGGCATGCTTGGCAATGGCCCGTAAAGAGAAAACTGTTAAGTTTTAAGATCCAGGCACCTTCGCTGGCTTCCCCAGAACACCTAACCAAAGTTTCATCACAGTCTGATCAATGGTTTCGGAACGCATAGAGAAAAAAAATATAAACATTGAATTTTATTTACCTATTATAGTTACGAAAATAATAACGAGTAAGCATACAATAGTATAGATATTATATGATTTTGTTATTTGATTAATACATCGACGACTGATTTTTGTAAAAAAATCCTCTCAAGACACAATAAAGATCTCAAAGTTGAACATAATATTATATTGTCATACTTTTTATCACACATATGTATATTTAAAATGAAAATTAAAAAACAACCTGCAACATTATGCCATTAAAGCATTATCGGCTCCACTCATTAAATTAGAACTATTTAAAAAACAATAACAAACCTATGGAAAATGTATCAAACAGCCAATTAGAGTTACTAGTTGACATTTCCAAAACCTAATCGACACTTAGAACCTAACACAGTGAATTGAACGTAGACTTAGCGTCATTTTGTCTGCGTATAAAACAATATCAAATCAATTAAAATATTTCATGTTAGTATAGTAGTGACATAATTGAATGTATGTTCAAATGTATGTGTGTAGATAAAGTAGTGTATGTAACTGCATAACTTGATAAGGGTGGCAAAAAAATACGGTTCGTCTGATGGTTTCAGACGAACAACTAGACGACAAACAAGCTGACGGCCCACCTGATGGTAAGCGGTTACCGCCGCCTATAGACACCTGCAATGACAAGGGAAAATCACTTGATATTACAGGTGCGTTGTCATCCTGAGGCAATAGCTAATAGACCTGGGCTAGCCTGTAGCACCTTGGGCATTATTCACGCGTTACCTACCCTGTGTAAACCAAGCGTAAGCGTTATGTTGAAAGTATAGAGAACGAGTCCTTTGCTTATATCACAAAGTTTTCTCAATAACCTCTAGCGACTTTTATCACCGCAACAACACAGCTGCGACCTTCTCAGATGCAGGTTCTACCCCACAATTCAATTATTAAAAATTTCATTTAGTCGCAGCTACTTGATACATGCTTTAAAGGCAGTTATTCAAATGATTGTTCCACTTTATCGCATTTAATACGCAATTTGTCCAACGTAAAGGTTCACTGGAGAAAAGTAATGTTGACCCTTAAGAAGAACTATGACCTATTTAATCAGAGAGCCGGGGTCGTCATTAACAGTGGCACTCGGGCCTAAGTCCACCGCGGGGTTTTCATGAGGGTTCATATACAGGCCGTGGTCGCAAGGTTTTTTAATTGGGCATATTTTAATACCACATTTTCAGGGCAGTGCTACAACTTGCGGAGCATGGGTTCTTTTAATTTAGAATGAAAATGTTGTTTTAGTCGCGGGTATTTGTTTTAGTGCATTAATTTACTTGAGGAGCTCGGTGGCGTAGTGGTTAGAGCGCTCTGGTTTCGATAACAAAAACAAAGCAACTTTCGGCATGGTCGGTCCCGGGATGGGTCAATCAAATTTATAATCTCGAGCTCCTCCGTGCTTCGGAAGGCACGTTAAGCCGTTGTTCCCGGTTGTTACTGCAACCGCTTTAACCCACCAACCCGCATTGGGCCAGCGTGGTGGTGTTATGGCCCAAACTCCTCATGTGTTTCTTCCATGTAGGAAGGCCTGTGCCCAGCAGTGGGACGTATATAGGCTGATGATGATGTTAATTTACTGTCACGAAAGTTTACAATTTTGTGTCTTTATTGAAATCAAGTGGAAATAAGTAATGCGAATTTCCTCCAAACTTAAATAAGCCGTTAAGTTGGGAAACGGGGAACTTCCCTCACATTTTGTCTGTCACCATAACGCTTTCTTTTGTTTTTTACAGGGTAGGCAGCGTGTGAGTAGTGCTTAAGGTTCTACGAGCGTCTATCTATAGGCTACAGCAATCGCTTATCATCTGGATGACGGTAGTGTGTTTGCCATCGTTGTCGTACATACTTAAATAAAAAAAGTTTTCGCGACAATTTGATTTTGTACTGAATTGTCTTAAATCTGTATCTACTATACAAGATGTTTGATACTCGGTATAATAAGCGCACCTAGTCACCTAACCATGTCAATATATTTATGTGTTGTCAAAACTTCTTAATTTTAAAATTATTTTTGTAATTTCCCATACATTTTGTTTCATTGACCGAACTAAATTTATTTTACAATTTAGAATTTTATTTAACACTGTAGTATTTATGTGACTATGTTAACATGAGTAAAAAAGGGGAGGAGGGGAGGAGGGCAGGCACAAAAGATCCCAATGGGTCGAAGTGCACTGACTTAGCCCCCATAGTAAGAAGTTAACATGAGTAGGTGCCCCTTTGTTGTGGTGGCTGGCTAAGAATATCTTATCTTATCTTAGTAATCAACACTACCTTCACATTCAAAATAAATTTTTACGCTAATGAATTTGATTTCTAAAAATTTTTTCATTATTTGTCTTCAAACATACTAAATATTAGTCAGTAAATAATTAATGTTAGTGATTATATTTTTCAGTTAATTTACAGTATTTATACTATTTTATTATGTACTAGCTGTGCCAGCGACTTCGTCCGCGTGGGATATTGACTTTTTCCATACAAACTTTCATCCCCTATTTTATCCCCTTGGGGGTGGAATTAATCAAAATCCTTTCTTAGCGGAAGCCTACGTCATAACATCTACCTGCATGCCAAATTTCAGCCCGATCCGTCCAGTGGTTTGGGCTGTGCGTTGATAGATCACTATGTCAGTCAGTCAGTCACCTTTGAGTTATATATATATAATATATAGATGGAATCCTTAATAATAATAAAGTAGTAATAAAGTAACGAGGACCTCGATGGCGTAATGGTTTGAGCGCTCTGGTTTCGATCACGAAAACAAAGCAACTTTGGCCATGGTTGGTCCCGCGATGGGTCAATCAAATTTATAATCTCGAGCTCCTCCGTGCTTCGGAAGGCACGTTAAGCCGTTGGTCCCGGTTGTTAATGCAACCGTTTTAACCCACCAACCCGCATTGGGCCAGCGTGGTGGTGTTATGGCCCAATCTCCTCATGTGTTTCTCCCATGTAGTAAGGCCTGTGCCCAGCAGTGGGACGTATATAGGCTGATGATGATGAATAAAGCAACTCCAACGGCAGTCACTATTATACGATTGCATCCAAAGCACAGGTTTTTGAAATAACAGTATTTTTATCAGAAAATCCTGCTTATGAGCATAGGAGCATTATTTAAATAATGTTATTTTCTTTTCCATTTTTTAAAAGCCAACACTTTACAATCAACCATAGAAGCCGTATCTGAAAAAATTGAGTGGTTGTTTATAATCTTTTGCTTTATTAGTTTTCATTTTCATATATTTATTATGAGGAGCTCGGTGGTGTAGTGGCTTGAGCGCTTTGGTTTCTCTTACGAAAACAAAGCAACTTTCGCTATGGTCGATCCCGGGATGGGGCAACAAAAGTTTCCAATCTCGAGCTTCTCCGTGCTTAGAAAGGCACGTGAAGACGTTTGTCCCGGTTGTAACTGCAACCGCTTTAACCTACCAACCCGCATTAGGCCAGCGTGTTGGTGTTATGGCCCAAACTCCTCATGTGTTTCTCCCATGTAGGACTGTGCCCCGTAGTGGGACTTATTAATTTTGAATATTTTCCTATCATTTGCCTTTTTTCTTTTTAATGCTTTGATTAAATGTACTGCCAGCTTTGTTCAGACGTACCGAAACAGATTTCAGGTCAAGAAAATTCATCAAAAAATGGTAAAATGCATGTTTGAAAATTTTAAATTGTATATCTTCATGATAATTACTGCCGCTAGTAGGCAGCATTCAGGCAGTTATTTACACATTATAATATAAGGCATACTTAGTTTCCCAGCATTTTCTTCGCGGAAACATGTACACACGACAGCGCATCAAGTGTAACAGTTACACAACGAAAGCCACTTCTATTACGATCGCAGTAAGGGCGGTCTCAAGGTCAAACTGTTACGCTTGATGTGCTGTTACTGTACAATCTAAATTCATTTAAACGTTAGTCCTTCTCTTGATTTTGGCAGCGCGTGAGTAATGCCCAAGGTGCCACGAGCATAGACTAGAGATGCCACGAGCGTGTTTAAATAGGCCAGCCCCGCTTACCCTTATGGCGTGGCCACGGGAACGGGCGGCGGCGGCGTCTCGGCAACCACTGCGCGGTCACGACGACGCGCTGCGAGGCCGACATCGAGACAGCGCGCAGTGGTTCCCCAGACGCGAAACGCAGGACGCGAGTGCGGTGATGTCGTGGCCAGGCCGTTAGGCGGACCGTAGACATTTTCGCCACTCTTGTGACCTACACCGATCCAATGTCTCCTAGCCATAATTTTGTTCTACATCACACCACTTTGGTTGTTGTAGGTCAGTGATGAACTGATGAGTGCCACTGACAAGAACCAAAGCGTTATGGATAGTTTATTCAGTACGTAAACATAAATTAACTACGTTCCAATAGACCGGTGATAATATTTTTTAAATAAATTCAAATATCGTAAAAATTTTAAGCACGTTCAGTTATAAAGTTAAACTTCTTAGTTAATATTATCTTTTTTTAAATAGGTACCTACTAATTATAAGGGTCATAATTAAAGATATTGATTTAAAATAGATTTGAATAAGATTTACAGAAATTAATTATAGGGGAACAAACGGAAACTAATGAATTCAACTGCATTCCGTGTTTTAATATTTTAAAGCAAGGTTATTATAGCGCTGTCGGATATTGGCCAACTGGCTACAAGTTTAATCAACTTGCTAATTGATATCTACTCCTATTACCTTAATTGCATTTCGCAAACTACAACACTTACTGGCACGTTTCCGTTTATCGTTTACAAACATTTTTCGTTAAGAAGTTTTTTAACCGAAGACTGGACGTAATTGCGTTTAAGTAGTATTATTATTATTATTATTTTATCCTGTGAAATAAGTCTCAGATCATAGAATTCTACGATCTGAGGAAATATAAGTCGTAAATAATAATCTAGACAGGGTTAACCCGGCGGCGACGTCCAGGTGGAAAACTATTGGGTCATAATTTACCCGTGTTTAGAAAATGGCTTATTTTGGAAATTTACTTAAAATCATCATTTATAATTGAGTTTTATGAAAGAGACAATATTGTCTACTTAAAGTGTAAAATAAAATTACAAAAAATATAAGCTATAAACATTTATTGCTCATTTTTCAAAGATACTACAAAATATGAGAAAAATAATAGTGCATCCTCTGTAACCCATTAAAACATAAAAATATTAGACATTTTGCTTTCAATCTAGGTTAGGAACTAAAATAAGACCGAGTACTTGAATATAGGACTTTGAGGAGAGGAGGCCGTTAACACAGCGGTAACAACAAGGTTCTATAAACGGTATGTAGACGACACTTTCACATTTTTACTAACTGATAAAGTCACTGCGTTTCTAGCACACCTATACTCCATCAATCCTAAAATTCAATTTACCATGGAGTTAGAGGCAAACAATAGACTAGCTTTTTTAGATATTTTAATTATAAGAAATCCAAATCACATCGTAAAGCACACCATACTAATTGGTACAATCACGGTCAAAAAATGTTTATCTCCTTAAAGTTTGTAATTTCATGCACAAATGTGTGTCACAGGGTGGATGATAGAATTTGATTAATGAATGAATGAAATTTTATTTGCATAATTCTGTGTTTACATTTCAGATGGTGACACATTATATTTATAGTTTCATCAGTATTATACCTTTATTTTTGTAGGCATGCAAATATTAATTGTCGCAGGTACACGATACTTAATTAAATATTAAAAATAAATGTCAAGATATATTGCATAAATTAATTGTTAGTAGAAATTACTTATTAAAAAAATGTCATTTATATTGCAACATAATAAATTAATTACTAACTATAGACAATTTGTATGTGTTTCCTTATATTCTAAATATTCCTTAATAGAATAGAAATTCTTGTCTTGAAGCCATCGTAACAAACTGTTTTTAAATTTATTGTTATTCAAAGGTAAGCTCATAATATTAGAAGGTAGTTTATTATATAGTTTGATAGCCATAAAGTAAACATTTGATTTAAATAATGCTAAGTTACATTTAGGGATAATTATTTTATTTTTCCTACAATTTCGTACATTTGATTTGGCTTCGTCATTTTTAATGAAATATTCAGGGTATTTTTTAACTAATAAGCAGATTTCTGATATAAATATGCAAGGTAAATTTAATACATTAAGTTTTTTGAAAAAGGGTTTACATGATTCTCTACGTTTTATTCCACATAATGCCCTAATACACTTCTTCTGAGCTTTAAAAACCCTATTAAAATCAACACTATTACCCCATATTATTATACCGTAGCGTAGTATTGAAGAAACATAACCATAATAAGCCTGTAAAGCTATTTGGATAGATGCAACTTTTTTGATTTTAGTTAGTGCAAATATAAATTTATAATTTTTTTTGCAAACAATATCAACGTGGTTCTTCCAACTACAATGCTCATCCACGGTTATACCTAAGAATAGGGTGGAATCAGTTAGATTAATTTTATCATTATTGTATTGAATATTAATGTCAATTTGTTTTGATTTATAGGTACGAAATTGTATTGCTTTTGTTTTATTAATATTGATTTTTAAATTATTATCATTCATCCAATTAATTATTTTAAAAATAGTATTATTAATGTCATGTTCAAGTTGATCAATATTTTTATTTTGAAAGAGCAACGTGCAGTCATCAGCAAATAAAAAACAATCATTTTTTGTGATGTCAGGTAAGTCATTGATATACAAAATAAAGAGCAGAGGACCTAAGATACTGCCCTGAGGTACTCCATGCTTTATATGTCTATAATTTGATCGAACTGTCGTTTTTGTTTTATCTTCGATACGAGTAAGTTCAGTGCATTGTTGTCTATCAGTGAGATAACTTTCTAGCCACTTGTATGCAGCACCTCTCATACCGTAGTCAAAAAGCTTCATGAGGAGTATGTTATGATTTACGCAGTCAAATGCTTTCGACATATCTAAAAATACAGCTATTGTGTATACGTTATTGTTCAAAGCCTCAGTAACTTTTTTTATAAGGGAGAAACACGCTAAAGATGTCGATTTTCCTTCTTGAAAACCAAACTGCTGTTTTTTTATTATGTTATGCTTATTAACAAATGAAAATATTCTTTTGGCCATAACTTTTTCTAAGACCTTTGATAGCACTGGTATAAGTGCTATAATAGGTCTATAATTATTCATTTCTCTGTCGTCTCCTTTTTTAAAAAGTGGTTTAACTACGGAAAGTTTAAGCCTATTTGGGAAAATACCATTCTCTAACGACAAATTATATGAGACAGTGGAGCTGCAATTTTATGAGCACACTTTTTTATGATATCAGTACTAATATCATCATACCCTACTGAATTAGTGTTACGTAGCCCTAAGATAATATGTTGAATTTCATTTTCTGATGTCGGGTAAAGATAGATACTGTTAATTAGTTTAATTTTATTATTAGTATTTTTTACCCGTATCATATCGTTGTTTTGCGCTATATCGATAAAATAGTTATTAAAGCTCTCAGATATGTCATTTATATTGTTAAGAAGTTTACCGTCATGTTTGATAGTTTTTATAAAGTTTTGATTATTTTTAATATTTAAGTTATTAATTAAAATAGAATAAAACTAGAAAAATTTTACGTCCTGAGGCAGGAATCGAAATTATTTTTTATTCTTTTTTAATTACTAAGTAATTTTTCAAACATTTATAATAATGTTAAAATCAAAAATTAAGAATATTTGAAAGCACTGCCCCAACTTAACCGAATCGTCGGTATTTGTAAAAATACTCGTTTCGGGTGTTGAAATAGAATATTTCGACATTGTAGGGTGGACGTTAGCTCATAAACGCAAATACAAGATAGACTAGAAGAATTTCACAGGGATTTCCCAAGTCCTGGGTGGCTCAGTGGTCAGAGCAGTCGCCCGGATTGCGAAAGGTCGCGGGTTCGATTCCTGCCTCAGGACGTAAAATTTTTCTAGTTTTATTCTATTTTAATTACTAAGTAATTTTTCAAACATTTATAATAATGTTAAAATCAAAAATTAAGAATATTTAAGTTATTATTTACAATTTGCCATGATGCCCTACATTTATTCTTTGCGTTTAGTAAGTGTTTCGAATTGTGAATTTTTTGAGCATTGTAAATACATCTTTGTAATATTTTATTATAATCTTGATACTATTTTTTATGTTTTGTTCTATTAGTCTTATCTGAATGCACAAACTCATAATAAAGTCTACGTTTTTTATCACAGCTTTTTTTTAGTCCTTTTGTAAGCCATTTTAATTTTTTGTCTGTAATTTTGCGTCGCGATGTAATTATTGGAAAGCATTGGTCAATGAGAAAACAAAACATATCATGAAATACATTAAAGGCGTTATTCGGGTCAGATTGCTGTAATACGTCATTAAATGTCAGTGAATTAATATAATTTAGAAATAATGATAAAATATATTAAACATAGGGCATAGAGTTTTTCACACACGAAAATCGGTCGTTACTGAGATACAGAAAATATTTTTTGTTACATAATTACAAAATATTATCTGCTAAACAAACGAGAATATCATTTTATGTAATTTTAAATGTGTTAATTTAGAAATAAAAAAGAGGTTGATAATAAGTCATTATTACTCTTTCAGTGAATAGAATGGTTCACAAATATTAAAACGTAATAAGTATGTAGACTTAGCATTTTAGCGTATACTGCACACAGTGTGACGGATATTCTAATTTGAAAACTAATAAACATTTTTGACCGCGTTTGTTACCTCAATGGTGACTCGCATCACCACCCCAGTCAGTTAGCTAAGAAAGTGGGGAAATCTTTGTTTTGGAGAGCGCGAGGCGAGGCATCTGTGAGAACCAACACCTGACAGCTGAGTTTCAGCATAACAAGCATGTATTGAGGGACAATAAACTGCAAATACCTCGCCAGAATCATAGAAGCCGAGTGAAACCTGTCACAGTCCAACATCAACCTGCTGTACTATACCATGAAAGGTGTCACTGACGAGATTGGCAACATCTTGAAGCGTGCTTCATTTTAAACTTATTTTAGATGTAATACTTAACTGTCAAGTGTAACATTCTATTACAAGATGCGGACATATACAAGTTTAAATTATGACGGCGGCCTCTCATACATAGGTCAAACAAAGAGAAGCATAGGCACCCGGGTAAAAAACATATAGCTGACATTAAACACAGGCGTGAAACAAAGTCGGTTGTGTGTGAACACATGCTTGACGGGCCCAATCACTACATCAGATTTGAGAAGCCCCAAATCCTCGCCAAAAACACCGCTTAATTCCTAGAATGTGACGTGAAGCAATGAAATCAAAAAATGCCCTAATTTCAATAGAGAAGATGGTTGGAGTGTACGACCAGCTTGGGATCCCATCATGCGAATAATAAAGTCCCAAGCCCGTTCTCACACTGTCCGAAAAAATTGACACCGTGAGCTCCGTATGCATGAATCGGACCGCTCAAAATATAACACAAAGTGACGGGAGTTAACATATAAACTTATCAAAGACAATTAACATCTTTAATCTTCCCGTGACCACGATCGCTGTAAAGTAATCAAATCGTCGTCGGGTGTATAATAATAATGTAACATCTAATTAAACGCGAGTTAAATCCGGTAAGTGGTTTTGTTTCAAGTTGCATGAGAAAAAAAGGTGTTATACAATTTTGAGAATTGGACAGTTGGACATTTTGCGAATTGGACATAATGCGCCCAACCGAATTCGGGTGATGTTACCTGAGTTATAAGTTCATACGTTTAAAACTCCAAGTACCTAACTATTCACACAATGCTTTTATTTACACGTATTTCGCAATAACAGGAAGTGACGTTGCCTCTTGTGTGGGTGTTAGTCCATCCATTGTTTGCATATAAGACGACAATTTTATTTTGGAACGTTTGTAAATTATAAATAAACAGTGGTTGTTACTTATTGTTTTAGCAAGGCAACGGGAACTATACGAGATAGTTTGACATTACTTTCTTCGTTTATTCTATTTATAATTGCAAAATATTTCCTACGTTCTGATTCGAAAAGCGTTTTTCATACGTCCGTCCTAGTAATTCTATACTAAATTCCTACCTCATGCGATCCGATTTTCACTGATACTTCTTAACCATCAGCGCTATCAGATTTATTATCTAACACACTTCCTCACTCTTCGCACTCGTCTTAGTTTATTTTATGTCATTTGTCCCCGTTCAATGGCATTAATTTGCTTATCAGAGGATTTTTTGCAAAAAAGTATTATTGTTGAGTAACCGCAATTTTTAGCTTTTCATACAAACTAAATGGGTTTTTTTTATACAACTAGATCACAAACAAGCTGACGGCCCACCTGATAGTAAGTGGTTACCGCCGCCTATAGACACCTGCAATATCAAGGAAAAATCACTTGATTTTTCCTTTGATTGCAGGTGCGTTGTCATCCGGAGGCCTTAGATGAAATGCCGTCATGCCATGCCAATTACACTGGCTACCTTTCCCTTCAATCCGAAACACAGCGAACTGTTTCACGGCTGAAATAAGAAAGGCGGTGGTACCTACCCAGACGACCCTACATACGGGCCTACCTACTGGGTGAATTTCTTTATTATACCTACGACTTTTCGAAGTAGGATTTTTCAAAAAGTTGAACAATAAAGAAATTACCTGAAAATAACTTTTCAGACCAGCCTGGAGCCGTATTATAATAACAATATTGTTATTATTTATAATGAACAAAATATGTCTATGTCTATTATAATAATATTAATCTATTTTTATTTCAGTCAGAGCCCTTATAAGTGTATTTTATTTATTTATTTAGGACAATTAACAAAATAAACACTACAACATGGTATTGGTAACTATATAGTTTAAAGCTAAAGTGTAAATGAGCTAAGTGCTGTCTTAATTATAGATTGCTGTGGCATGCAGTGGACTGAAAACTTAACTTAAATAATATAAAATGGAAATTTCTCCAATTGAACAAAAAACAGCATAAATTCCACTACAATGATAAAACTAATTATTCATAATAGTGTTAAAATTATCAAATTTCAATATTTATTAATCTGTAAAGCGGCAATATACCACCGGTGGGCGATGACAACAGAAAAATCAATTGTGTCTGGAATCTCATGCTTGACGGGTTAATTAATGTTTTCAAAAACCAGTATAAAATGATAAATTTTTAATATTCTCTAAAGACTGCACAACTTGGCATTTCAATATATGTGCCTTATTATTAATAAAAATATGAATTTCGCCTTCTTTTACTAGACCATTGTACTGTCTTTGTAACCTATTGATGGTGGCAGTGACCCAAGTGCCAGTAACAATAGTCTTAAGCTATGGTCAGATAAATTAGATAGTGTGGTTCTACAATAATAAACAATAATAATAATAATTTCATTTGAATTCTAACTTATATAACATAATCCAATGTAATTTGAACATTTAAAATAATATAATTTGGCCTAATAATAAAACGTCAGAATAAAATGTCAAGAAGTTATTATATTAGTCCGTTCCAAAATATTAAAATGTCAGAATTCAAATACATAACCATTTCTACATCACAACCATTATTATCGTATATTAATTGTTTAATTGAAACTGAGCACGAACCACTCTTAGTGTACAGTATGAAGTCATACCGATGTTGCAGCATCGGAGTCCCAGCGGTTGGACAATGCCTTCAGGATGCGATTCGGGCTACTCCGCGGGCGCTCCAGGGAGGCACGTCGATTCCTTGTGATAGCGTGAAAACCATTTACCTTCTATTCAGCAAACATGGTTGAGGCACTACAGTAGCGAGGCAACACAAACCGCATCCTAAACGCATTGGTATACTGTACTCTTAAGGCGCTGTATGCGCGCTTCATATACTCTGTCCACGCAGATATAAAAGTTTTGGCAGTAGCCCTTAAACAATGTGACCTTGACCTGGTCAGTACAGTGCGCAAACCTGCGGGCCACCATGTTACAGCGAACAGACAGCGCCCAGCGCTCACGCTATATGTCTAGATTATCACACATATCCTCAGAAACCCAGATACTTAATTAAATATATCTACTTTTTTCAAAGGGTTGCCGTAGAGATACAAATGAGGTACACTCACGTAGGTTTTACTTCCGCTATTAAAGACCATTACTACACTTTTTATTGTATTGTATTTAAGTCCCCGAACAGTTACTGATTTTTTCCAACTTCATTATGAGCTCAACAGTGGGCGTCTAACGGCTGAAATAATGTTTATGATTAAATAATCATCATTTCAGCCGAGAGACGCCTACTGTTGGACATAGTCCTCCCCCAAGGATCTCCAAACCGATCGGTGCTGCGCTGTCCGCATCCATCGGCTTCCCGCGACCCTCACCGGATCGTCGGTCCACCTTGTGGGAGGCCTACCGACGCTGCGTCTCTCGGTACGCGGCCGCCACTCGAGAACCTTTCCGCCCCAATGGCCGTCAGACCTCTTTGCAATGTAGCCTGCCCACTGCTACTTAAACCTCTCAATTCTTTGGGCTAAGTCGGTGACCTTAGTTCTCCTGCGGATCTCATCATTTCTGATTCGGTCACGCAGTTGCAATTTATTGCCTGGATATTTTTTGATACAGCATACACCTGATGATATGACACTGTGTAGCAAAATTAGAAATAGGCCCTGAACTAAATGGAAATAAAAACTCATAATACACTTCATAGCTCGCTTATGCATGGCAAGAGAATTTGTTAGAATCAGTTGGTACGTTTCCTGTATTTTCGACTTGAAAGTTAGTATGAAAAGCCGTGCGGTGTAAACGCTCTTAACCTTTGTATTCTAATTAACAACTGAAAAAAATGCAACATTAATCTAAGGGATTTCATTCTTTTAAGTCATACCACAACAAAAAAATATGGTGTTGCAGCGGAAATATGTGGATTCCCACCAACAAAAGGCAAAAACAGATTCGGCTACAGATATAGGTATTCTAAAAGTAACTAAATATTGAAGATTACCATATACGCAACTTATTTGTTGACATTTTATGAAGGGTTACGAACTCGGTGATAAAACGAAATGCATACGCTGGGACAATGTATCGCTCTCGAGTCATCGACACTAAAGCCATTCATGAAGCCGTGACGTCACATCCGGTGGCGCAGGCGCATTGTGCGACCTATCGCGAGGAACTCGGGACACGCTCATCAAATTATATAAAATGAAATGAAATATATTATGCATAACAAAATAACGTTAGTTTTATAGATTAACGTTAGTTTTATAAATTGGTTCGTTAGATTTTGTTAGTTTGTTTGGTGGTTTGGTTTGTTTTTAAACTACCTCGATAGGTGTATCTAAAAAATAATAATAGCACTATTTGAGTGTAAAAGTATTAACCCCTGGCATCGAAGGCTCAAAATTGACCCCTGGGAACAGTTATCTTTAATTTCTTTACTAACTAATGATGAATGTGCTATTTTGGGTAAACTGATATCTTACTGTCGCCCAATGGTGACAACATTTGCATCGTTGTAACATATATATGTGCCGAGATATACAGGTGCTAGAGTCAAAACTGACCAAGATGCTTTTTGGGTATAATATGTTCAGGTTACTTTATAGTCAGTTTATGGTCAGTCCTTCTTGCAATGTGGCCCGCACACTGCCATTTGAGACTGGCAATTCTTTGGGCTATGTGAGCGACCTTAGTTCTCCTGCGGATCTCAACTTTTCTGATTCGATCACGCAGAGAAACACCAATCATAGCCTTCTCCATTAGCAACACATATGAGTTGAAGACTTTCGTCTTAAGACACTGCGAAGGCTGGGCCGAGGATATGCTACGAAGCTTCCCGAACGCTGCTCAGCCGATTAGAATTCGTCGATTGACCTCTTTCTGAAAGTTGGACATACCAAGTTGGACTATTTGTCCCGGGTAAATGTATTCGTCTACAACTTCCATTGTAGAGCTGCCAAAATTTACAAGAGTGGGTACGACATGGGAATTCGACATAATTTTCGTCTCGTCCATGTTCATTTCAAGACCCCCTTGTTGGGAGACTCTACAGAGTTTGTCGAGCATTGTGCCCAAGTCTCCAAAAATGATGTTGCTGCAGTCATCTCACAATTCTCTGTGAAGTGGAAGCAGTAGTTAATTCGAGACCTCTGACATATATAGCGGACAGCACCGAGAATTTGAAATCTCTTACTCCCTTAATGTTTCTTACTATGGATGACTCAAGTAATAACGTGGGCATCATCATTGACGGTAAAATTTTAACTTCGCGCTGGAGATACATAAATAATTTAAGCGCACAGATAAAGCTGCGGTTTCACATGGAATATTTATCTCGTCTTGTCGATAATGCTAAGATTCAAGGTAGTAGACCTTTACAAGTAGATGTAGTGTTGGTCGGTGAAGATGATATCATCATCATCATCACCAGCCTATATACGTCCCACTGCTGGGCACAGGCCTTCCTACATGGGAGAAACACATGAGGAGTTTGGGCCATAACACCAACACGCTGGCCCAATGCGGGTTGGTGGGTTAAAGCGGTTGCAGTAACAACCCGAACCAACGGCTTAACGTGCCTTCCGAAGCTCGGGGGAGCTCAAGATTATAAATTTGATTGACCCATCCACGGACCAACCATGGCGAAAGTTGCTTTGTTTTCGTGATCGAAACCAGAGCGCTCAAACCACTACGCCACCGAGCTCCTCGATATAAAGCGTATGTCATATGTCATAAGCGAGCAGATGATATAAAACGTATTAATTGGCCATTAGGAGTTATTCTAGGAATCTTCCAAGGAGCCGACGGGCACGGAAGAGTAGCTCGAATCAAAACTTCTACAGGCGAACTTATTAGAGCTGTTCAACGCCTCTATTGTCTGGAGATATCGCATGAGAGCCCATTGGCATGTAAAGATTTCCAAGCAGTAAACACCAACCCTACGGTACCTAGGGATGATCCAAAGGTTACTCGTGCTGGTCGTGTCGTGAAAGCTCCACAAAGGCTAGACATTTAGTTTATTTATTAGTTATTTGATAGTGTTATTTTTTATTTAGTTTTTTGATAGTATATAGTTTAGTATATTAGTCTCATATTGCCTTCCACCCTGGAAGGTCAAGGTGGGGAGGATGTTGAGGTTTTATTTCTCAAGAAAACGAAATGATTTGATGTATGTCATAATTGACTTTGGAATTTTGTTAGCTTGTTTTTTCATTGTATATAATTAAAATATCTTAAACTCAAAAGGCCGTGATTTCCTTAAAGTCTTTATTCTGAAAACACGTAACCGCTCCACGAACCTTAAAATACAACATCGCCCGATGCAGCCGCCCGCCAGATGTTGTATTTTAAGGTTACGTGGTTTCAGTTAATACGCAAGTCTAGTGCACGGGACGAAAGGCATCAAGGACTTAATCGACTGTATCGAAGACTAATCATCAGTGGATACCTGAATAAAGGGAAGGGATAACGCCGACATGTGTATCCACATAAAATAGCTATAATTAGTTATCTATTATCGGTATATGAATATGAATTGAGGAGCTCGGTGGCGGAGTAGTTTGAGCTCTTTGGTTTTATAGTCTATATAGGTCCTAATGCCAGCAGTATCCTAACAGTAACATATATAAACTGGTGATGATGATAATAATATGAATTGTAAGATAGAAGTTATCGTTTCCTGTTCGTAAAATTACTATGGAAATATACTTTGCTTGTATTTACATATTTAGTGTTTCCTTGTAAAATATATTGTAAGCTACACATTACAGAAGTAGCTTGTACGAGGGGTGATAAAATAAGTCCCTTAGGAATTCAAGGGACAAGCGCACCCTATATGGGCTTTGTCTGTGAATATACGAAATAACCAGGGGATGCAACTACTACGTACTCTGGCAAATAAATTATTCAACATGCAAACATCTGTACTTTTTTTTCTATTTGGTTTTTCTTAAGTAGATGTTGGTTATGTGCACTTTCTAGATGTGTGTATTGGAAATAGTGGAATTTCAACTTTTTCCCCTTATCAGCCTACCGGTTTCTCCACAACCGGACATTATTATCTATTGTCTGATTTGTGGGTTCTAATAAAGTATTAACAAACGTCTAAATAAATTTTAAATATGAATGTTCTACGAAATTTAACATAATTAAGAATCAATGTCAACAATGTTTTGACGACCGGCTGGCCGAGTGGTCTGTACCCCTTGCTATACAGGCTACTCGACCAAGAGGTCTCAGGTTCGAATCCCCGTAGGAGCAAATGTTTAAATGATGAGTGCGAGCATTTGTTTACGAGCCATGGCTGTATATATGTTTATTTAGTATATTTCTAATATTTATATGATGATAATCATTATTTCTCCGTTATCTAGTATCCATAACACAAGCTCTTAATGATATGATAGCTTAGGCTGATTGGGCTTAATAGGTGTGAGTAAGTGTATGAATTAAAAAAAACCCCCTATAACCAAACAAGATTTTGAAACAAATGTGCCTGAACCGATTATCAAACCACCTAATCGAAGGGACAATATAAGGACCATACTAACAGAATAATTATAGAATTCTAATTTTAGGTTCTATTATAATGAAAGGCCATGAAAATTATATATTTTTACAAAATAAAAAGGCAGCTACTATTAGAATTTTGAGTCAATTAAAAAAACCTTGTTTTTTTATAATTGGCTGACTTTGAGCATTTTCGATAGGTACTAAATGTTCTTGTAGATATTTATAAATACACAGAATGAAAGCTTCAATATTAAGCTTCCACTTTCTCTCCACGTAGCATATGGATGCGGCATGCAGCAGCATGTATTAAATAAACAAAATCAACCACAAAATCTCGTTTACGTAAAAAATACAAGCAACAGTATACGAATAACATACGTAAATAAATTAATCTAATTACCTATTTCTTAATTATAATATTATTTGCTTATATATTTGGCTTACTTGAATAGATTGCAACTAGTGTCTTAAGCATTTCAAATTTAAATTTATAAGTCATTGTCTGCGAATGAACTGAAACAACAGTACTCCGCTGCGGTCACGTAGGCACGACACTCCAGACGCGCACACCATAGGGAGAGGGGCGCATTTTATTCAGTACCACTTTTGTTAGTGTGGATTCCAAGCTAAACAAGAATTTACTTATTTGCCACTCTTTCACAAAATCGATCTAGTTTCGTTTCGGCACCTTCCCATTTCGGCACTCTTGGGATGCCGAATTGGAAAGGCACCGAAATGGGAAATTTAAGTGCGATAAATTCCCATTTCGGCACACAGTCATAATTTACTAAGAATTTCGTACTTCTAAAGTAGAGTCCAGTTCATAAAACATATCTGTTTGGTTTCCGAAAGAATTCCTCATTTGAGATTTTGCACTATTTTTTAATATTACACTGATTTTATTAAAGGATCAACAATAAAAAAATAACTGATTGATTATTTGCAGAAAGGATTATGTTAGCTGTTTTGGGATGTGGTTTCTTCAGAGCTATAAATTATGCTAAGATTATGTGAAATCCAAACGTGGCCAAAAGTTACTTTTACACGCAGGTCACCAATATTATGTTCAAAAGCAAAACAAGAACTCTATAAGGAAATTCTTACAGAAACCAAACAGATATGTTTTATGAACGGGACTGTACTTTAGAGGTACGAAATTTTTAGTCTGGGTGCCGAAATGGGAAGGTGCCGAAACAAAACTAAACGACAAAATTTTAGCTGGGGAAACCATGACATTTATAAACATTAAGCTGATTGACACAACCGTTCTATATCATTTGGCTTATTTTCAACAGTACTTATTTATGTTTATTCAAATGGATTAATTTTATGCTGAGTTTTAAAACATATCTTTATTTTCTGCCTATTTATTTTATCAGAACTTAACTGTCTAATTGACTGGTAGAGAATTACCATGCAACAAAGTTTGAATATATAATATTTCAGACGTGAATGAAAATAGGCTAAAAACCATTTTAGAAACGTCATTAATGTATTATAATGAAAGAGGAGCACTGAATTTAATTTTAGCCCATCAATATTAAGATTTCGACAGGTGCGAGTTTGAGACAAAATGTATCTTTTGTACATCGCATACAACTACTTTTTTATTGTATGGTGTAGAAATGTGGTACTATTACTTATGCTTCCATAGATATTTTTTTATATCTCAATTCCGATGTTAATGTTTTTCATAATAATAATCTTTTTATTTTTGCGTGATATTATAACTTAGAAAGACTGTAAAAAGGCTTTAGGTGCGTCTTAAGCATTGTTACTTGAACTTATAGGCGCTTGTTGTGGTATAAATTATTATAAAGGTCACTGCTTGTCCCAAATACTGAGTCTAAAACTGTATGATAGGGTGGCGATTTGCCGTTGATGTCCTACACATAAATAGGCGCACTAGTATATCTCGTCTCACAGCCATTATTAACTTCGTGATAATAATTACGCGCAGTTAAGGCTATCTATCTAAAAAAGAGGAGGAAAAAGGCAAAATAGCGATCGCGCGTATACAGTAAGCGAAAATATACAAACAATTTTGTTAAAAAATGTTTGTTGTAACTTTAGTTGTGTAAAAAAAACTACAAGGATTACAAAAAATACCTAGTCTCCTATTGAATACCAATTATCGTTTACCTTAATAAGCTTAAGTGATCACTTTCCTACCTACTTTGGCTGATACTTGAAAAGGGCCTCTTGACACATTTGTGAGTTATGTTTTCAAATGTCTTATCAGGATGTGGCCCTCGTTCGAGTATAAATAATAAGCAGACGATAATTTCTTTTGGGTAAACCGAAAAAAATAATTACCTTTTAAAAATATTTAACTGATTTGTCACTGGCAACATTTCTAATTTAAACTGTAGTAGATATACCTTGGCTTACCCGATGATCTGGTAAGGGTCGCTGGAAGCCGTTGGATGTGGGCAGCGCAGGACCGATCGGTTTGGAGATCCTTGGGGGAGGCCTATGCCCAGCGGTGGGCGTCTCTCGGCTGATATGTTGATGAGATATACCTTTTTTTATCTATACGCAAAAGCACTGCTTAGAATTATATTATGAGTTAGAAAAAGTATATCATACCCATTCTTAGTTAGTTTAATGTTTATAAGTACCTACTTACTCTTTATTGTACATTGCTCTTTTTACAAAGAGAATAAAGATTTTGGATTAGCCCTAAATAATATACTCTTTACTCTCTAATTATTCGTATTAAATCTTTCTCTTATCAAAGAGTCATGTTCATAGAAATAACGCGTCAAGAAATATAACCTAGTTGTGAACTTACTTTTTAGACGTACTTAAGCCCTGAAACCCTGAATAAGTAGAAGCCGTACCGTAGAATCGTGTAGGCCGCGGAATCAATAATCTTCAGGCTGGTTTTAATATATTTTAGTATTGAATCGTTTACCTTGACTTTTATAGACTATGGAAAATGGAGCTTTTGAAATTCACGGCTATAAATGGGCTTATTGAATTTTTCATTTACTTATCGAGATTAGATAGGTACTATGAATGAGTTTCATCAAGTGTCTATTATTTAAAAAACTCGTCAGAATAAATGCTTAAAATTATTGTTTCTTGATAACAATATTATTGTACAATTATTCTTTTTTTAATGAAATAACAACAAACAAGCTGACGGTCCACCTGGTGGTAAGTGGTTACCGTCGCATATAAACACCTGCAATAAAAAGGAAACAATCACTGATATTGCTGGTGCGTTGTCATCTTGAGGCCTAAGATGAAATATCTTCCATGGGCCGTAATTACACTGGCCTAGTACTTACTTTTAATCGAATAACAAAAAAAATAACAACTATTTACCACAGTATTACCACTATACTGTGTTTATTTGCGCCGGAGGACCGGAGGTTCTGTAATGTGACGAGTCACGTCACGATCTATTCCCTTAAAATCATCTATGAACACTTAGAATGCAATCGGGTTGAAAATTTTCATAAATGACATATTGACTCTTATTGAATTTTTGCTCTGGGATATTTTACTGAGAGTGGGTCTCAAATAATAGTACTTCTCTTACTTGACTGTACTTGACCTACAGGCCTGAGTAAACCTCCTTATATATAAAAACCTATATTTTTTTAAAATAAAGATTTTACAAAAGAACTTTACGTATCTATTTGAATCTTAGACAAGCTGATTGACATGGAGACTTATCCTCTCTATGCCCGCATCTAGAATACCTATCGTCGATAATACTAATTTTTGCAAGTGTTAGAGTATAATCTATGTAAGTATAATTATTCTGAAAATAAGTCGGGATTTGTGAATTTTAGTTAAAGCAATTGTATTAACCCTAATGCCTTTATTTCGTCTTAATATAAGGAACCCAAGATTTAAATAGACGAAATGCGTTGAAGTCTTTTACGTGTCTATGAACTCTCATTTTTTTTGGAAATTTTAATTATCATGCGACATATATTAATTATGTGAACAAGTAATGTAGCTCACCAAAATAATAAGCAAAATTATTTGTATATCCATTATTGCACTATGTGTGCAAACGCATAAAAATATACATTATGAAAACACATGTACAAGGGTGAGCTTATCCCAAACCAGTCTAAAATTACGTCCAAGCAGGGATATTGTGTACGAAAATAATACACCAAATAATAATTACTTTTATCTGATAAAGAATTATATCCTTAAATAACATTACATTGACATATACCTAATACATACCTAAAAGGTAGTGCTCTACCTATGTCTTTTTTGGAATTATACAAAAAACTAGAGACGTGATCGTGGATCGTGTCAAGAGCAAATAAAGATTGCAAATATGTTCGAATATAACGTCCATACGTTCGAATATGTGTATCAGCAACAACCTATATAAGTCCCACGGCTGGGTACAGGCCTCATTACATAGGAGACACACGAGGGGAGCCTGGGCCATTACCACCACGCGGGCCCAATGCGGGTGGCTGGATAAGTGACACCTAGAGCGACGGCTTAACGTGCCTTCCTAAATACGAAGGAGCTCTACATTACTAATTTTTGATTGACCCATCCAGAATAAATCATAACTAGAGTTGCTTTGTTTTAGTAGTCGGAACCAAAGCGCTCAATCCACTTCGTCAGCAAGTTCCTCCCCTTGTTATGTATCAGAATTAATTGTCACACATAAGAAAGGCGCCATAGGATTAGGAATTAACCTTTACCGGTAGTCAAATCTCCGATAAGTATATTTTGTGTTGGTATCCTCTTTTATCGTTTAGTTTGAACCAAGGTTCTCAGATCTCTCTCTGAACTCAAAGGTTTGCTGGTAAAAAACACAGTTTTGTGTTAAGCTCGCCTGTGTACATCATTTTTATTTTGTAAATTTTTTATGTATATTTTTTAAATTTTGTTGTAAGTTGTTTTGTGTACAATAAAGAATAAAGAATAAATAAATAAGGTTATCTATGTGTTAATGACTTCTTATTCTCTTTAGAATTAAGCAAAATAGAAGAAATAGGAAGGTGTAATCGCAGTAATAACAGTTAGCATTCTATTCAGTGAGTTAGGACGGCCCCAAACGCTCTGCTCGCAAAAGTCAAAGATTTATTTCAATTATTATAAAAACGAGACAATGAATTCATAAATATTATAAATGTGAAAGTAACTGTCTGTCTGTTAACTTTTAATTCCTAAGCCGCTGAACCGATTTAAATAAATAAATAAGAAATAGATAAAAATACAAAATTAAAAATTTTAAGTAACCCCCGGTGTTACTAATCATGTATCTAACACCATCTCGTTGAGACTATTCATAAGAGCCTTCTAAGCGAAGAATTAAGCATTTCGCAGACTTTTTGATGGTATAGGATCATCTCAAGGATAGTATGTCATGGGAATGTCACCTAAGTGACAGTCCACCAAATTTCAAATCATTCGGATCCGTAAAAGTTAGTCAAAAAGTATAATAATGTAGAAAATGAGCTGATAGTCATTAAACGCCTTAACTGATCTTCATAAATTATAGCTAAGAACCATCGTAGTCACATCGAAAAACCGAATCAAAATCGGTCTATTCGTTTAGGTGCTACGATGCCACAGACAGACACACAGATACACTGATACACAGACAGACACGTCAAACTTATAACAGCCCTCTTTTTTCGTCGGGGGTTAAAAATAGATGAATGTTGGCATGGAGATACATTTCATCGGGAGGAAGGGCATATTAATATTAATTATTTATTTATTATTAATTTGTGTGTTCACTAGGTGGTAGGCCCGTATGTAGGGTCGTCTGGGTAGGTACCACCGCCTTTCTTATTTCAGCCGTGAAACAGTTCGCTGTGTTTCGGATTGAAGGGAAAGGTAGCCATTGTAATTACTGGGCATGGACGGCATTTCATCTTAGGCCCCAGGTGGACAACGCACCTGCAATATCAAGTGTTTTTTCCTTGTTATTGCAGGTGTCTATAGGCAGCGGTAACCACTTACCATCAGGTGGGCCGTCAGCTTGTTTGTCATCTAGTTGTATAAAAAAAAACAGTTTCATCGATACGTTCACGAATGCGTGTTCTCTCCGATTTAGGATCTTATTAATTGTAGTGTGATCATTGGCTTTTTTCTTAGGTTTCTAAGTAACTGTTTCTAGTTAGGGTATTGGTTTGTTAGTTAAATAGGAAAGTGTGATAAGTGTCTAAAGTAACCTGTAAACTGTTACAGCCCATAAAATGCGTATAATAAAGAAACATATTAGGTACTACCACATAATAATATATTATTATGTATAACACGTCTTATTTATTTTTATCGCCCATTGGACATTTTGTAGTTGAAACACTGCGAAACATGATTTGTCGATTTTATTTTGCATATGACCGGAAACTGAGAGAAACCAAACATAAATAAGTTTAATGTATGCATATATGAGTAATGCTGCTACAGTACTGCTTCAATCACGAAACTCAAGGCACATTAAGCCAAGCAGAACGCATTTAGGACACCAGTTTTTTCTTCCGAGCATTAAATATATTGACAATAGGATTTATCTTCAGGACTTACTGCCAGCATAATGAATCCTGCTAATCAACTATAGACACGACACAAGCGACTACGACAGATGCCGTAAAGTGATGGTTTTTATTCATGTTGGCAGTTTGACAAAACCCTAGGTAAATAAGACAATGCACAAAGAAATTTAGTGTCTCGTTTCTTTGTCGTACTTCCAGAACTTGGAATTTTTGCCACCACATGTGTTCCCTCCTTCCTGTAACATGTGCTCCTTTAAGAGAGGCGTGAAAAAGCACCTTTTGGGCCGGCTGCACTAGCTGCCTTCGCCTATGGACTCTTCTCACCGCTTCACATCAGGTGGTGTTGGGTCAATTGTGGTGCTTCGTATAAAAAAAATGCAACACTTTCTGTAATATTTAAACATTACTATCGTTTTATAAGGACTAGATTTGCTGCATCAGCCATCAGTTATACGTGGTATGTAGGTATGCACACTGCACGTAGACAATATGGACACCAAGTTAAGATCACAATGTAAAATTAGTTATTTTACCATTACACCAGGCGATTTTTAATTCTTTGACAAAAATTTTAGAACGTTTTAAGATAAGGTACCTCAAACCGCAGTAACTCGCAGGTTTGTTATCTTTAACTTTTGCGATAAGAAACGAAGGTAAGTACCTTATACTTATAACACAGGGTTAGTTTGACACCAAAAAAAATATAGTCAAGGCTAGATTTGAATGTCTAATAAGCTTGATGACAGTGAAAATTAATGTTTTATCGCGATAAATAGAACTTCCTAAAGTAGGTATAGGTATTCTGAAAATCCTCTACAGTATAACTATTATCAATACCAACCGGTAGGTACCCTTTACTAGCAGGTTGATCATATAAATAGTGCCTCTTCACATATAAGAAACAACGAATATCGTCATCAAGTATATAAATGGTGTTTACAGATATTTATTAATAGAATCACTTATCGCGGACACTGCGTACTTATACGTAGTTGATTCCAGCTTTGTACGTGTAGCAGAAAAATGCCAAATAAAACAAGAAAACAGAATTCAATAAAAGTGTAAAATAGATACTCAAGTAAGATTTATGTTAAGCTACAATCTCGAGCCAAATAATAATAAAGGTAATGAGATCATTATAAAATACAATTTTCCATAACAACGTTATTGTGGAGGAAGAGCCGAACGGGATCACAATAAAGATAAGAACAGAGCTAATAAGTGAAAATACAAAATGAATCATTATCCAAAACCATGTCGTCAAGAAATAGGTATTATAACCTATAAACCTGCCAATAATGCTTTTGATACCATTTTGATCATAACCAATTAAGAAACCAAATACAATCACAACAAATTTTGACAAACTCGACGATAACATAAAAATAAAACTTATTTTTATCTCTTTTACAATCTACAAAAATAGATTAGCGATACGATAAGTTCTCTACGAGACGCAACAAGTGGCGCCATCTAGTACGATCCAACGTAATTACAGCGGAATGCTACTCGTTGCTACTAAAGGCTACACAGCTGCTACTGAGACTGCTACGATATTTCGTTTCGTACGATGACTACAATACGAATAGTTACAGATGTTGATACTTGACTTATTTGCCTTGCTTTGCTATTTCAAATTTAAGAATATTCTTATGGTATTTACATTTTTAAATTATAATCTATTTCATTATTAGTCATTTAAATACAGTCTTAATAATTCTCATTAAATAATATGTTAAGTATTAAATATAAAGCTAGACTAATTTCTGTACTATTAGTTGGTTCATAAAATCGAATCATCTCTTTCTTTGTTTACAGAACAATAATAATAATTGTTCTTATAACAATTAAGTAACCGCATATAAAATTTTATTTTACACCTAATTTCTTTTATAAGTGAATTGTTTTTCACTTTTGTAGTTCATGTAAATGTTATTGTATACTTACAAAAAGGATAGTGAATTGTTAGTTTGCTTGCTCGCTGCGTATAGCATGTTCAAAGTGTTAAAAAGTGTAATAATAGGTAACATTTACAATCAATAAATTATTAGTTATTTACCAACACAATGGCAACTATTCCTGCTAAGAGGACTGTAATTACAAATCACATAGCAGATATATAATTCTACATTTGTCTTTGAGCTTACTATAATAGTCTTTCCAATCATTTATTTTCTCGATGACAGTTAGTTATAGTGTTGTGACCAAATAAGTTATTAATTAGTAGTACGATATCGATCCCATTTACAAAGTACAATTAGTAAATATATTAAAATAAAAAAAAACCTTCCTAAATGATATGTGATTGACGAAATAGCTGCCGAATATGGTCATTGGGTTCTTAGACTTCCGTCATATCATTGCCAATACAATGAAATCGAATTAATATGGCACTACAAATTAAAGGACACGCCGCGACATGGAATATAATAATAGGTCTTAATTAAGAAACTGTGGGTTTTCTTTCAAATAATTTTAAATTAATTACTATCTAAAAATGTAACAGTTTCTATTCAAAGTGCATTACTCAAGCAGGATTTTACGAATAGAATTATATTTTTGTGCCAAAATTTATTTGTTGAAAATGAGGGTCAATTCCGTAGAATATATAGCCGATTTCGATGTTTAGATTTGTAGTTATTTTCGATTATTTAAAAATTTATTTCTACTGAATTTACTCAACAATGAATGCCTTAAATTATCCACAAAATTTCAAAAAAATCAGTCGCCCCCCTTTTCAAATTGAATACAAACAATCAAATTTTGAGAAAATACTTCATACAAAACGGCAACTTCATACTTAAAGACAAAACATGCAATACGCTGTCATGCAGATATGAGATATGACATTTAATAAATATCAGATATGACATTTAATAACTGCGGACACCAAACTGAAACTCTACAGTGGACCTGTCATTCACAAACGAAGCCTTCGTTTGGAGATACATAACTGACACAATTGAAACCAAACTTTGTCTGCGAAGATTTTAGGATCTTGGAAAGAACGATTTATGGAAATAAGTGCGCAAAACAAGAACCTACTTTAATCTTTTGATGGCGAGTTATGAAAGATCTCTCAGGTCGCAGAGAACAGTCTTAATATTAAACGAGACTGCATCGCCTCAAAACAAAAATCTAAAATGCAGATTAAGTAATACTCGGTCTAAGTTTCTTCAGGCACCTAACTTGCACTTTTGTGTGAAATTCTTATCTTTCATTGACTTTTTTACTACTAGATAATAATCAGGTTGTGGGACATTAATTCAATACATTATTTTTTTTATTTTCTAAATACATAAACCCATAAAACCTTAGATTGGACTAGAAAAGGAATGATTGACAAAAAAATACATTCTAAATAAAAAATAAGACTGTTTAAAAACTTTGTCATTAATTGCAAGAAAGCTTGCTTAAAGTATGAATGAATGAATAAAATTTATTTGCTTAATACGGTGTTAAAATTTAGATGGCAAGTGATACATTTTATATATAGTTTCAGCAGTATTATACCTTAATTTTTGTAGGCATGCAAATAATAATTTGTCGTAGGTACAACATGATACATGGTAGTTCGTTAAATATTAATAAAATTAATGTCAAGATAGATATTACATAAATTAATTGTTAATAGGAATGAGTCATATAAAATGTCATCTATATTGCTTAACATAATTTATTAACTATAATCAATTATTTGTTTCCCTAAATTCTAAATATTAATTTATCTTAATATTTTTTGTTTTTCTAAGTAACATATTGTAGGTAAATTTTACATAAGAACCATGTATTTAATTGTTTAATCATTATAATATAGGCACATTCAACAGAGAAATGTATCAATCACATTATAATACATTTCAATGTCGGCTGTTTGAAATGGTTGTCTAGACCTGTCCACTTTTCATAATGTCTAATGAATAATGTATATTTATTGAAGAAATTATTTCAAGTTCTGCAGATTAATCGTTAATCAAAAGGAAGATATTTACTTACTTTGATAGGTTCTAAGTAAAATAAATGTTAGAGATGATGGTAAAAATATAACGCTTATAAAGAACACTTACCTTGTTGATGAAGCATGCCATCTCGTCGTAGTAAAAATTCACACTAAAATAAAATGACTATCCAAGCTTAATTCAGTGATATAGACTTTACGCATTTATCAAAAGGAGAATGCCCACGTTGCTATGGTTTTTATTTTATATTGTAGAAAAAGGAATAGCAGAAAAAAGTTTTATCTATTGCTGCGATAATAATGGGCGTTATATTATCTTAGAATTTAATGACATTCAGTACTCTTTTCTTCTTCAATCTTAATGCTTCATGATATATTATGTGTCTGTAAAATCATTTCCGGCCGAAGCAGAACCTTATTTTTATCTCTTTTAGATCTAAAGTTGGTCCATCGAGACGTATTTATAGAGGCGGATCCAGCACTGTACGCTAGGATTACGCGTTCCGAAAAGATGTGGGGCAAGGTATCTGATTTAAGAATTCGCAAAAGCAAAGATAGCAAAGGTCGCACTTAATAAGGCCCAAATGTCATTTGTCATTTCGTTTGAAGGAGCCCACACACTACAGTTTACTTAGTGAATGTAGATCCCTATGACAATATGTTGCGCTCTGATGAATTTTACAGAAAAAGGACTGTGCTTTATTTATTCACTATTACTTTACTAGTCTTCAATTATACTGTTATACACACACACACCGCAACTCCGAAATCTCAAATTTTATTTTGGAATTCTATATCTAACACCCGCTATATCTGGCAATTATTATTTTGTCGCATGTGTATCTCGGATATAAAATAAAAAGAATCAACACTTTATAAAATATTTTAATCTATTGTAGTATGTCAATTGTATAAAACATTGCAAGAATTGCTTATAAAATCTTTTAATACAATAATGATCAATTAATTGTTTTTTCCTCTTAAAATATTTATACCTAATTTATTATAATAATTTAAGTTCTGCTATATTGCTGTGGCCTTACAGGGATTAAGTGAGGATGTAAAATAAAATTTTAAACCCACTGTAATCACATAATTGTAATAAATAATTATGATTATGAAACTAAAAATATGAGTCTGTTTTATTGAATTTTATTACTTTAAGGCTCGTTGCACAATGGGAGTCCTAACTTTGGGCAATCTCCTTTTAAGCGATTAAAAACAAAACAAATAATCTGGTGAAATGAAATCATTTAAAAGCAAATGTTTTACCTAGAGTTAAAATACAAGAACTAATTATTTCATCTTATTTTTTTGTCTTGTCATATCATTGAAACATCTACATCTACAAGTGATGTACGTACATGTTTAATAAAAATTTAAAATAACAGCTATTTAATAGCAAGATATATCACACTTTAGATTAGGTAAAGATAAATAGTTGATTATATACCAATGGGAAAAAGCAGTCTTATATCACGGGACTCTATTCTATGGTTAACTCAAAAACGCATCAAGAGTGATTTAGGAAAAGAGTGCAGCGAGGGATTCCGTGCACCCAAGATAGAAGACTGTTTTTTACCGAGGACTATCCTCTGCTTCTCGTACCAACTGCGAGAAAATAAGAATAAATTTACAACAATATAGTTATTTATTCAAAATCATATTATTTTTATAATAGAGAGAGAGAGAGAGAGAGATTTATATTTTGAGGCTTTCTATTTACAAACCAAAAAATACACGGAAGAATGTAATTCAATACAACATTCTCTCCCTGTCTTGTAAAGGTTTAAAATGACTAACTTTGAGTTGAGTTTACTCGACACAAAATAAGTCATTTTTGAGCAGGTGGTACGAAAAAAGATTGACAGACCAGTGATCTCCTTGAAAATTGAATTGCAAAATATATTTCTTTGCCTATCTATTAATTTAAATGTTTCATACCTTGAAATGCTGGTGCGCCGCCTGTTCCTCCGCCTCATATTTGTGTTTTATGTTCTCCATACGCAGCTGCTTCAGCACGCCAGCAACTTCGATCCTAATAATATCAAAGTGAAAATCAATAAGGCTTCTTTTGCATCTGTATTTTACTTTAAATAAATTGCATCTTCAGAATAGAATGCGGCTCAATTAAATTCCACAAAAATTTTGGTACAGTCGAAGACATAAGTTGATGAACAGATCCAAATTTTCAAAACACCTGCACAATATAAAGTTTCATATGTCGCTGAACAAATTGTTGATCAAATCTCTGTGTACATTAAAGAAGGTCAAAAGTTAGTAAACAATATTTTATCAAAAGTTGCTGGACTTACCAAATTTTCAAAACACCAGCATAATATAAAGTTCCATATGTCGCTGAACAAATTGGTGATCCAATCTTTTGTACAGTCGACAGCACATCAAGCGTAACAGTTTGACCTTGAGCCCGCCCTTACTGCGTTCGTAATAGAGGCGGGCGGCTTTCGTAGTGTAACTGTAACACTTGATGTGCTGTCGTGTGTACATTGAAGAATATCAAAAGTTAGTGAACAATATTTTATCAAAAGTTGCTGGATTTCATAAATCTACATAATTTGTTATTGATGGCAACGAAAGTCCATAAACACATACTTACAAAACACCTGCACACTATAAAGTTCCTATTGTTGCTGAACAGACAGTGCCGAGTTGAGTCATTTTTGAATTTTGAACAAAGACAATCACTGAAAAGAGTGCCGATGTTTCGCTCTTTCGTTTTGGGAATGAAGTCATTGTAGTGCCATTTTTTTTATCTTATTCGCATAAGATTGACAAAAAAAAATTAAATAGAGTTTTAATTTAATTAGGTCGGAATAGCGGAATATACAATGACCGGTAGGCTGACACCGACTCTTTTTCAACTTGGCTGATGCTCTCCCGTCTGTTTTGATATCATTGTTATCGTTATCACATTACTTGATCTATCACATTTTTTTAAAAATTAAACTCTAGTTAGTAGGAGTAGTACTTGACTAAAGCGTTGATTCTCTACTTGTATATATTAGTTATATATTATATTATACTATAATAATTATCATAATATATTATATAAATTATAATTATATATGCGGAGTTTATTCTATGTCTGATGCAGGCGTAGTCTATACTCCTTGCCACTTTTTCTCTGCGATAAACGGCCTTTATTTTCTTAAATAATTTATTCTTAATTTAAATTTTACATGTAATAAAATTTGTCAGCAGGCTTTATGAAAGATAAAGTCATTGTGGTATGAACTAAACGTAACTTATATTAGAGACAGACATTCATATACACATATTTATGATAAATACAGCCTTGCCCAAAAGTATTAAGCACCCCCTTTTTCCTTTCTAGCTTCAAAATAAAGTATCATTTTTCAATTTAAAAAATAATCCAATACGTAAAATATTTAGTGTTCGAACATGTGCAAATCATTAGTAGATATGTATCATTGCGAAGCAGCTACTTCTTTTTTCGAGTGTGTATGACCCTTATAGGTATAAATCATGTGCTTATTAGTCAATTGATTTAATGCAATGTATTTGTATATAAAATAGGAAACATAATATTAATTATCAAAGTGTCGAAATAGTGTACAGCTAATTTTGGACTTCTTCGTGGAATTTGAGCGTACAGTGACTTTTGGTTTATTTCATCTAGTTTAAGTGTCCAGCTACTTTTGCACTTCTTTGTGGAATTTTAGCGCACGGTGACTTTTGGATTATTTCATCGAGTTTTAGTGTCCAGCGACTTTTGATATTAATAAGTGATGGTTGTGTTTAGTGACTTTTGAAATTTTATGACGAACAAGGAGTTTTGAACATACCTTTGTATATTAACATTGGGAAAGTTCTTGTGTACAGTTAATTTTGTAGCTTTATTTTGTTTTGCGACTTATGTCTTTGACTGTACTTCAAACGGCTTTTAATCTCACTGTGAGTTCTTATGGCTTTATTTTAACCATTTATTTAAAATTCAGCTAGGAATATCTTGACCTTTATCTCGTCTAATGGTAAGTGATGATAAGACCGAAGATGGAAGCGAGCTACACTCGGATTCCTCAACCTGGAACTGGGTATCTTACCTCCAACTGCCGGAACAGTTGTTAACATTGTTGTTATGGCGGCAGACTTAGATAAGATGGTGGTAGCTAGGACGAACCGAAACCGTGTTACGACAATTGTGCATAAGGGTGCTGGTAAGTCCCTGATGGCTTTTGAAGACCTCTACCCATTACGTCTCATAAATGACTGAAATGGTGTTCTTCGTGTGAATAGGACGCATATCAATTTAACGGCCAATAATACTTAGCATAGTACAGGTTCATCATCATCATCAGCCTATATACGTCCCAGTGCTGGGCACAGGCCTTCCTACATGGGACAAACACATGAGGAGCTTGGGCCATAACACCACCACGCTGGCCCAATGCGGGTTGGTGGGTTAAAGCGTTGCAGTAACAGCCGGGACCAACGGCTTAGCGTGCCTTTCGAAGCACGGAGAAGCTCAAGATTATAAATTTGCTTGACCCATCCCAGAACCGACCATGGCGAAAGTTGCATGGTTTTCGTAATTGAAACCAGAGCGCTCAAACCACTAAGCCACCGAGCTCCTCGACAGCTTAATATTTTGAAAACGGATACAGAATTAAAAAATGATTTTCACATCCCTTTAATTTTTTAAATAACTATTCCTCGACCTTCGACACCATGGGACAGATGAGAAAAAAAAACTCCGCTTTACGTGTGGAGTATTATACTACTTTGTTGGCGAGATTAATACGTAATATTGTATACCCATACGAAACTACAGGTTTTTTAACACTAAAAGCATCCGAGCTAAGCCGTGGACAGACAGACGAACGGACATGACGAAACTATAAGAGTTCCTTGTTGACTAGCGAACCCTAAAAAGGCATGTCGGTAAATCAGTAAGAACTTCATTTGGTAAAAACAGTCCTGAACCTCTACAAAAGATCACAATAATGCTACACATAAGTAGAGGAGCAATACGAAAGTGATGCTAAAGCACAGTGTGTGTGGCACCCTGTTCCTGAAAAGGGTGATAGATCAGACCTATCGAAATACAAGCCAATCGCTATTACCTCCCTTCTCTCAAAGGTGAGGAAGCGCGTTATAAATACGGAACTGCTCAGGTACCTAGAAGATCACGAACTTATCAGCGACCTTCAATACGGCTTTTGCCACAGTAGCTCGACGTGTGATCTTTTCGCATACTTCTAACACCGTTGGGCTCTTTGCCATTAATGAGAGTCAAGGTGAGACATTGGCTGTTAGACTAGCTCGATGTAGCGAAAGCGTTTGATTGGGTCTAGCACAGAGGTCTTCTTATGAAGTAACAAACTTAAGGGCTTCCTGCGGGTTTGTGCAAATGGGTCGCTAGCTTTTTGTCCCCTAGATGCATAAGAGCCGTTGTAGATCGCAGTTCTCAGATCGCATGGACATTAACGCAAGGCTCGATAGTATTGTCTTATATTTTTGCGAGCACTACACACGGACCGCTCAAAATATAACACAAAGTGCCGGTAGTTAACTTATAAACTTATCAAAGACAAAAGACATCTGCAGTCTTCCGGTGACTTTATGTTACCTAATCCTCATGTTTTCCTGAAGCCTTCTGAGTGGACCTTGGTACTCTTGGGACCGCCCACCGCGCACCTCTGCCAGTTGGTATTCAACATGCTTCACTCGCTCACAGTACAATTGTTCACGTAGAATAGAAAACTGCCTCTCCAAATTTGCTGAAAACATATAATTAAAAAATTATGTTTAGACTCAAATCATCTTATTTACGACTAACACACACTAAGCCCGTGGCTTTGCCCGCGTAGATGTTGGTTATCGCTTAAAAAAGTATGCTGTCCTTCCCAGGGTCTCAGACAATCTCCATATCAAATTTCATCTACCTAAATCGGTTCTGCAGTTTAAGTGTCATACGGTAACAGACCGAAACACAGAGAATTTCGCATTTATATTATTAGTATTGAATGGATAAATATGAATATAAATTCAATTCAATTAACATGAGATGGAAAGTATTAGGCTTAAAGCTAGCAGATCATTATTGACCCTGTAGGGCACGGCAAAAAAATTCATGGTATTGGTTAAGATAATTCAATTCAATTTGATAATTTTTTAGGCACAAGGAAACCAGAAAAAAATGTTAAATTTTAATTTTTTTCTTAATCACAGCCATGTTTTTTTACTACAACTATATGACAAACAACCTGACGGCCCACCTGGTGGTAAGTGGTTTCCGCCGACTATAGACATGTGCAATAACAAGGAAAAAATATGTTTGTATTGCAGCTGCTTTGTCATCTTGAGGCTTAAGATGATATGTCTTCCAGGCCGAGTAATTTCACTGGCTACCTTTCCTTTCATTCCGAAACACAGAGAACTGTTATTTATATTAGACTCCTGGGACAATAAAAAATCAATTGTGTCTGGAATTCGATACTTGATGGGTTGGTAGAAGTTCCTAATAAACAGAAAAAAAATGAGGAGCTTGGTGGCATAGGGTTTGAGCTTAGTGGCATGGTGGCTTCAATTACGAAAACAAGGCAATTTTCGTCATAGTCGATGCTGGGAAGGGTCAATCAAAATTTGTTATTCTGAGCTTCTCGGTGCTTCGGAAGGCAATTTGGTCCCTGGTTGTTAGTGCAACCACTTCAACCCACCAAGTCGGATTGGACCAGCATTTTTTTTTTTTTATACAACTAGATGACAAGCAAGCTGACGGCCCACCTGATGGTAAGCGGTTACCGCCGCCTATAGACACCTGCAATGACAAGGAAAAGTCACTTGATATTGCAGGTGCGTTGTCATCCTGGGGCCTAAGATGAAATGCCGTCCATGCCCCGTAATTGCACTGGCTACCTTTCCCTTCAGCCCCCTCAGCATGGTGGTGTTATGGTTCAAACTGCTCATGTGTTACTCCTAAGTAGGAAGGGCTGTACCCAGCAGTGGGATGTGTATAGGCGGGTGATGTTGATGATGATGATGACGCGAAAAAAAAATAGCTTTCCTATATTATTTTACTACCTACATTTATTTATTTTTATTCATTTTACTTTATTTTGATGATGTTATTACAGATATCTCCTTAAAAATAGATGGGTACTTCTCAAAATCATCTGTGAAGTACCTACATGCCAGACACAATAGATATTCTACAAATAAATGAAAGCCGGTGGGATGGTAATGACAAACGGTTCAGAGAAAAGTATGCATTTTTATATGTACAGACAGTAAAAATTAACATTGAATGATTACAATGTTAAGATTTGTGAGATTTAAGTCATTATTTTGTAATTAGGTATAAAAGAGATGTTTCAAAAATGTATGGAGATCTGACCAGGTCCATGTTACACTATACAGAAAAATAGGCAAAAATATGCAGAACACTGTTCAATTGTGTATTTTCTTTTTATTTGTTTCATTGTGTGGTACAAAACAATAATTTTCACATAAAAAACTGCAATGCAGTCAAATATTCATCATGGTACGTATGTCACTTTGTTGAAGTTCAGTTGACTTCTACTACTGAATGTCAATCAAGTGAATAATAGTGAAATCGATGAAAAATGACAACTTTTGCACAAAAAAACTATGCATGAAAAAGAAATATTCGTATTTTACACGGATTTAGGAAGATTTTTCCTGTTTTTTGGAGATACTGAACTATACCTGGCCGGATCCTTCATCTCCTTTTTATCATGTCAAAAAAAAAATATTTCCAACAAATTTTTAAGTTTTTTATATACTTATGTAAACTTAAAAATTTGTTTTAAAGAAGACGAAATTGCAAAATAGGTACTAAGTGTGGCTATGTATTAATTAGTCAACTTTTATTATCACTTTCAGATGTTTCAAAAGATTATAGTTTTTTATATACATATTCACTGAATATTAGATCTCGTAAACTTGTTTTGTTTAAATAATTAATTGAAAATTGTAAAAACGCATTACTTCTGTATCCTGTAGATCAAGTGATGGGTTATAAATAAATTAAATTTGATGGTTTTTTTTTTCACAGACAACTGTAATCTTTGCTTCACTTGACGGATAGTTTATCAACATCATTATGCTTAGGTTAGCACTAGTAATTAGTATTTTTTTTTAATTTGAAATCATAATATTTATACCTATTTGTATAAGTATAAATATTACGGCTTGAGGTATTGATACTAAGAGATAAATCAATAGCCCTTTCCTATGTGTGCATTGTGATGGTCAGGAAATTAGCATAGCCTACTGACATTTGCCATGCCACTGGTACCCAGAACTTGTTTAATGCTGACCTTTATGATAGCTCCAGTCCATCTGTTAAGGATGAACTTGATATGGACACAGGAATTTAACAATTATACAACTGATAAAATGTCTATGTCGATTGTCAAGAACATTATTTAACTCCATACACATCATCATCAAACAATAATTAGCTATCATAATATCCAACTACATTTTGAAAAATTATAAATTTAAAACAATATAGTAATAATGACAGTGGTACCTATCTATTTCAGTTGTAGGTAAAGATTTTAGTTTGGCACTACAACATTTTTACTGTTTAAAAAAAGCGGAAATTATACCATTTATTGAAAATAGCAAATAAATTAATAGTATAGTCAGTTTATTCTAACTTTTCATGGCTATGCAATTGAAAATTGGTGAAGTTTACATAGATTGTTTGTAAACATAACCTCAAATTATTCGTTGTACCTACCCAAATTATCGAGGCACTCGTTTCTCCGCCTCTCGCATTCACTCTCATCCATCTCAGACGAATCATCTGAATCAGGTTCATCAGCTTCTTCAGCGCTAGAGTCTCTGTCTGGACCGCGGGATGAGCCACCAGATCTTTCAGTGTCACCACCAGACATATCCCCGTCCCCATCACTATCACCCTCCACTTTCATCGACGGCATTTTTATTGATATATAATTTTATAATATTTAACACAAAATCAAGCTAAGTATATCAAAAGAAAAAGGTGATTTTTGTTTTCCCTCTACTAAAACTATGCACTTTTATTAAAAGTACCGAATCTGTCAAAAAAATTAAACGTCAACAAACAATTTTTGTAATTATTTTATAGGCAAAGGAAATATGAACTCATACATCCGTTGATTTAAAAAAAACTGGGAGTGTTTGGCGGGTTTTTGTGGAGTCAGTCAAGATTTTTATTACAATAATTAAAAATTGTGTCATCAAGTAGCATCATATGGAGACTGCCATCATATATTTGGCGTCAAATACCCCCAAGATGCATTAAAATGTGTTACGCCAGCATTTTAATGCAATTAGAAGAAATAAACAGATACTGAAGACATGGCGGTATGGTCATTAGTAACTTTAGCAGATTATCTCTAATCTATGAACCTTAGCCTGCCCAATATGGGGAGAATTAATTAATTAATTTAAAAAACTTTGAGAGAGTGTTTGGCGGGATTTTGTAGTGTCAGTCAAGATTTTTAGTACATACAATAATTAAAAATATAGTCGGAGCGAACTTTGTGTTATAAAAGTGGTGTAGGTTTATAAAACAAGTGTTTGTGTTGACGTGTAACTAAAAAAATATTAAAATAAAAGTGATTTTGGTGTGAAAGACGGTGAGAACTTTTTTGTGGCTATCCACCTCATCTAGTAGCATAATAAGGAGACTGTCATCATATATTTCGCGTCAAATACTTCTAAGATGCATTGAAATGTGTAACACCAACATTTCAATGCAATAAAAGAAGAAATAAAGACGGTACTGAAGATATGGCTGTATGGACATTAGTTTCCTTTGCCTTCCCTTTATAGGGAGAACCAAAAGAAAATTCATCATGGCGGCTATGTCTCTTTGGTGACTGTACGTTTGGTGACGTTTAGTTGACTTTTAGTCTTTAGACCTTAGATTATGATGTTCGTCTGGCCCGCCCAACCCCGCGGCTTTGGAAAACGAGATTTACATCAATCCTATGTACTCTTTTACCCAATCATATGTACAACTTTCACTTTCAATGTAACGCTAATATAAATAAGTTAGAAGCATCACTGGTGGCCGGGCCAGCCTGACGTTTTCAGCCCGGCCCCTGCTACATCACCACTACTACAACAATTAGTGACAATTAATTGTTAGAAAACTAATGTACTACATAAAATACATACATTCAAGCCTTTATTTCATACTAAAATGCAATATCTTAGGAGATATCAAAGTAAGGTGGGGCCGGGCTGAAATTATTGAAATAGCTAATAGCAAAAAAAATACAAAACCTAAGAACCCATATTCTATGTGTGTGTGATCTCCCAGAGGTGCAGAATATATGTACAACTTTATTTTTAAGTTACATTATTTAAATATAAAACTATGAGCACTAGAAATTATTTCAGCCCGGCCCCCTACAATCGTTTATATCTTTTTAGCTATTGCATCAATCTGCACAAAACGACAATGTGTGGACTCGTATACGCTAGTACTTTGATAAATTTTGGCTCATGAATTTACTAAGATTATATTCGACGAGATAATTAAAATCTAAGATAGTACTAGTGGAGTGACCATCAGTCACGTGTCAATTTCAGGACATGTGTTTTATCGAATGAAACAAGTAATAATTAGAGTTTTTTTTTATTAATACATCATTTTCAGATTTATAAAAATCAACAACCTTCGTATTTAAAATTATTAATACGTAATAGGGATATTGACAACAAGTAAAAAAGTAGGATTGTCACTTAAATTCAAAAATATGAGTTATTTTATTTACAAAAATACTTGAAGAGCACACATTTTTATGTCATATTGGTCTTATTATTTGCAATTTTTAAAAAATGATGATATAAATAAAACAAAACTAATTATGGTAACATGGTCATATATAAAGTACTGTTAAACATTCAATAAAATGTTGTCAAATACCCTATTAATTAACTTCCATATAATCTATTAAATCACAGTCTTTCATTAGGTACTTCAAAAATTATACCTTATAAAAGTATTGGTTAATATTTGGTCTACATATAAGTAGTAGGTAGCAATTACTTTTATAATCTAGGTAACTTCAATAAATATGGTACGGTTGTAAATATTATATTATACTATAAAACATTGATATAAACTTATATCTATGTATAAAAAGTCTAATATTCTTATATACCCTAGTAAATCACAGCTTTTCGCACAAATATGTGTCCACAATTTAAATATAGATGTATGTTTATCATAATAAAGTGTAAAATTAAAAAGATAGAATGAAATCCCGGGATTCCAAGGAAAATTTGGTAGACCAAATTTTTCTATGTAGCTAAGTTTCATTATTTTACTACATTGAGCAAATTTTCAATCATTTCTTAAAATATCAAGATAAATATTAACAAACAGATCTTAAATTCTCGAATCTTAAAAAATCAAATGACTGTTTCTTACACATTTTTATTATAAATGTATATATCTTATGACGGGGTAGATGCCCGTCATAAGATATATAATATTTGTGAGAAATATAAGAAAATTACTAATAGGCAATCAATTACTGGTCATTGTTTAATAACGCTTGTATAATATTAAATTTTTATAACAACTTTACCGGATCTTCACGTGACCATAATAATTATATGTAGATACGCTGTAAAGTCAAAATATTTGGTTCTTAAGAGTTACCCCGTTAAGGTTAAAAAAATGTTTTTTTCCTTGTCTAAACCTCATAAAATCAATTTTATTATAATTATAATTGTTGATAGTAAAAAATAAGAATGTTGCTGAATTTCACAAATCTTAAAAGGTCTTTATAATTTAAAAAAACATACCCACCGAATTGGCAACCTCTTCTTTTTTGAAGTCGGTTACAAATCCTCTAATTATAAATTGTATCATTAAAAAACATGTTTCCTAGATGATAGGCCCATATGTAGGGTTGTCTGGGTAGGCCTTTCTTATTTCAGCCTTAAGACAGTTCGCTGTGTTTTGGATTGAAGGGAAACATAGCCAATAAAGTAATTAGAGGGCATGTACGGCATTTCAACTTAGGCCTCTGGATAACAACCGAACTGCAATATCAAGTGATTTTTCCTTATTAAAGCAGCTGTTTATAGGTGGCGGAAACTGTTTACCACCAGCTGGGCCATTAACTTGTATATCATCTACTTAGATAATTAAAAAAAATGTCCTGAAATTAGAGGTGGTTACTCCACTAGTACAATCTTAGATTTTAATTATCTCGTCGAATATAATCTTAGTAAATTCATGAGCCAAAATTTATCAAAGTACTAGCGTATACGAGTCCACACATTGTCGTTTTGTGCAGATTGATGCAATAGCTAAAAAGATATAAACGATTGTAGGGGGCCGGGCTGAAATAATTTCTAGTGCTCATAGTTTTATATTTAAATAATGTAACTTAAAAATAAAGTTGTACATATATTCTGCACCTCTGGGAGATCACACACACATAGAATATGGGTTCTTAGGTTTTGTATTTTTTTTGCTATTAGCTATTTCAATAATTTCAGCCCGGCCCCACCTTACTTTGATATCTCCTAAGATATTGCATTTTAGTATGAAATAAAGGCTTGAATGTATGTATTTTATGTAGTACATTAGTTTTCTAACAATTAATTGTCACTAATTGTTGTAGTAGTGGTGATGTAGCAGGGGCCGGGCTGAAAACGTCAGGCTGGCCCGGCCACCAGTGATGCTTCTAACTTATTTATATTAGCGTTACATTGAAAGTGAAAGTTGTACATATGATTGGGTAAAAGAGTACATAGGATTGATGTAAATCTCGTTTTCCAAAGCCGCGGGGTTGGGCGGGCCAGACGAACATAGATTATGTACCTTAGATACATAATCTAAGCCACAGATTAGAAAGAGTATATCTAAGCTTTAGACATACTCTTTTTACTCTGTGACTTCTAGGTCCCCCGCCATATTTCCTTACCTACTAAAAAAAAAACTTTTGTTCAAAACACACTATGCATGAAAACGAATTACTTACTACGTATTTTCCCGGATTCAGGAGATTTTTCCTGATTTTTTGAGATAGTGTAGGTAAACAACTCCTTTTAAACTAATCGGATCTGTGAAAGTTAGCACTCTTTTTCACGTAGGAAATGAGCTGATAGTCATCAAACACCTGAATCTTTCCTAAAACTTGAATCTTTATAAATTCTAAATAAGAACCAACTGGATCACGTCAGCTTGCAAACAAAAATAGAATCAAAATCAGTCCATTCGTTTATGAGTGGTTTAGGAGCTAAGATGCCACAGACAGACACATAAAACTTGTAACACCCATATATTTCCATCGGGGGTTAAAAAGACTCACACTCAATAATAAAAACCTGCGGCAAACCCAATTTTAATGGGAAAACCATTAGTCGAAGAAGGAGAAGTAGAAGTTTTTTTACCGCACATATCCTCCACCTGCTGGGAATACCCAAATAGATGACACCATGATACCCACCTTTTTAATGGTACCTACATCAGGGTATCAAAAAATCATAGCTTACTCTGAAAAATCAAGATGTAGAAGTAGCTACCTATGTTGACAGTATAGATATTCAGCTTGCGCCAAGGTTCTAGTTCGCTGTGAACACGAGCCGATTCATTGCACAGTATTAAAATTGGAACGGCGGAACACTCGGTATGGACGGTAGCCGTGGGCAGCTTCGCAATACGCTAACTAGATCATCTAGAGTTGTTTGGCGCGAGCTCTACCTACCTACTACCTAATGGACTAATACTATTTTCCACAGAACAGAGAAAAAGGTATTTACCATTCGAATTAAAAATTTTCGTGTCGTCAACATTATGGTCGCAAGATACGATGACGATGGAGAAGAAATTAACCGACTCTGTGGTTTAATGGTTGATACCACCAGATCCAGAGGTCCGCGGTTAAACTCTTGTGGAGTCAGAAATGTTCTGCTCTGTTAGGTAGGTAGTAGAACTTTTCTAAGTCCACCCCCCTTATTCACAACTCTCGGAAAATATTCGCGTTTCGGAATCTCTATACCCGTCACTTTTTATCACGGTGCGTCAATCAAATCGAGACAGCATGTAACTTATCTAATCGAATCCGTGATCCGACAGTTTCTGAATAGGAGGCTGGCTAGCTACCACACCGTCTTACCTACATAAGCCTGCCGCCATAACAATAATAATAACAGCATTGTTGTGTTACGGCAGTTAGAGTTAAGATTAAGCCAGTTTCTCTGTGGTTGAGGAATCCGGGTGTAACTTGCTTCCATACATCACTTGCCATCGGGAGACATGAAAGCCTAGAGCTACACCGTACCTATAAAAAAATGATGGGCGCATTAAATTGTTCGAATGGCTATCAAATCTTTGAAAGAAAATTGACGTCATGTTATCATGACGTCATGTTATCGTTGTAATGTCCTGTTTCCCATACAAATGCTGGCGTCACCCTCGATGAAAATACGACAACGCTAGTAAAGTTTCGAAACATAAGTAATTCTAAAATTTCATACAAAAGCTATCGAGACGATAATGATACGAAAATTTCAAATGTTTGTGCTAGCCGTTCTAGGGGTACAGAATGCATAGGTAGGTAATAGTTTCTCTACAATATCATCATGCAGTAACGCGTGACTAATCCTGTTTCCTGCAACTTGTGGCAGTGTTTTTAACACTTACACCTGTTATTTAGCCAAAATTAAGCATCACTCACCACACTAAGTTTTATTATTGATACATGATAACGGAGAAATGCACTAGGTGGTAGGCCCGTATCTTGTAGGGTCGTCTGTGGGGAGTGTACTACCACCGCCATTCCTATTGACTACGTAAAACAGTGTTTCGGATAGTCGGTAAACGTGCCAGTGTAATTGCTGGGCATGGAATCATTGAAGCCATTACACCTTAGGCCTCAAGATGACAACGCACCTGCAGTACCTATAAAGCTCCCAAGTGATTTTTCCCATAATATTGCAGGTGTCTGCGACGGTAGCCAGCCACTACCACCAGGTGGGCCGTCAGCTTGCTTCTCATCTAGTTAGACTTGTTGTATAAGAACGGTATATAAATAAATGTTACAAATATTGTAAACCATATACCTATATTTCTACATGCATACCAAATAAACATATAAATATCCATTGATTTGTCATACAAACATCCACAGAACAGTAAAAGAGGACCTCTGGCTCTGTTATCTGTTCTGTCTCCGTGCTAAGATCTGCCCCAAGCGGAATCCGAACCTGGGGCATCTAGTTAAGTACAATTAAACGGTTTGGATCAGACATTATACCCACATTATGTCTGATTAAACAATAGCGTGTGATCAAAATTTAAGCCCTGCCTTTTTCATACTCTTAAAATAATAATAAATATTCTTATATTAGTGTACGGTCAGCATTAGAAGTCGATTAGTACTTTAGTACCATGTCTCACTACAATTCACAGTGGACATGCAGATTGTCAGGATTAAGATATTGTGATAAAGTACTAGTGTTAATAGACTTCTGTTGCCAACTGTAGCTACCAGTCTTAAGCTGCGATAGGTTTGGCTTAGTAATATCAACTGTTGATTATGGATATTAACCGTATTCAAATAAAAATATAATTTTGAAGCCATGTGGTGATTTTTATAATAGTAATCATAAAAAACGCAAAAGTTTATAGGTAGTACAGGTATAAAAGTAGGTATATCTAATTTTAATAAATACACGTGATATCTTACTTATTACACCCCCTCTCCCTCCTTTTGATATTTCGTGATTTTTGCCGAACCCCTTCCCCCCTTTCGGAGCCTCACGTGATTAAGCCTCTGTTGTGAATTATTGGAAACCACTTTTAAGTATGGACTAAGGACACATAGTAGTGTCACCAGTACCATTGATGGTACAAATCAATGGTACTATAGACACCAGGGGTGGATTTGAGAGGTAAACACGACGATTTCGTTTCGGTTTCGTTTCGATTGAAACTTACACTATAGGTGACGTCACAGCGGTCACGTTACATGTAATGTATTGGCGTATTGGATTGGATTTTTAAAGCATAAGACGTATTAAAGAAATAATGATAGCTATTTGTGGGTGTATTAGGAACTTATAGTATACTTACTCTGACGACGGGCTACGGCTGGCCGAGTGGTCTGTGCCCCTTGATATACGGCCTACTCGGTCAGGAGTCCCGCGTTCGAATCCCGGTAGGAGCAAGTGTTTATATGATTTCTAATATTTATTATTAGTACCTATTATTATTACCATTATTTCTCCGTTAACTAGTATCCATAGCACAAGCTCCTAAAATAAAACGATGCTTACTTTGGGCTAGATAATAGGTTTGAACACTTCCCTAAAATATTTCAACATCCCTATTAGGTGTGGAATGAAACACATATTATCTGATATTAAATTTAATAGGTACTCTATTATTTACATTAAATTGTTCTCTATTAACATGTTATTTATAATTTTCATTATTTATTCAGTTGTTAATAAATTATATACAGGACTATTTATAAATTAGACAATATCAATACTGTGTAGTTTGGACAAATCCACAATTTGATCTATTGTGTGCATGAAATGTATTAACTTTATTGTTCCGATCGTGTGATAATAATATACCGGTAATAAGTAATTCTATCAAATACCCTTCATGCACACAACAACGCAACAATAACTTAAAACACACAGAATATAATAAAACGAGAAAACCATTAAATTTTAGCACCTCACAGGCTAACTGATTTAAGTTCAATACGTTATCGACTTACTCAACTAATACAATATAAGTAAGTACTCGATTGATTTCAAACATTATGACACGATATCTCAAAAATTTGTATACACTTAACGTGACAATGGTAATGGTTTAACGTACTTACAACATACATAAAAAATAATATATTTATTTTAAAAATTGTGATTATTATAAAAAGAATATTGAACCCACTATTTATCGTGGCCTTATTTATTTGGCACTAAATTATTTGGAATGCACAATTTCTATCTACACAGATATACAAATAATGTAAATAAACTAATTTCAATCACTTATCCCTGGATATTTAGAATATTGTGTTCATCATAAAAATTGTATTGCATTTATCTACTATCTCCCTCTAACAGATGGCTTGTGACTCGACAACATCAATGATGAACTTGCTCAAATGCTCACGTCACTTGAATAACGTACATTGCGTTGAGGTAACTCGCTCGTAATAATCATTCATGTGTTATTTATCACAGAACAACTAGTATTTCCATGTTTTTACTAGGCACACTCATTGTCACAGTTATAAAGGTCGTGCGAATCCTTATGGGTAAAGGGAATAGAGGTATTAATTCACATATTTCTGACAAGATTAATACCAATATTCAGCATTTCGAAAATATATTTGCTAACTTCTAATTAAGGTCCACCGACAACTTCATCAGTGTTGTCGAGTAACATTTCTACATTATTACTTGGCATATAAAAAAGACACTTAGTTACAACAATTACATAAAACCGGACAAATCGTATAAACAAAACTCAAGCACATCAAACTCTCAACTAATCAATATGTTACTGTAGGTATCTATCAGTTACATTAGTAGTGGTACATTTACCAAAAGGAATAGGTACATATTAGATTGGCCGAAAAATTGAAATAGGTACACTTACTTTAAAAACAGATATGTCGTTGTACAGTAGGTTTGATTATACGGTTATAAAATATTGCTTCTCTACTCACTATCATAGCAGTGTTCATAATACTTGGTTTATTGTTACTAGTAAAATACTAGGTAATATACAGAATCGCTTTTGGAATCCCACAAGAAGTCTACTGAAGATTTTTTCAAAAAGTTTTATTATTTTTTAAATCTAATGTATAAATTTGGCAATAGAGAAATAGTTAATTTATGGTTTATTTATCATATTTCATTTACTATCTATTATAATTTGAAATCTATAAATTCCTTCGCATTATTGTTGTTAAGGTTTTATGTATTCAACATTAAAATTTATTATCTCTAATTATGTAATCGTGTAGGTAGGTATTGCTTTTTTATCTACTGCGTCTTTTATACAGGTAGCTACGTACTTCAATAGAATAAAGTAACGTGGACAGGCGATTTGCAATATTTAAATATTCAGCGAGCAGTCTTCAAAGTTTGATCAAAAATCTAATAAATTTTATTGAAATCTACTTTATCAACATGTTTAATAATTTCTTTTAATATGGATATCGGTTAAAAGGCAAACATCCTACAGTAAGCGTAGTGGCTACCACTAGGTACGCACCAAGTGAGAATTTACGTCTGCAGATAATATTACTAACAAATATACGTCTCATTCAAATTATATTTAGAACTATCAGCTGACATAAATTCTAACTCGTAGTCAGAGGTCGTCCCGCACAGCTGCATCCGCGCCAAGCGACTCTGAATAACGGATTTAATATTTCAAATAGGTAACTTTTAAGACACTGACTATAATTTGAAGGAACCACTATCAACATTTCGAAGGAATTATTGAAAAATTGTAATAATTGTTTCGCTAAACTAGAAAAGTGAACTTTAACTGATCCTCAGCGACTCTTATTAACTATGACTATGTTTCGTTAAAATTAGGAATTAGGAGTAGATGTGAGATCTAGATAATCCTCTAATGTGAAATTAGACCTCATTTCTAATTTTAACGAATAAAATGATGTAGAGTATGTTAAAAAATGTATAATTATGTAACATTTCCACGAATAAGGCAGTATATTTGTCAATATTAAAAATTAAATCCAGCTATATTACTGTATCTTTAAAATATTACAAATTATTGTTTTGCTTTATGACGACATCACTATTTAAGTAAAATTTTTACCCTAGACAATTGTATTATTGCCAGAATTTTGCACAATGATCTAGTATTGAGTCTATTTATCATAAAAACTGTGGTCTACGAACCGTATTATTATATAAATTAACAAATATTAAGTACTTTATTTTCTCTCGATCTGGTATTTTCGAAACACCTTCACTACACATCGTTCATAAGTAACTTTGCACCTTACATTGTTACATTAAACTTGGGACAAAACATATATATTCAAAAGTCAAAAATTATATTTTAATCACACCTCAAATTATGATTAACTCACGTCATATAATCAATACATTTATAAATATATCTGATTCTCTTTCGAGATCATTGGTACAAAAATTGCAAAATTAATGGGAAACCACTATCAAAAATAATGTTTGTAAATCAGATTACTTACAAAATGGTACGCTTAAACCTTCACAGGCGAAACTAGAAATGGTATTCCATCCGTGAAATGCTCTGGAGCTAAAGATAAAATTAAAAGAATAGTTCAGATTGCTTCCAAATATGGAAGCAATCTGAACTATTCTAAGGAAAAGAGGAAAATTGGATGGCAGGCCTAAAGTTAGTTCTAGTTACGCCAATGAATCCCTGTAACCCAATCTTAGTCTGGACAATTATCATGAGTTTGCCGAAGTATTTTCAATGAAATACATTCGCCAAACATACACCAACGCACTGTTACACAACAAATCTCTTAAGTTCGACGTCTTCGAACGTTCAAACAACCTCGTTTGTCAACTAAATACGACAAAGGGAACACATTACTAAATTCTATATTTTCTACAGTTTCGGAACTTGCCGCCGCGCTACGTACCTCGCTATCTTTATCTACTCTCGAGTCCTCAACACTTGCAAGCCACCATCTTTTTTTACCGCGCGCCTTTAAAAAGTATAAGAGCAAATGTAAAACCATTTGCGTTATCATTTCGAGCAAAAGTACCAATTTAAACATTGCGCTTATGCCGGGAGGTAATGGTTTAACGATTTTTGCTGAAGCGGTTTTAGTGTTACCGTTATCCGAGTTTTCGTTATCCACTGTACCGTTATTGAGGTTACAGACTCTGTTCAGTCTTCCAGCTGCTGTGCCAGCAGCGTGGGGAATTTCTCGCTAGGTGTGCTTCAGCCAATGGGCCGGAACCCACTGCGGCTCTCGCTCCAGACTGTTGATCTCGTTAAGCAGCTGCTGGTAGGCACGTTGTGTATCATTATTTATGATTATCATGTCGAACAAGTGGCCCCATCTTAGTTCCATGTCTCTTGCTGTCGCTATTATTTCTTTTAGTTCTTCTTCCTGCAAGATAACGAATGAAAATTGCAATGAAATTCTATTAAAGATAGCTAACTCATAAAATGTAACCACACTACCAATAAAATGTACAAAAACTATTTATTTCACTTTTTGTGTACCTAGTCTTAACATTATACTAAATCCGGCTCATAGGACCTTATTAAATTGTTATAACATCTTACTTTATAAGCTTCCCCATTTCTAATCTTCTTTTGCCTGAGCTTTTCTAAGCTAGGGGGTGCGACGAACACCGTATAAGGCTTCAGGTCAGAGTTCCGGAGGATCTTCAGCGACTGCGGATGCAGGTTCAGTACGCAGATCTTCCCTGAGTTCACTACTTCTCGTATCGCTTCTAGTGATGTACCTGTAAGGACATTAATTTTAACTGTATTACGCGATATTTTATAAATAGAATCAATGTTACATGTGATGTTCAAAACTAAATGATATGCTAAAATGTTCAAAACATAAATTATCTACAATTATGTTTTAAGCTTTAATAAAAACCAAGATGACTTTTATGAGAAACGAACAAACACGTTTTTCGTCAATCGGTTGAACCTACAACCTACTTTACAGATATTAATCCACGTGCATTGGCAGTGGAAAATCAATCAATCAATCAAATATATCAACTACAATAAAAAGAAAGAAAACACAATTGGCGGAAATTAGACTAAATTTGGGATTTCTTCACATCAATACTTACCATAATAAGCCTTTTCATATTCCCCGTGTTCCACAAATTTTCTGTTCAGTATGTCGGCCTCGAATTGCGTGCGGGAGATGAAGTGGTAGTCTTGCCCCGGCACCTCGTGGTCTTTACGAGGTCGAGATGTGTCTGTTGGAAATAAACGATAATAGTGTTTGGATTTGTTTTAGATCCATAGATGAAGTTTATTTATCGATTGAATAGATTAAAATCAGTTGGTCGAACACCTATTATAGAGCATGGGTAAAAAGGTTTTATAACTAGTAACTATAATATAAAACCTTTTTGTTTTTGAGTTTTGACTGATTTTAAGTTTTTTTTCTAAGTGTAGGACATAAAGTTGAATAAATTAAATAGGCCCTCACTTTTGTACGTATTTGCATGTATGAAGAATTCTAGGAAAAGCCGCTGTAATATGCCTAAAGTATAATATTTTAATGAAGCTAATATTATCTTTAAGTGTTACAGTTATTACATTACTTTATTACAGTTATTGTCTTAAGATTTCTATTGTAAAGTAACAATAGTGTGTCACTAAAAAAATATTTTCTATTATATGTAATAGGAAGCACCATCAACATTTTAGCTCAGGTACCTTTCTCAAATTATTATTTTATAGAGCGAGTTATGCGGTTGAAAACTTCTATTCAATCAAGATGCTTACTTAAAAATAATATGGACAACTTACGAGGCACTGCAGCGGCAAATCTTGAGCTGTCTTCCATTAGCCTCTGACGTAGTTCGTGCCGGCCGATGTTGGGAGGACCGATGAGGACTATCGGTCGCTTGTTGGACGCGCGAGGATAGTACAACCCTACTTCTTCGTACGTTAAGATTTCTTCTTGTTCGAATTCTGGAAAGGGCATTATGAAAATATAAATGAATCAGATTGTCAAATCTATAACACCATTGAGCTCATTGCCATGGAGCTCGGTAGCGTAGTTGTTTGAGCGCTTTGAGTTTCGATTACGAAAACAAAGCAAATTTCGCCATGGTCGGTCCCGGGATGGGTCAATCAAATGCATAATCTCGAGCTCCTCCGTGCTTCGGAAGGTCACGGTTGTTAGGTACTGCGACTGCTTTAACCCACCAACCCGCATTGGGCCAGCGTGGTGGTGTTATGGCCCAAGCTCCTCATGTGTTTCTCCCATGTAGGAAGGCCTGTGCCCGTATATAGGCTGATGATGATGTAATAAAAGAAAGAAAGAAAGCATTTATTGGCCATTATATGACGACTGACGACCGGCTGGCCGAGTGGTCTGTACCCCAGGCTACTCGGTCAAGAGGTCCCGGGTTCGAATCCCGGTAGGATCAAATGTTTGTATGATGAGTACGAGCATTTGTTTACGAGTCATGGATGTTTATATGTTTATTTAGTATATTTCTAATATTTATATACATATTATTATCATTATTTATCCGTTATCTAGTATCCATACTACAAGCTCTTAATGATGCTTACTTTGGGCTAGATAATAGGTGTGAGTGTATAAAAAAATAATAATAATAAAAAAAATAATAATAATAAAAAAAAAATTATATAAATTATGGGTACAAACAAAATAAATAAATAAATAAGGGCCAACTAGGTCACTGCCTCAGCATAATGTCACAGCGACAAATGTCACTGTGGCGCTGGTCTTCTGGCAGGGCCTACGGTTAATAATGAACTATATAAAATTATATGACCTTAATAACAAAAAAAAAAAAAAATAAGAAACAAAAACAGTACAGTAGCATTGAAGACACACATACACACACATACAAGAAGCATTGAAATGTGTTACGCCAGCATTTTAATACAATAGAAGTAGAAATACTGAAGACATGGCTGCTTAGGCATTAGTTTCCTTTGCCTTCCCTTAATAGGGAGAATTAACAAAAACAAAAAAAAAATGAACTAAAAATGAATTAAATCTAATCTGTGCTGAGCAAACATCAATCAACATACGAACAAAAACAAACAAAAAATAAAAATATGCACACAAAAACAAATAGCAATTTTTGTTGTATCTTAAATCGATTCAAAACAGTCAGTATTATATACGTGTTATAAATAAGACAGCTCAAACAAGGACATAGCAGTTATAGAAACTCCACTGTGGAACCGAAACGACCCCATGCAATGTGTAGCGCGTCGTGAAAACTAGCCGGTAAGTAGGTACCTAATTAATTTTGTGACTTCTGCAAATGTAGTAAAGACATTTTTACATGTTTTCTAAATGTTTTGACTGTTTTCAGAGCACGCACAGGCGGCGGGAGATCGTTCCAGCAACGTGAAGCTGCAAATCTAAAACTTCCACGAAATGCCACCGTTCGGTGCAATAACATCATTTATGATAAACTTTATATTTATAGGATACGATTTGTCATTTATTCTTACTTTGAAACAAACTCCATAGTGAATTGTCTTTAAGGTTTATTATTCAATAAACAGAGCCTACTTGGTTCTTGTTTGCTATGATACTGAAAATTTTCGCCTATCTTATAGAAAAGTCAAGGATAGAAAAGTTGTTAATTTAAAATTCTTATTGTCAAGCAAGACTTACCATCTGCTCCCGATGTGGAATACAGCGGATATCCTGCTTCGCTGGTGGCTTTCTTTCCCTTCTTCTTCCTTGGAGGTTTCTTAGCACAAAGTAAGGTACCGCCTTTACGGGGTTTATCTCTCGCTGCCACTTCTCCCGCTAACGTCAGTTTCATGGATTCTCGTCTGAAATTGGAGAGCCTGGGTTCAATATTAAATCGGTAAATACACGTATATACCTACATTGCGTACTTATATTCTGTTAAAATTTGATTTACGAAACGGTATTGTAAAGTTACAAAGAACAGAGTAAGGACAAAAATTAAAAAGCAATATTTTTTCGCTGCTTAGAGATAAATACAAAAAACCACTGAGTATCAATCAACTACACAATAGAAAATAAAATTCTCAAAAAAATGCTTCATTTATTTTTTATTTTGGTTTAATATAAATAATAAATGCTTCTGCACGATAAGTTACTCACTGGTGCTGGAACGCTTGACTGGGTATGAGTCCTGCCAGTGATTGGTCCTCCTCCCCTTCTCTGAAGGCTTGCCACCAGTTGGGGTCTTCCCGGCTGATCACGTGGAGTACATCACCTTTCTGGAAACTTATGCCTGGAAACATTTCAATGTCGTTTAGTACGTTTTCTACCATTATATAAAACTAGTGGTCAGTGGTGGCTCCGCCAAAAGCCATAAGTAATCTTATGTCCTTTCTCAGAATGTATATGTTTTTCTATGGTAAAGGAGATGTTTCATATCCGGCCAGGTATATGTACAGTATCTCAAAAAACCAGAAAAAATCTCTTGAATCCGCGAAAAATCCTAATAATTCGTTTTCATGTAGGTATAGTTTGTTTGTACAAAAGTTGAAATTTTTCGTCGATATGAACGTTATTCTAAGTATGGCAATATGGCGGGCGACATAGAAGTCAACTAAACGTCACCAAAGTGACAAATGGGCCATGATGAATATTTGGCTGTGTTGCAGTTTTTTTTATAAAAAAAAACTTGTTTGTACCACGCAACAAACCAAATAAAAATAAAATGGACAATTGAACACTGTTCTGCATATTTTATATATTTTTCAGTATAGTGTTCCTACATACACCAGGCCGAGTCTCCATACATTTTTGGAACATCTCTTTTCATCTAAATGTTCGGTGTTACTGAGACTTTAATTCAACTTTAATAAAAGAGGTGAAGAATTTTCGACTTATTTTAAAGCAGGACTAAAGTTCAAGTCGAACCCATCGAAACGCAAGCCAAGAACTCACGAATGAATGCACCATGCGCCCGTCGTCGTAATCGGAATTCTAGGTCGAATCGGACTAAGTCGAAATCATTGAGAACCAGCGCGATGTTCAAACAGCCGAAATTTAAAAAAATATACCTATTATCTGGCCCAAAGTAAGCATCATTAGGATACTAGATAACGGAGAAATGATTATATAAATATTAGAAATATACTAAATAAATATATAAACATCCATGACTCGTAAACAAATGCTCGTACTCAACATACAAACATTTGCTCCTACCGGGATTCGAACCCGGGGCTTCTTGATCGAGTAGCATGTATAGCAAGGGGCACAGACCACTCGGCCAGCCAGTCGTAATTATTTAAAGTGCAATAAAGAGTATATATAAACTACTCTCAGTTTGATTCCAAGTCGGAGTATGACGTATGACTGACCTAGCTCGCGGCAGGGGATGTACACGTCGTCCTCGGGGTCGTAGTCGAAGTGCGCGCGCACGTGCAGCACGCGGTGCGCGGGCGGCGCGCGCGGCTGGCGGGCGCGCGGCGCCAGCACCACGTGCAGCGTGCCAGTCAGCGCGCCCAGCAGCTGGCACACCTCGTGCACGGACTTGCCGCGCATCGCTAGCCCGTTCACTTCCAGCAGCTGAGGCAAGTTTGATGCTCAGTAACAAAGTACTTATTACTAGGTGGAGGGTCGTCAGCCCCCTTATTCTCAACTGTCGGAAAGAATTCGAATTTCGGAAACTCTATGCCTGTCACTTTTTATCGCGCTGCGTCAAAGCGAGACGACATGTGACTTTTCGATTCGAATCCGTGATCCGACAGTTGAGAATAAGGGGGCAGGTCTCCCAGTAGGTAGTGCTATCGTTAGGGATACTTGATAACGGAGAAATGTACTAGGTGGTAGGCCCGTATTTTATAGGGTTTGTTCTGTGGGCAGTGTACAGTCGACCACAGAAGTAGCTGAACACTTTAGTACCACGTCACACCGATCTTGTGCACGTACTTTATAGTTGCTACCGTACTATATTAACGCTAGAGTCGTTGTGACATAGTACTAACGTGTTCTACTTCTGTGGTCGACCGTACCACCGCTTTCCTACTTCGTCCGTAAAACAGTTCACTGAAGACATTTCATCTTAGGCCTCAGGATGACAACGCACCTGCAATACCAAGCGATTTTTTCTTTGTTATTGCAGGTGTCTATAGGCGTATTAATCATAACATTTGTATGAAATAATATACCTATCATTGGCTGCATTATTTCATAAAAGTCTTAAAACTATCATATGAATAAGATGTTTTTGAAAGTGGCAAACCATTTCTAAGAACTTAATACAGCCCATGTTTCAATTTATTGTCGTATTGACGACACCATCCTGTATAAAAGCATTAGAAGAAGACAAGGAACCTACCTGCTATTATAATTGTTAAGTTAAAAATATCTTATGTTTAGCTCATTTAAGACATTTTAAAGATTAAGTGGAGAAAGGCCGAAGGTAAGTAGTTGGTATCAAGTTAAAAAAAAGCCAAAAAAGAGAAGACTGGCAGATTTTCCACCAACAACAAGTGTTCACTCACCTCGTCACCTTCGTGTAACAGTCCCGACTTCTCCGCGATACCACCTCTCACTATCCTACCGATTACCACCGCTTCTCCTTCATTTCTTACTGTAGCACCTGGAAGTTTGTATAAAATATTGTATTAATGAAAAATATTTTGTGTCCGGTCTTGTAAAGAGATACGTTTTTCTTTTTCAGTTCACCTTGTCATATATTTCGTTATCGATCGATCATTATCTAATCGATGCCATTGTTTAGTAAGTAATTTATTTCTTAATAGTAACTTTACACACTTTAATACGTATTTAACTTTACACACTATAAGTATTTACTGATAGTGTGTGAAGTTTGTAATCTATATATATTTTAGCACCAATGAAGGTGTTTAGGTGTTTTTTTCGTAATCCATTATTACAGTAGGTACCTAGGTACAAGGTAGGCATTTGACCTATACCTAATTCCTGCGTCATCAGGCATGTCGGACAAATCTGAGACCAAAATAAGTTAAAAAGATTCATTAGATTGCCCAGTACACTCAAACATCGCGTTGGTTCAACATGTACAGTCAAGCACATGAAGAGTAACAAAAAATGGTCCTTGACTCCGGCCTTACTCCATTCGTAATAGAGGCGGTTATCGTAGTGCAAGTGCCACACTTTATGTGCTGTCGTCTGTACAGGGTCTTAACGATGATAAATTCCAAACAACTTACCAAGTGGTTCATTAGTCTTTTCGATTTTAATAATTTTGATGTTTTCGCTGGGGTCGTCCGGCGAGTGCGCAGTTAAAGCTTTATCATTCTCTCCCTTGTGATTATAGTTATTTCCAGTCTGAAATAAAACGAAAAAAAATATTAATACTACAATTCTAGCAACCAAGTGGACGCCCGCGTATATGTTGTTTATATATAATGCCATGCTATCGCGCCAAAAGCTTTTTTTATAGAAAGCCCGACAAATGACTCAACACCACCTGATGTGAAGCGGTAAGAAGAGTCCATAATAATATGCGAAGACAGCTAGTGCAGTTCAGACACTGCTCCAGCCGCCTCCGCCTTGCCAGCCTAAGAGGTGATATTTCACGTCTTTTTTTAAGGAACCCATGTTATAAGGAGGGAACACATGTGCTGGCAAATAATTCAAAGTTCTGGAAGTGCGACAAAGAAACGAGGTACTTAATTTCTTTGTGCGTAATGTTGAGGTTGTTAACCTACCTCTATCGCATTTATGATACAGGTAGGTATGTCTGGATACAAAAGTACCTTCTCAGCCTATCAGGATACTTTTGTGTAGGTATAGTATATATAGGTCATATAATACTAATGTTTGTATAACACATTTACTTAGATGCCGAAATAATATACCTTATTAAATTAATAAACGCGCTCCATTCCATAAGATTCAATTTGAGTCAGATTTGATAACAGTACTTTATCTATTAGCCTGAACAAGCTCCTCTTGATCTATGCAAATGTTATGATAATATCCTCGCCCGAGCCCGACGGATGACTACGTAGCGCTTTTACGACGGAAGGCGAACAGTTACACGAGAGTTGAGATAAACACGCACTTTGAAATCTTTACGCACCAATTAAACGGGGTTTATTCTTACAAACTTAGAGTTTAATATTGCTGTCAGATGGTAAGATCTTTATTTTTACACTAATTATGTAAAAGTAAAGTAAAAAAATACTTTGGTAATTTGGTTTGTATTGTACACTTAATCAAATCTGAATGTGTCCGTTCGTACTGGGACCGTCGTCTAACGGGGAGTATTATTCTGAAAAGTACGCAAGAATCTCAGCAAGGTTTGTCAATCCCTTGGATTATTTCATCATCATCATCTCGGGATAATTTTAAAATAGTAAGTATCAGATTAACAGATAACAACAGAAACGTAAGCTATGATGAATGTTTGATTTTCTAGAACAATGCGCCTTTGTTACTAATGTTAACATTTTAACTGTTTTTTAATATCGTCAGTTTAACAAAACTCCTGAAATAAGATAGACTGAATCAAAAAGGACAATGTTTGCAGTGGTATTTTATGAGAGTTACCTACTTATGTAGGTAAGGTATTAAGCTGATAATTATTTTCGGCAGTACAAATATACGTACTAACTCAATTTTCTTAAAACAAATCATTGAACCCCTTTTCCTTTGTTAGAAATCATTTTACTTAGTATTTTCTAAAAATTTCGAAATCAGAATTGAATTTAAAAATTACTACCGCTTTATCAAAATTCAAACTACGAAACCTAATTGAAGAAGTAGGTATCCAGTTGGTAACGCCAGTAGGTACATAAGTTGATTTGTGAATGTGAAAACATAAATCAACGTGAAAAAGATAGCAATAAAAAAGTGCACAGCGTTCGTTTAGTAATTTGAAAGTAAACAATACTATTTCAAAGTACCCCTACTTAGATATTTAAATATGTGCCATTGTGTGTGTTATTGAATGGTTGAAGTGATCACCCTCCGATACACTATCGCTAATTATGTTACACTCTGAGCAAATTTCTTCATACATTCTATATAGAGATTCACTATATTTAAAGGCTGTTGATGCATCATCATCATCATCATCACCAGCCTCTTTATTTCACACTATTGGGCAAAGCCTTCTTACATGGGGAAAAAACATAAGGAGTTTGGGCCATAGCACCACCACGCTTGCCTAAAGCGGTTACAGTAACAACCTTGACCAACGGCTTAACGTTCCTAATTTTATAATCTGATCTTACAAAATGCTAATTTTGCTTTAGATTATTTGTAATCTATTAGTTGTATTGCCCATCCCAGGATCGATAATGACGAGAGCGGCTTGGTTTCAGTATAAGAAAACAGAGCACTCAAACTACCATTGAGCTCCTCCGAGTGATGGTGATTAAGGCGATATATTGAAAAAAATTGCACTTTTATAAGTAATGTCATACGTTGCTGAAAGATCTTACGAATCTGAAAATCAAATATACGTTACTTCATATCCTTATCTAGATACGAGTAGAACGAAAACACGATTAAAGGAATTTGCCTCGAAACATTTTATTTCCGAAAAGACCTCTTATAAACAAGAAATCTTAAGATTATTGGTCAACGATAATTTGTATTCAATAAGAAATTACTTTAAATAGTAGATTTCATTAATATTCAGAATCGTGTAGAAGCGTTTTCTTGTAGTCTATACGGTTATTTTTTAATAAGATAATTTGTGTATTTCGTTTACTTTTCACGCGCGATCGCTGTTTTGTCTTTTTTCCTCCCGCTGAGTCAGCCATATCTCTATCCCTATCGGTCTTGGCCGAAACAACGTTACGATAGATCGCCTTAACGCAAGCATTAAAACTTCTTAGAAATCAATTTGTACCTTATGCCTCTTCCCTCTACTGAAGCACGCGGGGTCCAACAACGCGGCCGCTTGGTCGTGCGCCTGTATCAGGCTCTCGAGTTCTAGCCCCCCTAGTATGGACAGCAACTCCGCGGCAATCGCAGACCTCTCGCCGCCCGCCGCCGTCTGCACGTCCAGGACATCTATACACTGGTGGCAAAAATATATAAGTAAATTAGCCGCTACAAAACTTCATAGATGAAGCATGACATTTGGTCGGGGAAACCGAAGTGAATTTTTTCTAGTTTACATATTTTTTTAGGTAGGTACCTAAATATATTTTTCAAATTTATAGGATATAGTTAAAAATAAAATTAAGATTTAGACATTTGTATTTTATTTTTTCACAGGTGCTGAGTTGCAAGTATTTTAGAATTAAAATATGTTCTCGAAACTTCAATAATTTATAAGCAAAACATAGCTCTTGATATAAAAGTGCTTCAACAAGTCAGCGAAAAGCAAAAATAATAAATTATAAATTTTAAGAAGCCCCCGGCCTCATTAAACTCTAATACATCTCTGATTGAGACTATTATTGTCAGCCCAAACATGCTGTAAGTATCTGTAAGAAATACAAAACCCCCGGAACATAGAAGACTAGGGTTCGATTCCCGCCTGGCATACAATTTTTATATCGTTTTCTTTATTTGTATTTCTTACAATAAAGTAGACGTTATAAACGCACAAAATCAAACATTTAAATATGACGCTATATCTGCTTTGAGCAACCCGCATACTTTTTGATGGTGCAGGATCAGCTCAAGGTACAAGTAACAGTGAACAAAGTTTCAAATCAATCGGATCTGTGAAACTTAGAAAGACCATTATGTGAAGTAGTAAATGAACTGATGGTCTTCAAACGCCTGACCAAATCTTCATAAATTATAGTAAAAAACCATCCTAACCACGTCAACTTTCAAACAAAAAAAAAGAATCAAAATCGGTCCATTCGTTTAGAAGTTATGTTGCCACAGACACACAGATATATAGACAGCCACGTCAATTTTATAATGCCCTTATTTTTGCGTAGGGGGTTAAGAACATAAAATAACATTGTTTTTTGATTTCTATTTTCACAATTTATATTGAGCTTCAAACAAACATGACCCACGTAAACGCAGAAAAAATATCCTCGAATAACAAACTAAGTAGTCGTTTTTTCTGACAACAAATTCAATAACAACTCTATTGAAAAGTATCGACGAACAAGGAAAATGAAATGGTCAACATCAAACTTGATTATCCAGATATCCCAAATCACCACAAATCTAATAAATCAATAAAAATTATTTTACTTGCTACGAATGTGAAGATAGAACCAAATACATATTTTATGTAATTCCTATTGATGGTAAGGTTTTCTTTTCAATATTTATTTTTCTGCCTACATGACGTAGATACGTAGTTGTAAGTTTTTTTTAGTAAATAGACAAGCATTTTGTCCACAATCTTATTCAAACTAATGTTATTGGATACCAGCGAAGCGGGGCAACCGCCTCAATGCAGTAGTTTGAAAATGGTCACTTCGTTCCACATATGAAAGCAATATGGCTATGTAAACCATGCTATTGATAGGGTTTTGAGGTAGGCGGTCGCTCAGCAGACCCAAAAGGCTAAACATTCGATATCAAGGAGTACCTAAATAGTTTAAATCACTCACGTCTTTCAACCTGTCCGTGGCGCGATGCGTGTGGGGCGCAGACAGACCCGCGCGTTTATGTCTGACCGCGGTTAGTACTGCTGCCCTGGTAGCTAGAACTGTCCTAAAAGCGGGGCAAAGCAACGTGCTCGCTGCAGTCGCCACTCGCGCTGCGAGCGCTGACTCCCCACTCGTGCCCAAGGCTTTTTGGACCCTTGAGAGCGCTGAACATACTTCTTGATATTCTGCAAAGATAATTACTATTAATTTTCACATTACAACAAGTTAGGTAATTATAACTATTTTGTGAAGCAAGTTTTTAAAATTCTCTGAATTCCATAGCAATAATGTTAACGGCATTGTTGTGTTTCGGCAGTAAGATAGCCAGTTCCTCTGTGGTTGAGGATCCGGGTGTAGCTCGCTTTCATCGTCGGCCTTATCTTCAGTTACCATCAGGTGAGATGAAGGTCAAGAGTTACCCCGGTAAGATAAAAAAAATTGGTTGGAAGTCAACCAGAAATCTTTCATGATATACATATGCTGCGGGTGATACCAGGATTACCAATATTTTTCCCACAATTCGAGCAAAGAACATTGTTGGATACTGATAATGGAAATCTAGAAACGCATTTAAATGATCTTTCTGGCGAATCATCTAGTTGATCATTATAGCATCTGAGGAGCGGAAATTTATGACTTCAATTTACAAGTCGTGTGGAATGCAGATGTTATTGATCCGTAAATGAGGTGGGTGTAGATTATTTAGTAAGCAACCAGATAATCATCTTTTTATCTTGAAGCAATCATACCTCAGAAGTATAACGAGATTTTGTAATTATATAGGTAGGTACTTAGATTTCATGTGTTTTATTGCTTGGCTAACCAAAAGAAATTTTTCATCACTCAAATTCAATAAAAACTTGTTTTAGAGGATCAACTTACTTATTAGTTTTGATGAGTCTGACTGCTCCGCAGAAACAGAGAACACAGTTTTCGCACTGAACTATGAGAAGAATTTACTTTGTTATAACAGAGATGAATAAGTGAAAACTGAACTGAATTTCAACTCATTTTAAAAGCTGCAGGCACGAAGTTGCTTGTTTTAATATTAGATAACTGAATTAAACAGAAATGTTGAGCAGACTTATTTCCAGTCTCGAACAGAATAGATTTAGTTTTTGCTAACAAAGCATTTCAGCAGTCTACGAATTCCTATATTAAAGCAAAGTTCAGAGGCGGACTAAGTATAACATAGTAAAAGTTCCATCATAACAGCAAGATTGTCGACATTGTTGGCAATGAGTTTTATGGAAAGCTTAGAAAACAATATCAGCTTTCAGTTCAGATTCAAAAGTTGATAACTTGCTTGAAGCAAATATTTCACAGTGTCCTATATTTGAAATGACTAGTAGAGCAAGCGTCAGATTAATTTAATGTTAGGTAAGTATAATTTTAATAAACACTGGAATAAATGAACAAGCTATTAACAAGAATACTGCATTGAAAACTTAACCATGACACTCGAACAGGTCGGTACTTAACATGACTGGCATCATGGATAACGGAAAGAAAAGGAAATCAGTTTATTTCCTTTTCTTTCATTAGTCTACAATTGCAGCGGCATCATATTTTTTATCGAAGACTAATAAAGTGTTCGTTTGGTAATGGCATAATAACGCTCGTTGTTTTCCTAACAACATTCCGACATCGAACGAGGAAAACCCACACCATCGACTTCGCAATGACTATAGTTAACGAGTTAAAGTTAAAAGTTAATTTAGAAAAGGCAGGCATTCACCTCGACCCACTTGGAGCTTGGGGGCTAATATAGACTGACACAAGCCTCCACTACTGACGAGTGAACTGGAACTAACTCGGCCTATGTATGTTTTTAATCAGTTATACACTTCTATCATCCTCGTTTATACTTAGAGAAGACCCAATGAATATAAAGCACAAGGCGCATTGTAAGAGCTTAGCCCTATATTTATAAGGATTCCTAAAGTAAACTAAATACCTATTTTACCAAGGAATATTTATAATATTTGTTATTAAAGAAAAATTGCTAGCTTTTATTACTTCACAAAATAGTGAATTTGTTAAAACAAAAGCATTTTAGCGTCCAAAGAAAGCGACTAAGCAGTTTAAAACAACACGATATTCTCAGACTTATCTTATTAATCAGAGAGAAACAATGCGCATATTTGCTAGCTCGACTGCAATTTCGGAGCAGCTAGCGAAGCACAAATTACTTGCTACTAGTACAAACACGAGAATCTATGGCTTGCAAGAGATACCATGGTGTGTAACTTAACCGTGCACGGAATGACTACTGCATAAAGTCACTTTGTAAAGATCAAGAAATCATAGAGATAAGGTTCTATTAGGACTGTTACTTCTACAGTTTCAGTATTAGACTTATTTGTAATTAACAATTGCTGAACTACCTTTGCGTCTTGTAGGCCATTGTCTTATTATATTTATTACACAACTACTGATGAATATCTTTATATTCTTTCATAAGCAGGGATATTTAAAAATACCTTTTTAAGGAATATTGAGGCTTGTTGCTATTTCATGTATACCTGCCTACATTATCATTTAACTTATACTGAAGGATCTTTAAGCTGTAGATTAGTAGTTAGGGTTTCTTAACCAATTTTAAAAGAACGGAATTGCTTATAGTTTCATCATAATTTCATCTCAAAAAAGCTGAAATTTTACACAAAGACATCAATTGCTAAGAGAAAACCAGAAGAAGGTACCACAAAAATGATTCCAAAATTCTTGACACGATGTTTTTTAATAAAACAGTAACGTCATGAAAAGGGCACCTTCTCATAGATCGAACAACAATTTGTAGTATGTGGGTTGATCAAATATTTACACGAGATAACTCGTGGTAAGATACATAAAGATTCGTTGACCCAGTATACTCTTTGAAATATGAATATGCAGTTGCTATGCGAACATTTACATCAGCTTATGTAAATAATGCGATGCTTCAGAAGATTTATGTATGGGCTTCAAGTTTCATATATTTTCTACGGAATGAGCAACTTCAAAGAAAACCGAAATATTTTTAAATTCTTGTCGTTTTCATTCATCTACTGTATTTACTTCTTATAGGTATGTATTTCTGAAACAAGAGCAATTTTCTTTGATTTTTGTTATAATTATTTATGTATGTAGTATACCACAAAGGCTTCCAGTAAAGCTAAAGCCTTATCGAAGGCGATGAAAGTTAATGAAATGAAAACTAATGAAGTGAACAAACTTCTGTTTTGAGCCATAAAAGTTATTTATAGCTTAAATATTCTGCAGTGAAGTTTTAGTCGTAAATAGTAACTATCAGTTACAGCGTATCTTTACCAACTTCCTGACTTACTTTCTTAGTCTGATTGGATACAAATGATCATTGTTAGAAAGTTTATTTATAAAGCCTTATCTGCCAACGAGCGTGCCTTTAAATCCACCATACTGTGTCCTTGTCTATCTCAAGCTGTTGGTTGTCAGCCAAATTCTCTGCGTGATTGAAATCTCAAATTACGGAAAAGCCTAAACAATGTTTAGTGATAACGACATATGCGTTTCTAAAAAATACCTACAAGTAACTAATGTAATAGTATACTTACTGCATTAATAAAATTAACCGAGACCCCTTCTATTTACACATTTATTTGTTTGTTTATTCAACAATTTGTAAAAAAATGTTAATAATTAGAAATAGTCTTAAAAAGTATCTATTTGTAGAATATATTCGTATAATAATGATGACTATGACAAGAAAGGCATTACCAACAGCTCCGAGAAAATAACGTTAAGTTTTCCGCGAAATTCATCGACCTCAGTTATTTCAGTAAAGAAATTGACGATAAGAAAATGTCTTATACTGAATAAAGAACAAGTCCCTAAAATAAAGAATTTTGTCTGTTATTAATGAAGTGTCTTATTTGTTACAATATATTACATCTTCTATGTAAACAAAAATGAATGGCCGAAATGAATGTACAGTCGACAGCACATAAGTGTAACAGTTTAACCTTGAGATCACCCTTAATCCGTTCGTAATAGAGGTGGCTTTCGTAGTGCAATTGTTACACTTGATGTGCTGTCGTATGTAAGTAATGCGATGTAAGCAATGTAACACACGAAAGTAACGCATTACTTCCGAACGACTACACCAAATTGGATAATTATTTATTCTTGTGGTCGTTATTGTCAGGACACGGTTTGTAAAAAAGGGAATTGAAAAATATTGTACAGAAAAATTTTAGAGTGAGTGAGATAGAAAACAACGGGGGAGTTCTTTAATATTTTTGTTTTTTTTTTTCACAATTTTTAGTGATAACTTTCTAATGTCAGTCAAATCTGTCTCAGGTTCGTTTTAAACCGAAACTGTGATATGTTTTAGAGAGCTATATATCTTTTAAGTGATTTTCTTCGGCAGAGAAGAGTCTACAACGTGGTTTGTAGGAAAAATACTAAGTAATGGTTTTTCATTGGTTCAAAAGTTTTGTGTAAATTGTTCTTTAGCTCACCAACAACAGTGTAAAGCTGCGTGGAGTCGTCGCTAGCATCATCTTCGTAGGCGTCGTTGACGAAGGCTGTCCCTGATGATGGAGGCGTCGACTCCAGAGCCTGAAGCTTATTTGATCCTCGTAGTGACGTCCGGAGGAACTCATTTTGGGCCGCAATACGGTCTTCTGTTTCTTTACGCCGACGTAATTGTTCCTGTTGAACAAAGAAAATATTTGGTCAGTTTTCTGTTTCAATATTGAAGTACATATTTTTTTATATAGGTACAACTAGATGACAAACAAGCTGACGGCCCACCTGATGGTCAGCGGTTACTGCCGCCTATAGACAATATATATTTATATTAATAATTTTCCGTATGTAATAATAAAAACTTTATCTTACATTATATCATTTATTATCAAGTCCAAATGACGCATCATTTATTAGGGGTACGATAACAATATATCGGACAATAAATAATAAATAATATTTAAATTTATGAAAATTTCATGCACACAAAACAACTAAGATGTATGTATTCTATCATCTTTGATGTAATTGATAAAACGGAATGTGAGAACAAAGGATCTGCTTATGCCGTAGCGGAATTTCTTCCGGGAGGAAACAGGAAAAGAAGTTAAGAAATGCAGACGTCTTGAGCTCCATAGTCAAATAAAACTAAACACATTAAACGGAATACAAAATAAATAGGTATTTTACAAAGAAATCACAAAATACAGTAAATAATACCTGATTATACATACATATTATATTGAAAATGATTCTAAAGAAGAAGAAAAATACCTAATAGCGATAATTTTTCCTTCTGTAAATTTAAATCTACAGGAGGAAAAACGTAATAAACAAATAATTAGTGCTTTTTAAGGAAATTCGCGAATATCCGACAAAGTACGAGTAGGCGAGCATGGGAAAAACGGAAATGTTTTTGGAAATAAAGGTTTTATATGTCGAATTATGAATAAAAATTATGACATTGAGTGAAGAATATATTTAATAAAAGGCAAGTTTAATAAAATATTTTATTTTTTCATTATATTTATGTATAGTCAAAGCACATCAAGCGTAACAGTTTGACCTTGAGACCGCCCTTATCCCGTTGGTAAAAGAGGCGGCTTTCGTAAAGCAACTGTTATACTTGATGTGCTGTCGTCTGTACTAATACCTACCAAAGGAATATTTTTAAAATAATTTCAATTTCAGGAATAGTTTTCCGTTAACAAGCTCCAAGAGTCAGCGGCGCGTACAGAATTTATATTAAACAATGCTCGGAAGCGATTGTTTCGAGAATTTTACTTAACAAGGAAAATTTTCAAGTTTTCTATAATTAGATTTTTTAAAACATGCACAAAATAATGGGTTAGGGAAAACATTTTAGGTCGAGATATTTTGGACTTACAAATAATACGAGTATTTGAGAGTTATTATTTTTAAAAGGGTGCTTAAATTGTCCCTTTTACCTTTCAGTTAGTAATGAGTTTAATGACTTTATTAGTCTTATTATTAAAGGCTTAGTACTTTCTAGCTATATTGGTCTGCTGTGAAGGAGTTTTATTTGATATCTTTTTTTAATCTTAAGCGGTAAGAGAGTCCATATGTGCCATATGCTGAATACACTGTTTAGTCGCCTCCACCTTGCCGGCCCATGAGGCGCCTGTTTCAAAGTAACCCATCCATGCTATAGGATGGAGAGAAATACATGTGCTGATAAAGAATTCCAAGTTTTGGAAGTACGACAACGAATCGAGAAACTAAACCTCTTTGTGCGTGGTGTTGAAGTGGAGACAGTGAATTGATGACTCCGAAGACCGGCACGCGTGCTCCTGAGTAGAAAGGGGGAAGGTGGGATAAGGTCAAAAAGCTCCTCAGAACACTCTCCAGGATTAAGCCGAAAGAAAGCGCTTAAGCGACGCAATGTCACGACACAATTGTTTTATGCTGTACGGGACCTCAACATCGCCAATAATACGGACAGCATGACGCTGCAATCTGTCCAGTGCAACGAGGAAGAGGGCGGAGCCATCCCATAGGTGCGAGTAATATAAACAAGACAGGCATAATTTCTCATCATGTTCTAAAATTATATATCAAATAGATATCAAGCTAACCTGTGGATGACGTAGGTACACGGTTATATAGAAGGTACCTGTTCACTGTTACCTTGAAGACCTCACATGTTCGCATTTTAAAAGAATTCGCAATACACAAAGCGTTACGAGTTCTTTTGAAATGCTTTTAAACCGTCGCAATATCAAGTCTACTATATTGGTACACCTTTGCGACCAAATTTAATAAATCTGTCTGGGATAACTTAAACTCTCCTGCATATACATGCATATACATTGAACTGAGATGATGCGAAGAGATATCTTGCAAAGATAAGCTCATCCATTACCTACCTATGCTTTTCCAGTTGTATGTCTGCTATGTTTTTATATAAATAAAGGATTATAATAATATTAGTTTTACCGATTTGGTTGAGAAAAAATCGGAAAAATAATATTCCTATACTTTAAACAATTTTTAATGTTATTTAAAAATGTCGAAACAGAACGGGTTTTGATACAATTGCAAACTAAAAGTAAGATGGCAAAAAGCTAGGTGCACAGCGTATTTCAATATCTCAAAAACTGAGTAGATACCCTGATAAAAAATATGCCTAGTAGAAGTAAGTAAGTAGTTAAATCAACGCACGCACGACACTTTGAAAGAAGTGTTTTCAACGACTTCCATAAAAGTAATAAAATCTTTAAAATATAAAATGTACCTACATAATTTAAATATTTAAGAAAAAATAAAACTAAACTATGAAAAGATAAAGCATAATGTAAGTACTATATTATGTAGTTACAAATACAATAAAATGTGAGAAAAAACGGTCACTACGTTGGTAAGGACCAATAAGTTATAGTATACCGCATAGTTTTCGAAACTATAGTTAGTACCTATGTATAATTGTACTTATAAGCCATTCACTAGTAGGTAGTCTAGGTAGTATGCAAACTAGGTACGTTGAAAACATAATTTCATTCCGAATTTCCTGAAACTGGCAATGGAGCTGAATCGAATAGTGGCCTATTTAGGACAATGCTTTATACAGCAGGCAGGCCTCACAACGCGAAATTGGATTAAAATTTAATGGAATAGACACATACATTCAAGATAACTCTGCGTTCCCAAAATAATGAAGCAAAAGTGGTAATCTAAAAAACGTGGCGCAACTTTATTTATCATAGATTATTGATCTCCGAAGTAGATGCTATAAAATTCACCTGTCAAGCCACAGATGTCAGACACAATAGTTTTTTAACCAACCCTTTAATATTGTCATAAGACTCCCGTAGGACTTGCGGCTTGACAAATTACACCGTATCATTATCATATGAAATGCATTGAGATAAAAAGTTAAAAAAAAATACATCGCATACAAGTCTTGTTCCGTTTTGAAAGATAGAACGTAGGTTGTAAGCGATGTGATTTTCTTTCTATTAATATCAATAAAACACGTATATTGATAACGTAATATCAAGGAGCTTACATACATAACATGATCAGACAGAAAATACCAATATTTATTGAGTAGGTACTCGTTACATCCTGGAATATGGAGTAATAATTGAAATAGAAAAGTAGGAAATACCGGTATTGATATTCGTAGTCAGCGAGTTTTCTGTTGAAATAAATGAAAAAAAGGAATTACTCATCACTAACACAATAGGGCATTGAATAATTAATTGTAATTAAAAAGTTAAATTAAAATTGTATTAAAATTAGATATTTAAAAACTCCATTTAGGAAAATCTGAAACGCAACAAAACACAAAAGTGTAGTGATTCGCTTTCCCAATATTCCAACTCAAAAAGTGTATCGGTGTACCGAGTAAATCAGAATATAGTAAAAATGTAGTTAAGGTATTTAATATATTAATCCCAGCTCTACGCTGACTACTTCTTTCCGCATATTTGTATACGGATGAACTCTGATATGAAATTTTGAGATAGCTCTTGCGATATTACATTTTTCATGTTACGCTTCTACATAACTTTACTATTTTGGTATACGCTCGATGGTTAAGTAACGTGTTGTTTGAATTCTACTTTAAAATATTTGTTTGCTATTTTTATTATTTTATATTATTATTTTCGGATTTTGATTGATAAATATTGAATACTTTAACTTTACAACTATATCGATACCGAAAGGCGAGGAAAAAACTATCAATCGACATAGTTTGATATTAAAACTCTAAGCTGATTTTGTTAATCGAGGAATCATGATCACACATTACAGTTACGAAAAGTAAACGCTATGTTTACAGTTTTCCCAATCAAAGATGAAATTTTTGATCATTTTTGATTCCATCCTCGTCGCCACGGAAAAAAGCTCGGGAGAAATGATACGACGTTCTTCCCATAACATATATCCATTTGGACTGAAGTTGATACACATTCACACAAACAATACAATAATACCTTACATGTAGTTTATATTAAATTATATCAAAATACCCTAATCATCCCATACATTACAATTTTCCTGACAACATTTATTTTTAAGTTTCATGCAGCGCGATAAATGAACACCTATTACCATAGAGTTCTATAGCAAGAACAGTGATCTCTGATCCAGAATATTCAGTGCATTTCAAATCCAACGAGCTGGATATCACGACTGTTTTATGCCTTTGTTTATGTCTCTCTCCGATTTAATCAGAATAGTGGAAGTATCTTGCAATCTACATTGAGAGTGGAAGATTTTTTTGGTGTCCTACATTCTGTGCATGTTGATGTATTGTCCGATAGACGAGATACGTTTCACATATCGAAAAAGTAACGAATAACTCTAAGTACGGTGTTCAAAACGAAGATATCGAAATGTTTGGGAAAACCTCCTTACAGCATAATATTCGAAGATAAGAATATTATATTTACTTTCTATATAAAAAACACAGTCACAATGCTTTTACATTTCACAGCTTTCAGAATCCATGAGTTCATTTATAAATAGCATAATGGAGACGAATCGTTTAATAAGTCTTATTTACACTTCTCAGGCATTATGTGAACGTCGTAATCTTTACGCAAGCAATGTAAGAAGTAGAACGCGACAATATGGTGGCGAATATACACCGCTCCCACGAAAGGCCATAGAGAAAGCGATTACAGTGGGGTCTAGTGTGTTTCAATCGAAACGACATTCGATACATTTTAGAATAGAAGTTAAAAACAAGTCTAATTGCTTTATAGGTACCATATAAAATTAGCACATTTCTAGGAATTTTTTGAGTTAAATATTAGCTTTTTGGATACCATATTATATTAATTACTATTACAATAAAGTTTTCACCCATTTTTTTTTATGAAATATCATTTAACAAAAACAGTGTCCAGGTAGTAATTTAATTTTAAAAACGCTACATGAAATAATATAAGTAGACTGAGATAAGTTACACATTAAAATAGGTAATTTGTAATTAAAATTTTACTATTTTACTTTTACATACTTTACAGTTGATTGAATTATTCACGATTTTTAAAACACTGCGAATTGCATCGCAGTTTTTGTGGCTCCAAATTGTAATCACGTAATATTGCAATGTGGTTTATTTACTGGGCACTGTTCAATGATTTGTATTTAGCATTGGCGTGGGTATTTTTATCACGGATACATATTTATCATTATAGCTTATTGTATTTAATTTTCAACTTCGTTTACTTATGCATATTATGGTACCGAACCTCGCGTACACATAAATACGAAAAGTTAACATTACGTATTTGATGTTTACCCAATTTGTATGTTTCTCATAGATTTAATCAAATTATTCTCATTCAATAGATTAGGGTAGATTTTTTTATTCCTACCTTTAATCCAGAGAATTACTTTGACAATTTGATTGCTTATCTATAGAAAATCTGTCAAAACGTCAGAATTATTTGTTTGATAGAAGTTATCTGACTTATCGTAGATACATATTTCACTGATCTGTGATCTGACGATTGGAAAAGATAATATGTTAACTAGGTATTTTACTTATTTTTCATTTTCTTGTAGATAATATTTTTCGTTGTGTACTTTAACTTTCTCAGAATATTTCAATCAACAACCGGACAATCTAGCACATTCCCGGGCTCCGCGATCATGAGTTTAGCTATATTTATTATTTATTTATACTTATTACTTACAAAAGTTGAAATAACAATTTTGAAACATTAAATGTAATAATCGTTTATTAACACAGTCAATAAATTATTATTGAAGCGAAGGTAAGTTATACTAAATTTAAGTTTGAAAATCTCAATGACAAGAACAGTTAAGTGCCGCCGAATATGGAGTTACACAACTGATACTTACCGAGTAGGCCTTTATTCTTTCTGGGTCGACGTCGTGTTCGGAGCGTGTTTGCGCTCGCGGTGATGACGACACCATCATCTATAGATCACGGTACCGAGCTAACGGTTTATCCAACACAATACACACGCCATACCAGGCAACACTCCGAATCTCAATGCACTTTTTAACATACACGTTCACCTAAACAAAAGACACGTTTGTCACATTTGGCACTTTCCGGGGATATTAACAAATGGCTCTGTTAAAGTTATAGCGTACCAACATGGCAGTTACCAGTTTAGTGTTTCGATAGGATAGCACGAGCAATAAAAGTGTATGCATGCATATTTAATGGTCTGTAGTGAATACCGTCGTGAATTATTAGACCGAGCTGCACATTAAGTTTGCCTGCGAATTGTTAACGTTTAAATTTCCTAAAACATTTCAGTTGGGTGTCCTATCGTACAGGGAGACAGTCCGTGACTAACTAGTAGTCATTAGTTTATAATTGGAAGTCAATAATATTCATTAAGACAAATAAATTACCCCATTACATCATTTGTAACATGTTTATAATTTAAATACCATAATTAATTATTTATGAATTCCATTAGACCGGGAAAAATATCTTGGAATATGTCTGACTTTAATTTCTCAGACGCTCTGTGGGAAAAATTAAAATATGCTATGATTGTTATACTTACTTTGATCAGTAGCAATAAGTATTTTATACATTGAGCATAGTTACTGTTGTCTGTTAATTATTTGTATAAAACCAAAATGTCACTCGGACTTGACCGTCCCAGATAATGCCAGTCTATAAGAAGGATCAATATTCTTGTATATCGTAGCATAGCACAGTAAAATTAAGTAGCTACACTGGAAAATAATAACAATTGAAGTTTCGACTACCTGTAATTCAAAAAAGTGACTACATAACTTAGGGTAACACCTAGCCAAAACTAAAGATGCGAAGAGATTCACCGTTTTGCTTCATCAACTAAACTGTAATTACCTTGTCAAATTTTGGTTATTACAAATATAAAACCGAATTAGTTTGGTTAAAAATTTTTTTTCAGTGTATATTACTTTATGTGGTAACTGAAATATTCCCGAAGGCATCATTGCTAAAGCACGCCAAATATACCTGGGATAATTTTGAAAATTATTAGATGCACAAAGAAATGTTTTAAATAATACTCATATTAAGTCTTGGTAATTTTAGAGCCTTAACAAATAACCAACACCTCAAAGCAAAACTTAACGAGGACTCGAGCTTTTGTTTGTGTGATTGCGTCAATTGGTGAGTGAATATGTAAGTATTTTCATCTAGTTACTACACACAAAGTCACTGACTCCTTCAGACTTAATCGAGATAAAGATTATTTGCCACTAGAGCAATATGCCTCTTGAGGTTACAATATAATCCGTTTAGGTGTTTTAAAAATGAAAGTAATATTCGACAAAGACGTAGCAACAAGGTCAATTCAACTACATATCGAAACTGTCCGCTATGTTCTCACGTGGCGGTTATAGTTAGAAGGAAAATTGTTATATTTACTAGTAGGTAACGGCCAATATGGTTACCTATTACTTTAGTTTCTAAACGAAAGCTACAAAATAATCATTGCTCTTCCAGCGTACGCACACAAAATCATTTTCCCTAAATGATGTCGCAATAAGTTCCTCATGGCTAAAATGGGTAACGAAGATTGTCATTTTTCTAGACGCATGTAATGTAATAAACAGCTTACAAGAGCGTTGGTCTTCCCCTGTTTTCGCATTCAAAAGAACAGTTCTTCAATAGAATCGTAGATCTAGAATCTATCCATCGATTGAAACTTAAATTGAATCGAAACTGATATCGTTCGTTCGTTGTTCGTAGGACATTTGTAGAATAATAATATTCATACACTCACACCTATTATCTAGCCCAAAGTAAGCATCGTTAAGAGCTTGTGTTATGGATACTAGATAACGGAGAAATAATGATAATATTGTGTATAGTATATATACATAGAGAGAGAGAGAGAGGTGTAGAGTCATTTTTATAGTTTGACTCGATTATCGAACTTGCTATAAAACTAGGACCGAAGATGTTTGTTTGAAATATCAATAAATATGCTTTAAAGCCATTTAACACACAACAACAACAGGAACATAAGAAAATATTCAAAAACCATATCATCGATATATTTAGCATTTATATGTATGTCTGTTTCTAATCCGGTTTGTATTTCAATAACAAAATGTAATGCCAAACTAGTATACGCTCTCGAAAACTTACTTTATTAACAGTAGGTTGGTAAGTAGGTATTAGTTCTTAATGTGGCTAACCTATTATAAAATGTCATGGAAATAATATCCGAATCCGTGACATACGACCTTTATAAATAAATCTAATTTGAAGGTAGAGACGGCAGCAAGTATTACATTGCTCTAAGAAAGCTCCCTCTATTACGCAAGGAGTAAGGAATAAGTTTTTTTTATTGTAACTGATGATGACTAATAAATGATAAAGAACTGCAATACAAACAAATGCAAAACATAGTGAATGCTCTAGTTACAAAACACGCAAAAATAATTGGTTACTTAAGACTTTTTTAATCTCGTGAATAAAACCATCCCTCTCGAGTCTGAAGCCGCGGCTAAAGTTGGCTATTTAAATAATTATTAGTTTAGAAACTTTTGCATGTGAGCAACATTTTAACTAATACCTTTAAGCTGAATTCGAATTAACTAATAATAACACTGATAGAAAATTATTGACACTTTATTGCAGAAAAAAACTGTAGCAATGGCGGACTTAATTCCTCATGGCATTCATTCGCAGGTCATGCAGGAGCTTAATAGAGAATTCTATAAGCAGTACACACCTTAGTGTAAAGTAAGTTTGTTGTTAACAGATAGACTTGATAAAATTAATTTATGAGTCATCCCAACTCCTTGGTGGCTCCGATGTTAAGAGCAGTTAGCTGGATTCTGAAAGGGCGCGGGTTCAGTCCCCGCCCCATACTTTCCCAAATAAGCGATTTGGTTAGGATTGTGTCAATTTGTGTGACCTACTTATTAAAATGTTGTCTTTTCCATGTCTAAAAATACCAATGCAATCGTCGACTGGCATTAAAAATGTAGAGTCTCGTAACTACACGATTTTTGTGAAGATTATTTTAAGACTATTTATAAAGGGTGGTGACAGAAAAACGACAATAAAATAAAACATGGGCTATATTAGCTTATAGAAATGTTTTGCAACTTTCCAATACGTCTTATATTAAATAAATAAGATGTATTTCATGATATTTCTGTGAAATAATATAACATTGGCTGCATTATTAAAAGACATAATATCATGTCCTATTGTGGTGAGGAAACCTTCATTATCCAGCTGCTCTAACCACTAAGTTACCAGGGACTTGAAGGAACCCTTTGAACTTATTATAGCCTTTCATTTTTGCGATACGTTATAAGCTAACGAAAAACTTAACAATAACGAAATCATATAATACTTATTTCAAAATACAGATGCAAATGTGTATTATCACGAATTAAAACTACGCGGAGTTTTATTAGATGTTAGTAACGCGTAAATCAATGTTACGTCGTTAATGGAAGTATATTTTTGTGTGGCGACACTTTTGTCTTAGGGGTGCTATTCATTTTGCTCCAATTTCTCGGAAGAACGCTGTCAGGCCCTATTAAAGGCGAAGGAAAATTAATAATACAAGTTGATACTCCTTGCCAAAAGTTGAACAATGACAAATGATTACTAAATAATACTATCGACGCAAATATTTTACGAATCTAGCTGATATCTACTTTGTGATCATCATATCTGAATTGTGAAGAAATAAGAAAATACTTTATATTGGATTGTGTGAATAAGATAGTTGCTATCGAGTGTATCGATAGCAGATTGTCTATCTGCTCAGCTGGTTTATAGAACATTATATCAATATTTATATCATGATCTATTACGAAATTACATCTTCTCAGTATTCTTCTATAATAAATTTAGAGAGTATGTTATTATCTACATTTAACAACAATCAAACCCTAAATACAAATTGAACACGATTGCTCAGTACTTTTTACAGTAGGTACAGCATGAATACAATGGATAAACTAACACAATTGTGAGACAAAATCGCATATATGATCGATTGAATTCAATGTACATATAGGTACCTATCTAAAGACATCAATTCTGTCGATATCACATAACTTGTTAAGTAGATCTAAAATTGCAACGAATGCAATTCATACGACATTTATGTCTTTAAAACAATGTAATAATCTATATTTTCCTACATTATCAGTATTGCGCTAGCAAAAATCCATGAAATGATAAAGATTAAGATCAAATAAAAATTGACGTTTAGAGATGGTAAAGTAGGTGTCTGACATGAAAATAATTACCTCATTGTCGCCTTCATATTTGCGGCACAGACAAAAATGTTTCAATCTCTCGACATTCATGCAGCATTTCGAAGTGTCGAGCAAATAAGCGTTCAGTGTTTGAATAACCTTCGCCATTGTTCACTACGAACATTATTAAGATACAGAAACACTAGCACAGTCCGCGAGGAGTCGTAGTGGAAAGAAAATGCAGATCATTTTCAGTGACAGTACGTGTTGACTATTAGAAAAGTGTGCGAGAACTGGTGTTATCAGAGGCTGGCTATCTCGAGTTTGTCACGGCAGATATTGTACGCGATGTGCCGTGATGCCGATAACACCGGCCGATTCGCGAGGGGCGTACAATGAAAACGTTGGAACGCTATGTTACACTGTATTTTGTTCCATTGACGTCTTTGTGTTAAATATTCAGTGTTAAATAAGAGACAAATCTTTTGACAAGGCTCACATGGAACAGAATCGCTGTAAGATATGGGAGCACAACTGTTTTTGTTTTGCAAAACCGGTGTACGACGTATAACATATAAGTATATGCTAAAATAGGAATTAAAATCGGGCTTCAACTTACCGAATGCTTCAAATTTTAGGATTTTAATTTTATCAGATAATCGACAACAAAGAAAAAACAGTCATCATCATCACCAGCGTGTAGGATACGTCAGACTGCTGGTCAAAAAAAGACAGTAAAAGAATTCAATTTCAATTTTATCGCACATACTTCGATAGAGCATCAAAGATAATTATAATTTATTAAGTAAACAGCATTGGCATTTATATTGTTATCACAAATTAAATTTTAGTATGTCATTTAGAGATATAACATACAATTAAATGAGTCACCTTTGTTTTAGTGACGTAGTCACTGTTTAAGACATAACCGAGGAATCCTAATGAGGATAATGCCTATCACCAAAAGCTCAGAACACAACCACCCAAAATAAGCTCTGAGAAAAATTCTTTTTTGTGTTTTAAGTGTTTTAAATTTATTTTTATGGGGACAGTTCTATTAACTTACCTAAATACTTGAACAGAAAACCTGTCAGTTGAATATTTCCCTTCAGAACATCTTCCATTTTCATCATATCAAGGTATAGTTAATGAGAAATATTAAAATGCAACATATAAGGTCTAATAATAGAGTAGAGGTTTCTTATTGTTACTGTCATGGTGTTGTTTATGGATATAATCGACTATGGAAAGCTATAAATAAGCTATGCGGCAAAATACCCCAAGCGGCGACAGGTGCCGATACTGCCTGACAGCGTATACCCTTGAATGCAGCCACCTTGACATAGAAATATACGTGTACAATAGCCATCTGCGTTATCAAACATCTTGCTCTATGAAGATGGACAATAAGTGTGAAATGTAGGTAAATATCGATATTTAATTATTATTTATTTTATTTTTATTTTAATACTAACTATTCCCCCATTTGTGTAGTTGACATTACGACAATCAGCGATTTTAGGTCGGTTGGTGGGTTATAGCGATTGCAGTAACAATCGGGACTAACGGCATAACGTGCCTTAATTTCGAAGCACGGAGGAGCTCGAGATAACAAATTTTTATTGACCCATTACGAGATCGACCATGGCGAAAGTTGATAATCAGTTGGTCTGATGATCTGATAATAAATCTAAGAGAAATTCATCTATGAAACAAATTGCACTATCTGCATCCAGTCTGCTGGCACTTTATGGTGACGAAGAGGGTACAAAACCCTTGAAAGAATAAAGGAAGCTGATGCGTTTACTTGGAAAGAACTTTATATTTTTGATGCGACAAAGAATTTAGATACAATTTTTTTTTTGCGTGATATTGCGTGCACGCATGCTTCGGGATAGGAAAGGCGGGGACGGTGACATAAGACCAAGTAGTTTTACAGAGCACTGTTCACGGTTCGGTCGATAGGTAATAATACTACCTATGAGACGAAGAAACAAAAAAAAATTAACGGCATTAATTATGGATATATGTTTTTGTAGTTACTGAATAAATTAGTGGAAAATAAAAAACTCGGTGTTGGATTAAAAAAAAATATTTAGGTCACTCAATCTATACGAGTCACATACATACCACAGCTATGTGAAGTATGGCTGATTGGTGACCAAACCTGCACTTCATCGGCTAAAATGGAAGATCTTACCCCGAGCTAGCGTTTGCTCCTTGGCTGCGGAGCGACTGTAGGTACAGACATCATTGGAACTTGTATTATACTGATAGACCTCGGAAAATCTGTGACGTAGCCCCTATATCCTCATTTTTCAATATGTTAGCGCCGAAAATTTCATTGTATTAAATATTAAAAGGTACATTTGATGATGTTTGACGTCCTCTAAGTCCTAATACTTTTCATACTCGTAGTAGTTTCGATAAACTACGTAGGTAAGAGGCTTTAGGGATACGTTTTACGGTTTTCCTGGGACACCCGCCGTATTTCAGGCTTAACCCTACGGCGACATGCGAAATTTAACCGTCCGGTGTTATTTAAGGGAGCGTAAACATTTTACGCCCATTTTACTGATAATTTAGGTAGAACTAGTTATGTACTCATATATTTTTTATAGAGTAATAAAAGTAGGTAAAATCGACAATGAAAGTTTGAATTTTATATTCACGTAAATCATAATCTCGTTCATATCATATTTTTTTACACTCTGGTTATTTTTCGAACGAAAAAATAAGTATTTTCGTCAAATTATCATATTTAAGGTACACTAGGAGGAGCTCGGTGGCGAAGTCGTTTGAGCTCTACAAAAAAAGCAAAGCAACTTTCGCTATGGTGGATCCTGGGATGGGTCAATCAAATTGGTAATCTTCAGCTCCTCTGAGCTTTGTAAGCAGTTAGTCCCGGTTGTTACTGCAACCGCTTTAACTCATCAACCCGCATTAGGCCAGCGTGGTGGTACTTTACCAAAATTAGTCTGCTCAAAGTTCTTTTACTACATAAATGAAGAGTTACCTAGAGATATATACTGGTAGTTTCAAACAGATTATCATATACTTTCTATTCTCATGATTTATGTACTTCATGACTTTCTTATAATTTAGACAAAGACCAAAAATACAAAACTAACAACTCACCAGTAAACGACATTATGACGAAGTAAGTAAATGGTGTAAAAACCTAATACGAGTAGTGTATTTCAACATCCGAAACTAGTATTTTTACAAATACCTACGATTCGGTTAAGTTTCGGGGCAGTGCTTTCAAATATTCTTATTTTTAACCCCCGACGAAAAAAGAGGGGTGTTATAAGTTTGACGTGTCTGTCTGTGTATCTGTGTGTCTGTCTGTGGCATCGTAGCGCCTAAACGAATGAACCGATTTTGATTCGGTTTTTTTTTGTTTGAAAGCTGATGTGCCTACGATGGTTTGATGACTATCAGGTCATTTTGTACATCATAATAGGGTTTTACTAACTTTTACACTCACATTAAGTATTTATATAGCAAACAAGAAATGACGGTAAACATACAAATATGACATAAATTTTCTAAAAGCTTTTTGTAAGCAGATAAAACTTTGTATATAGAGTAGGGTTCGTAATATGGAAGCATAAGGCCCATAAAGTTTGCTAGTCTTACTAATAAACTGACTTTATAACGGTAAAACATAACAGAAATATCTTTACAAAAGTAGAAAAGAACTTTAGCTGCGAGAATGTGCTGAACATTACCTTCAATTTCCACTTCTTTCAAGTAAAAAGAGGTGAAGGAGTAAAAGGAATTCCGCTTTATTAAGCTCCGGCGTTTTTCTTTGCCTGGAATTTTCCTAGCAACAGCTTATTAAATCGGGAGATAAATTTAGAATTTTGGTCCTAGATGGTTACGGCGCTAAATAGATTGTGCCTAATTTACATAAATAGCTCGAGGAGCGCGGTGGCTTAGTGCTCTGAGCGCTCTGGCTTTGATTACGAAAACAATGCAACTTTCGCCATGGTCAATCTCGGTATGGGTCAATTAAAATATTTTATCTCGAGCTCCTCCGTGCTTCGGAAGGCACGTTGAGCTGTTGGTCCCGGTTGTTAGTGCAACCGCTTTGGCCCACCGACCCGCATTGGGCCAGCGTTGTGGTGTTATGGCTCAAGTCCCTCAACATTGACACATGTTTCTCCCATATAGGAAGGCCTGTGTCCAGCAGGGAGACGTATATAGGCTGGTGATGTAGATAATGTTACATAATCAAGTCAACAAGTTAATAATCATTTTTATTAAGATACTCGTAAAATTATGATGATCATAATTCACAAATAAAGGAGAGCCTCGTAGTATACTTATTCAAAACCGTAACACATTAATCATAGGTAAGCTTAAAGACAAGAAACAGATTATCATATACTTTCTATTCTCATGATTTATGTACTTCATGACTTTCTTATAATTTAGACAATAAATAATAGTTATTTATGATACTACTGCGGTAAGTTGGTTTTTACAAACGAGTAGACAAATGTAAGGCCGAGAGGAAGTCGAGGGCTTACCATAGTCACGAATCACGATCAAGAGTTTGTAAAAACCAATACTTATCCGCACATGTGTCATACAACATTTTTCAGCGGATTTGCGAGAAAACAGTACCTACAACAGTTATATTATTTTGTTTTTAAATAACAGTCGAAAGTGCGCGTTTTAAAAATTAGTACTACATCTTTCTTCTCATAAGAGAGAATTGTATTGAGCTAAAGGACTTCCAAAAAGGTTTGATCATTCAGCCTTTTTTTTATTCATAAAATGTGAAACTACTTGGTGAAATTCTTATAAGTATATTTTTAAGGATATTTAAAAAACCGTAAAGAATACAAAAAAAAATACGTACGGCGACATACAACGGGGCGTGTGATAAAACAGGTATTTAGGTGTAAATACCTATTTTACCGGCTTATACAGGCTTCGTAAATCCATTTTTTGAGCAAATGTGCTGAAAATTACTATCAAAATTTTGAAAAGTTGAAGTTTTCATTTATGATAATATGAAAATAAGGTATTGGGGAACTTGGTATTTTTTTTGGCATAGTTCGAGTCGTAAAAGGGAATGGTGCGAATATTCCTCACTATGAAATGTGGTCATATTTATAAAAAAAATATTTCCTTGCCATTATCACGTTACTCTGAAGAAACTTATTTTTTCTCACCAGGAAATAATTTCCTTTTATCTAGTTTCTTACAACATGTTCGTTATGCCAGATATGATAGTGTGTAAATTGTAGAGAGTAATCATAAAGTTTTCCAATAACTTTTGTTTAACCTGTATCGTTCATTGAATAAATAAACACAAAAATTACGAATACCGAACATTGTTTACTTCTCATTCACGAATGGGTTTACTGAACTGGAATCTAGGCCGTTCCCTTGAGGCGATTTTAAAAAAAATAGCTTCATCCAAAGTATTCACTGAATAATGTTGATTAACAGACGCTCCCTTAGGGGCATAGAACAGAATTACCTTATCTCCGTTTTTATCATGACGAACCCCAGGAGAGGTAAAGCTGTTCTTAGAACAGAACAATCTCTATTCAGACAGATTTTTCATTTACAATTTTTTATTACTAAAAGGTAAGATTTTGCATATCGCAGGGCATTTTGCTACTAACCACATGCTATTTAAAACGCAACTCTCCCCGTCATAACTTTGTCGAGCATGTGGTGAATGCCAGGTATCTATTCCAAATCTCTTTTGTCATTGTGATGCCCTGGCTAGAACCAGAATGAGCCTTCTGGAAGTGGCTATCCAAAGCCAGAAGACTACGCTCTTTTTGCCTAAAGATATAGTCAGACTAATGGCATCTATTTTCTAGACAGAAGAAGAGTATATGCAGGGGAGGCACAAAAGATCCCAATGGGCCGAAGTGCACTGTGACGTAGTCATGGCCCAATAGTAAGATAAGATAAGAAATGGTAAAATCCGTTAGCAACCAGGCCTCCTCCAGACCTCTCCACCTACACCTGTCTCTTGCGGCTCTGGTCCGTGTTTTGCCAACCAATTGCGATGTATCATCGTTACATCTTTTGAATAGCCTGTCTCTCCTACGTTTTAAATTTCTCGGTTATCAATTTGTCACTAGCTTGGTCCATTTATCCGATCCTCTTATCATGTGGCCGATCCACTTTCACTTAAGAGCCTGTGTCTCGAATGCGACGTCGTCGACTTTTGTTATTTTTCTAATGTTATCTTAATTTTAATCAGACTCTTTTCTATGTAGCGTTAGAAATATCTTCTTAGAAGATGAAATTTTGATTATATGGAATCTGTATATTAGTATATCTATCTGGTAATTTTTCCTCTATTAGTTTTTTTAGGTGACCGCAATATCACTGTTCATAACCATTATTCTTGCAGTCCGCAATCTTCTACAGTACTTACACTGCCATGCTTTACCATGTCTGAAACAATTTCCTTTCCATGTAACTAAATAAATAATTCATGATTGCAATAAGAAACAACGGCTTCATAAAGAACTTCTAGTAATATTACATCATGTTGTAATATTAAACATGAACTACTCTATTTATTCTGTCAAGTGCTTTACTTTATGAAATAAGTTGGATGAAACCACTTTTAAAATAAACCATAATGAACATTAAGCACCTGCTTATGTTTTCATTAAATTTAAAAATATGATGACATTTCGTAAGAGAAATTCAAATACAGCTTGTAAATGATATTTTGAGAACATAGCTATAATAAAAACGCTGTAGCGGGTTTTTGATTCATCAAGAGAATAAATGTTTGTTGATGAATCAGATAGGTATTTGGGAGTAATTATGGTATTTGGTATTCAACTCATCTAATTGACTCTAATTTTCATTGCATAAGGGTTTTCTTAATTTAGGATCAGAACAAATCCCTGCTCTTTAAAATATGCGAAATGTTAAGGCGTATATATGTGCGTAATAAAAAAGCAAAAAAGCAACTTATTTTTTGACCGGCCGTCTGGACGAGTGGTCTGTGCCCCTTGCTGTACAGGCTACACGGTCAGGTCAGCAAATGTTTGTATGATGAGTACGAGCATTAGTTCACGAGTCATGGATGTCTATATGTTTATTTAGTATATTTCTAATATTATACATATTACTATCATTATTTGTCCGTTATCTAGTATCCATAACATAAGCTCTTAATAATGCTTACCTACTTTGGGCTAGATAAGAGGTGTGAATGTATAAACATTATATTATTTTGAACTGGAACTCAAAATAATATTGAAAAAAAATAAAAACTCAACCAAAACACGAAAGCGATAGTAACGTAGAGCAAATAAAGAGCCAGTACTAACTCATCGACGCATGAGACCAGAACTTGAAATTTAATGACCTCCCCTCGTGCTCACCCACACAAGGGAGCTTGGGAGGCGTCGACGAAAACTATGACGTTCGTATTAAAAATAGTCACAAAAATATGACGCTGAAAACGTTAAGAAAATATAATGAAATAAATTGCATACCGACTGAATCAAAAAACCATGAGTGACATCTTAATATAATAAATCGAAAATTGAGGTTTGTAATTTTCAAAAATCTAGTTTACGAATGTGAATAAAGAAAGTGGGAACAGAAAAGCAGTCCTAAAGTCAAAGATAACACGATGAAGTTAATATGATTCCATACACTGGACACGAAGTACTTCACCTAACAAATAAGTGGGGCAGTGACTAAATTATTCATCTAGCTAGAGAGAAAAACACGATGTAGCCTCTCTCGTAGCAAGCAATTCGAGAAAATTCATGAGCAACCAAATATCGCGAGTACTTTTTCGTATTCCGTAAACTTTTGCAATGCAAACCCGACGAGGAAATATTTTTAACATATGCCAACAAAAAGTTGACAAACGTTACGCGTTCTTTTATTTTAAGCCGAGCAAAAAAATTAATCTTTTCTTTTTGGTTTCATCTGTTTCGTTTTTGTATGTGGCATAGAAACTTAAAGCAAAAACCAGATTCGTATAAAACATTAAATTATTTTTGCAAAGTGGTCTTTCTGGTATAGTATTTAGAATAAATCTTAGTCAGGGGAGCATCTGTATTATCTTTTATTCGGGTTTCGTCATGGTCATGAACATTTTTAAGTTGATTTATAACTATTTAAATCATCACCATAATCTAATGAAAATATAGACTACTTTTAGTTGGAGACGCGCCTCAGTATAGCGAAACATATAAATCCGTTTTCTGCAACAATATTGACCACCTGCTCGAGAACTTTACAATCACTTCATACTATAATATAAACCCAACCAAATAATTACGTAATGTAATCCCACCTGTCCAATTTAGTTAGACAAAAGCATTTCGAGGATTTCCTTTGAAATACTTGAAGGAATTTTCCTTCAACAAGATGAAGTGGAAATCCTATATCAGATTTACTCATAAAGTGCTATTCAAGCAAAGTTTTAAATACTTTATCATAATCATCTAAAATCTAAGCTGACGGAATAGGTACTCTACGTGGAAAAAATGAGATGTCAATATGTTTTGAAATTGGGAATACTTGAACGACAAATTGGGATCATCTTTACTGAATTTAAATTCTTTACATGTTTCTGGAATACATAGAATACTTTAAGAAGAATGAGATTTCATTAGGAAAATCATTGGTTTTTTTTCTCAATACAGTAGTAATTTAGGAGACACAAAGGGCAATTAAGGGGGTTTGCAGCTGAAATAGATATCTCTGATAACTGTGCTAAAATATTTATTTGCCTTAAAAAAATTCATTAGTACGAGACGCTTCGAAGTAAATGTGAGTAATCTCAACATGGAAAGTCGTCACGAAGACGGAATCTAAAAGCGTCTATTCAAAATTTGAAGCATTCATACCCTTTGACGTTCCTACCTTTCGAAGATAACGAGGTTTACGTACTATGTACTACAAATCAGCTGCTTGAGTTTTTTTGAGTTTGGAATAAAAGTGGTTTTGACTTGAGCTTGTCGCTGATTGTACGTATATTGTACTAAGTAACACACGAAGTGAATTTCCTTGTTTCTCCAAATAATCCGCCGTTGTTTGCTGTCTCGCTGCCGAGAGAAGTCCAACATGGTCATCGCTTTAAGCATCTCCGCCAGGTCAGTTTTATTATCTGACCCTCCCCAAATCAGGTGTTGCCGTACTAGTGACATTACGCATGCAATCCGCTTGGTCTAAAAAGAGCTCTATTCTGCAGATATAACTAGTTAGAGAAAAACATTTGCCTAATTTGCCAAAGATTAAAAAAAAATGAATTGCAAAATTATGTATTTTTTGAGTGTTTTTTTCTTATTATTATTAATCAGTAAGTCTGCAACATAATTATAAAATAAATTAGATCCAGTTGTAGTTAAGCTATACATTTTAATTTGACCTGTAACTGTACAACCGCTTTAGATGCCTCAAATGACTAATGACAATTTAATGACAAATTAACAATAATTTTCTCACCAACGTGATAGTAATTGAAAAGCAAAGAACCAGACACAGCTCCTGGTTTACCGTTAATTTTGCCGGTAAGAGATTCACATAAACTGCTAATAAAAGCTTATGTCAACTATAAAAAGCTTGCACCTGTCTGCATTTAGAAGTTCGATTATTCTCTGTCTCTTTTACTCATTGACGTTTTCAAAGGTGTAAGGGAGACATACGAACAAAAAGATAGGGTAAGCATTGATTCAACGGCACGGGACATTGTCCAATGTTGAGAGGCGGTTGCTATAGTAACAGTATGTTTGTCACGTACTTCCTGCTTCCTGTTCTAAATGAATGTTGATACGACTCTCTATGAAGCTAACTTTATTGAATGGACAGAGTTTTGCAATGCAAACAATAACTTTTTTAAAGCTGTTTAAAAATGTTATGCATTTTTCAACTCTCGGAAGATATTATAAAAATGTTGCATTTTACTGTTTTACGTTTTCGTGTTGTATTATTTAAAATCTTATTGTAACAAATTCATATATTGCTTAACACAATAGCGAATGTTTTAGCCTATTATGTCATTGCTAATTTTAAATCTACTAAGATGGGAACTGAAATAGTAAAGCTTGGCACAAAAACACATTTGGGCTTATTAAAATACTACTTTAGACGTGTTCTATCTACTTTAATTACTAATTAAGAATCTATGCAGAAAAATACTCTGACTGACACTTTTCCAGAACAATTTAAGAAAAGAACAACTTGTGAGTCATACCTTTGGTTTATTGTAGTACAAAATTGTTTAGTAATTCAAATCAATTGTTTAGCAAGGTAATAAACGCTCAGCAGGTTGTAGTGTGGGTGTCCATGTACTTAAAACAAATCATTTTACTACGCACTTATATATAATAGGTACACACAACGACAGATAAAGCGCAACATTTTGACGTTTTTGCGTACCTTAATCCGTAGTTATAAGAATCATTTTCCAGTTGAAGCGTTACACTCGAAGTGCGGCCGTCTGTACGGATCGGACAGAGGTTATTTAGACTTTGTTCAACTAACTTCAACAAGATTTAATCTATAACCAACAAAATTAAACCTTTGGACGCTCATAGCACCTTGGGCACTACATTCCGAGGCACCACTCATCTGCTGCCTGCCCTAAAAAACAGGTGAAGTGGTTATATTGACAGAAAAAGAGACAAGTCCCCCTTCTCCCGAAATATTAGTTTCTTGATGAGCTCTAGCGACCTTACTCACCGCAGAAACACAGAACTATAAAGTGGTGTTATTTAGCTGCGATTTTCTATAATGTGGAGGTACCCCAGTGGGCGTTCAAGATTTGACTGGTAAATAATACTCTGCGTGCCTATCGTAAAAGTCTGATAACAGCAAAAAACTGCAATATAACAACGAATTGCTAAAATCAGTATGGAACTGACAATACTTTTAGTAAACGCTAAAAATTTACTTTATGTAGTTACCTATTTGCTTTCATAAATGCCTCTAGCCTTGATACAGATAATTATAATGGTCGTAAAGCTGAGTTTAATTCAATGGTAAAGTGTAATTGGTTTACATAGTTTTATAAATTGCTATCCTTTACTTCATCCAAGCTATGTCTATCAATTCAATCTCTCGATGCCCTTCGGAATCGATTCCGCAGGAACACTTGGAGACTGAAGTGTGGTTTGTCCATTTCTCAATGTGAAAAATTGCTTTAGGACGCCCACTTTTGTTTTGACTGTTTCAATAAATCGAATCAAAGCTATACAAAAATAACTTTCTATTTATAGCTTTGTTGCTTATTCTTTATTAATATTAATGAGATATTAGCAATATTATATTATGTTGTATTTAAGAACATTATTCGTTTAATTAGGTAATGGAGTATCGCTTCAATTATTTTTTCCTGTAGCATAAAATATTTATGATTCTATTAAGATACTAGTGGCCGCCCGCTGTCCCGCCAGCGTGGATATAGGTTTTTGCGCCCAAAAAGTAACTTGCGTCTTCCTCGGGATGTAATCTATGTTAACGTTTATCTTAATCAATTCAGTGTTTCGAAGACGAAACTATCGTAATAATAATTTTCGTAGGGATAGATGGATGGATTATCAAAATTTGGTGTCACACGTAACACACGAATTTCAAATATATTTTAAAATTACTGACTCTTTTAAAAGAACAGTAATTTAAGCAGAACTGCTTGTAAATCAAACGACCCGTACAATTTCGCTAGCTACATACAAGACGCAAACAAATTACACTAATTTGTACTCTCAGCTATATTTATCGGTTTCTAAAAGCTTCGCAGTTTAATATTGAAAACAGTTTCCAAACGGGTTTAGCAACAAAGTTGGACTCGTAACGATGTATTAATCGATAACCGAAAAGTAGATACAAGGTATTCAACAAGGGACGATAGTTGTGCATGTCGATTGCGATTAGGTATGAAGGCAAAATATTCCGAGTTTTCCAGTGAAATATCTCATAACTTCAATTTACAAAGAAAACTACTTATCAGATAGCAAATTTCACTCGATACAGTCAAGTTGTCACATCACTAGCCTATCTGTGCCGACGCAGGAATACTCGTATCAATTGTGTCTGATATAATTTTGTAAGTTTTTCACAGTTGAAATTCTTAATTTTTGATTTTAACATTATTATAAATGTTTGAAAAATTACTTAGTCATTAAAATATATCACTACACACAATATGTTACTTAGTATTTTTTCTATTTTAGATATATTTTAATTACAGATTTAAATATTGTAATAAAATATCACTAGTTACGTATCAATTTCAACAAATCGCACGCTAAAAGTAGCCTGTAGAAGGCTCCACGCTGCCTTTAACTAAATGTGCCATCCATCCAAAAATGGCAAGCTATTTCGTGGTGACTCTACGTCATTATGCGGCAGCCGTTGAGCGAACCGGAAAAGCAATGCGGACGACACATCCATACACGCCATTACGACTTAATACGGCCTGTCAAAAGAAGTTGTGCAAATATTGCGTTTGCGCAGGTCATTCTGCTGGCAACGAGTGTCTTCGAAATGATACTTTAAACTTCATCCCTCTTATTATAAAACATGGAATAAAGGTAGTACTGGTTTAAAACTGATGCCGTCACTGTCTTTCTTTTAACAAATATAAGTGGCAGCATCAGTTTCGGACCAGTACTAACTTTAGTCCATGTTTTATAATAAGGGGGCATGAGTCCCGCAAAAACCACATATTTAAACACAATTGACTTTTAAATTGTCATAGACTCGCGGGAGTCAATCATTGCTCAAGTGATTGACACGTAAGTACACGTAGGTAATTAAATAGTAATGAAACCTCTAATGTCAATAGACAGCAGGTATGATCAAGGTACATAAGATAAAACTGTGACAGTACTTCGTTTTCTCAGAATTATTTTTTATTTAAAAGTAGGTGACGGCTACTTCAATTTTTTTGCAAAAATATTCCGTACTTAAATTACGCGCAGTCATTCTTCAAATAAATAATATATAAAAGATATATATATCTAATTTAGTTGTAGGATTATCGCAAAATCTGTAAAAGAATTTTCTGCCCACGACCTTTCGCAAACCGGGCGACTGCTCTGACCACTGAGCCACCCAGGACTTAGGATATCCCCGTGAAATTCTTCTAGTCTATCTGTATTTGCGTTTATGAGCTAACTTCCACCCTACAATGTCGAAATATTCTATTTCACCATCCGAAGTTAGCTCATAAACGCTAAAAACCTTTGGCTAAAAACCTGATGTTTTTAACATTGGCTTCTATCTTGCTATAAACATTCTTTAAGATTGTTTCAATTAACTACTTGGCATTTATCCCGAGCTTCTAGTTAGGATGAATAATAAATAATAAGGAGAAAATTATAATTCATAGGGTACCTACATCTTCAAGAATGTAGAACCTAAATTATTGAACACTAATTGTCAAAGAAGTAGACAAGGAGTGGTGAATTTCTCATAATAAACAGAAAAAAACTATCTTAAATAATTGCAATTTAATCTTCTTTCTTTAAATCTACCAAAAAACTAAAATATAAACAAAAACTAGAAAAATTTCACGTCCTGAGGCAGGAATGCTCAGGACGTTAGCTCATAAACGCAAATACAGATAGACTAGAAGAATTTCACAGGGATATCCCAAGTCCTGGGTGGCTCAGTGGTCAGAGCAGTCACCCGGATTGCGAAAGGTCGCGGGCTCGATTCCTGCCTCAGGACGTGAAAAAAATTATCTAGTTTTATTATATTTTATTTACTAATATAAATAGTTAGCTTTCAAATATATTAACAGCAAAAAGTTGTCAAATGCCATTGTAGTAAAGGGCTAAGGAATAGGTATACTGTGTTTATTATACTCGTAAGTTCATTTAGCGAATACCTGCATCATAACAACAATCGTGAACACTAATAATATTAGTATTTACGATTGTTGACTACGTAACACACAGATATTAAATTCGGACACCTGTAAAATAAATGCAAGTATGCAAATTGCAATCGACTACAACTATTTACCTACGCCAATATTTACTTATGTAATTGTATAAATTAAGCGGTCGTTTAACCCAATAAATTTGTTAGTATACTGTATTTTGCGATTGTGGATATAGTTTGAAGGTACATTCTCGAGTCATAAGTACCCACTTTAGACAGTCCATGACCCTTATTGCAAAGAAAATAAGGAAGTATTTTTCGTGACTGTACACCTCCAGTTCCAGCTATAAATAAGCTATAACCATATGAAAATTGAAAAATTGAAATGAAAATTTACAAAAATTTACAAACGATAATGTAGGTATTTGTTCTGAGTTGTTTCAATTTAAAACACTGCAAAAGAGAAACCAGCGTCATGTATCTGGTATTTCTAAGAGTACCTATATACTTACTATAAAATAATGTTTTGTTTTAATTGCTTCCTAAGACCACATGATGTTAATTGTTTGCAGCTTTGTTGGCAAACCTCAGTAGTTTATTTCAATTCTCATTCACTGTTATTGCCTTAATGTATTTTATGTCGATATTATACAAAAAAGTACCTATAGAAAACGAACAAAAAATGCTCCATTGTAAGTGCTATAATCCACGCTGCAATTTTTTGAAACATGTACCCGCCGACTCCAATTTGCACAGAAAAATCTATTAATTTAATACACGTGTCCGTTGAAGCCTGAATAACTTCATTCAACATCCCCAAATAAAAGTACTTAATCGGCAGCGGGATTTTTTGAATAATTTCGGGGATTTCGTTTTTTCAGTTTCCATATTCACGTAATGGTTTTGGCATTTACCGTCTCTGCCCATACTAATATCAATACATGTATTCCTTCATAATAATGAAAGTTAAATAAGTTTTAGCAAATATTATTGTTTTCGGCTAATATTACTTATAGTTGCAAATTACAAATGTATTTTAAGATGAGATATTGATCTATTTTTCTAAAAAAATATCAAAGATTAAGGAACTTTCAATTATGCCGATGTGATGTCGACTTCGAAGCATTTATTAGTATCTCCCATAATTAAAGCTTAATTAAAGATTTAAAGCATTACAAGCTGTTAGAATTAATCTTGAATACCTAGATCAAATAAATGAATAAAAAATTTGTGTTAAGATGATAATACGTACCAAAAAAGTTTATCTATTTTTTATGGTGTACACACAATGTTACTTAATTTTACTACTTTCTTTAGCTAATTGTGTAATAGTTAGTTAAACAATAAATTTAGGTATACGCAAAACATTGCATTTTAATTTAATCACAAACAATAACTTTGATATCGCCGACGAATAGTCGAATAGACGTCACGTTATTAGTGGCATTGTCCCACTTCGGTTGACCGCAGTCAAAAAGCGTATTACGACCATTGTAATGCTGTAGGCACAATGGAGAGGATTCACCCATAATGCGTAACCAATATACCGGAATTTCCCCTCATGAATAGGAAACGCGAAGGTCCCAGGTGTAGATTAAAATTCGACTTGTGGGACTGTGAGGCATATTTTATTTGGAGTCTAACAAATGCTTATGAATCAGATATAAGAGCCACCGCACATATACAATTTCAAATCGTACAACTAAATCGCAGAATGTCTAATAGGCATAGAATCTTATGATAGCCCGCACATTATATCAACTAAGTCGTTCAACTAAATAATTGGCCAACTATCGGCCGATAGCCCGCACACTATAACAACTTAGTTGATCAGTCGCACGGTAAGATGCAGTGTGACCAGACCCGTGCGCGTGATTTCCCCACGCTTGGATTTTTACCGACGGGCACGCAGCCGCCGCAGCCAGTCGATCTCTGCATTCTCTTCTTGTAACAAATGAAAAAATAGAACTGCTGATCGACGAAGTCCAAAAAAGGCAATCCCTTAAAAAACTTATCTGGGTAACATCTCAGTTTAGAATGTAAGGTATGATGTTTCCCACGCTCTAATGTCACTTAATATCGGATGCACCCTAAATGTTTTGTTCTGTTTTCGTCTTCTTTTTATTAAGTTAAGAAGTGCGTTGTTTTTCCGCATTTTATCGCAGACTTCACCGCGCTAGCAACACTGTCCACCAACTAAGTTGACGAAGTGGGCGGCCTATGAAAGCACGCAATTTAGTTGTTCGATTTGAAATTGTAAATGTGCGGTGTCTCTAACTGTATGTTTTATGACAATTATTCTCTTTTTGTTACTCTTCAGAGAAACATTACCTACAATAGCATAAAGTAGGTACATGCTTTAGAAAAATCATGCAAGACATGCAAAAAAGTGATTTAATCACTTTTTTCGACTATAAGTGTTTAAAGATGCAAATTAAAATAGCTAAGTAAGTAACTTATGAGAGCTTAGTAGGCATAGGAAATATAAGAATTTTCGTAAAGTAATTTTGAAAGTTCACCGTGTTGTAGTAAGTAGGTATAAAAAGGCGTTGGAACTGTCAATGTACGTAAAAGAGGTTTCTGCTGACCCTTACATGAGGCTGCGGCAAGACTGCGGGGCGTATGTAAGAGGCGTAAGATTATAGAAAACTTCTATTTATCGACCAACATTTTATTCATCGTTTACACTGCTTTGTAAGGATGTCCTAAATGAAGTCGTGAAACCTGATAGATATGCAATTGTAACAAAATACCAAAAGATATAAATAACTCTAAAAGAAAGAACACTCAAGATACTTATACAGAAAATGGACTCAGCAGCATTGAAAATGATATAAAGGAAAAGATATAAAAATATTACAACGCACTGAAGCTCGAGTTCTTGATATATAATAAGGATTGATATTTCTACGACAAAAGCGACGGCTGTCATGAAATCGGATTACTTTAGGTTGATTGTTAAACAACTTAAAAAAATAAAACCCCCGTCCCAGTAACAGAATTTTTTATAGTTTATAACTTTATATGCTTTTCTAAGTACCTAAATATAATTTTCAAACATTTATAATAATGTTAAAAATAAGATTAAGAATGTTTAAACAACGCTAAAATTACGTTAAGTTGATTTTTTCAGTTTATTTTTGAGTTCGAGTCGAATTTCTTCTTTTATTCCAAAATTTTATTGGTGTCAATTAATAACGTCGAGGCGTGAGTGTATTTTGGCTCCAAAGAGATTGTGTGAGATTAAGTTACACATTCTATCTTGTTTGGACCCTCGCTCGCCAGTATTGTCGTGCTTTGTTTAAAAAAATTAGAACACTATTTCTAGTAAATAGTGAATTGTTAAAAATACCGCTTGATGTACTGAAAAACGCTTAAACTTAAATTAGGCCGCTTTCCTCGGAACAAAGTAATATCAATTTTCGTAGACATTTAATTATTCTATCGGAGATAAGTGTAAGCAATACAGTTTTCTATTCAACGTCATACAATTTATAAATACACAATTTAAAATAATATTATGTTTTACATTGAATAAATGAACAAAAATACGAGAAAGTCTTCATTTGAATAGCTAATACCCTAATTACATACGCGCGGAGTGGAATATTTGAATAAATTTATCGAACGAAAGTTGTGACCACCAAATATATATTCTGGAAAATGTTTACAATATTTGGATGTTATTGTGGTAATATAAACTTTTTCTTAGTTAGTACATATTATTTTATAACAGAATAAATATTTATGAAAGAATAAACATGAATAATGTATTAAACTCAAAATTATGGCGACCATTTGTGCACGTTTGATAATCTGAGTGGCCTTATACAGCTGATGACCGTAGGGTTGAGTATATTGTCAAAACAGAAGCAAAGATCAGAACTTAAGTAATTTTACATTTGGTGCAGAAACCAAATATTACAAAAAACAGTATTCTAAGTTTATATTGTCCGAGCTGGCTGGCTGAACACATCAGACAACATGGCCAGTAAGATAGTCATAAGCCCACCGAAGTAAGGCTTCGTTTGTTCTTTATAACGTTAAATAAAATGGCCAATATGGCCATAGCGAGAAAAGCACAGTCTCTATGACATGAAAAAAGAAACTACAACCTACTTGCACACCAACCTCTGTTCGCTTATAGCTTGGACCATGGTGACGACGAAGCTACGAATATTTTCTGTCAGAGGAATGAGGACATCTGCCAGTTACGTAACGACAGATTACTGCTCTCTCTTACCAATATTATATCGATGAACATTCTACTGTATAAAGCCTTGGATATTATGTATACATACTGCAAAAAATATAACATAGAAAATGATATAAATATTCGCTGATTCATTGGAACAATTGTTCAATCGACGTATTGTTTTGTTTTTATAGAACTCATAAGCTGGTCTATTATGGGTTGGCCAAAATAGGTGTCGACTGGAAGTCAATATTTATTGCGTTCAATAAAATTTGTTACTATATTTATTTCATAATTGATAAAAAAATAACATTTAGAAAAACTAGGCACTTAGTGAAAATAGTTATTCCTTTGTTCATCCTCGGCAAATTCTTTTCTTTTTATATTAACAACAAACGTACTAGATCCCATGGTATTTTACAATTCCGCTCAAATAAATAACATTCCGAATCTAGTTATATTATTCAGTTAATATTTTCTAGTAGTTTTCCGAGTTCCCTTTGTAAGTACACTTATAAAGTTTCTTTAGAATGTACAAGACTACGCTTACTCTATAAGTTATAACTAAGAAGGTATATATATACAGGAAAATGAAGAACATATACTAAATAAGTGTATTATAATTTTGTCGATGTGGTTGATGTATGCACAATAAAGCTATAAATAGATAAGTAAACATTTTGGAAGAGTGTAGTTATATTTTGTACTAAATATATCTTTTGACCTTTGGTATATACGGAACGTTATGAAACTGTGCTTTCAATGAAATATCACCGTCCTTTCCGCAAATAAAAATATTGTAGGAAGTAATAAAGAACTCAAACGTCTCGAATACCAAATCTGCATTCACATTACGTAGTTGTTATGGTTGTTAATAATTTTATGTGATGTCAGTTTGGTAGTTGTTTTGTTATTTTGTCATTACCTAATTTGTGTGCTCATAGTCGCCTAATATTTACAACAGAAGGAAGTATTATCGATTGGTGTACACTTAACAGAACATTAAGTGTAGCTGAAACTACATTTATTGCGACTGAATAAGTCGGCAAGCAAGCTGTACCTACGCGAAAAACCAACTTAGTTATCACCAACCAACCCGCATTATTCCAAGTAGTATTTCAACCACTTACAACACCTGACTTTGGCTAAAAACCTGATGATTTTAACATTGGCTTCTATCTTGCTATAAACATTCTTTAACATTGTTTCAAATAACTACTTGGCATTTATCCCGAGCTTCTAGTTAGAATGAATAATAAATAATAAGGAGAAATTTATAATTCACAGGGTACTACATCTTCAAGAATGTAGAACCTAAATTATTGAACACCAATTGTCAAAGAAGTAGACAAGGAGAGATGAATTTCTTATAATAAACAGAAAAAAACTATGTTAAATAATTGCACTTTAATCTTCTTTCTTTAAATCTACCAAAAAACTGTTTAAGCTTATCCTAAGATTTTAAGAGTTGTAATATTTGACGTCCGCTTTTTATCTACTAAAAAAAGAGAAAGAGAGGTACCTATGTACTAGGTAATATTAGATATTAGCAAAATTCGGACTATTGTTTTATTTGATGAAAACAAATACTAATTTAAAACTCGCGGTAAGTAGTGCCTAAACAGCACTCCTACGCAAACATAAATTTTACTTTAAATATGGTTAGCCAAGTTTGCTGGTCAATTTTATTGTTGATACACGAAGATAAAACCACCATTAAAAAAAATTCTCACCAGATTACAAGAAATATGTTTTTAATAAAACTTAAAACAAATCTCTACCTTGATGGGCAAAATATTTCACACACCGTGAACAGTTGTAGTAAACATTCTAGTTATTATCTATATTGTGTACAGTCACGAGCAATAATATGTAATACTTCTGATATTTCGGCATCTGTATGACCTTTGAAAAAAGATTCACGAATCGCAAAAAGTGGGTACATATTAGTGCTCGTGTCTGTAAAGGGCAAGAGTCAAATGCCAACCATATTTATGTTTTTGATAAAATACCTTTACAATGTTAAAAAAGGCTCAAAGGCTAACCATCAGATTCAGAACCTGTTTCGAAAATTTAATTTCTCCCATGCAAACGGCCACCGTTTAGAACAAGGTCCCGTGTTCACAAATAATTGCGTTTTCATCCGTCAAAGGATTATCTGTCAAAGGTTATGTACAGTCCACAGAACATCAAGTGTTACAGTTGCACTACGAAATTCGCCTCTATTACGAACGTAGGAAGGGTGTTCTCAAGGTCGGATTGTTACGCTAGATCGGCTGTCGACTATACCTTCTAAATCGTCGTCAATTTCTTTAAATTAAACGTAAGTAGGTAGTAGAGAAAACGAAATCTTGATCTTGAATTGATGTAAGATTTCCTAAAATTATAACCGGAATCTATACTTTACCTATTTGTAAGAGTATTATTTATGGCTTCAAATTAAATCTAACTTCAAACATTTTTAAAAATACTTTACTATCAAAAAATTAGGCGAAAACCTCCTTAGTTTGGATTACGTAACATTGTATTTGAAAGACGTGGGAAAAAGTAGGTGCAGATGATAGCACATTAAGTGTAACAGTTGCACTTCGAAAGCCGCCTCTATTACGAACGGAGTAAGGGCGGTCTCAAGGTCAAACTGTTACGTTTGATATGCTGTTGACCGTACATATTTTAACAACTAGATGTAAAATTAATCCAAAAACGATTTTTTTCTATTCAATATTTTAAATTACCACATTATCATTTCTTTTAATGTTTACATCAATTTTTATTCCAATGTAACACACATTTTCTAGACAACATTTGTTTTGACAGCTGATAAAAGTAAGTCAATTAAGTAAGTCATGAAGTAACATATTTAATTTTAATTATCATCTGGTGATAATGTGCACTGACCGATTGTAAAAGAGGTAAAATGTTAAGCTCATTCTGTTTTTATAGTTTGGAAAATGCTGCAAATTACAAATTCATATAATATGTCAAATTGCGGAAAAAGAAATACAGTCACCATTGCCAACTGTGTGATTGATTTTTAAAAATATCCTTCTCTTATTTTGTTCTTTGCTAGCCATGTAATTTACCCAGTCCGCTAAACGATAAAGCTTGTATTCACACTTTAGCCAACATTTAAAGTGCATTAAAATATAAACTCAATTTTTATAAATACACTCGCCACTTTCATATTAAAAGTAATCAAAACGAGCAAAGCCTTGCGTCGGCATTTGTGCTATTCCTGTTAACATTAACTCAGATCCGTAGCGAAAATTTTTATGAAACTTTATATATAATTTTTAACCGACTTCAAAAAAAGGAGGAGGTTATCAATTCGTCTGTATGTTTTTTTTTTATGTTTGTTACCTCAGAACTTTTGACTGGGTGAACCGATATTGATGATTCTTTTTTGTTCGATGCGGAATAGTTCCCATTTGGACCCATAAAAATTTTTTGAAAATTCATTGGGTAGTTTGGTTTATAAATCAAAAAAAATTGGAAAAAATAAGTCGTCTACGTATGCGAAATTGCGGATTTTTGCTTACCTACGAATTTTTAGTGAAATGATACGATAGTAGAAAAACAATATAAGCTCACGGTCACCCATCTAGCTTTGACCTTAAAAAGTTATCACTAAAAATTGTGAAATAAAAATTTAAACAAAAAATAAAACCGACTCCAAAAAACTGAAAAGGATAAAATAATTAAATTTTAGTAGGTACTCATCCCCTAGGAACATATTTTTGGAGTTGGTGCTAAGTTGTTTCCAGAAACCATAGATAGTGAAGCACCGACTCCAAAAATATGTTCCTAGGGGATGAGTACCTACTAAAATTTAATTATTTTATTCCTTTTCAGTTTTTTGAAGTCGGTTTTATTTTTTTATTAAATTTTTTTAATACAATTTTTAACTTTAAATTTTGTGACAAAAGAGTACAAATCCAACTCACTTTATAAAGTAAAGATTGCACAAGAATTATTAAATATTTAAAAAAATGAATGGTACCAATCCATCTGACCAGTGACCACTATAATATGCAGATATTGAAATCCATTTTCATCTGCGTCGTAATTGAAACAATATATTTTATTACTTAATTTGTCTATTATGTTACTATAGAATTGTGAGAAATGAATATGAAATGCTTTTTTGATAGGAGCATAGCGAACAACAATGTCTTTTTGTTAGGTAATACTACTGAAACCAACTTGGTTTATTTCTATAGCGGTAATACAGTCTACAACTCATTATTACATAGCTGTACTGACTGAGCAATGCTTGCAGATCATAAGTGGTTTGTTAATTACGGCTCAGGGGTGTATATTTAGTACAGACATATACATTCCATGTAGCGGACACCGTGCCAAGGGTAATTTCCTGAGTTCATAGAATAAGGATATTAAAACTTTATGCCTACAAGTGTCAGTACATAAAGTTCATATTCTTGTCGTGTGACACGAGTAAATTGTTTTGTGGTTCAATTTCTGGGATAAGTTTTTATATCCTTTCTGGAGTCGCTAAGCTTTTTGAGTTCCTTTAGCCGAAATGGCTTTCAAACGTAGAGATTACATTCTTTTTGTTAGCTCCATATATATACCTACGTCATTTCTGTCATTCTGTCTGTCCATTAGTCTTATTGAAAGACTTTTTGACTTTTCGGAGTTTGAGAGCAGACTTACAGTCATAGAGGTTGACATTTGATTTTCTGTTATATGGTAACCATAAACCAGATAAGAGAAGAAACCCTCGCCTAAAAGAAGAGATTTTAACTAAACCTAAAACACTTTTGCCATAGGTTTGTTATTTTTTAAGCAAAATATTTGTATACGTCAATGGTGTTACAAGTTGTTATTTTAATTTTAATTGTCTGTGTTATAAAATAAAGTATGACAATATACAGCTTTGAGATCATAACTCGAATTTTAAAACATAAGTACTTAAAACTAGCTGAATACGTAAATGTAACAAAACCACAACATACTAATACACGCAACTTAGATCATAGAAAGAAGGTATGCCGTTCTCTAACAAGGCTATAAGTATATTAGATGTAGTGATTAAAGTTAAAATAAAAACTGTCAAGGATTGGCTTGGGTGCAACAATATACAATATGCAATATACATAGTAAAAAAGTAGTATTCATAGTTGTTTATAAAACTATTAATATTCAATTCAGAAATATTGCAGAAATATCAGAAATAGAGTAATTTAGAGTAGGATAGGTCTCCTCCATTCATATTTCATGGTGCACTAGCAATCTTGTATGGACTCCACATAATAATATGCATGAAAAATTCTGTAAAATCAATAAAAAAAGGGTTTCAGACTATCGGCGCATTGCTGCCAATGCGCCGATAGTCTGAAACTAATAGGAGGTACCTAAGAAAATAATAGGAGGTACCTACTTTATAGGCATTACTTTGGATAAACACTTCACAAAATCAGGTAACTAATTGAGGTCATTTAACATTTAACCATGGTAATATCTAGTGTTATATTCTCTTTCACCATGGAAAAAAACAGTATGCGTCACGCAGCGCGCACCAAAGAGAATATAATACTAGGTAGGTATACCGCGCAAAATGTTACTTCGCAACTTGGTTCATAGAAAAACCGCCTTTTTTGCATATATTATTATGTATCTAACACCGATATTTTCTGCAGATATTTATTTGACCAAATTTTGATACGATATATTTATTAATGATGTAAGAGCTCATATCATGGTAAGGGGCGTATAGGCTAAATAGACGTATACCTCGATAAAGTCCGTTGAAAACAAAGAAATAGCATTCATATCACATAAACTTTGACTGTTAATGCATTTCATTTAATTTTTATTCCGGGAAGTATATTTTAACTTTCATAAGTTGGGATAACGTTATACTAGCATATTATGAAAAAAAGAGTCCAAATCCAAATGCGAATACAGCTAGTGCAGCTTCAATACACTGTTCAAGCTGCCTCCACATAGCCTATAACGTGCCTCTTCACGCCTTTGAAAGAACCCATGTTATAGGAAGGAGGGAAACCAATACTGGCAAAGAAATCTAACTTTTGAAAGTACGACAAAGAAACGCATTACTTTGTGCGTGATGTTAAGATAGAGACAGTGAATTGATGACACCAAAGACTCCTGAGCAACAAAGGAAAGGTGGCGTAAGGTTAAATAGCTCTTCAGAGAACTCTCCGTGATATAGCCGATATAGAAGGCGCTAAGCGACGCAATTGTAGAGACTCAAGGCTGTTCGTGACCTCTACATTGCCAATGATACGGACAGCACGAAAGCTGCAATCTCTCCAGTGCATTGATGAGGTACTTAGCGAAGTCATCCCATAAGTGAGAGAAATATACCACGCAAGACCGGACCTAGGTTTTTGTAAAGCAAGCATAATTAATCAGGCGTGAAAAATAGAAGCACTTTGTTCAGGACACCGAGCTTCCGTGAGGCTCTTTTGATCAGGGTTTCGAGGTAGTTTCTTTGACACAGGTCGCAGGATAAATTTGTGAGATAACATTGAAACTAGTTCTCACATTGCAGTAACAAACTTACCTCACTACCTACTAAATAGTTTAAGGTTATAATATGAAAATATTCGTGGAACATTGTAACCTTTACTCAAGCGAGATACAGAAGGTTAAATGCATCGAATTGTTCTGCTAAGTATACTATTTGTAGTAACTACATTAGTATAATACCTTCGGTACGGAATATTAGGATGAAGTTTGGTTGAGAATTTACAATATAGTTCACTAGATAACATCACTGACCTAAATAATAATCTAGCTCAAAATTTAAAATCCTGTAAATTACAAAAATATTGTCTAATTGACGAATTATTAACTGAAAACCTTTTTCAGACTATTCAATTTGGATTGTGTGCGTCCTTAAATAATGTAGGTATGGTAGTAGAGTTATAAATTCATAATTTATTTATTTTTAATCAAGCATCGAGAAAGGTAATATTTCAGTGGCAGCATTGAAAAGGGTCAAAATTTACGTACCAAAGTGTTACCTCCGACCTTTGTACTCAATAATTCACCGCAAGCACCGAAAATAGCAAGAATGTAAGCATTTTTTTTAAATTACGTAATTAATATACAATTGGTTATATTGTCCAAGTTTAGAAGAAAGTAATTCAATTATTTATGAAATATTAGGCTGTGAAGGCAATTCTCTCGTAAAAATATAGACTTGTAAAAAAAAATATCGCTGAAAATAAGCAGCCGTCCCATACAAACAGATTGTGTGGCTTTATAGTTTAGTATAAATAAAATAGCTGATGTTTTTTGGCGATTTTTTTTTTCAACTAGTCGTGTTTTGTTTCACCATCACCATCACAAACATACTATAATTAATTTGCATGTTTTTTCCAAAAAAATAAGCCGTTATTTATTTGACGTACACTTTATTCATATTCTTTGAAATACGAAAGAAGTAGCTAGAGCTTTTACTTAATTATTCATAATAAAATACCGTTAAAGTAAATTCAACGTCTAAACATTTTTCTTTTCGTTTCTGCTAACAGAAGTCATAGGTAGGTATTTTATTTCAAAAACAACGAAATGTAGCTTATATAATTGGTTTGTTGTGCTGCAGAATGTTTTCTTAATTAGCTTCGTTGAAATTCATAACAATCCCACCCTAATCCATCCTGCTACGTTCTTTGAACAGTACCTAATTAATTAATATAATCGTAGCATTTCTATGTCAAAAGTCAAAACATTTTAAAATTAGATAAAGTGAGAGTAATGAACATAATGACCACCCATTTCTATTTACGAATATATCTGGAATGTTTTTAAGTTATTTTTTTAAGTACTCAAGTAGTTACCTAATAATGATAATATAAAATATTCATACACTCACACCTAATAACTAGCCCAAAGTAAGCATCATTAAGAGCTTGTGCTATGGATACTAGATAACGGAGAAATAATGATAATAATAAAAAGTATATAAATATTAGAAATATACTAAATAAACATATAAACATCTATGACTCGTAAACAAATGCTCGTACTCTTCATACAAACATTTGCTCCTACCGGGATTCGAACCCGGGACCTCTTGACCAAATAGCCTATATATTAAGGGGTACAGACCACTCGGCCAGCCGGTCGTCAAACCTAAGCCTTACCTAACCTAAGTAATCACTTTTTTTAAAAAGTTTGTAGATATTAATGTAGATGTTGTTCTCCCAGAAGTCCTTGTACTGAATAAATAGTGGATATTCCCACAGTTTACTTTAATTTCGAAAGCTCACAGCAACATACACACATATTGCAATTATATTAGATAGAAAAGGACTGACAACACGAGCTCCCTGGGGTAACTTTATGATCGCTCGTGTTTTGTTTTAAAAATCAAAGTTATCTTAATTTTTTTATGACAGAGAAATAAATATTATTAGTTAAAAAACTTTTTTGTGCCTTAAGAGACTAATGCTATCCATATTTTTTGTTATTTAATTAAATTTGCTAGTTAAATTATACGAAACACAAACAGTTATCAGCTAAATTCAGTTTATATAACAAATTAGCATCCAAACAGATATGTAGAGTCGTAATAACAACTTTCGTGGAATTTGGAAGACGGCGAAACCTGTCTCAATCTCAAAGCTTTCATTGGCTTTAAGATTGACATCGGAGATTGGCGAAGATACTTCCATATACATAATCAGAATAGATATAATATAGGTAATACATATTCCATTTCTTAATGTTAGGAAATATGGCACCACGTTTTAGTGGGCGTGAGATATTATAACCACTATTCATTTACTTTAAGTACCTGTAGTAAGAGACTGACTGGTTTTCTTTAAGCTATTCAAAGTCTCGTCTCATGATATAATTGTTTACAAAACTTAACAACTATTACGTACAGGCGACAGTACATCAAGCGTAACAGTTTGACCTTAAGACTATCTTTACTCCGTTCGTAATAGCGGCCTTCGTAGGTAACTGTTAAACTTCATGTGTTGTCGTCTGTACAATAATATTATGTTTTTTAATCATTTTTTAAATGTTTCCTTCTAACTTTTAAGCGTCGGTAGGTACCTACGTATTTACCGAACACATGTCATAAAGTGACCACACGCTTATTAGCGTCGCTTAACGATGAGTAATTGAAAAAATATTATATTTTGACATATAAATGCCTACTGTTTTTTCGTTTGTAGAGTTACTACTCAAGGCTACTCAAATATTTTTGACGGATACAAAACTTTAAGTCAAAATATTAGTATTTTTAATACATATTTGTACAATTGATCTATGAAACAATAGCCTGCAATTAGTTATTATTTATAAACAAGGCGCACCTAAGTGAAACAAAGTAAAAATGAATGAAAGATACAACACCAAACAGGTAACATCCCAATAAAGCCATTAGTTAATAGAGGAAAAAACTAAAACTCGAAAATCAAACACGTCACTGACATAAATTGAAATTGGAACAGAAGACACTTCACGGTCCGTAGCCTATCGCGTGTTCGCGCGGCTGCGGCAGGCGGTACACTGCCTGACACAAGACCGGCTCTCAGCCCTACAACACGGACTACGAACTAAACTGTGCTCATTGCACGTGACATTTTCAACAAAATTAAAATAAGTAAAAACCAGTTATTTTGCAATTCATAATTTTATTATCTTCTATGCGACGTGTATGTTTATAAATCTAAGAAATATATATCATGCTTATAACAAGTTTTAACTTCTACATAACTTATTTGTAGAGCTTGAAACGAGCTCGTGGTTGTTGTTTTGCTGATTCCTTCAATATAAAAAATGGGTAGACTTTTCAATTAGTGTAGTAAAACATTATGCTTATTAATTCACTTCATACAGATTAATGAAAAATAATGTAGAGTCGATGTTGGTAAGCTATAATTATAACAACAATTAGAATATAAGATACACCTTCTAATGATTAAAATAATATTTTTATACTAACAAGACTGACATTTGCTAATAGGCTGAGCCTATAGGCTGAGCCTATAGGCTGAGCCTATTAGCAAATGTCAGTCTTGTTGGTACCATGATATTTTTAAAAAAGTATTAATGTAGAGGCGGTGCTAGCACAAATGGATCGATTAAAACTGATTAATTTATGGAAGTCGTAATAATACTATTTTCGTCATGTTCAAGTAAAAAAATTTGCAATTTTCGTACAAAGATTATCAGTAGCTAGTACGTTTAAAAATATAAAATTGTATATTAAACCGTTTTTTCTTTAGTAGGTAACTTAATTATTACTAGTATTTAAAATATTTACAGTTTCGGTTTCTATCTTCGAAAGTGAAAAATTCAAATGCCACATCCGCGATTCGTACGCTGTACGACCTGGAATTTTATTTGAAAACGAGCAATGTGTGTAACTGTTCACATATTGTATAGTAGGCTTTGATCGGCCACACTGTTTACACCTGTTTATTTATCCTTCCACTGTACCAGGAATTATAAACTGAACGTTGTACAGACACGAGCATTTATATGTACCCACGTTTGACAGATCGTGACTCTTATTGCAAATGTAATAAGGTTGCTTAAAGGATGTAAAAAGTGGGCACATTTTACTGTAAGCGAAATCACCCAGTATTATAGAATTTAAAATCGTAAAGCGTATTCGTCAAAGCGGTTGTAGGGTTAATTGTGTTTATTTAAAAAAAACTACGTACAGGTTTATTTCAATAAAGAGGCTTAAGATATTGAAAATATAGTGTGTATCATTTCTGTACTCAATTCTATTCATGTTATGAGATGTTAGAATATGTCATGTGTGTGTGTGTGTGTGTGTATATGTGTTTATAATAATGTTAACATCAAAAATTAAGAATATGTCGCTATATTTTCGTAGAGAGTTCCGGACTTCATGGGTATGGAGTTAATTTTTGCTCACATTGTATTCATTGTATTTGTATCTTTTATCGTATACCTGCTGCATTGTTTTTGAGAAATTGAAATAAGTACGTACAGTTCATAGCTTTTTTCCATCTAACTAGGTTAGCAAGTGCATCAAAATCAGTTCAGACATTTATAAATAACTTTAATATTGTTGATAATATGGAGATATAGTTTTTCTCAATTTTGTTCTTGTATATCAGTAATTTCGTAGGCAAAGAAGAGTAAAGACCTTTTATTTACCTACTACATAATTACAAGACTAATTTCAAAAATTGGGTGCACCTACATTTTTTAAACAAAAGTTTGATATATCTTTACATGTTCAATTAATTTATCTCAATACGAGCTGACCATGACATTTATATATTCTCTATCTTTAGAGCTAAAAAGATTCTACATTAAATAAATAATGTGATAAAATAGAAAAAACCTATTGTTTCCTTATGAAATTGAAAATGTTATTCTGACTTAAATGGCGACCATTTTATTTTAACTCTTTGTCAACTAAACTCGCAGTGTACAGTCTAGAGCAGTTCCGCGTTAGCTTTGCTCTTTTATTTTTAAAAATCGTATTCCTTTTTACAATTTATCGCTGTCATCTTTTCATTTTAAGTGTCCTTCCTTCTAAACTTGAAAACTTGTCTCTGAAATAGTCGCTATGTAGGAATTGATCAATGCCGGAAATCAACTATTAATTAAAAGCACCTATAAATTTTTTAACAATTTTGACAGACTAAGCATTGGAATGCGTCAAGAATAGTATATAGTTATCCTCTTGGTGTTTGGAGATTTTGCTGTAATTTAATTACACAATTAACATTCTCCGGCGAAGATTTTTGACTGCAACATAATGTTTCATACTTTTTACCGGAAAAAAGTGGTATATTTCGGGCCACTGCACTGTACTAAACACCTTAACAAGTTTTTTAACCAATCTCCTTAGTCAGCTACTTTAGCCAGTTTTAAACTAGTTCTAACTAATTAATTTTTTAGTCAAACTAATAGAAATTAATTCACTCAATTAAGCTCTTATTCACTACCTACTACGATTAAAACGGAAAAGGTATTGACTTTCAAACATTAGTTTTATAATTATTATGCATTTTGGTACACATTAAATGAATTTAAGTGTTAGGATATAAGTAATTTAATGAAAATACAGACTAAAAAACGAATCTTCTAAAATTAAATATTACGCTTGAAAATGCTCAAATATTATCCCGCTAGAGTTTTAGTTGCAATCATTTGTAGAGTATCTATAACTCTTCTTAGAAGGGGTTTTAACTGCAATCGATCAAATTGATAGTGTTTCAGCGGATGTTCAGAATTGAGTGACATTTATATTCCATTACAATAGTGTAAGAATTGAAAGCTTTAGCAAGAATCGCAAGGTAATTCGGAAAGGGAGCAATAACCCGTTCGTTATGCAAATCCACAATTAACAGGTCACAATCTCAGATGAAAGTGTACATCGAGGCTAACATCGTATAATCTGTTGATAACAACGTGCTCCTTTTACTGCTTGCTAAGCACTGACTGAGCTAAATACAAAATGAAAAATAAGAAAGTAGGTACTAAATAACATTCGAAGGTTTAGTACAATATTAAAATGAAACTAAGAAAATAACCATACGTAATTAAAAGTATTGTACCCACGATTTTTCTATTTCGACAAATTATATTAAGTATTTATTAACTTTAAACTGAAACAAATAGAATTTTTCTATTTGTTACTCTTCTCTTAACCTATCTCGTGTTAAAATATTGAATAGAAATTTTCTACGCGGTTCTGTTTACAATTACTACCAACTCGTCGAAATAGAAACATCGTAACATATTCTTAATTATTCATGTTTATTTTCTCAATTTCGTTAGTAATACTGAAATAAATGTTCGTAGTATATCATGTAGGAAGGCCTGTGCCCAGCAGTGGGACGTATATAGGCAGGTGATGAATAACAACTTATTGTCGGATTAATATCATGTATTCATATGTGACCACCTGGCCAGATCCTTTTAGTATGAAAGAAAAAACTGACGCATTTTCAAAACAAACTATTCGACATCGAGGCCCACTCAGCAGCAATAAAGCAATAATATTATTAGATGCCTGATTTTCTTGTACTTATAATAAATAACTAAACATATATATATAAACGTTGCTTTGATGTCAAGTAGTCTTATGCATCGGTAAGGAGCTTAATTGCTCACTAAATACTCACTTGTAGACTCGTGAAAGCTTAACATCAACAAGCACTTCACTGTTTCAGGGAATTATTAAGTGATTTATTCAGTGTTTTATAAAATAAATTATAAGAATTCTACATCTTTCTTTACATTGGTTTTTGTGAATTGTATTGTCGTAATAAAAAAATAATAATGTTTATTAAAAGTATTCCAAAATAATATAGTTTATGCAACGAATACGGTTATTTAAAGTCCTTATTATATCAGCCACATTTTTATTTTGTTCGTATATCCATAGAGTAAATTCAATCACCCTTGGTAACAATAAACGCTACATGGTTTTAATTGAAATGTTCTACGCATTTCAAACATTGGTACTCAGTTGTCGTTTTGCTACAATAACCCTTGAACTTTGATCTAACAAATAATTCTAAGCTTGTAAAAGATGTGATTTTATTTTGTATTATTTTAATCTTTCCAATAAATAAACACAATGTTAACTCGAAAACTTGATAACAAATAATGTTTTGCTTGGAAACAGTTGGAAATTTTAAATAAACACCCAGGATCGTCTTTTACGCAAAATTCTACCAAATAAATTGTTTTTTCAGGAATTGTTTTTTGTTCACTTATACAAGTCTTAAATGATTTAACATATTTCTATATTAAAATTAATCACGATAATTTGATTCGTCTTAATTTTATCACTTACGTTGGTGAATATGATCACAAGTCAGGTGGTTTAAAAAAATAAAAAAAAATAAAAGAGTTTCGGAGTTTTGTGCCCCTGTCGGGCGATACAATTTCGAGTGACCAATGACTCCTCACCACCTGCTGATTAGCGGTAAGAAGAGTGAATATGCGAAGAGTTAGAGCTGGACAGTATGAGCGAACTGCCCAAGCCGCCGCCACCTTGCCGGCACATTAAGTGACTTTTCACGCCTCTTCCGAAGGAACACCTTATACAGGACGGAGGAAAAAACGTGCTAATAATATAAATCTAGGAAAGATCCTGAGATATAAAATATATAATCCGGGAATATTACTATTACAACTATTCGTTTTTGCGTATAGTCACCAGGTACAAAATTCAAAATTCAAAATTCCATTTCACTATTATTCAATATGTCGCCCGACAAACTAAACGTCACCAAAGTGGCTAATGCGCCATTAGGAATATTTGGCTGTATTATAGTTTTTTTTTAAAAAAACTGTTGTTTTGCTCCATGAAATAAAGCAGATAAAAAGAAAATGGACTATTAAAAACTATTCTGCATATTTCAGCCTATTTTTTGGTTTAGTTACATATACCTAGCCGGGTCTCCACACATTTTTGGGACATCTCTTTTGCACGACAAAGAAACAAGTTAGCTTGATATTAAAAATATTCTTTAATAACATAACTTCTCTTCTTCTCTTTAATAACTTAGAGTCATTAGATAAAATATTTTCAGCCTTTAGCTAGAAAGCACTTAAATTAATGGATATTTAATCCTTAACCAAATTGACATTTTGTACTGGTCCCTGAGGGTCGTCCGGGTGATTACAGGTTAAAAGATAATTACCAAGCATGCTTTGGTGCCAGCTCAGTTCCGATCCTTTGAGGACTTAATAACTAATGTCACGTTTAAAAGGCTCTGGAAATTTGTGAATAATTACAGTCTTTACGAACATTAAAAAGAACTGAATATCAATTTTGTTGAAAAATTGTTAAGAACTTTCTATGCAAAGGGATAAAGCGATATTGTCTAATGTAAAATTTTAAAACGACTTCAAAAAGGACTCTTCCAATACGAGGCGTATTTTTTTTTCTTTTTTTATCCAACTGTTGCGGTACCCAAAGGGATAAATATTCACACAGCCAGTGTAACAGAGAATACAAAATAGGTAATAAAATAAAAATAAAGGTGTTCTTATGGAAGGTATAATCTGTATGATCTGAAAGTGTTTTTTCATAAATGCGTATTGCTGCTGTCAAACCTGAAAAAACCATAGGCCTCGTGATTTTTTTAGTATTGAATTATTCCACATCATATATACGAACCGCGTCGCCCGTCATACATATTCAAATAGGATTACTCTTTATTTATGTCACGCGGAGTGGATCAGAGGCAAGATGGTTACCAACTGTCTTGTGTTGATTCAATTACGCGCTTTACAAAAACGTGTACCTAACTCTATAATAACATCCAATGTTTTTATTTGCATTCTTTATAAATTGGTGTCAAGCATTTACTGCCCTGTGGCTTAGATTAGTTTTGTAGGATATGGCTGGCTACGTCACAACCTCGGTGAAAAGAGAAGACCTTCCGCCGAGTCTACTGTACACCGTTGGAACTTGTATATCGAGGCGAAGACTTCGTAAGCGTGATTTATGATATGTTACTCGTATGATAAATTGTGACTCCTATGTGGCGCTATTGTCGCTCGCGTCGACGGGCTTGCTTCATCATCAGTAGTATGGCTCCATATTTCGCCGGTTGTAGCCGCAGGATCAAGTCGTATTTCTGTTACTGGTCGTGGACCTTGATGGCTCTGACTCTATAGCTTGTTGCAGGCGATGCTCTTCATGAGAATCTTGACATTCTTGTCAAGAGATAATTATTTAGAAAACTACATAAACTATAAAAATTCATGTCCAAGGACAAGTACACCACCGTCGATCACCATTAATTCATGTCGTCGGTAGCCCCACCAAGCTACCAAGGACTTGGGAATACTTGCATTATGTCTATGAACTTCTTCCAGTCTATTATTTTGTGTTATATTATAATAATAAGCTGACGCCATATAATGTTGAACATATTTTATTTCAACACCCAAACGACCACAACGATTACTTTAAGGTATTTTTCATTTGTTTTAAGCCCCAAAACAATCGGTTTTAAATTGAGTTTCATGTACCTACTATGTTTGTCATCTTTGAATATTTATATTAATAGTGATGCACTAGGAAACGACCTTGTTGAGTTTCTTTTCCGTTTTTCTCAGAACGAAGCAAGATTCTTGACTTTCGCAAAGGTATGTTTAAAATATCTAAGCTGAATTGAAACAATTTCAATTTATAACACGTCTGTTATTTCAGTAAAATTAATAAAAAATTCTGAGCAATTAACAACAAAACTTTAATAAGCTTACTTCTATCTATGATGAAATATTAAAACCGGCCGTATCTAAGGATTAGGGCACTTTCAGATTATGCAGGTTTATAATTTATTTTAAGGGTTACGTTCGAAGTGCGGCGTATTATAAAGTAAACGCATTGCGGAGATATATTTTAGCAGATTAGTACTTAGATACTTAACCAAGGTTTATATTTATTATAATAAATTATAATAGCCCGTCAGGTATGGTCTGACAATAGATAAAAGTTAGGTTGGAATGCACACTGGAGGGCTTCAGCGTCAGGTATGGTCTGAGACTAAATAAAAGTTAGGTTGGGATGCACATTAGAGGGCTTCAGCTTAGCAAATATACAAATTTTGGCTACTGGGGCGGATTCGGTCTCAACAGACCGAAAAGCCCCAAATACCGATAATAATAAAATACTGGGGCGACTTATATAAATGATTTTTACTGTCAGACCACACTTTGCGTATTATTGTTACATTCAGAAACACTCCACTCTCACTCTGTACTCAAAGTGGGATAATTCTGAACGTAGGGTAACACCGAACGAGGTCGTTAATAATAGGTCTTTCCTTATGGAATTGCCATTTTTTTTCACATTTTATTCTGTGTGACTATAACGCATAGTTATTTCTTACTTAAACATTTACTTATTGCATAAGTTAAATTATCTTTTAGATTTTAAACATTGTATTACTAGTGCAAATTATGGGGGCGAAGTCATTGAAAACATCTCGTTCGATGTGTCGCCGGTTTAACTACAATTTTATACCGGTATACTTTATAACATACACAGCGGTGCCGTCAATACGACAATAAATTAAAACATGGGCTATATTAGTTCATAGAAATGGATTGTAACTTTTAAAAATATTTTATTTATTTGATAATTTAATGACATTTCTATGAAATAATGCAGCCAATGTGCGATTTCATACAAATGTCATGAAATTATCAAATGAATAAGATGTTTTTGAAAGTGGCAAACCATTTCTATGAACTAATATAATATAGCCCATGTTTCAATTTATTGTAGTATTTGACAGAAACTGTATACCTACTCTGTTTTTTGAGAAATCGTAATACGCAGTGCATAGCATTTGCGTCTAACTAAAGTTTGCAATTGCATCAAAATCTGTGGAGATATTGGTACAGACGACAGCTCATCAAGCGTAACTGTTGCACTACGAAAGTCGCTTCTATGACGATCAGAATAAGGGCGGTCTCAATGGCCCTAATCCCGGAGAACACATGCTTAGTCTAAATTTAAGTTCAGTGCATTTCTTTCTCTCAAAATGAATACGAAAAGGATAGCTGTCATAAAATCTGTCATTTAGAAACGTGCGTTCAATTTTCGACCTTATTGAACGTGATAAAATGCAATGTTTAGGAGGCACCTCCGTACATGCCGTTTAAGATTGTCTATGGTTTCTTTGAAATCTATCTAAATTTAAGTGACAGGTCTAAACCAATTCTTGCTATCTTTTTCCTATTACATATTACGAGAAAGAGATAGACTGTCATTAAATTTGGAATTAGAGTGTGTCTTCAGAATCAGGCCCCATGTCAAACTGTTTCGCTTGATGTAGGTATAGATTTTTTTCTTAATTTCGATCTTTTTTATACAAAGCACAAAACTCAACATCACCACGAGGTGATGTATGCATACATCTGTTCATCTGTTCATTATGTTCTTCGCATTATATACTATTTTATAAAATGCGAAGACAGCTACTCGTAGTGCAGTGTCAGATTTTTACTCTAATTTGTGGAGTACTTTACGTAACTATGGTAGTTTGAGCGTATAATTTAATAAACCCATTTTTATCTATTCATGTTGATAATTAATAGCCTCCATTTGCTAACAATTTAACGCGGGTAATCAAAATTAATACAACACGTACCTTACTAGTCTCTTATTAAATTTATAACACGTGCTGGTTCTCTCTTTGTTTCACGAAGTATTCATTAGCATGTTCATTTAAGATTCTGTAGTTTCGTTGCGATGAAATCTTGACGTCGACCATTCTTTGAATTTGGTATATATTTCAGGGTAACGACAGGTTACTTATTAGGTACCTATACATATTTCATTGTTAATTTTAAAAAGTGAGCATAGATAATGTGAAGTGTCAGACACAATATAGACTTTTTATTGTACATATGTTAACGCCCCGGTGGGATGGTAAGGTATGATAGGTGAAATGATATTTGAAGTAAGTAAGCACTAATAGTAGCTAGGTATATTTAAATGTCAATTTACACACGATTTCAACAATAAGATTAATACAAGAAAATCATTATTGAAATAATAATCAATAGCGTTAGTAACGGTTAGTGTAATAATTTTATTGTATAAGCAAAACAATAAATTCTGTTATAATTTTAATGGTTTCACGTAAATGTAGGAAAAATTAATAATGGCTCACAATACACACTTTCTCCAATATATATTTTTTTAAATTCTAAAACGTGCCTTGAATAATAAGTAGGTATTAAACGGTAATCTCTTTTATTTTTAAAGGTTGACGAATATAAAGTTTTAACACAAACAAAACTGACAATTATACCGTGAAGTTGATATGGCTCTGGGAAATCTTTAGATAGTTAATATATATCGACTACAAGGCTAAATTAATATCTATAGTCTAAGATGCGGTATAAGACATACAACAATCAAGCATACGGCCCACCTGATGGTAAGCGGTTACCGTAGCCTATGGACGCTTGCAACACCAGGGGCATCACTATCGCGTTGCCAACCCTGTCCTTTTCACGCCTTTTTTGAAGAACCTCATGTCATGAGGCGTGAAAAGGTATACATTGTATACTCTCATCTGTTATTAAATGACAATAAAGAATATAACGCTAGATAATGTATATGTCGCCGCCATCTGGTCAAATTCACCGCTTAATAGGGTAGTTGACAACTTTTTTTTATTTCATAAGTAAGTAGTTTATAACTCATAAAGAAATATTGTAAAAGAAATAGTGTGTCTAAGATCAATAGTTTCACAGATATAGTGGTATGTTTGAAGTGTTGCGGAGCACCGTCCAAAAACGCTCCATAGAAAATCTACGGAACAGGTGACGTCACATGTTCCCATATTACTAGGAAATGTATGGGCATACTGACAAAATTTATAATAATTATGTATTAAGTATGTTTTTATTAATAGTTGTCTTAAGAATAGTTGTTTTAATTGTTGTCAGCAATATCATTAACATTTTTGATACATTTTGAAAAATTATCCATTTCCATCCATTTTTTTAATTTTCAAAACAGTACAACTTCAATAATATTGCATATCTTTTAAGTTTGAATTGTTTTTATGGGTAACAGTAGCGTATATTTTCCAAATTTGTGAAAAATAGCGCCATATTCAAACCTAGGCAACATCCTAATTGGATGCCTAGTCTGCCGATTTAATGCCGGCATCCAATTAGATGCCTAGGCCGATGGTTAATTGAACTAAACTTACGTTTAACGACTTGGCGTATTGAAAGAATCGTCTTGTACTGAAGACCTTTAATTTAATTGGTAGGTTCAAGGTTATTTTTTTATGATCACTTATTATAACCGACATATCTTTGGTTATAAGTGGTCATAAAAAATAACCTTGAACCTACCAATCACTCAAACAATCACACAAAAGCTCTTCGATTTAAACGACCTACCTAGGCGTCCAATTGAATGGCTAATTTAACCAGATGGCTGACATGACGTTTATCCATCTGGTTAAACGTTGCGCTCAATGACTTGGCTAGTTCTCCTTCAGCCGTTCCATTGGATGCCGGCGTTCAATCAACGGGCTAGGCGTCCAGTTAAGCGGCTGATTTACGGGTACGACAAATACATTATCTAGCATATTTTCTACATTATCATTAAATAACACACGAGGGCATATATTTATCTTTTGTAACCTCTTCCCCACACTGCAACAAATGAAATACGTATTAATCTGTAAAGCGGCAATATACCACCGGTGGGCGATGACAATAGAAAAATCAATTGTGTCTGGAATCTCATGCTTGACGGGTTAAATATCAAATAATGGATTCTGTGGCACATCGTTAGATCGATATTATGAAAATGACTAGGTAGGTGCTAAAAATTAGTTCCTCAGAATCCAATCATGTCTCAAACGTAGGTAGTAAGTATTTCAGATAATACCACAAAAATAAATTCCCCGTAAAGAATTTTCACAGTTTCTTACATTGATTTATGCGTTCCGCGTCTTATTTAGTGGAAAGAATGTGTAGAAAGGTGCGTAAGCTATTTTGGTTGAAAGGAATTGCTGTAAGCCAAGAAGGAAATCTTTAGTCAACTATAAAAATACATTTGAATACTTAACATTCTGATACCGTAAAGTACTTCACTTATAATATAATATATTACTAACACAACTTCATATTCTTGTCACATCTGTATTTTGTATTAGAGGGGTTTTCAATAATCCCTGCGAAGTGGCTATACTTATCAGAATATGTCAAGTCTCAATGGCGTTTATTTTTTTCTTGATCAGGTGTTTGATTATGCAGCACTAAATATTAGTTATTTAGTGCTGAATAATCAAAGACTCACAAACAAAGAATCTAAGCTCTCCTTTGAGTAGAAATGACTATACCGCCGCCGCACAACTTTGTGTTATATTACCTACCAACGTCTTAACAGTGAGGTTACCGCTTAAGTAAGCAAACATAATTATTGTTTATTTATCAGGCAACCTTTTTAGATATAGACGAATGAGTCAAGGTTTTTACCTTACAGTTCTTAACACCTTAGAACAAATTATAACAGTCTATGCTTCTCCTGTTCTCTTGTATTATTCAGTCACACCATATAACATAAACACTGTGACAATACAAATATGAAAAAGTTATTTACATAAGTATCTACCTGTTTTTTCATCAAAAGATTTGTCACAGAACAATGCGTTAACTGTTCCAAAGCCGATTTTGAAAATAGCTTTTGAATGTTGACCACGGATAACAATGCTATGGCAGGAAGTGATAAACAAAGCAGCTTGTGTGAGAGTAACGGTCGTGGCCTATAGATATGTATTTGCACCTATTTATTACAATAAGGTATGTAAATGTCGACATAGATATTAATTTGTCAAACAAGTCCAGCCATCTGATGCCACCTATTTTCTAGATGAATCGCAAATTGAACCCCTATTCATTACTGTCCCAATTTATATTAGTCTAAGATCCATGCAGGGTTCAAAAGAATATACCGATGCTGGATGAATGTATATAATGGTATACAGTAAACGTCAAATTCGACTTATTAGCAAAGTTGTAAAAAAATATTATCTTAAATTTTCGTAAGCAGTACACATTTGAAATAATACCTTTTTAACCTATTCATCTCAGGGTGTCTTCGCGTGACCACGATATAAAGTAGAGTAATCGAAGCGTTGTCGGTCGTCGGGAAGGTAATTAATTTAACATGTTATTATTCGCGAAGTTTGAATGATTAAAATATAAAATAAAGCAATATATTTCTCACATTGATATGGAGATTTATGTCAGATAAAAATATCAAGCCTATTTCCAAAGCAAACATTTTAATTTTTTGCCCGATGTTTTTTTTAGAAAATGTAGAATGTCAACTGCCTTTTCCAATAGATAGCATAATATTGGTTCAGTGCATTGACTGATTGGAATTTGTCTGAGCAATCGAACGCAGTACGCTACGTGATGTGACGGAACCGAGGTCTGCCTCTAAGGAAGAGATATATTATTTAATTTTGCAATTGATGTTTGTCTAGTTCATTTGCGGATTTAGTCTTCAATTAAATATATAATACATTGATTCAATTGCCCATGGCGAGAGTTATAACGAAAACTCCACCTAGCATCGAGTATACTAACTAACTACCAATAAAAGTGTTCTAAAAGCACGCTTTCATAAAGCATCGTTTGGCTGTCTAGTGGTAGGCAAAGGAACTATGTATAAAAATAAAACAAAGGAAGTTTATAGGAATTATTTAATTTATTTGTGGATGAAATTATTTCATCTGATTTATATTAAAATAATGAAAATAAAATACAAAATAAAATGTAAAAATATAAACTTTTTTAAAATTGTTCTTTAAACTCTTTAGGATAACTCGACCAAATTTAAGAGGATGGTCAATATTAACACAGTGCTTGAGTTTTGTGGGTTTTGGTGTTTGGTCGTATTATATCCATGCGTTGTAGGAAAACTGGAGGGAAAGATCGACGAATAGGAATCGAGAACTTTAGGCTTGCCAACATAAAATTTACCGAAGTATTTTAGGCGGGAACCAATGAGGATGCTGAGATGAAGAAAATGGAATTAGATTGGTCGGAACGGTTGGCTAACTGCAAATGGTTTCTGTCTGGTAAATTGGTGGGGATTTTAGGCTATAAAAGAGGCTGATCAGGATCATTCGGGGCTTTTTTCGCCCTGCTCTTGAAGAGTTGCAGAAGTCCAAGGAGGAGACTCTGCCCGACGTGATCTAGCTAGATATAAGGTATGTGCTTGAAGGTAGGTGTTATTATGTCCTTTGTTGATTTACGTGGTTTTTATTTACATTGCGGAAGTTTGTGTGATTTTATTTAATATGGTTTTGATATGTTTTACAGCTATCTTATGTACTTGCGTTGGATTTGATATTTAATATGGTTCTGATATGTTTTACGGCTATCTTATGTACTTGCGTTGGATTTGAATTATGTTGTTGGTCGGTTTCTACAATACGGATCGTCTTTCCTATCACGTATGTTGCTGCTTATTTTCCTAGGAATATAAAATGTGTATGGTTAGGTAGGACTTGAATTGAAGGTGCTATATTTTATTAACCTACCTACTGGTGTTGTTATAATAGCGGAAATTATGTGCAATTTTATTTAATATGTTGTGATTTTTAAATATTCTTTTACAGCTACCTTACATGTTGGATTTGAATAATTTTATCGCAAGTTATTTTATTTTATGTGTCATTTTATTTAATATGTTTGATTTTCAAATGTGTTTTACAGCTACCTTACGTATTGGATTTAAATAATGTTATCGCCCGTTATTTTATTTTACGTGTCATTTTATTTAATATGTTGTGTATTTTAAATATTTTTTACAGCTTTATGTTATTCTACCGACTATGTTAGATTTATTAGCATGGTTGTGCCACCTTGATACTATCTACATCATGTGTGTACCCCTATTTATAGTTTAAGATAATGTGTGGTTATTTTATTACAGCTTTAGTTCTATTTTACTGATTATGTGTTTATTTAGGTAATTGCGGTACCGTGAAACCTATTGTGGTTATTCTAATTAGACGGATCGTGTTTAATTCTTCCTTGCAGCTTGTCCCCATCTTTTCCGAATATGTACCTAAATGACATGATAGTTGCACATCATGTGCATCATCATCATCATCAGCCTATATACGTCCCACTGCTGGCACAGGCCTCCCTACATGTGGATCATTATCATCACCAGCCTATACACGTCCCACTGCTGGGCACAGGCCTCCCTACATGTGGATCATTATCATCACCAGCCTATACACGTCCCACTGCTGGGCACAGGCCTCCCTACATGTGGATCATTATCATCACCAGCCTATACACGTCCCACAGCTGGGCACAGGCCTCCCTACATGTGGATCATCATCATCACCAGCCTATATACGTCCCACTGCCGGGCACGGGCCTTCCTGCACGGGGAGACACATGAGGAGTTTGGGCTATCATAACGCCACCACGTTGGCCCAATGCGGGTTGGTGTGTTGAAGCGGTTGCTGTAACGACCGGGGCCAATGGCTTAACGTGCCTTCCGAAGAACGGAGGGGCGCGAGATTACAAATTTCTATTGACCCATCCAGGGACCGACCATGGCCAGGGTTGCTTTGTTTCATGATCGAAACCATAGCGCTCGAAATCATGTGCTTACGTCTATATTTATAATATGATAATACTTATGAGTTATTTCATTACAGCTTTAGCTTATTCTACTGACTGATGGGAGAGGTTGTATTACCTACGTCGGTTTACTTGTATTACGTACATTGTCTCGGCTTTAGCTATTTTACGGATTATATGATTTATTTCGTTGTTGTTTTACCTACTAAGTTATGTGTTTTGTTGCGGCTTTACCCTGATTATTACCCGTATTGGTTGTATGACTTAATGTTGTTCATATAAGCAGTTGTGAAAGAACTTAAGCTTCGTTGAGGCGATTTCTCTTACAATCTTCAATTTACCTTAATCCATCTCTTTCAGGCCATCTAATTGTTTAATTTAAATAACATTTTTAATTATTTCACTTCTACCCACGTAACCTTGATAACATTTTTATTTCTTTATCTATTAGTTATTCTACGAATCATTGGTCACTAGCCAATAAATACCTACCATCTGACACTACAGATATTCTACTGAGAATCTCATAACTTAAATTATAAAAGTTATGTTTCGCAATATCCTACAGTTTAATCACCTGAGTTTATCCTATGATATACCACAACTACCATGGTTCCTTGATATATTTCTCTATATCATGGATTCTACAAAATGTTATAATACAAACCCTGTTCTATTAGTGAACTTACTTAGATATGGTTACATATCATAGCTATCATACCTACGGATTCTACAAATTCCAGATAAAACATAAATACTTACCTATTCTGGTTCTATTATCGAACTACAGAAATATTTATCCTATCTTAGGATTTTACAGTTCCAGTTAAAATAACCCACCCTGGTTCTATAGCGGAACCTCTAATCGGAAACTAAATAACTGTTTTATTGGAAATTATTTTACTGACAAATAAATAGTTTGTACCTAATATATTGTTTAATAGAATTAGTTTAGCATATTTTAGCTAACGGTGTGTGAGTATGTTATTGACATTTCATCATGGAGTTTTACACCTGAGTTTATTTAGGTGTAGGTTAAATAAGTCGCAATATGAGAGACTTTTGCAAAACCAAAATAAACTCAATACTCTACAGTGAGGAAAGCTCAGACCTAAACACACTCCACATACTCCAAAATGTCGAAAGTGATTATTTTGTGTGGAGCCTCTGGACGAGATGTTACTGTGCACAGAATGATTATTGTTCAAACGGAAAAGGGGATACTCCAGGTTAAGGAAGGGATATATTGCAGCTCCAATGACAATCTAATTGCATTGGTACTAGGTGCTCACGTTGACAATATATTGCGACTAGCGCTGACTTAACTCGCAACTAAGTTTCCTTACAGAATCTGGATTTCCTTGTGAGAATTAATTTCATTCACACTTAGGATGTCAGAAGTTTGGAGATTTCAAGCTTATCTTCACATTCTAACATTTTGGTATAAAAACACACCACACCACACATTCCATGGGAAAATGTTAATAAATATATTTTCATACTTGTGATCTCTTATTCGCGAAGAGGAACTTCATGTGGTATTGGAAGGGGGGAGTGCAACGGCGTGGCTTGGCACTCACCGTGTGGGGCGAGGATGGAGCCTAACACTTTCTCTATATTTTTTAATGTAAATAATAAAATATTATCAACTCTGAAAGTTACCATCAGAAGTTATACTTATAATATATATCTACATCCATTTAAAATAAATGATATTCCAATAATGCAATAACTCCAGTTTGTACATACCTATAATACCCTTACAGGGATCCAGAGTTAACAATAGATCTATTTAGATCTTCCCGTTATTGACCTCTTTAAATTCCTATTCACTACTTAACTTTTCTATTATTATTCTATACCATATAGTTATCTTCAATCTGACTTTTCCTTTATTTATTCTGACATAAAGTAATTTAAGCTTTTAGTAATATGCCCTGTCCAGGTACTAAAGTATCTTTCACATACCTCATAAAAAGAAGTTGGGTTATCTACATCACAACTAGTGTCCTACCGTTACTATATGATCACTTATTGGCCAATTTAATAATTTACATTATCAAAAAAAAAAAACTCAAGTCTGGTATTAGCATAAGATTTAGTATAATGTATTTATATTAATTATATCTAATTTAGGTGGCGGTGAGGGGGAGGTTGTTACAATTGGGGCCGTGACCAGGATAAACTATTGTTAGGATTTATGTTGCTTTATACCAGTCTGTTATTTTATAAAATATTTTAGTGTTGACTGAATTTCAGTCACAATTGTTGCTCGTGAAATGGTTGTGAGGTTTAAACAAAATGTGTGAAGGTTATCAAGGGTCCTGGGGGCGTGATTTTCAAAGTCAAAGTCATAAGGTTTATTTGCATGAAGATCTTAAGTTATGTTACAGTATGAGTATTCAGTCTGCCTGCAAACATGCAAAATTTCTTATAAAGTCATTCACTACTCGCATAAATACATTTAGCTAATAGATACCATTTAACTAACTTAAAATTAATTTTATTTTGAAATATTTTAAAATATCTTTCAAGAACATCTATTATCATTTAAACAATAAAATAAAGGATTCTAATTCATTGACAATTTCTTAAAATTCAAATATTCCTTAACACTGTAAAAACAATTGTCTAAAAGCCAATTCGTCAATTTCGGTTGAAATAAAGTTCCTTGTAAACAATTGAATTCATTTGGTAACCTATTATACAGAACTATGCTCATGTTGTATGCTTTTTGCTTATACAGGTTTAGGTAGGTATTGTAATCTAGCATGCCTCAGTGGTGTGGTTTCTCTTTTGTAATAGCCTGAATTATTCTAAAAATACTTTAATACTTGTTTTTCAGCCAAGTTATATTTAAGGATAAAATTTTAAAATGTTTTCCCAAATACTTAATTAAGGTAATAAGAAAAAAGTTCTCAAGTTATTTTTAGTTTATTTATGTTGTTTAGATATCTAGTCGTATCACTTCACTTAACAATGTGTATATGAATTAATCACTTAATACTTTACCTACACATAGCAAATAATTTAATCTGCATCTTTGATTTAGAACCAATTATGTATGTTAATTAATGCAGTCACTAAGTACTTCCAGATTGTTAGGATTTCACTTCATTTATTGATTCTTTATTTTCTTTTAGCACCATAATTAGGTATAATTGTTAGTGTTCTTGCTCTATAAAATTGTTAGTTAAGATAAACAGCTCCACAATCAAGCTAAGAACGTTCTGTCGAGTCTTCAGATTAGCGTATTGGGCACTGAAAGCACAAACAAAAAGTAAGCGTGCGTTCGCAAAATAATGTGTAGCTATAAAAAATCATAAAAGGGAAGTTGAAATTATTAACCTGTAAAACATAAATAAAGAATGCAAATAGCGGAGGGTGTTGACGTAGTTCTTTTTAGTGTTATATGAAGGAAGGTGATGTGAAACTTGTCAGTAAGAGAACACACACAAGCGGTCTTATCTCCTGATCTCCTTATTTGGACAAACAAAACCAATGACATGTTAAAGCAATATCGATTATAACAATAAACATTTAACTATAACGCTGTATGAACTTGGAAATGCAAGAATTAATTTCGGTTGTACACATAATTAAATGAGAATTTTGAGATTACTTTTAATAGTTGTAATATCAAAGACAATATTTTGTTGAGGTTGTTGTTCTATAATTCTCCATAGGAAGCCAAAGGGATCTAGTGTCATACAGCCATTAGTATTATATATTATTGCAGTCTTTAGTATTTCTTTACTTCATAATTTATTGCATTAAAATGCTGGTGTTACAGATTGCATCCTAGGAGTATTTAACGTGAAATGTGTGATTAGTCTCCATATGATGCTGTTTGATGAAGTGGATAGCCACAGGGAAGTTCTCATCGTCTTTCATACCATAGTTACTTTTGTTCTAGTGGTCTTTTGGTTGCACATCGGCGCAAACACTTGTTTGTGGATTTTTGGTGAGGTTGTTGATCGCAGGTTCTTTCTATTACAGAGAAGGCAAGGGGAACTAATGCCCATACAGCCATAGTTTAAGTGTTTTCTTTCATTCTGCTGTTGTTTATAAGTTTTTCTATTACAGAGAAGGTTAAGTTATTCTACAAACATTGCATTGAACTTATGGTGTAACACATTCGATGCATCTTAAGAGCTTAATCCCTCAGGTTTTGGTTGGAGATATTATGGTGGCAGCCTGTATGGTGCAATTTTGACCAGGCAAAATCTTTTGTGGGGTTTGTGTTAGTAATGCTTTACGGCTCTGATTTCAGGGTAGGTCATTATCGCAAGTATGAAGTGAAGATTTAAGTCATGCAGTTAAGCGCTTTCTAAACTCAGTGCGGTATTTATTGTCAATGTTCGGTTATTTTTAATACTTAACAATATCAAGGAATTTTCTTTTATTGTAGGGGTCTGTGGGTGATGGTGGCCACTTACCACCAAGTGGGCCGTCAGTTTACTTGGAAATTAGTTGTAACGGTATAATTTTATTAGGTACACTACGGGTTTATCTTTATTTAAATTAATAATTGTATGATAATAGTTTAAAGATTGTGGGTTTACGAAATAAATAATAGGTAAAAGGTACCTTTAAAGTTATAAGGAAGCAGTACAGCTGTGTTGCCAAACTAATTATGTTGCAGATACCACCAGTTACACTTACATGTTACTAATGTCGATAATAGTGTACGGGATATAAACTAAGTTGCGTTGATGTTAGGTGTCCAGTATATCAACGATCGAGGGGGCGGTTGTGAAGGAATGGACGTCATCACAATGCGAGTCTATGACGGTTTTCTTCTTTATTATTTGATCTAAGTAAATTATCACTTCGGTAAACTTCGTAATAATTTAGGGGGCGGATGTGACGGAACCGAGGTCTGCCTCTAAGGAAGAGATATATTATTTAATTTTGCAATTGATGTTTGTCTAGTTCATTTGCGGATTTAGTCTTCAATTAAATATATAATACATTGATTCAATTGCCCATGGCGAGAGTTATAACGAAAACTCCACCTAGCATCGAGTATACTAACTAACTACCAATAAAAGTGTTCTAAAAGCACGCTTTCATAAAGCATCGTTTGGCTGTCTAGTGGTAGGCAAAGGAACTATGTATAAAAATAAAACAAAGGAAGTTTATAGGAATTATTTAATTTATTTGTGGATGAAATTATTTCATCTGATTTATATTAAAATAATGAAAATAAAATACAAAATAAAATGTAAAAATATAAACTTTTTTAAAATTGTTCTTTAAACTCTTTAGGATAACTCGACCAAATTTAAGAGGATGGTCAATATTAACACAGTGCTTGAGTTTTGTGGGTTTTGGTGTTTGGTCGTATTATATCCATGCGTTGTAGGAAAACTGGAGGGAAAGATCGACGAATAGGAATCGAGAACTTTAGGCTTGCCAACATAAAATTTACCGAAGTATTTTAGGCGGGAACCAATGAGGATGCTGAGATGAAGAAAATGGAATTAGATTGGTCGGAACGGTTGGCTAACTGCAAATGGTTTCTGTCTGGTAAATTGGTGGGGATTTTAGGCTATAAAAGAGGCTGATCAGGATCATTCGGGGCTTTTTTCGCCCTGCTCTTGAAGAGTTGCAGAAGTCCAAGGAGGAGACTCTGCCCGACGTGATCTAGCTAGATATAAGGTATGTGCTTGAAGGTAGGTGTTATTATGTCCTTTGTTGATTTACGTGGTTTTTATTTACATTGCGGAAGTTTGTGTGATTTTATTTAATATGGTTTTGATATGTTTTACAGCTATCTTATGTACTTGCGTTGGATTTGATATTTAATATGGTTCTGATATGTTTTACGGCTATCTTATGTACTTGCGTTGGATTTGAATTATGTTGTTGGTCGGTTTCTACAATACGGATCGTCTTTCCTATCACGTATGTTGCTGCTTATTTTCCTAGGAATATAAAATGTGTATGGTTAGGTAGGACTTGAATTGAAGGTGCTATATTTTATTAACCTACCTACTGGTGTTGTTATAATAGCGGAAATTATGTGCAATTTTATTTAATATGTTGTGATTTTTAAATATTCTTTTACAGCTACCTTACATGTTGGATTTGAATAATTTTATCGCAAGTTATTTTATTTTATGTGTCATTTTATTTAATATGTTTGATTTTCAAATGTGTTTTACAGCTACCTTACGTATTGGATTTAAATAATGTTATCGCCCGTTATTTTATTTTACGTGTCATTTTATTTAATATGTTGTGTATTTTAAATATTTTTTACAGCTTTATGTTATTCTACCGACTATGTTAGATTTATTAGCATGGTTGTGCCACCTTGATACTATCTACATCATGTGTGTACCCCTATTTATAGTTTAAGATAATGTGTGGTTATTTTATTACAGCTTTAGTTCTATTTTACTGATTATGTGTTTATTTAGGTAATTGCGGTACCGTGAAACCTATTGTGGTTATTCTAATTAGACGGATCGTGTTTAATTCTTCCTTGCAGCTTGTCCCCATCTTTTCCGAATATGTACCTAAATGACATGATAGTTGCACATCATGTGCATCATCATCATCATCAGCCTATATACGTCCCACTGCTGGGCACAGGCCTCCCTACATGTGGATCATTATCATCACCAGCCTATACACGTCCCACTGCTGGGCACAGGCCTCCCTACATGTGGATCATTATCATCACCAGCCTATACACGTCCCACTGCTGGGCACAGGCCTCCCTACATGTGGATCATTATCATCACCAGCCTATACACGTCCCACAGCTGGGCACAGGCCTCCCTACATGTGGATCATCATCATCACCAGCCTATATACGTCCCACTGCCGGGCACGGGCCTTCCTGCACGGGGAGACACATGAGGAGTTTGGGCTATCATAACGCCACCACGTTGGCCCAATGCGGGTTGGTGTGTTGAAGCGGTTGCTGTAACGACCGGGGCCAATGGCTTAACGTGCCTTCCGAAGAACGGAGGGGCGCGAGATTACAAATTTCTATTGACCCATCCAGGGACCGACCATGGCCAGGGTTGCTTTGTTTCATGATCGAAACCATAGCGCTCGAAATCATGTGCTTACGTCTATATTTATAATATGATAATACTTATGAGTTATTTCATTACAGCTTTAGCTTATTCTACTGACTGATGGGAGAGGTTGTATTACCTACGTCGGTTTACTTGTATTACGTACATTGTCTCGGCTTTAGCTATTTTACGGATTATATGATTTATTTCGTTGTTGTTTTACCTACTAAGTTATGTGTTTTGTTGCGGCTTTACCCTGATTATTACCCGTATTGGTTGTATGACTTAATGTTGTTCATATAAGCAGTTGTGAAAGAACTTAAGCTTCGTTGAGGCGATTTCTCTTACAATCTTCAATTTACCTTAATCCATCTCTTTCAGGCCATCTAATTGTTTAATTTAAATAACATTTTTAATTATTTCACTTCTACCCACGTAACCTTGATAACATTTTTATTTCTTTATCTATTAGTTATTCTACGAATCATTGGTCACTAGCCAATAAATACCTACCATCTGACACTACAGATATTCTACTGAGAATCTCATAACTTAAATTATAAAAGTTATGTTTCGCAATATCCTACAGTTTAATCACCTGAGTTTATCCTATGATATACCACAACTACCATGGTTCCTTGATATATTTCTCTATATCATGGATTCTACAAAATGTTATAATACAAACCCTGTTCTATTAGTGAACTTACTTAGATATGGTTACATATCATAGCTATCATACCTACGGATTCTACAAATTCCAGATAAAACATAAATACTTACCTATTCTGGTTCTATTATCGAACTACAGAAATATTTATCCTATCTTAGGATTTTACAGTTCCAGTTAAAATAACCCACCCTGGTTCTATAGCGGAACCTCTAATCGGAAACTAAATAACTGTTTTATTGGAAATTATTTTACTGACAAATAAATAGTTTGTACCTAATATATTGTTTAATAGAATTAGTTTAGCATATTTTAGCTAACGGTGTGTGAGTATGTTATTGACATTTCATCATGGAGTTTTACACCTGAGTTTATTTAGGTGTAGGTTAAATAAGTCGCAATATGAGAGACTTTTGCAAAACCTAAATAAACTCAATACTCTACAGTGAGGAAAGCTCAGACCTAAACACACTCCACATACTCCAAAATGTCGAAAGTGATTATTTTGTGTGGAGCCTCTGGACGAGATGTTACTGTGCACAGAATGATTATTGTTCAAACGGAAAAGGGGATACTCCAGGTTAAGGAAGGGATATATTGCAGCTCCAATGACAATCTAATTGCATTGGTACTAGGTGCTCACGTTGACAATATATTGCGACTAGCGCTGACTTAACTCGCAACTAAGTTTCCTTACAGAATCTGGATTTCCTTGTGAGAATTAATTTCATTCACACTTAGGATGTCAGAAGTTTGGAGATTTCAAGCTTATCTTCACATTCTAACATTTTGGTATAAAAACACACCACACCACACATTCCATGGGAAAATGTTAATAAATATATTTTCATACTTGTGATCTCTTATTCGCGAAGAGGAACTTCATGTGGTATTGGAAGGGGGGAGTGCAACGGCGTGGCTTGGCACTCACCGTGTGGGGCGAGGATGGAGCCTAACACTTTCTCTATATTTTTTAATGTAAATAATAAAATATTATCAACTCTGAAAGTTACCATCAGAAGTTATACTTATAATATATATCTACATCCATTTAAAATAAATGATATTCCAATAATGCAATAACTCCAGTTTGTACATACCTATAATACCCTTACAGGGATCCAGAGTTAACAATAGATCTATTTAGATCTTCCCGTTATTGACCTCTTTAAATTCCTATTCACTACTTAACTTTTCTATTATTATTCTATACCATATAGTTATCTTCAATCTGACTTTTCCTTTATTTATTCTGACATAAAGTAATTTAAGCTTTTAGTAATATGCCCTGTCCAGGTACTAAAGTATCTTTCACATACCTCATAAAAAGAAGTTGGGTTATCTACATCACAACTAGTGTCCTACCGTTACTATATGATCACTTATTGGCCAATTTAATAATTTACATTATCAAAAAAAAAAAACTCAAGTCTGGTATTAGCATAAGATTTAGTATAATGTATTTATATTAATTATATCTAATTTAGGTGGCGGTGAGGGGGAGGTTGTTACAGTGATATACAGAATGGTGCCGTCAATGCGACAATAAATTTAAACATGGGCTATATTAGTCCATAGAAATGGTTTGCCACTTTCAAAAATATCGTATTCATTTGATAATTTCATGACATTTGTATGGAATAGTGTAACGTTGGCAGCATTATTAATGCGACAATATAAATTTATTGTCGCATTGACGGTACCACCCTGTATACGTACAGCCTATTGGCATATTATTGTACGAATTGGAAAAACTTTTAGCTTCAATAGTTTTGATTAACTGCACGTTCTGACTTTTATTTTATTAATGAAAACCATGTAAAGTTTTGTTTTTTCTAACATTTTTTTTTACAGACGTTTTTAATGCGCGTTATCTATCCGAATAGTATTGAGTATAATTAAGAACTATTATTTCCATTCGAGAAAGAGGTTAATCGATCGATGAATCCAACCCGAATGGGCAGCGTTCTAAAATTTGCGTAAGATCTTCTCGTCCCAAATTCATCTGTGCTTGAAGTCGCAAGTCTTCGACCAGTGTCTTTTTCCAGTGATGGCATACGGCTGTGAAACGCGGTCGCTTACTAAGGGCCTTTTATAGGCTGGTATGTTGGGAGGCAGTTTAGGGACTGTAGATAACTATTTTTCGCCACTGCATGAATTCTGCTAATAGAGTTCATTGTGTAGCGAAATGAAAACAATCTGTAAACCACTAGTTCGTAAAACGCATTTTTCAAATAAAATTGATAGTTTATTGGTTTTTAATAATTTTACAAAACATTAAAATAACTTTTAAGACGAGTGACACAAAATAGATAGCTGCAATTGCAACAACGACCATTGGGTAGGTACTAAGTATATTTTTAATCATTTTGTATAAGGTAAGGTATTTCATAATATAAGCATTTCTCACTAAAACTCGAAGTATAATTCTATTAGTGGTGTAAACTGAAAGTCGAGAAAACAATTAACGTGATTAATGGTTCTAATATGAGGCATCGCAGGTAAACTTGAATTGGAGATTATTTTCAGGAAGGAAGCGAGAATTGCGTCGCCTTTGTTGGCAAAATTTCTATCTAATAAAAGTGACTAACCTGGTACTTCTTGATTGACTCCATCTGTTCCTTAGTGACGTTGTCGTGGGCTGGCGGCCTCGGCGGTGCGTCCCTTGTCACTTCCCGAGGTGGCACCGCTGGGGCCGCACTCTTCGCTGTACCATTCACCTGCTGCAAAAAAACCTTGTCATTATTTTGTTTAGGTTAATTTAGTGTGCATTGACAAATTTCACTCTATACGCTGCAATTAGACGGCAGTATTACAAGTTTGAGCATATTGTCAAAATTGTGTACGGGATGCTCAATTGTACAGAAACTTACAGCAGCGTGTGACGCCGTGGGCTACTTAAAATTTTAAATTTTACGTTATTGTATCATATACAAACGCTAATATAGTTAGAAGCTATAACCCCTTTACTTTATTCCAGTTTGTAAAAATACGGATACTTAAGTGGCTTTATCAAAACGCGCGGATATAGGATATAGACATTAGAAGTTGATTTCCTAAGTAATTTAAGAAAAAAGGTATTGGTAAGTCGCGTCGCCGTCAAAATCACATACTAGATAAATTTATAGCCTCAATACTTTAAATACTTACTTATTTGATTAATAATATTTAATCTTACGTCGACATGTAGAGCGCTACATGTCGACGTAAGATTAAATATTATTAATCGAATAACAATCAAAATAATAAAAGAAGGTAACTTCGCTACGTTACCTTCTTTTATTATTAGGATTGTTTATTTATTATTGTTTATACAAGTCTGTTACGCGCCCTTAATCTATGAAGATCGCTGCGTCGGCATCGGCCCCAAATACATTGCACACGGCACTAGGAAGCGTGGATAGCAGCGTCAGCGGAACGTGCCGGCCCATGACGACATTGCGGCATTGCAATAATAATTGTTAATTAATTAATTATATTTTTTAGTGCATATTTGTTTCCAACTTCGAGCAACTATCACGTTGTTATATTGTAATCTTTTTACCTTAGAATTAAATTAGTTAAAATAAAATTGCTTTTTTTTGGATCCTCCGGCGGCAGACTACGTAATTGGCGCAGTCGGTAGGATACTCGCGGGTCGGTTTCGCGTTTAGAAGATCTCCGTTTAAGAAGATTTACGTACGAGCCCCCCGTGTGGCTATCAAGTCGCGTCCAGAGTATCCGAATCTACGAGGGCTGCAGTCCAGAGGAGAATCCGGCTATCGATTCATCAAGAAGAAGCAATGTTGTAAGTCCTTGAATCTTTCAAGTCCTTACCCTTCTAATCCTTATGCTATATAAAGTATTATAATCAAACTATTTTATTACTAACAATTATATCCTGTCCAATCTTTGTGCATGATATTTTCCTTATATTAATAATTTTATTGTGTCTTTATCTTTATATTTTATTACTATCGTGAGTTATTTTAATTCGCCAAAATTTTTCATCCACGAGAATCGCGTAGTCCTAGGTTAGTTATAGAGAATAGGCAGAGAGACAGGCTTAACGTAATTGACGAGAATAGAAATTTATTTGAAGTCGAGAACATGGCCGAAGGTAACAATTTAGATATTGATGTTATATATAAGTCCCTTAGATTATTGCCTGAATTTGATGGTAACCCGCACGTGTTAACACGGTTCATTTCTTTATGTGATCAATTAGTATTGACCCATTTTCAACCAGCACCGGGAAACGATCTTCTAAACTTAGCTCTTATAAATGGTATATTAAATAAAGTAACTGGCCCCGCGGCTAGATATATTAATGCTAACGGTATTCCAGAGAACTGGCAAGGCATAAGGTCCGCTTTAATAAATAACTTTGCTGATCACCGGGATGAGACCGCTCTATATAGTGATTTGTCGATGCAAACCCAAGGATCTAGTAGCCCACAAGAATTTTATGAAAGGTGTCAAAATTTGTTTAGCACTATTATGACCTATATTTCGCTTCACGAAACTGTGGCCACTACGGTACAGGCTAAACGGTTATTATATCAAAAATTAACTTTACAAGCCTACTTAAGAGGTCTAAAAGATCCCTTAGGATCCAGGATTCGTTGTATGCGACCTGAGTCTATGGAAAAGGCACTAGAATTTGTCCAAGATGAATTAAATACACTTTATTTACAGAACCGTAACGAACATCCCTCTCATAAGTCTCTTTTGCAACCTAATAATTTTCAATTACCACTTAATAATTTCATCCCGAAGCAACCTTCTTTCAATTTCAATAATTTACCTAAACTACCGAGGCCACCTATATTTAATATACCTGGCCATTCTTCCCGGCAGCAGCCGTTCCAACCCCCTCCTCAAGGGTGGAGACCTAACTTTAATATAAATCAACCTCTTACTCAAGGGTGGAGACCTAATTTTAACATGAATCAACCCCGAGGAATGACGCGTACAGAACAGATTATGAGCGCCCTTCCTCCAAATTATAATCCTAAAAGTAATTTATTTAGACTCCCACACAAGCCACAGCCTCAGCAATCATTTAATGGTCCGCGCCCAATGAGTGGTGTAAGCCATTTTGTAACAAAACCCTTACCGCCAACGAGTCAGCTTCCAGGTCGAGACTGGAGACAATTTGGAAATCCACCCCCTAACAATTATTTTAAGCCACGCGAACTAAAGATGAACGAATTTGATTATGACTATGACTACTATAACTATGACGACTATGCACAGGATTACTATTATCCAGAGCAGTACCCCGACTCACCCTATTACGAGGAACCCTCTCCTTATAATGTATGCCCCACTGTTGAAGAGGTAGATCAGAATGTTACCCCAAATGAAAATTTTCAGAAGGATCCTCAATCAGAAAAACCAAAATAGAATTAAATTTTCATATACAGCGTCAATTAGGATTCATACAAATAAAGAATCCCCCTTTGAAATTATTAATAGATACGGGAGCCAACCAATCGTTTATAAGCCCCGAAGCTGTAAGTAAATATTTCAATCATGTTCAGTTAAACTATGAACCTTTTGAAGTTACAAATGTACATGGGACTAGTAAAAATGACTACTCAATTACTTTGCCGTGCTTTCCTGAACTTAACGAACAAACAGATATCACATTATTCGTTTACAAATTTCATAGTTACTTCGACGGACTTTTAGGATTTGATTTATTAGAAAATTGGGGATCTAAGATAGATCTTAAGAATAAATTACTGTTGACTAGAAACGCGAAAGTACCGATAAATATGTACGACTCACGTAACGTTAATCTTTACGAAGAGATTATTCCAGCAAACACCTCTAAAGTATTAAAGCTACCTATTAACACTCTTGATGGAGAAGCTTTGGTTCAACATCAAACTATATGTAATTGTATTATATCTGACTGTTTAACTACGGTACAAAATAATAGAGGCTGGGTAGAAATTACTAACACTTCAACTAATGACGTAATATTTTCAATGGATCGTCCCATAGAAGCCGAATTATTTAATATTGAAAGTTTTAACACGGAAGTTTTATCTGACCGTGCCCAAGCTGTATTATCCCGTTTACGTACTGATCACCTTAACCCGGAAGAACTTACAAATTTAAGAAACCTCTGTGCAAATTATGCCGATGTGTTTTATCTTGAGGGAGAGCCTCTGACGTTCACCAATAAGATCAAACACAAGATTAGAACAACAGATGAAATTCCGGTGCATACTAAAAGTTATAGATATCCCTACGTTCACAGACAAGAAGTCAGAGATCAGATAAATAATATGCTAGAGCAAAACATCATTAAGCCTTCCGATTCAGCCTGGAGCTCCCCTATCTGGATTGTACCCAAAAAGGCGGATGCGTCCGGTAAAGTTAAATGGCGGCTTGTCGTGGACTTTAGAAAAGTAAACGAGAAAACGATTGATGATAAATACCCCATTCCTAATATAACTGACGTACTCGACAAATTAGGTAAATGTCAGTACTTCACTACCCTGGATTTGGCTAGTGGATTTTATCAGGTTGAAATGGATCCCGATGACGTTCATAAAACTGCATTTAACGTGGAAAACGGCCATTATAAATTTTTAAGAATGCCTATGGGTTTGAAGAACTCGCCATCAACATTTCAAAGAGTGATGGACAATGTTCTGAGAGACCTTCAAAACCAAGTCTGCCTGGTCTACTTGGATGACATTATAGTCTTCAGCACGTCCCTTCAGGAACACATAAATAATTTGGAAAAAGTCTTTATAAAATTACGGGAATCCAATTTTAAAATTCAAATGGACAAGTCTGAATTTTTAAAATTAGAAACTAGTTTTCTTGGTCATATCATTTGTAACAAAGGTGTGAAGCCTAATCCAGATAAAATTGCAGCTATAGAAAAATATCCCATTCCTAAAACCACTACTGAAATCAAACGTTTTCTCGGTCTACTCGGGTATTATAGGAAATTCATCCCAGACTTCGCGCGACTAACAAAACCATTAACTAAGTGTCTTAAAAAGGGTTCTAAAATCACATTGGATAAAAATTATACAGATTGCTTTAATCATTGCAAAACGCTACTAACTAATGACCCCATCTTACAGTATCCAGATTTTTCACGAGAATTTTTACTAACAACAGATGCAAGTAATGTAGCTATCGGTGCCGTACTATCTCAAGGTACCATAGGGTCCGATAAACCAATTGCATGTGCGTCACGTACATTAAATTCAAGCGAACTAAATTATAGCACCATAGAGAAAGAGCTTTTGGCCATCGTATGGGCAACAAAATATTTTAGACCCTATTTATTCGGTCGTAAATTTAAAATCATTACAGATCATAAGCCCTTACAATGGATTATGAATCTAAAAGAACCAAATTCCAGACTCACAAGATGGCGCCTAAAGCTGAGTGAGTATGATTTTTCGGTAATATATAAGCAGGGAAAGTATAATACTAATACAGATGCACTATCCAGACTAGAATTAAATAACGAGGAGCTTATGTCTATCGTAGCTAACGCATCTGAAAAATTATCAATATTAGACGATTCAAGAACTATTACAGCTTTACATAACTCAGATAATTCCGCTACAGCAACCGTTCATTCAGATGACGAACATCCTATTTTAGAAATTCCAATTTCAGATGATCCGTTAAACAGGTTTACGAAACAGATAATTTTAAATGTCGTCGGTGATATTAAGGGTCGAACTATCATAACAAAACCCTTCGATACACACACTCGTATTACAGTACAGATATCAGAATCCAATTTAGAAGACGATGTCATTAGTGCTATTAAAGAATACGTAAACCCTAAGATTAAAACAGGCTTGCTTATTAACCCTCATCTGTCATTGTATTCCATTATACCCATCATACAGAGAACTTTTAAAAATTCAGCCATGCAAATAGTACTAACAAAAAGGGAATTAGAAAATGTAAGGGAATATTTAAAGCAACAAGATATTATCAATAAGTATCATGACGGTAAAACTAACCATCGCGGCATCAATGAGACTTACTTAGCTCTATCTCACAAATATTACTGGCCTAAGATGCGCGAGCACATAACAAAATTTATTAACGAATGCACAGTTTGTGGTCAAGCAAAGTATGATCGAAATCCTATTAGACAACAATTTAAAATAGTCCCTTCCGCTAGTAAACCCTTCGAACTTGTACATCTCGATTTGTTAACTATACAAAGCGAGAAATTTCTAACTATAGTTGACGCATTCTCTAAATATGCTCAAGCGTATCATTTGAGAGATGGAACTGCAGTAAGTGTGGTTCAAGCGCTACTCAGTTTCTGCACTCACCATGGTATACCGACCACCATAGTTACTGACAACGGGCCGGAATTTACCAATCAACTTATAGCCGAATTCGTTAGACTCCATAAAATACAACATCATAAGGTAGCGGCACACGCGCCTAATGAAAACGGGATAGTTGAGAGATTTCACGCGACTATTCTAGAACATCTTCGAATCTTAAAAGTTAACAAGAAAAATGAATCTGTAATAATTCTCATGCCTTACGCTCTATTAGGTTACAATAACAGTATACATAGTTTCACGAAATGCCGACCAATTGAAATAATAACCGGACACTTTGATCCCCGTGAATCTTTTGACATAGACCTCACTACCCACTTATTACAACAATACATGACAGACCACAAAGACAAGATGACTAAAACTTACAACTTAATCCAAGAACTTAGCTCAGACTCCCGCAAAGAACTAATCGACAATCGTAATAAGAATAGGGAACCAGAGATTGACTATTGTCCAGAACAACAAATATTTGTTAAAAATCCTGTTGCATCCCGACAAAAGTTAGCTCCGCGTTACACCCACGACATAGTTATGGCAGACCTTCCTATTCATATCTATACTAGACGTAAAAGAGGCCCTGTAGCTAAAAATAGATTAAAACGCATCCCTAAGAGCTCAAAATTGTTACAGAGCGATCCTGGTACTTCATCTGCTCCTGAGAACCGTGATAACTCAGGAGATAAGACTTGAAAGTCTCGATAATGGCCCTGGATTATTACCTTTTAAGCTAGGACCCGCCAGAATCCTTTCGCATTATCATTCCTTTCTGCAATACGTTAACCTTCAGGATTTGCAAGAAAAGATAGATTCCATTAATAACCAACTCCTTAGCAATACCCCTGAACTTAATAATAGGACAAATTTACTATTTCAACCCCATGTAACCTATCTTATTTCTAAACTTAAGAGTATTTCAGAACAACTGCAAACGTTTCAAACAAGTCGCTCTAAGAGAGGCCTCATTGACGGTCTTGGATCAGTAGTAAAAAGTATAACAGGAAACCTTGACCATACGGATGCAATACATTATAATCAGGCTATTAAAAATATTCGCGATAATGAGAACAAGTTATCAGTAGAATTTAACAATCACGTAAGTTTAATGAAAGATTACAACACTCAGTATACGAAAATAATAGATACCATTGTAGAAAATCAGAATAAGATGGTAAACTTAATTAAAAAAATAACAGAAAGTGATGCTGCTAGAGATAATGATCTTATCAAATACGCTCATCTAGCACAGGTACTTTTAATTCTTAGTGATAACGTAGATTCAGTCTCTCAAGAGTTGACTAGATTGCAAAATATTTTAGCATTTATAAAGGTATCCACTATGCACCATTCATTTCTCAATTCACGCGATATACGCACTGTAGTTGATAGATTAAAAAACCTATACGGTAACGATAAGGTTATGGACTTAGATATTAGGGAATATTATGATATAATTAAGGTAGGCTCTTATTATGTAGGTAACGAATTAGTTATAGTATATAAATTTCCGATATGTATACCTCATATGTACAATCTATATAAACTGTCTATAATCCCCAATAAAAATCACGAAATCCTTATTCCTTCTTCTCCATTCCTGGCTATCTACGAGAAAGATTTCAAGCACATAGAGGCTGAATGCCCGAAGACCAATAAATGGTTCCTATGTGAAGAAAAACGGAGTCTGCAGAGCCGGCCATCTCAAGATTGCGTTCATCAACTCATCACGACTCAACAACGAAACGAGATGTGCAGTCCCATCACGGTGACCCTCGACCAGCCAGCCTATGAAGAACTAGATGACAGACACTACACCATCAGCTTCCCTGTACCTACAAAAGTACATTTATCGTGCGGACAAGACCTCTACAAGGAATATCAAGGCAGTTATCTCGCGATCATTCCCCAACAATGTTACATGGAGACAGCTTCTCTAACAATATCCAATAAAAAGGACCGAATAAAAGGAACCGTAGTCAAGATAATGGATTTGCCCCAGGAAGTGAACAGCATCCAACGCGCAAACACAACCTTCAAATTGAACTCCATCAACCTAGATCATCTCCACTCTACTAATATGAAAATCTCCCAGCAGCCGACAGTTAATTTCGAGACCGACAGTGATCCCGCTATATACCATACTACAATTCCCTTATACATACTGCTAATAAGTGCGTGTACACTGATTATCTTTATATTATCTCGCAAGTACTATAGAAAGAAAATCTCTAAGAATATAGATGCAAATGAAATTCAACTAAAAGCTATATATGCTACCCCGGAGCCGAAGACGAGATCAAATCAACCACCACCTCAATTTACGACGAAAATCATCAGTGGTGGCTGTTCTTCGGGGGGAGGTGTTACGCGCCCTTAATCTATGAAGATCGCTGCGTCGGCATCGGCCCCAAATACATTGCACACGGCACTAGGAAGCGTGGATAGCAGCGTCAGCGGAACGTGCCGGCCCATGACGACATTGCGGCATTGCAATAATAATTGTTAATTAATTAATTATATTTTTTAGTGCATATTTGTTTCCAACTTCGAGCAACTATCACGTTGTTATATTGTAATCTTTTTACCTTAGAATTAAATTAGTTAAAATAAAATTGCTTTTTTTTGGATCCTCCGGCGGCAGACTACGTAATTAGTCTAATAATATTATAACAAACCTACAATCACAGCGTATAGGGTGAAATTCCAATTTTTTGCAATGTTTTCCACAGATCATACAGAAATCGAAACCAATGTCGTATTAGAAATCTGGTGAAGCTAATGAAATGCTTTGCATGAGTTAATCACGGGATGACATGGGTAATCACATAAACAAAATGGGTAATCATAGTAATTATTATTCAAGACAACCAAGGCAACACAAAACTTCCTAAATACGTTTGGTTTCTCTCTGTAGTTCGATTTACATAATATAATTATCCTGCAGTTTCCGGGTACAGACTGACTTCACAAATATATCAGCTTTTTATGAAACAGCTGAATATTTTACCATCATAGAAAAAGTTGTTCGTTTGAATGTTTGTACAATCCATACCCGGACTTACTGCGCAATATTAATTCTTAATTAACCTTATATTGGTAATAATCTTAAAAGCCACAACGTATTAACAATGAAAAACTTGACTGCCCCTTTCTATTATTTTTATCTAAATTATTTACAGGAAAAAGTTTGCTAAGTTTGACAGTTGTATTGCAAAATCGCTTCTAAGTAATGTTGTTTTAATAAGGCAGTTTCTATTATTTTTATTTTTATCTAAATTATTTACAGGAAAAAGTTTGCTAAGTTTGACAGTTGTATTGCAAAATCGCTTCTAAATAATGTTGTTTTAAAGTGTATCGGTTGATTAGTCGTCGACTACAATCAGCATCTGAAATACGTATGTATATAGTTTCTGCACCTCGATAAAATATTTGTGATTATTTCTGACCGAGTACTCAGTGTAAATTTTACATAAAAATAGCTATTGTTTTATTTAAGTATAACAGACGATTTTCAATCAATTTCCGATTGATACAATCTAAGATCCACTGAGTGATTTCTACGTTCCTATTTTTTAATCAAAATACTACTTTTATACATAATTATTAATAAATAAATACGGTTTCAGGCTCTAAATATGGCCACAACATATTTTCACAAAAAAAAAATGTTTATTATGTAGCGACTATATCTAGTAACAATAGCGACCATTTTTTGCAAAACAACTGTCAAATCAAACGTCATAAATGTGCGGCATATAGGTAGAACGTTGAGCGCGAAAGGAACATGCCCAACAGGAAATATGATATTGACACGAAAGTATTAAAAAAGTGTAAAAACTTATTTTATACTTCCACTTAAAAGTTTAATGACATCTCTCAAAAAAATTGTAACAAAAGAACTATTAATGATTCTCTGTTCTAAGAAAGCCTGTACAAGTTGCAAATGAAATAAAATAATATACATTCAGACTCTTATGTCAATGGGATAGGGATAAAATCGTTTACATCTTTTTGATGCTGAGTGTACCAATGGCCTGAGTGATAACAGGATCCTGTCTACAGCATAATAGTGCCTATACGATTCATGGGACTAGAAATGCTGAGGTAACTCTGGAATGTTGTGGTATTATGTTAAAATAGACATTCCAATTTCAATGCACAGTCACGAGAAGAGCAATAACATGTACTTTACCCCCTTTTCGTAGGTCGTATTGTAAACGGAATAAATTCACGAATAGCGAGAAGTAGGCACATAATATTAATTTTTCTTGTGATTCTACAACAAAGAAATACGCAATTTGTGGTGTTTAGAATCATTACGGGGCTGATTCTGGATTAGACACACTACCTACATCTAAAATGTAGAGTTCTAGAGACTTTTAATATATTAAATATATATAATAATAATAAAAAAGGACAACAGATTGAAATAAAACCACGTTTAAGCGCGAGTTAAATATGGTAAACTGATTTTATTTCAAATGTGTAGTGCTCGCGAAAATATAAGACAATGCTAAGGACGACATAATTGTCAGTTAATTTCAATAATGACGGCTTGGCTGGAAGAAATATCTAACAGAGATAAGACCTGTCTTGGATACTACTGTATACATTTCTTTTTAATTTGGTGCAACAATGAGTTTATAATTTGACATTTAGAAAGGTTGTCCTAATCTAAGTATAAATTGTTGAAAAGCTTATTTATCATGTCTTTTAGTATGGCAATAAAATGTCTTTATTTGACAGTTCTAATTTGCTATCATTGGCCTGTAAAGTCACTTCTTAACAGATGTATAAAGGAGATGTGCCAAAAATGTATAGAGAATGGCCGGCTATGTACAAATACTACAAAATAGGTATGCAAAACAGTTTTTCATTATCTAGTTTTCAATTTGCTATGTTTCGGTGTACTAAACAAGAATTTTATAAAAATACTGCAGCAGAGTCAAATATTTATCGTGGCGCATAGGTCACGTGGGTGACGTTTATTTAACTTCTTTGTCGTCAATCAATCCATTCATTGAAACATAATGATAGTCGGGATGTAAGGGAAACGCTTTCGAACACAAAAACAGATGACAAAAAAAATTTGCTATTTTTTACTACATTGTAATACCTACTCGACCTGTTTGTATAGAACAGACATTTTTTCGCATTTTTTACAAGTCGTCTTTAAGATGACCAACACTGCCATCTGCATTCGTGTTCAAGAGCGCTACCTTGACATTCTGTGTGACGCCCGCCATATTGTTAATAGTGAAATTAACGCATAATTTTGAACTTTGCACTAGTAAACTATTAATAAAAACGAATTATTAGTATTTTTCCCGGATTTAGCAGATAATTCCTGATTTTTTTAAATAGCTTGGACGGATATGAAACATAATCTCCCTTAAGGCTTTAAACATATGTATATACCACCTTATCGCTGCTACAAATAGAGTCCATAATACATATTTTTGAAGCCTAAAACCCACAACTTTTACACTTGACTTTACTACTGGGAAAACGAGATAAATTGCACTCAAATTTATGTTTTAAGTGTGCTTACAAAATAGGGCCATTGTTGTGTGGATGGAAGGGTTCCGAAACTTTCACGATTTCTATGTAAACTTTACATACTTATGAACAATTTTGCCACGTCCCTTTTTGGTGGTTTTCATAATAACCAATCTGAGATATCATTAAACTTAGAAGAATGAAAAAGAAATTTCTTAAAGTAACTTATAGCTAATAATATATCATATTTTACATGCTTCATAGCCCCTGAAATCCCATGTAAGTAAAAAGGTAATTGTTATTTGCAAATTTTTTCCAACATTATTCAAGTTCAAATAGATTCATAATATTCATTCGAAATATAACACACAATAACATTATAAGATATCCCAATGTAGCATGCAATTGTAAATAATTTAATAAATAGTAACTTAACGTGTTCAGAGTACAAAAATATAATCTAAGAACCTGAAAAAGAATACATATTAGTATAAATAAAGATATAGTATAATATAAACCCGCTGATATAAATCCTCAAGAAGAGAAAAAATATACTTTTAACTAAGCATTACAATTGACCGAGTTAAACTAGTTTTCTCAATAAAAATAGTTTGAAAAACTTATCCATTATTTTCAAATAGTGAGTCTATAATATAAAAATCATGAAGTATACACTAATATTTTATAAAATAATCAGTAACCACTCTTTTAATGTGTGTGTATAAAATGTAAATAATTATTTTTTGGAGGACATAAAGATAATGGCCCTAATTCTGGCGAACACATGCTAAGTTTAAATTTAAATTCAGTCTATTTCTTTCTCTCAAAATGAAAAAGAAAAGGATGGCTGTCATATAAATTGACATTTAGAAAGGTGCGTTCAATTTTCGACCTTATTGAACGTGCTAAAATGCAGTGTTTAGAAGGCACCTCCGTACGTGCCGTCTAAAATTGTCTATGGTTTCTTTGAAATCTATCTAAATTTAAGTGACAGCTCTAAATAGATTCTTGCTGTCTTTTTCCTATTACTTATTGCGAGAAAGAGATATACTGTACTTAAATTTAGAATTAAAGTGTGTCCCGAGAATTAGGCCCAATAAGTGGATTCTTTAGCAAAATGGAACGATATTTAATTTTGATCCTGATCAACGAACGTAACGTCAAACGTTACAGTTTTCATACAAAACGGAAGGGCTTTTTTGGAATTTTACTTGTATTTACTTAAATATTAACTACAGAAGACTGACTATCATATACTTACCACATCATAAATACTTATTGTACTATTTGTACTTTAAAACACTTCATTTCTGTGCAATCAGTAACTATGATGTGCGAATTAGATTTTTTTATTATATTACCCTTTTTTAAAAAAACGTGGGTGGCAAACAAGCATACGCCGCGCCGGCCATGGTTGCTAGCTGCCAAGCCTAAAGTACAGCCGATAAAGTGTAGTTTGATCTTGAGACCGCCCTTACTCCGTTCGTAAAAGAGACGGTTTTCGTAGTGCAACTGTTACACTTGACGTGCTGTCGTCTGTACAAGCACAAAGGAAAGAATAATCTTTAATCAGTCGTACAAGGTACTTAGTACTCTAACAACGACGGGCTTAGTCGCTTATTTCTTTGATAGCTAAAGTGAGACATTTGCAGATCCACTACTCATTTACTATAAGTCAGTGATAATAAATTTGGTTGTCAAAATGAGTTATAACCCCATAGAGCAGAAATTCCGTGCACGTCTGGGCCGTTCATCCGCGGAGTAAGCAGTTCAGGGATTTATAATTGTTCAATACCCCACGTGTGTGTTTCAATCGAACCGAAACAAATATAATGTCGCCGCCATCTGGTTAAATTAGCTACTTAATTGGATACCTAGGCCGTTGATTTTTTAACCGGTAAGAAGAGTCCGATGCGAAGACAGCTAATGCACCTTGAAACACACTGTTCTAGCCGCTTCCATCTTACCGGGTCATAAGGTACCTTTTCACAACTCTTTGGAAGGAACCCATGTTATAGGAACGATGGAACACATGTCCTGGCAACGAATTCGAAGTTTTGGAAGTCCGACAAAGAAATAGTTACTAAACTTTCGTAGCAAGGGGGATAGTGGGATAAGGTCGAAAAGCTCCTCAGAACACTCTCCATAATAAATCCGATAGAAGGCGCTAAGCGATGCAATGTCACGACGGAATTGTAGCGGCTCTTGGCTGTTAATAACCTCTTCGTCTTCAATGATACGGACGGCACGACGCTGCAATCTGTATAGTGCATCGAGGAGGTACTTGACAGAGCCATCCCACAGGTGCAAGCAATATGCAACGTAAGACCGAACCTGAGTTTTGAACAGCAGGCGTAATTTGTCAGGCGTGAAAAATCGACGCACCTTGACACCGAGCTTCCGTGAGACTGTTTCGATATATTTCTTCTGATTCAGATCGCAGCCTATCTCCATACCGAGCAAGTTGATGGAGCCCTGTGCCGAAAGAGTAGTGCCCTGAAGAGAGGGAAGGGGAAGGAACGGCAAAATTTTGTCTGTGAACGTGCACACCTGTGTTTTCTTAGCATTGAACACAACAATATTGTTAGATCCCCATTGAGATATGAGGTTCAACACAGTTGAGGTCAATGGTAAGATTCATTCTCTCCATCTCGGTTTCAACGCGCTCAGCCCTTGGGAACCGTAATATACACCATGCACTGTAGTGTCATCCGAATAGCAATGAATTGCTAATGGGAGTACTTATGTCATTGATATGAACAAGAAAGAGAGTTGGGTACAGAGTCCTGTGGTACGCCAATTTTCACTGTCATGAACCCCGAAGTGCATCCATCAACGAGGACACGGATTCTTCGCTCATGCAGGAAGCCGGCGGGAAAACTAGAATTACTCAACATTTAACAACTGGACGTATTAAAAGTCAACTCAATTAGATGCCTAGGTGGACTGTCTTGTACTGAAGAGTTTTGGTATGACTAGTAGGTCCAGGGTTATTTTTCTTATGACCATTACTAGCCAAAAAGATTTCGGTTATAAGTGGTTCTAAAAATAACCTTGAACCTACCAATCACACAAACAGGTACACAAAAGCTTTTCGATTAAACAGCCTGCCTAGGCATCCAATTGAATAGCTAATTTCACCATATGGCTAGAACGATGTTCAGCAATCTGGTTAAACGTGGCGCTCAATGACTTGGCTAGTTGTCCTTCAGCCGTTTCGTTGGATACCGGCGGGTGTTGAATCAACGGCCTAGGTGTCCAATTAAGTAGCTAATTTAACCAGATGGCTGCGACATATATATTGTAGATTTGACAGCAGAAAGTTCACATCCGTGAGCGTTGTGATTCTACTCTTAGGTCTCCTCGCATATATCCCTAAAATTATTCTATATAATTTGAAATCAAAATAATACATATAATATAAACTTTCAGAGTGTAAGAAAAAAGTTTTTATATAAATTGTTAGCGAAATGAAGACTTGAAACTGGATTCCCGCGACTGGTGATTACATTCATAGGTTTATTTAAAACCAAAAGTGGCAAAAAAAGAAGATTTTATCCCTGTAGTTACTTTTTATTTGATTGTAGATCCAGACTTCTCATAAAACGACCGTAACGAGGACAGAGCGTTTAGTGCATAAAGCATGATTTATTGACGATGATCATATTACTTTACGTGATTGGTGATGGAAATAATGACTGTAACCTGTGACCTATGTTCGGATGATTCAAGTGCTATATTATCTATTATTATTTATTAGAGACAACTATTTATTAGGTGTGTGTGATTTTTACGAATTGTGATTCTGTTTTAAATTAATAAATATCATAGTAATGGTTATAATATATTTTAATGATATGAAAATATGAGTTCTTTTGAATTAAAAACATTAAGTAAGTTAACGAAAGTGTACCCCAACCAAGTAAAAATAATACATAACGATGGTTATTCTTACTATAGTGAATAATGAGTTTATTGTGCAACAGTAGTATAAAAATAAATTACCAAAACAATATAAGATTTGTACAGTAAATAATCGATACACGGCTACCTTAACAACCCGAAGATGTTAGTATGCCAACCGAATATAAGTTAATGAACAACCCCTCACCTGTTAATGTAAGCCTTACCGCCGTTCAAGTTATTAGTAAGAAAATAGTTTAACACTGCTGTCTTACTAAATACAATTCCTCTACCCAGGATGCAATGAGTTTCATGCGTAGCAAGTGTGTGCCCATTACCTGAAATGCCACGCTCTTTCTATCCACGGTACCGGGGTATTTGGGAGTAGTTTTGACGATCTGTACGAAGGTGTCGGGCACATCGACCGCCACCTCCCTGCCCAGCAGCACCGGGGTCGTGTCGAACCCCGGAGGCAACTTGTACGATGCGTACACCGCCTCCCGTATCAGCACAGAGTCAGTCCTCGCCGAGTAAGTCACGCCTTCCCTGCAGTCCAGTAAAGAATCTTCGCCGTTAGATATGAGAAGCTGGATCTTATGATCGCTCAAATTGTGTGTGGCATTCGACGCTACCGATGCAGATCTTTCTGATATTAAATCCCCGCATTTAGCCGTCTCCGATGACCCTTTACTCTTCTTACTCCCGAAACTGGTACCAGAACCGTCTGAACTCTGAGGTAAGGAAAGTAATTCGATTGTGCTATTATTCTTGAAGCTGCCCGAACCATCGGAGCTCGGCCCTGATATGTCAATAGTGCTTTGAAGGACGGTGCTTTGCTTGCTGCCGAAGCTGGTGCCAGATCCGCCCGACGATAAGAGCAGAGGCTCGTCATCCCTGGAGGCCCGAAGGCGTACCTGTGGCGGCCGTGGAGGTGGGTACCGGGGTGGTGTTTTGTTCCTCGCGATGAAACTGTCCGGAACGTCCACCGCCATCTCGCGATGGGGACCTGAAACCAGTAGATTACACCATTAGCTCTAATTGCTTCAAATCACAAGATGATTAAGCTCGTTGCAGTTAAGATTTAATTTTGGTTGCTTCCAATCACGGAAAGGGTTACGAAACACCTTGTGGGAAAATTAATAACCGTGGAATAATTCCCGTCAAAGCGTAAATGACCCGAATAAATTTGTTCATAACCGCGAGGCGGCCCACTTGCTTATCAACCAATTAGCTGAAATATAATGCCGAACGAATGGGCTGCGAAATCGGCCCGCCATATATTTTTAGACTTTCTAATTTTAGTGGATGTGATTTTATTTTAGATTTCATACCATTAACAATATAACTTCAAGCGTACTGAAATAAAATAATAGGTCTTTCTCTATGAAGTTGTCGATTTTTCTTTCATTTTATTCTATTTGTTTCCTACTTCAATTTTTATTGTTTAAGATTTTGAAAATTGTAGATATTGCTCTATAGCTTTTTTCCATCTACCAGTAGGTAGGTATTGCATGAAAATGAGTTCAGACATATTTAAATACTATTAAAATTGTTTGTATAGAATGTTCTATTAATTAACATTTAATTCTATTCCATTAATTAATTAATAGAATTCCCGTTCGTCCTACTGGTGGGACAAAGCCTGGTGGGACGAACAGGAATAACCCTTCATTTTCACAACTAACGACAATTTAATAGGTAAACCCTATTAACCCCTATTTTAGTGATTGTTCGACGGCGAAAATGATATTGTTAGCTTATTTGAAAATACCGCACTAAAACGCGAACGAGTTTCGAATACTTAAAACTTGCTGGAATTCGAATCGACATAAATTTTACGGTTGACAAGGCGCTTCTGATTAAAACCTGACATGTATGATAAATAAATCATGGGTCACCCATCAATCTTATATCAAACTGACCAATCGTTACAAGCATTCGAAAGGAATATTGAATAATTCGACAATTTGATTAAATGATTGATCGAGATGACATCAGGACATTTAGTATTGACATCCTAAAGCGTATTACAAAGTACTCTCAATGTCTTTATGTCGAGTTCTTTAAAATCAGTACAATATTAAGTAGAGATAACTCATTTACCCATCTAATATATCAGGGAATTCATTTCATGTCAAAGTCAAACTAAATTACGCTTCCTTTTTTTGTTGCTATTATTTTGACAAGGTCATCATAATACCAGATACGCAAAAAATATGAATTTGTACACGAATTATTCACAAAATTACCTTTACCTAAGCATTAGGTACTTATAATATAGGTTTAGGAAAGATGCTTTATGGTCAATAAATTGAAAGAGAATATCATAATAGTTTTAAAACAATAAATCACAAGGCAGAACATACGAGAACATAGCATCCCTTGCTTATTTCCATCTTAATTGACCCTTTTTAAGTACTAGACCATGTAAAAAAAAAATATTATTCACAATTTAACACAAAACAAAAACAAAAGGATAAAATATAGAAGCACGAGAAAAGACCTATCAAATAATATAACCTAACTCGACACTCGACACTCCAGACATAACTAAAATATTTAGTACCTACGTAAGTGAGATGGAAATAATGGACTGGCATCTAGTCGTTGAATAAATGCTCAAATCAGATTTTTTAGATGCCCGCTTAGTTTTGTTGTTGGTTATGTTAGTATGTGCTCAGTTAATACTCACCGGTGTCGGAAGACAGAGAGAGCATGGTGAGCATTTCTTTGTCGTCATCCGGTGGTGGTATCTTCTCCTCGTCTGCGCCTAGCACCACTATACTGGACCCTGACCGTCTCCGAGGCCTGAAATTAATAGATAAAAATTAGTTTCACAAATACTTTTAATTTAATTCATACATCCGATTGAGAATATTCTGTAATATAAGTCATGGGAACAGTTACTTCATTCATAAAGTAATGAGTAGTTTCAAAATAAAAAACAGAATCAGCATCGGCAATGAAGCGTAACTGATTGCTGCAATACACGCTAAGCACAATATTATCTTCGGACACATCAATAACATCAATATCGTAAATTTAGGCTTTGAAACGTGTGTGTGTGTGTGTGTGCTTTTTTATTTCTTTACTGCATGTTACATTGACATCACATAAATATTACACGGTAAATTTAAAAGGTATTGTCAGAGCCTAACAACTAAAATGTGGGAATACGTTGATTAAAGCGACACACACCGATCCTCTGCTATCTAGTTTAGAGACACCACCAGTTGTATAAATTTTGTTTCCCATGTAAACCAAATTTTTTTCAATGTAGTGTAGTAACCGGCCTTCTTGGTAGCTATTGGCACGTTCACAGGTTAAAGAGAAATTTGTATTGGTTTCAAAGAAATATAAGCAATTCACAGGATTCCTGGTGTTTGATTGCGGCGCAAGCCGGGTCAAAACAAATGGACGAGTAGAACGAAGTACGTGTCCAGGAGGCAAAGACCGAAGCCGTGAGCTGTGTGAAAACAGTAGGAGAAAAACGACCTACGCGTCGTGCTATTGTCAGTGTTCTTCTATAACCGCTGTTAAAATTTGTTAAAGGTCCATTTCATGCATCTCGAGTAGTTATGTTGATGTCATACGCGAAAAATGTCAACTGTTGATGGAGCCGTTGAGAGTTAGGGCCATTAATAATAGTTTATGTAGTCCTACAGATAATTTTGATAATGATACTAATAGTGATATGGTAGGTAAGGTATGTTTTGGTGTTGAGGATAGTGGGAGTAGCAGGTCTTCGTGTCAGGTTTGCCCCTGTTTGGCAGAAGATGGTAGGTACAAAAGGAAAGGTGATCAGAAAATTCTAGGGGCAGTAAGGAAGTCAAGCATAGATAAGTTAGTTCGTAGTTGTAGATGAGTTAGTTTAGGTGTCAAAAGTACCTAATGTAGGTAATAGAGTGGAGTAGTTTTAGTAGTAAAACCGGATTAGTTGTGTTGTGATGTGATATGATATTTGCTATTGGGTTAAATAGGAATATTTTGTCTTTTGTTGAGTATGAGATTTGGACGAATAGAGAATCGATAGTGATAATGAGATTGTTTTAGTTAAAGCTGCACATACTGATGTTCTGCCAACTAGTTAGAGATACCACCAATTGTTATTACTCTCAGTGGCTGTCGCGTTAAAGTAACAAGCAGGTTAATTTCTTAATGTTTTTCTTTTACCGGGGGAGGATGTTAGAGATGGTTTAGTTCCACCTTTTCCGTAGCACCTACTTAAGTTTTTTAGTTTTTTGTTTGCGAAGATATATATTGTCACTTGTTTTTTCTAGTCAATAACTTTTATTTGTCACATACAAAGAAATACAATTTAAATTTTTATGTGTATTTCTCGTTTTTTTTTTCTGAACCCCTTCTCATCAACAGCAGATAAACATATGATGCCCTGCAAGAGTACAGCAACATCTAACTTGTTCTAAAAAATTTACGCAAATCATTACTTGATTTCAAGCATTTTTGTGTTTGAACATTCTCTCGATCTTATATTCAATTTTTCATTAGTTTCCAAAACATTAGATAGAAAGTATGAACAATTTTTAAGCTTAGAGAATAAGCAATGAGAGCTTGGTGTGAGCTTATTGGTTGAGTGTTTGGTGTTCATACGTAATTATTTTACGTAAATTTTGCTTAAAGTTCTTGTGAACATTGTTTCATCATTAGTTTTCTTATCGTTCAAATGTAAATTCTAAGTCCTAAAGTAAGATAAAAGTTATTGATGAATATATCACTGTTACGAAAACTTCGACAATGTTGGAGCATCCATATGGCAACAGGTTGACAAAAACTGATGAGCATGTAATAACTTCCATGGTAGGGGAAGCGCATCCGTTCTTGCAACTGCCAAGTGGGGGCAGCGACGCGTGCCGGCACGCTTGTTGCGCTCAGAACGCTTATGTAACGGACTTTGTTTTAATTATTCTTTACATTCTCTTGTAAGTAAGAATTTGGACTATTTGCTTCAAGGTTATAAAGATAGTGATTGTGTTCTGGCGTAGTAGGGCAGTATTTTCTGCCTCCGTGCTCGTAAGTACCAAAGTTTCTAGAGTTAATCACGGATTGGGACAAATAACACAAATTTCTAATTTTGTATTATTGTATGAATGCGATAGGCAAGCTCATCCAATCGCACTAACAAAACATTGACCAAATAAATATCCATCAGAAATTCGGTTAAACACTTCGGAAAAACTGAATTAAAGTTGCAGGTTTTATTTACAATCATGATTTACAAGACAATATTCTACTAAAGGTTATATTGTAGATCCGATGAGATAAGATTGGTTAAGAAGTTGAGGCATTCGTCGGCGAGCCACAAAGGGACGAACTGTCTCTGCTCGGTGATTAATTAGAGCCCGGAGTACTCGTAGCTGGATTGAACATTCCACTTGTGCCCTTGAATTATTCACTAGGAAACTGGCTAGGTATAATAGAAGAACACAAAAGCTCGCCGTAAAAGCTAAACATGAAGATAATGAATAATTAATGATCCCTAAAAAACATTTATATTTTTTAAAGGACGATATTGGGTGACCGGGCTTGGTTCTCGATAAATTATCCATTTATCGAGAATCAAACCCAATAACACGAATGAAATTGCTTCTATCATTTTCCAACAACAATAAAGTTTAAGGAACATCTCAAAGTTGGATACAACATCAAAACATGATTGTATCAAGCTGATTTGTTTGAAGAAGCAATATAACTGTTATTATGATTGGTAAAAATGTTTCTCTTTCCTACCAAAACAAATGGTAACCCAAATCGCATCTATATTTAATTCTACTCGTTATTACCACGGAAACCTTGCGATTATATCGCCTGATCCGAGCGAGTGCTTACTTTTATTGTCGCATCACGGTATCCCTGTAACCATTCCCGGGAATAAAACGCACGATCTGAATTCGGCAGTCAAGTCTTAAGCGGCAGCGTTTTATGACGAAGTGTACGAGTATTCAAAGACCGTTAAATATGTTGAATATTTTCAAAATTTGAAATAAATCCAATTTACCAGATTTAACTCGCGTTTAATTAGATGTTACATTATTATTATTCACCCGGATTTATTTACCAATTTACCGGATTTATTATTATATCTCCGGTAAATTGGTAAATAAATCCGGATTTATTATTATAAATCCGGTAAATTGGTTTTATTTCAAATGTGTAGTGCTCGCGAAAATGTAAGACAATACTATTTTCAAAATTGTTTTGTAGCTTCTTTATTTAACCTTTCTCTTCGCTCACTAGCACGCCGGCGTCGTAATCGAAAACTTATTGGCCGTTTATGTGGACAAGAGGCAAGCTACATCTGAGTTTGACTATACCTACTTCACAATTTAAAATCAAATGTTAAAGGTACGATTCGTAAAAGAGCAGACACATAAGAAAGAAAACACTTTTAGGAAGAGTACACTTTTAAGAGAAGTAGAGCATAGTGTTAATGATGTCTTTCACTTAAATAAGCACGCCTTTATAGAATAACAAAACTTTTGTTATTTTATGTCCAGTCCCCTAAAAATTAGCTTTATTTATGTCATGCAAAATTTGGTTCATTAATAAACTGTCCTTAAAAAGATAATAATTAGTTCGGGTTTTCAATTTACAGAATTTTGAAATATGTTGAAATTGAAAATGCTATAGATAAGACCCCACCAACTCATTACCTCCTCTTTATTTTACAAAATCTTTTGTCATACTGTTTATTACATGCATGAGTCATCAGAATAAGTTGAAACGTAAGATTTTTTATCATAACAAGAAATACATGTCTTATGCGCTTACATAAAAATATATCAACTAACATAATAATTTGTAAAAGTAACGAAAAATCTTATACATACACTTGCACCATACTTCAACGGACAAAATATTCGCAATTTCACTAAATTACAAAACCAATGCTAGTTTGCCTTCTTTAGCAAGATTATAGATCTTAGTTTACAAGTTTGCACAGAATATCGGGTTATGCCCTGAGGATCACATTCCCCGAGGATCATGTCCAGGAGGATCACGATTGGTTTTTACCTTCATGAACTTAATCAATACTAAGTTCAGCTTAAAAGTACCGTCAGCAGAAAAACTGGTCGTTCAAATTTTAATATGTAGGTATATTGAAAAAATAAAAGTCTTCTTTAGTAATCACAGGTTGATTTATTATCACCATATTTCTTTTTGCGATACAAAAAATACAACTGGAACTTTTCAATCAGTCTTTTCAGAACAGGTAAAATCAACATTATTTAAAACAGATATAATAATAATAATTTAGGCACCCAGTCATTTTGAAATGTAAATTTTAACATAAATAATCATTTTTTAAATATTACTATCAATTAGGTATACATAACAATTAAAAACAATCAACTTTTGTAAAAAAAACAATATCAACATTTTAAATTACCTAGTCTTATCAAAACATAAAAAAATGATAATTATTAAAAAATACGTATAAATTATGAAACTTATCTTTAAAGGTCTCAAAATACAACAATAAGTCTTTTACAAATTACAAATAATTACAAATAATCAACTTTAATATTTTTTACAACACAAGCATAGTCTAAATTTTTCACAGTCATTTTCAAACATTATTATATAATCAACTAAATATAAAATACATATGAAAAATATGGTACTTAACTATAAAGATCTCAAAATACAACAATCAGTCTTTTAAAAAATAAGGATAATAATTATAAATAATCAACTTTAGTATTTTTCATTCACAGTTATTTTCAATCTGTCAATAAATATATCAGCTTTTAAACACAATTAAAATTTTTCTTTTTAGGAGTTAGTAGCACGATTTTACTAAGGTTTTCCGTAAAAATACTTATTGCAATATGTCCTTCTTCATATTTTTTTGTTAGTTTTGCGATAGTTTTTTCGTTGAGAATACTTTGTCGCTTCTTTTTGGTAATGGGCTCCCTTTTGAATCGTAATTTGTCTTGTGCCGTATCGTAAGTTGCTATGTCAGTCATTATAATTTGTAGAAATAATAATAATGTAGGGTTTGAACCCAAATGGCACTGCAATCTGTTATTCCATGCCTCCACTAAATTAGTGCTCCTGTGCTGTTCTTTATAACAACACCATTTAGCAATCATGCCATCAGGCTCCAGCCATTGTTCGACAAAATAGTCGTTAAACTTAATAACTGGCTCAGCTGGAAAACTGTTTTCCATCATCGCCAACCAGCCATCTTCTATTTCATGCTGCGGAAGATATGCCAGGCAAATGCACATTCTCACATATGACGACGTCTCTTCGTGATCCAGTAATCCTAATGATTTTGCCTTTCTGTACACGCTCCTTTGAAAATGGACAAAACATCCGTGTATGGCGGCATCTGGAAAAACATTTTCAATAGCACTCATTGTGGCTGCTTCAAAATCAAGGATGAACTTTTTGGGGTCGAAGTCTGATAAAGATTCTTTGATTTTTTTGAACATTGTGATGTACGTGCTTGTAGACTTATTACCAAGAAGTACATAGAAAATTGGTACTATATTTGCTTCATCTTGATTATTGGTCTCACTTATGTCCCCGTGTATAGTGTAAATCTGTTTAAAAGGTACAGGGCAACAATCAAATGTGCCGTCACATAAATAGACTTTTACATTTTTTAGGCCCTTCCGGCCTTTTGGTGACACAAATACAATAATCCTATTGTTTTCTTCGACATAATCCACCAAAAGATTAGCTTTAAATTTTTCAGGTACAACAACATCAACCGGGTTTCTGAATGATGTTTTTTGTACCTCCAAATCCTTGTTTCTTGATCTGTATAGTGAGCTTTTTAGGGTTCGAAATGCCGGTATTTCAGCACTGGGCCCTATGTGCTTTAATGTAGCCATTTTTTTTTTTCGTATATTTGCTGAACTGGTCGATAATTTATGCCCACTTCATCCTTTAATTGATTGACTGTCTCACGCACTTCATTTTTGAAAAAGTCTGGTACACATTGTGGTATATAATTTACTTGTATTTTCACAAAATCACTTTCAGTGTCTAATTTTACAGCACCAACACATTTTAATTTTCTTCTATTACTGCAGGTCCACACACTACTTGAATTTTTATTCTGTCTAAATAAGACATAGGCATGCCCAGCATGTAATAACCACTTTCCACCCAATCGATTTTTCGTGAATTGGTAATTGGGCTCGCGCCCTTTAGATGGACCTGCTTCCGACATGTTGGATTGACACACTGAACTATCTCATCAGTTGCAAAAATGGTTGCAAATAGCATAAGCAAAATTACTTAGTATACGTGAAAGAGATACAATTATAATTACGTCGCAAGAGTAAGAGATATAGGCATACTACCCATCCCAGCCGCACTGGCTTTATTGTTTGTTATTGCCTGCTCCCTTTTTTAACAACCCGACGGGCTGTGTTTCCAAAATTTGAAATAATTATTGTAGTCATAAATTATAAAATGTAATTTGTTTAGAATTATTTGGTCATATTGTAGTTGATTTTAATTTTTGATAAGTAAATTGTGTTATTAAAACTACGATCTAACATTTATTTTTAATACTAATTACAAATATATATACAGTGTAAACACTTTATAACGAAACTCAAGGGACCGAGCATTTTTTATCGTTATAGAGAGTTACCGTTATATGGAGTGAAGAAGTTTTCTCCCTTTTCAATCGCACATATCACATATACTTTTTCGTCAACTCATAACGCTTTTCTTTTACTGGCCATGTTAAACAGTTTCAAAGTTAGTTTACGACTGATAATACGATAGGTGGGTTTTTAGTTCGATACCATCATTTTCAAGCAAACCAAGCACGTGTTTGAGGTAATAGGCAATTAACAATAACCAAAGCAAGACGGCTGTTTACGACCTCAGAAGTTTCGGGGCCTCAAAGAATAGTCGGCGTCTTTTAGTTTCGGGTCCTCAAAGAATAGTCGGCGTCTTTTGTAACCTGATAAGATAACATAAACAATAACACCGATAATGACGATTTTCTGTGTCTAAAAATGAACACATTTCTTCGTAATAGAGAATGGCTGCTGCGCTATAAAGAGTGTATCAAAGTGTGGGTTTTAAGGTAAACCAACCAAATGTGATCTTTTCTATGTCATAGAGAGTTTATCCTTATAAAGAATAATGTTATAAATAAACTAAAAATATATTTATTTATAAGATATATAAATTAATATATTTTTTGTTAACGGTACAAGTTAAACACAACAGAAAATACAACAAAAGTAAATGCAATCACATTTATCGCATTCGTGATCCTCCGGGACGTGATCCTCGGGGAATGTGATCCTCAGGGAATAACCCAGAATATCAGCCAAATAATCTCTGTTGAAAAGTTTTATAAAGTATATTTAAAAAAAAATATTTTTAGTATGGTTTCAAAATGACCAAACTTTGATACGAAAGTGCATGAATCTTATCATCCATATCCCATTCAATTTTAATGCGTTTCGCATTCAGTCAAATTTGATGAGGCTACTCGGATCCTAGGATGGGTCGGTTTATTGTACCAGGATGAGCCTGGATCAACGGCTCAGCGCAGCGGCCAGAGTCATTGTGAGCTGAATGCCAAGGCCAAGTAAATAACAATTATTACTACATCCTCAACCCACTATATGTGGCGTCCAGCGCAAGATACTGATATGTGTATGCAACTGCATACACATATCTTTAGCTAGAGAACTGCGGTGGTAAATAGTGGCAATAAACAAATTAGATTGATATAAAAGAAAAAACACTACAACATTTTACAATACAAAATAGTATAAGTCGCTTACATTTCATATCTACGAGCGGCGAACGAAGAGAGATATACCTTTATTATGGAACACACTAGAATTTGACTTTCATTAAGTAGGTAACCTATTTAATAAGGAATAGATTTTAAAATAAAAAAAACAACCGTTCATCACGAAAATATTCGAATTGATTCTCAAACGGTTTTGTATTGTACTACTCTGTTTTCATTGTGTGCAATCTTCGATATGTAGATAGCGTCCACAAACAATACCTGAATAAAACACACATGTTCAAGCAGATTGCGGTAATGTTGTCGTGACAAAGATAACAGTAATATTCTAAGCGATATGTGCCTCGCGTGTCAGTGCACGTAACCCGTCAAACGCAATGACAGCGTTTATCATATAGGGAGACCATAATAAAAAATATGTCCAATAGGGGAAAGTAGGTAATTCCGAACGGGGAGTAATTTTGCAAGAGGGTCTCGACCCCGTTCTAACACATCTTTTGCCGAAAAGTATCATTTCGCCCCTTAACAAGGTACCCGTCCGTCCGCTCCTTAACCTGGGGCAATAATATTTTTATAGTATAAGAGGCGAACGGGTCCGAGACCTGCAAGAGGCCGCGTATGTTTCATGATAAAAAGGATAGTTGATAATCTCTTTCTGGTGGCTGAAAGAGAGAGAGAGATCCGTGTTCAATGCTAGGCACTCATCATCTAGGGTCTCTGCTGTACTCGTGAAAATGAGCGCATGATCTAATGAGTTCATATCAAAGTGTTCCATCGAGTGTGGTCGCACTTGGCTTGCGGCTGCGCCTTGCAGTATAAACTTAAGTGTTTTCTAAGTGAATAGGATTTGATGACGTAAAATGAATAAAATAAAATAAATTGGGTAAATACTGTTAGTAACACGAAGTAGTTCTTCTTGTTACTAACAGTATTTACCTACATGTTATATGCCTACGTTGACACACACACACACACACACACACACACACACATTCTAAGCCATAAAACTTTTCCAACAGGACAACCCTGAATTATATTGGCAATGTAAATGATAAGCTACTTGAACACACCTTCCTTCTTTACTTTAAAGACTAAGTACAATAGATCCGGAAGGGTCGAAGTGCATCTTGGCGTGATCACGGCCCCATTAAAAGTTAGGATACTTTAAAGACTCCGCCGGCGCTTGCACATTAGTCCCCGCAAATAGCAAGAAGAGCCCCTATGAATGGAGTATTATACTTAATAGGCTACCTGTTCGAAGGCAGGTGTGACGCGGGTCCTATTGTGTGGGTGACCCATTTATACGCCGACTATCTTTACATGTTCAGTCTCTCCATAGCCTGTGTCTAACGACTCAAGATCGATTGTGTCCAATACCTAGGTATAGGATTGAGTTTTTCTGTGCTGTGTCGTGGCAATTGAGAAACGAACGATCTTAGCTGTATTTTTTCATCTTTCGAACTACACATTAAAAATCTATTGAGAGGTGCTTCAGAGATTTTAAAAGATAATGATTTGGATTTTTGTATGCTTTGTTGCGGTAATAACTAATGATTGAATTTTAGAATATGCTGTGCGATATAATTACGCTCATAAATAAATCAGAGATTAGTTATTTTCTTAAATTCTTGGAAGTCTTTGATTTTGTCGCTATCGCCAAAGGTCGCGGGTCTCCGTACCCGACATGTCAGACACGGTTAAATTTTAATTGTATGTCATAGATTTATGACGTCTGGCTGTAGATTAAGGTTGGTATATTAAGTATTCATAAAACAAGGTCTAAAGCTTAAAATAATTTAGCGTAAGAATATATTTCACAGAGAACTTTTTAAAATGGGAAACATGATCAAAGCATGTTTTGTCTCTATTTTTAAATGTACCTATGTTCATAACTATAATATCTCTAATGTTTATGAAAGCACCTATATGACTCTTTTGAACATATACTTAACTCTATGTGCGTGATGTTATGATAGAGACAGTAAATTAACGGCTCCGGAGACTGGCACCAGTGCTCCTGGGTATGATGGTGGAAGGTGGATCAAGTTCAAAAAATAAAATAATTAGTTAAAGCGGTTGCAGTAACAACCGGAACCAACGGTTTAAAGTGCCTTCCGAAGCACGGAGGAGCTCGAGATAACAAACTTTGGTTGACCCATCCCTGGATCGACAATGGCGAACGTTTCTTTGTTTTTAGTATCGAAACTAGAACGCTCAAACCAATACCGCACGGAGCTCCTCGGCCACCGAGCTCCTCCGACCACCAAACGACCTACTATGCCACTGAACCCTTACTGTTAATTGATGGTGGACAGAATGTTTAAGAGAGCTGATAACAGGAAACGGATTTATTGGTAAAAAGTACATAAAACGAAGCGAAGAGCCAAGCGTGGCAGCAGCCGAACGACTAACAAAATCGCTCTACACAAACTGACTGACACGGATCTAAGTGAAATAAACTAAAACTGCATAAAAAATAAAAATCAACAAAAAGGGCTGACTGACTAAGCAGCAGTATTGAATATTAGAAATATTGTTGTAAAAGCACTATTATTCTATTTCTTGCAACCTACGTACATAGTAATAATACAATTCTGTTCGAAGTTAGCCTTACAGCATCTATAGAGCTTTCAACATAGGGGATGTATCCGGCAGCTCCTGTATAGGGGAAACACAGGCTATTTATAATGTTTATCCCCACTGATATTAATGGAGCTGTGAAACCTATTAACGTCGTACTTTGTGTAAGAGATACTGATAAATAAGTATTCAATTAGGTTGATGTTATCGATAGTCACATTGTGTTAAGGCGTTGAGTTAGATCGAGAATATGCAACTTTTTTATTGTGAATTCAATCATATTTTTCCTGTAGTACTTGTTTTCAAGTATGTTAGAGTTTGCTAACCATTAAAAAAAGTCTTCTCATTCCTTTTTTTCGTTTTATGTGCATACAGACGAATGTTAACTCAACACGCTACATCGTCGACCCCCTCTTAACTTCTCTCGGAGCTGGGATCAAGTGGAAACCCATTTTAATAAAAAAAACTATTGGAATTATTCTCACAAGGGATTTTTTCAAACATCAATTAGTCTTTTAATAAATCAATAATAATATTTAATCATTTTAATTTAATAGGTCTATGTGAGTGTATGATATAAATAAAACATCCAATTTTTCGCTTAAGTTACACGCGTGCGTTATTCGTTGTCTTTTTCTATCGCTCTGCAAGATGAGACAAGAAATGTAGATATGACTACATCTACATTTTTTGTCTTTGGAATATCAACGCATCTGCAATATCTAGTGTTAGCTTGAACTTATTAGGTGATCTGTTGGCAGTAGTAAGAAAATTCCTCAGATTTTGATCGAACATACGAACTTAGAGTATGTAATCCGGTGAGCTACTTTCTCCCTAGGGGGAGAATGCGGACACTTTTTTAGGTGATCTGATCACCTTCATTCTGAAGACGGACGCTGTGGTGACGTGTGGTAATTTATAACCTACATATATTCAGAATGATCCGGAAAAGGGTCCGAATCCATTAGAAGTAGCGTTCGACAGCCGGCAACACAAAGAGTTATTTCATACATTTTATTAATCATCAATAACATGCAGACTACCTACTATTCTTTAGGAGGGCAACCGGCAAAAGTAGTATTAGAAAGTAGGTACCCACCTAATATATTTAAGACAAAATTTAGAACTGGTGAAGGCAAAAAGTGGTGTCATTAATAAGATAGGCTATTTTCATGACATTTCTATGAAATAATGCCAATGTTATATTATTTCATACAAATGTCATGATATTATCAAATGAATAATATGTTTTTGAAAGTGGCAAACAATTTCTACAAACTAATATAGCCCATGTTTCTTATTTATCGCCATGTCGACGGAACTACCCTGTATACCCAATTCAAATACACATAAGAATGCATTACGTCGCACGACTGTTCATAAAAACTTTCAAGTTGAAAATATTAGCAAAAAAACAAACCGATTCTAACAAAATTCTGCCATGCATAAGAAGTCGTAGTCTAAAACGTTATGAGAGGATTAAAAAGTCAAAACGAAAAGTCTAATAATAAAGAAATTATTATTGGCAAATTTTTGTTTATATGAAAAGCTAAAACCACTTTTTACTCATCTACTGTGACTGTTTTTTTTAAAACAACTATTTTAGTTATACAAGCCTGACTTATTAGATTCGGTTTGTTCATTTCCAGTATTTTCGACTTGAAAGTATGTGTGACAAACCACACTGTGTAAACCCCCATAAGTTTAAATTAGTTGTTATTAATTGTGGTTTTAACGTAAGTGGGCACAATTAACAAAGCACGTTCTTTCGTACTGATTTATACCTTACTGTTACAATGTTGATTGAGTTTTATTTTCACTATTATTGCTTAGGGGCTATAAGAAAGAACGTTTCATACCTTTACACCTGGTGTATAGGTTCTCATGTAAGTGACAATATTGTCTTTTTGAAAAACAGGTTTTTTCAGAATTCAACCCCTAAAAGGGGAAAATGGGGTGACAAACTGACAAAGTTCGAAAATCGACATAAATATTTTTTGTATGTTTTATTGGTTCGCCGAATACGAAAACAATAACGATTTTAAAATGTGATGAACCATTATCCCCTATAAGGGTTCCGTTTTTCATTTTGAGGTATGGCACGATACTCGCGTTATCCTAATAGGTTTTTAAATTGGTATTTGGTTCCATCGCGATCGTCGTTCGGTCGGCGCAGGGAGACGGGAGGAGTACTCATCGGAAAACTAGAAGTAGTAGTAGAATTCAAGGTGCTGTCGGAAAGTAGTTGCCTGCTTGCTTTTTATTAGTTTAGGCTTGCATTTTATCTAAAATGCAAAAAAAAACATGCTGTTATATCACTATTTGACACGTTCCCCTTGGGCTTATAAAAGTATGATAAAAGTCTTCGATTTTTATTTTAATAAGTATCAAATGAAATTCAACAGTTTTGCCGGTTCTCAAAATGTATCCTGAATTTTGTTCGGCTTATTTCACTAAACTCCAAAAAATTTTCCACTTTATCTCCAAGATTCTTTTTTTAATGAATATTTTATTGGCTTATTCCTCTAAATTTTAAAAATCTTTTAACGGTGTGACCATCGTTAAGTAATCTTTTTACCATAGTACTTCCATTCAAGACAATAATATTAGGTTTTACATAGTTCTTCTGCAAAGTTCCCTTGTTCTGCTCTGAAACCTACCAATTTATGAGCAACTTCTGAATATGTACCTATATCTTTAAAATTCAGTTGTATCTTGAATTGTACTCATTGCTTTGCGCAAAGAAAGTCTGGTTTAAAATTTTAAACTATCCCGAATTTAACACGAGCGAAGCCGCGGGCAAAAGCTAGTATTTTTAGAACTAGGAAGATGTAAGTATCTACACAGTACGATAAAATCAGTTTCGAGACCAACACAATGAGTGACGCGCGCCCACACAAGTTATGTTTAAGGTTCCCACACCCTCTACTATGTTGTTTGAATAGATACTGTAGGCTAATAGCCTTAGAAACGTGTAGAGTGAGATGATTTAAAGCAATAATGGTAAAATAAATTAGAGACAGCAGTTATAAGATCGAGCTTCCACATAGAAAATAAACCTATACTCATGTTAAAAAGTTAACCGACAAGTGGTCACTTTTCTATGAAATAATGCAGCCAATGTTATAGTATTCTATACAAATCTCATGAAATTATCAAATAAATAAGATGTATTTGAAAGTTGCAAAACATTTCTATAAACAAATATAGCCCATGATTTGATTTAGTGTCGTAAATCAAAACACATACAGGATGGTAGGGATGACTTGTAAGAAGAGTCGCTATTTTTAATAATGTCTTCATATTCTAATAAATGATACCATCATCATCATCGGCTTACGCCCATTACTGGGCACAAGCTTTTTACATGGGGAAAGAAAAACAATTCAAGTAGTTTTTAAATATTTCTTTCAATTATATAAAAGCTTTGAGCTTTAGGTGTCCTGAAAAGTTATGATTTTGCACTTGCATTACTTAGGCCCCGTCGATACGGCAAATAACCTCAAAACATTAAAATACTAATAGTGCTACCTATGCATACATAAATTAATATTCTAAAACTCTTTTGGGAATCCTCAAAAAATCTAAAATACTAACAATAATAATAAATCCTAAGTTCAAAATCTCATGAACATCTGTTCCTTCCTTACTGGTCTTAAACCCAAGACGTAAAATGTTGTAAACAGGGTCACTGGCTATTTTTTCCCACGCATAGGTGGCTACCGTAACCTATAGACCCTCGTAGCACCTTGAGCACTACTCAGGCGTTGCCAACCGATTTCACAAAGTCGCCCCTATATCACTTTAGATCTTGTGAAAAGTAAATAATTTAAAATTAGTCACGTCAAACTATTAAACACACGCAAGTTTCGAAGTAAATGGTTTAAACAGTTAAGCCATAAAAGCTTTTAAAACGATATTTGAAACTAATTGATAGAATCTATTATAGGAAAATAACATCGATGAAGCTTGTTTAGTTCATTTATCGGGGCACGGAATTTAATAAAATCGATACAAACTCTATTTTATAGCAAATAGAATTGGCATGCCAATTCACAAAATTTTTCAAACAAAGTAGTAACTATCTCTTTTTGAATGACCTAAAACGAAGGTATAGTATTACATTTTTTTTTCTCGAATTCGAACTCAGTGTTGAAGTTCGAATTCGAGAAAAAAAAATCATACCCTTTTTGAATAAATGAGAAAGTTTTACTTTAGTTCTTGAAAACTTTTTACAGGGTCAGTAACGCGCAAGTGATTTCTGCCCCTAGTGTTGCAGGTTGCAAGCGTCCACAAACAAGCTTAAATAAGTATAGTCTTTGTTGCTCATTTAAATATTACCAAAATTTATTTTTACCTACTTGGAATCTCGAATTTTTTGTGTGTGCTTTTCATTTCAATACATTTTCAAATGTCCCATTTCCAAGTTATTGCAAAAATATAATATTTTAGATCAAAATTAGATTACACTAAGTCTTTTCACTCTGAAGTGGGCTACTGTGGTAGGCTGATATTTATTATTACATGGTTCTACTTCTAATTAAAATTACAAAATAAAAATTTTTCAACAATTGCACGGAAAAACACGTATGAACCAACCACATGAGTGCTACGCGTGATGCGTTGTCTACTGCACAAGAGAAGCTTAAACCTCTTATTTACAGAAAAATGTGCATCTAAACGGGTTGAACGCCTACAGTAAAGCACGTGTCATTACATTATAGATAGTCTCTCTCTTTCTAGCATTATTGGTTCGTATGGGAGCGAAGAGTTAAAATAGAGCTTATCCTGCTGCGCCTATGGAAGCTCAGGAATTTCAAGTGATAAAGATGAAAAAAACAGTTTGGACATGTATTTGAAGTGCATTACTTATGACGAGTATGGTAATTGGATTATATTTTTTTCTTTTATGAAAATGTTTTTCATCATTTGAGATTAATTTTTACAAAGGTAGTAGGTATGTGATTTATCAATGTAACATGTAGTGCGAATTAAATGCGGTAAACAGATTTTAATTTAAAGAGAAGTTTAAACTTTAAAGCACTTAAAGGCATAATTTCAAAAAGAATTTTGCCTTTTGTTTATTTTTTGTATTTTTATGCATTTTAAAAACAAATTAGGCAAAAATAATTTTGACTAATAGGTTTCTTCTATAGATATAGAGGTATATTGTTAGAGTAGGGTAATTCCGAACGTGGGGTCACTCAGAAAAAGGGGCCGCTTACATCATGAATATAGAAAAGGATGAAGAGCCCATGCTAGTGCCTGGCCTACTGTAGGAATGGAAACCGGTAGGAACGGATTATCAATCATCGTTTTTCATCAACGTACTCGGTCGGTGTTACTCTGCAAAAGAGCTGTAATTTTATCAAAGATACTAATAAAAATTGTTACATGACAAATTTTTAACTCACAACAATTATGTACCCTAAATTAACAATCACTGGGCTACTTAGATATCAGATAAAAATTCTATACAGGTACCTAGTCTTCATTGCAGTTTAATGTAAAGAGTAAGAGTGGATTTGTATCTTTAAGAGACCTCTTCCAGCAAACCCATATTTATGTGTAAGACATCACTTTGTGGAAAGCAGGCAGCACCGAATGCTTCAAAAATAATAAAACAATATACATTTTATTTAGTACCAATACAATTGATACTAATACATAATCTGAATAAATATACCAATATTGTAAAATATATGTAATATAAGAATAATATAACAAAAAATAATCAATAAATAATTTTCAGTTGGCAGCTATGGGAGATACTCGTCTCGTAATACCACAGCTCCCAACTCGCTTTCAAGACTACCCTGGCATTATTTTTTGATTATTTTTTCAGATAAACACAATATCAATTACATAAGCTCATCTTAATATCTATTTAAGCAGATACGCGAATTCATCTACATAATAAAACATTTCTTTAGCATTGTTTGTGCAAAATTGCTCGTATAGAGGCTGCCGAGTGCGGATATTGGCAACCGTAAACGGGCGAAACTGTGCAAATATGAAAGGAGCCCAATTTCCCATGTTTCCGAGCCGTTTTCAAATTTTATTTGCCGCTTACCAGGGGAATTTATGGAGGCTTAATACCTCTGTCGGCGAACCCACTCCCCGGGAAGTATATGTAACACCTCGTTTTAATTTGCTAAATTGAAAAAAAATATGCAGAGTAGGTACTTCTATTTTTAATAGATACAGTCAATATCGGAAACATCTGAACTCTCAGAGTGCACAAGATATTGCATTGTTTCACAAAATCAATTCTACACTACTACTATGATAGAATAGTAATGTTGTTTGTAGTGTAGCATCGCTTAAATATGTACAAACAAGTGAAAGGCGGCTCTAATGCTGTAGCAATACTGTTGCTTTTCTAAATCATAATAATTATTTAGAGAAAGCTAAGGTCAGATAATATTGGTGCTGACTGTACTTAATTTGTTATCCAAAGTAGCAGGTATTGCCACCAAAGCTTTGCACAATGCATAGTGTTGAAGGAAAAAAGTTCTTTAGTGTAAAGTGCAGACGTCAACATCATAACGGCCAATAATAGAATGAGCAGACCGCAAGCAAATTCAAATCCAGCGGAAGAATATTTTGTTCATAAATTCTAAAGGAGATGTGTCGTATCCGGACAGGTGTATGATGAACATTGTCTCAAAAAATCAGGAAAAATCTTCTTCGGGGAACATACGAAAAAAACGTTTTCATGTGAGTATAGTTCACTGGTACAAATTCAAAATGATTCGTCGTTTTTACCATTATTCACTATGGCAATATGGCGGGCGACACAGAAGTCAACCAACGGCTGTGTTGCATTTTTTCTATAAAAAAATATGTTTTTGTACCATGAGACAAAAGCAAATTAAAAAATGACAATTGAAAACTGTGCTGCATGTTTTTGCCTATTTTTTAGCATAGCGTACCTGGCCGGGTCTCCATAGATGACATTTAATATTTTTAAAGATTACCAGTGACCAACCAATAAGATCTTTTGGCTATGAAGTTCAATCCCATTATGTGTTCTGTTTCCTCCAAGGATTGCTAACCTTTCGCCTCTTACAAGCCTGCTGGCGTCTTCTACAATAGATAATTGTATCTAGTTTGTGGACAAATTACATAATATTTAAGAAATAAATCATTTTATGCAAGTATGGCACATGTAGACCGTGAATTCAACACTATCCATATCACCAACAATTATGCTCTTGCACCACAAAATAGTAGGTACATTAAAAATTGCGGTGAAAGCCGCTATATAGGACATGGTCACTGATTAATTCAGCTAGCGGCTCGTGAAATAGTTGCGCGAAAGGAGAAAATATGCACACAAGGTTGCGGATTTGCAAACGCACCATGGGCTAGTCCCTTGCATATATTCCCTATTCTGGTTAATTCATTATCCATGATTTCATTTTTATACTTTCACTAAAATACAGTGAATGTTTTTTTCCTTTATCTCTTTCTACCTTTACGTTGATATCATTTTTTATTTTATTTCAAACGACTAAGTTGGTAATCAACCTCACGGCCCGCTTGGTTGTAAGCGGTTACCGTAGCCTATATTACCATATTACTCATGCGTTGCCTACCCTGTAAAAATGCAAAGAAAGCGTTATGTTGAGTTGACAGTATAAGAAATCAGTCCTCCGCCTCTCTATGATCTCTTCTAATTCTGCTGTTGTATTTTGATCCAAAACTAATGAAACACTTCAGTTACAACGTTTTTGTATTGCGAATTTTTCATCTTTTATAGGTTTTGACATCAATAGTAACGATACCAATTGCTGCCTATCTGTTTAGGTAAATAAATATAGCGTTGGCACTCTGGCAACCCTAATGCAGGAATACATCACTACAGTTTAGTGATTAGCTGCGACCTTCTGTGCGGTAAACAATTTTGTTTAAGTTAAAGCGGACCGTCATTAAAAAACAGACAAAATTAATCCTGCCAAATGACAAATAACCAGACCTATACGTCCCTGAAACCATCATTACACCAAAAATCTCATATTTCGTGTTAGAATCACGTTAGCCTTTTGTTCAAAAATTAAGTTCTAACAAAATTGACCTATTTCGAAAAAATATTACATACCGGTGCTACCCCAGTCCTGCGCTGAAAATTTTCGAGTTAATACCACTATATAAACAATTTAAATGAGAAATTCACTGGCTTCTACTCCCAAGTACTATGTAGCTCAGTAGTTTGAGAGTTCACATCCCATCCTAGGATTCCTAGCAACTATAAATTGTACCATTTTGAGAAATATCTTGAAAACATTTATTTGTTGTTAAAAGTTTTTGCTTTCCAATTTTCTGTAAAACAATAATTTTCATTTAAAAAGGCCGATATGAATTAGGTAATTAAAATAATATAAAACTAGAAAAATTTCACGTCCTGAGGCGGGAATCGAACCCACGACCTTTCGCAATCCGGGCGACTGCTCTGACCACTGAGCCACCCAGGACTTGGGATATCCCTGTGAATTTTTTCTAGTCTATCTGTTTCTGCGTTTATGAGCTAACATCCACCCTGCAATGTCGAAATATTCTATCGCTTTCTTTTCTATTTCTTTTTTCTAGTTTTCTATTATTTTAATTACTAAGTAATTTTTCAAACATTTATAATAATGTTAAAATCAAAAATTATGAATTAGGTACTCCGCACATGACATGACTTATTTAGTCAAAAGCGCCTGGGCTAAAACTTCGGGTGACAGACATCATGGATATTCTATTGTATAGGAGACGCTCCGCCAGCGCATTAAGTGGCTAACTAAATACTAATTGTTTTCTTGAACGAATAGGGCATTAAATTTTAAACAAATTTAAGGCATAAAAATGAAAGTCTTTCATAGTTTGATGACAAATATAAGGTACTTTTACAATTGCATTGAAGCATCACTTATTATTTACTATAGTTATTTACATATAAAAATATCCAAACTAGAAAAAAAACCCGTCCTTAGGATCGAACCCGAGACCTTTCACAATCCGGACGACTGCTCCAACAATCTGAGCTACCCAGGACTTGAGATAGCCCTGTGAAAATCTCCTAGTCTATCTGTATTTGTATTATAAGCTAACCTACCCTACAATTTCAACATCCGAAACGAGTAAGTTCGGGGTATCGCTTTTAAATATTCTTTAATTTTATTTTAACATTATTATAAATGCTGGAAAAATATGTTTTTTACATATAAAAAAAATATCTAATCTAGAAGAAAATTCACGTCCTGAGGCGGGGATCGAACCCCGATACTATAGTTATTACATTACTTACAATAACAACACTTATTAGCAAAATGTACAACAAAATTACAACAATTTCCTAAATATTAATGATTGAAAAATAGTTTCTAACTCTGAAAAGTGAATAAGTAAATCCTTGTATCAATAATTTTATGAGTTATTATGAGTCACTTCAAAATGTAGGTAAGCAGGTACAAAACTAAAATCAGCCTAAAAGTGCTAACAAATAGAGGTAACATTTACAACTTATTACGCTCGCACATAACCTGGTTCTTTAGATTTCAAACGAAAAATCTAGACCGACAGAGAGTTACCCACGTACGGCTTGTGATGCCCGGAATTTGCACCTGCGTATACTTAGATACAAAAAATAGCCCCTGATAAGGTTGAAATACAGTTCAAAACTTCAAACTAGGTACAAATTAAATTAAGCATGATAGCCTTTTGTAAAAAAGAATATCAAGATTTCCATACATTTTTATGTCAAACGATATAGTAAAAATATACAACTTTAACTGAAATAATTTTCAATTTAAAAATAACATGGAATCAAGCATAATAAAAGTTGAGTTTAGACTGGTATTTTTAAAAATAGAACAATTTTCTAGGACCGAGCATGATCATTAATTTTGACCAAAACCGTGACGCTACTTCCGCGCACACCTTTATCTAAGAGACACAGGTGACAGGACAGACTATAATTTTTGTCTCTTTCACATGTCGTTATCAGCTGATGAATAGATTTTAGAATTTTTGATGATTCATTTTAAATAGCCTTATATTACCTGCTACATACAATTAAAATGATATTAACATAAAAACAAATAAGTCAGGTTTTTGTTTAAAATGTAACTCAATTAAAATTCATAATTAATAGGTATTTTAACATTGTTATTTATGTTGATTAAGAGTCTGCGTTTATTTGTTATAAATTTTATTAGATTAACGCCCACTAATTGGATCACAGGGGAAGCCAAATAAATTCGCAATTAACTAGTTACTCTTTGGAGATTCCCTTGAAAAAGCATTACCTGTCCTTGACCTATGTCTATGTGTTTAGAAAATACATTCCACTAATTTTGACAGTACTATAAATATATTATATAGGTACTATGTATTAAAATAAACAACAGCACCTACCGGTGTACGGAACCCACGGCACAAAACACACATGTGAGAAAATCACTGCTCCGCAATTTTGCACTAACATACACCCAGGAAAAGTCCACAGTGACACACAAAAAAGGATGGTTTCGACCTGCAGTGATTAACACAGAACACTAATATTTTTGAAAGCAAAATACGCGTTCGTACTGGCAGGTATGTAAGACTGACTAATTGTTTCACCACAGATAACAAAAGGTTGATAAAAAAATGGATTGTTCGAGCCAACAGCTCGTCTGTGTGACGTCTAACGTCGGGCGGTAATGTGATTTGAGCGGATTTGCATTGTAGGACAAGCTTGTAATATCGATATTTTATGTACAACTTCGCACAAATTTTTCTAGATTATGGAATTAGTACATGATCCATTAATATCGTGATTTCGTTAATATTTTATATTGCTCTCTAATTTGAAAAAAAAAATCATTAACCAGTAAATTGCAGAGAAAAATTATACGTACCCAGTACTGAGTATCTAGTATACTCAAAAGGCACATGCATCATCATTGATTAATGATACTAGTTCCAAATATAGTATAAAATAGGTATCTTAAGTCTAGAAATATAATAGAAAAATATCAAAACCACGGAGTTAACAAACCTTTGGATTTCTTCTGTTCTAAATTCTAAATACCTATTTTTGCATTTCAACTAAGCTTATAAATTAACGTATATCTGCACAATATCGAAATTGACACTAAGTATACAATTTTTTATTTATTAAAGTGTTATGAATAAAATTAAGTTTGCGAATGTAGGTAATTTTTAATGGAATAAGGCATAAACTGAATTGAGAACTCTCCACTGAAAAGAGTGTTTATTCGTAAACCTTTTATTATTTCGTGTATTTAAATCAGGTTTGTTGACCGGAGGCTCTACTGGAACACCTACTAGTCGTTAACACTAATTAACCGGCCCCTGACTAATGATACCCTCATTACACTTACGTAACAACTACAACTCCTAGAGGATCATTTGGGATTGCGTGGCTTTTACAATTTGCGTAACTAATGAATATTTGTCCATGCTGATATAAAAAGAGTATTGATCAAAATCAAAAATATATTAGGAAAGAAGAAGCTCTTTCGAATCGTCAAAAATTATATATTGTACTATATCTATCGACAAAAATTATGGTAATTAATGCTAAATTAAGTAAAGTATTAATCAACAATTATTTTTCCGTTACTTTATTTTTGTGATGTGTACAATAAAGTATTAAATAAATAAATAAATATCATAATGTATGTCTGTCTGTCATGTGATCATGTCGGAATTTACGGTAACTAATAATGTCTCTCGGTCTGTCTGTCATGTCTAATACCGATCCCAATAGTTGAAATACCGAGAAGATTCCGGCATTCCAATGATAGTCAACAAATCATCTATAATTATATTTGGAATTACCAGCAATATTATTATTTGCCAATGTAACTTACTGGGCATGCAAGGCATTTCATCTTAGGCCTCAAGATTACAACGCCTGCAATATCAAGTGATTTTACTTGTTATTGCAGATGTCTATAGGCTGCGGGGGTAATAAGTTATCACCAGGTTTGTCATCTAGTTGTATAAAAAAAAAGATAACATTCCTAAGCTACAAACACATACCGACATTAAGCATGTAGATACATTCTGTATTTTGAAATAATATACAACTTTGTATTTTACATCCTGTAAAGGAATCATATAGTATAACGGGTGGTGCCGACCTGACGACTATACGACAGTCAATTAAAACATGGGCTATATTAGTTCATAGAAATATTTTCAGCTTTCAAATACATTATAATCATTTAATAATTTTATAACATTTCTTTGAAATAATATAAACATGAGCTGCATTATTTTTATGGAAATCTTAAAAAATATCAAATGAATAAGATGTATATGAAAGTTGCAAAATATTTCTATGATTTTATATAGCTCATGTTTTATTTTATTGTCTATTGTTGTCACCACTCTGTATAAAATTGACCGACCTTTGACATAATACAATACGACAAAAGAGATGTTCCAAAAATGTATGGAGGATTGGAGACCCGGCCAGGTCTATGTATACTATCCTAAAAAATTGTCCATTTTCTTTTACAGAAAAAACTGTAACAGTCAAATATTCATGATGGCGGCTATGTCACTTTCGTGACGTTTTGTTGACTTCTATGACCCCCGCCATATTGCCATACTAAATGACTGTGGAATCGACAAAAAATTTCAACTTTTGTACAAACAAGCTATTTCTGAAAAATATTTTTTAACAAAAATAAAACCGACTTCAAAACACTAAAAAGGAAAAAATAATTCAATTTCAGTACCTAGTTACTTACCTCCTAAAATGAATTTTTTGGAGTTGGTGCTTCACTTTCTATTGTTTTAGTGTTTTGAAGTCGGTTTTATTTTTGTTTAAAAATATTTTTTTACATTTTTAAGTGATTTCCTAAGGTCAAAGTAAGATGGGTGACTGTCAGCACTATCAACTTGTCTGTCTCTCAATCTTTGGTTGAAATACATAGTAAAAGAATTATCTTCTAACTCCTAACCGTTAAGGAGTTGTACCTACCTTCCATCATCAGCTCATTAACATGAGATGATGGCTAACAGAAGCAAATACTTAATTAGCTTTGGAAAAAAGTAAAACATGTCATACGTGCCAATAAAATTTCGAGATTTGCCCTCGATTTCCCTGGGATCCCATCATCAGATCCTGACTTGGTGCCAATGGGACCACCGCTGGAGTATACTCTATCGAATAAAAAAATAATTTTGAAAATCGGTTCACAATTGACAGAGAAATCGGTTAACATACATACAAAAAAAAACATACATTGGAACATATTATAACCTCCTTCTTTTTTGAAGTCGGTTAATAATGAATTATTAGTATTTTTCCCAGATTCAGGAGCTTTTTCCTGATTTTTTAAGATAGTGTTGCTACATATACTTGGCCGGATATAAAACAAACGGGAAGACAAACTCCTTTGTCTACCCGAAGCCTTGTAGACATTGGTGCAACCAGTGTAACTAAGATTTCCAATAGGTAATTGGTGCAAGTTACGTCGGGTAAGTATTGAGGTTTTATATTGAACTGAAACCCTACCCTTTGAGACCAAACAAGAGCCGTTTTAACGCCGGCAACGGTAATTAAATTACCTAGCCTACAAGAGTCCTCACTCTTTTAAGATTAAAACCTCTTTGCTGACGCTCTACCACCGTAGAGCCAGCCGTAGTCGCTCATTGTTGCGACCCTGGTATAATTGGAGACTGGTATAACATAACAAACCTAGTAGTGATACCAGTATATACACCAAATGGACAACAAAATGCAGACTTTTGAGGTATTGATTGATTAAGTTTTTTTTTAACCAACTAGATAAAAAATCAGCTGACGGACCACCTGGTGGTAAGTAGCTACCGTCGTCTCGTACATAGACACCTGCAATAACAAGGAAAAAATCGGAGGTGCGTTGTCATCCTGAGGCTTCCATGCCTATTACTTATTACACTGCTACCTTTCCCTTCAATCCGAAACACTAAGAACAGTTCCACGGCTGAAATATGCAGTGGTACCTAGTACCCCTACCCTTCATACGGGTCTAACAAATAAAAAGAATTTAAAAAATGAACATATTTTCATTCAGTGCAACCAATGCAAGTTCGATTTATTACCCACTCATCTCATTTTGTAAGCAAGTCTTGACAATCATAGATTATTTGATACATTTAAAAATCATAATTGTGTAAATGACTCAAAGGTCGTAGCGTAGTCTTATCAAAACCGGTTAGCATCATTCTTTTCCATGAAATTGGGGGACATTGTGTACTTGAGTAGTAGGTACTTACTTAACAATGTCACAATAGATGCTTAGTCATGGAATAACATTTATTATCTACATTTTTCATCATACAAAACTGATTTTGAAAGATGAAAACATAACTTACAAAGTTGAGAGCTGAGAGACGATTTACGCCTATTATTATTATTTGTTCTGTGATTACTGATTATGAATAATAAAAACAAATATCATCTATAGATTTATTGGCTAGTTATATTAAATATTTATATCTTTTGAAATATGTATGCCTATACATATTTCAAAAAGATTAAAAGTTAAAGATTTATGTACTTTATTGCCGTGAGCTCCTGGTTGTATAAATATAATTTGAATATGGCTTATAGGTATTACACATATGAAAAAAAATATTAAACCAAAGTACTTCGGTTACATTTGTAGTAACCAAAATTTAGCGAGGTATAATTACAGTTTATTTCATTTAACAAATCAGTGCATCTTCTAAGCAACTTTATTATTGGCTAGGTGTTACCATAAGTTATTTACTCACTTTTTTAAACTACGGGCAGTCGAAAGATCATTTTTCAGTGTAGATCTCAACTTTAAACGATAGTGTAAAAATCATAAAATCAACACAGGCGTTGAGATTTGATAAAATTAGCAATATTTCGAGCGATGCATAAAATAGGAGATACCTAATAAACTTATTATGGAATTATGGGACAATATACTTACAGTAAGTAAACTATACAAACATAGATATTAGAGTAATAAAAGTCGGTCAGAACAATACACGTCTCGGTGGCTTGCAGGAGAAAGTGGAAAGTTGAAATATTATTTCATTACCAGTTAGTTCAGTTATTATCACTTTTACAGCTTTGGCGTATCTGCAGTTAATCTTATAGGTAAATATAAAATTTGACGCTGTAACCAAAAATTATAGAAAAAAATATCTAAGCTAGGAACAATTCACATCCTGGAGAGGAAACCGAACCCGCGATCAAACTTTCACAATTTGGGTGACTGAATTTAGATAAGAACTTATAGTGAAATTTAATTATGTTTTACCTGTTTAGTACTTTGAAGCCGGATTTTATTTTTGTTTTAGGTAATATTTTATGTTTTTGTCTATAGCTAGATGCGTGGCCGCCAGCCTAATGACTGCCTGTCTGTCAGTCGCTGGTTGAAACCTTGAAATACATAATATTGTTTTCTTCTAGCTCTTGGCTTCTGATTGTTGAGGAGTTCTGACCGTTATCTCCAAAGTTCATTTAAACCTCTACCAATCTGGTAGATAGTAGTATATCTACACTTAAACAGATAAAATTTATCGACTTAGTGTTAGAGAAAAAAATCCCAGTCTGAGAACCTTTTACTTTTTGAAGTCGATTCAGAACTACGGTACTTAAACAAGCTTCTTAACTTTCTCGCAGACACTCGCTACTTTCATACACTGCACCTACTAAAACAACTCGTGTGTCACTAACGACACCCCTAGTTACTTAAAGAAAGACACCATTAAACACAGTAATTCAAACAATGGTCCATCTATGCGACAGACCAACAAATGCGTGAAACTGTTTAGCCATTTGAATATCAATACAGCATCGAACCCGCTGTCCCCAATTATCGGCACACCCAGAGGCGAGCCGCTAGCCGTGGGAACTGATTTACATACGAATACCCTAAAATGGCAACATTGATTACTATACTAACAACTGTGACAACAAATGTATGTATGAAAATTTTCATACTTTTAGCCGAATTTTCTGTATACAGAGCATGACGTCAAATTTTTTCTATAAAACAGCTTATTATCTAAATAACTTTATATAAGTACTGCTTGGTAATACAAACCTGCCATAGTTATGCCTTGCAATATTGTTATTGTCACAGTTTAATATTGTAAACAAAAACATAACCTTTGATTTTGATAAGCTTAGCATATTATAAAAATACTACGTAGGGAAAATTGATTGCGCATTAACAGACTGGACTATGGACTGCAAAAAAGTGTGTGCCATTCCACTTAGTATAATCAAGTCATCAGAATTTGCACGAATGCGATACTTCTAAGCGAACACTTATTGTGTACAAGTGGTACCTAATAGTACCTATATGGAGAAATTATCATACCTTGGGGTGTCGTTAGGGCCGATTTTTCAATCCTGAATCTAGGAAATAATTATGTCATTTTGACAAATTTTCTATAGTAATCTATAGAAAATTTGTCCGTCAATTTGTCAAAGTTATTCTCTGGATAAATCTTATCTGGGGATTGAAAAATCAGCCCAAAGTAGAATAGACTGGCTAACTAATACAGAGTGGTGCCGTGAATACGACAATAAATTAAAACATAGGCTATATTAGTTCATAGAAACGGTTTGTCACTTTCAAAAACATCGTATTCGTTTGATAATTTCATGACATTTCTATGAAATATTGCAGTCAATGTTATATCATTTCATAAATATAACATTGACTGCAATACCACCACCCTGTATGTAATCTGAATACTTGTTTCTTTTTGTTTTCTGTAGGTATCTAATATATATTATGGGAAGTTGACATTTTTTTTTATTTCATGAATAAGAAGTATATAGCTCACAGAGAAAGATTTTAAACGAAATAGTATGTCAGGATCAATAGTATCACAGATATATTGGTATGTTTAATGTATTGCATGCAGTGCAGCGCATCGTCCAAAAACACAAAAAGAAAATTTACGGAATACGTGACGTACAAAATTAATAAAAACTTTGTTCTATGTATGTTTTTATTAACATTTTTGATAAATTTTGTAAAAAAATGTCAATTCTTATTAATTTTCCTAACAGTAGGTATCTACAACTTCAACAATATTCCATATCTTTAAGGTTTAAATTGTTTTTGTGGGCTGCGTATATTTTACGAATTTGAGAATAATAGCGCCATATTCAAACTTAAGCAAACTTCCCAATTTGTACCTAATATACAGAAAACAATATCAGAGCAGACTGAAAAGTCATCCTAATCAACTGGCCTCCCAGTTCACCATACCAGACTGCATCAATTGTTCGAAGAGTAGCAGGACCCTCAAACTTCGCGTTAATTATTGAGCTAATTATTTCCTATGAAGACATTCCCATTGGGGAATAACTTCACCAGACATTCTCACTCAACGAAGATTCGTTGAGCAGTACCATGAGCAGATGCTCATAGTCGAAAAATTAATCGCTGATTTATTAAATAAATTTTTAATAAAACTAGGCGAAAATTAGAAACGCTGTGTTTGAAGTAGGTACCTTAACATAATAATTGAAGGTGATAAAAGAATAAGTTAAAGGATTAAATAACATTGAAGCAAATTACGTTCGTTAGTAATGATTGTTATGTCATGGATAACAAACACTTATCAAAAGAGAAGACCAAAAAATCTGTACGAAATAATCAGAAAAATAAATGAATGTTACAATTTACGAGTGTTATTATCCGTGAATGATAATTATTAAAACAAAATATAAGCCCATCAATTTATCAACTGAATGACTTTAATTAAAAACGCGTTTAATGCCTAGTGGACAAATTAGCAATCACAATTTAATTACAATTTCCGCGTAGGTCTGTACGCAAAAAACACATAACATTTTATTTCACGTATTAAGTTAATAACGACTAATGACTTTATAATCTGATTAACATCCAAACCGATTAATTAGAAAGAAACGTGATATAACCCTGCAACAATTTATAAAAACATAATATTGTGTATAATGTTATGTTATCATACTTATCATATTAACAATTAGAGCAATAATTGTTTACATTAACGGTGGTCCCGAACGACCACCTGATATTAAATATTATGACTTGTAATCTCTACTTAAAGTTTTATTTATCAAATGAAGCGGTATTACAATGTCGACAAGAACGCCAAGCAACAGAGATGTGTGGGAAAAGGTACACAATTTGTTCCGAACATTATATTAACATCAGGTAGACGGAAGGCGTAACATAACGGGCATTTAGATCAATACACCCATAATGTATTTTTTGCATTGAATAAGTTGTATCATGAGAAGAAATTGTTATATCGAAATAAGTCAGCAGCAGATGGCCTTTACAGCGTGACCGGAGTTCTAAGGAGGCGAGAACCTTGGTGAGTCCTCAAGCCGTAAGCGGATCTGGCGGAGTTCTAATCGATAGGCCTCCCGGGGAGGTGTCCCGCTGTCGCTGAGCCAGGCATAGATTAAATATGCTCCAAGGCACTCGAGCCATGAGTGTAGTAAGTTTGCCTGACGGTAAATAAACAGTTAATATGAATTTTTATAACATCGGGCTAAGTTTCTCAACATGTCTCTCAGTTTAAATTTTGAAAATGGACCTCTTTGCCTATAATATTAAGTATGTATTACATAACTTTGTCATTTGGCGGCAAATTGAATTATTTTTATCTATTTCTTTTATTTTGCTTTCTTGTACTATCTTGACATTCCGGTTTCTATTTATTTTGCATATAATTTGTAACACACAATCTGCCTTTCTTTTTTTTCTTTTTTTTTCTTATTTTTCTCTTTATCCTTTTGCAAGACTGCTGGATTTTTTTTAAATAAGCTCTAAATATAATAATATAGGGGATATATAAAGGATCTCTTTGTGCATAATTGTCTTTCATATTACTTAATTTTAAAGGAGCTTGTTGACGAGGGTGAATGGAGTAAATATTTTCGTTTAATTAATGTAAACTTTATAGCGGTTACTTCATGCAAATTAATCTAAACTGAAGATGACGCGATAGAAAAACACGATGAAGAAAGAGATAAAAGGAAACTAGTAAAAAAGAATATTTAATTCAATATATCTATTACATCTACACTACAAACATTTAGTGAAAGCACTTCACCACAATATGCGCAGATGCAAGTCGCATCAAGTGAATGTGTTTAGTGAATTAATATGAACAATCACTTTCTACGGTTTTCATCGACTATTTTACATTGCAGGCTATTGTTTCGAAGCATACCCGGTTTGAATATTAAAACCTAAAATACTACGTGGGCAGCGGCTTATTGAGATGATATCAAAAACTGTAAGGATTTCGGCTAAAAAACAAAATAATCATTTGGTTTTACAGTCGAAATTCTTAGTTTTGTCATATCTTACGTCGTTGACTGTCATTATGGTAAGTACTTTAACCTGAATTTTTTCAGAGTTAAGTAAGCTCCGTAGGTAGGATACCTATTTTTTGATCACACGCACTTCGGTTTTTGTTTGGTTCAAAACCGAAGTGTGTGCATATATTTTTTCATCGTTTTCTTTCTTTAGTTGTAATTGTTACAATAAAGTAGGGGTTTAAACGCATCAATAACATTAAAATGTTTAGTTAAACTTTGTTATTATTTCATGGACTTAAATGCCTTTCAGTCTTATCACTATCAAGTTTTAGCGAATCTTAATGATCTGCTAAACAATCAATCGAAAGTTCAATAAAACAAGATCTCAAACCGTAAAAGTAATATGTTTGTACCTATTTATTAACTTAATTAAACATTCTTAGATTAATTATATTCTATAGTATACAAGATTAGCAATATCAATTATGAACGTTATCATTTATAATTTTTAATTTATTCGCATATCCACGGGGATAAGTGAAAAGATTTTAATGAATTGAAGCTATTAAAAATATTACCTAATGCGCCTAGGTGTGTAATTAATTACTATTATTATCATTGAGAAATTTGGAAATACTCATTTTATTTATTTTATTTTATTTTATTTTATTATTGAACAATAAGTCCACAGCACAAAGTTTGTGCACAAAGCACACTCATATTTCAAAATTTCAAAATGATCCAGCAGAGAAAGGAGCGAGAAGACTTGGACTTTTAAGAAGCTTATATCCTAACTCTAACATCAATTTAAATCTCTCAGTAAATAATATAGTGATATTTGCTGTAGAAGTGATGGGTTTCAAATTCCGATCGTGTCTGTGGATGAAAACAGTCGGTAAATTAAAAAAGGTTAAAGCTAAAGCCCCCGCAGAGGTGTGAAACCACACAATGAAACGTGGTCGTGTTAAATTAATATAAGTAGGAGACATCTCATATTAGATATCCGATGACATTCGACACTTCACTAGCCCGAATATAAGGTTACGGTCACACGACATAACTGTGTATTTCGTTTTATCCACATACCTAGTCCGTGGGCATCGGATATCAATAAGAAATGATATCTACAAAGTAAAACTGATAGCAGTCAAAAGCCCACATTTTATAATTACTACTATGCCTTTGGCAGAATGATAATGATTAGCATGTGATGTTGTCCAAGTTAACCACAAAAATGTAAGTTGAGTAAACTTAATCGCGTTCAACTGAATCCCTAAAAATTAAAATACAATGTAACTACAAAAAAACGATAGCATCGTAATTAACACTTCGTTCCAATACCTGAATGCCCAGACGACTTGCGGGCAAGCCACTTTTCCTCAGACGGAATGAATTTTCCGCACGGAAAATGGCTTGCCCGCATGCAATCATCTCGCGGCGTTCAAAGGTCAACAGCGTGGCCCAGAATAGAAAATCTGTTGGGCTTGATATTTGGGTATTTCAAAGACGAATGTAGTTCCGAATGTAGTACATTCGTCTTTGAAATACCCAAATAATCGTTTTTTCAAATCCCAAAATCTTTGAAATAATCTAAACTGATCTTCAGTTCACAACTACTTACAATAATGCAGCCAATGCTAGATTATTTCATACAAATGTCATGAAATTATCAAACGAATAAGATGTTTTTGAAAGTGGCAAACCATTTCTATAAACTAATATATGTTTCAATTTATTGCCGTATTGACGGCACCACCCTGCATAAATAAAAAATAAAGCTTTTATGAAAATAATCAGTTGTATGAAAGTCTACTACTGTTCAATAACCGTCTACTACTGTTCAGTTAACCTTTCATAACTTAAAGGCTTATTTAGTAAAATTGCCTAAGGATTTATATTAGTATCATATTAGTATGATTACAACTTACAACATACATGAAAAAGTATTAAGATAGTGTAAATATTATGACAAGTACGAGTATATAAACAGCATAGTAGCTTACCTCAATAAAATGGTTACTAAAAGATTTTTTTACTGTTATTATGTAATTTATCTACTCTGCGTAAAAAATGGAATGGAATTTGACAGATTGAAATATTTAGAATTTTTCTTCGTCGACCCGAGTCGTCAAATGACATTTGTCTTAAGCTGGAAGTCCAGGATTCAAAGTGGAAAAGCCAAGATTGTTTCTAAGGGAAGTAATATTTATCTAGTCCAACAATAATGCAGAATCATATACCAAGATAATAATGAAAAATTTATTGAGACTAGAAAATTGGCATAACTTCAAAAATATCTACGAGTATAGGACACTTGTTTGTTTGATACGCACCTAATATTTATTTGTAATTGATGGCCTAAATAAGATGATAGTTATATGTTATGCAAGGCTCCATATTGGTTTTTGGCGCGGGTACTTGTATTAAAACTTAAGTTGCATAAGCATGCGAAGGATTCAAATATAGAATCCTGACCGTAGCGAAGATGGATTTCAAAGGAGAAGGTTTATTTATTTCAATTTTATTTCAAAAAATACCCCAATACAGTAATTTTTGATAGCTACAACTCTGTCCCATTTTATAACGTAAAACATACACTGTTAACCTGAGTAATATAAGCACAATTTAACTGAAGCACGATAAATTTTTGTTGGTGTGCAACGTGTGAACACGCCTTAAGCTTCACTCGAGGAATGCTTATAAATAATGTTTTAATGATGTCGCTTTAAGTTTCCTGATATAATTATGGGCTGTTGCTAAATTTCATAAGTATGTAGATGCAATATTAATCTAAAGGAAAATACCTATAGGCAGCAATAGACTTAACTTGACATACTTGGCTTTTTCGAAACACTGGTACAGCTGAAAGCAGTTACGATATAATAGAATACTGTTATTTGTCAATACTCACTAAGTCCTTAGACTTGGTGCGTATTGACAAATAATAGTATCCCATAGTCACGATTGGAGTAAAACTTACATACTGAATCGTGTTCCTTTCCTTTTAACCTTGACGCCAAAAGATTTTTTTAAGAAGTAAGTAAATGTATTTCTACCTTTAAGTGATTTTAAATGAAGAAAAAAGCAAAAGCTCTAACAACCAAAAAGCTTTCATGAAATACAATACGACACACAGTTCTACAGTTTTCAATATTTTAGGAAAATATATATCTCCAATCGATCATAATTTAAATGCTGTTACCGTAAATGCCCGCGGACTTATACTATAAGCACGTATCAGCACAATTTTTTTATTTTACTATATCTAAAAATGCATGCACGTTTTTAACTGATGGGGATGGCAGTAATTGCATGGCTACCGTAGCCTATGAACGCTTGCCACGTCAGGGGTATCTTAGTTGATTTCCTTAATTTATATTTATATAATGTGTAAGTTTTCCATATCAACCATATGATATCAACATCATCACATGTATGTCAAATGAAATAAGCAAATAAAACGGGCTAATATATAATAATTAAGAAACCGGATTGTCGACTACAAACATTTGCCATATTATTTTATCTCTGACTGAAGATGTTAATGTTAGCTAATCTTCAGATTCCATCATGGTTAATTTTCGCAAATATTACTATTATAAATAAGGTTCAGCTTTTCAGTCGTTCTATGAGTATTAAGCGAGGCAATAATATCAAGGATTTTTCGGTTTTACTTCAAAGTCAATAATTATAATTATGAGAAAAAATTCAAAAATGTAATGCGGATATTACTTAAGTAAATATGTTTTTATATAAGATTATAAATGCTTTTTTGTTTTTTTACTGTTGTTTCAATGTTTCATTCAATAATTCGACAATTTACAATCTTTTTTTTTATAAATGGTGACATTTTTCGCTTTTTTGCCGTTTATACCTACATAGGTAATTTACAATCAAAATAACAGGCCCTACGAACACACCGCACGTACTGAATCACTAGACCAGCGACGGGCAATTTAAAGTTAAAGTGAAAAAAGATAAAGTAAAAACATTAATGTTTTTACATAGAAAAATTGCAACATGTTACTTAGGATTATCCATAAAGTAAGGATTATCTGTTAATAAAACTTACTTTAGTCGCATCTTAATATGCCTTCTAAATATACCACGTTTAGGTACTTTATTTTATGTTCAGCAGTAGAATCAACCGATGTGTGTGTTTTTACTTAAAAGTGTACTAATATCAATACTGAAGTAGAAGAATATGTATCCTACCAAATACAATTTATCGGCCATTGGGCCATTTGTTAGATGGTCCTTATTCAGTTACCAAAAATCTGATAAAATTAAACGTAGAAAATATATTAATTCGTTTGTACTAACAGAAAACCAATCTTACGTGACATTTTTGTGGTTAATTACGAGACAAAGTAAGAAAGAGATAGAGAGTGATTTATAAATGCACATTTTATGCCGTTATGATTCAGTAAAACGCTGATAAACATTTTTAAATCTAAGTTAAGAGAAATAATAAAGTTAATTGCTACAACGTGATCTCTTGTTAGCACACAATAGGTAGTACTTCCGTGTTTATTCAAACATCTGACTTTAAATCGCTGGAAAAATTCCAAAGAAACGAAAAAACTCCACGTCTGTTATACCGGCCGTTACGTCATCCCCAAAAATTGGTTACCTGTATTTTTTTCTTTTTGGGAATCCACAGATTATGCTTTGGTATTCGGGGGCTATCTTGTTTTATTTTTTTTACCGTGAATGATCCTTTGTTGATGTTTTGAAATGGGTTTCGTTTTCGTGAGACCGCTCAAAACTTCGTGAGATTTTATTATAACTGCTTCACAGAATTTGCAATAAGGTAATGAATTTAGTAAGTGTCGTAAAGTAAAATATTGATAATGATCTATTGTGTTTCTACAAATTCCTTTCTTTCCATTTCATTACGTAAAAAATAAAATGACTTTAAGAAACAAAGTCAAGTTAGTTTAATTTAGCCGGTCCATAAACTTTTGACTTATTGGTTAGCATGTTTTTTAGTGCATTCATTCAAATAACTATTTAGAATCATCAAATAAAGATACTTCTGAATATAAGTAGGAGTGACACTGAAATTAAATTAAGTTTTTATTGATGCACAAATTATGGGTAGGTACTTATGGGCCTGTATTTCACCGATTACCAATTTTATAAACTGATGTTAGAATAATATGCTTTTTTATAGTTACTAGACTTTAACTGATAAAAAATAATTTTAAAAAAACAAATTAGCTGCGCTAGCCTACGCTACGGTGAGCTTATTTTGCCAACGACGAAATTTTCTACGCACTTGCGTCTCCACACGCGTGGATTTCTGTTACCGTCATAAAAGGTAGACTATGTCATATCTCAGCATGTAATCTATCAGAACCGATTTAAATAAAACTTGAATCGGTTCTGCGACATAAGAGAGAAAACGTAACAGAGAGAGAGTGTTAACTTTGCACACTAAAAAAATAGCAGTACAGCAGTTCGCTGTGTTTCGGATTGAAGAGAAAGGTAGCCAGTGTAATTACTGGGCATGGACGGCATTTCATCTTAGACCTCAGGATGACACCGCACCTGCAATATCAAGTGATTTTCCCTTGGTATTGCAGGTGTCTATTGGCGACAGTAACCGCTTACCACTGTGGGCCATCAGCTTGTTTGTCATTAAGTTGTATAAAAAAATATATTTAACCAAACTTCTTTGGTTACATTAGTAATAACCAAAATTTGGCGAGGTGCAGTTACAGTTTTTTTGATTTCACAAAACCGGCATCTCTATGCAACTTCATGTTTGGCTAGGTATTACCATTAGTTATGGAGCCACTTTTATAAGCTGCAGAAAGTTCAGTTGTCATTTTTTCAGTGCATTTATAATATTAGTATCGATAAGCCGAAGACTAATTAAGTTGTAACTATAATAAATAGCCAGCCATACAAATAACGGCTTGTAGTTACCTATGAGTCATCTATAGATAGATGCATTTACCACGCATTAAAAAAGTGCTCACGAACGTCTACAAATTCCCCAAATTCAACTTATTTCTTTTTACTCTGAACCTCTAAAATGTCGTGGCATACGCCTAGAGGAGAAAGCTTTGATAATTTGTTTTACGACTGTTCAATTGTTAATGGTTTACTGTGAAGTTTAAAGAATTAGAATAGAATTAGTCTTTGGGTCGGCTTATTATAATAACGAATAACCAGGTGGTCAAACTTAAAAAAAAATCTCTATGGAAAAATAGAAAAAAAAGGTGTGGGTAAAAGAGCTTGACAAATTTATTATTATTACGGTAATTAATTGATGATTTATTTGATGCTGAATACCCACATATTTGAAAAATATATTTTTTTCAAATAGGTAAGTATGTTGTTTGGTAACTTAAGATATAATACCAATACAACCACGAGGGTCTTGAATATTTTTGTAACGTTTATTTTTAATTCAGTTTGTATTGTATAATTGTATCCAGTGGCGTAACTATGGGAGGCAGGGCTGGCAAAATGCCACGGGCCCCCGACCTAAGAGGGCCCCGGCCCAAGAGGCTGCGAATCAGAAGTAATTTTTTAACATTGTACCTGTGTTAAATTTTTATTTTATTTATTATTATTTTTTAAGTATCTACCTAAAATTCATTAAAATGAGACAACTGAAGACCATAATACGAACTAAAGTTAACCATTAAGGATTTCAACACATCATAAACAAAAAGATTTTGATCAATTTTAGAACGCATCCATTGATTTCTGCACTATTTTTCGCGGTTCTTCGTGTATTAGAGTGAACATGTTGATTTATTTATATTAAAGAATCATTTTATGTCCTACAGCTTTCCTGAAGTATGCACTGCATTAATGTTATTTGTTACAACTCCTGTGATTACAGCTAGTGCAGAACGATCATTTTCAAAACTAAAATTAATACAAACCTATTTATGAAACTGTATGAGACATGACAGGTTATGTAACTTGGCTATTCTGTCTATTAAATTTCTATGGCCGATCTTTAAACTTTGACGATGTTATAGTATAGATACTTTAACGGAACAGAAAGTTCGGAGATATTGTAAATGTATAGACCCATGTTCTTCAAAATAAAATTCTTTTTAGTGTTGGGCAACTAGGTACGTAAGTGGTTTATTAAAATTAAACTAAGTACAACGTGACCATTTTTACTGATAGGGCCCCAGCAAAAGAATTTGCCGCGGGCCCCAGGTGGTATAATTACGCCTCTGATTGTATCCTAGCAATCTAAACAAATATTAGCGCGTATCATACTTAAAATAATGTAACGAGAGTCCTGTAACCGTTAAAGCTTGTAACAAGACGATAAGTATGTACTTATCATTCTAGTATTAGCATAATTGATGTAATAGGACTACTCCATAAAATACAACCGCTGGTTGGCACTTACATACATACTCGTAAACGGCTGGGATTAGTTCATAAATAGAGTTTTATCAAGTTCATATTAACATATCCAGCGAATTGATTTTTAATTATATCTATCAATGAATCGAATCGCATTGCCACCAAGTTTGGAATTACCAAGTTATCATAAAATAAGTACCTAGATAGCTAGGTGTACCTGATTATTTATTTATAAATTCATGTACACACACAATATTTAAAAGGAGATAATTTAAGATAATTCAAGTACATAGGCAATGCTTATTTCTAAAAAAAAATGATATTTTTTAACAGCAGACCTGCGAGAAGGATATTTTTATTATATAATGTAGACACAGTGTGTGGACGGATAATTACACAGACTAAACCTTAAATGTATTGCTTCTTTGCTAGCTTCCATAAAAATTATAAGCTCCCGTGAATACGTTTTATTTAACAAAATTCTTATGTAGACCTGTATAAAACGCCGCTAATCTTTAAAGGTAAGATAAGAAACTCTCCTTACGGTTCGTTTACTCTAAAAAGTACCTGGCCTCCCTAAAAAATGGAGCATCTTAAGTGCGCTTAACTAGGACCTTTTAACACATGGTCGACATGGTGGAATCAATATAAAATACGGTTATTTTTTTCAGAGAAAATTTTTTTGTTTTTCAAGTTCCTTATTTGGCAAATATACCAACTTTTTTTGTAATGTCACAAAATGTTAAATGTGATCGCAAAACTATAACTATCTTTGTGATTTTGGAAACATTTTGCAAATGTCACAAGATTATATACAAATACCCACCTAAACACTAAAAAATTGCAAACTTGGTTTCCATTTTTAACCCTCGATGAAAAATGAGGGGTGCTATAAGTTTGTCTGTCTGTGTATCTGTGTGTCTGTCTGTGTATCTGTGGCATCGTAGCTCCTAAACGAATGGACCAATTTTGATTCGGTTTTATTTTGTTTGAAAGCTAGATAGTAATAATAATAATAATAATATTTATACACTCACACCTATTATCTAGCCCAAACCCAACTAGCACACTAGTGAAAATAGCAGCCTATTTTGCAACTTTTAGCTTTACAGTAGCGCTTTAAGGGTTCAGAATGAGGTTTTAAGTTCTACTATTGCTTCTGTAACTACTCATAGCTGTAAATATCACTAGGGGTAGCAGAAACTGAACCAAATGCCACTCTAGGCTTTATAAGAGTTCATTTTACAACCCATTTGCCGTCTATAATGTTAAAAGAGAGTTAAAGCATGTAGTTATAGCTTAAAGCTGCTAAAAAGCTTCTATTGCCGCTGCTGTACGCTTCAGAATTGCACAAAGACAGACTTGCACAAATTGCAGACTTTTTAACGGAACTGTATAAAATATATATTTATCACTGTTCTGCCACTGAAAGTTTCATTGCAGAAGTGATTTGTACTTTTGCGGAGACTTAAGTAGCAATTTGATCCACTGTTTTACTAATAGCGACAAATAACACGTAAGTTTTTTTTAACTCAATAACGTGAGAGTAATTTAACTTTCATTTATAAAACTGTATTCATTTAATTTATTCTTTAAGGGATTCATTGGAAACAAACAAAAATAATGCGCCAAGTTCGAGTTCAACAAACACAAGCGAGGGTCCCGTAGACTTTCTTTTCTCAATTAGTGATAACGGACCAGTTGCAGAGGAAAAGTAATTTATATCTTGGTGTTTTATAAAATACACCAAGCATATTATAAAAATAAAGTAAAATAACCTCCTTTGCGTTATTTTTTGTTTCTTTCTTCTAGATGCAATAATGTGGACTCGGACAGCTATACTGAATATAAACTAGAGTATGTCGAATGTGAAAGAAAATGTAGCTATCGCGAGCAAATACGAATTTGGGCGCTGAAACACAAATGTAGTCATGTAGCTTTAAAAGACTTCCAAATTACTCCTAACGCTATGCCTAAAGATCTACGCGCACTACTTGGTACACCAAGAGAAATTACAAGAAACTTCGTCGATCCAGATGAATACTGGCACACTAATTTAAAAAATAGTATAATAAAAAGTTTCGAAAAATCTAAAGTTACTGGAAAATATATCGATTTTAGTAAACATAGACGGAGTACATATTTACAAAAGCTTCAAACAAAAATTCTGGCCTATATTGTGCAGTATTTTTGAAATGCCTCACTTAAGTCCTATTATATGTGGAGTATTTCTAGGTTCAGCTAAACCAAAAGATTTTCATGAATTTTTAAACGTTTTTATTGAAGAAATGGGCAGTATGCTTCACGATGGCATTTACATACGAAATAGAAAAATTTTAGTGTCATCGAGATGCTTTATATGCGATTCTTCTGTCAGAGCTATCATAAATAGTACGACAAAATATTGTTCCTTTAAACAATGCAGTTTATTTTAGTCCAGTTTGGTTGTGGAGTTAAATCTTCAATTTTACATAATTATTTACTTTGCTTGTTTGGCCAGTGTAACGATCGATGTTTTTCCCATGTAGATGGACAGATGCAAAGTTCTTGTTTACTTCGTTGTTTATTATAAGTTTGAATTATTTTGAAAGGCATTCTGAAAACATGGTAAGACATAGTAAGTGTTAAACATTTATAAGAGCAAAAAATATAGAAGCAGCTACAAACGACCATCGTATTTTAGGGTTTTCAACGAGCTCCACGGATCTCTAAATACATAACCATTAGTGTGGTTCGATACCTGCAGTAAGTACGAAATAAAAGTGATTGTAAAGACTTGAACTGCATTAGTGGTATAGGTATTACTTGGACCTTCAGAAGAGTAAAACTTAACGGTTTGACGCGCAGAGAGGAAGTACTAAGGTTGAAGTTGCAAGTTAAAGCTGCTTCTCATAGACGCCATGTTTACAAGACAATTATTTATCATTACTTGAGAAATTTATAGGTTTTTATCACAATTTGTAGTAAAATATAACTAAATATAGAACCAGCAACTTACTAATTACAAATGTAGTCACGTATGTAATTTCAATATCGTGTATGTCTTATAATATTATTTTTATAATAATATTTTACATATTTTACGATATTCTGAGGGAATTATTGATGCCCGTTAAAAATACTCCAATAATATAAAGTATATGCACGATAAACTGATCTGCGTTTTTAGCCACTTGCATATTATACAAAATATAGCTCAAAAACACTTACCTTCACTTCACTTATTATTTATTTATATTCAGTAATGTCTGACTCAGAAACAACAGATGTATTTTATAAATGAGAGACAAGGTGAATGATCAGTGATCCTTTATTCGTTCAGTTAAACCTGTCATTCATTCAATAAGCGCTACAAGAGTTTTAGTGTGTTAATTATTAGTTGCAGCTCCTGTAGCGCTTTTATGCCACTATTATGAAGTTCTAATGAAACTGTAGGTTGCAAAAAGTTGTGCCCCTTTTGCTGCAAAGCGGCTGCATAAGGTCTGCAGTGCACGCTCTGGCGCTTGAGCTTGGCGCCTTTGGGAATAATCGGATTAGCTCCAAAGCTCTTAAGCAACTAGTTTGTGCTAGTTGGGAAGTAAGCATCATTAAGAGCTTGTATTATGGTTACTAGATAACGGATAAATAATGATAATAATATGTATATAAAAATTAGAAATATACTAAATAAACATATAAACACCCATGACTCGTAAACAAATGCTCGTACTCATCATACAAACATTTGTTCCTACCGGGATTCGAACCCGGGACCTATTGAGCGAGTAGCCTGGGGTACAGACCACTCGGCCAGCTATAATTCTCGGTTCTTAGCTATAATTTATGAAGATCAGTTCAGGCGTTTGATGACTATCAGCTTATTTCCCACATGATAAAAAGATTTTAATATTTTTCACAGATCCGATTGATTTGAAATTTGGTGTACTGTCGCTTCGGTGACATACTAACCATGAGCTGATCCTATACCATCAAAAAGTCTGCGGGATCCTTAAATCTTCAGACAATTACAGCCGATATAGCGGGTTTGGGCTCTTATGAAAAGTCTCAACGAGATGGTGATAAATAGATGATTAATGAGGCCGGGGGTTACTTAAAATTTTCAATTTTATATTTTCGGTTAGTAGACTTTGGGGGTCCTTGTTTATTCTGAAGCTGCAAGTTGTGGTAGCCTGTTGTAATTTATTTGCCGTGTCCGAGTCCGCAATAAACGAAGATCATGTCATGATGCAAAGTTTTTGAATCAGTTCGAGAAGGTCTTCACTTTAAGACACTGGGCGCTAACCTGCAGAAGATGGAGTTGACCAGCATTCTGAGAAGCTAAACAGGCGAAACAATCATCAAGATAAGAAGAACCAGATCATACTTCATTAGTAATTTGACACTCAAATCATTGCCTGATAACTAACTTATTATTTGAAAGCACTGCCCCAACTTAACCGAATCGTCGGTATTTGTAAAAATACTCGTTTCGGATGTTGAAATAGAATATTTCGACATTGTAGGGTAGACGTTAGCTCATAAACGCAAATACAGATAGACTAGAAGAATTTCACAGGGATATCCCAAGTCCTGGGTGGCTCAGTGGTCAGAGCAGTCGCCCGGATTGCGAAAGGTCGCGGGTTCGATTCCTGCCTCAGGACGTGAAATTTTTCTAGTTTTATTATATTTTAATTACTAAGTAATTTTTCAAACATTTATAATAATGTTAAATTAAAAAATTAAGAACTAACTTATCATTAAGCCTGAAATTGATAATAAAATAGCTGTACTTATTTACCAAATAGTTCACTATAAGCGAAACATCACAGACAAAGTAATCTTAAAAGCTCAAATAGGTGTATTTACATAACCACCTTACAATGAATATGCATTAAGTGAGTAAACATCGTAAAATAAGTCAATACGATTACATTTTTGAGATTACGTAAGTATAGTAAGTTATTTTATCAGATAAAAGCTCAGAAGCAGGTGCTAAATGTGGTTATTTTTTCAACTATTTATAATAATTTAGTGAAATTGATTCAATTTTCAATCTTATGTACCATGTGGTTAGGTGATAGTGTAACTACACTTTCTTCAATTTTCAACAACTTTAGTATTTAAACGAATTAAACTAATAGAATCCATAAAAAATAACATGATTTATTTTAATGCTCAATATTTACATTACACACTTTGTTACATAGATATTTTAAAATCCAACGGAATATTTATAATCCTGTTAATACATAAAAAATGACCCACTAGGTAATAGAACATCTACGTCTTTCATGTAAGTCCAAATCCAGCAGTAATCCGGTAGGTAAGCTACTCGAATATTTAACACCACATCGCGGGAAACAGCTACGGTTCCAGAATACTGAATACGGTCATTGCGTCTACTAATCCAAAAGCAGCAGAGCTAAAGAGACATAATACATCAAAAGAATATATCCCTTGAAACAATAAGCATAGCATATAATTTCACATAACGCTAAAACTACATAGCAGACGTGGAGTTATGAGAAGCGGAATGAGCTCTTGTCTAAGAAACTGTCGTCAGTTGAAGGCCTGAGACAATACCAGTTTTGATACAAATTTCCTTTGTGGAAGCGGTTGTTATGGATGCTTTTTAAGTAGACGTATTATACGACGGATATTATTGTCCGTTCTACATTGCGCCTTGGACTTGTAGTGTCAAGGAATTTAATATTACTGAAATAGATAGTTTAAAGCTAGTCCTAGGAGTGAAATAATAAATTTACGTCTATTTGAAATAGGTGTGCCTATATTTCATAATATTCTTAAGAAAAAAAGCTCGAATGTTGATTCAGGCTCAGTTATTAAGTATAACCACGGTTAAACTGCATCTACGACTTTTCTGATTGAGAATTTTAAGCTAAACACGTCACAATCTATACTTTTTATGACACAAGTGTCATATTTACAGAGAAAAGAAATACTGGGCGAGGATTTATTGACCTTTCGTCCCTTACCTTATTATCGAAAACCTATTGCATCTGATTTGTAGGTATCTAGTACTTAACATGTTAAGTGTCTTAAAAAATAATATTCGGTAGAATTATAACCAGGAAAACAATTAATCTGCAGAATGGCATTTAATTCTGATTAGAGAGATTGTGTAAATATATTTTTAAAACTTCCTTTGCAAAAATAATTCACTCTAACGCTGACAGAACCAATTGCGTTTCGTAATAATCGCACAATTTATTTGTTCAACCATCAATTAAGAATTTATTATTTTAATGGATTACTTACGCAGTCGAGTAAGGTCAACGTATTACTGTAACTGATATCAAATCAACTCTCTTCGGTAAACTTTCACGATGATTTTGCGGCTTTCACGACGAAAAATAGTTAAAAGATAATCTTTGATTTTCGCAAGTTGATTTACTTTGGGATATTACATATAATAATAGATATTTGACGAAGAAATATAAACTGATTATTGAAAGATTAGACATGACAATGCAAACAATTAAAACGATTGCGTGGAAACTAACTTCAAATTTGACACTTGCATGATGATGAATTGCAAGATGTTTTAGATACTTAAGATACCACATTATTATAGGTATTGTTAAAGAATGTTAGTACCTATAATTCTAGAATAGTTATACTTGACTTCTCTGCATCATTAACCACATAGCCACAAGACTTTAACATCGTAATATCTTTAGAAGTAGATATACTAAAAAACTGGTCAAGTGTGTGTATGCTCAAGTGAGGAAGAGTAACAACATAATATTTATTATGATCAACTGTTTTCTATCTTTGTATGAGCACTTATGTATAAATTTTAGTTTTATATCTTCGGAAACATTTAAGTAAAAAACTTTTCCTAGACCAAGGATGATAGAAGTAATTTGGTCCATGCCTAGACTTAATAATTTGTATTCAACCGCCTCTACCACAGGTCTAAAAGTCCAGGATTTAATCCCCTTGGGGGCATAAATTTTTGGCTTGGTTAGGTCACACACAGGGCTTTTCTAAATCCGCTTGGCTAGCTACCACCATCTTACCTAAGTCTGCCGCCATAATAATAATGTTAGGAGCATTGTTGTGTGCCGCTTAACGAGGCTTGGAGGTAAGATGGGCAGTTCGTCCCACTAACCATCAAGTGTGATGAAGGCCAAAAGCCTCAAGAATACTAGTGAAAACCGATTCTCCATTGTACGGCGTGGAACCCTAAATATTTCAGATATACCGGCAGTTTCTCAGGCGTGTAGTGTGTAGCACGAAGCTCTGATTACGAGATATTACTGGTCCCGCACAGCCCTCGGCTATCGTGTGTACCCATCCTTATAATTTATACGTTAGCCTTCTTGAGAAACGTTGAAAAATGCCCTTAAAGATTTGATTTGTGGCGTTTCTTCCAGAAACTTTTTGTGATTCTTGTTTAATTACTTTAGCATTAGCTACGAAGGTTTGAGGCATCTTTTGGATAATTCCGACGTTTCTTAATGACATGATTGCACTTGAACATACAATTACGATCCCATCAAACGTGACATAGCTATAAAACTCTAATGACATGGTTGCAACTCGGAGGTCTTTTCTGGTCGTTAATGTAATTTATAAATGTATTTTACTTACACGTTACCTTTTGGAACTAAAACATCATCTGATAGATGCCCATGAATGTGTTAGCTCCTATTAAAAACTTTGGAAAATAACCTATTGGACTTGGACATTCGCTACGTTAAATTACACGACTTGTTGCTTACCGCGCAATAAAAACAAATTATGTCGTAGTATTCAGACACCTGAACAAACTAAGCCTGCTCACGACATGGGCTTGTAATAAGTAGAAGGAAACGTAAAAAGTAATGAAGAGGCGACAACAAGATGATGTCAATAACGTTACCTTTTAAACAACTGCTTGTAATGCATCCTGGTATTCCACAGTCATACACTGACAACAAAACTCACATTTCACTTTTTAACAAATGCACTGCCAACACTAAATATCGTTTGTATTTATTTACACAAGAATTCACAACTGTCGAAAAAGAAACGCGTACGACACGTCCGGTGGGCAGGTAAGTTTAAAAAATTCTAAATTCAAATAATGGGATGAATGCGCCAGCGCAAGGCTACACTTGGGTGGGAAAGAGACGGGAAAAAACGAGTCCCACGCGCGGCTGCGTCAGGTGGGGGAGGGAAGCCACAGGTAACCCTACCCTACGTTCTCGAATAGACAACAAAAGGGTCAACTGTCTAGGATCGGCAACAAGTGTCACTCTGACAAGTGCCGGCGGCAGACTGATCTACCTGCCGATACAGCAATATTATCACGTACTACCGCAAGGCTGCGGCGAGATTTATTCCGCGAAAATTAACGTGAACCAGTCCCAAGAACAATAAACTCTGAGAAGTCGCAATACAATAGGAAACAGTGCATAAGTACAAATTCATATGAATACAAAATTAAGGAGGTCAAAAAACATGACATCATTGAAGACAACAGGTAGGTACCATAGAGGAAAATAATTATAGGTACTTAGATGTCAGTACATGAGCATTTAATATAATAAATAACAATATTCTTACTTTCACACCAATTATCAATCCCAACCATGTTGTAGATGAGCTTTTTTAATTTGCTCTGCTTAAAGAAATAAATAACGTAAGTAGGAGTAAATAGCAATGTAATAGAATTATTTTTGATAAAGCTGTACACAATCACAAATTTTATAAAAAATACAATTCATAAACTGACAAAGTCAGTATTATTTAGAAGTCAAGCAAGAGCAAGAAAGAATGTTCGCGACCCCTATGCCTATGCTACGAGATATGAATAAATCTTAAAAAATATAAGTACTTAAGTACTTACATGAATAAACCTAAATAAACATGGAAACAACAACTGTGACACGTGAATAATATATCCTAGTTTATCACAAAAACCCTATTCGGGATTCAAATCCGAGGCCGCTGATTTAGTAGACAGGACCACTCCACTCCACCTTTTTCAATTTTGCTAGAAATACAGAAGAATGAAATTCATGTTTCTTACAGAAATGACCAACATTAACGCGGTATTTTCACTCCTTTGCATCTTAGTTAAATATGATACTGCCGCTATTTCAACTTAAATGGTCTTCATACTGCTTACATTATGCATGTAAAACATCTTCATCAACACTGCTATTGTTTCACCTCAAGATCAATCTTGGCAATGTCGGATCAAACGTCAAACAATTCAGGGCATTGTTTCACATTGTATTCACCTCACTTAACCTAGTCATGGATTAACGACTATTAGATAATATTGTGAGGACTTAACTAAAAGCATGGATATTTGAACAAATAGCTAAAACATCAAAAATAGGCTGGTCAAGAGCCCTGTATACTTGAACTAGAGGTCCCGGGTTTTTATCCCGGTGGGGGCAGATGTACGTATAATGAGTACGAATATTTGATCACGAGCAAGTTATGGATGTTTTTAAATATGTTCATTTAGAATATTTCTAATTTTTATAGTACTTACACATAATATTATCTATCTATAATTCTCCGTTATCTAGTTTACAGATACTACATTTCGGAGTGACATAGATTAGGTATAATACCACTAGCTCTTAATGCTTCATTTAGACTAGATAATCAGTATGAATGTATGATTAGAAAATTTGCAGAAAAGTGCCTATAACTACTTCAAAATCATAGTTTCCAGCCCACTCTGGTGCATCTTAGGCGATATGGTTTAAAAAATATCAGAGATAATTACAAAATTTATTTGTATAACAAGGCTATACGGGCCTATGTCCTTGTCAGGATGTAATGTAATCTATCTGTAGGCGAAAGCGCGAAGAAACCCAGAGAGGATGTCGCTAATATTTATAATATTAGTAGGTATGTATGTATATGATCAAATTCATAAAATATTTATGAATATTTTATTTCATTACATCTTTGTTGACTCGATGTGACAGAACGTCGCAAACTCAACTCACATCTCAAGTATAATTACCAAGATAACGTGACTACGTCTATAATAGCCGTTATCCGTTGTTTGCGGCGCTTCATTCAATGGACAGGAAAATTAACTGGTTTTTAGATCTGTGTTCTGTTATCCACACGGGTAATGCATGTAATGATAGAGATGGGTTCACAAATCTATGTATGTTATCCTAGTTATTTAATAGCATATATAATTATAAGTTTCATGTTCAAAGTCGAGCCCGTGGTTATATCGCTGCACAAAATTATTGTATTAATTATCTTCTACACATAAGACTTACAAAAATTTGCAAAACTATTTAGAATATTTCCTAATTTATAAGCTGTCTTTTTTTTATAAATTATATCTGTATTTGTTGGATACAATTTACTAAGCCCTAAAAATCATTCACGAGATTATTAGTAATTGGTATTCTCTGAGATGTCAACTTAGTACACTAGCGTCACTTTACTGATGTAAAGTAAATAGAAAGAGAACGCAATTAAGGTTAATATGCGTTGAAAGAGTTGAAACAATACTATAAATAAGCAGCAAAATCAATCCCATTCATGTTGCATTTACGTCATATTTATAATTATTGAATACAAACGCGTCTACGTTTACTTGTGACAATTAATCATTTACTACCATGTACTAACCAGTTAACAGTCTACGGAATGTGAAATGTATCCTTAAGTAACAGACCAGTGAATTAAAATAAAATGAAGCAACCTGAGCTGTACCTGGGAAGGCTAAAAATATGCCTATCTGCCGCTACTTTAGTTAGAATTTCTGTCTTCTGTCCCATATTGCAATCCAAAATAATATATCTAATTACATAGTAATATAATGTATTAATTAAATTGAGTGATATCTTGTTGTGTAGCTGTTTGTTTAATAGCAATAAGGATAATCCTAGTTCTTAAAGATAAGCTTCAAGAACAAGAACAAGAACCCCTACAAACACAATATCCTTCAAACATTTCAGTAAGTTCCCAAACTCATGTTACCAGCAATCTATTCGAAACCTTGGCTTGTGTGGCAATATTAAGGCTTCCTAGTTCATTCACTCACTGAGGCCACTGTAACTGTATACTTGATATATTTCTTATTGTATACGATTGAAATTTGAACTCACGCAGCGCTGGACGCTAGCAAAAGTAATAGAAAAAAATAAACCATGAAATCAATATTACACTTATTTGGCAAATTTTAGTATGTTCGTTTCTAGTTTACTTTAAGGGTGGTTGACCCAAATAATAAAATTTTAAAGAATCCACACCTGTAATTACATCATGGTGCTATAGGTATTTTTAAATAATTATCTTCAATTGAAATTGAAACTTACCCCTTTTCTCCTGGTACTAATTTGTTGTTCTCCACAACAGCCGTAGCCCTGATCCTGTGGTCAGTTTTCTCACCACCCAAAAGTTTTTCACTTCTACCGTTGCTTAAATGCTCTCTTGCAACACTAAACAAGTCACTTTTGTTAATATCTTTATTATCACTAGTCACTTCACTTTCTACTTTCTCGATTTTCACTTCACTCTCAACTTTTACTTTTAAACTCTTTTCACTTGAATCCTTCTCGTGTTTCTCTGGTTCCACTTTTTCTTCTTTTACTTCGATTGGTTCTTTCTTCTTTTCTTTCTCTGGTTGGATGCCGTTGGCTATTACAGGTGCTGGTTTCGCTTGCAAGGATTTTGGTTGTGATTTCGGTGATGATATTGTGGGTTTGCTTTCTATTGCTCCGTTTTCGTTTATAGATGTAACATATACGGTGGAGTTTGCTATATAACCATTTAGTTCCTGTCTATTCTCGGGCTGCGTTCGTTTTCTTTTGTTAAGCTGAAACAAAGTTATTTAAAGTTAATACAAAATTCCTAAAAAAAGTTTCCGTGCAAAAATACAAAGGACAATGCCCATTCTTATATGGAGCTTGGGCTCACTTTCGATTGTCGTGTATGGCATCCAAATTTTGACACATTTATGCTCTCGTAACATACTTTCAAATAATGTTAAAAATAGAAAAATTATATGTGGGGTTTTCTTGTAAAAAAAAATTAAAGTTAACATTTTGAGGTTAGAAAGCAATGCCTATAAATAGGTGCTTTAACGGTATATGTAGATAATTCAAGTTATTTTTTAATATAATGTAGGTATATTTAATTATATATGTATATTGGTAATAACGGGCATTGACACAATGCAAATTAAAGGTGCCACCTACAATATATTATTAAATATTTAGTGTTCTATTTTTGTTTTATCTTATGATACATCTATTATAATAGCTGGATCATCTGGCTTAAATCAAGCTAACTAGGTACAGTAAATATATCAGCAGTGTAGCCTATATAGCAGTGACGTACAACTAAAAAAATATTAGAATAAAAGTGATTGAAAGAAAGAAAAAATATTTTATTTAAATAGGCCACAAAGAAGCACTTTTAGATAGTCAAAAAACACATTTTTACAACTATCACAAAAAATATATTAACTAACAACGTCATAGTCTCTGTCTGTCTGTCATGTCTGAATTTACACCGGTTCCAAAAGATGAACTACCGAGAAGATTCCGGCAACAAACTCGTGTAGTCACTCTTTTCAAAATAAATATTCAATTACAATGTTTGTAGTTAAAAAAATATAACTTTTAGCAGTGCAGTGCCGCCCAGCGATAAAAATAATTAAAATTAGAAGAGAATCTATATCAACGTACCAACAAAGTAGGTACCCAATGTCAAAAGTATTATCGTTATTTTCAAGCTATCTGACAATGCACAATCACAAAATAGGTATACAGAGGTTAATAGTCATAATACTTACTCGTAAATAAACATATAAACATTTTGTAATTTTAATGTTTCCACGCATTCTTATCATCTAAATATTCTTGGACCTTATAGTAGCCTTTTTTCATTAAAGTTTGTTTGACATATAACTTAAGTTTGTGAAAAGGCAGTTCAGTTACATTTGGTGGGACTTTGTTATAAATGTGTATACATTTCCCCATGAATGAGCGACTTGTCTTGTGAAATCTAAAACATGGAACAGCAAGTTTATTTTTATATCTAGTGTTTAAGTTATGAATATCACTATGTTTTGAAAAGGTATGTTTATATTTGTGAACATAAATTATGTTCTCATATCTATATTGAGAAGCAATGGTAAAAATATTAATTTCTTTAAATAAATCCCTTAGTGAATCACGTGGCTTGAGTCCGTAAATAGCACGCACAGCCCTTTTTTGTAAAATAAAAATGTCTTCAATGTCGGCTGCTGTGCCCCACAATAACAAGCCATATGACATGACACTGTGGAAGTAACCAAAGTAAACAAGTCTTGCTGTTTCAACATCACACAAAGACCTAATTTTTTTAACAGCATAAGCAGCTGAACTAAGTCTTTTAGATAGGGACGAGATATGAGGATACCATTGTAAACAAGAATCTAACTTAATTCCCAAAAATACTGTAGAGTCAACACATTCAATAGTTTCTTCATTGATTTCAACATGAGTACTAACCTGCCTTACATTTGGTAAAGTAAATTTAATACACTTTGTTTTCTTTGAATTTAACAATAAATTATTATTTTCAGGATAGCACTATACCAGGATAGCACTTTTGAAATGGCATTATTTACATCCTCAAAGTCAGTTTTAGTTCGGTCTATTTTAAAAATTAGTGAGGTGTCATCTGCAAACAATACCGTCTCACACAATTTTCTTGAAAAGTAAGGGAGGTCGTTGATATAAATTAAAAAAAGCAATGGCCCTAATATCGAACCCTGGGGCACGCCCATATGCACAGGCGTACCAGAAGACTCAGTTTTGTTTATAACAACTTTTTGAATTCTATTGGTCAAATAGGATTCAATAAGTTTTAATGAGTTTATTGATACACCATAATGCTGTGTCTGAACTGCACTAGCTGTCTTCGCATATGGACTCTTCTTACCGCTTCACATCAGGTGGTGTTGAGTCATTTGTCGTGCTTTGTATAAAAAAAAAAAAAAAAAAATGCTTTAATTTACCCAATAATGTTTGATGATCAACACAGTCAAACGCCTTGGACAAGTCGCAGAAGATACCTAGAGCATCCTGCCGATTTTCCCAAGCATCAAATATGTGTTTTATAAGTGCAATTCCCGCGTCTGTAGTATTTTTTTCTTTAGTAAATCCGAACTGTCTATTGTGAAGCAATTCATTTCTCGTAAAATGAGAAAGCAATTGGTTATGAATATTTTTTTCAAAAATTTTGCTAAGAGTCGGCAAAATAGAAATGGGACGGAAATTTGTGGGGTCATTGCTATCTCCCGCCTTAAACAAAGGTATTATTTTACTTAATTTCATTTGATTGGGAAATACACCATCATCAATACATTTATTAAATATAAACGATAGTTGAGGAGATATAAAATTTATTATAGAATTTATAACACTAACAGAAAAGCCCCATAAATCCTAAGTCTTTTTCATATTCAAAGACTTGAAAGCTTCTATGATCGTATTAACGTTACTTTCATGGAAATTGAAAGGAATATTGCACTTATGAACATTCGTCTCTATGAGAGCAAGTGCGCGCTTAGTACACGAATTCAATTCTTTTGTAATTTTAATAGGTATATTGGAAAAAAAAGTCTCGAAGGTATTTACAACTCCATCATTTGTTTCTATAGTTTTGCCATTGACATTGATTTTAAAACACCTATTAGTAACTTTTGATTTACCTCTTTCTTGATTTATAACTTTCCAAGTGGCTTTTATTTTATTATCAGATTTCTTAATTTTATTACTCAAAAAGTTCGCTTTGGCAGCATTACAAACCTTTTTAAAGATTTTGGAGTACTTTCTGACATAATCAATAAAAAATGGATCAGTGGAAGTCGACTTCTGATAGTATAGTTCAAATAATTTTCTTCTACTTATATAAATACCCGGAGTTGCCCAATCACTAAACTTCCTTTTAGAACTGACTTTAAAGCTTTTTTGTTTAAAAATATTCTTTAATTCAATATTTAAATTATCAAATAAACTGCTATACAACTTATTGGGATCATCGGTTTCTTTTAGACAGTGAATTCTATTCATTGCATTATTTTCAAATTTCCTCAAGCGACTATCTGTAATAGGCCTATAAGTTATTTTTTTTATTTGGTTAACATGATGGTGCTCAATAGCGATTTTCTGTCCACTATGATCTGAATTTATACAATATATAATTGATTGTTCAAGTACATCACAGTTACAAAAAATATTATCCAAGCAGGTAGCTGATATTGGTGTAATTCTAGTAGGTTCAAAGAAAGTATGGAGAAGATTAAAACATCTGAATAAATTAAAGATTATGGTGTGAAATACGATGAGAACTTTTTTGTGGTTATCCAATCAATCAAGTAGCACATAAAGTGACTGTCATCATATATTTCGCGTCAAATACTCCTAAGATGCATTGAAATGTGTAACTCCAGCATTTCAATGCAATAAAAGAAGAAATAAAGAATTACTGAAGACATGGCTGTATGGAACTTAGTTCCCTTTGCCTTCCCTTTAAAGGGACAATGAACAAAAAAAAACAAAAAAAACCTATTCCAAAATAACAAAATGCATTAAGTACTTATTAAATTAAGAATTAAAACCCCACATACGATTATGAGTTTGATACATGTAAATATATTTGTAAAAAATTGCATGAATTATCAATTTTGTTAGAAGTCCATACAACGTCGTTATAGGTGGTACAGGATTGGGCATTCTCCTTTATCTACACACAAAATTATTATTTAAAGCTAGAAACAGAAATGCACTAATAGTCCAACGTAATGTAATAGCTAACAATCTGACGAAAACTATATTATATCTAGTAATTAAAATAGAATAAAACTAGAAAAATTTCACGTCCTGAGGCAGGAATCGAACCTGCGACCTTTCGCTATCCGGGCGACTGCTCTGACCACTGAGCCACCCAGGACTTGGGATATCCCTGTGAAATTCTTCTAGTCTATCTTGTATTTGCGTTTATGAGCTAACGTCCACTCTACAATGTCGAAATATTCTATTTCAACATCCGAAACGAGTATTTTTACAAATACCGACGATTCGGTTAAGTTGGGGCAGTGCTTTCAAATATTCTTAATTTTTGATTTTAACATTATTATAAATGTTTGAAAAATTACTTAGTAATTAAAATAGAATAAAACTAGAAAAATTTCACGTTCTGAGGCAGGAATCGAACCTGCGACCTTTCGCTATCCGGGCGACTGCTCTGACCACTGGGCCACCCAGGACTTGGGATATCCCTGTGAATTCTGAATTTCTGCCTCAGGACGTGAAATTTTTCTAGTTTTATTCTATTTTAATTACTAAGTAATTTTTCAAACATTTATAATAATGTTAAAATCAAAAATTAAGAATATTTGAAAGCACTGCCCCAACTTAACCGAATCGTCGGTATTTGTAAAAATACTCGTTTCGGATGTTGAAATAGAATATTTCGACATTGTAGGGTGGACGTTAGCTCATAAACGCAAATACAAGATAGACTAGAAGAATTTCACAGGGATATCCCAAGTCCTGGGTGGCTCAGTGGTCAGAGCAGTCGCCCGGATAGCGAAAGGTCGCAGGTTCGATTCCTGCCTCAGGACGTGAAATTTTTCTAGTTTTATTCTATTTTAATTACTAAGTAATTTTTCAAACATTTATAATAATGTTAAAATCAAAAATTAAGAATATATTATATCTATAAAACTTTGTTACATTAATTCATTGAAAAGTAGTAGATTCAGGGTTTTTTACGTCTTATCAGTAAGCCTAACAGCATAGTAGAATTAGACTGTATCCATGTTACCGCTACAGTTATTTATGTACAAATCTTGTTTGAGTAAACTCGTATTTTATGATATGTATGTCCAGGTCTTCCTAGATGAGACAACCAGGAGTTTAGGGCCATATTACGACTACGCTGACCCAATGCGCGTTAGAGGGTGAATGCGGTTGCAATGCAATATAATCTGGAGCCAGTGGCTTTTCGTGCCTTCCGAAGCACGGAGGAGCTCGTCATTACGAATTTGGATTGCCCCATCCGGGATCAACTAAGGCCAATATTGTTTTGATGTCTTATTCAATTCCAGAACCCTCAAGACTCTTCGCCAGCGAGCTCCTACAATAATACTTTTTTTTTATACTAATAGATGACAAACTAGCTGACGACCCACCTGATGGTAAGTGGTTACCGCCGCCTATAGACGCCTGCAATAATAAGGAAAAATCACTTGATATTGCAGGTGCGTTATCTTGTCATCCTGGGGCCTAAGATAAAATGCCGTCCATGCCCAGTAATTACACTGGCTACCTTTCCCTTCAATCCGAAACACAGCGAACTGTTTCACGGCTGAAATAAGAAAGGCGGTGGTACCTACCCAGACGACCCTACATACGGGCCTACCACCTAGTAGAGACTTACATTAAAATAATTTATAAATAAAGTACAATGTCTGTCTTACAATGTTGTCATAATGGACAGGACCCTCAGTGAGAAATCAATTGTCCACATTGACTATAGATCTATCATAATAATGCTTACACAAAACAAAATTAATATTGAGTACTTACCTACTCATAGCTAATTATTAAATATTCCAAAGTATTTTCTTTAAAATTTTACTGAGCTGTGTACCTATTATTCTATTAAAACAGACGGTTGAGCTTGATAAATTTACAAAATGCTCTGCTAATGCGGTCACGATTTTTATTAAAATTCTGAGACATTGCTACAATACGTCACACTGCGTTTCTGCTCCGACCCCAATTAAGTCGACTAAAAAGCACTTGAAAATTGTACACGAAAAAATGTGAATGGCTAACAAGTGGTTTAAAAGCCCTTGAAAAGTTAATGATTGGGAGAGGTTTTTAGACAGGTTACACGGCCTGGCGCTATCTGTTGATAATTAGATAAAATGTGACAGAATTAAGTGAAAAAATTTACTGAAATTCTAAATAAAGAACTAAACACAATTTGTTTAAGAACATTCATATCTCAACCTTGAGATCTAAATAATTAAATAAGACGCTATCTCGAATGCTACTTAAAAGAAACTACACAAGAACAATGTTTACAACTATTCGATGTCGATATTCTATGATTTATATTGCACTTAATTATTATTAGGAGATTTTACATAACTATCCAAAACAAAATATTCCTAATAAAATTTCACAGTCAAAAGAGATATCAAAAAATATAAATTCTATCAAATTATGAAAGCAAAATTTATTTTTTTGTCCGCCGTCTACTTGAACGATAGAGAGAGCGTTGAGAATTTCTTTGGGTTTCCGTAAAACGAGAGCCAAGTTGGAAAGGGTCCGGGTTCAGATGGATCAAGAACGCTTCAGAACAGAATGAGAGTAACGAATCGTCGGCTGAGCCAACAGACAATTACTGTGGGTTGCAAGGAAGTGGCGTCTGGCGAATGTTTTCAATTAAAAAACAATCTGACTACACAACTGTTTAAATATAAGTTCAGCACATTTCTTTTTCTCATTATGTAAGACCTATTGGAAAAAGATAGTAAAAATTAAGCAGCTTTTCAGAAGGTATATAAGCAGGTGCCTTCTGAAATTGTTGAAAGCCTACATTTATCGCGTTCATTAAAATTGTACACATCTTTCTAAAATCAGCGTCAAATCAGTCAGCTCTCTTACCCGATGAATATGATAAAGTGTAAGTATACACTTTATCATTTTTTAAACCTATACAAACATAGCAGTCATCATATACATTTAAACTAGGATTTTAAGTTTGAAATAACGGCCAGCTTATTGCCAGGCCATGATGTGATACCGTAGCCAACATTCGCGTGCAGATGCTTACGTGTTTACTTGTTTTTACGGATTTCCCATGAACAGTTATTTGATTACAACGAAATAAGCATAAATTGGTCAACTGCTTTATCTTTTTTAAATTAATTCTAGTAAGTTAGTAAGTCGTGTCATTTTAAGTAATAGATTTAGCTGTTTACTTGCTTTTACAGTGATATCCGAGTTATCCCAATTATATTGGATATGCAGTATGTATTTTCTGAAATGAAACCACTTTACCGGATTCAACTGGGCATTAATTAGATGTTACGTTATTATTATATACTTACCCGACGTTTCAACGGCTCGATTACTTTACAACAGCAATCGTGGTAACGTCCGGGAAGACTGAAGATGTCAGTTGTGTTTGAAAAGTTAATAACCTAACTACACTTTGGGTCCCTTTGGGTACATAATAATAATTTAGCATCTAAGTTAAAACCGGTAAACAGGTTTTATTTCACATGTGTAGTGCTCGCGAAAATATTACATTTTGGTCTATTATCTCCTTTATCTGTCAAGCGGCGCTATCCCTCCGGAGGGCTATGACAATTGAATAAAACAATTGTGTCTCTGATCCTCTACGGGTTAAATACAATCTATATATGTATTTTTTCTATGAAACCCGCTACATCGTGTACCTTGCGTAGGCGCCTTTCGTTCGAGTAGTGAGAGCAGAGCCACTCGACACGGCTGAGGGCCGAGCGACGCCCGCTGAATGTAGCGAACGCTGCAAACGCAGTTACGTCACTTTCGAACTCACTAAATTACTTTATCTGTATCGTATTCCGAACAAGGTAATGACACTATTCATTGGTGAAGGGTCTGTTAAATGGAATGTAAGGAAGAACAAATGATGTTGAGCGTGAGAAAGACAAAATGTAAAATATTCTCTCAGCGTTAATAAAGATGATATGGATAAGGTAATAAAAGTACCTACTCACATTCTTCTGATTTTAAATCATTAATTATTCCAGCGGATTGCTGACTCCGCCATTTGTAAAACTTTTAAAAAGTTCATCGCGATGATAAACCGAACGTGAGACCTTACAGCTCAGCAAAACGTTTATGTGGGTAAACTGGTAAAAGATGTGGAATGATGCTTCGTGCTTCGGAAAGTCTTAGAAGGTTGTTTGACAAGTGCATGTACGAACGGGAAGAGCGCCTGTAAAAACTATTATTTCGTTTTACATAGCTTACATACATCATACATCTAATCTGAGGCACTGAAAGCGGTTAAGGGTGCGTCCACGTAGAGTTAACGGTATAATATCACAGTAGAGTACTGACTATGCTACTAAATTATACCAATGTAGACAGCATTGTTTTTTTAATACAATTAGATGCCATACAAGCTGACGGCCCACCTGGTGGTAAGCGGTTACCTCTGCCTATACACTTAGCAACAAGGAAAAATCACTTGATATTGCAGGTGTGTTGTCATCCTGAAGCCTAAAATGAAATGCCGTCCATGCCCAGTAATTACACTGGCTTTCCCTTCAATCCGAAACAGAGCAAACTGTTTCACGGCTGAAATAAGAAAGGCGGTACCCAAACGACCCTACGTGCCAACCACCTAGTACCATTAGTAGAGTAGAGTACTAACTAAAACTGGTAGAGTAGTAGCCAGTTAACTCTGCAGTTTGCAGTGGACATTACCCATTAGAGAACTCCACGTTAGAAAGATAGCAAGAGCTCACCTCTACAGATAGTTTGGACATGTCAACTGGTGTGATACGCTTGAGCGCCGACAGCCGCTGAAGCCGCTGCCGCGCCTGCTCCTCCACCGCAATGAGGAAAGCATCCTGGATGATATTGTGGCCGATGTCTGATACTGAGGACAAAAAATAATAATAATAAATATTTAGCATGAAAAATTGTGCGAACGCTTACAACAAAACACCCTATATTTTTACTTATGCTAAAACGTTTAACACGTGGTTTACCTAATAAAAAAAAATGTAATATATTTTTTATTGTCAAATATTGGCATTTATGAATTTCAATGAAATCAATTATACACAACATTATAGCCATTACATTAATTTACCCGATTTTATACCAAGGGTAAATCCGTTACAATTGACGTAAGGGAGAGATGGCCAATCGAAATATTTCGTGTGAGTGTGAAAAAATGGGCAAATGAGCTTTATGTTTTCATAGTAGTGCAAAAATTTTATATTCGATCCATTTAACATTCTGTAACATCATTTTTGTATTGATTTTGGTTGTTTCTGTGTGTTTAATGCATTTTTAATGTTTCCACGTATAAACTTAGGTACCCCAAAATGGCAGTCATTTTGCTTTGTTTCATAAACTTTTCGATATGGCCATCTCACCCAGACAAAAAGTAGAGTTTGCCGTATTTAGGTTAGTTTAAGTTGGCCATATTAGTTTGTGTTATTTTCAATGTATTATTGCAGAAAAATATCTGTTGAAGATGCCTATGTGTAGAAATTGAAGTGATGAGTCATCGAAGCTTAGCAAGCAAATTGGTAAGTTTTGTCTTTTGATAAGATTTTGTGAGTAGTTTTGATGAGGAGAAACAATATTATATAATATCTCATCAGAGGAAGACCAAAAAATGAAGCAGATAATTGAGTTGGTCGGGGTGGAATTTTTATAAAACCCGTCTGATTAAAGATTGGCTTCAATGCTTGATTTGTGTTCAGTAGATACATGAATCCAGGGGACACAAATCAAGCTGGATACATGAATTTTAGGGTAAGTTTTTCAGATGTGGACAGAATAAGACAATAACTAAACACAAGCATATAGGAGTAGAAAGCTCCATGTTAAAGACAAGAAAAATCCTGGTCATCTATCCCGTACTACGACAGCCAACTGACCATGATATGGTGAGATGGCCAATCTTGTTATTTATTAAACATTTTTCACTGTATGCTTGTAACATAAAATACATTAATTACTTTTTATTTCTTAGAGACTAGTTATGAATTATTCTTAATTTTCATTTTAACATTCCCCGCTTCAGGACGTGAAATTTTTCTAGTTTAGATATTTTTATAAGTACCTAAATATTTTTTAAAACATTTATATATAATAATGTTAAAATGAAAATTAAGAATATTTGAAAGCAATGCCCCAACTCTACAGAATCTTAGGTATTTGTAAAAATACTCCTTTCATATGTTGAAATAGAACATTTCGACATTGTAGGGTAGACGTTAGCTTATAACGCAAGTACAGATAATATAACTTAAAATAACTTGGGATAACCCTGTGAAATTCTTCAAGAGACTAGAAGAATTTCACAGGGTTATCCCAAGTCCTGGGTAGCTCAGATGGTTAGGACGTGAAATTTTTCTAGTTTAGATATTTTTATTAGTTATGAATTATTAAAAAAGCAATAAATATTTAATTAGTAATTAAACTTTTTTTATTTTATGACGTTTCAAAACAACTATGGCTATCCTTAACGGTTTTCCCTATATAGGACAGTATTAACAAGAAACAAAACCTTACTTTATTAAATTTTGTTTGGATTTGGATATTGATATCTTTACCTTAGTATCAATCTGCATTTTAGACTTTACCGTCATGCAACACACTGTAATAGGGTAACGATAGTTTTTATGCGTAAAAGCTTACTAATGCCTTATAAACTTATTCGATTATTTTTCATATTTAACAAAATGCAGGAATTTCAACAGTACCATTGTCCAAATCTAGCATTTAACGGCAATCATTTTCCAAGTTGGCATCGACAAACTTCTGAAATTCCACACAGATTTAAAAAATACTATCTACCAAAAATATGACTGAAAGAATCTCGGGCGAGAATAAAAAATATGAAGAAAGGTCTGAGAAATAAAAAGTCGCAATTCAACATAAAATACCTTCGTACATAATTAAATAAAATAAAAATATTAGAAGGAAACATTGTTTGTTTTTAAACCGACAATGTTTCGTTTAATCCAGACGATAGGTTTATTGTGTTAAAATATATTTTATCATTATTTTAGCATGTCAATGTGGATTGATATTCTGCGCGCGATCTGCATTCCTTCGACGCGCCCTGCGCGTGAGTCAATGCGTTGTGCAACCGCCATTGTAAAACGTTTTGAATGGATCGCTAGATTATACTTATCATCTAGATATTGTGGGCGTATATTTGAATAACTAAGCCTTATTGTACAGGAGTTGTCCCAAAATTTATGGAAACCCGGCCAAATACACTAAGTATACTAAATACTTGGCAAAAATATGCAGAAAAGTTTCAACTGCAACACAGCCAAATGTTTATCATGGCGCCTATGTAACGTTTAGTTGACTTCTAAGTCACCCGCCATATTGCCTTAGTGAATAATGGTGAAATTGGTGAATAACTTTGAATTTTGTACAAGTGAACTATACTTGAAAACGAATTATAAGTATTTGTACTGGATTCAGGACATTTTTCCTGGTTTTTTGAGATAATGTACATATACCTGGCTGAATTTGAAACATCTCCTTTTTTCTCTCTCTCTTTATTTAGTTTGGGGCTTTTATCCACACGTATATGCCAGCCCCATTATAAACATCTCCTTTAGGAAGAATGTTTGCGCTATTGGTGCCGCAGGATAGATAATAAATATAATAAGTATTTTACAGAATCTATAAATTGGGAAGTAGGAACCAGGACAGTTTTAAATAAATGTTATAATTTAATAGAAGGCACTGTCTTCTTAATGAAGATATTTTAAACATAATACAAGTCGAAGGGTATCGAAGTACTTTAAAAACCTACATTAAAATAAATAAATTAAATTTTATTATGCATGTGAATGGTATACGTAATTGTTTGTTCGTAACATACACGCCTGTTGAACTTACCCGTTCGTAAAAAGTATTAATAAAAACGGTACCTACTACCTCTTTATATTAGGGTAATAAAAATCACTTCGGTGAGCAAATAGCATACTGTAGAATAGCACTGTTAGAATACTAATCAGAGCACAGATAAATATTAACTCCGGCAACAATTGCGCAGTTACCCACAACTCTATGTATGTGAGAAAAGAATAAATTAATAATCTTCCTATTCTTTAACCAAATAAAAGCACGGTTACATTTTTGAAAGACTGAAACATCATAGGTCTTTACATTCCAATGAAATCGTCGAATTGAATGGACGAAATAGGACATTTGACAACAAATAACAAAATACTACTTATTTTATATATTTAAAAGGCTTTGAAAAGACATTTTTATGTGTGATCTGACAAAGTAGTATTCAAAAATGGCGAAATAAATATTACAAAATTCATTGTCAAAAAAAATGACATTTTCATACTATCAATTTTAATGTTATTTGAAAATGTCTGAACAGATTTTGATGCAGTTGCAAGATAGTTAGATGAAAAAAGCTATGTGTACCTAAGTATTTCAATTTCTCAAAAACACAGTAAGTACTAATAATAAGAATAATATACCTAGTTAACTTTTACAGTTAGTTAACTTTTACAGTTAGTTAATTTTTTACAATTTACACAATTTTAATGTTTTACTATTTAGTAAAATAAATTCCAAAATCAAAACTAATTGACGGAGAATACAAAAATATATAGGTAAATACATACTAATACATAAATATACCGGATGTTACAGAATTCCGAAATAAAATTTAAAATTCTGGGGTTGCGGCCGCGGGGGGTCGATATCGTAGTATGTGACCGGGCTGTGTGTGCGTGTGAGCTATAACTGTAGTGTGTCGTACGATACGTATTATAACGTATTTTTTTTGGATTGTCATGAGCAGGAGTGACGATGTATTTACTAATTTAATGGGAAAATAAAAGTGCTCTCTATGATGTCAAACTTTCAGACCACCCGCTTAAATGTTATTTCACACTTTTGTAGCACACTGTATAATTTTATGTTCTCAAAAAATGTATACTCACAAAAAAATAATACGTAAGTAAATATTTTTAAATAATTTATATTATTCTATTTTTAAATAGTAAATAATTCTGATTATATAAGGGCTCGGGTTTGCTTCCGACCCAGCACATGAAAGTTTTCTAGTCTAGATATTTTTCGTTTTTTTTTATACAAATAACGGTAAATGACCCAACACCACCTGATTTGAAACGGTAAGAAGAGTCCAAATGCGAAGTCAGCTAGCGCAGCTTGAAACATAAACTATAAATTTAAAAAACAATATTAACTGCTGAAACATCGCGAATCAAAATAATTGTAATGACCCAGTGAACTATATAATGGTGGTTTGGCCACGTGCAACCGGGCCACGTGCGAATTTCAAGAGGTTTCATTATTTTGAATTTTTGTTTGTTCAGCCTTTCGTCCCTTACCAGCCCTTCGTCCTATTCATCCTACTCTATTTTTTCTCGTTTGTAGTTATTTTACAAATTAACGGTAATTGAATTGTATAAAAAGTGTAAATCCTTATTTGGCAATAGGTACTTATGTTTATCCTTACTTATTTTTTAGATGTGCCTATTCTTTAGAAATTCTGTGGACTTTAATATGTATATTGTACCTACATAAAAAACAGCTACCTACTGAAGCGGTACTAAAAGACATATTTCTAATATTCTTGTAGGTTTTGAGGCCGCATTTTTAGTTGATTTAAAGGTACCAAAAGATAGGCTATGTTACATTATCAAGATGTGATCTATTACCATGCTAAGTTTTGCCCAAATCGGCTTAGGAGGCTTAGAGGCTTAGGAGTGAAAACGTAACAGACAGACAGAATCACTTTCGCATTTACAATATTAGTTACCGTTTAGTGACGAACACAAAAATGATTGTGATGACTCATAAGTTACCGTTTAGTGACGAACACAGAAATGATTGTGATAGAATATAAGTTAACTTTATCTTAGAAGTATAGGTATGTGGCAGGTCTTAAGTGGCGTGAGGCAGGTCATGTTGCTCGGAAACATGGTTTCTGGTGCAAGACACGGTATTGGAGTGGCGGCCTTGGGGGGAGAAGTGACCTAGAGGTAGACAGCAGATGCGCTGGAAGGATGACGTGGTCATCCATGGTCATCCTTTCCTTTGGAGGGTGGTGGAGGATTGGATGTAGACAGCACAAAACCGCGCCAAGTAGCAGCAGCTGAAGGAGGCCTACACCGTAATGGTTGATTGAAAACGGCTAAAAAAGAAGAAGAAAAAAGATAGGTATATCAAAAATATTGGTAAACGTACTGGAATGGTAAAAAAACTATTATTCAAATCTCATTGACATTTCAATGACCTAATTTGCTTGTTATGTTAGCTACACTGTTATTTATTCTGCGATACACACCACTGAGGAAAATTATACGTAGGTCACTTCATTAAGGATGTGAAACGTTGATAATAACATGATTTTTCCTTCCCGTGTGTAGTGCCTCTACAAATTTAATTATTTTCCCCTTAAGCTGTTTGAATGATCGATCACCTAATAATTTATCCACTCGATACGGAATCGTCGGCCCACTGAACTCGATCTGGTAAATAGTTTATCTGTAAGTGCCTCTCACTGCCGTGGTGCCGTGTTAATCCATAAAAAATGCAGTCTACTCGTGAAACTTATAAACATCATCTCATTTAAGATCCATAAGGGAGATTACATGTCTATTATCTTAATGGAGCTCGTCCGTTAGTCCTAATATAATTAATTGAAACTTTTGACGAATGTTGTGTGCGACGTTTCAGTACTTAATTACAATTTAAAACATCCCTAATTATTATTTTAACATTAATATAAATGTTTGATAGACGTTGTTGTTTTGTTTTGTTTAGTTCTTAATTTTTTTTTTAATCTAAGCTAATTATATTTTTTGAAATAAATTAAGTACGTCTTGCACATTACAAATGCGATATTTATACAAAACGACATAACAAGATAAAACCGCAATTCGTAAAAAGTGATTATAATTACACAGGCAACACCTAAATCTGTATTTGACATAGTTTTCATTAAACGAAAATCAAAATTTTTTTTTTAATAATTTTTACGACGTATGTTATAAAAACAATCCTTTAGGCATACCATTTAAACGTTTCATTTATTTTTCAATAACCCTTTGGTATGTGATCCTTGTACAGTCGTATAAGTATAACTTGTTGCAACCATTTCTATTACTGTCTTTCTACATTTTTATCTCTAATTTGAAGTGGTTTTATTCTACATTCTTGTATTAATTATATCTTTGATTATAATAATGACCCTAATAGGATGTTGTTTGGTACGAGAAACTTTTTTTTTTAGTGAAAACTGTTTTTTTTTTGCTAAAATCAGAAATTTCTGGAAAAAGCCCTTGTTTACTCGAGTGCGAGGAGTTACTTATAATAAATCTTAACTTCAATTCCTCGGCGAATCACTAAAGATGCAGCCAAGTTAAATTTATTTATTGTTCCCGTTTTGTCGAGTTAGTATTCACACACAATATACAACGTAAAAGGTTAAAGATTTGATTTAAATTTAAATTGCACATGTACCTACAAAATTTCACTATTATTTACACAAAACAAAACACAATTAGCATAATCAAAGTATTACAGTTTCTCTAAATTAGCCGTCACGAATCAGTTTACTATAATGAAATTTAAAATTACTTTCAATGTTCTATCTAAGCAAAGAAAAATATGGCCTATCATAATAATATAAATATCACATTCCTTCGCACCACCCGCTAATGATGATACATCACCTATCTTAACATCAGAAAGCTATCTAGCTCTCTATCTGTTCTTTGTAAACTAAACTTAATGTTATGGGTTTTCAGTTCATATTGAATTGTCGCAAGTGTCAGAAGCTCAGTGATCTGTTAATGCAGAACCAGTTTCATACATTCCAGCACAGACGGGTAAAACGGTACTTTGAACAGATAAAGTATATCTGGCAATGGTAGTTATAAAAATATTTCAATAACATAATAATATCATAATACTTATTTAACAAAAAAAAATATTTTTATTTATTTATTAACAATATTTTTTAATAATAAATATTTTTGAAATCAATGACATAGTAGAAGCAATATAAAATTTAATCTCCATTTAATCCAAAAATATTGATTTCACCCTGTCATGATTTTGACAAATGCTTATTTTTAACCGACTTCAAAAAAAGGAGGACGCTATCAATTCGACTGTATGTTTTTTTTATATTTGTTATTTGTTACCACAGAACTTTCGACTGGGCGAACCAATATTGATGATTCTTTTTTTGTTCGATGCGGAATATAGTTCCCATTTGGTTCCATATATTTTTTTTAATCTATTGGGTACTTTTTAGTAAAATGATACGATAGTAGAAAAAAATACAAAATTAAAAATTTTAAGGTAACCACCGGCGTCGTTAATCATCTATCTAACACCATCTCATTAAGACTATTCCTAAGAGCCCAAACACACTATATCTGCTGTAAGTTTCTGAAGAATTAAGCATTTCGCAGACATTTTGATGGTATAGGATCAGCTCAAGGGTAGTATGTCATGGGAATGTCACCGAAGTGACAGTACACCAAATTTCAAATCAATCGGATGTGTAAAAGTTAGTAAAATCCTATTATAATGTAGAAAATGAGCTGATAGTCATCAAACGCCTGAACTGATCTTCATAAATTATAGCTAAGAACCATCGTAGGCACATTGGCTTTCAAACAAAAAAAACCGAATCAAAATCGGTCCATTCGTTTAGGCTATACTATGCCACAGACAGACACACAGATACACAGACAGACACGTCAAACTTATAACACCCCTCTTTTTTCGTCGGAGGTTAACAATATAAGCTGACGGTCACTCATCTAGCTTTGACCTTATCCCTAAAAATTGTGAAAAAAAAATTAAAACTAAAATTAAAACCGACTCCAAAAAAACTGAAAAGGATAAAATAATTAAATTTTAGTAGGTACTCATCCCCTTATAAACATATTTTTGGAGTCGGTGCTTCACTATCTATTGTTTCTGGAAACAACTTGGCACCAACTCCAAAAATATGCTTTACTTTAAAATGTTTCCATTTGCATCCGTAATAGGACCAGTTACGTTCGGCTACGCATTTTTGTTTCATAGGACTCTAGTCGTAGAGTACCTCCTTCTTTACTGCACATATACTAGATCCTTAGTTCCCAAAGTTTCCAAAGCCCCCAGGAGTCCATGGGAGACTCGAGGGTGGTGTACGTTGGCGTGACAACAAAACATATTATTTGTCGAGTTTTGGGAATATGGTAGAAATGTAGGCGCAGGGGTTCACCGGAATCGGATAAATTTTGAAAGTGGTCTATGAGAAAAAAGTCTGGTAACCTCTAGATAGTACTACTAGATAGTAGGTAAATAGTATGTATTGTTATTAAGATCCACATTTCCACACCCACATTTGTTCAGTCATAAACATATTCATTGATAAGATACCTAACTACTCGTACAAATGTTAAATGTTAGTATGGTACACACACACGCACACACACACACACACAGTAGTAACTCACTCTGGCTTCGCTGTTTATTTATACTCTAAATTCACTGTGTATTAATATTTTCCTTTTACTTTAAATAATGTAAATCCGTTATTGGCATTAAGAAAAATTTTATTTTATATACATTTTGTATAATATTAATAAGTATAACAAAGTGCTGTGTGATTTATGTAAACAAATAAATAAAATAAAATAAAATACCAGGTTGGCAATAAGACCACCCATTAGTTAATAACATAATAAGCATAATAGCATGTCATCAGTAGTTATTCAATCAAACCCAATCGCAGCAGTAAATTATAGCAAGGGTTTTTATTTTTCAATACTTATCGATCAACAATCATCAGTTTAGTTTTTTTTTAATTTAAGCCAAAAGGAGTTTACCTATGAGAAAATGTTGGTTACCTGCTCGGTTACTACCATAAAAAAATACAGAAATAATATCGTCTCTATTATATTATATACATGATTAAAATGAATACTCCTAAGCGGTCTCATTTAATTACATATCATCAAAGTGAGGCAGGAAAAGAGTTCTCCAATTGAAACTGTATTTAGAATTATTGTAAAAATTAGCTCTTCTGAAATTATACAAACTGGAATCCCACTTAAAAATATTTTATCCAATTTCCACACTTAGTAGAGCTATCTCTTTCAAATTGATCAAGATTGGAATCGTGATCGATGCATTGGAATAGTATTTTATAATAGTAAGTATACGTAGCAATCTGAATCTCTATAGAGTCGTCTGTAGAGTCGTAACGGGGCTCAATTACCGTGGCGGCAGAAATCTGTACGGTTTATTTGGTGGTTTTCGTTACTTTGATAGTTCTTCGGCCAACTTTATAGAGCTCATTGAGGGAGCGTTATACTTGGAGCAGGCAGACTTGTCTCCTGTTTTGTGTTATCAATATAACGCTTCGTCTTTATGTTAACGCGTAAATAGTGCCTAAGGTGCTTCGAGCGTCTATACGCAAAAGGAGGCATCGAAAAGTGGACGGGAAGAGGATCCCCCGATGCCCCTCTCCGGCGTAGACGGGTGGGTGCGAGAATGCGGGCGGCGATCGCCCGTCTGCCTGCGCCCTAGGTGCGGCCGCGCGCAATACAAGGCCGCCACGTCTGAGATTACTCATGGTAACTCTGGGCAATCTCCATCAGCGCAAAGCTAGGACGTAAGGCCGGGTTGCCTGGGGGTGGTCTGGTGAATTTGCTTCGCAGACCTCAGATCATCTCAGCGAAAGGCACGGGAGTTATCCAGGAGTTTTAGCGGGTATTCCCACGGTCAATTTAGACGCTGAGCAAGCCCCACACCCGCCAACTACTTCGCCAGCGACGGGTAGGTCTTCTATTGGTAAAAAAAGGCTACGGAATCACTTGCCATCAGGCGAGCCATATGATTGTTTGCGTGACAATAGTTATGTTGTTCAACAAGTGATCAAAGATATTTTTTGCTGCGAGTGCTCTCTCCAGCAAAGTAACATAGCGAGGTATTCTAAAATGGACTACTGAACTGAGTACTGTGAGTAATTTAAAAAGACATACAAGCAAAAAAAAAGTTGCTCTCGTGTGAAAAATACAACTTTTCACCTCCCCCAACTAGAAAAATATTAGGTTACAAAAAGTTAAATCAGTGAACGTAATACTTGAAGGAAATAAAGCATAAATAAACTTAAATATACCTATCACATATTTTATAGCACATTTGCTCGTAAAGGGTCTCTTAATTCACCTTATCTTAATTCACCAATTTCAATATCGTAATGTATCTCATTACGCACTTGTGCGGTAAGGTAATGTAAAACGCACGGTTTATCAAGATGCACTGTTATTAATCTGTGGCTCCCTCTAAAAACGAACGGTACTTTTTTAAATCTCAACAAAGAGTTTCTATGACAGAAAGTTGTCAACATTTTATGAATAAAATTAACTTTGGGAGACAAATTATAAAAATAAACATTTATTTCTTTAATTTCATTTATTTTATCAATAAATTACAACCATTTGTGTAACAAAAACACAAAAATATTAATTTACTTTATTAGTGATACTGGCTGTTTTTTGTGCCTTTGCCTAAAAAAAGCGTTGATGCGCGCGCATCGCTTATTTGTGAACAAGTAAAAATTATATCGGCGCTTTTTGTTTTCGTTATATTATTTTTATTTGAAAATGTCGTCAAGTAGTGATAAATTTATTATTCGATACCGCCAGAAATCTCAGAGGTAGCGAAAAAGACTACTCTAAGCCTCTTGCCCGAAAAATCGACCGATACATTCTTACAAGCGTATCAATATTTGGAAAACAAGCAATGATGCAAATTCATTTTCAGAAATTTTTTGTGTTTTAGCCTATTTCATGGAAATTTCTCAAAAATATAAGTCAAGCTCATTGTGGTGCTACTATTCAATGCAAAAAAAACAATAAATTTTACAAATTGTTCAAATTTTTCGAACTGCTTTGATAAGAGATTAAAGATTTATTCGTTCGAAAAAAGTTTCTAAAGTCAGAGTTTTATTTATTTCCTCGCAAATATGTTATAAAACGTCGTATGACATTCGTGCGCTTTGATAATTATAACCTCTGCTTTCTTGTAGCAATATCGCCTCGGCTGTAATTTTCAACTTACCGCACTTTTATCATAATATACTATAATATTATTAAAAGTCAAAAGTTAAGGACCTGCAATTTTGCAAATTTTTAAAATCATGTAACCTACCTATATACCTACGTCTCAAAAATGCATTTGGAGTGTTCAATAAATACTTAATCGTATTATTTTTACTTTAAATACAAACCAAGCGGATTATTAAGAATTTATTAACATAGTTTAGATTTTTAGAGCTGCACTGGCCTAAAGGACATGCGTTTTGAATTCCTGACCAGTATAATACCAAAACAAACAAAAAACTTCTGCCGCATACCCGCGTAATATTAATATCTCGTATTCGAAATTTAAGTTTTCAGGCAACAATAGCATCCTTTTCGTGCTGGAGAGGTGAAAAATATTTTTTCTCCCAAAATTATCTCTTGTTTTTACAAATTAAATAAGAACCTAATATATTTTCCGGCAGACAGTAGAATCACACGGTTCTATTATTGAAGGGCTGGATTCTTCCCAACACTGTAACCTGATTTTCACACAATCTATTCACAAACAATTACGACATTCAAATTACGGTACGCATCGTAACAAATAAAGATAATTAGCTAGTATATTAATATTCATCGAGATATTGTTATAAACGTTAATATCGACCCAATTATACAACGGACGTGTGTTTGCAACACAAATATTTGTTCTGAATGTTCGTTGCCCATTCATATGAATTTTGTGAAATTATGCCAGCGTTTCGTCACTTACGAATTAGCTATTACTTCTTTATTCAAGAAAAATGTAAATGAATGAGAATCCGTTAGTTTGTTGCCTTTTATGCTTATATTACCTAACCGGTTTCTGAAGAACTAGACAAAGCAGTTGTTTAAATCCCATTATAGCAAATTATAAATGGCTAATGTTTTATTTTAGACTAAATCGTCCTGTGCTTTAAACCATGTAATTCCATTATTATTATTATTTTAAACTTACTTCAAGGGTGGCAAACAAACTTATGTTATATTATGTAGTATGCGATTGCCGTAGCCTAAAGACGCAGTGTGACGGCATACAATACTTGTCCCTTTTTGCCTAGTCCTAACATAAAACTGCTCTCTGGCAACCTTACTGTTGGAATCGCCAATTTTAACCGCCTTTGTGGTCTAGTGGTTGAGACCACCTACCTAGAGGTCCAGGGTTCGATTCCCGTGGGAGCGAAATTTTTCTGCTCGGTTTGATTGGTGGAAGGGCTCTTTTAAGTCCACCTGGCTAGCTACCACCATCTTACCTAAGTCTGCCGCCATAAAAATAAAGTTAACAGCATTATTATTGTCTTCCGGCAGTTAGAGGTAAGATAGCCAGTTTCTCTGTGGTTGAGCAATCCGGGTGTAGCTCGCTTCCATCGTCGGCCTTGTCTTCACTTACTATCAGGTGAGATGAAGGCCATGGGCCCTTTTTATCTTAACGGGGTAACCGTTAAGATAAAAAGAAAAATATATATTTTGTTGACTTCCTTCTCAATACTTTGAACAGTCTTTTAAGCCAGCTCCAGCTCTTATTAAACGGCATAACTATACCGAACATTATTTTAGAATCCTGCGTTAATCCTCGGCTATTATGCATGAACGAGATGGAAAGGTGCTACGGCCGGTGGCTACGGCTTTGTTTTTTTTTGTGAAACAATGTTTTATGTATCTGAATATCTACGCCAGACAAGCTTTCAAAAGAAACACTAACTGTAAAATAATTACTAATAGCAACTTGAGAATTGCAAAGAAACGCCTAGTCACGGCATGCTTCATACTTTATACAACGCTTACCATTAATTGTAATTTGTAAATGAAATTCATGATAGAAAAATATTGCCTTAAATTAATCATTCATTAAAATGTGTAGGTGTTTATTTTATTGTAGCTTTAAAATTGCGCGATAAAGGAACTTTTTTGTCATCAACAAACCTTTTTGCGACTGCAAACTTACATTTGCAGTTGGAAAATTGATGACCGTGATGTGTCAGAGAATATTTTTTTACTAGAAAGTTTTTGATCTTCAATCTAACTTATCGAAGTGCACTGTGACTTATTCATGGCCCACAGTAAGATAAGATACTATCCACAACCTGTCAAGCTAGCTACAGATTCCAGACACAATTGGGTTTTAGTTTTACTGTCATAAAGACCCCCGAAAGTATTCTGCGGTTTGACAGATTACTACAGAACCCTCAGCGGGAGTCAGATTCAGCATGAATGTGAGATTTTAATTAAACCGAAACTGTATTTTGAACGCTTGTGATTGCATGTAGGTCGGTTTTTGTGAGTATCTCGGCACATAATCCCACCAGAGCCACACTTGTTCAACCCAAGGGCAACCACACCGGCCCCTGAGTAGTTGAAGGATTTTCGACAAAAACAATGATACTATAATGTGAAGGTTATAGGTTAAGTTTCTAGTTATTCTATAACAACGTGGTAAGTACAACCGGGTGTAAAATTCATGAACATCTATAATTATGTCCAGAATAATATTGAACGAAAAACCTTCTTGTGATAATTATGATGAATTATAAGTATTAAAGAACGTTTAACGTTCGTTTTGTAGATTGTAAAATTAGTAATAAGTTTGAAATTTGTAAATTAATTAATTATCTTATTGACTGTATTGACTATGAAAATAAATATATAAATATTACAGAAGTTAAGAAATTTGTGTTTCGTGGTAAACCAATGTCTTTGAAAAATAATAAAATTCCTACGAACAGTGGGAAATATCCAAAGAGTACGATACCGTATTATTTCGCTCCACTTAGAAAGCTATTCGGGAATGAAACTGATAAATCAATAGTTACAAAACAAAATACCCAGACTCATTTATCACACGAAATCAATGGAGAACAGTTTTTTCTTGAATGAATCTTCTTACACATTTAAAATTATCCATCAAAACATTGCCAGTATACTGTAAAAACAGGAATTACTAGAATTGACATTGCAAGTTGCAAGACTTACAGGAAACACAAAATGTGCCCGATTTAATATGTCTTTCCGAGACCTTTATGCGTGCTGACAGGGAAAGATACCTAAAAGTTCATAACTATGAACTGGCGTCCGCGTTTTATAGAGAAAAGCAAAGGGGCGGAACTTGTATTTTAGCCAAACGAAACATGCTGTATAGGGAGCTTACCTACCTGAAACGCTATGCAATGCAAAAGACATTTAAGGCGTGTGGCATTGAAATCCCTATGTACAAATTATTAGTAATTTGTGTCTATAGGACCTCTAAGTTTGATCCTAATATTTTCCTAAGGACATTGGATCAATTCTTGCATGACACATCCAAACGTTACAAATCCAATACCAAGATCGTGTTAGCCGGGGACTTTAATATTAATCTACTAAAGCCGGGAACCATTACGAAATATTTGCACGATTTATGTAATAATTATAACATGAAGATTCATATCACTGTTCCTACAAGGAGGGATTCTTGCATAGATCTTATTATCAGCATTATAAGAGACGCCGAGGGTACTGTTTTGCCTCTGTACCTATCTGACCATGACACCGCGCAGTTATTAAGTTTCTCAATCTATCAGAAGAATAAAAACGTAAACTCATATACATTTTACAGAAAAGACTACAACGTTTAACAACATTCAAAAATTCAAAGAATGTCTGAACAGTTTATTGTGGTCTGAAACTTATACCGAGACGGATCTTAATTTAGCATTTAATAAATTTCATGAACTATTTACTTTGTTTTACAATCTTTGCTTCCCAGTTATAAAAATAAACAGTAAAAACACTAAAAATTATAAACCAAATTGGATAAGTAAAGGTCTTAGAAAGAGCTGCAAAGCACAAAGATTTCTGCGATTTATTTAATTATTTTAAAAATAAAACAATATTAAACAAAAATAAATACTTAAAATACTTATACATATTAAGAAAATGCATATGTTTCTCAAAAAAACATGCAAACATAGAATTTATAAATAATAGTATCCCCCGTTCCCCAGGGAAGCGTACTGGGGCCGATATTGTTCATCTTGTATATAAACGATATAACTAAAGTAACTAATCATAAATGTACTCTCTTTGCGGATGATATTTCTGTGATTGTGACATCAGATAAAAAAATTAATTCAATAAGTGACCACGCATCTGACATTAATAATAGTATTGAAGACTTCATTAAATGGCTCGAAATAAATAAAGGTAGCCAGTGTATTTACTGGGCATGGACGGCATTTCATCTTAGGCCTCAGGATGATAACGCACCTGCAATATCAAGTGCTTTTCCTTGTTATTGCAGGTGTCTATAGGCGGCGGTAACCGCTTACCACCAGGTGGGCCGTCAGCTTGTATGTCATAAAGTTGTATAAAAAAAAATTGAAAATAAATTTAACCAAATCTAATTTTATCCAATTGAATAAATATAAACATGCTAAATATAATTTTAAACTTAACATTGATAAAATATCTGAAGTGACTCATACTAAATTTTTAGGCGTAATAATAATAGACCAGGACTTGAAATGGAAAAATCATGTAGAGAATTTAAATAACAGAATAAATCAATTTGTTTATGCATTATATAGAATAAAAAACGTAACAAATAAAACGTAACAAACCGGGCTTATAATGAATCTATACTATGCTACAGAATTATAATATGGGGCATGGGGCAATAGCACAGATTGGAATAGAGTATTTATTGCTCAAAAGAAGTGTATCAGAGCTATTTGTGGAATCCCACCAGACGTCTCATCTAGACCTTATTTCAAAGACCTTGGTTTGCTACCGTTTCAGTCATTATACATTTATGAAATTTGTAAGTTTGTTTATGAAAATAAAAATATATTTTTGAAAGCAAGGGACGTCAACTCTTAACATCAACGTGATCCTGATAGACTATGTTAAGAGATGTACCAAAGTCAGATAAATATAGTAAAAGCTGCCTAACTATGTGTGTTAGTATATATAATAGAATCCCTAGTGAAATTAAAGTGTTAAATGTAAATTTATTTTTAAAAAAGTTGTATTCATGGCTTAGTGATAAAAAAAAATATTATATAAAAGAATTTTTTGACATTAATTGTTAAATGACTGAATGTTAAAATATTTTGCATGCAAATCAGCAAGACATGAGTACTTTGTACTGAACTGTAACATCTTATATACCATGTTCTTAAGCAAATAAAGATTATTATATATTATATTATATATATTTAATAAGCTAACGGATTTTTTTTTCATACAACGTATGGCAAATGACTTAACACCACCTTGAAGCGGTAAGAAGAGTCTATATCTAGTGCAGCTTCAAAACATAGTGTTTAGCCGGTTCACGGTTCTTTTAAAGGAAGCCATTTTATATGTAGGCTTTTTTTTGGTATTTTTCTTTGCCAGCACATGTGTGCCCACACATGTGCTGGCAAAGAATCCCAAGCTTTCGATGTTCCACAAAGAAAAGAGTTATATACAAAAATTAATTGTGCGTGATTTTGGTTTGTATAGCATTTACTAGGTGGTAGGCCCGTATGTAGGGTCGTCTGGGTAGGTACCACCGTCTTTCTTATTTCAGCCGTGAAACAGTTCGCTATGTTTCGGATTGAAGGGAAAGGTAGCCAGTGTAATTACTGGGCATGGACGGCATTTCATCTTAGGCCCCAGGATGACAACGCACCTGCAATATCAAGTGATTTTTCCTTGTAATTGCAGTTGTCTTTAGGCGGCTGTAACCACTTACCATCAGGTGGGCCGTCAGCTTGTTTGTCATCTAGTTGTATATAAAAAAAAAGCATACTGAATTTCACGTTGCGACCTGATAATTTTAGTTAAACACCTTCATCTCGTTTTTAGATATTTCCCGGAAAATTAAATTTGCATTACCTGTCATCACTAAATATAATAACAGTGCACAAAACTTCTGATGTTGGGCAGTTCAATTTAGTAAGGTGCAGCAGTAGAATTTGAAAACATAACTTAATTGCGACATTTTGCATTTTTTATTTTACGTCAGCATGGCGCATGGCAATGACTTAACTCACCGGCTCACCGTAGTCACTGTGTCTCCAAAAGGGAAGAATGTATTGTTCATAGAGGGGAGTGCTCTAGAGATTTAAGTGCTAAGTCCTCAAATTTTAATAATTTTTGAATAGGTAGCACTCTGAAGATAACACCTCCACTTGAAGCCCAAAATACTCTGATACCTAACGCATAAATTTGTGTGGTTCCTATAAAGAAACATTCTGAGTTGAACGCGCTTACAATTTTGATCGCCTCTAAATTAGAATACAAAGGAATAGCATCTTACTGACGACGACAAAGTTATCATTTGCGTTGACGCTTAGCAAGTTAAATTATACACAGCCATATATGGATCAATAGATATACGTATAACAATATAACGTGGTAATGAATGACGTTATGACGTGCACATAACGCGGCACCACTGGTTACTTCTTCAAGGTTGTCCGGTTTTTTACAATGTTCATTATTATTTTTTGCAGGCCAGTTGAGGATGCGGTTAGAAAAAAAATTGTTAGAAGCCAGTTTTGTGAAATGTACAGACTCAAGATAGGCGTGTCAACTTAACTTTCATGCGTTTCTTTTTATGATTGAGGCTTGCAGTACCAAGGCACTGTCGGATTGTAGATTTATAAGCAAAGAGAAGCTAATAGCAACTTATGTAGAATCTCAAAAAAGTTTTTCAATCCGTGTGGATTTTAACAGAAAGTCATATTTATAAAAACTTGTTTAATTTTAAAATTTAAATATTTTTAGTGCTGACTGAGATTATTATGTTGACTAAAAACTGTCAAGAATTCTTGCTAGGATTATAAAAGCTCCATATGGAAATTTGATACTTTTCAGCGTACGAAAGGAAAACTACACTGGGACGAAGATTAAATTGGAAGTAGAAAATAACACTCCTGTCCCTTGTTGTATTCATGTTTCTTATAGACGGCCGATAGCAACACGCCCACACAAACCTACAAACTAAATAACAATGATCACAATTATGGATTTCTTCGTGATTATCTTCGTAGTTCGAATAAAATTATGGATACCTCTACAGATAGGTAAGGCAAACTTGTAGGTATGTTTGATTGAAATTAAATTTGAAAAAAAAAACAATTTGCCGGATTTAATTCGCGTTTAATTAGAATTAAGTCCGGTAAAGTGGTTTTATTTCAAATGTGTAGTGCTCGCGAAAATGTAAGACATGAAATTAAATTTTTACCATATTTAAAAGTTGTCATTAGATAATTCGATTCGACAAGATGTCAAGCCTCATAATTTGGGTTTGGTAGATGGGTGCCTCAAACGCATTTTTCATCGGTAGGATTTTTCCCCTAATCGCATTTTGCCACGATCGTGTTTTGTCACGTGTGCTTTATGTATAATCGCTTTTTACCTTAGTCTCCCATTTCATAATCTCAGTTTTTCTAGCCGCATTTAGTCATAGTCGCTTATTCAAGAGAATAAGTGTGTGTGTCAATGTTTTTGAGCTCTTCGTCTGTATCTGTAGGTTAAAAAGACGAAGAAAATATAAAAATTTTCATTTTTATGACAAGTAACTTTAATAGCCCAACTGTTTTTAAACATTAATTATATTTTGAGAGTGATACACGTAAAGAGAAAAACAAATTGCAATCTTTCAATTTACAGTAGGGCAAAAAGCATATAAGACTATGGTGTTAGGCATATTTTAAATAGACCAAAAAGCGAATCAGACAAAATGCTCTAAGGCAAATTACCTATTGGAAAAAATACGATTATACATAAAGCACACGTGACAAAACACGATCGTGGCAAAATGCGATTATGGGAAAATCGTACCGATGAAAAATGCGTTCGAGGCACCCACCTACCAAATCATAATTTGCTGCCTCGGCGTAATAATTTACAGACTACTGAGTAGATGTCAATTCAAACATAAGATAAATTCAATTTTATGAATTAAAGCATAATCTGTATAGAGGGACCTCCAAAATCAAATAAGCTGTGAACAAATTAAGACCAGAATGGACGGCTACCGGCTTATCGCTATACGAGGGTCAACTTATTGGGATTTAAATAAACTAACAATCAATCAGATTCCCTTTATAAGAAATAGTAAGTTATTCATGACATTTTTAGCAGGACCTGTTGGGCACCAGAAGGAGGGTTATGTTTTTTTTTTCGAGTGTATTTATCTATGCGGGGTTGTTTGTGTCTGGTCCATTGTCTTCCTGTACCCTAAATGCCTCGAACGATTTTGAAGAGTGTTGTGTCATTACATTCTCATTAGATTCGTATTCTTTCCCGGAGTGTCATCCTTTGTATACTTTTAAGAAAATCCAATATGGCGAATTTTAATAACATGTTTTAGTTCGTTTTTACATTCAGTCGGGTTTTTTAGTTTTTTGACTAATTATGAGCTTGCAGCAAATTATCTATATTATTTATTATTTCTTTAAAAAATTCCTAGTTTTGTCTTATTACCGTAAACTTATGTACCATAATAAATGGGGATACCTATGGTGTGGAATGCTACGTATGTACGTATGAATCCCAAAGACGAACAGCATGAATAGTGAAGAAGCCAGGAAGCCACTATATAGAGAATCAGAGAGGTAGAATGAACTGGAACCTTAATGAGGAAGGATTTAGAGGAAAAGCAGGGTTTATCGCGGGGAACGAGATACTCAAAGATCATTGTGAACGGCTGGTTCCTATTCCAGTCATAGAATTACCGTCGAATTAATAATGTTTTCATATTATAAAAAATGCGATGGAAGCCGTCTGTTATCTGTAATAGGTACCTAAGCAACTCGAATCGTGACCCGGTAAACTAAAAGGTAGGTAGGTAATGTATGAATCACCACATGCGAATACATAATTTTTGTTAGATATTGCAAGAAACATAAATTCAGGGAAAATCAATTACGTTTACTCACAAATACTTTTTTACTGCGTACCTAAATGAGCTAGATCAGAAACCCGGTTCAATTTTTTTTTAAATTAAGCTTCAGACAAAGTGTATGTACCGACCTGAACTAGAAACAATTCGTGTTCTAGGCGGGGACCGAATCTGCGACCTTTCACAATCCGGGTGACTGCTCTAAACAATTACCCATCCCCCTTTTTTCTAACATATGGACTGGTGCTTTTATCACAATACCAACATCAAAATGTACTTGTTTTACACTTAGTTTTCGTAAAAAAATCAAGTTTAGTATAACTTGTATTTTGAAAAATTACTTATATTGTTATTAATATAAAATAACATTGCAGGACTTATAATTTGCTCACAGATTTGCAAATTTTAATCTACTTTAAATTATTTTTATAAAAAAATCAAATTTGACCTAAATGTATTATTCGGATTAAGTCATTTTTTCGTTTCGTAACTTTTTTTATTGCCTACAAACCGATTCACTGTACCACAAGTATAAACTTACATTGGATATCGCTGAAAATGTCTCCTGGCCTATTTTTTATTCCATTCTTGCCAGACCGGCTGCTGAATGTTTTTCTCCCAACATCAAGGCGAACCGGAGAGATCCAGTGGAAGTTGAAAAGGGCAAGAGCCTTGGCTGCGCTGGCCAAGTTCACTCACCTCAGAGCAAGAACGGAATGACCAATCACTTTCTACACATAACAACACTGCTTCACAAAGTGCACTGTTCACTAACAATTATACGAGACTTGTATTGCTCAAACAAAGTTTGCGTACAGCGATACACGGGTAATTGTTGTTAAATAATATTGGACGGAATTGAAAACACAGCAAGTAGGCACGGAGGCTCGCGGCAACTCGCAAACCAGTTTTCCCTCTCTCTCGCACTGGAGTTTTGTTTGGTGTTGCCAGAAGATACCTCTTCATTAACCATAATTTAATCATTAAATTCGATGCCTACATTGTAGTAGCTATTTCAGTATTATTATTTTTTGTTATTTATATATACCGAGCATTTCTGGTAAACAATACACTATATTCCGACTGCGACTGGAGAAGCCATATAATCATTCAATTTTGTACTTGATTTTTAGATGATAAGTGGTCTGGTCAATAATACGATGCATATTTACAAAGCGTTACTAAACAATTCTCCAGTATGGTGGCTCCCAAATCTATGAGCGAATAATGCATATCTAATCAACACGAAGCGATATCTAGCAAGCAACCCATGGAATTTTATATCAATATAGGCAAATTGCCGCTTAACCTTTGACAATATTACATAACCCCTTGTGTTAATTACTGTTGGTATTTGGTTTATTGGTGTAGGTTACTTAAATACCAATTTGTGATGCTGCGATGAACGAGCTTGAACAATCTATAGTATGTATATCAAGCGTAACACTACGGTTGGAGTATTGACATACATAAATTGGAGCGTGTTTTACAGTGCAATTGAATGTACATTTTGACGTAAACTGTAAAGTTTCAATGGAAAATTACTAAATATAAGATTTCAAATCCTAATAAGTACTTATCTTAAAGAATTGCGCTACTGTCTGTTGGATTCCAATAAGTCACCTTCGTTCTTAAAGCCTTATAAGAATATTTTTCATTTTCTTCACTTACTCATAATTACTGTTAATAATGGGAATCATTCTGACATAGCAACACCGCCACAAAATAACCTCAAAGGCTGCGGTGTCCGAGCGAAAACGTCGCGAGCCGCAATAGAACGAACGTGATTCACTACCGCCCACCTAAAGAGCGACAACGTTTCAACACTCATAAAAAGCAGCGAGTTTACAACCTTGTCACAATCAACTAACATAGGAGGTTATATTAACACACTTCCAACCGAGAAGTGTAGTTGAAAGCCTTTTACTCTATTCGAGTTGATGGTTAAAGAAATTTGAATTTTCAGCGGAAAGAAATAGGGATGAATTCCAATATTACTTGGTGATGAAATAACTAACTGAGCCGGTTTCCTTATTGAAGCCATGTGGACTTATTTATAATATTATTAGGAATAGACTTACCTACTGAAACCGAGATACTACAATGGCATAAGTGTAGATACTTAAATAACTTCTAATGGAACTTGGTTTCAATCTGAATGAAATTTTAGTAATATTAGTTTTTTGCAAATCGACTGTAGGAAAGCATAAAGTAGTATGTCATGAAATGACCTTTTAAAGTCAAAGTCAAAGTTTCCGCCTGGAGCATATAATTTTTTCAATGTTTTCTTTCTTTATTTGTAATTGTTACAATGAAAGTCAAAAGTTTGTATGCAACGTAGACTTTTATATACAGTAGGTAAATATTTTTTTAACTAGGAATATAATAGTAGGTATTACCCCGAACGCTATAAGCAGATACCTTCTAGATAGAGATAATTTCAGTCAGTGAAAGATTTGGACATCATAAATATGTAATACAATAAAATATCAAGCACACAGTTCAAGCATTTTGGTCGTCAGAAAAATTTATAGTTAGTGTAAGAGCCAGTTGCCATTTAATTCTGTAATTACAGTTGACTAAATTTAGAATCTCTTTAAAAAAATACAATAAAAAAATAGACATTTATATCTACTGTGATATCTGGTTTCTGTTATTTGTGCAACTAGTGGCCACGTTAACGGTTATACGTTTGCCTATACATATTTTTGACTTTGACTATACCAAAAATATGTGAGACAGCCTCAGAAAGGGCAGAATAAGCAGCCATAAGTTTTCTAGCCTTGAAAATGGAATAACAATGTTTATCCTACTCCAGTAAACATAGACCATTTCCAACGTATCATACCAAGTCCCTCCGGAACGGACCTCCAACACAATAAACTCAAGCCCAGACAGACCCCAGAGAGACGCAGAAAACCTTAGTGGTCGTGTCTGACCATAAGGCTCAACACAACAACACACCGGTTTCCATTGCATTACAAGCGTGCGCGTTTTTGTTTCATAGTCCTTTTGATAGTACCATAGATAATAGGTACCTACGTAGAGCATAAGAGATTTTTCTTGAAATTCTTATAGAGTTTTACGACTGTCCGAACATAAAAAAAACTTTATGATTTAGGTACTAATAAACGTTTTGCTTATTTATTGCTTATTTATTTACGGAAAGTATAGACAGGCAAAAGGAAAAACAGGAAGCCAAACATATGTTTGGCAAAGTATTTTTAAAGATTATTATTCGCGGCATATTCGCGGCATTTTATATTTACCTCGTTTAGTTAAGAATAATAGCAAAACAAAACAAAAACAACAACGCAAAAACAGAAAGAGTAGGAAAAATTCATATGGTATGCCATGTCCTCCAGAAAGAGTAGGAAAAAATCATAGGGTAACCATAATACCATGTCCTCGGTAGGTCAGTGGTCAGACAGAGCAGTCACCCAAATTGAGAAAGATCGCAGGTTCAATTTACACCCTAGATTGCCCTAGAACATGAATTTCGTAGTATAGATATTTTTCTAAATATATTTCAAACATTTTTCGAAACATTAAAATAAAAGTAAGAAAATAATTATTTTGCGAATAAAATGGCCACTTCGTTTTGTAATTAATATCCGGCACCTTAAGAACTTTATAAATTCGAGTTGATAACGTTATAAGCACAAAATTTCTTATTTTCAGGGTATCGGGGTTCTATGTACTTAATAATCTCAGAGAAGTTTCAAAATGTTTTCCTGTTACTGATGGATGACTGTACATTCCTAAACGTCAGCAAACACCAATATATTAATACTTATATACAAACCAACCCGCATTGGGCCAGCCAGCCCAAACTCTTCATGTGTTTCTCCCATGTAGGAAGGCCTGTGCCCAGCAGTGGGACGTATATAGGCTGATGATGATATATACAAAATCTTGTTATAGGTAGAATATTATGAGCTCGAAATTATTGCGCAACAGATACCTTAATTATTCATTCCTGTTATGGTGATATCGTATATCGATCGTTAGTTGGTATTAATTTGATAATTTCATGTCTTTTTATGAAACAAAATAACATTGGCTGCATATTTCATAAAAATGTCATCAAATTATGAAATTCATAAGAAGATTCTATTAACTAATATAGCCCATGTTTTAATTTATTGACGTATTGACGGCACCACTCGGTATAATTAAGAATTTTAAAATAGCATGTACAGCCAACCAATACACACTTGAGAGTATGATAAATAAATAATAAATTACTATGTATTAGTGTATTTGCCCGAGTTATGCTATCCACACAAAAACACGTCAATTAAAATTTTGATTTATCCAAAAGGATTATTGTGATTATTGATTGCCGAACCATTTAACGTAAAACCTTAGCAACAGTGTGATATTCGTCATCGTAATATTCGTAATTAAATTACGTTGTACATGTTGAATAAATTGATTGTATGTATGTAAGCATTTGTCGATACTTAGAAAAATTAACCAGAAAAAAAACTAAAGTGAACTTGGGAAAAAATTACTTCAATGTTGACTTTTCTCTATTTGTCGTTCTTTAAAATATTATGCTATAATTTTTGTTTATTAAAACCTTTTATTCAGGAAAGGTTCTCAATTATTACAAGCATCAATCAGCAATTAGCCACACAGAATAGTAATATTTATTCTACACAAACATACCTACATAGATTATTGTGACGAATAAACATTTGAGCATTTTACTAAAAATTAATTTTTTTACTTAATTATTACTTTTTATTGAATTCATAACAATAATTAATTACTTACATAACTTCGTTTCGCTGCGCCTTTTCACACGTAGTTTGATGACACAAGATGAAATACACTGCAACAAAAGTAATGAAATTAAGTAAAGCTTAACTTTATTTTGTCTCATGCCAGCCCGCCCGCGCTTTATCATTAATAAAAATTACTGACAAACAAGCTGACGGTAACCGCTAACCACCAGATGGGCAAGCGGTTACCGCCTCCCATAGACAATAACAAGGAAAAATCACTTGATATTGCAGATGTGTTGGCATCCTAAGGCCTAAGATGAAATGCCCGTCCATGCCCAGACAGACATACCACATTAGAAAATCTTCAATTTTCTATATTTTTGCTAGCATTTTTCTGCGAATGTAGAGCTCAAACAAATGTTTCTCTACAATAAGCATCTTTTATCCTTTACCGCCCAGACGTCATAAATGTATGACATAGACAATTTTATATGAATTGATTTTATTATCACAACCTAATTGAAAAAATAAATTATTTATTGGCAATTGAGAAGTGATTGAATGCCATTTATAAACATTTTGAATGCCATACACATGCAACTAAATTCATAATATTTACAAAAGTTTTTTATATATCTCTAGTAATCTCTACCTTTGATTAAACACATGCGGCCAGTTATTATTCTTATAGTTTAAATAAATGATACCAAAATTTATCAATTTTAGAGCTAAACATTATCCAACTAAAATAAGTAAGTAAATAACAGATCAATTGTAATTTATACGATAAACCTAGCTTCCTTCTAAAATAACTGACGTCCTACAATCACGAATATAAATTCGGTCAGTCTACTCAGGAAAAATATGATACAGACTGAGTGAAAAGGTCAAATGTCATGAAAGTGGGGAGCTGGGGACCTGTTGACGACACTGCGACGGAAGATCACGATTACTGGGGAAATGACCGAATTACGGAAAGGATTGAGATAGCCATAACCGTGATTTAGGTCGGGGCTTTATATCACTTTGTAACACGAGTTTACAGATACAACGGCGTGACTAATAATTGCACGGAGGTAGGCTACGAAGCAGAGGATAGTTTTTAGGAAGTTGGATTTAAAATAAAAAATTAACGGAATTACATAGGTAGGCACAGCCAGCATCAAAATGATGAGTAATTACCTACATTCTGTTTCTTATATCAACGCGAATGTTCTCTACATAAAATAAATAAAACAAGCCTTTATGCATCCCAACTAATATAATAAATGCGAAAAGTAAGTTTGTTACGCTTTCACGGCTAAACCACTAAACTGATCTTTATGAAACTCGGTATGGAGATAGTTTTAGAACCTAGGAACGCGATAGAAAACTTTTTGGAGCGATAACCGACATCCACGTGGGTGGAATCCCAGGCAAAAGCTAGCATAAAATATTTTTTTATTTATCACAAAATACCTTGATAAGTTTCTTTATGTTTTTGCTTCTATTTGAATATTTTTCAAATATACAGAATGGTGCCGTCAATTCGACAATAAATTAAAACCTGGGCTATATTATTTCATGGAAATGGTTTGCCACATTCTGAAACATCTTATTCATTTGATAAATTCATGACATTTTCAATATATTTTTTCATACTAAAATTAATCAAATAAATAATATTATTATCTTTTCTGAAAGTTGCAAACCATTTCTATGAACTAATATAGTATATGTTTCAATTTATTATCGTATTGACGACACCACCCTATATAATAAAATTCACGTGTGGAAACATATAAAAAAAATAACTTTTGTATGTCGTGGCTTGTGTGAGTTTTTATTTTTAGTGGCTCAATGAAGTAGTTTGAAAATTTCTTCCATAATATATAAATAGTTTTAATATTAACCTTGTTTAGAAAATTCATTATTAGATAGGTTTTTCTTTCACATGCATTCCTGTGAACTGGTATAGAAATATGCTAGGGTTTTTGAAGTTCTTAACTTATTCTAATTAGGTATGCACAGGTTGGATTTTTGAGACGCGACAATAAGACAGTATGTCATATTTCGAGTTGATTTATCGTTTTATCGTACAAAATGTATGGGAAAAGTTTTGGGTATTTCTGTCATTTATAGTACTCATACCTTAAATGGCTCCATAGAGTCTTTTGATCGCCACATGAAATGGGATCGATAGGCAAATATTTTTTCATTTATTTCGCTGAATGTACATTTCTACAAAATCTGTGAATGCACTTCAAAATATCTTAAAAAGTTATGAATGGTTGCCTAGGATCGTTTTCCTGCTACTATGATGGTTAAAGTTAAGGTATGTATCTACCCTTACTGTCCCGTCTCAATAATTTATCCTGTGTATGGAGTTAAAATATGTAAGTCAGCTCAAAAAGGTTTGGAATTGTATTGAGCATGCATTATCGTCACTAGCTTGTAATTTAGTGCTATAATATATTGGCGATGTTAAAGCCCTACTGTAATATTTGGCGCCCAACTGGGGCACTATAATATTTTGGCGCCCAAAGTGGGGCACTAAATTTTTTGGTAGTGATCACTTCGCTTGTTCACAATATAAGTGTCATGAACAAACAAAGTTATCACGAATTTATCCTGATGACTGGTAACGTCATTGGATGATTAGTTTCTAAAATAAAATTATCAGACGTTTATTTTTAGCATTAATTTAACGCATATACAGGGTGGTGCCGTCAATGCAACAATAAATTTAAACATGGGCTATATTAATCCATAGAAATGGTTTGCCACTTTCAAAAATATCGTATTCATTTGATAATTTCATTACATTTGTATGGAATAGTGTAACGTTGGCAGCATTATTTCATACAAATGTCATGAAATTATCAAATCAATACTGCAGTCACACTGAAAATTATACATATTTTTTATTATTTTTTATTTTTTAGTTTTCAGTTAATATTAAATTACAATTATTGTTAAAAATTACTTTAAGTTCCTCAACTACCTATTTAAAACAGCATCCTACTGCGGGGGCAGGCCTGGTGACCTGTAACCCAGGTTTTTTTCTTAAACCTATCTGAGGCACCAGCCTCTCTCACTTTGGGATCATTCCTAAGATCAATTGTGATTATCTTAAGCAATCATAATTCATAAGATCCTATTGTAAAGAGGAAAATAAAATAAATATCTTATCTTATCTTAATACGATATTTTTGAAAGTGGCAAACCATTTCTATGGACTAATAAAGCCCATGTCTAAATTTATTGTCGCATTGACGGCACTACCCTGTATATCAATAACATACCTGCTAAAATAAGTCGGAAGTCTATATCGACGAAATTTCTAGCAAGGAACTTGACGATTCATAAAATTATTGAATTGAAAGAAAGTGTAATAAAGAGTATAATACCTCGTGTATGTGACCCAGGACCTCGGCCCTCGTCATATCTTCCAGTCTGGTTTCATTCACATCCATTATTTCGTCCGCTAACTCCAAATTATCTAAATTGCCCGCCGATGGTGACCCTGAAAGTATTATCCGTTGATAATTGTGTTTGTTTATTATACTCAAATATCCAAGTACAGTCTGCAACGAAAGTTGGTTAGCACACACAAAACTTTTAATAGATATAATAATATTTCTTTATTTTTCTCTAGCAGAGACCAGTCTACTTTATAACAGGATGTAAGCTAAGTAAGGCTAATAAATACAATAATGCTTATGATTTGTGAAGAACTTGGCAATAGACATTGAAAACACCAGTAACTCCTGCACCTCCATCATCCATCGCTAAGTCGTAACAATGTTCACTCTACAAGATTACTTAATATGCAGAATTTTTACTATTTTTGCACATCTTGACATGAAATTCATCACAAAGCTCACAATCTTAATTAATATCATACAGAAAAACTGTTAATTTGTCAAGATGCGTAAGACTCACGCGAGTCCTAAGACGATTAAAAATCAATTGTCCCTATAATATATGGCGAACCGATAAATCGTTATCACAAGATAGAAATTTATAAGAAGTAACTATTGCTATTTCATGTGTAGTAAGTAGGCATATAAAATAGGCACATAAAATACCAATGGGTAAAACGTTTATTCTACCCTGCGTCAACAATATTCGGTAGGTATTAGCGGGCTGTCGGCTTGGTTCGCTTAGTCTATAGAATATCGGTACTTAGCGCATTATTGAAAGGTAACGAATTATAGAACAATTACATGACACACATTTTATGATTAGAATACTAAATAAAAAACAAGTGACTAGGTGGTAGTCCCATATGTAGGGTCGCCTGGGTAGGTACCACCGCCTTTCTTATTTCAGCTGTGAAACAGTTCGCTGTGTTTCGGATTGAAGGGAAAGGTAGCCAGTGTAATTACTGGGCATGGACGGCATTTCATCTTAGGCCTCAGGATGACAACGCACCTGCAATATCAAGTGCTTTTCCTTGTTATTGCAGGTGTCTATAGGCGGCGGTAACCGCTTACCACCAGGTGGGCCGTCAGCTTGTTTGTCATCTAGTTGTATAAAAAAAAAAAAAAGTGAAGCATGCAAATCAGACTCAAACGAATGAGTGTAAGAGTGTGTGAAGATGAGTGCGTGAAAGATTATCATAATTATTATAATTAAGAGCTCATTTCACTACATTAGAATGATGGTCAGGAATGTTTCTGAGTAACCATCTAGGAGCCACTAAGTAACCATCTAAACCATCTAGGAGCCACTAAGTAACCATCTAGGAGCCACTAAGTAACCATCTAAACCATCTAGGAGCCACTAAGTAACCATCTAGGAGCCACTAAGTAACCATCTAGGAGCCACTAAGTAAATGTTTTGCTTGTGCTTTATTTATACAACTAGATGACAAACAAGCTGACGGCCCACTTGGTGGTAATAGACACCTGCAATACCAAAAAAAATCCTTGATATTGCAGGTGCATTGTCATCCTGAGGCCTAAGATGAAATACCGTCCATGCCCGGTAATCACACAGGCTGACTTTCCCTTCAATCCGAAACACAGCGAACTGTTTTACGGCTGAAATAAGAAAGACGGTGGCATCTACCCAGGAGACCCTACATTATGGGTCTACCACCTAGTGAATTTGCTATTTATAATTCACTATAGTAGATAGGTATCTCTATATTTCTACTCTAGTTAATTTGTTTTAAAGATCTCTGATGGTTTATAAACTTGAATGATTGTGCTAATCAACTTCCATTGTTAACCGAACTTCAATTGGAAATCCCATTTGATGTCTAAGCTCCTGATTGTATGTGTTTTATTATAGAGATGGAAAAATAAAGTAGATGTAAAGTATTTTGTAGAAACAAAATACACCAAAATAGCTCTAAGGTAAAAACAGGCTAAACTTTGGACAACTTCGTACAACCACGACCGACAGTCGACGACTTTGAGACATAATAACAAATTAATGGTTGTTACGACCGGTCGTGACGGAGGGCTGTACCTATGTCAAACTACAAATCCAAACTTTGGATTCATATTTTCACCAAGACCGACTTTGGATCCCAAAGTGAACCTTTACTGAAAAAGGTATCTTATATATCATATACCTAAGTGGGTATTACCTATTCATTATAATATCGTTGGAAGGACTTCTATGTACGATGTAATATTAAACTTAATACAAAACAATTCTAATATATATTTATTTAGGTATGTGCTTATATTATCTTTAGAAAGCCCGTTATAGATTACTAATTAATAGAAATACTCACCATATAATTTGACTTTATTATCTTTAGTTTGTACCACTATGATAACGTAACCTTCCAAGTCGACCGATTTACACTTTACAGTTGTCATTTTATCAATTGCATTTATTTGCGTCGTGGGTGCGTTGAACGTATTCATTTTTGTACCATAAATCTCTTAATCTAAGCTCTAGACACAGAACCAGCTAAGAAAAAATACTTATTAAAAGTAATTCACTCAATGAGACTCCATTTTTCTTCAACCCCGGCCAACGCTTTCGCCAGCACCATTTCAAGCAAAACTTATTCTTCAAAATAATACTTAAACGGCACATTTTGTACATCAATAGACACATAATCTTGAAATTAGCCCGGTGATAGTAAATCGGCCATTATATTCACTTCACTTCAACACATAATGAGATACGAAGAAACCAAAGGTTATTAATCGATTCTTATCACAATTTGTTGAGGTCCTTAAAAGTTATAATACAAATTTACATGGTTCTAAGCGTATTATGGAAGAATTGATGGATTTCTCAAACGTTCTCACTATACCAAGTCACATTTTTGCTGTATTTTATATTCGCGCGGAGGTTTTGCACTGTTTTTCGATGGTATGTTGAAAACTTTTGTTGGTAATTATTTTTGTGCGGTTAGACGGGGACGTGGAAATAATACTTGGTTTATTAAATTAAGATTTAAGGCGTTTAAGCGTGTTTTGAAGATTGTAAAGCGGTCCCTCGTCCGCGGGCTGGGTGTTCGCCGCGAATGGATACGACCATCCCCTTTTCGCGCGATCAATAATGCTCCCTACCCAGCATCCCTTCAGACTCCCACAGACTATCACTCACACTCACATAAATTCGTCCAACTTAGCCTTAGACATTTTTTCCTAAACCTAAGAATTGTATTTTTGGATGAACTTTGTGAAATGTAATTGATATCGATGAAAATGTAAAAATAAAAAACCAAATAAAAAAAATACAGGTCCCACCGAGATTTGAACTCGGATCGCTGGATTCAAAGTCCAGAGTGCTAACCATTACACCATGGGACCGATTAAGTTTCATTGCGAAATAGCAACTTAGGTCCTACTCACTAAATGAAACAATACATATCTTTGCATTTTTCATGTAGTAATGAAAATTATTGTCTAACACTAAACAAATTAAACACAAATTGTGATATTCCATGAAAAGGAATTAAAGAAGCTAAATACTATTTATATTGATGTAATTCCAATGAATAATACTAGATGGCGATAGGTTTTGTAATTTACGCCATCTATGTTTGAGTATTTGAACTTCAATAAAACTGGTGTTACTAGTATAAAAAGTAAATATATACCTAAATTCAGATTTTATTCGATTTTTAAAAAATATTACAATAAACTAATAAAGCAAATTTATGTAAGGAGGTTCTTTTCAAAAGTTGACTGTTCCAATTTTTACATTTCTTCTAAAATTGAAAAATGAGTTTTTTGGGTATACCGCAGTAAAACCAACTAAAAAATATTATTTTGTCGAAAATGGACAGGTCAACTTTCGAAAGTACCTCCTCATGTTAACAAACAGCTGCTTACACTTTATAAAATAAAATAATAAACATATTTAAAGAGCAAGTGTATCAAAAATAAAAAAATGTGTTTCATAATTAATTCCGTTTATTATGATTTACCAAGTGTTTAACTATTTTTGATTATTTCTTTACAAAATTAATCAAACTAAAGTAAGAAACAGTCGCACCAAAATTATCTACATATCCATAGCCCTATCTACAATAACTAATAAATAACCCATAAAACATAAACATTATGTATATTCCAAAGATTATATTTATTAATAAGAAAAGTATTTTATAAATTATAAATTACTTACCGATGTGGAAAATAATATTGTAATTACTCATTTATTAAACCAAAAAACCATTTTTTAAGCGTAATTTTGTAGGATACTATTTAACTAATGGCAACATTTTATGACAGTTTGTCACTGACCTGACTTCGCTGTGGTGTTGTATGGTTGTCATTTCGTCACTCTATCGTGTTTTCTGATAGATGATTTAGGAAATAATTAACTGTCGCAGCGAAGATCAGTCGTACATAAAACAAATATTACTGTCGCGCATTTTTTAATAAAAAAAAATCATTTTCAATCAGTGTAAATTTCTACACAACATCGCCATGATCGATGAGGGAAACAAAGATGGCGGAATAATACGGTGATCATAACCAAACGCGTTGTTGTGTAGCGTTATGTGCGGTAGTGTGTGGAGGCTGCAGCATTGTCGGGGCGCTTGAGCAACGAGGAGAGGTGTGATGGGCGCGAGGCCGGGGTGATGCCGCCGCGGCCTGAGGCCGGCCGCGCGGCCATGGCGGCCGAGGATGAACGCCCGCCGTTTGCTCTGTTTACTGCTGTTTACGACTATGTCGCGCAAGGGGAAGATGAGCTCTCCCTGCGGCGAGGAGAGATTGTCGAAGTCCTCTCAAAAGATGCGAACATCTCCGGCGATGAAGGTTGGTGGACGGGAAAAATCGGGGATCGCGTCGGAATATTCCCTGCAGTGTACGTGACAGAAGAGGACCCTCTCGCCGAGCCGCCGCGAGTGTCGTTTAGTGAGTTAAAATTGGAAGAAGTCATTGGAGTTGGTGGCTTCGGAAAAGTGTACCGTGGATACTGGAACGATGAGGTAGTGGCAGTTAAGGCGGCTCGGCAGGACGCAAATGAGGACATTGAAGTTATCAAAGAAAGTGTTTTGCAAGAAGCGAGACTATTTTGGGTACTTCAACATGAGAATATTGTGTCGTTAAAAGGTGTGTGTTTGGAAGAACCTAATTTGTGTTTGGTGATGGAATATGCCCGTGGTGGGCCATTGAACCGAGTGTTGTCGGGTCGAAAGATCAGGCCCGGAATTCTAGTGGACTGGGCCATTCAAGTGGCTCAAGGTATGGCATACCTGCATGTTGGTGCACCCATGTCACTAATACATCGAGACCTGAAAAGTTCAAATGGTAAGCAAATTTAAATAATATTTTATCATGTGGCTAAACATTACTTACTTGGTATCAATATTTATAACCTGTTTTAAGGTTAGCATTATGAATAGAATCTCATATACAACTTTTTTGTTATTGTTTATCTTTAACTTTTTGTGTTCTTTACTAACCTTTGGGTGTTTTCTAAACAAAATAATATTACAATAATTATGTACCTACTTTTTGAGTCCTGGGAATTGTTTGCAACTATGGTTCATTACATACCTAGTCACTTCAAAGTATGAATGGCAACCATACCATAGATTTTTGTGCAAACACAATTAGGTACTTATTAATTATTAAAAATAGCTATCTGCCGTAATAAAGTGATTTTATCAACTGTGTTTGAAAACAAATTACCTCCTTCGCTTCCATTTCATAGTTTATGATAATGCTAAGCTATAGTTTAGGTAAGTATATGTACAATATATATTTTTAACATTAATTTAAAACAATTTGAGTAGATACTCACTGAATTTACGAAGATCTTGTTAATCCCTTATCCTAATCAATATAATTCATGAGACACCACTTATAGTCTCACTACTGGTCTACTGGAATATTGTGAAACTGCTCGGGAAACTAGGTATATATCGTTTTATTATTAATGTATTATATGTACTATATTCCTATTTAAAGCACATAAACGAAATACACTGGCCAGTGCAAATGGTGATTTTTTATGATTTTTAACTTCATTTTCCATATTTTGCAGTTGAATTGACGAATAATGATGTTTCATACACATTTAACTTAATGTTCATAAAAACAGTGGTGTGGAGCTTGTAAATTAACTTTTTGTGTTTAAACTTTTAATTATGCACATAACTGCTTACAGTTTGTAAAGTGTGTACCAGATTTAAAGCAACATTAGTTGCTGCCAGAGTAAGTAACCTAAAATTTCAATAATGTAAGTCTTATCTATACTTATACTATAAAGCTGAAGAGTTTGTTTGTTTGTTTGGTTGAACACTAATCGCAGTAACTACTGATGCAAATTGAAAAATTCTTTTTGTTGGATAGTCCATTTATCCAGGTATTATATTTAATAAAGGAGGTGGTAAAGTTTTGGGCGAGCTTATGAGCACCATTTCAGATTGTAGGCAATAACATACTGAAAGTCATGGTGTCCATTAAATAACACAAAACTCTTATTTTATTGCAAATAAATAACCAAATAAAATAAGTTTGTATAAAATGGCAACATAGAAGTCATAAAAGTGCCCAAAAGTGCATAGTTTATAGCCACAATTACGCTGCTAAAAAGTTGACTTAAATGTCAATATTAGCATTAACCTACAAAAATTGTCACTCTATATTTGCACCTGTGAATATTTTGAGTGCAGGGAGGGGTTTTGTTATTTTTAGTAAACATTTGTAATAGTTTCTTCGTGAAGTCGTAAAAAACAAAATTGTATTATGACATTGACATTTGGATTTCTTCAAAATGGCGACCTCTGTGTTGTCTCTCACCGAATAAAAATATTTTTTTGCCGCTTATTCAGTCATGATTTATGGAAATGGTGACTTTAGTTAACTTCTTACAAAAATAACAGTATGACAAAATGGTGCTCATGACCTGGCCCATGTCCCGTAGAAACTTTTACTATCTCCTTTGTCCAAGTAAAGTGAAGCAAGATTTCTAATAATATCAAAAATACAGTGTATTGATTATGCATCGACATTGGTTTCTAGTCCCTCATAGGCAAAGGTTGACAGCTGACAAGACATTCAGCCAACTGGTTAAACATTGCGCTTAATGACTTGGGCTAGATGTACTTCAGCCGTTTGATTGGATGCCGGTGTTCAATCCATGGGCTAGCCGTCCAGTTAAGCGGCTGATTTAAGCAGACAGCTGCAACATATACATAATTAGTTACATTGGCTGGTGATGTGTTTATTAAATGATACCATGTAAATAATCAGTAAAAGGTTTATTATAAGAGGGATAGTGGCTCCATTCTAAGAAAGTGATCAAAAAGGATCATAACAATGAAAACTATACTAATATTATAAAGCTGAAGAGTTCGTTTGTTTGTTTGGTTGAACGCACTAATCTTAAGATTACTGATTCAAATTGAAAAAATATTTTTGTGTTGGATAGTCCATTTAACCAGGTATTATATAGGCTATATAACATCACGCTACCACCAACACTTTTAATTAATCTTAGCATTAATTAAAAGTGTTACAAAAACAGGATAAAAATATTCCTTTTCAGAGCTTTTGTTGCGTGCGCTGCGTAAATGGTTAAAGTTACGTATAAATCATGTATGCAGGAATTGTTCTCCTTTAAAAAATATAAAAAAAGTCTGCGACAGCATGTCTATTCTTTGAAATTGACTCTCTAGAACTATTTTTTGGTATTCAAATTTTTCTAAAATAATGTACGGTCTTCAAAGGTGTTTTTATGAATATGATATTATTCCTTATCGAAATAAATACATTATTCACTACAAGTATTTAATTTAGAGCAAAATTGTTCTTGACATCATTTGATTTCAATGAAAATCTTAAAAGATATCATAGTTTTAAAATATCATGCACGCATTTATGATTTTCATGGCGGGCGGGGCGATCAATGCATTAATTGCAAAGGTGTTTTATAAACATGATTTAAATCCTTAGCCTACCTACCCCGCCGTTGTTATTTTTCTACATCCACGCGAACCAAGTCGCGGGCACAGCTTGTAAATAATAAATTATTTCTTCCTATTTAAATTTTAATAGTAGGTACTTGATAAAATTTCATCAAGCATCAAATCGCAGTTCTAAGACAGTATAATGATGTCTTATCAATATATTTGGTTTTACTAGTTGCAAAGCAATACAGATAGTTTATTCCCTCAGGGCTCAAGCTCTCTGGAGACTAAGTGACAGCGGGACATCTCCCCTGGAAGTGATGCCTGTCGATTAAAAATCCTCCGGAGGCGAATTTACCCCCTAAGGCTCGAGGACTCACCAAGGTTCTTTCCTCCCCCGGTTGCGCTGTAATGGCCATCTATAGCCAACCGCAATAGTCAGTCAGTCAGTCTGTCGAAAAAAAAGAATATTTGTTTGTCTACAAAATTTTAACCAAAGAAAATACTATTTTTTGTGCAATACTTGTTTAATGTATAACATTACATTTGATTTTTCCTTATTTCATAAAATGCAATGCAATAAATTGTAAATACTTTCTAAACAAAATAATCTATACCTACTTATATTATAAAGCTGAAGAGTTTGTTTGTTTGGAACTATTGATTCAATATAAAAAAAATGAGTTTAATAAGTCTACTTATCGAGGAATTAACATTACACTACGACTACGATTGATGCTCAGCATCAATGAAAAATGTTGCAGAAACGGGGAAAAATGATTCCTTTTCAGAGCTTTCGTTGCGTGCGCTGCGTAAACGGTTAAAGTTACACAAAAATTATGTAGGTATGCCGGAACTGTTCTCCTTTGAAAGTTCTAAAAATAAATCCGCGACAGCATGTCTATCTTTTAAGGTAGACTCACTATAATCTTTTTTGGGTAATCAAATTTGTTCTAAAATAATGCATTATCTGCGAAGGTATTTTTGTAAACGTGATATTGTTCCTTATCAATATAAATATATTATTCATCATAAGTATTTAATTTTGAACAAAATTGTTCGTGACATCATTTGATTTCAATGAATATCATAAGGGATATCATCATAGTTTTAAAAATTCCCTGATTTTATAATGATCAAGTACCACGCACGCGTTTATGATTATGATATCCTAGGCGGGCGCGGGCGCGGGCGCGGCGATCATGAGGGGAGAGGCGCTGGACATTTTTTTTACCATAGTGCCACTTTTACTGATCATTTGTCATAAAATTATGATTAATTGCGAAGGTGTTTTTAATAAACATTATTTAAATCCTTAACCAAATAAATACTCAATTAAAATCATGTAACCCACCCACCTACGTACATGTTTTTTTCGACATCCACGCGTATGAAGTCGCGGGCATAGCTAAATATGAAGAAAAATGCTACTTCGTAAAACTTTGAACCTCAATGTAGGAAACATTTATTTTATATTCTGTACTTTATTATTGCAGCATTAAATGTAGGTCAATCTTTTGTCCCATCCGCAAAATTTCATAAAGATGGCCCTTAGGCAATACATTGTTCAGCCCACATTTTTTGTTATTGTAACACCTACAATCCTACGTCTAAATTCTAACTTGTCCATTATTACATTTATTATGTGATATTTTAGTTGCCATTGTATATAAAATATATATGATATAGGTAATTAAACTTCCACAGTTTAGAGTTCCATATTAATCGATAGTCCATCTTTTACAGTTTTATTCAGACTTAAAATGAAAAGAAAAGAAAATAAAAAATATTTTATTTAAATAGGCCACAAAAAAGCACTTTTAAATCGTCAAAAAATACATTCTTATAACTATTACAAAAAATATATTAACTAACAACGTCAAGTCTCTCCGTCTGTCATGTCTGAATTTACACCGGTTCCAAAAGTTGAACTACCGAGAATATATCTACCGAAATAGCGATAGCACTGAGTTGATTTTGATGCAAAGTTTTTTTTTGGTGTGTTTTTTCCCTATAAAAGGTAAGGCAAAGGGTTAACCCGTATGGCATGTCTTTTGTACATATTTTCTATATTTCGCGTATTGTCGCGTCGCTCAGGCCACTAGGACACCAGAGGGCCTAGACAAGATGCCATTTGACAGTTGCTATCGCTATCGCTTAGCGGAAAATGTATGGGATTTGACATTAATTATCGAAAGTAGTTCGATGTCATATGTCAAATCCCATACATTTTCCGCTAAGCGATAGCGATAGCAATTGTCAAATGGCATCTTGTCTAGGCCCTCAGAGCGGGATGCATGCTGCAGTAGTGTAGGATGCGCCTCGAGTGTAGCATACCCCGCGGAAACGATTGTAATACCATCGTGCCGCCTGTGCAATGCCTGCCTACCTATAAAGGTGCAGGCGAGATTTACTTACTGTATCAATCTTAGAATAAAAAGAATCTATTCAGGGTAGTGCGAGCTGCCTGTCTGTAATTCAGATAAATACAGGTGTAATACTGTCACTAACATAGGTTGCTTATCTAAACTTAACAATATTTCTGAAAAATCGCGAATACTTATGTCTTGCAAAAATCTCAAATGAATGAAATACTTCTGAAAATTGCTTGGCCATGCGTAAAAACCTCTTGTTTCTGACATCATTTATGATTTGGTTAAGTGTTATATGTTAACTGTAGGTATTATTAGTTTCTAAAGTTATTATTTGATATAATGACCACATTGCCCACGGCCTCTTTGAGAGGCCACCATCTTTTTTCCCTCGCTCTGTCCTCTCCTCACTTTAGTTCGTAACTCCTCGGAAGGAAACACCTACTGAGGAGACCATCTTTTGGTTTCGGGATCATAACAGTACCTAAATCCAGCTTTCGTCACCCATAAGTATGACGCACAAAGTATTTGAGTCACATTATGTTAAATCTTTGAACTGTTTCACGGGACCAATCAACAAGGCGGAGTTTTTGGGCCTCGGTCAAATTATGATGTATCCATCGGGCACAAAGCTTCCAGACCGCTAACTGTTAATGGAGGATTTTGTGCACTGGACTCATACCGATGCCTAAGCTTGTCCGAATCTGCTGATAGGTCACTCTTTTGTCAGTCTTCCAGCCGTCAGTCAGCGACCACGTTTAAACTCATTAAGCCAGTTGTAAACAATGGCACGAGTTGGGGCTTCATTATGAAAGGCTAATTAAAGACTATTATAACTTTCTTGTGGATTTAAATGACATCAAAGTCATAATTTTTTTTACCTTTAAATTCATGTTGACGTGGCGCAGACAATTTTCAATTTGCTTCCAAATCGTAAAGCAGAAAATAAACATACCAACCGGATTAATAACCTCCTCCTTTTTGAAGTCGGTTAGTGACAAATGAATGTAATACATACTCAATAATTTTGGCAGAGTTACATTTTCAAAATTTAACTTATTTTCAACTTATTGTATAACTTATTATTAGTAATTTTTCAAACATACCTAATAATGTTAAAATAAAAAATTAAGATTATTATTTTATTGTATTGTTTACAAGTAACTAAATAAACACAAGTGATTATTCTGAATTTAAATAGATTAAAGCAATTGCCATTACCTGTAATTTCCATCACACTCAATAAAAACTGCGAGTCGTTACTTAATTCGAGCCATATTTTTATTTTAATGTCTACCTACGTACAGTTTTGTTCGCATCCTGCACTTGTTTGTAATCTTGTATTTCTCTGATAAGTGAATAAACAAGTAACCAGTTCTAAAAACTTTCAGTGTCGTATCGTGTACCTTTACCATACCTTAGTGGTATGAAAAAGGTACTGTCTGTGCAACACTTGTTTAATGTTCTCTTCCTCCTCACTTCTTTAGTCTTATTACGAGGAGAAAGTGTTTAAATGTTTCTATGCCCATTGCCCATCATACACCATGGAGTGGCTGAAGTTATTGCTCGAGCACTCATGTACATAAATCATATTAATGATGGGTCATAATATTCTTAATTGTTACTCAGTGTCCACTGTCAACACACTGCCAACTGACACTTAGCACCTTTGTTCCACGCACGTGCCACTATTTAAAAATTGACACCTTTCAGCAGGTTATTGTTTTCCGTACATTCCATAAAACAGTAACATTGGAAATTACATCGGTTATTTCTTCATACTCATTTAATTAAGAATTCCTTCTAATAGTTCCAAGAATAGAATCCCCATCGACTTTCAATAATCTAACATTGCTAGCTAAATATAACAAACCTTTCCTTTGCTCAACATAAACAACTTAACGTGCCACCAAGCATGATTAAATTATACGCCTATTTTTAAAGGTGGTTTTACTCGTGCATGCGTTTACGTCAGGGACAAATGGTCACGTCAAATACACGACACGATGGTGGCGTTTCTGATGATTTTCACTACACTGAATAAGTAATGTAAAATAAATTGCATATTTTCTTTCCAGCTAGAAAAAGGATTACTGAATTTTTGTACACGTTTTTTTTTGTGAGGTAAAACTAAGCGAGGCTGACGTAGAATAAATAAATCCTTTTAGTTCTAATATGTAATATCCAGCGTTTTCCCTACGTACTCACTACGTATTATACAACTCTACGGCTATCATAATAAAGTGCCGCTGATTGTGAACAGAGCGCTCGTAAACTATGGGTTGGTCACAACTTTTTATTGTAACATTAACCTCTTTAACCAGTAAAGTGAAGTTTACTTACGTGATATGACTGGACTTTTAGTTTGGTGCAAAGCTCTTATTTAAACAATGGTTTATATAATAATATGTTTACACTTTAATTATGTTTAGGTTGATGATACGGTGAAACAGCCACATCAAAATATTGTGATTTTGTTTTTTTAATGGTATCACTGCGCCTCACAAAATCGCATTAATTAAGTATTGCATGAACGATATAATATGCATTGTTCAGTTATTTTCCTCTATACGTGATAATGAAACAAAATAAATGATATTATCAAAGGAGTGTGAGTCGGTACCGTGGAAAAACTTCCGGTCCAAGTAACTTTTTTTGTAAAACAATGCCAAAGACTGTCATAGCAATGTAACTTCTATAAATATTTATTTAAAGAAATCATATTAGCTATCTTCTGTTTTAGTTCTCTATTATATTTAGGTAATCATTTTTAAATATTTATCAACATTTAAATGTATAATGTTTTCATTTGGGCTTTATGGGAAATGCGACACATTAAAAGTTAATTGAGTAATGGGTCAAGAAGTAACATTATGAATCGCCAAACATCAAAAGAGTCAAAAGGCACCTGGGCCGGCTAGGTGGTGGCGGCTAGAACAGTATGTGGATGTGATCATGATGCACTGTTTATCGCATTTGCGCCCTTTTTACTTTAAGCTTCTCATAGTGGTGACGAGTCATTTAGCTTGCTTTGTTTAGAAAATACTCAATTATTTTTATCATCGACTTTGGTACTCACCGTAAATATGAAGGTTTTTAATTGAGAATGCTTTGATCTCATTGTAGTTGTATAAAAAGTTATATTTTAGTGTTCATCGTAAATGCTTAAAAGAACCTTACTTAACTGTTATCTATTTTAGGCCAAGAAGTTACTGGCTCATGGCGTAAAACAGGTCATACGTATTTTAAAATACCATAGAATAATAACTTTCCTTTATAAACTTTTTACGTAGGTACCTATATTACATGTTACATTGAATTGAAATCAGATGACTAATTTTATTAATTTGTTAGTTATTTTTTTATTAATTAACATGGTGTCTTCGACCTATCTGCCTTTAATATACCGTTACCTTTACGTTTTATACCTACATGTACCGTGTGAAACCCTCTTAGTTACCGCCCACTCGTATCAAAATATAATTAATTGGTATGATTTTTATACATTTATTTATCAGGCCTTTTTTGTTCGTACATAAAATGATTTTCGAACGAACCTGAAAATATTCTAACTTGAAAGGACATAATGATTATTCTTCTTCTCAGTCGGACACTCTTGTCAGAGTGGTCGTGGTTGCGCAGATGAGGTACATTAAGAGATGTTCGCCGGATCGGAAACTTTCCCTTGGACTGCTATCTTAGCGATGTGCTTCCATTTCTGCCGGCTATAGGCATCGCGAGTACACTGGACCATGGTGGACTCAGTAGCTAAGTAGTAATGATTATTAGTGAGGCCCTTAAAATAAATTGGGTTATATTACGAAACTGTACTTTACGCTATATTTTTGCTTCATTTAGCTCAAACCATGTATACTGTTATTTCACCTACGACATTTATCATATTATGGTAATGGTCCTACCCAATACATGAACATGTTATACAAGAAGTATTAAATGAGCCGTGCGTGCGCAACAACAACAAGCCAGCTTTAATTACCGAAATTGAAGCCTGTCATGTTTTGTCGGTAGACCAGCCGCCAGATGGTCGGACGATATCAAAAAGACAGCACGGCTTTACCTGGTGCTTTAGCGCCACATCAAAAATATTCAAGAATGAGCTGGAGATCCATAGAAACGACACAGCACTGGACGTACATAATATGCTGAGAAGGAAAACACTTTCTGCCAATATCAAGGTTTCACTTCGACAACCACTACTTCGAAAGACGATATATCGACGAATATACAACCACTACTTATTGGTTGTCGAGGATTCATTTTTTGGATATTTATTTCGATGTTTACGAGGATCAAACGGAAAGTTCTCAGAAAAGCAAATCCTGAGCGAACTAGCAAGTTATTAGTTTTTAGTTAAAAATAGTGTCTAGTCACATCAATACACCGCTGCATCCGATGGCACCACTTAGAAAACCACTTTGCCCACTCGTCCATAAAGGTCTCCTCGAAAGCATTTTCAAACGCAACGCAGCCACTGCTTCCTCGGTTTTCCTCGAAGATTTTCTTTTTGTTTTGGGAATAAATAAAAATCGCAAGTGCGAGGTCGGCGGGTGACCCAGTAATTCCACATCTGACTGTTGCCAAATAGTCGATCTTTCGCCTGTTCGCAGTTTTCTCCCGGAAAAGGTTTGAGAGGCGTTTCTCCCGAACTTTTTCCAAACCAAGTGGCAAACAATTGTTAGTGTACCACTCTGTTTCTTGATCCTCAAAAACAATTGTCGCGTAATGACCTGTCCATCCGAAGAACAAGGCCACCATCTTTTTTACCATGCTTCGTTCTCTCTTTACTTTAGTTGGTAACACCTCAGAAGGAAACACACTGAGCTGACTGTCTAATGGTTTCGGGATCATAACAGTAAATCCAGCTTTCGTCACCCGTTAGTATGTCGAACACAGCATTAGAGTCACCTCTGTTAAATCTTTGAACGACCACGCCACCAATCAACACGACGGAGGTTGGTGGTTCGGACCTCGGTCGAATTATGTGGTATCCATCGGGCATAAAGTTTCCTGACCACAAAAATGTTTATGGAGGATTTTATGCACTTGACTCATATCGATGCCTAAGCTTGTCCGAATCTGCTGATAGGTACGCTGCACAATACTGATGTTATTTTCAGTCTTCGCAGAAGGAGGCCCTCCCTCACACAGATCTTCAGTAAAATTAGTGGGACCATGTTTAATTCATTAAACCAGTTGTAAATAGTGGCGCGAGTTGAGGCTTCATCGTGAAAGGTCAATTGAAATATATCGTATCTTTCTTGTTGACTAAGATGACATCTAAAGTCATACTTAAAAAATAATTGCACGAAAATTTTCTCGCTTTAAATTCATGACAATTTTCAATTTTTCTCCCAATCGTAAAACAAATGACAAATGTATATACACATCAAATAATATTGATATAGGGTTCCATTTTCAAAATTCAAACTTATTTTTGTATTGTATTGCTTAAAAGTAACTATAGTCGGGCCGAATCCTAAACTCCCGTATGACGTATGTCAATTTTGACAGTATTAGTGAGATTTCTATGCACAACCTAACACGTATCGCTGCGATTATTTAATACTAAGTACGTAATAAGGTAAAAAAAAACAATCCAAATAAAATAAATAAATTATAAATCAGAATCATCATTTTCTGAACTACCAGTGTCGCTGTCATCAACATAGGTAATGATTTCACTGTGGATTAATATTATCTACTTTGATGTCACGATCATAATCGGACAAGATAAGACTTTTGGTTTTCTCTCCCACCTTCTCCCAATCTTCTTTGGTCACTTTCTCACATGCCTCGGTTAGAAGAGTCTTAATTTTTTTGGTTAGTGGTGGTGGTGGTGCTGGTGGTGGTTTTAGCACCATTAAACAGGCCAGCTACACAAGAGATACAAGTAATTTCGCTCTTGTAGGTAATCGTTTCGAGTATAGTACCCGTAAACATGGTTCCTAATGGCACCAGTATCAAAATTGTCGACATCAACATTGTTGACTTTTTTTTCCACTTTTTTCGAGGCGAGTGAAATTTATTTTCTTCCCGATGGCCCACACTTTTTATTTATTTATTTGATATACAGTTCATCGCGCAATCCCAAGTGCTTCAAAACTTCAAAAACCTTTTGTTCATTAAGTGTTTAAATAAAAAAAGCGCAAATGAAATTATAAGATAGGCCTACTATTATTTTCCATGTTTGCTGGCCATGGCCATGTGATATTTGAGGTAACAACACTAGAAATAGAGATAAAATATATCCGAACGCCATAACCTTGCAAGAGCGTATTACAGAAATCGTAATAAAATGTTTTCTTGCATGTGAAACACTTTTAATGCTGGGAATACAATTTTTTGTTCTATGTTTACGATAAGCTATTTGTTTCGTTTGTAGAGATAAACTAAAAATGAATTTGGATTTGAAATGATTACGCAGTGCCAAAGTTGTAGCGATCTATTTTTGAACAGTCATACGGGAGTTTAGGATTCGGCCCAACTATAGTTCTAAAAACTGTCAGTGTCTCCATCGTAATACCAAGCTGGAACTAAATCAGACTTGAAATTAAGTTAAGACTTTATTTTGCATCGATTGGTCTATTAAAAAAATCTTTCATTGTTCATCACTAAAAGTCAATGCCTTTAAATGAACTGTTTAATTTCTCCTTTAGTCTAGATGTGTTAATGAACAATGTATTATAATCATATAAATAAAAATCAATGTTTGTATGTTTGTCCCCTATGCGCTCCGAACTCATTTATCAGATTGTGATAAAATTTTGGTAGGGTGGTCAAGGGACGTCCGCGAAGGTTCCTCATTATAAAACCTAAGAGTTTTGTGTTTACGGACATTGCAAAGCATGCCGGGTGCAGCAGTGTAATAATATCTCTTTTCACTGACACGAATAATATAACCCTAATAAAGCTTAATGAAGAGCTTGTGTTATAAATAATTACAGATCTACTAGATAACGGCGAAATAGATAATAATACTTATTGTGTAAATATTTGTCTAAAGTAAATAAACATATAAACATCCATGACTAGTGACTACTCGTGACGTGCACATGAACCAAGTTCGCTTTTGATTTTGGTGCCTTGTTTATAACAAATTCAGAAGCATCTTAACATTTTAGTATCTACCATCTCACATAACAACACATAAGTATGGCAGCAAGAGCAACTATTGTACGAGCAGATTAGTTAGCCGGCGTAATATGACTGAATTCGACTGTACGTACGTGTTGCAAACTAAATTCGGCGTGTGCATGGTCCGAATAACAAATAGGAAAGTTTGTTGTTCTCATTATTAGATACGATTACTCACTGCTCGAAGATTAAAGCGTTAAAAATATAACTAATTCATTTAGGTCAGAGTTTTGCCTCTACCTGGTATTGAAGTTTTATAGCTTACAGCGTTATCAAGCCAATCGAACCGCTAACCACTCGATGGACGGCACAGAGTTGCTACCGGATCTTGACTCACACAGAAAGTGATGGTTTACATCTTCATCCATATGATTCATCTTTAAATTAGGTAGTTGTTTTTCTTATGTAATATGTTTTTATGTAATATCAAAACAACTAGTTGTCCTATGTATATGGTATCCAAATAAAAAAATATGTAATTCTATGAAAAGAACTTTAATTTAAACTGAACTTGGATTAATATACTATGTATAATTATTCTTTGTGATGTACAGATCAAAGTGAAATTCAATTGCAGCTTAGCTTCGAAAAAAAAAATGTGATGTTAAAGAGGTGGTACCTACCTCCATATCTTGTACCTACCTATGTATTAAATGACTGTAGATTGATCTATTAAACAGCGATAAGGGATTAGTAGGAATATTTAAATATCCCTCTCTTCAGGGCACAGTATTTTTGGGCACAGTGGTCCAAAAACTTGCTCGGTATGGAGATATATCGCGATCTGAAACCCAGAGACTACGTCGAAACCGTGATCAAAACAGCCTCACAGAAGCTCATTGTCCTGAATAAGGGGCGTCGATTTTTCACGCCTACCACCAATTATGCCTGTTTTATAAAACCCAGAACTGGCTCTTGCGGGGAATATTGCTCGCATTGTGGAATGGCTCCTCGATGCACTCGATGTAGAGTCTCGTGCTGTCCGTGTCATTGGCGATGATGTAGAGGTTATGAAAGACCTTGAGCCTCTGCAATTAAGTCGAGAACATGCGTCGATTAACACCTTTTATCGGCTTTAACACGGAGAGTACCCTGAAGAGCTTTTCACTTTATCCCACCTTCCCCCTTCCTAATGAATAGCATAGCACGCGTGCCGATAAATAAAAAAAAGTTTTTTTTAAATACATATTTCAGTAATGAGAATTAACGAAAAAAACTAGCTGAAAGTTGAAAGGAGTACAATAGATGTAAAATCGTTTCTTCGTTTCCAAAAATAGCACAAAATGTTGCTTTTGTCATTGCGGAATAACTTCAGATAGGATTAGGCTTTGCCCGTGCCTTGCCCAGACCGGCACTACACCGCGTGGGAAAATGTCACCAGACGCTAATGGTCAAATTTATTATAGTCTAAATTCGAGTGAAAAATAGGTACTACATAATAATATAGTGTGTTTCAATTCAAAAGTCTGAAATAAAATCCAAGGGGGTTGGGGTTGTGATCATTGTCGAGAGTTACCTCTATAGTGTTTGACACTGTTCAGACCACTTTTATTTTCCAACCAAATCAATAAAAACATTGTCCTGCTCGTGATAATCCTAAAAAATGGGAACTATTGCGTATCGTACGACACATTAAACCACGCACAAACCGCACATACGACGATATCGATCCCTCGTTTTAAAGGGAAAAGTAATTTATATCTAACTATAAGAAGAACACAATTTCTTTATTTATAATTTATTTTTAGCCTAGTATTCCGGACCTTGCCCTAGTTAATTATAATTCGATTATCTCAAAATATTTTCATGTCACACAACTAAAGTGTCGCACCGATAGGAATGCGTTATTTGTTGCGACACAACACTCACTAACATAACAATCTGAATTAAGCTTTATCGTTAAAGGTCTTAAAGTCGTATTTTGTCCCGCGTTAAATATTGTTTACATTATTTAGTGAAACCTGACGAAACGTGGAGTGCCCCATAAGGTATGTGGGAGACACCGCGACCACTACAGTTGGCTTATAAAATTATAGATCTGTCTCTGATGCAAATTTAAATCTAATTGAGTAATTAATATACATGTACACGTGTGCCTGATAATAATTACATTACATACAAAAACTTGCTTACATTTTGTTTTTCCCCTATCAAACAGGTTAATATTAAATAAAAATACTTAAAACTGATATGGGATTCCCACTTCAACTACTCACATATTATAAATAATAATATTTTGATACAGCGGCACACAGGGTTAGAACAAGTCTTTGTTGGAAATGTTCGTATACTTACATAATAAATAATACCTAGATATACTGTTCGTTCATAAAACGTGACAATAACAAAAAACATAATCACGACTTTAATTGACAAGGAATCTAAAATAACAGAGTGTAGGTACTCTATAGTAATATTATAAATAAATTAAGTAGTGAGTCTGTCCGTCTAAGTGTTACCTTTATACCGCCGAACCGATTAAGATGGATTTTGGCATGGAGATAGAATTTATGGGTGGACTATTTACATCTAGAGAGAAAGGACACAGGTTTCCTTTTGAAACTATAACTAACATCAACGCGAGCGGAGCCGCGGATCGCCACTAGATGTTAATATATTAGGTTGGGGAAAAAGTATTTTTGCATTATAGTATGTATGAACTTGTAATAAAATCTCTTTGGCTGTACTATTTGTATCTGGATGGTTTTGGTATCATTAAAAGTTTAGATTTTAAAAAAGATAATTCCAAATTCAAATTAGGAAAATGTGTGTTTTTCATTTGTTTGTCGTACTGTCAAGATGCGTGAATCTAATGAAGAAATTCGATACATTTTAAAATTTTATTACAAAAAAGGTAAAAATGCAACGCAAGCCGCGAAAAAAATTTGCGATGTTTATGGACCTAGTGCAGTGTCTGTGAGAGTAGCACAAATTTGGTTTAAGCGTTTTCAATCCGGAAATTTTGATGTCAAATATGCACGTCGCTCTGGTCGCCCTATTACGGATAAAATTGATGCCATTTTTGAAAAACTGGAGCAAGATCGGCATATCAGTAGTTACGACGTAGCTGAAGAACTGGGAATTGACACAAAACAGTTTTGGCGCATTTAAAAAAAATGGGTGCACAAAAAAGCTCGATATTTGGGTACCCCACGAGCTCACTGAATCTAATGAACCGTGTACTCATTTGTGATTCTTTATTACGACGTAATGAAACCGAACCATTTTTGAAGAAGCTGATAACTGGTGATGAAAAGTGGATCACGTACGACAAGAACGTGCGAAAAAGGTCGTGGTCAAAGGCCGGTCAGGCTTCACAGACTGTGGCGAAACCCGGGTTAACTCGCAACAAGGTGATGCTGTGTGTGTGGTGGGATTGGAAGGGCATTATTCATTATGAGCTGTTACCACCAGGCAGGACCATCGATTCTGAACTCTACTGCGAACAACTGATGAAATTAAAGCAAGAAGTTGAGAGAAAGCGGCCGGAATTAATCAACAGAAGGGGTGTGGTTTTTCATCATGATAACGCTAGACCTCACACATTTTTAGCCACTCAGCAAAAATTAAGAGAGTTTGGCTGGGAGGTGTTAATGCATCCGCCGTATAGTCCTGACCTTGCACCTTCAGATTTCCACCTGTTTCGCTCTCTTCAGAATTCTCTAGGCAGTGTCAGGTTAACATCACGAGAGGACTGCCAAAACCACTTGTCGCGGTATTTTGATCAGAAGCCCCAAAATTTCTATAGCAATGGGATCATGTCCCTACTTACAAGATAGCAAAAAGTTAACGAACAAAATGGTACCTACATACTTTAGTTAAATGTAAATAAACTATATTAAAAAATGTTTTGAATTTTCTTAAAAAATGGGACTTTTTCTCCAACCTATTATGTTTTACTACTTTTAAACATAATTTTAGGATGTCATTTACTGGACATGTTCGACGCAGTAATTGTTGTAAAGAAAGTCAGATGAAACGCGAGATTTATTACAAAGTATACAATTAAGATAAGAGGCTCCGTACAAGGCCCAGTCTTAACCACTCCCTGCACTATTGAACCTTATTTATCGACTGTAGTAGCCTTGTACAACTACCTGTGAAGGTGTATCTTTCATGAGATAAAATATATGAGTTTGTTTACTGTTTTGGTAATAATACTCCAAAGTATTTACCACGTTGAATTTGTTATTCAAAACTAATAAATAAGGCAACATTAAGAAAAATAACGTATCATATGATTAGCATAAACCGAGACGTGACTTCTATAAAATAGACAAGGACGTCAAGAAGCGCTTATAAAGTGCGTTGATCTCTCTTGATATTCTTGTTCTATTTCTGAGAAGTACTTGACGGTGCAATCAACTTTTTCTTGTATTTATTATGACTTATGACATGGAGTCGTAGTTGTAACATGACCATTACTTAATACTTTAAGGCTTAACCATAGAAAGAATTGTAAAACAACTTTAACTTTCGAGGTTCTCGATTGACGTAATTACCTGTATTATTAATTACACAACACGGTAAAATATTTCTGTCGGCTTAAAAATGGTTCGAAAAAATAATTTTTGTTATAAAAAGAAAACAAAAAATTATATTATTTTTCTAAATTAAAAGAAGTATGTACGTAGTACGTACCTACTTATACTTAAATAAAAACCTAGTTTTTACAATCATCCTTTTTTAAATGTCTGTAATGATTTGTACTTAGGACATAGGTAATAATAAATTACTTGATACATTACATACGTTATATTAAAGTTTAAAATATAATACCAGACGCTTATTAATAAAATATAATATACCTAATGCTATCGTTATTACATTTTAAATCCCTAGTAGTGAAGGTATATTTATTTAAGTATAAAAATATTCTTGACTGTGATTGATAGGTGATTAATCATTCTTAAATTTATTTGAAATTAAATGTGTTTATGATACTTTTCTAATATAATTTAAAAGTTCCCAGGACCCGGTCATGATAATACGTATTATGTATTATGATATTTGTGATCATGTCTGATCTGACCTTAGTGTAACTTTTAAATAAATATATAAAAAAGGTTACGTGATTTTTCCGAAATATCATTCAATGTAATGTCTTGACTGATTTACATGGTCACACACAACTACCTAAAATTAAGTTGTATGGCACAGATATCCTATAGTATCAAATAAATGTAGGAAAAACTTAGGTCTCTTTGAAATTATTTTGAAAAACGTTTAAGAAACATCATAATGACCGCAACCAACATTCGTAGTGGAAAAACACCCAAAGACTCGGGGTAATCCTATGTTGGAGGCTTGGAGGTTACATGCAAAAAATTGAAGAGTGGCAAATTAAATATTTTTGATTATTCTTTACAAATCGTAAATTACTAACCTCTATTTTTCTTTATAAATATCTAGTCAATTATCAATGGTATTGATATATCTATGATCAAACCTTGAATCAAATGGAACCTTGGTATTTAAACTAATAAATAAAATTAAAGATATTCATGGACACTATGGTAAAAGCGCATCGTAAACAATCAATATTGAAAATACGGAATAACAATTTTCATAAAATGTCAACGACATTAAACTCAACTTTTTAGCAGCGTCATTGTGGGCTATTGGGCATTTTTATGTCATCAGTGTTGCCATTTTTGTAGAAATAATTATTTTATTTCCTTGTTTTTTTTTTGCAATAATATAAAAGTTATGTGTTAATTAAAAAAAACTACATAGTATTTTTTGTCATCTCAAATGGTACTCATAAGCTGGCCCAAGTTTACCTAGATAGTACCTTTAATATTATATTCAATTATTGATAACATCTCGCTTTTGACAGTAGTTACAGTTAAAAAGTTATGAAAGACTAGCTCCTTTCATAACTTTTTAACAGTACCTACTGTCAAAGGCGAGAATACCGAGATGCTTCATGCTATCAATAATTGAACATAATATTAAAGGTAATGTCTAGGTAAACTTTCCATCTTTGAATATACTATGGTAAGATTGAACCTACTAAACTTTTAATACAATATTAGGATTGTTATTGTATACTTAGATAAAATTACAACATATTTATTTACTGGTCGTTCCGGCGTTGTTTATCAGTCTGTCGCCACGCCTGCGCTGGCGCCACTCGTTTTGCGGGTCTTGTTACTATGTATGTTAGTTATACACACAAAGTACCTACCTACTGAGTGGCTGTGTAGTACCTAGGTAGTAGGTACACACACAGGCAGTAAATGTCGTTTTTGCTCGTAATTCATATTAAAAAGTCACCTCTCTCCTCGTATTCGGATTCAAATCCACCGGACTATTAAACGTAGTTTAAAGTTAGACCTGGCTTAAAACAGGCTGCCTCAGTTTTGTTCACAAAGACGGGTACCTGGAGAAGGTAAAGATAATGGAATTTATCTGAAGGCTATTTCCTATAGGTATAATGCTGCGTTATTATAAGATGAAAATTTGATTTTTGAGTGAAATAAACCGTATCTATTTGCAAATAATCTGTAGTTACACTTACTAGGTGGTAGGCCCCGTATGTAGGGTCGTCTGTCGTCTGGGTAGGTACCACCGCCTTTCTTATTTCAACCGTGAAACAGTTCGCTGTTTCGCTTCAGTTTTGAAGGGAAAGGTAGCCATTGGAATTACTTGACCTTTCCTTGTTGTTGCAGGTGTCTATAGGCGGCGGTAACCGCTTACCATTAGGTGGGCTGTCAGCTTATTTGTCATCAAGTTGTATTTAAAAAAACTATACCAATAAAGACAGCATTACTAGGGTAGAGTACCAACTAAAACTGATAGAGTAGTCCCGTACTTCACCCGTGAACAGCACATTTTAAATGATTTATATGGAAATTACTCACCATAAACTATTCAGTAATTTAATAGAGTTAAGTCATGTAGGTTTACCACTTTGAACGAAGCGATTTCCATGACTTTTCTTACTTTACCAACTTGCAAAAAGATAGAGTATGTAGCTTGCATTTCAGATATCATAGCTAAGTTAATACTAGGTTATTATTATTACATAAAATAAGTACCTTAGGATGACAGCGCGCCTGCAATATCAAGTGATTTTTCCTTGTAATTGCAGGTGTCTAGGCGGCGGTAACCGCTTACCATCAGGTCAGCTTGTTTGTTATCTAGTTGTATATAAAAAAACTTTTGGCATAGTTTAAGTAGGTACATATTTATTTATAAAATCAATATCTATGAATAACCTATCATTATATTATTATTTATACATTGAAGACTATTCTCTCATGAGACGTAATAAATCCATCAAAAAGTATTATTGAACTAGGTACAATAGAATCAAATTCTTAACTAACATTTCATGTAAGTAATAATAACGCATCATTCGCCTTTAAAAATTCCCTATCTGATGTTTAATCGACTATCGTTATAAAGAAAGCACTCAAAACAATAATCTCGATAATTGTTGAAAAATAGTTGTCTGAAATATATTAAAATGCAACATTCCAATAAGTTATCTTCACAGCTTTTGCTCAGAAAGAAACAGTCAGAACACTTAGTCTTTGTTTGTTTATTACGTTGTACAAACACTTAATGTGGGTGGTCCGACTGTACCAGGCTACGCGCCCGGCGTAACAGCAACAAAAACATTCTTAAAATACTATTAAAAGTGGTGAAACAAAACAATGAGTAGGTACTCTAAGAAATTAAAGTTCAATATGGTATCCAGATAATCCAGAATAATGAAACGGATGTCGCTCTATGGTATGAAATGAAGGAAAAACTTATTACCTACAGATTATGAAAAAACTCATTTACTTATTTTCGTTTTCACCTCCAACGAACTTGTGTGATATGAACGAGATAAATGGTAAAGAAAATTTTCTTTTTCTTTACAAAATTGAAAATCTAAAAGATTTGCCAATTCGTTTTAGGTCAGTATTTTTCATGTACCAAAGATGGTTTCTATTGTTTGTTGTTTAAATAAACATAATATTTTGTACACATTAGTACCAGTATGTTACTAAATGTACAAAATTATATTTTCACATTTAAAGTAATTTTATCGACAGGAAGACTTAGAAAACGGTGCTGATTTTACAGCTGATTTACTTTGACGATTTGACAGTTAATCTATAAAGAAACGTAAAAATTAAAAGTTGGATAAATAATTACAGAATCTGCACTAAGAGAGACAGAATTAATTACAGAATCTGCACTAAGAGAGACAGAAATAAATAATTACAGAATCTGAACTAAGAGAGACAGAATTTAACTGCCGAGGGTGCTCTCTCGCTCTGCTTGCATTTTTTAATTAAAACAACAACAGATAGACAACAGCATCAACCCTTCATGAACGGTTGCCGAGGCGTACTTAGCTCCCTTTCGACACTCAAAATAATTGGTGTCTGAGTGCGTGGTACCTTATACATAACGTAACAATCAGCTCCTTGCTTGTTACCTGATGAGAATGCGTTCTCCCTCGGAATTCTGTATGTTTTTTATGTGTTTTCTAACGCTATTTTACAAATTAAGTACATATTTAGGTTGGGGAAAAAGTTACTTCGCATTTTTTAAGAAAATTCAAATCATTTTTTAATATAGTTTATTTACATTTAACTAAAGTATGTAGGTACTATTTTGTTCGATAACTTTTTGCCATCTTGTAGGTAGGGACATGATCCCATTGCTATAGAAATTTTGGGGCTTCTGATCAAAATACCGCGACAAGTGGTTTTGGCAGTCCTCTCGTGATGTTAACCTGACACTGCCTAGAGAATTCTGAAGAGAGCGAAACAAGTGGAAATCTGAAGGTGCAAGGTCAGGACTATACGGCGGATGCATTAACACCTCCCAGCCAAACTCTCTTAATTTTTTCTGAGTGGCTAAAAATGTGTGAGGTCTAGCGTTATCATGATGAAAAACCACACCCCTTCTGTTGATTAATTCCGGCCGCTTTCTCTCAATTTCTTGCTTTAATCTCATCAGTTGTTCGCAGTAGAGTTCAGAATCGATGGTCCTGCCTGGTGGTAACAGCTCATAATGAATAATGCCCTTCCAATCCCACCACACACACAGCATCACCTTGTTGGGAGTTAACCCGGGTTTCGCCACAGTCTGTGAAGCCTGAACGGCCTTTGACCACAGCCTTTTTCGCACGTTCTTGTCGTACGTGATCCACTTTTCATCACCAGTTATCAGCTTCTTCAAAAATGGTTCGGTTTCATTACGTCGTAATAAAGAATCACAAATGAGTACACGGTTCATTAGGTTTCTTTCAGTGAGCTCGTGGGGTACCCAAATATCGAGCTTTTTTGTGTACCCATTTTTTTTAAATGCGCCAAAACTGTTTTGTGGTCAATTCCCAGTTCTTCAGCTACGTCGTAACTACTGATATGCCGATCTTGCTCCAGTTTTTCAAAAATGGCATCAATTTTATCCGTAATAGGGCGACCAGAGCGACGTGCATCTTTGACATCATAATTTCCGGATTGAAAATGCTTAAACCAAATTTGTGCTACTCTCACAGACTCTGCACTAGGTCCATAAACATCACAATTTTTTTTCGCGGCTTGCGTTGCATTTTTACCTTTTTTGTAGTAAAATTTTAAAATGTATCGAATTTCTTCATTAGATTCATTCATCTTGACAGTACGAAAAACAAATGAAAAACACACATTTTCCTAAATAAAATTGGAATTATCTTTTTTAAAATCTAAACTTTTAATGATACCAAAACCAGCCAGATACAAATAGTACAGCCAAAGAGATTTTATTACAAGTTCATACATACTATAATGCGAAAAGACCATTTTCCCCAACCTATTATTTACTAATGAAGATTATTTTTCATTTTACAAATACCTTAATTTTAACTTGATTTGCTACTGAATCTTGTGTTATTTTATTCTAGTATGGAATAGACACTACTAGAATAGGAACTTGTTGAAGCGACTGGACGTAGCTACTTCGTGACCCCCAACTCAAGTTTAGGTTAAGGTTGTTTACGCGGCACGGCTTTCCATAAAACTTTCAAGTTGAAAATATTGGAAACTAACAAACCGATTCTAACAAAACTTGCCATGCACAAGCAAGTCAGGCCAGTCTAATTAGTTACAAGAAGATTTTTCGAAAAGTCTATTAACAAAGAATCTATTGACGATTTTTGGTTTGTATTGAAAAGCTAAAGATTGCTCTTACTCAATTATCACACCATTCACACCTATTAGATTCGTTTTGTTCATTATCATTATTTTTGACTTAAAAGTTTGTATGACAAGGCGCGCGGCGTAAACCCCATAAGTGTAAATTAGGTAGTTATTATTAATTAATTTATTATGGTTTTATCGTAGGTAAATACTACTTCATGTCACGGATTTCAACTGACGAAATTGGCACCTTGCCATAGCTACTTTTGTAATTACTCCAACCGTTAATTAACGTATGAACATGAACTCGTCTCTTTCTTCCCGATTCCCATACCAATAATTATTACAAGAAAAGAACCTATTCCTACACGAATCGGGGCGAACAATCACTTTTGTTATTGTGAAACAATCAAATAGTAAATGTATTTTCGACTCGAAGCTGGAATGGAGGCTTGCATACTTTTAGGATATTTTTTTTTGTCTCAGACTTGGTTAATGATAAGTGGCTACTGTCGCATATAGACACCTACAATAACTTCAACACTTGGTATTGAAGGAGCCTTGTCATCCTGAGACCTAAGGTGAAATGCCTTCCATACCCAGTAAGTTACTGGCAGTAGGTAACTACACTGCCTATCTTTCCCTTCAATCTGTAACACAGAAAACTGATTTACGGGAGAAATAAGAAAGGCGGTGGTACCTATAGAGTACATTTTATATACGGATGGTACGTACCCAGACGACCTTAACATACGTGCCTACCACCTAGTAACATAGGATACTCCATTGGAATTTTATTTTTTACGTGTATCTACAGATATTTTGAAAGTAAATATTTATTTCAATCAATATCTTATTACTTGTGACCTTTTGATCTTTTAACAAACTTAAGTCTGCAATACTGCTTTTCAGTGCGGTCACGAATGTGCCGTAAACATTACAAGAATTGCATCAACAGCAATCTTAACATAATCATGTAAAATATTATAGTCTTGGACTTCGATGACCTTAATTAGTCCACAGTAATTTTCGGTTCGCATACACGTTGAATGGCTTTAATTTTATGCCTTAACAATGGACAATTTTGGAAAACAGAGAAAGAAAGATATTAACCTCATTTTGCGGAGTGCTTCGATGCCATTCTGGTCCATTTCAGTCATACAACAGTCGTTTATCAATGTCGGTAGACATTCCCTTGGCCACACACTAAACAATAGTTCTGCTTGTAGGTACTGTCATTTGACTGAATGATAGATGCGCCTAGAAAGGGTAATTAGTAATTTTATTGACAAGCAACGCCTAGCTAAACTTTACTAAAGCATTGCGACCACGGGTAAAACGCCCTTTTTGTCACTCTAAACGAAGTAAAACGTTGTTACTTTCTTTGTATGTAAGTAGAGTAAATACATTTATTCAGAACTCCATGAAAAAAATCGAGATCGAAATTTAAAATTCGAAACAAGCATTTGGCAACATGCACGCAATCGTAAAAGTCGACCACAGTAGACAAGCTCCGCAATAAAATACCTTTAGCGCACAAAGTTCGTAAGGCATAAATAACTCCGTTTTATACCACCGGCATAAGGAATGTGCCTTGGTATGTACAAATCTTGTACTTAGGCATATATGTACCACAAATGTCATCTAAAAATATATTTTTATGTCAAAAATACAAAAATATCTATAAATGGGTTAGTATACGGTATTTTGCTTTATGATGTCCCCTAAGAAAATGTTGTGTATTTTATTAGGTATTCATTATTTAACAATTTGACATCAATGTTAGGTATGTATATAATAATAATAATAATATTTATACACTCACACCTATTATATAGCCCAAAGTAAGCATCATTAAGAGCTATATATATGCGTAATGGTACGGGCCAGTAGATATTTCCATTTTTTTATTATTTTATTGAATCCAGGGTAAAAAGTTTTGTCAGGGAAATGACACTGTAGGCAGAGTAGTGATAATTTAGGGCAGGGAAGTGACTAGTCCGTAGTTATTTGTATATTGAAATATAATTGTTTTTCAGCATTATTTCTTTATTCATCATCATCATCATATCATCCGAGAGACGCCCATAGGCCTGAGCATAGGCCTCCCGCAAGGATCTCTAAACCGATCGGTCCTGCGCTGCCCTCATCCCATGGATGAGGCACCCCGCACTTCCCGCGACCCTTACCAGATCATCGGTCCATCTTATGGGGGGCCTACCAACGCTGCGTCTCCCGGTACGCGGCCGCCACTCTAGAAATGTTTTTATTGCTTTTTAATGTGTAGACTACAACCAGTCTCTTAGGATTGAAATATTCCAAAATATTTTTAATATTGATTAAAATATAAGCAATTACAGGTTACTTTTTTTTTTTTTTTTTTTTATACAAAGCACGGCAATTGACCCAACACCACCTGATGTGAAGCGGTAAGGAGAGTCCATATGCGAAGACAGCTAGTGCAGAAACGGACAATGCACTAGCTGCCTCCACCTTGCCGGCCCAAAAGGTGCTTTTTCACGCCTCTCTTGAAGGACCCCATGTTATAGGAAGGAGGAAACACATGCGCTGGCAAAGAATTCCAAGTTCTGGAAGTACGACTAAGAAACGAAGAACTAAATTTCTTTGTGCGTGATGTTGAGGTGGAGACAGTAAATGGATGACTCCGAAGACCAGCACGCGCACGCACTTATACTTTAATTACCTTAATGTACAAACAACAGTAGAACTAACACAGAATTAAATTCAGCTTACAAAACTAAACTTCTAAATCACATCTTAATTAAATAAAATTGAAATTCTATTAGAAAAATCACACTCTGCTTAAGAGGTCTTAATAATTAATGTTCGTCAACTTACAGCTATAATTACTCGCAAACTGAAACAAAAAACTAAATGTTGCTTAAAAAAAAAAGAAAAATAACCGCAAGTACTAATAACAAACCCCCTACTAGTAATGACATGGTTCTATTAGGAAACATTGCTATGTGGATGACAGTATAGTGCATGAGGGATATTACGGCCGCCCAGGGGCTGGGCGCTGGTATCGTTGCCGATGTAGAGGTCGCGAACAGTCCAGCCACCTTCCCGCATCATATTCAAGACAACGTGTGCCGGTCTTCTGAAGCATTAATTTACTTTCTCCGCCACAATATCATGTATTAAGAAATTTAGTAACTCGTTTTTTTGTCGCACCGTCATAACATAGAATTATTTATCAGTAGATGTGGTCCCTTCATTAATCAGAACATAACATAAACCGGCATTTTTTAAATACAAAGCACGGCACGTTTGCCGTGCAAAAAGATGACAACACCACCTGATGTAAAACGGTAAGAAGAGTCCATATGCGAAGATAGCTGTGCAAATTGAAACACACTGTACTGTACCAGCTCACAAGGTGCCTTTTCATGCCTCTTTTGAAGGATGTTATAGGAGGGAGAGAACACATGTGCTGGCAACGAATTTCAAGTTTTGGAAGTAGGTACGTCAAAGAAACAAGTTACTGAACTTCTTTGTGCGTGATGTTGAGGTGGAGACTGAATTGATGACTCCGAAGACCGACTGGTGTGCTCCTGAGTAGGAAGGAGGAAGGCGGGATAAGGTTGAAAATCTCTTCAGAACACTCCATGATAAAGCTGCTAGAAGACGATAAGCAACGCAATGCCAGCAGTTGTAGAGGTTCTAGGCTGTTCATGAACTCTACATCGCCAATTATACGAACGACATGACACTGCAATCTGTCCAGAGCATCTAGGAAGCTTACTTATTTTTTTTTATCCATAATTTGGTATTTTACTAGTACAAATAACTCATCATCATAAGTCTGGCATCGTAATTCGTAATAATTCCACGGAAAACTACTATCAATTGCAGTTTTTCTATTTTATTATGCATCTTAATTTCGTTAGACGGTTGTTCTTGATTCTTGCACCTTTTTTTCTTTCAATCATGTCATTAATAGGTAGGTAGGTACTCTAAACAAGCCCCTTTTCTTGCTTTCCCCATTTCTCTTTTACTTTAGCATTTTCAACAGGGTCACTTTCAATTCTTTGACAGCGTTATATTTCAACTGGTTACCTATTGAAACGCATAAGGTTTTTCGCCATAAACTTACAATTCATAATATTACTGGCCATAATAGTCATTTGTCATAAGCCATTATAGCATAACTTCATGACGCAAAATATCATATGGCTGAAATCTGTAAGGCATAATCATAGAAAGGCATAATTTTGATAAGCTTAAGTACTAAAAGGCATAATTTTTGTTGGCCATTATATTCAAAAGACATAATATTCAAAAAGCATATACTTAATAAGAATAACACTTATATATACCATAATTTCACCAAAAGCTTAAATTTCTATGCATAAAAGATTTTTTTTATTGATTTGATTTTGATTGCATGCACGCAGGCAAGCAAGCAGCATGCATGCAAGCATAATACCTAAACTCTTCTGCATGCATACAAGCATGCAAGCATAACACCTACACTCTTTTGCATACATAAAAGCATGCATGCAAGCAGGCATGCAGCGTGCAATAGGTTCTGTCCTTCTCCGGCGCTGCGGGAAGTGCAGCCCTCGCCCTCCGTAGCGAATCTCATGCGCCCGGGCGAGCTGGAGCGGCTGAGGCTGGTCGCCGAGGCGCCGAAGGCGCCGATGGCGTTCCAAAAAGCCGAAGCTGCGGAAGCGACCAGCCTCAGCCGCTCCAGCTCGCACGAGCGCACGAGATTCGCTACGGAGGGCGAGGGCTGCACACCCTCCGCGCCTCCGGCTTTTAAATTACACTCTAGTATTGGGCAGACTAGTACCACGGCGAAGGACCACGGCCAGTAGAGTTTAATATAATTAATTTCATATTAATATTGATTTCTTTATTTTTACTTCGAAATTTATACACAATTTTAGCATTAAAAATACTTCATTGTGTCGATTTAAAAAAAAAATACGTGGGTATAAGTCAATATGCATAGTAAAAGTAAACAATAAATTAATGGATATTTATAGATACGTTTTATAAAAGTATGGCTTTACTGAGTTACTTATGCTTTATAAAACTAGGTATGTGAAACAAAATTATGAATATGGTCATTTATGCATAATTAAAATCTGCGTTTCAAAGTATGCTTTATAAAAATATGGCAAATGAAAATATAGATTTATATGATTATGGGTTTTATTATTATGTCTTTCAACAAATCTGCGTTATTATAACTTTGCTAAAAACTATTATGCTTTTTAATTTGTATGCCTTGATGTATGTCAATTAAAATTATGACAATAAACATTATGCGTTTCAAAGTGTCACCATTTCAACTTGATGTTACCTCGCTAAATATTGGTTATTACAAATGTAACCGAAGTAGTTTGGTTAAATATTTTTTCAGTGTGAGTTCGGGCTCAAAATCTCCAGTTTTAGAGATTCTTGCTACTTTTTACTCTAAGCAGTGGTTATTTTATATAAGCAATTTACCACGTGTCTAAAAAAATATTTTTTCGGATTTAAGTAAATTAAAGAGTCTAACGCTAATTTTTGTGACACTTTAAATAACTGATAATGATAATATTTATTTATTGATTTATTTATTCCATAACAATATTGATTGTGTCGGAAGTATATTAATATTACACACATATTTCCTTACACTAAATTCATGAGATTTGACAATGACAATAGTACAAAAATATAGAGACCAGGGACAGTAAAAATTTTTAATGTTTTGAAATGTTCCCTGCATGATTCCCATTGCGGAATACGCATTATAGTTCTAACCGACCTCTTTTGAAGCAGAAATGCTCTATGTATGTTATACTTAAAAGAATTTCCCCAAAATCTTATACTGTATCTTAGGTGAGACTCCACTAGAGCATGATAGACCACTTTTAGTTGATCAATTGTGATCTCATCACGGAGACTTCTAAGGGCAAAGCAAGCTGAACTTATTTTACTCTCAATTTTTTTTAGTTCTAATTTCAAATAACCATATATCCAGTCGGACAAGGTGTTTTTAGACACGGCATTATTGATTATCAATTAATTAGTAATTGCGATAAACTAATTTTATTGCTATTTATTGTTTGGATACCTACTCCTCGTATGTCGCCTTAATCAGACCTAAACACACAGCTGTTTAAGTATCTACTTGTATGCAAGCTGTCCTGCCCTGTAATTTTTCACCCTAACCCTTTCGTTATGTGGCCAATTTTTTTTATCATTTATTACTATCTATCTGCCCCTTTATAACGTGTGCCATTTTTTAATGCTTTTGAAATTATGTTCGGCAATTTTTTGGTTATAGGTTAGGTACTAATAATTATAACGTGACCTGCCAGTTATTTCGTTTATCTATAGCTGCATTCTATCAATATTAAAATTACTTAGTATTAATTCTTATGTAGTATTTATAACCTATATAACACCTGCCACTACGTTTCATTGGAATTTATATTAAAAAAAATTAAAGGTCTTTACAATATTTTCCATTGACAAACAGGTAGTTTGGCATTATACTACATTGTAATATATTTTATTCTAGACCTATCTGTACACGTATGGGCTGTCGACAAACGAATGCATTATGTATTCAAAGCGACCAGAAACGATGCCGCTTACCACGTGCGCCGAATCGATAGTTTTATTATAATAATACCGTGAAAAATGGCAATTTTTAGTTTGCGGCCAACAAATGCTTATAGTGAAGGTTTAGTTTAGTACAGGAACAACGCAGAATTTAATGTTTCTGATATAATATTAAGAGTAACAAACATGAACTACATAATCCCATAGAGTTACAAAGTTAACAATTCAATTACAAAATTCTGGCTTCTGAAATGAAAATGCAACTTGGAACATCCGTAAAGTATTGTAGGATACCTAGTTCTGAATCTATATTTATAGAATTTCTGTCTTGGGAGGAACCGGATCTGTATCCTGTTCGGCTTTACTTCCTCCACTTCCAGCGCGTTCGTCTTCTGAATTATTCAACACCCGTGCCAAGAAGCCGCGGCGCGCAATATGAGTATAGACAAAACACTTAAGAAGACTTATCCGACCATTCCAATTGATTTGGTTTTCATCCGAACTTCGATACTCTTATATATAAGGTACATTTAATTACGATAATTTAATGTACACTTAAGTCTGTCGTGTCGATACTATAATAATAGTCATAAAGGTACATTCGACTTTTATGGCCATTGGTTATTCCGAGTGATGAATTAAAATCCCCTATAATTTTTAGCGTCATTATTAAACCGTTCAACAATATGTTGGGAGTGGCGCAAACGCATGCTGTCGGCTGTCGGTCGCTGTCCTTTTGTTTGATGATCGACGTTAGAATCGATTTCTTGGAGTCTCGAGTCTCGACACAATATTTTTTGAACGTAACAATGGCTATTATAACTTCATAAAATTTATATTAATGTGAATTTATTTTCATTTCATTTAATTCTCATATTGTCACTTAAATTTGACCAATATTACCTATTATATTACCTATATTTGACGCCCGGCCGTCTGGTCGTGTGCTCTGTTAGCCGAGTTAGCCTGTCTATTAAACCAGGTTCATAATTTTCTTTTAAATTTTAATTTTCTATAATCTGTCGTAAAACAATTTGCAATAAAACTTCATCTACTTGTCGTATCTACTTACTACAATGCTAGAGAAGTTTTTGAACTAACACTTCTCGGAATGATCACTTTTCCATATTTTCCACTTCTCAGAATGACCAATTGACCACATCCCATAAAGACCAGTAAAGAAGTGGGCATATGAAGTGGCGTTTAATTGACATTTGGGTTTATATTAAATACTACCGTTAATTGAAATTAATTAAAATTTCATAGCTATGCAAATTTTACCAAATTATACAAAGAAATATCTTTAAAAGATCACAAAAAAGCAAATTCTTACGAAAATAGGTAATTAAACGATCTGCAAATATTGTACCTAAAAATTTCATAAACCATTGATTTGGTGAGCATTTACAAGAATATAAGATACCTATTGTATTCTAGATACTTTTCATGTGGTATTATGGTGTGTCTTTTTTCTAGTCTTAATTAATAATAATATAATAATTTACAGATATAAATCATTTTAGAGTTTACCAGTTGATAGCATTAATTTCCGTTCGACGTTGCTTATCTATTTAATCATGTTGTAAATATGTCTTGGGCGCCTCAGATACCTAAAATGATTCGTGATTCTTATTTTCTTTATCAGATGCGTGCAGCATTAATCCGGGTTAATCTAATAAAAATATTTTTGGACCTTGTGTGCTTTCAAAATAATTTCGTATTCAGATATTTGTAATCCTTGGTTACAAACTCCTACAATAGTTTCTTGTTTCCTTTAGGTGCTTTAGGTCATGTAGCATTTTATAACAGACTCGACCCACACTCATAACTTAAGCTAGGACATAAATATTTTGAATTTCATTTATGCAATACCTACTACCTACAATCTCCATTCCGTATGTTAATTTGTTTGTGAAACTGTAATATTGAATATTCGAATGTTTTCCTTCTTTTCAGTGCTCCTCAGCGAAACCATCCCATCAGATGATAATTTAGAAAATAAAACACTTAAAATCACAGACTTTGGATTAGCGCGAGAAGTGTACAAGACCACACGGATGTCTGCGGCGGGGACGTATGCATGGATGCCACCTGAGGTATTATGCCAATCATTTACTTTATTATTTTTCACTATTTGCATAGAAAATCTAGCAGCGTACACAAAACGTACGTTTTGCATGCCTGAAAAAGTTTGCTAGGATGATAAATGTTTAATACAGACTTAGCACTTATCTAATCGAAATCTACCCATGCTAAGTAGTTGATGTAGCTCATTCCCAAAGTCATGATATTAACAACGATTCGGGAATGAGCTCATTGTTGAGATTTTCACCAAAAGGTGTTCCTGTCCTGAGTGATAAGGTTGGGGTTGTTAACGCTCAGGTCATACCGCTGCGTTGAAAGTTGCAAGTGTTTTTAGGACATGTTTGATCATAGGCGCGCGTTTGCTTATTTAATATATTTTTAATATGAAAAAATAACCATGTTCATATCTCGTATCTCATTGTTAACTACCTACGATGATTAATTCGATGCTAATTCACTTTTCTTCACGGTCGGTCGGCGTCTAGTGGGCACAGATTTCGATCGATTCGGAAACGAGTGTCTATTATTATTCATTTGCCTTGTACTTGCCTGTGACTTGTGGGAGGAAAGCGCAGGAACCATTGAGAATTTAAATTGCATCTTAAAAAACCGGACAAGTGCGAGTCAGACTCGCTCACCGAGGGCTCCGTACATATTTGTGGGTACAAATTCGACGGTAAAAAAAGGGTAAAAATGATTTATGATCCACTGCGGAGTCAGCCTGTTTTAGTCCTATGGACCCGAAATATTGAAAGTATGCTCCATTGACCCGAAATACAAAGGTATAGTCGCCATCAGATATATCGTAGCAGACAAGGTGACCAAATATATCTGAACAGCTTAAAATATCAATAAGTTCTATAAACTACAAGTTACCATTAATATTTGAACATTCATTACTCCATTAATATATTATTGATAAGTTGTGTGTAGAGAAGTTATTGACTGGCATCTGCTCAGATATGAATGGAGTAATGAATGTACAGATATTAATGGTAACTTGTAGTGTATAGAACATATTGACATTTTAAACTGTTCAGCAATATATTTGGTCACCTTGTCTCCTACGATATATCTGATGGCGACTGTACATCCAGTTACAACTCGAGTAAGTATTTAAAAAAACAGATTACTTTAACAATACTATTTATATCTATCATTCATTCTGGACAAGATCAGATTATTCATGAACTTATTTAGATTACATATAATATGTGTGGCCTATAAATATTTTAACATACACACATTTATTCTATGTTTCGATAAAAGATACTATCATAAGTACATAATATTTTGTTAGACTACATAATCTTCCTATTGTTTAGGAATCCTAGACGTATGACTCCTCTTATATGGTCTTGAATAGTTTTACTTATTACTCAATACAGTTCAATATTGCTTTTGTCTTTTATACCTATTGGTGTACCATTAAAAAACTAATTTACTTTTATTTCATATAAGGAAGCGTCTTTGTAAAGAACGTCTAGAACTTTCAAAATTGTAGATTAACATTTAAAATGCTTGTCGGCATTCTAAATAACTATTTATTGGTTGTAAAATAAATTTGAAATCGCGAAAAAAAATCAGCTATTTCATACAAATTTTTTTTAACGATTTAAAATTTATTTTTATCAAGTCTTGCTTAGGGTGACCAGCACTGCCATCTGCCTTCGTTATAGAGAGCGTCCCTTTTACACCCTGTATGTTTGTTTAATATCCTATTAACATATAATATGTATAATACTACTTCTGGTACAAGACACATAAGTAGGTAGGTACGCATAACAGTGCAAACTGTTAGGTACTAACTAATACACAAAAGTTATTAGGTACTTATACATATAAAAGAGGCATAAGGTTTTTTTTTCATTCTTCGTCATAAATGGAAAACTATACAGCATAAAACATAAGCTGATGCCAATAAAGCCCTTTCATCCTATACCCCACATGAGACGGTTAACTTACTTTATAATTTGGACCCCGTTCCTTGCTTAATGACCCGGTTTTTTTTAAGATTGTCCGAAAGTAGCAGAACAGATCCATTTGGACATCGATAGGGGAGGCCTTTGTTCAGCAGTGGACATCATAGGTTGATATGATGATGATGATGATCCAGTTTAAAAGTACTTTCGAAGTCGTACTTATTTTTGTGTCTGTTGAAAGGACATTTTTAATCACTCTGATTTTATAAAACTATGAAAATAATTGATTTGCATCACGCCATATGAAAAAGTACTGAGATTACTTGCATCGATCGGCGTCGATGTCGTATTCATAACTTATAATATAATTTGCAGGTGATAAAAAACTCCACTTTCTCCCACGCATCAGACGTGTGGTCATACGGGGTCCTCCTCTGGGAGTTACTCACTGGTGAAACACCGTATAAGGGCATCGACGCACTGGCCGTCGCGTATGGGGTCGCCGTCAATAAGCTCACGCTGCCCATTCCGAGCACCTGTCCGGAGCCCTGGCGTGTTCTTATGGAAGGTAAGTTTAAATATTAAGTTTAATTTTATTCAATTAACAAACATGATTAATAAATATATTGTCACACTCACGCCACTTTAAATAACCCAAATAAATCATAAGTGCAGAACTAAAAGCTTTTGTTGTTAACTCCAGATACCGCAGAATTATAAATGATAAATTAAAAATTCAAATACACCTAATAAACTTATGTCAGTTAGTACCCCATAATACAAGCATCTGCCCCTGCCGGGATTCGAAACCGGAACCTCTGGCTTAGTAGACAGAGATACTGACCAGCTGGCCGTCAAATAAACATTATTAAGTTAATTAAATAGAAATAATGGTTATCAAGTAATTAATTATACATTGAATTGACTATAAATTGATGACCGGCTGGCCGAGTGGTCTGTACCCCAGGCTACTCGGTCAAGTGGTCCCGGGCTCGAATCCCGGTAGGAACAAATGTTTGTATGATGAGTACGAGCATTTGTTTACGAGTCATGGATGTTTATATGTTTATTTAGTGTACTTCTAATATTTATAGACATATTATTATCATTATTTCTCCGTTATCTAGTATCCATAACAGAAGCTCATAATGATGCTTACTTTGGGCTAGATAATAGGTGTGAGTGTATAAATATTATTATTAAATATATATATATCAGGAGTCGGGACGGAGTTATCCTAATTAATTGGGTGTACATTTTTTTTGACTGACTATTGCTGTTGGCCGCAAATGGTGTTTACAGCGTAGCCGGGGTTTTAAAAAGACGAGTGTGTAATGTATATCATCATCACCACCCTACATTCGTCCCACTGCTGGGCACAGGACTTCCTACATGGGAAAAACACATGAGGAGTTTTGGACGTAATACCACCCTCTGGCCCATTTCAGGTTAGTGGGTTGCAGTAACAACCGGGACGAACGGCTTAACGTGCCTTCCGAAGCACGGAGGAGCTCGAGATAACAAATTTTGATTGACCCATCCCTGGGTCGACCATGGCGAAAGTTGCTTTGTTTCCGTAATTGAAACCGGAGCGCTGAAACCAATTTGCCATAGAGCTCCTCCGCTCTGCTCCTATAATGTGTGTTGTGGTGTTACTTAATTTACATTTAAAAATAATTATGACAATAAATTTTTATTATTGCGTCTAAACATAACACCTTTCTCTTTGAAACAGATTTATGTTTCAAATAGCACTTAATCAAAGATACACTCACATATATTCTACAATAGAAAGTTTTATTGATTGATAATACAAGATCAATACTTGGCAAATATTATATATCCATAATATCTCGACTCGACAGACATGCTTGAGAAAATAGTTACGTAACAATAATTTAACATTTGCCAACACTTATAATAATTAAAAAGTATTAATCCACCGATAGTACTGTCAATCAATTTGGTGCTCAAACCGTTTCATAATATGAACTTGCGAGTTATTGTGGGCGACCAAGGTAAATAGGATCGACATACAAACCCGCCTCGGTAGGTGGTCACGTGGCGTGGAAGACAATTGCTCAAATTGAAATCAGTAATAACCAATCTGTTAACAATATACATACATAATACGAATGATTACAATCTTTTTGGTTGATCAGTGTGTTCTTAGAGGTGTTATGATAAGGTTATATTTTTTAAATCTACAACTTAAGCTGTGCCTAATTAAATTGTCTACGGAATTTGTGTCTTTGTTTCTGATCTTGTAAATGCTTTATTCAAAAATAACTAAATTCTTTAATAATTTTATCAACCTTTCTAATATTGATTATTATGTTATAAAATTGAAAATATTGAAAAACTGAAGGCTAAACAAGAATTTGTTTGTTTCACGCAGCATGCTGGCGTTCCAACCCTCGTGAGCGGCCGTTATTTCCTGAAATCCTGGAACAGCTGGAACGAATAAGACAGTCGGAGTTCACTCGCGCACCGCACGAGTCCTTCCACACCATGCAGGATGGTTGGCGGCTGGAGATTGAGGAGGTGCTCAGAGATCTCAGACGGAAAGAGAAGGTAGATTTACCATAGTTTATCAGGAAGCTGCCGGTAGATCTCATACTGGCACGTAAACGTTGTTCAGGGCTTAAATGGCATGATGAAAAGTAGTTCTAGCTGCTCCCGTTAGTCTCTGCTTCTATTCCAAGATTACTTCCATGTCAGAGGTCTGATGATAGAGAAAGATGCTACTTAATAGACCGAAAACTTGGCGGCAATATTATAAGACCTCTCTTATTTAAAGTTCCCATAGAAATATTATGAGACGGAAGTTCTATCCTGTAAAAATAATTTGAAGTTTACGTAAAGTTTCAGTCCTTAGCAGCCCGCTGGCGGCTGGCGCACAAATACTTATTGTGTCTGATATGTGCGTATTTCACAGATTACCTTTTGGCTGATTATACAGCTGCACAAAGTTCAAATTCAAGTTATTTTATTTGCAAATATGGGTAGTACATTATTTGGTGGTTTAAAAAAATATATTTAAGTGGCTATTTCCATATCTGTCCAGGATTTAAAATCAGAGTAACAATACTTATGAACTATATTACTAAATGAATGTAAAATATATCTAAGATTTTCTTAATGCAGAAACCAAAATAGATTGTAATGTCTTGTCATCGATTTTAACATTTCATTCATAAGAATAGTTATTGCATTATTATAACATGTTATTATTGAAACATGATTTGTCATCATCTACATCTTAATTCAACAATTTATTATATTCAAGTGTCATATACCTACTAATGAGGATATTTTCCATTATAATGCTTGCATTAGGAATGCAAAACTATAGAAGAGGTTAGTGACAATAACTATTGATGTTGTTAGTTTTGTTTGTTTCCTTATTATTATGATTTTCCGGGAACTAATTTGGACTCGTTGGTACAAAATATTCGCAAATCAATTTGCATATTTTTTGTACAGTTAGATTGAACAAAGTATAGGTACATTTTAATATTTGTTTACGCCATACAAGTTATGTAACTGAAATTACATTAAGTATCGAAATTATACTAAACTAAGAAATTCTCTTTAAAAGGTAGCGGTTCCTTAAGTGTTTATTTTTTTCATTATTTTAATTATTATTTTTAGTTTCTTACAATCCATGTTCACAAATAATGCCCGAAAATGTTTCAAATTCATCATTTTTATCATAATTTTAAAAAGATATGCAAACCCATTTTATAACTTTCGGAAATTGATTGTGAATAGTTGAATTTTAGCAGTAAAATATTTCTTATACTTCAAACATACCTAGTTCTGACTCCAAATCATTATTTCTAGGAGCTACGATGCCGTGAAGAGGAACTATCTCGCGCTCAGCTGCAACAGCGGCTGATCGAACAGAATCTCGCGCAAAAAGAACGTGAGCTGGAGATGAGGGAGATAGATTTAGCTGCTAGAGAATTACATATCCTAATCTTCGCCAGTAACATGTCACATAATCAACCGCCACAGCCAAATAAAAGGAAAGGTATGTTTGTCATTTAGGTCATCCGTGCTGCGACTTTTTTCACCCACCAACTTCTATTGAACATAGTGGAGCTATGGCCAACATATTATAAATTCTTCGCGTGTTTCTCTCATGTAGCAAGGTCAAAGTCTTTGCCCAGTTGTGGGGTGTATAGGCTGTTCATGATGATTATGATAACAATAGTAGATTTTCAGTCAGAAATTAACCAAATTAACAATACTTTTTAATCACACGTCAGACTTTGTGGGTCCTGTAATCGCAGGGATATTTTTGGCGACGTATCACCTATTTTGGAAACGACTCTTCGACTTCCTTAGCTGCGCATAGACATCCATATGTATCTATAGACAGCCATAGGTCCATACCTATCCTAGCAAGGAAACGCTGCCGACTAACTATGACAGTCCTGCAAACCAAGGCATCGTCAGTTTTTAATAACGCGGAAAAAAGCGTTACTATGCACGCATTAATAGAAAACCAACTTCTTAACCTAGTGGACCTCTCAGAGGACCTTTCTTGCGCTGTATGATTTCAAAAAACCCTGGATCTGGCGCTGGAAACGTTAAGTTGGCAGAAAAGCTTTAATCAAAATCCTACAAAATTTAAGTATAAAAATCATTACCCATTTTTGCGGATTCGGTGCAATCAGGTAATATCGAACATGGGGCATCTTTCAGGCAAATTCAGCAAAATGAAACTGGTGAAGAAGGACACAATATCATCGCCGCTGGACTTCCGGCATACGCTGACAGTCCGGCCGTCGGATGATGAATCCAGCGTGAAGCAATTGGTGGCCGTCGCCAAGGACACGCCGCCGGGCTCGCCCGCCATCATGCGGGCCATCGCGCGTGAGTACACCTGCGGGCTTAGTTTTGTAACTTCTAACATTTGTCTAGTTTTACAGTTACATCAATCTTTGGCCTACTAATTGCGCGTGAGTATATTGCGATGATACATTACTTGCGGACTTCATTTTATAAGTCAAAAATCAATAGCAATCGGTCAAAGGAGAGTGAAGTTAACACGTGCGACATGGTTTAAGAAAAGGTGATTAAAATAATTAAAATAACAGGTAGTGTGAAATTAATAAAACATAATGCGAAGACATTTAAATCGATTAGTAATTAAAATATATTTAAGTACACCAAGTATCAAATTCATACATTGAAAGTAGATTATATAAGCCAACTACAGATTACTTCTCCAATGACTCTATTTTAATAACAATTTTCTAAAATTTAATCCCTCTATCTAGTAATACCACTTTCGTTTTGTCAACAAGGCCTTGGAGTCAAGGCCCAGGCCCAGGTTTGTATGAATGAGTATCAGTCTCCTTTGACAGCTATATCCATCTCTAGTTTAGCCATCGCGCGTGAGTACCTACATTGCCATGATAGATACTTGCGGACTTAATTTTGTATCGGTCAACTTAATAGCAATTTGTTAAATGTGACAACTATATTCATGTCTAGCCTGGCCATCTCACGTGAATACATTGCGTGATAGGTAACCAGCGGACTTAATTTTGCAACTGCAACATCAATAGCAAACTCAAATTTTGACAACTTTATGTATCTCTAGCCGTATGCTAATCGCATATTAATAAATATTATATTATTGGACTATTATAGCTTACTAAGCGGACAAGTAGCCGCGTAGTCTGTGTCCGCTGTATATCCTGAAGCAATCGACGCAAGTTACAACCGACTCAGTGTGCGTGCTATAACTAGAATATTTAGCCGGTGCTCGACCGCAAAATGAACGAGGTCGTTATTGGTTCCGCGTACTCGCAATGATAAATTTTATAGATGAGGCTCGACCGGAGCAGGCTGAAAGAGTAAAAATTTGTGAAGGCGGCCTCGCTGCGCTATCGCGTCTATCGAGTTTCGAGCGGAGCAAGGTGTCGCCGCGCTTTTCCCACACCCGCCCGCGCCCCTCGCTCGCCCGACTGTAGTGTTAACACCGCTGGCAGCAATTTTTTGGTTGATATTAGTTAACGCTTTATTATCCTTTTTAACAATTTTACGCGTCCAAAAACTAGGTCAGCTCATTTTTGTTCGTACATTTCGCGGTCGAGCCCGAGCTTTTGACTTATTTGTTTAATGCTGTTTGGTGAAAAAATGTAAACATCCATGACTCGTGGACATACAGGGCGGTGTCGTCAAATCGACAAGAAATTAAAATATGGGCTATATAAGTTCCTAGAAATGGTTTGCCACTTTCAAATACATCTTATTCATTTGATAATTTCATGACATTTCTATGAAATAATGCAGACAAAGATATATTGTGGCAAACCATTTCAATGAACTAATATAGCCCATGTTTCAACGTCTGATTTAGTAGACAGGAGTATTGTCCGCTTCGGCCTTGACCAGTCGCTCACCAACATAGCTTCAGTGCTAAGCGTTTTGACCGTTGGTACACGATGCTTCCAGTGCCAGCGGACGGTGTAAAAGGCAAGACGTGGGGCCCGTCGTCGGTGCACGGGCGGTCGCGCGGCCACTTGCCGCTGCCCGCCCTGCGGCCTCGCCACGCGCCGCGCTTCTCCTCCTCCGCGCCAGATCTACCACCCGCTCACCCGCACGCAGGTAAACTCACCCCACCCACCCCGTCCACACCCATCACCTCCGTCGCCCCGCGCCCCAGAAAGTCCAAATCCCAAGTCCGACAGCCCAAACCGACGCTCAAACGCACCAACAGCCACGATGACCTTGACGCCGAGCCCCGCCGCAACCGCTTCTTCTGCCCCATATTTTCCTCCCCCGACATTCACCGCTACGACACTGTGTTCCACGTCCCCGTCGATGACAAACGCAAGGACGTCAAGAAGACCCTCCTCAAGACCTTCCGGTCCAACAGCCTAGCCGGCCTCCTTGCCGTCGCCGGCAGTCTCACCTCAGAGACCACGGAACTGCTCAAAGACGACTGACTCGAAACGAATATCGTTCCGCGATACGAATAACCGATTTACGAAATCGATAAACATTCGAGTACGAACTGTACAAATGTGTTGCCATATTGAATACATATCATTTTACTAACATTCCCCGATTGCATTTGACTTCAGTTTTAAATGTTTTTTTGTAATCAGTGGTAACGATTCTGGGAAATTTTTCTACTTTTTAACAAGTGATGCTTTTGCTTTTATTTCATTTCTAAAAGTAAGAAGAACAGGATTTTCAATTAAGAAAAGTATTTCAGGATCTATAAGCGCTATACAACACAGATCAATAGATTTTTTTTATAAATTGTATCATAATGAAATGAAATACCAAACAATTCATGGAAATGTTCACAGTGATTTATTTACTAACTGTTATGACCCATTTCAGATTAGCATTTATGTAAATATAATTTTAAAATTCTATCTACACGAAGTTCCAAGGATTTGATAAAATAAGTTTAGATTATAAGGAAATTGAAACAAAAAAACATAAAAAAGACTTGCGTTTAGTTTTAGCTGTTAGGAATATTGATTGATAACCAGTGTCTGTTTTGTTCTATATTTTTTAATATAAATATTAGGCGCAATATTCGTTCAGTTAAAATTTAGGATTAAAGCCGATGAATTGTTGTGATGGATCTCTGTTCTATTATATTATCAAACAAATTAAGTAAAACTATTTTGGTATTTTAGATAAATTGAATTTATTGTTTATTGACGACACGAAGGATAGTATCATTTTTTCAGTGTTATGGATAATCAGAGGGGCATCTCTAAAGGATTTCTAAACTAAGACAGACTCGAAGTCAAACCATTTAATGGCTTGTGGCAGTCTATGCCTAAAAACATAAAAATTTATCACCACAAGCTACCACAATGTCCAAATTCAGAATGAATAAGGATCTTCTAAAATGTGAACGAAGCTTCGGAATTCGTTCAGAGAGTAGCCCTTTGTTACAAATGAAATGTAAAACAAAATATTTGCTACATCAACTGTTACATAATAATTATGTTATTCAGCAATAATAGTATCTTTCAATGGAGACATCTAAAAGTTTATGGAGCCCGGGCTTAAAATAACATTAATTTTGAACAGCAATCCTACCTATTTAGGGAGAATAATCCACTTTAGCATGAAGTTGAAATTGTTATGACCACAAAATATGTCTCGCGTAGCGGTCGAGAGGCGTGAGCCGGCGCAGCCATAAGCACAGACTACTCGGAGATAATACGTAAGAGCTTAGCACGAGCAGTTGGCAGCTGATGTGCCTTACAAGTTACGGCCGAGAAATTGCTCTTAGCCGCTACTCCGCCGATGGGGTAAAAAATACCGCCGCCACAAAAATATGGAGTAGCAACTCAAAAGACAGTAAAAATCTAAAATATTTAATAAACTCTGCAACGACAGTAGGTAAATTTGACACATTTTACGACTTAAAACGCGGAGTAAAGGTAATGTTCGTTTAGTTTCTGCTGGAACATTTTTAACATTTTTTAAGTTAACATATTAAATTAAAAGTTTGTAAAGAGAAATAGGTATAACATTGCTGTTCAAAGGAGTTGTCCCAAAAATCTATGGAGACCCGGCCAGGTCTATGTACACTATACTAAAATATAGGCAAAAACATGCAGACCAGTTTTCAATTGTCCATTTTCTTTTTATTTACTTTGTTTCCTGGTACAAAACAAGATATATTTTTTTATAGAAAACTGCAACACAGCCAAATATTCATCATAGCGCCTATTTCACTTTGGTGACGTTTAGTTGACTTCTATGTCGCCCGCCATTTTGAATTAAGCTGAAATCTACGAATCATTTAGAATTTTGTACAAGTGAACTATACATAAAACATTATTAGTATTTTTTCCGGATTTTTTGAGTTAGTGTACTGTACAGTCGACAGCACATTAAGCGTAATAGTTTGACCTTAATATTGCCCTTTAATAAAGGCGGCTTTCGTAGTGCAACTGCTACACTTGATGTGTGTGTACATATACCTGGCCGGATATGAAACATCCCGGCAATATGAGCCCAAAAAGAACGTCTCCTCTATTTGTCGGTATTTATTTAGATGATTGATTGATATTTAAAACAACCGTTATTATGAAAACGTTATATTTTCCGTATATTTTTATACTATTCTAAGAAAGCATTTATGATGTCTCAATAATGAGGTAGGACGTTTTACTCTTAGTTATTATAGTAAAATTATTAATAATTTATAAAGACTTAACTATGTATTGATTGACTGAAAGAATATTAGGATCTTGCCAAATTGTATTAGAAAGCGCAAACTGTGCAATAGACAAATCGTTTTGTAAAGTTTCAGCTAGAAAAAAAATATAAAGGAAAACTAAGAAAACCTGCTGACATTTTACGTTGCGAATTCTTTATTGTAAACAAACGGGATTTAGTAAAATTTTTAGTTGATGGGAAACTAAAATTTAATAATATTAATTTAATCTTGATTTCTTTTTTGCTGCTCTAAAGGAACCTCTCAAGACAATCTACTGTATCCTTGTAAGTATCAATATTTTGTTTAGAATACGAACACGCTCTAAGCGTATTTAGTGAACCTTAGATGTTATTTAAACCTATCTCTTGCATAAGTATACTATTATTCGTAACTCAAGTATTTTTTTTCTCTAAGAAGTACTGCTAGAGTTATGCCTCGATATACCTAGGTATTTTTGAAAAATGTTCCTCATTTGCTAAAGAACCACCTAATAAAAAAAATATACTTACAATATACTCTGTTTATGTGTGTTTGTCACAAATTGTTACATCCCGATGATTTTTCACTTGTTACAACCGGCAAAATGGGAACATTTTTAAATTAAGTTTAGTTGATATTCGGTAGTTAGAGGAATTGATTGTAAAAATAAATGTGTTAAGTTTTGTATGCGTGATACTCAGAGGATAGTTGTGCGTGTTGTTTAAGTAGTTATTTTGTAGACGAGTTTGTAACATATTTTTCTGCTGTAATTTTAGTTTATTTTGACATATTTGACACGTTATTATTTTTTAATGTAAATTGTAAGCATTTGTTTGCTTCCAGCCAGATTGTTTTATTGATTAAACATAAGTGCTATGCATGCTTAGCAGTTCATAGTCTATGCTATATACTATACGATGTAAGACATTATTTTATGTATTTGTTGTACTTACTTATTCGTTAGTTTGTATGATCTTTGCTTTGTTTTTCACCACGTCATATGGCACGCTTTCAAATGTTTACAATGTTTTTTTTCTAATAATCAAATGTATTTGTGAAAGTCTATGTGATGTGTGTAAGTTCACTTCTGAAGATGTCTCGTTATATCCCACATCATCCATATTCACAAACATTGGAATGGAAAATACTTAACATCCATCTCTTTATTACAACATATGAAAGCTTTATGAGACAAAACAAGCTTTATGTTTGATTTTTGTGAATACAGGATGCATTAATAAAAGCTAACACTCAAACCTAAGCAGTCACATAAGCTTTCAAAGCTAGACTGTAGTGAACAAGTTGTATGAAACATAAGACCCGCTGTAACATTTGGCAGTAATAATAAAGTTGGTGGTGGATAGTATTACAGACTATAAATAAAGAAGCTCGGTTGAATAATGTGATACCGTTCATGTGAGCGTTACGACTCACTACTAGCTCCGCTTACAGTTTGTAAACACGACGACTATATGCTCTTTGGTGATCTGGTTCTTTATTAGTTATATACGTAGATCCTTTTATATATCAAATAAACCTTTTCCATAAAATCAAAGCTGGTGTATTTTTTTAACATGGGTTTACTAATCAAATAGTTACTAACATCCCCTAAAACGTTAGGTACAGTCATAGAAAACGAATCGAAATAACAATGGAGCTAAAGTGACAAATAATTGATTTTGAAATCGAAAATAAATATGAAAAATTGGTGATGGGTGAAATCACGAGAAACGTTAAATATCGCTTACGCTTCATCTCACTCTGGAGATCTAATAGGGAAAGGAATACTACCGGGAGTAAAACAATAACATAATATATTAACAAAACTGAATTTAAAAGTTAAAAGTGCTGCCATCTCAAGTTACAATATGCACATGTAAGTATATTAGATTGTTGATTTATACACTTTTACATTTTTGCTTTGTCTTTCTTGTGAATGAACTGTTTGGCATGTGTAGATCATATGATTTTATTTGCACTCTTACTGCATGTAAATTGTGAAAATATCAACTAAAATATACGAACTCTTTTCTATTTAATTATGAATGTGTTAACGCTCTTATTTTTAGTTATTGTCTAATATAATACTATTATGTAATATTTACTCTTTTTTATAAAGATCTAATCTATGCATTACATTTTGTAATAATATCGTTTGTATATGTTTCCACGGTGTATTATAAATGTTTTAATAAGCATATCATATGCCTAATAGCTAAGATTGCAATTTTGATGTGGTTCGTTTCCTACTATACATAATGTTACTTATGCGGTAGTGAATAGAGTTCACTTTCTATAACCCACATTGAAGTATCAGTCTTGGTAGTATCACCGCACGCACACATGTTCACACTAACGGGCCTATGTTTTCATTCACATAGGTTGTTTTCTTCCTTACACAGACTTCAGTCCTGACGAGTGGGGCCCGGAGTTTCCCCTGAGCACCTCTTCGAGATACACGATACCAATGCCAACGTTATACAGCACTGAAGGTAAATAATTCATTTTTTTATACAACTAGATGACAAACAAGCTGACGGCCCACCTGATGGTAAGCGGTTACCGCCGCCTATAGACACCTGCAATGATAAGGAAAAATCACTTGATATTGCAGGTGCGTTGTCATCCTGGGGCCTAAGATGAAATGCCGTCCATGTCCAGTAATTACACTGGCTAACTTTCCCTTCAATCCGAAACACAGCGAACTGTTTCACGGCTGAAATACGAAAGGCGGTGGTACCTACCCAGACGACCCTTCATACGGGTCTATCACCTAGTAAATGTCAACGACACTTGGAAGATTTATTGATGAAACACCAGGAATATAAAAAAACATACTTACTGTACCATTTACAACAAATATCTTAATTTTTAAGTTATCTATTAATTTTCTTGGGGAAAATAAGATTGCACAGAAAGATGATCTGTATGGTGATGTCGTGTCGTGATCTTACGGATGATATAATAACGTTAAATGCATAAGTTTAGTTTTAGAACTTACTGCGGGGGTGTACTTACCAAAAAAAAAATGTAAATGACACCCCGTGGTGTCTTCCGTGCTCTGGAATACACGTTAGACTGAGTCCCGGTTATTACTACAACCATTTCCACTCCAACCCATTGTAGGTTCTAACATCTTTATTGTTCGTCATTTGTAGAAAGGCCAATAATAAAAGTGGCTTATACTGATCATAAAATTTTATATTAGTATTTCGTTATGGAAACAAAGCTTTTTTGAACAATTCTCAATGCAAGGTGTGAGCGAAAGTTATTACAATGTCAGAACAACGAATTGCGCAGTCACCAGATGAATCACATCTGAGCTCTCAGAGTCACCAAAAATGTCTGCAGTGTCAGAAATGCAATTCTAATATTATGATGATAGAATCGTAAGTTGCTTGTAGCATAACTTAAATCTTTAACAAGTGAATGGCGACTCTAACGACAGTAGAAACTTTATTATTAATTTTAAAGTTACATGTCCACATACGTTCTTTCCACACGATAGCACTTCAAGTGTGACAGTTGCACTACAAAAGCGCCTCTATTACAAACGCATTAAGGGCGGTCTCAATGTCAAACTTTTACGCTTGATGTGCTTTCGACTGTACCTACTTAAGTTTCCAAAAGAAACTACGTAACTAAAAATATTTCGGGGCAAATCAAACATAAATTTATTAATCTTCCATCGAGTTGAATTGTCAAAGATGAAACGAAAATAAATTCCAATCGTCCGCCGATCGGGCGTATCCATTTGCAGGAAGTTGGGAATAGACAAAAATGACTTATTACAACGGATTAAGGTTCTCATACTTCTCATTGTAAATGAAAATGAAAATGAAAAGTTTTGTTTCGTCATCAAAGCATAAAATAGATATCAAAGTCTTTAACTTGATCTGCAGGCATTTCACGAAGTTTATATCTCGTTCACTCCAGTTCTATGAGAAAGTGATAGAATGTTTTTATGAATCGTCAAGTTAGATGATAATGTGTAGAGTTTTCTCAAGTTTCGCGGCCACTGTGCTTGTAATAATTAACTTTTTAGTCCTCAAACAAAACATTAGGATTTTTTTGTAATTTTTTAGGTTACAAATACAAAAAACCGAGTATAATTGAGCTGGTGCTATACAACATGGCAGCGTTGCTCGGCGGTGTCGCAGCCGGATATGACGTCAGAGTGTCCAACATCAGTCCGTTACATCCGACGTTGCAGCCTCATAGGTGGGTTTTAAAATAAATACTTTCATTAATTTGCCAAAAATATGGATATTCAGATTGATTAACATAATTCACAAGCAAAATTGTACCCTATGTGCACCTGAGAAGGATACTACTACATTGATACTTTTTAACTGTATGGCGTTACGAACACATAATTATCGTTGAATGAAGCTAGTGCAGATAGCTGCCATTTAAACCTAAGTGCTTCTTTGTCAACCTACAAGAATAGTGAAAGGTTGAGTAGTTATGTCTTACTTAACGATAATTAACAAATAGGTATAGCTTGGAAGTTTCATAAAAACATACACTTGCTGGTTCCTAACTGGCAGTTAATATGTCTACTTAACAAATTTTTTATACAAAAAGAGCGTCAAATAAGAATACTTCCCGCCTGATGGTAAGCAATTACCGTAGCTTATAGCGCTTGTAACACCAAAAGTAATTTGGACAGGTTGCCTGCCCTGTAAATATCAAGAGCAACACGTTATATTAGGAGACAAGCCCCCCTGTTCCCAACATAACGCTTCCTCGTTGAGCTCAAGGACAACACAACGCGCTAGTGGGCCTAATTCTTAAGACACTCTAAATCTAAATTTAAGTACAGTATATCTCTTTCACGCAATATGTAATAGGAATAACTAAGATACATTTCAAAGAAACCGTAGACGATTTTAGACGGCATGTACGCCATGTAGGTAAAGAAACCATAGACAATTTAAGACGGATCACTAGAGGTGTAACTTCAATGAGTGGTGAGAAAAGAAAGCGGTGAAGAAATTAGCAGGTTATACCTAGTGCTCCGGTGGCATACTGGTAATAGCGTCTGAGGGCCTAGACAAGATGCCATTTGACAATCGCTATCGCTAAATGGGAAATGTATGGGATTTGACATTTTAGATCGAAACGCAATCGAGGGCTTATGTCAAATCCCATACATTTTCCTCTTAGCGATAGCGATAGCGATTATCGAAAAGCATCTTGTCGAAAGGCCCTCTGGCCGGTCCCCAGGAGACGCGGGTTTCGCATCCTGCCTGGAACATATAATTTTTTCATCGTTTTCTCTCTATGTTTCAAAGAAACCATAGAAAATTTTAGAAGACACGTACAGAGGTGCTTCCTAAACACTGCATTTTATCACGTTCCATAACGTCGAAAATTGAACGCACGTTTCTAAATGTCAAATGACAGCCACCCTTTTCGTATTCACATTGAGAGAAAGAGATTAAATTTAGACTTAGCATGTGTTCTCCAGAATTGGAGCCACTGTTATTTTGTTGCGATCTTCTGTGAGGTGGAGTTTGTACCACTACATATGCCTTGGTCAAGAAAAATTGAAAATTGCTCTCAGATATATTATGGGGATATCAAACAAGTATTACAACTTTATCCTGTTTTCATATATCTCTTTCAAAACACACTATATTAATTAACTTTAATTTGTTAATGGCCCTAATTCTGATGTGTGCTACACACACCCTAAATCTAAAAAGTTCACTGCATCTCGTTCTTTCAATATGAATACAAATAAGAGTCATATAATTTGAAATTCAGGAACGTGCGTTCAATTTTCGACCTTATTGCACGTACATGCCGAATAAAATTGTCTATGTTTTCTTTAAAATCTATTTATTAGTTGACAGCTCTTATCTAATTGTTGCGATCTTTTTCTTCTACATAAGAGATATACTGTACTTAGATTTTGAGCGTGTCTTCAGAATTAGGCCAACTGAGCAAAGTTTTTGGTTCCATTCGGCCAGAATGATTATTTTTAGCTAATCTATGTTGAAAACGCTGTAAAGTAGCTTCTATTTTTGTGTTATTTAAAAATAAAAAATTTGTTTTAATACTTACCTTTTTCTTATTTTATTAAAAACGCATGGGTTTAAAAACGGGGCATCCATTAATTACGTAAGGCACGATTTTTCAAAAGCACCATGAACTATATGTCAATAGTCGTAAAAGCTTTTCAAGAACTGTTTTGGTACATCTCATTTTATTCTTGTTTTATTTTAATACCAGGCCCGAAGTCGAGGCGGAGCCTCTAAGCTCAACCATGTACGAGGGATATGGTTTCGCCCACAACACCTACCACGGTCCCACGAGGCATTTGCGGGCCCCGCTCAATGCTATCACTGGTTCTCCTGTAAGTAATAATGTACCAAAAATATATCTAAGCAAATATTTTTAAAAAAAAATTGAATCAAAAAGAAAAGTTACGTGTTTAAAGTACAGATCGGATTTTGAAATGCATGTTTACTTAAAGTTAAGATGTTTGCTTGAAAAATTTAAGTGATTACTCTGTGACATTGAAAAGGTCCGATTCGACGGTAATAATAATAGTTAGTTGCCTGTTATTACAATATAATCAGTTGTATACTTTTTCCTACTTTGATATTCAATGGTATTTCAAAGTGGAGGAAAATCAACCTTATTATGTTGTAACAAATATCTTTGGCTAAAACCAAACTACTGAATAGATCAAAAAATCAACGGGATCAATATAAAAGTCAATTGAAAAAGTATTTTTTTTCAGAAAGGCGGAGTTCTGAGGTAATACACAAAAAACATACAAGCGAGATTGTTATCAATTGATAACCTTCTTTTTTGGTCAGTTAACAAGTAGACTTTAACTGAGATCTACTTTCCCAGTCCAAAATTCGTGTTCAAAATTTACAATGCCATCTGTAATAATAACAATAACGGTCATCATTTCAGATATCAAATCTACAAACGGAAGAACAAAAGCCTATGAGGTTCACAGACTCGCCCACACATTACGCGCACCCTTCATCGTCGTCAGGCTACGGCCACTCCGCCCAGCCCCTCTCAGGGACATCAGGACTCGGGACCAATTACACCTCCACACAACCACCTACCCCTTCCCCTAGGAGAACCTCATCTTCAACGTCAGACCACATCGCGGACCTGTACCTCAACTACAGAGAAAACTTCCAGCCCTCACCCTCCCAAGACAGAGACTATTACTACCGCGGCGAGCCGTACACCTACGACAGAACCGCGGAATACGTCGTCAAGCATCCGTATTATGGGTACGATGAATGCTCCTTCGAATACCGAGAACCCACCCCAGACTACAGACCTTCCACCACCCAATACCTCGCTCATAGAAGAACACCTTCCAACTCTTCAGCGTCTAACTCTCATCCCGAAGAGTTCTCCCCGTCGAGGCAGTACAGAACTGAGAAGTTTCAGGCTAAAGAAAGGCGAGATGAATACCACACGGCAAAAGCAGAGTATCCTAGAAAATCTAGCGATTATTCATTACCTAGAGATTTTTATAGGCAAGAAACTCAAGATAGGGATGTGGAGAGGCCAGCTAATTTAGGGTTGGAACTAGCTCCTACGAAATTGAGGTCTAGTTTAAAGAAGTATAACAAGAAGTCTAGTGCGTCAGGAGGCAGTTCTGGTGGCGGGACTCCTACGAACCCGACGCCTCCAGACAGTCTCACCAGCGAAACTGACAGTTCTTACGTATCAGCGAGGGACGCTTCAAGCGGCTCTCAGTCCCGGGTTCGATTCAGCCCCGAAACTATGGAGGGAACTATCGAAAGGAGGCCGTCGCGACACTCGTAGCGAAGGCTAAAAAAGTTCAACGACTACCTTGTTTGATTCCAAAGCGGGACTGTATATACGCTTGCAGGTAGCGTGGAACGCTTCAGCTTTGTATTGTATTATTATTATTAGACGTCAGATATGGCTGATGGGTTAGATCCCTTTGCCTTTCCTACACAGGAGACACCATATTGAAAATAAATTTTGAACGAGTGTATTTTCTTAACATCTTTATTGATAAAATGATATTAGATTGAAAGCCTTAACATGTTAGTTGAATTTGATGGGCGTGTTGCGTAAGTGGTTCTAGAATCTAGACGAAAATCACTGACCAATCATGGTAAGTATAACCATGGGCTTGATTAAGGATGACACACACTAAAGCTAAAGGAGAGTCCAAAAAATTTATGGAGTCTGGACCAAAAATAACAGCAATCATAATTATAATAAGGTGAGAAAGTATTATTTATATATCTTCACGCAATTAAAATTAACAGTCCCCCGTTTATTTTAAAACTTTTTTATAAACAGCTAATTTCAGGGCTGGTTATCCTATAAGAAAATACCCAGTGGCAGAAAATATAATTTTGAAATCGGTTTTTTCAACTGTACGCAGTCTTTTTACCGACTTATTTTGTTCTGCTCCCAGATTACTAAAAATTTATTAGTAAATTAATTAATAAATCATGCAATAACAACTTGACTTGTTAACATTTCGTTATTGCATGATTTATTTATTGATGTAATAAATATAAATAGGGATAAACTGCACTTAAATTTAAATTTAGTGTGTGTAGTCCGCAGTAACATTCGGTTATTGTTGCCTGTGTCTGTTTTCTATTTTATCATCAAGGAAGGTCGTTAGTGGTTAACTCACTTTTAAAATTTGAGCCATAATGGTCCAAGTTGCCTAATGTAACTTGGAAACTTACATAGAATCTCCAAGATGTGCCGTTGGCATATTATTATTGTCTTCAGTATAAAGTAAGACAGCGGCTGACGTCACACAAAAACCTTCCTTCATCAGAACGGGCTTATTTACTAATTTATTATTTGTTATCTCCTAAGTCATGATCACTAAGTAATTGCTATACATAAAAGTCATAAAACAGAAAAAAATAGCGTAGGTACCACAACAATATGGATTGATCTAAATATATATAAAACTACACTGGTAGAAAATCGACTCAACACTCGCAGGTAAAATAAAGCCATATTCCAAGTACAACATAAGTTGAAATGTGTGACGCAAATATAATTTAAACTTTCGACGTCAAAAAAATTGTGCCCACTAGTGTAAGTACCTATATTAACACATAGTTTCAATTGCACACTCAATATATCACATCTATAGATATGATTGCTAAAATCATAGGCACTAATTTTCATATAGTAGTATTATTTTAGCATTCATGAATAACTGCAGTTGGGTATTCCGATAACGATACCACAGAAATTAACGTTAGTTTTTTGGATTTTACTGTTTGGAGTTTTTGGTCTTTAATAAACGGTATTTTAATATCGTTATAATATCAGGAAAGCGACGTTGCAACTTTTTGGAGTGGTAAACTTATTTTTTAATTCGACTTATCTGTTACCAGGACAATTGAACAAAAAGAAATACACTATAAGAAAGAGACAGAATACTTAACGTTATTACTAGTGTTAATTCGGCAACGTTACTATGCTCACTTTTGTTTCAAGAAATACAAAAAATATTTTAACGATACTTTTAGTTTGGTATCAATATTTTATCAAAATTTTACCGGAAGGTATATTGGCCCCTGAGTTAGAGGGCTGCTGTAAGATAAGATATCAATGACGTCATATTAAAAAAAGTGGATTTATGTTGACTTAGTGATCATAACTTTAGACTTTACGCAGCTACACCGCGTGTTACTAAAGTCCGAAATAAAATTTAGGCCGATGGTTGTCTTCTCTGTCAGTTACCTCTAGAAGTTTGACACCTTTTAGACCACTTTTATTTTCCAATTAAATTAATAAATGCGTACTAACGCATCACACTATATACCACAAATACTACCATATCGACCCCAAATTTTATTTCGGAATTCTTTAACACCCGGTATAACATTACGTTCTAGTGTTATGCCGTACATAAGGACGCCAGAACTCATTGAGAAAGCGTTATATTGGGAGAAAGGGGACTTGTCTCCTGTGTTGTCAACATGAAGCTTTATCTTTACAGTGCAGGCATCGCGTGAGTAGCGTGGTGCTACAAGCGTCTATAGGCTACGGTAACCGTTTACCACTTAGCGGGCCGTACGCCTGTCATTTGCCACTTTTGTCGTATAACAAATATTTATACGTCGGTGAATAAGTCCGCAGACAGGGCTGCGTTGGCCATACCGTCAATCGGAGGAAGAACTGCAATAAGCTATGTAAAATGCAATTATTGTGTTCATTATTTAAAGTAATTGTGTAGTCATTGTAAATTAAATGTATATTATAGCGTATATTTAACGTTTGGTAATGTTTGGGATTTACGCGTCGAATGAGTGGAGTGCGTCATTAAACAATACTGTGCCTATTGAACAGATGCCTCCGAATTCGCTTCTTAATTTATTCAATTGTATGTTGTATGATAATTCATAATTAACTCGCTGGTGAAGTTGAACTGTATTTGTTTAGCTGATTTGGAATATCTGTTTGTAAAATGTGACACAAGCTATACAGTCATCAGCAAAAATAAATGATCATGTTTACAGTTCATAAGTCTTATTATGAAAGCAATAAGGGTTAAGCTGTCAATAATAATCGCTTGCCATTTCTGATGACTGTGCTATAACTATTCGAAGTGTGAAAGCGGTATCTAAAAAAAGTACTTCAGTGAAGCGAGTAGCTACAGCCGGCAGCATATCAAGTGTAACAATTTGACCTTAAGACCGCCCTTATCGTCTTCGTAATAGAGGCGGATTTCGTAGTACTACAGTTACACTTGATGTGCTGTCGTTTTTACATTTCGCATCAGAATCATCTGAGCTCTCAGTCATCAAAACTGTCTGCACTGTTTCAGCATTGCAACTCTTAAAACTACGATGATAGAATAGAATTTTGCTTGTAGCATCACATAATTATTTGACAAGCGAAAGGCTATTCTAATATTTTAGTAATACGGTTACTTTTGACTGAGTGTACTTTCCGCCGCATCAGGACGTGATGGAAATAATATAAATAAATTTATGTCATATCTAAAACACTACAAACGTAACATAGTTACAGGCACAAAATATTAGGGTCATGTACAAAATGTAAATAGTGCAAACAATTACGAAGGCTTATACTTATTTTATATTATACCCAGCATTTATTTTTGTTATAACAATGGAAATTAATTATTGTTTTTATTTTGTTGAATTATAAATAGTACAAATGTATTTTTAAGAATGTTTTACGAACGATCGTTCGAAATAAAATGATTTTTAACTTTGAAATAAATATAACTTGTATATTGCAACTAACCGTTAAAACCTATAATATGTATATCGAATTAACAATGAGTTGTATGCATTTTGTACAAATAAAGATCAAATGTTAGATATTTTTTACTAAAATATCAGTAATTAATTATAGTTAGATGTAGTGTGAGCAGCTTTTGTATCCCACAGTAAAACGTAAGAATAGGTGGAATTACTTTTACTAGTCTGAAATAAATATTGAAAAAAATGAGATAGCATATCCTATGAAGATATATTGATATTGTATTCGATATTATGAATTCTTACTCAAAACACTGGATTCAGTTTCTCTTAGTTAACAAAGCTCTTAATCTCCTTACTTTATAATATTACAAAGGCCTATTATGCACTAATGGGAAAATCTTTAAAATTATCTGATATGTAGCATAAAACATTATTATGTAAGATATATATCGGAATTTAATCATAAAAATTAGCTTTGATATTATTAGCTAAAACCAGTGCCTAATGTTTGCTGGAAACTATTTGAGATTACGACACGGTAAAGCGGTTTTGAGAGATTATATATTATAATATTTACTAGTTTTCAATCGAGGCCAGTTGGTATCATTGTCATTATTTTATTAATTCGTGTCAATTTTTTTCTTGTGCAATAATAGGAATCATTTGCGTCCATTTTTATTTATATACTTATTTCTTTTAATGTTTAATGAAACACGTCGTGAATTTAACAGTATTTATCACAGTATTTGAGGTTCTCTAATGCTAATGTTGTACTGTGTATATTACACTAATATAAATTTATTCTGTATAATATATCGTATGTGAGTTGTGCTGTGTATAGTATATAATTTACTAAGTTAGCTTCGACCAGTGCCAATGTCCAGTGTTTTACGTAATATTGACGATCACATTTTTATTCGCTTTTTGTTTTAGTACAAACCAAATCCCAACCAAATTATTTTAGGAATCTCTTAATAAGTTTCAGAACATGAGTCACAAATCGTCTCTCGAGTCAATGAATTTTATACACCATTTGTACATGTGAAACGAGATTCACGGCGCGATTACTTAAAAACTCTAGTCTTGAAATTTTTTATTTAATTTTAATACCAGGCTAGTATTCGAGTGGTTACGAACGACTGGCGAGCGTTTCGAATGAATTTGTAAAATTTTTGTTTTAGACATATTGGGCATTCCGTTTTATTTTTGATGTAAACGTTACATTCCATATTGTTTATTGTCCGAAGTGATTATGCTCATGTAAGCGTGTTGTCGATTGTAAACTATGGTTTTGTGTGCCAATAACACGAGGTGGGAGAATGCCTTACATCTGTAATGTTAAATCGACAAATAAAAACTAGATTAAGCTTTTTACATTGTGTTATTATTTCTGCCCAAAAAAAATTTAAACAAAAATTAAAACCGACTTCAAAAAACTGAAAAGGTTAATATAATTAAATTTCAGTAGCACCCCTAGAAAAATATTTTTTGGACTTCACTTTCTCTTGTTTTTGGAAACAACTTAGCACCAACTCCAAAAAATATGTTTTCAGTTTTTTGAAGTCGGTTTTAATTTTTGTTTAAAATTATTTTTTTCACCATTTTTAGTGAAAACTTTCTAAGGTCGAAGCTAGATGGTTGACCGTCAACTTATATTGTTTCCTACTATCCTATCGTTTTAATAAAAAGTCATAGGAAAGCAAAAATCCGCCAATTTCGCATACGTAGACAGCTTGGGTAATGATTTCAGTTTTTTTTTTATATAAAAACCTAACTACCCAACTGATTTTGAAAAAAAAATTATGGGTCTAAATGGCAACTATCTATTCCGCATCGAACAAAAAAAGAATCACGTTAATCGGATCAGTAGTCTCGGCGTAATCGGTGTACATACAAAGAAAAAAAAATCATACCGGCCGAATTTAGAACCTCCTCGTTTTTGAAGTCGGTTAAAAATATAATTTCAGCGCTCGCAGCGGAACATTGCCGATTGTGTGAGTGGGCGCCAATTGTTATTAAGTATCTATATTAAACAGATGCCCTACTGACATTGTCGGTTCACCTCTCCATATCCTACATGTAAAAAGTAGATTCCAATAATTGACAACAGAGGCGCTGCGGCCGATTTCATACAATTTGACAGTTATGACTACGACGAACGTTTTTGTTTTAATTCAATGGAAAATTACACTAGGAGTACTGCAATGGACTGAGGGCCCATATTTTGAATTCTTGCCACTTGCTAAACAAATTTTGTGAGTTATAGAGAACTCAGTTTAAAATAGTTAAGAATTGAGAACTAAAGTAGGTAATGATAAATTCACGTTTGAGACATTTATGGACCTTTGCTTAAATTTTTAACTAATTTTACTGTGTTCCGCAAGAATTACAAAAATGGGCCCTTAGTCCAGTAGTTACACATGCGCTTAGTTACACCTGACACTTCCGTGTCCCAGTGTGCGGTCAATGTAAACTTCTATTTTATTATTATCAACTTAATTTACACGAAAATGTGATTAATAGTTATTTGTTATACAAGAGTGCAAAGTTGCTTTTTAACCGCGTGATCAATTTTGATGACCGAGCAAGCGAAGGATTCAAAAATTAGAATCCTGAGCGTTAGCGAGGTAATCAAAAGAGCACGAGGTGAAAAATCTTTGCACTCGAGTGCAACACGTAACTTTTCATTCCACCTCAAAAATGACTCAATGCAAAAAATATTTAAACAAAAATTAAAACCGACTCCAAAAAACTGAAAGGGATATAATAATTAAATTTTAGTAGGTACTCATCCCCAAGGAACATATTTTTCGAGTTGGTGCTAAGTTGTTTCCAGAAACCATAAATAGTAAAGCACCGAGTCAGTTTTAATTTTTGTTTAAATATTTTTTTTTTACAATTTTTAGTGATAACTTTTAAAGGTCAAAGCTAGATGGGTGACCGTGAGCTTAAATTGATTTCTACTATCGTATCATTTCACTAAAAAATCATAGGAAAGCAAAAATCCGCAATTTCGCATATGTAGACACTTAATTTTTCCAGTTTTTTTTATTGAAAAACCAAACTACCCGACCTACTGGATTCACAAAAAACTTTTATGGGACCAAATGGGAACTATTCCGCATCGAACAAAAAAATAATCATCAATATCGGTTCACCCAGTCAAAAGTTCTGAAGTAACAAACATAAAAAAAACAGACGAATTGATAACCTCCTCCTTTTTTTGAAGTCGGGTAAAAAATACATTTCGCATTATTAATAGTTTCAGTCAATTCTGTTGGCGTCAAATAAACTTCTTCGTCGCTAAAATCACTCATTTTAGGTTTTTTTACTTGTTTTCAAGTTTCTAGTTTTAAACCTATGGTTTTAACAAATATGTCGGGGAAAAAAATGGCGCGCGCAAAGCAAATTAAACAAAAAGTACACCAAGAAGGTACCGAGTCTGAGTTTAGTCTGAGTTTTTAACAAGTTAAAAAAGGTTGTATGATAAATTCGGCACCATGGAGGTAGACGTAAAGAGGTTTAATGATGTTTTGAATTCACGAACTTAGTGCACACGATGTTCTAAATTCAATTTTACTTTAACCTTTGGCGGATAAAAACAGCTTATGCAATCAGATATCGAAGAGCAAAAATACTCTTTCCAAGATGGGGGGATGAAAAATAACTTTTGTCACCTTAACGGGAAGTTTAAAAATACTTGTAAAAGTATTCTTTCGCATCACTAGAGGTGTCAACTTCAATGAGTGGTAAGATGAACGTTGGTATAACCAGTTTTTTTAATTTAAAAACCAAATTACCCAATGGATTTTCAAAAAAATTTTATGGGACCAAATGGGAACTATTCCGCATCGAACTAAAAAAGAATCATCAATATCGGTTCACCCAGTCAAAAGTTCTGAGGTAACAAACATAAAAAAAATCATACAGACGAATTGATAACCTCCTCCTTTTTTTGAAGTCGGTTAAAAACGTTAGAAAAGGAAAGAAAGCGATGTATAAATTAGTAGGTTATACCTAGTTCGCCGGTGGCGTAGTGGTAATCGCGTCTGGCCGGAAACCAGGAGACGCGGGTTCGAGTTCCGCCTGGAGCATATTTTTTTTCATCGTTTTCTTTCTTTATTTGTAATTATTATTATCAACTTATTAGAAATCTCGATTGCACTCAGGTGTCAAGCGCGCACCATATAGTTTAGAGCTGTCTCTGTTACTCTTAAATGCGCATTTGAAGAAAAGATGAGAGCGGCCTCCGTTTAGTATTCCCTTTTTTGTTTAATATCAATGGTCACAGATCCTATAAAGGTAATTTACTCGAAAATCTAACTTGGCAATGATCAAAGTATTATTTTACATATCCAATATTCCATTACAAGGTAGGTACCTAGGCACACACGACAGCACATCAAGCGTAACAGTTGCACCACGAAAGCCGCCTCTATTACAAACGGAGTAAGGGCGGTCTCAAGGTCAAACTGTTATGCTTTATGTGCTTGTCGACTGTACACTGATAACCCTCTCAAAACAAAAATATTTTATTTTTGCTGTTGGTTCCTAACAATAGTGGGATGCATGATGATGGCAATATCATTGGTTACAGCAGAGAGTAGGTATTTATAAAAAAGATGGACTTTAAAGCAATGCCGTTAGTTTAAATTAGGCCTTTTTGTTTTTTTTATTTTATTTTATTCAACTGGATGACAAACAAGCTGACGGCCCACCTGATGGAAAGCGGTAACCGCCGCCTATAGACAGCTGCAATAACAAGGAAAAATCACTTGATATTGCAGGTTGTCATCCTGGGGCCTAAGATGAAATGCCGTCCATACCCAGTAATTACACTGGCTACCTTTCCCTTCAATCCGAAACACAGCGAACTGTTTCACGGCTGAAATAAGAAAGGCGGTGGTACCTACCCATACCCAGACGACCCTGCATACGGGCCTACCACCTAGTAAACTACGTTCTACGATACCTATCATTCGAGAATTGTCAGTTGGAATTTAGGAAAGTTTCAAGTCGTTTAATGGATTAGGATTAGGAATACCTACCGGAACTTTACCAAGGGCCAACATCATAGTTACCTATATCAGATTCATATTGGTCTACATTAGGTACCTTTACAGATACGTCACCAACTTTCATAACTTTTTTTATAGTCTGCCTAAAACTTATCGTTATCCGTATCCCCATATAAATTACTTAAAATAAATTCTCCCTGTATTGTGAAGGCAAAGGGAACAAGAATATACAGCCGTCGTATTTTCTTCAATTCTGTAATTTACGACAGTATTTCAAATAATAATATACCTACCTAATTTCAGTGCATCTTAGGAGTGTTAGGCGCAAAATATATGATGACAATCTCCAAGGTGCTAACTTTGATGAGGTGGATAACCACGATAAAATTCTCAACGTCTTTCACATAAAATTAATATTATTATAATGACAATGATCTTACAGTTGCACTTGCACGTCAACACAAACTTTTGCTCTACAAAACTACTATTCATGACACAACGTTTGCTCAGTTTCGTAATTATTGTAATAAAAACCTTGACTGATACCATCAAATCCCCCCCCAAAAACTTCAGGACAAGAGATAATTCAACACACACGCTTACGTTGCCTTTCTTATTCAGCCGTAAAACAGTTTGCTGTATTTCTGATTGAAGGGAAAGGTAGCCAGGATGACAAATTGACAACGCACCTGCTAAAAAAATTTTTTTTCTTTCTTTCAAGTGCCTATAGGCGACGATAACCACTTACCACCAGGTGGGTCGCCAGCTTGTTTGTCATCTAGTTGTATAAAAAATATAACACACTTTTAATCATACCTCTACAGTGGTCTACCCCAGACATAACTTTCCTACTTTATTAATATGTGGTCCTTCGTATCCTAAAGAATAATCGCTCGTTCATGGCACCACACACACTGTGTGGGGAAATCAAGATCTTCGGAAAACTAGGCTCAGAGGGCCTAGACAAGATGCCTTTTGATAATCGCTATCGCTTTCGCTAAGTGAAAAATGTATGGGAATTTGACATAGCTCTCGATTGACTTTCGATTGTAAATGTCAAATCCCATACATTTTCCATTAAGTGATAGCGGTAGCGATTGTCGAATGGCATCTTGTCTAGGCCCTCAGATGATTTGGTATTGATTCCCATTTACCCCACCCAATCTTCTAGTTGGTAGGTACCTAACGACAAATGACAGGTATTATGCCTTAATACAATTAAATTTACACAAGTGTTATCGTGTAGATAATAAGACTATTTCATACATTCCACGTGAAAAATATAGGTGTCTATGCATATCTACATAACACATCATTAATACTTAGTTAATCATTTCCATTTTTTCTACAATGTTGGCTTAAACAACACATAAGTAGGTAGGCTTCTACTGCAATAAACAAAAAACAGTCTATTTACCTAAGCTAAAATTAATAGGTAGGTAGGTAGGCCCGTATGTAGGGCCGTCTGGGTAGGTACCACCGCCTTTTTTATTTCAGCCGTGAAACAGTTCGCTGTGTTTCGGATTGAAGGGAAAGGTAGCCAGTGTAATAACTGGGCATGCGCGACATTTCAGCTTAGGCCTCAGGATGACAATGCACAGACCTGCAATATCAAGTGACTTTTCCTTGTTATTGCAGGTGTCTATAGGCGGCGGTAACCGCTTACCATCAGGTGGGCCGTCAGATAGACTAGATGACAAACATTTCATCTAGTTGTATAAAAAAGGATACTATGAATTGGGAAATGGCGAAAAGAAAACAAATGACTTTAATTAACGATCAATTTATTTTTTAATAGTGTAGACATAACTAAAATATTCTATCTGTGCAACGTAGGTATCTAAAGGTCATAACTTACTTTTAAAAGGCTCGTTAAACCTATCTTAAAACACTGTTACCCCTTTCGTCCCTTTTTCTTATTTAGAACTTTAACAAGTACATTAAATGTGTATGAAAGACATTTAAAAAAATATCCAAACTAGATAAATCGATTCATTCATCCCTTACCAATTGCTAATACACACAATTGTAATAACTTATTGTGCCTCATACAACATATTTTGTAACATGAATGACAGAAACAAAACACAATAGGCAGGTAAGTGTTTTAAATATAAAGTAGTATAAATAAGCTATTAAGTAACCCTGGTGATGGTAGTTAAGAAATATTAATCAAATAATAGGACCTTACTAATAAACGTATGATAAAGCTACCTATTTTGAATGAAAGCTATTTTAGTTGGTGTTTAGCTAGTTTTAGTTTCTCTCATTCTTTTGACAAGTAAAAAAAAAAGTTTTTAACTAGAATACGTAAGTCCCTACCTTTATGAGGCCGATAGGTAGGTAACACATATTTACAAATCTCAATATAATTTTTGTGACAGTCAAATAAATAAATAAATAGTTTTTTATCTAGCTAGTAGCTACCTCAGATCATAGAAAGAAGGTACCTATGTTGTAACGTAGCACTACCCGAGCCACAAAACAAAAGATATTCGAAGGTATGGTTCTATTCTATCTAATACATAATCTATCTAACCCGTGGACGCAACATGGGTAAAAGCAGACTACCCATGGGTAAAACCCCATTCTAGCAAACTCGTTAATTTAGAATAATCATTACAAATAGTTTCATAGCTTCCGCGCCAACACACTTATGTTTTACGACTTATTGGAATCATTTCTTTATATAATCTGTTGTTTAATTTTTTTGCGCGCGTGCGCTAGTATTGTTATCTGGATACCTACTTCGCGCTAAGAATTTCTATTACATATTATCTTATCACTAACTAAGTTCATAAGGTAGGTATCACCTTCCCAAGACCAAAAAAATATTTAGAGACATACCTAATGATCGTTAATATTCAACAACCAGCCTTGATTATTCAAAATTTATCAGACTTGGATGTGTTTTACGCATCTTTCTCTGGTCGAAAGGCATCTATAAAGGATGTCATCGAATGCAATCAATAAAGAAAATTGCTTTACGATACGGTTTTAGTAGACGTTAATAACATTTCTAAAACAATTTGACAACTGAAAACGACAGGCTAAGATAAGAACCCAAAATTAAATTCAGTTCTTTTCTGAATGTGCAATTATTAACTCACGCGTAGTAGATTCATGCTGAAACCCATGAAATAATAAGTGTAATTCTTACTTTATCTAAGTATGCAGATCGATGTTCATTGTGCTGCGCTCTACGAAAGAAAACTTTCAATTCGATTAATTTACACTCGGAGTAGCGTTGATCAGGCTGGCTATCTGCCCTGCGTAGGCACACCAGCGGACTGCCGTCGTCGTGGTTATTGGGTGGTACAGACCTCTCGTTGCCGACCATAGTCAAAGCTACGATAGGTGGCGCGACGTTCTGGAATGTAGTCACCTCGTGTGAGCATGTGTTGCGCCAGAAGGAGGCCGCGGAGCGAACCCGGGAGCTAGACCCTCTCGCACTCTCACCACCAACATGCGAAAAGCGTACGGGCCAAAGAGCACGGCTTTATGCCCTGCTCAATCCGCAGTGGCGATGGAAAATGGCTCCATCGTCTGCAGACGACGTCGATAATATTGTGTAGTTTATGGTAAATGGACAGTTTTAGTAGTTATGCCAAAAATCGGAGTCCAACATAAGCCCGTTGTGGACACTCATCGCTCCGGTATAGATAAAAAACTTTCTCTGCTCTAAAAAAGGAGTACTTTCCTAGCGTATACCTAGATAAGCGGTAACTACATGAAGATCAACATCAAATTAATATAATGAGCGCCTTCCAACCATGACGTCGTAACTAATACTATTACAACATTACCTACCTACTCGATATCATAAGCCTATATATGTTTTAAATAGAAAATAATCGGTGGTTGCTCAGTACCTTATTCAAATTCTACATAATGAACTAAGTTTAAGGGGCTCACATCACAGTTACCTAGAATGTATTTTTTTAACCATAAGTATGACCTTTTAAGATAGTTTATTAGGTTTTCAAAGTATTGGCTACTTAGTTATCCGTTTTAATAATAATAATAATATTTATACACTCACACCTATTATTTAGCCCAAAGTAAGCATCATTAAGAGCTTGTGTTTCTACTAAATAACGGAGAAATAATGATAATAATATGTATATAAATATTAGAAATATACTAAATAAACATATAAACATCCATGACTCGTAAACAAATGCTCGTATTCATCATACAAACATTTGTTCCTACCGGGATTCGAACCCGGGACCTCATGACCGAGTAGCCTGGGGTATAGACCACTCGGCCATCCAGTCGTCAATAATAATTTGAGTGTGTGATATAAAGATAATTTTAATTCAAACTATTCAAGTTATAAAACCCACTGTGTCGCTTTACCGAACATAAAATAAGTTCTCGATTTCTCTAAACGGCCTAGACATATTTAATTAGGTACTTAGTATAAAATTAAATAGAGAAAGTGGCAGAAAGGACGATAAAATATTGATAGATAAATTCAAGTGGTATGTACCTACCTATGGGATAAGCGATTTCGCGAGCGCCCTCTGTCATGATAATACTGAGGTATTTAGTATTTTGACTCTGGGGCCGAGTCAAAATAAGTTTAAGTCAAAAGAGCGACTAGAGCGACTTTAGCGACAGCCGCGCTGTACTGATCTATTTTGTTCTATACATACGTACCTACTTAAAAAAAATTAGAAAAAATATCTTAAACTTCAAATTATAAAGACGATGAGTAAAAATTACTCCTCATTTCCCTGCCGGCAATTTTTTTTACCGAGTAATAGATTATAGAAAACACATTATTCTAGTTTTGATCTATTTACGGGAAAAGGGAAGAAATTATTATTTTAGTCTACCTAGGTAGACCACGGGAAAAAAAATCCCGTGGTACAGTCGACAGCACATCAAGCGTAACAGTTTGACATTGAGACCGCCCTTACTACGTTCGTAATAAAGGCGGCTTTCTTAGTGCAACTGTTACACTTGATGTGCTGTCGTCCGCTACACCCAGGTGGCGCGCTATCCACCACGGGATCACGGTCAATAAATAGACGGCGAGGTAGATGGAGGCGGCTAGAACACAAGCTATACGAGCTGTCTTCGCATAAGGTCTCTTCTTACCACTTCACATCAGGTGGGGTCATTTGCCGTGCTTTGTAAATAAAATCTGATTTTTCTAATTAACGCATACAATTTTGGAGAAACAAAAATAAATTGTTTAAAAATAATCATTTATATTTTATTGTACAAAACAACAATTACGCTTCTTAAAATATAATTAAATAACCCCTATCTCCTAATTCAATCTTATAAAAAGCAATCGAAAAATACATTGTATTTTTAATATTTAAGCGTGAAACAAGACACAATACCTTTAAATATTGTGGGTACAACATATCGGCGATGTTTCGATGTGGCATCTTGAGACAACTTAAATAAAAAAAAAATAATTTTCAAGATATGAAAAAGAGTATAATTTAATTTTGCCCTAAGTTATCTACCTGAAAAATTTTTTGGACAGCTGTATATTATACAGAATGGTGCCGTCAATACGACAATAAATTAAAACATGGGCTATATTAGTTCATAGAAATATTTTGCAACATTCAAATACATCTTATTCATTTGATAATTTTATAACATTTCTATGAAATAATGTCGCCAATGACTTCATACAAATGTCATGACATTATCAAATGAATAAGACGACGGCACTATCCTGTATGGTATGGATGAGCCAACCTTTTTGTACATTACCTGTGGCGTCTCCTCAACAATAGCATAGGTTTGCTATTGTTGAGGAGACGCCACAGGTAAAGGACGGAAAAATAGTTACTTGTCTGGATCCATTACACAAGCCTTAATGATGCTTACTTTGGGTTAGATAATAAAAGGTGTGAGTGTATGAATATTTATTTATTTATTAATTATTGTATGTAATATGGTTTGTGCGTAAGTACTTCACAATTACATGAAGTATATATGCAAGTTCTGAGAATCTAAAGCTTTGATTACTCTTGCTTGACTGTATGTAGCTACTATTGGAACTCTTACATTAAGTAGGTACTACCTACCTATTAATTTTCTAAAACTTAGTCCGCATTAGGACTTTTAAAACCTATCATGGATGATCTAAAATCTAAATGCACGTTTAATGAGCGCAACTGAATCGCAACACTTAAAAATATTAAACAAAAATTAAAACCGACTTCAAAAAACTGAAAAGGTTAAAATAATTAAATTTAAGTAGGTAGGTACTGATCCCCTAGAAACATATTTTTGGAGTCGGTGCTTCACTTTTTATTGTTTTGGAAACAAGTTAGCACCAAATCCAAAAAAATGTGTTTCTAGGGGATGAGTACCTACTATTATTATTATTTTAACCTTTTCAGTTTTTTGAAGTCGGTTTTAATTTTTGGTTAATATTTTTTTTCACAATTTTTAGTGATACTTTCTAAGGTCGAAGCTAGATGGGTCAACTTATATTGTTTCCTACTATCGTATCGTTTCACCAAAAATTCACAGGAAAGAAAAAATCCGCCAATTATGCATACGTAGACGACTTGATGATTTCAGTTTTTTTTATAAAAAAACCAAACTACCAAACTGATTTGAAAAAAAAATAATTATGGGACCAAATGGCAACTATTCTGCATCGAAAAAAAAAGAATCACCTAAATCGGATCAGTAATCTCGGCGTAATCGGTGTACATACATAGAAAAAAAAACATACCGGTCGAATTGAGAACCACCTTGTTTTTGAAGTCGGTTAAAAATACGTATTGTTTACAACGTTCAATTTATGCCTCGCAGTTGTATGGCTGTGAAACTGTGAAGTCAGCTTTACATTTTCAGCTGTAGAGTCGTCTATAGATACAATCCATGATAAGACCTCATTTGCAAGGGTAAACTGTTTTGTTAATAAGAATAGGTAGGTACAATATTTAGGTATATAATAAACCGAGCAACTAAAAAATACTAAGTTATTGCTCGACTATTCACGATTTGTTGCCGAAATCAGACTTTTTAGTTGCGCACTTAGAATTTTCATTGGTTAGGTTACAGTTAAATACAAGCCCCATATTCATGTTCCCATACTTTGTATAAGTATACTGTGTTCCAAATATCTATCGATAAACTGTTCCAAATTTCAGCCTTATAATCCTTTAATTGCAGTTAAACTTTAAAGCGTATCCAAAAATAAGATTGCTAGGGGATAATTTGTCTCATTATAACCATGTACTCTTAAAAATAATTTAGGTTCAAAACCGAAGATCCTATCCTATTAAATAGGATATCGTCCAAAATATCACAATATAATTTACACGTGTAGGTATAATAAGATCTGTTGATTATATCTCATCTTAAAACAACAAGTCTGTTTAACTAGTAGTAGTAATAATTTAGTATTGTTACGTTTCATCATGGTGGGTGAATGCTGATAACGTAGACATACATACGTGATAAATGCACAGATGCTTATGTAAACAATGAGCCTAAGCCAAAAAGGTCTTGGAAATATGAACAAAATTCTTCGTCCATTCATTTAGTAAATTTCACTATGACGAAAAATTCTATGAAAACGCACTCTGTTTTTTGGTTTTAGTATTTTACTAGTTTGTGCAAGATATTGTCTAATATTTTCTTCGCTATTTGATGCAGATAAGAGTAGTGTGACGGACACAAATTTTCTTTACCGCGCTTCTCGACCACAATGAATCAGTTCCATAAAGTCATTGTCCTCACTTGTCTCTTAAACAATAGCACATTTTCACACTGTCTCTCCAGTGTACAATGAACGGTACGTTAAAAGCAAAAGGTAATTAAATAATCTAACTTTCTTATTAAAGCAGGATTTCGGTTTGCCCTATAAATATTTTTGATGCACTCGGTGCTACTAGCTTTTCAAAAAGTAATGTCTCACACATGAATGGAATGGTCGGAAGAGATCGCTTTTTATTTTAGTTAGAGATAAGCCTACACTATGCGAGCACCTACAGGTAATTTTCAAACTCTTAGCAAGTCGTACAGGCGTTAGCAATTCTTCCAAGTGAACAAAGTCCAAAAACAAACTTCTTTTTCAAACTTTTATATCCAAAGAATGGCAAATATTAAATAATTCCTAGCCTGGCAGTAATATTTTTTATTCTTTTCAATTTGATTAGTTATTTACAATCTCTCTTTAGTTTTATATTTGAAACAATAAACGAAACATTTTCGTAATGTTACTTCAACATTATAATGAATCTTTGAAAAATAATATTTTAAGACTCAAAGGAAGGGTAAGAAAAATATTTTACTAGAAAATTCAAGCAATCGAATTCGATCAAGGAACCGAACCCGCGACAGTCCGGTCCGGGTGTCTGCTGTGACCACTGAGCTACCAGACCCGAGAATAACCTTGTGAATTTCTTCCGGTGTAAAACACTTCGCCCGCCAATTTTCTGTCGATGAAGATTTTGCCGACAAAATCAAAGTCCATTCTACAAAATACCACTTGAAATAATTCAATGGCAGTAATGACATTGCAAGGAGGTTCATGGTTTTTTTATGACCAAGCATCAGAGACTTTGTAAGGCAAAACATTCATCGACGAAAAATACGTCACCGAGGCGTTTCTAATGCAATTTCTTCTAGTCTACCAAACGTTCTTCCTAAGTACCACCTATAGAAGTTTAACCTATCTATTTTATTAAAACTATTTTTATTTCTACGTCTACATAGTTCTCAGTCATGCATTCAGACGGAGTCGTGCAAAATAACAATGTGTGTTCCGAGACTTCCGAGACACTGTCCTTGACCGTTAAGATTATTTCATTGTGATTCCAAGCGTTCACTAACTAGATAGCCATTTTTAGATTTTTTGTGTTTAGTTATGAATAAAATAATTTTTTGAGATACGTCTGCCTCTACTTTTGCCTTTCATTGCTTTTATTGAGGTAATAATAATGTTAAACCAACCTATTTAGTCTCCAAGTGTTGGACATATTAAATGAGTTTAGATTACCACATAAATATTTCCAAATAAGTGAGGTGGTTTTATTAAATTGAAACCAGGACATTTTCTTTCAATTTTGTAAGTAATTAAATTTATCGTTACCAGTCTGGCGTTTGCAAAAAAACCCTAATGACGAGAGTTTATCACACCTTGTCTTTTACGAAAAGTATCTAGAACCTAGGTAAAACGGGCACATTTGGGGGTAGGCTGGTGAAATTGCTTCGGCAGAGCCATCCAATAAGGGCAGTGGAGTTACCGGGAAGTTTTAGTGGGTATTCCCAGCGCCGTTACGTTCAAGCACTGGGCGACCCTCAAGCACGCCCACGTCGCGACCCTCAAGCACGCCCACGTCGCGACCCTCAAGCACGCCCACGTCGCTTTGGCGACGGCGGCTAGGTCCGTAAACGAAATCCTCCCAGAGGGAAAGAAAGAAAGAAAAGGTAAAACGTATCAAATTAATGTTTTTTTTGTAATAATTGTTAAAAAAAAGTTTAAGGAGAAACCGTTATGCTATTTAGGAGCAGGGAGACCTGTCTCCTACCGATGTCAACAGAATGACCTCTTGTTACAGGCTGTGTGCACCTACGGTCACAGCATACCATCAGATGATGTAATTTTAAGAATATTACTTTTATTAATTAATCTAAATACGGTGACGAGCACTTTCTATTTATCTTGTGTCTAGTAGTACCTACTAGGATTGAATTAGAATATTACATTCAAATGAATTAATTTATCATAAAATAGCTAAAATTTTGCAAAAAACCTATATAAATTCATGACGGAACGTCGAGTCAGTCGGGTGGCAAGGGGCGATAAAAAATCAACCAGTTTGGAGCCGTTCGGTGTAGCAAACAAGTTATTATCATACCGTCTTATAACCGTGAACACTGAAGACGTTGTCCTTTCCCCGGAACATTATTTGTGCTATCTATCACTTCAAAGTACGCACAATATTTTTCGAGTTCATACACTAAAGACGGCGTAACTAAAGCGTTTTTCAAAAACCGTGCAAACCGTTTCAAACTGGACTAATTCGGGAATGCCATATTATAAATTCTGGAAGTGGAAAAAAATGTGTGTCTGTATAAATATTGCATCGAACTTTTTGTCTAGGAGTTCGTTCTGATAAAAATTATTCATCGCGGGCTTCGTAATAACAGCGAATGGCAATAAATGTAGGCAGTTACATTACATATGACTGGTATTAATAATAAGTAGTTACAGTTATTCCAACAGTAGGCATTAAACACTCACGTCCGGCGTCCTGCGTTACATTTTACGTTGGAAACAAGCAAGACGCAGTAGCTTTTATAAATGTCCATTTTTAGTAGCAACGCCAGACTAAGGGGTGCAGAATAAGTACTTAATGTGCGTACCTACATTCTGAAGGTGGCATTTAAAGCGTCTTTCTTTTGTTCTACTGTAATTTCTTGCAAATTATGATAATAGAATAATCTACATATATAAAAATGTTATGTTGGTTTGTGTACGCTTCAAAAACTCAAAAAGTTCTGCACCGATTGAGTCGAAATTTTAACATGATATAAAATCCGCATCAAGGATGGTTTTTATCAATTTTTTGCATCAGTCACATATCTGCGACCGCGAGAAAACAGTTTTTTTAACGATGCGCCACTGCGAAGCGTGGCAGGGTACAGCTAGTAATATATATATCTTTTTTCTTTTTTATACTCTTCGCGTTTCGCTAATCGCGGGGAAGTCACCCAAATGCGACACTTCTATACCTGTTTCACGTTTACCCACGCATTTACAACAAAAAATCTATATTAGTATTGAAGCTAAAAGGAAGTTCTAGTCAGTCTTTAATTTCAATGAATGGTGTTTACAATAAAACGAGACAAAATTTAACGAGCATCGATTACTAGAGGGGCTAGAGGTCTTTGTAACATGGATGTACGAAAATATTTACAGACAGGCGTCCGTCAGGCTCTGCCCTTGAGAAGGGCAGTTATAAACTTTGCGACGGAGCGGGTTGTCGGCTTGTGGAATAGTGTTATTTCACTCGCCAAACACTGTATGAAATCGATTATTGTAATTAGATGGCTGTAAAAACTAAAAATTATACGACTAAATAAACGACTATATACTGAACTGAGGCCGATATTTTTAGATTTGATTTATCAGAGCACTGGATCATTTTATTATGTATTTCATGCCAACACTAAAACAAATGAATGGAAGTACATTCAAAGTATTTTATAAGTAATATATAAAATTAATTAAGGATTGGCAATTAACATCAGGTATGTTAACAGTATTAATAAAAATGGGACTAGAAATAAAATGGGTATACAGAACTTATAAGCCCACAAATAATCTTATAATTAATTGTATAAAAATTAAATCTTACTCACCATTTACATCTATGTATAGGTATGTCTCGTCGTAATCCATACTTACTTTCTACTTTCACTTAAAATTGAAGTTTGGTATGCAAGAGGCACGGGCATTAAATACTTAATCTTCAGAGGGCACCAAGTGCTTCTACCTCTACATTTGTGGCAGTCTCAAAAATCTCATATTATAATAATTCAAAATTGGAATTTTGGAACACTGCAAAAGTTATTTAATCTTATCTGTTTCCTATATCCTATGGACATGGCCAAAGATAATTGCTATCTTTGTATTGTTCTATAATTAAAAACAGAGTAAGTACTTTTATCAGTTGTACTAACTGTTCTATCCTAATGGAGTGACTCAAAGCCTTACATTTAAAATAGATTAAAGCTATCTCTAACGGCATTATAAATTTAATAATATACCTATGTCTAGGTATGTTTGTTATGCGAGATTTATCTAGAAGGCCTGACTAGGGATCGAATCAAAAAACAATGAAAACTAATGACAAAAGAAACAACAATAAGGAGAGCTACATATCCTGTGGTAACATAAACAAATAAAAATTTACTTTTGTTTTATCACTACACAACATGCAATATTGAAGCATTTTTACACAGCTGACCTGCCGCTCAGACAATACACACATTTATATATTATGTAAATGTTAAACTACTGCCACAAATAATTATATTAAGTATTATTATGTATAGATTATGTAAGTAAATAAGGACAAAACAGGGTAGGGAATATTTATATAGACAAAAAAATAGAGAAATATACAATACAATCTATTTAAACATGAAGTTTATTAAAGATTAAAAACATACAATGTTGTTTTACACAAAATAAAATACCTGGAGGGTTATAGTGGGAGCAAGGGCTCACGACTAGCTGAGGCGGGGTGGCCCTGACCCCCACCATGATATACATAGTGCGACAGGTCCATACATAGTCCAATAATATAATACCATATCATATGATAAAAGTGGGTACACATATATGATACTGTCAAGCCAACTAAACTCACAGAAAGTCATGTCGCGCTCTCGCGAATATAAAACTATGTTAAATCTTACAAAAATACTTATGCGACTACTTTAAAATGCACATAGAGGATCTCGCTTCTCGACTACAAAAATATTTTGAGATTGGAATGAAATCTTTCTTTTAAGCTTTCGGCCTGGGAACGATCACAATGTAGACGGCGTTTTGAACGTCCGTACACACCCTAATTTCTTTTCTGTGTCTTAAAGCTAACTGATAGAACCTGTCCATTGAGCGTGTATCCGTTGAGCGCCTGAATAGCCATTGCAGCCTCATCATACTCCCGCATGTTAACAAATGCAAAACCTTTGTTTTTCTTTGTTTCAGGATCTTTAATAACCTTTATAGAATCAATGGCGCCATAGGGGCCAAATAATTGCCAAAGAGCTAGTTCTTCTGTATCCTCACCAATGTTGTATACATACACTGTAGTTTGGTGTGGTGCAGGTGGTGCACCTAGCAGTGGTACTGGACTCGCTGGGGCACCTAGCAAAGGCAGAGGTGAGTGGTTTGTTGCTGCCATAGGGTTGAAACGCTGTTGACCCTTGTTGATAAAAGGAAGTGCCTTCCCTGGTGACGGCAGTAGGGGTGGCGGCGAGGCCTGCGGGAAGCCAGGTGCAAACGCAGCAGGTCGAGTACCGAAAGCTGCGCTAAGATTCGTACCATTAAAAGCAACAGATGATGTACCATTGAAAACTCCAGCAGTGCCATTGTATGCAAGTGGGGTGGCTCCAACGCCAACCCTCGGAGAAGGGCGTGGAGCATTCTTATTTGCGTTAGGTTTATTGGCGAACTTGACAACAATAGGCCCCGCTGCTGGTATCGGCGTCTGACCATTCATGTGTTTAATAGCTTCTTCAGCTTGTGGCCGAGTCTCGAAGCATACGAAACCAATACCTTGAGATACACGACTATTGGTTATGTTTCCAAATTGACTAAATAGGGTATTGAGACGCTCTATGGTCATATCTGGAGGTAGATTGCTTATATAGAGGTTAGATTCGGTATCAGGCTTGTGACTGGCTTTGTTCTCTGGATTCAATAAAGCAAATGACACTTTCAAAGTCTTTCCTTGCATGAGCAGGCCGTTGAACGCCGCCCGTGCCTTCTCGGCATCCTCGTGTTTTTCATATTCCACAAAACCGTAACCTCTGTTGGCAATTAATTTACAGCTCTCAATCTTGCCCATAGCAGAGAATAAAGCGTACATCATGTCCCGCGTCATCAATTCGGGTATGTAATTGACCATGAGTTTAGTCGGTGACACATTGGAATTAGCGTCGCCGCCGCCATTCTCCATTTCGTTTTTTATCATTGTTCTTTATTTAGGAAAACTACACTACATAAAACCAAATACTAATAAAAGTCGCACTATGCAGTGTGGATTACTTCATTTGCCACATGAATATAGAACAAAGAAAGAACACAAAAAAAACTCAAACACGAAAACGCCAACCAATGCCGGTTCACTCTACTACAAGTTCATCATCACACGACAAACGAGACAAGGACAAGTTTTGTTTTCGGAATGTTACCAGGTTTTACCCTTGACTTAGAAAATTCGTCAACTAATTAAAGCTCGGTGAGTAAATAATCTTATTTTCGTTGATTCATAAACATTTTAACCAACAGGAAAAGTAACGACACATGTGGAGAATATTTTTCAGTTGTCAAATTTTTATGAAATATTCGTAAATTTTTGTTCGCGTGGCATTTTGAATAATGTCTATCACAGATTACTAATGTCTATGGTTTGTTTATAGGGTTTCTTTTTTACTTTTTTGTGGTTAATTTTCCCTATAAAGGGAAGGCAAAGGGAACTAATGCCCATACAGCCATGTGTTTAGTATTTCTTTATTATTTCTTTTATTGCATTTAAATGCTGGCGTAACACATTTCAATGCTTCTTTGGAGTATTTGACACGAAATATATGATAACAGTCACTTTATGTGCTACTTGATGAGGTGGATAACCACAAAAAAGTTCTCATCGTATTCCACACCATAATCACTTTTGTTGGACCGAATAATCCTAAACTCCCTTATGACAGTTCAAGAATAATAGATCGCCACAACCTTGGCACTGACTGCATAATCATTTCAAATCGAAATTCATTTGTAGTTTAACCCCTCATTGGTCCCCGCAATTTTTTTGTCGTTTTGGCGCATATGTCCCCCCTCCCCTCGGGAGCGCTCGGGAACGCTCGAAAACTGTTCTTTAGGCCTATTTAGATAGTTACATATTTGTAATCGCAATTACATTTACTTAATATAAAGTAATTACATTCGTATACTTTTGTTTCCTCTAAATTACGCAGGATTTGCGATTTTTATTTTATTTTAGTACAAATTACGTAATAGTTATAAAATTAAAACCATTAATTAGAATAAATTGTGTTTAATTTCGTTCCTTATATTATTCCTTACAATAAAAATAAAAAAGCACACACCTCTCTATTCAATATTCCATACTACAAGCATTACAAAACGCAACGGGCGGCGCGCCACGTAAAATAAAAAAGTCGCCAACATCTTTCTAATAGTGTACTAAAATCATGTCACTTGTATAATCTTTCGATTTATTTAGAATCTGTATGTTTTCCTTAATCTGTGTACAAAATTTCAACGATAAAGATTAAATAGAACCAGAGATATAACAAAATAAAAGTTAGTTGACGTCATCAAAGTTATTCAGCTTGTTCGACAGATAAGCCAAAATCGGTTCTCAGTATGTGACGAAACTTAAATCCATATCAAAAACTCAAGTTATAACATAATGATGCGTATTTAACAAGTTTCCAGTCATTTAAAAGCATTTAATTACTATTAATCAAAATTTGAAACGTACGCGGTGCGCCGCACGGCGCGCCGTCCGGTTAAATAAAAAAAGATCGCCAAGAACTCTCTAAAAGTGTACTAAAATCATGTTACTTGTTTATACTATCGATTTAATTAAAATCTGTATACTTTTCTTAGTCTGTGTACAAAATTTCAACGATATAGATTAAATAGAACCAGAGATATAACAAAATACAAGTTACCGGTCCCGGTTTGGCTGCTGCAGCCGACCGGACAAATACGTCAAAATGGTGGTCGGCTGCTGCAGCCGACGGGGGGAGGGCCACAGCGTAGGTCAAAGGTGCAGCAGACACGCAGCAGTGGCGCGCGCTGTAGACACACGCGCAATAGTAACGTGCAGCAGGCACGCAGCAGGCGTTTAGTCTCAGACAGAATGTCCAAGTCTGAAAATGTCAAAGTCAATTGGTATCAAAATGTCCAAGTCTCAAAATGACCAAATCGCAAAAGATCAAAGTCTCAAAAGCAATTAAATGAAAACTTTTTTACTGTAATGTTTTTTTTTTATATACAAAACCCGGCACCACCTGAGCGGTAAGGAGAGAGAATGGACATTGCACTAGCCGCCTCTACCTTACTGGCCCAAATGGTGCTTTTTCACTCTTCTTTTGAAGAGGCTTTTTCACGCCTCTCTTGAAGGGTTTAGTAGATATTGGACCTATTCGATAAATGACTTGCAGTTGTATTAGGACTTATTCGCGAAATCACTCATTCTGAAAATGCCCTATTCGTAAAATACCCTGTTTTACTTTGGACTCATTCGCTAAAAGACTTATTCTTGGACCTATTCTCGAAATGGCCTATATTTATGTGAGTGTTTGCAAATAGACATGGTAAAAATTATTATTAGTTTATTATGTATTTTGTTAGTAAATGAAAACGACCGAAAACCGATAATGCAATATAGAGAAAGTAATTCAGTCCGTTGATTCATTTAATCCGTTGATACCTAATAAATGTATATTTGCAATCTGAAGTACCAGGCTACCATGTATATCAGAGGTTATTTATTGTACCCCTACGATTATCAGTATGCTAAACATCTCCTACATAGATATGATAGCCTGGTACATAGATTAGAGATAATATATATGGTATATGTAGATACGCCACTCTAAAATCAAAAAGTGAAAAACCTCTTTCCCGGGTCAAGAGATGGCGTAATCTCACAATCAGAATAATTCTGCTTGAGATTATATTAGTTTTCTTAGCTGCACATAGATGGCGTGCTTACAGGCTAGGTTCCATAAATACCAATAGATGGCACTGTTTACACTTTCGCAATATTCCTATAAAATTATTTTTTCTAAGGAGGAGGTCAGAAGTTTAGTGCTTAAAACCCACAAATCGTTAAACTATTTAACCTGCATAAAAACAAAAACATTTTTCAGGTTAAATAATCAAAAACAATTTGTTGTGTCTTAAGCACTAAACTCCTATTAAATTAAAATGCATTCGGTCGGTTTCAGCTGTTTTATTATGACTTTTTCTTGAATAATAACCAAATGCAATCAAATCCATAGTATTCTCACAAGTCTCTGGTTGTAATTGAGGTTCTGGAACAAGAAATAAATTATTAGTATTCAAATAAGAGCTTTGTGATATAGTGGTTTGAGCGCTCTAGTTTTAAAGGTTGCATTTGTCGGTAGGTACTACTGATGAGCTGCAAATTCAATAAATATTTATGTTATTGTGTTTAAATTATTTCCCATTGAACAAAGAGTGTAAAAAATGCATCAACTTACAATAAATATTTAATGTAGGGATTGTGTTTCTTGTTTCCGATGATTTCTTGCAAGAAAATACCTACTTTTCAGTATTTTACACAGTTTAGTTAGTTGTACTCATTTTCCTTTTTTGTGTATCTGTATGGAAGACAGATTTTCACTAATTTAAAATTTCATCATTAGAATATTCTCATGTGCTAATAATAATTGGTTTAGTGGACTTCCGGAAATGTAAGAAAAAATAGGTTTAACAAAAAGTTACAAGTCTTTGTCGTCAGTGTTTACGTATACAATTTTTAAGCCATTATGTTAGTAGGTACATTAAATAAAAATCTTTGTACCATTAAATTACGATATTAAAGTACCTACCTAGTAGGTTTAGGTTAAGAAACCGAAATATGGAATTTAACTCTGTGATTTATAACTTACCATCATTCAGACCTAAGAAACTGATTCCAGTCACTTGTAAAGGTAAATCAACCCAGTCCAAAATAAGTAGGTTGAATGTTGCACTAGAATTCTCATAAATGCAGTCAATCAGGGTCCACTGATGAGCAAGCAGGGGTTTACAGTAAATACCAAAACACCAAACTATCTTGACTATCGATCGAACTAAAGTACTAAACACTCAAACTTTAACTTTAATAATAACTTAATTTTCTAGAAAATCAGTAAGTACCTATTACGACAAGTGTTCACTGTAGGGTTGGGTAAAAAATATCGATATATCATAATATCGATATTTTTAGATAATAATCGATATTTATCGCTGATATTTTAATTTTCCATAAATCGATATTAGATGTTTTTCAGGGTATCAATTTCGATATTTCTAAGAGCTCTATTAAATGCGTCGTCAATGTCACATCATGTAACCTACCAATCTGACCAATCCCATCTGTAAGATTAGAAAAGACTGAGTAGGCGGCCACAGTCCTCAAAACCAAAGAAACTGCACAGAACCGATCTATTTGGAAGTTCATAGGGGAGGCCTTTGGCAGGAGTGGACATCATAGGTGCCCACTACTGCCAATAATGATAAGTCTGTATTTTCAATGACAATACTGCCAGATGGTTATTGTATGTATTTGTCAGGTTACGAATATTTAGTTAATGCTTATAAAGGTTACATCAAAGAAGTCTTACTTTTATTCCATTTAAACATTGAATTGATGTCAAAGGCTATTTATCAAATTAATAGCTTCCTAATTTGTATATCGTTAATTAAAAATACGAAGAGTTTTTTTTGTTTTAATTATTTTTCTTAATTTAATTGTTGAACATAATTGAATTTACTGTTTACGATGCCGCGGGAGTATGTCTGGTGCGTAAATATAAATACACATATGTTAAGGTTTGATGCAATGAGAAACCATCCTCCTTCTGAAACCTGCATGAAAATCAGAAAATAAATGTTTTACTTCTGCTTGATAAATTATTTATTTAGAGATATTTTACATCATATATAGTGATATCGGTAAGCCGCAGCTATGCTGAAGAATGTAACACAATCCATACTCACCTAAAGAACACTGCAAAACGGGCAAAACCACACCCCTTCTGTTGATTAATTCCGCCCGCTTTCTCTCAACTTCTTGCTTTAATCTCATCAGTTGTTCGCAGTAGAGTTCAGAATCGATGGTCCTGCCTGGTGGTAACAGCTCATAATGAATAATGCCCTTCCAATCCCACCACACACACAGCATCACCTTGTTGCGAGTTAACCCGGGTTTCGCCACAGTCTGTGAAGCCTGACCGGCCTTTGACCACGACCTTTTTCGCACGTTCTTGTCGTACGTGATCCACTTTTCATCACCAGTTATCAGCTTCTTCAAAAATGGTTCGGTTTCATTACGTCGTAATAAAGAATCACAAATGAGTATACGGTTTATTAGGTTTCTTTCAGTGAGCTCGTGGGGTACCCAAATATCGAGCTTTTTTGTGAACCCATTTTTTTAAAATGCGCCAAAACTGTTTTATGGTCCATTCCCAGTTCTTCAGCTACGTCTTAACTACTGATATGCCGATCTTGCTCCAGTTTTTCAAAAATGGCATCAATTTTATCCGTAATAGGGCGACCAGAGCGACGTGCATCTTTGACATCAAAATTTCCGGATTGAAAACGCTGAAACCAAATTTGTGCTACTCTCACAGACACTGCACTAGGTCCATAAACATCGCAATTTTTTTTCGCGGCTTGCGTTGCATTTTTACCTTTTTTGTAGTAAAATTTTAAAATGTATCGAATTTCTTCATTAGTGTGGGAAGAGGTTCCCTTAAGGTTCTGAGATGGATAGTTACCTAGCTGACTGGCGTGGCGCCTTGCCCTAAATACGATTAAGAAAACCTTTGCGTATTAGAGATGAATTTATTGCTAGCAAAATCAACTTAGAAAAACATTACGATAATTTACGACATCAAAAAAAGAGAGTGTGCGTGACAACGTCAGTAAAAAACCCAAAAACTTATAATTATAACATAAACGAAAACATGAAGGTTTTCTACCCGCGACATACTCCCGGCGTTGCAGATACGGACACTTAACCAGACTAAATCTGCAATAAACTCAAACATATTTACAAATATTCACAAATCTAACCTGACAGGAATCCTGATGGGACGCCCAGAACGAGTGACCTGTGATTCCATCATGGCTTCTGGTGGTTTGGATAGTCCAGGACCCACATCCGAACCCACAGCCGTGTCCTGTTCCTTTGGGATTGAGACCTCTAGTGGGAACAACCTCTGCAGTGGCCTAACTATCTCCCCAGTAGCTGTTCTGATTCTAGCAACCCGACACAGCCCATCAACCCCTTTATAAATGCTTACAATTAACCCTAAAGGCCAATTAACCCTTTTCAAACCGTCTGACCCGATCAAAACAATATCCCCAATCTTTATAGGCTTAGACCTATTTCCGCAACTCTTTTCTACTAAAGCTGATAAGTACTCATTACGAAACCGAATTTTCAGATCATTGATCAGCTTCTGAATATAGCGCCAACGGACAGTTAAATTCTTCGAATCTAAAACACCTAAACTATCATTATCATTTCCTAACCTATTACCTAAAAACATGGACGGAGTCAGTGGTTTCAAATTTTCTGTGCTGTCAGTGACATACGTAATCGGACGGGCGTTGATCACGGCCTCTACTTCACACAAGGCAGTGTACATCTCTATTTGGTTTAAGCTCGCTTTGCCCAACATACGTCGTAAAATGCTCTTCATCAATCCGACCATACGCTCCCAAAACCCTCCCCACCATGGCGCTTGCGGTGGTATAAAGCGCCATTCTATTTTATTCACACTAGTTTTAGCTGCTGCATCCTCTCAATCAACTGAATCCAAAACATTTTTAGTCCCTCGGAAATTTGTTCCATTGTCACTGTACATTACTTTCACATTACCTCTTCTCGCAACAAATCTCTTCAAAGCCAATAGAAAATCTTCAGTGGACAGTGACAACGTAATCTCTAGATGCACAGCTCTGTATGTGGCACAAGTGAATAATACCACCCAACATTTTTCACCTGATCGAAAGTGTAACGGTCCAGCAAGATCAACACCGCTTATCTCGAATGCATTACCACATGTGATTCTACCCAGTGGGAGGGGAGGAGGAGTTACACCACACGGCTTCGCGCTATGACGTCGACAAATCACGCATTCTCGCACAGTCTTCTTAGCTAATCTCCTAATCCCTATAATCCAATAACTCTCCCGAAGATTATTGATGAGAGTTTGAGAGCCTGCATGATGGTCTGCTAGATGCCTTTGGACTACAAGTCTCTCCACTATTACATTCCTATTTGGTAACAAAATAGGATACTTGAAGTTTTCCGACTCTTCTGCCAAAATCAACCTAGTCTTAATACATAACAAGCCATCTTTATTATACAGTGTTCCTATACTTACTTTACCTAGAACATCTTGGTTCTCCTTTTGAATCAGTTCCAGTATTATCTTCTCTGCATCTTCATACTCTTTACCAGATAAATCCTTTTCACCTCTCTTTAAATGTTTCCCTGCACAATTCTTGAAAAACCTCAAACACCACGCAACTGTTCTTACTATCTTCGTATACTTCCCGAAATAAAGTAAACGGTCCGAAAATTTCTCATTAAGCTGAACACTCAGTGTATTTCTCTTCACTTCCTTATTTACCTCATCTTCATTCGGTGTAGGATCTGAGTTTGGCCACTCTGAAGGTGGGCCATGCAGCCAAGCCGGACCCTCCCACCATTTCGCTTTCAGCAGTTGCAAGGCGTTGCACCCACGCGATGGCAGATCAGCAGGATTTATTTCGCCTGGCACGTGCTGCCAATCTTCTACATTAGTCCTTCGACCTATTTCTGTCACTCTATTATGAACAAATACATTAAGGCTAATTTTCTTTCTAATCCATGCTAACACTATGCTAGAATCTGTCCAGTAACACTCTCTAAAAGTCAGTTTCAAGTTCAACCCTTTTTTAATCTCACTAGCCAATCTTGTTCCCAATAACGCTGCTATTAATTCCAGTCTCGGCATAGTTATTGACTTTGTCGGTGTTACCCTCGACTTCGCCATTAGTAATCGTACCGACACAATACCTTCAAATTGTGATCGTAAAAATACGCAAGCTGAATAAGCAGACTGACTCGCGTCGCTGAAAATGTGTAGAGTATTATCACTTAATTCTGTATTGGTATGACTAATACGCCGAGGCAATCTGCAGTCTTTAAGGTAACTTAGATACTTGAGCCAGTTGCATACTCGCTCTGATAACTCCTTAGGCAACGCTGAATCCCAACCCACATTTTTAATCCAACATTCCTGCATAAGAAGTCTCGGAATTAATGTAACAGGGCACACTAGTCCCAACGGGTCAAAAATACTCTGTGTAACCGATAATAGTTTTCTTTTCGTAACTTCACCGACTTCATTTATAGTAAGAGGTACATTGCAAAACAATTCATCTTTTAGAGGATCCCATGTCATTCCTAGAACTGAAATACAACTATTTTCGCTATCAGTAATAATCGGACCTGTTACCCAACATCTTAGTTCAAATTTTTCCTCATTCATCACTCTTTTGGCTTCTTCTATAAAGTGTCTCATCTCTTCCTCACTATTTACACTCACGACACAATTGTCGACATAAAATGCATCTCTCAATTTCGTTGCTACTATATTGTCATATTTATTCAGGTGGTGTAATATCGTTGCTGACAGCAAAAAGGGACTAGTTGTCACTCCAAAAACTACGCGGCAATGTCGATAAGTTTTTAAGCCATTCCCGACATTGTTGAAATCCCGCCACCAAAGAAACTTTAAAAACTCACGGTCATCTGGACTTATCGATATTTGTAGGAATGCCTTTTTTATGTCAGCTGTAATGCCAATTCGCCCCAATCTAAAATTAATAAGCAACTTAGGGATAAGCTCGATAAAATTGGCACCATTCTCTAGGCAATCATTTAGAGACAAGTAATTTTTCTCAGACGCAGATGCATCAAACACTGGTCTAATTTTCGTGGTCAAACTTGTCTCTTTCACAACCGCATGATGTGGCATGTAGTGGCCTTTTCCTGCATCGTCACCATGAACCTCCTCAATAATACCACTATCTAACCACTCCTGAAAAACTATATTATAGTCTTCTAAAATTTTTAGCTTAATCAACTTCTGAGTAGTTGACCTAAGTCTTTTCTCTGCTATTTTATAATTTGTAGGGAGATTATCAAATACACATCTCCTTGGCAACATAACTTCATAGCGCCCCTCATTATTTACTATTATAGTACGCTCGAAAAAATTTACTACCTCCTCTTCAACACTATTTTTTGCTTTAACCTCTGTGTCATCCCTAATCCCCAAAGTCTCTAACCTCCAGAGGTCATCAATATCAAAGGAACACGACAAAGTACTTACCGACACCTCGTTAGCGCAATACACACCGACCGCAGGGCCCTGGACTGTCCAACCCAGTCCAGTCTTCATAGCTAGCAAACTGTCTGTCGCTCGAACTGATTGTCCCGTCAGAATGGTACCTAAAACATCAGAACCAATTAACAAGCTAATCTCTTCCACATTATTTACACAATCAGTTATTTTTACACCTTTTTGCTGCAATTTATGTAACAACTCTCCCTGTCTTACTTTCGGCAAATAACCGCAAATGCTCTCTTGCTCCATCATATCAATAGTAATTCCGTAGCTTCCGTCTAAATTAGCGAGATTCACTTCATACACCTTATGAACATGTTTTTTTGTGACTACTCCGCCAAATAGTGTATGACTCATCTCCTGCTGTCGCATCGGTATCAGCTTCAGCTTTTCCGCTACGCTCCTCTTAATAAACGACCGCTGAGCACCTGAGTCTAGTAAAGTCGATACGATAAAAACTCGTACGGTCAAAGTATCATTTCCGTGTACTATATTTACCATCAACGTTTGTAGAAGTACAGTATCCGCTTTAGAAAATGCCGTCTGATTCAACACCGTTCGATCATCATTTATATTGTCAACTGACTTTTCTTTTATTACTGCACACTTGACGAAGCTTTCGCACATAACAGGATAATGTCTTCTTTGACAAGCAATGCATTTAACGTGCTTTCTACATTTGCTTGCCATATGCCCAATCTTTAAACACACATAACAAGCGTTTTTTCGCTTCAAAAAATTTCGTCGTTCTTCCAAAGTCATTTTAATGGCAAGCGCACATTCGGAGCTTGTGTGCGAAGTTTTGTCGCACCATATGCATGTTTGTGTTTTCTCAGCTTGACGGTCAACCGTCGTGAGATTCTTTACACCTCTATCGTTCTTGCTTGTTGCTGTGAAACAAGATCCTGACGGACCCGCATAATAATCTTTGGTGAACTTGCTCCTCGCTAACTGTATCCGTTCCTCAGACTCTACTTCCCTCTTTATGAAGTTCAATAGTTTCGACAGTTGGCTACCCCTTTCCGTCTGCATGTGAGATCGGCTCCAAGCACGCAACGTTTCAACTGGCAACGCCGATTCCACCATGGGATATAAAAAGGATGCATATTTGTCTTGTGTTACGCCTAGGGACTCCAAAGCTAATATCTGTGTCATAATTCTATCGTACAACGGACCTATCGCAGTACTTGATGCTCCTTTAGCTTGGGCCAGTGTCAACTGAAGCAGCTCCCGAACATAGTGTTCAATTATAATATCATCGCGTGCAAATCTTTGTTTCAGTTGTTCTAACACTTTCGGATAATTTTCTGCTGTTGGAGGAAAGCTCTCAACTAGCTCTCTAGCACTAGTACCTATCTCCATGCTCTGAATCAGATATTGAAATTTATCTTCACTATCAATCTTTTCATCTGTATCTATCTTTTTGAACTGTGCCCAAAATGTAAGCCATTTACTAATTTCGCCATTAAATTTCGGAAGTTCTAACTTTGGTAAGCGCAAGTGACGAGACATATGTGGTGACTCACCATAGCCAGTGACGCTGCTAGCTTCTTTAATAGTATTTTTAGATCCACTTACTGAATTCTCTAAGGTCTCTTTAGCTTCTTTTACTTTCTGTTCTAAGTAGCACCATCTTGACTCATACTCGTCCGCCATATCGCTTTCCTTTTCTACTACTTTCTCATCGCGACTTTCACTCTCCAACCATATATTGAAATATTTGTTCTGAACAACTACTAAATTATCATAATATTTATTCAACTTTTTGAACTCCGCATAAATATGAGACGTCTCCTTCTTTTGTAAATATTCTTCCAACTTACTGGCACAAATTGAAAATCGTCTCCGTGCTAACGTACGTTCTATCTGCAATCTATCCATGGTCTGTTCTTCAGTCACGGTCGCCATATGTGGGAAGAGGTTCCCTTAAGGTTCTGAGATGGATAGTTACCTAGCTGACTGGCGTGGCGCCTTGCCCTAAATACGATTAAGAAAACCTTTGCGTATTAGAGATGAATTTATTGCTAGCAAAATCAACTTAGAAAAACATTACGATAATTTACGACATCAAAAAAAGAGAGTGTTCGTGACAACGTCAGTAAAAAACCCAAAAACTTATAATTATAACATAAACGAAAACATGAAGGTTTTCTACCCGCGACAATTAGATTCACTCATCTTGACAGTACGAAAAACAAATGAAAAACACACATTTTCCTATTTTGAATTTGGAATTATCTTTTTTAAAATCTAAGCTTAATATTTTCAATCAAAATGTTTTATTGTTATTTTTATTACAGAATTTTGATCTTCAGCGATAAAAGTTATTATATGAAATATACAAAATGTGAACTTTTAAAATATTTATTTAGGTTTCGATAAACTGTTTCATTGATATAATAACAGTAATATGACATATTAAATCTATAAATCGTTACTATGGTGACCAACGGATAAAAACTCGTGGAATAGTTTCTGTGGAAGGGAATTCAATGTGAATATATTTTATTCTAATACATGCAGTTTCATAGTAAATAATATAAAGGAGGTGAAATTATTCAATTCGATTCGGCTCGAATCGGAGCACCCAGTGGACACAGGGCTTTAGGGGTGGGCGTTTTTAGAGTAACGATGCGCGATAACGATGCCAGGTTTGGATGCGCGCATCCGATGCGACTTGGTACCGTTTTTGGATGCCGATGGCATCTAGTTTTTGTCAATTTAACTAATCTTCAAGTCATGATCCATGCATCTAAAAGACACACACACAAAACAACTTATTTCGTATCGCATCGCATCCTGTGATACTACGATAATTGCTAGACTGACGCTCAATTGGCATCGATGCTGGCATCGATTCGCGCATCGGATGCGATTATCTGATATCGATTCGTATCGATATCACCAAAATCTCAAAACGCCCATCTCTACAGGGATTACATAAAGCTACATACAGATGATGCCATTTTAATGCTAGTACTGCACTCTAGTGACGATATAAGGACAACTTTTAACTTAGTTATCTGTCCCGGATGGTTAGATGGCGCTTTGAGCGTAGAAATTTTTTCTGTGTAATAATGTATGAAAGTTTCACCCCCCTGGCCTGGTACTTCAGGGGATGATCCAGCTACATACATTACATACAATGATATTTCGATTGAGTGAGATATTCTAAACAAAAAGCTTTTAGACTGTAAACATTCCCAAATAATTTAAAATCATTTAAACTGTGAAAGCATACTATAATTTTAATAAGGAATTTTAATAATATTTTACGAGCATCAGTGACTAATCTTAGCATTAATAAAATTGTTAAAGATATAATTTTTTCATAATTTATTAATTATACTGAAATATAAAGGTTGGTGCCGTCAATACGACAATAAATTAAAACATGGACTATATTAGTTCATAGAAATGGTTTCCCACTTTCAAAAACATCTTATTAATTTGAGAAATTCAGGACATTTTATGAAATAATGCAGTCAATGTTATAATATTTCATACAAATGTCATGAAATTATCAAAAGAATAAGATGTTTTTGAAAGTGGTAAACCATTACTATGGACTAATATAGCCCATGTTTTAATTTATTGTCGTATTGACAGCACCACCCTGTATATTTTGCTTTGTTTTTTTATATAAAAAGTACGGCAAATGACTCAACACCACCTGATGTTAAGCGGAAAGAAGAGTCTATAATATTATGAGAAGACAGCTAGTGCTAGTCTGGCTGGACTCCAGGAGACGTGGGATTCTCGCTTTGAGCGTAGAAATTTTTTCTGTGTAATAATGTATGAAAGTTTCACCCCCCTGGCCTGGTACTTCAGGGGATGATCCAGCTACATACATTACATACAATGATATTTCGATTGAGTGAGATATTCTAAACAAAAAGCTTTTAGACTGTAAACATTCCCAAATAATTTAAAATCATTTAAACTGTGAAAGCATACTATAATTTTAATAAGGAATTTTAATAATATTTTACGAGCATCAGTGACTAATCTTAGCATTAATAAAATTGTTAAAGATATAATTTTTTCATAATTTATTAATTATACTGAAATATAAAGGTTGGTGCCGTCAATACGACAATAAATTAAAACATGGACTATATTAGTTCATAGAAATGGTTTCCCACTTTCAAAAACATCTTATTAATTTGAGAAATTCAGGACATTTTATGAAATAATGCAGTCAATGTTATAATATTTCATACAAATGTCATGAAATTATCAAAAGAATAAGATGTTTTTGAAAGTGGTAAACCATTACTATGGACTAATATAGCCCATGTTTTAATTTATTGTCGTATTGACAGCACCACCCTGTATATTTTGCTTTGTTTTTTTATATAAAAAGTACGGCAAATGACTCAACACCACCTGATGTTAAGCGGAAAGAAGAGTCTATAATATTATGAGAAGACAGCTAGTGCTAGTCTGGCTGGACTCCAGGAGACGTGGGATTCTCGCTTGGAGCATACAATTTTTTCATCGTTTTCTTTCTTTTGCTTGATTTTTCACGCCTCTTTTGAAGGAACCTATGTTATAGGAGAGAGGGAACACATGTGCCAGCAAAAAATTTCAAGTTTTGGAAGTACGACAAAGAAACAAGGTACTTAATTTATTATTGCGTGATGTTAAGGTGGAGACCCCTTTGGAATCCCTTTCATAAATGCATGAAGTTAGTATTTTACAATTTACGAGGCGTATCCTCATTTCTCCCCTTACCGGGGACGATGGCACTTGATTTGTGTCATCTGGCCCGGTAAATATATCACCGGGCCAATTAAAACTTTTAACTTTGTTTGTGAAATCGTAACAAACAAACAAACTTTCGCACAAATTTCTAGTGACAAGCAGTCATATACCTTTTTAATTTAAAACGAGTTCATCAAAAATTAAATTGAATTACTGACCTATATGAGTGTCATACATATTAGTAGGTTTAAGATGGACGGAACATATTCTGCTACAATTAGTCGCAAACCACTCAGTGCCGTCTCTCTTTACCTCCGGACAATTTTAACCATTTCTGTCTATATATTTCATCTTTGGAAAATCTGTAAATAGCAGGATCGTAAACAAAAACCATGACATAAAATGTGTATATATTTTTACTTATTATTTTCTTAATGTGTTTTTTATGCTAACGGTACCAGGTAATGCTACCTTGCGGTAGGACTCGGAACTACTCGGTCGCTCGGGAGTACACGCTATCACCGTCACTCGCATGCCTATACGTATAATTCTATCCCACTTATGCAGCAATATGGCGATTTTGGCTCGTTTGTTTATTTGAAGTAGATTTGTATTAAAACTCAAAATTTATATACTTTACGGGTGAAAAGTGAAACTAAGTGACTTTTTTTCTCTCCGTGAGTGGTTTGTACACTTATTAAAAGAACAAGACGGCATTTTAGCCAATGTTCAACCACAATTTAAACAAATTACCGGGAGAAATTGTTCGTTTGAATTTCAAGCGCAACTAGGACGCTAGGACTTTTTGCCAAGTGAGCCCATGGACACAGTTGAGCCGGAACGCGCGCCGAGCGTCGATGCCGTATCTTCCCTTTTTTGTTTATATCAATGGAAGAAAGGGGGAAAATGTTCCTTGGGTTATCAACAAAATTTTCAATTAACATAATTAATTTAAGATTTTTGAATACAACTATACTAAAGTAGTATCACGAGACTATTGAAAAATTAACTAAGTGCGATAGTAGGTATCGTGCTACAAAACCAAAATACTATTCATCAATATTTACAGAATAGTTACCAATTATTGTTAAACTTAAAGCTAATAAGTATTTTTTAATACAGTTGCTCAAAAAGAGGCGTATTGCAGGGACGTATAGCGTTCGAGATGTGGGCTAATGGGTTTATTACATACTCGAGCTTTTTCTTTACCTTTTCCGAACGCGTGCGTTCTCTTTCCCAACTGTCAAAATAATGTCTATTGAAAAGAAAAAACCAACTACGAAGTTTTTACTAAAAAAAAATCATAGAAGTTTTTATATTTCATGCAAATATATCTAAAAAGAAGCTACTAATTTGTTTCAATATCAGATTTAATGATTTGATTCAATGAGTTAGGTTAGGTTTCATTTCATTTCATTTCATCTCATTAAATTTCATTTTCATTTCATATCAATAAAAAAATTCTACCTACTGAAGACTTGGCTGTATGGGGGTATAGTTCCCTTTGCCAACCCAGAATGGGTGAAGAAAACAAAAAAAATCTCTGCTTATTTCAATAGGGAAGAATTATTTTTCGTCATAGGTTGTAGCTTGCTAATAAGATTTGTGCTACTAATAGAGATGTGCTAACTAGGAAAAACACGTCTCGATTTAACTTGAGTTGAACTCGAGTTGAGTTAACTAGATGAAACTGAGTGAACAAAAAAATATAAATATAAATGAAATAAAAAAACAACGACCACGAACTGTGTGAATATTTTTTAAAAATGACAATATAGACTCGGCTTAAATATGTATTGGGACAATTATTTGCTGAAGATGAAGTCTAATTTAAGTTATTCGTTTCTTCGACGGCGCGGCGGCCAAACTTATGTGCTTCTTTTTAATGTGGTTTAATAAAGTGGTCGTATCCCCAATATATTTAAATGAATCTGAACACTGTTTACACTTAACACGTCCACTTAATGGCAATTCAAATACATTCCAAACAAGGGATGTCCTTTTAGGTCCCGGCATTTTTCTAAAACAGTACTTAATTAAAACTACGAAATACTTATAACAACAACCGGCACAACAAAAAGTAATATCGTGCCTGTCCAAATCACATGGTTATAGACTATAGTAACAAACGATTAGCAAACTTCGCGCTGTGTCGGTATCATCCGCTACGGGCGGGCGGGTACCTACTCTAATTCGAGTCAATCCGAGCTAAGCCTAGCTCGACTCAACTCGAGTTAGTAAATCGAGTTGATACATCACTAGCTACTAATATCTGATCTGTGTAATTTAATTATGTGTTAGTTATGTGCACAGATCAGATAATAGTAGCAAGCTACAGATGCGACAGTGACCGATAGTGACTTTTCGACTTAGTTCCACGTGTTCCGTTTTGGCGCTGCAGTCGGCGGTTAGAGCAAAGATTATAGTAGGTTGATGGAAATTTATGTGTAGTTATATATCTATATAAGACTAGTGATGTTCCTTTCTATTAATTACTAGTGATGTCCTTTTTCTTATCGATAAATAGTATGGGGAGGTATTCATTAATGGAAAAGTATTTTATTTACAGGATTACAAATAATGAAACAAAAATTCAATGTTTTATTTACATAAACATGTTTTTCTTAATCTAAAGTATTCCAATAATTCACATAATTTGAGACTTTATTTAGTAATGTCATTATTTGTTCTTTAAAAATAAATCTTCCTGCCTGTTACTTTTTCTCATATTTGCATAAATATTTGATTGTTTATTAAATAAATATCATTTTTCAAGCAGTTTTCTTCTGTTATTTGCAAGAGTTTACGTGCTTTTGTAGGGCTTATGAGGCTGAATCATCAGCACTTTTTGCTTCAATTTGTGTGGCATATTTGATAAAAGTCTGTTTCTTTGATCCCAACTTTTTCTTCCTTGTGAAATCTGTAAAGAAATAATATGTCTGGTACATTAAAAAAACAAAAAGAGGATTTTTTTTCAAGTAACTACTGAATATGCAAAGATTCGTTACTTTTATCAAATAATATATTGGTCAAATACATTTGATGACCGGCTGCTTGAGTGGTCTTTACCCGTTACCATAGAGGCTATTCATTTAGGGGTCCCGGCTTGGAATCTAGATAGGGGCAGATGTTTGTATGGGTATGAAGAATGAACATTAGTTCACAAGTCATGGATGTTTGTATGTTTATTTACTATATATTTCTGATACTTAATACATAATAATATTAATATTTCTCTGGTATCTAGAATCCATAACAGAAGCTCTTTATTCTTATTTTAGAGTAGATAATGTGTGTAAGTGTATAAATATTATATATGTAGTTATATTTTATACATTTTAGCAAAAAATAAAAATGAGAAAGTGTGATTCTTTTTTTGTTACGTTTTCACACCTAAATCAATAAACTCATTTAGATGAAATCTGGTATGGAGATAATTGATATAGGATACTTTATGAAGTGATAACTAACAGATGTTAGTAATCGCTCCATAAAGATATATTATATTTGTATAAAATTATAAAAATATCACAAGTATACACATACCTCTTAGCTTCTGCATAACATTCTTCAAAAATTTGTATAATTTGTAATATCATTGGTCATCACATCAGACTTAGGACCAGATATGGAGCGTGATGGCTGATCTAATCTTAAATCTGAAAAAAATAAAGAATAAAAACATGTCAAATTGTAAGTAAGTACATAAGTGTTCTCTAGTCTCCGTAAAGCTGATGTCCAGCCGTATGAAAATAAACAATGAATAATGTATATAAATGAAATGAAGAATAACAATATTTTAATTAAACTTATAATACATACCTTTGCTTTCTGTAACTGCTGATGCAATATTCGGAGAAGAAATAAGTCTTGTCCATGAAATCCTTTAATTGAACATCTGAAAATTTGTGCATTTAAGTTTTATTTACTCCAAAAGTATTTTATTTTTACTAAATGTACATAGATTTTTTTTTCAATTTTACTATAACATAGAAGCACAAGAAAAATGACTGTACAATAATGACTTACCTGCTGTATTTTAAGAGGCACACCGTGAGTTATTTCTTCTTGTAGGTAACTTAGTTTTGGCCAAACTATGTTTGACCAAAATATTTCTCATAAGTAGTTAGTTGTTCTTCGGTGAATCAAATGATGAGGGAATTCGATGGTACTACGTATGACATCCACAAATTTCTATGTTCATCGTTCTTGTGAAACTAAAAAGTCGGTGAAACTCACTTGTTGCATTGCAATTGTAAATGTGACCGACCACCAACCACATTTTACTCATGAGAATAATACCGAATATCACATGTACAGTCAATATTGTCACAAACCAGAGAGGAGAAATTCACTGAAATGCGCGGAAATATCATATTATAAGGATTTGATGACCGAAATACACTTGAGAAAATAGAAATTTAAATTTTAAACTAGATTCGGAAGAATGACAAGAATTACAAAACAAACAAACATGGCAGCCATCAAAATGGCGTCTTAAGATGGCGGCCCCACTTAGCGACTGCAGCGCCAAAACGGTACACTTGGATGGAACTAAAACTGTCAAGAGCTGTCACTAGCCAGGTTATGTGGTGGTTATGTGATCGTGATGTGATCTGTGATGTGAATTCAACAATACCTATGTTTAAAATTTTATTTTTCAAGTTTTTAAAATAATAGCTAATTTATTTCCTAATTGGAGAATATAACAAAACGTTTCAAGATATGTTCTTAACTAATATTTTGTTTAAAAAAGCAAAGAGCAAGTAATATATTTCTTCTAATGTATTTGTTTTTTCATAGTTTGTTGTACCTAATGTTGTAAAATCGAACTAATTAATGTTGCAGGCATATTATGGTGTTAATGGAAAGCGTTGTTAGTGGCCACAAATTTAACGCAATCAGAGAAAGGCTTGCAGATAAACTAGAAATATTGAGGTTCGATCCATATAGTAAGTATAAATTCTATGCAGATGGTCTATTAGTCTTAATTTTTTTCATTAGTTTATGAGTGAATATCAAAAAAAATGTACATCACACAAAAGAAACACAAAGGAATATTACAATATCTGTAATACAAAGGAATATGTGTCACACAAAAGAATATACAGGTGCATTTTTATACATTAACTTTAGATGCAAAACTATGAAGTACCTAGAACATAATTAACATGGGGAATACTTAGAGTAGGTATTTTATTTAGGGTGTGTAGGTATTAGAATAAAAAAAAAATATCGTTATTTATAAAGTACAAATAACAGCATTATGTTTATTAAAACCCAGAAAAATTTGGCTTAGGTACGTAAAAGCAGCGTAGGAAGCACCCTATTGCATTAGTTAACGTAACATTTCCTATTTTCCCGATTTTTTTTCCATGAGATGCCAGGTAGTTAATTTTATTATTCACAAATAAAAATACAATGTGCCTAGATAAAGCTCAATATTATTGTTGGCATCATAAAATCAGAAAATACGAAATTAGCTTTTAGTGTGTAGGCACAAAAATCCACATAGAAAATTAACATTAATTTATTACCTCAACAACACATTTTTCGGAAACAATCCAATGTTTATTTCCATTCCAGGAAACATAATTTGGACTAAGTAAGTACAACAATAATTTTAAAACAAAAAATAGCCAATGAGAATGCACCCTATTCTTTTGTGTGACGTCATCCAACATCACACAATGGAAGCAAAATATAACCTATCAAAACAAAAAACTACACACAACAAACAAAGTAAAAAGATATTTACAATTATTGTCTATTGCACGATTTACTAATGCAAATTGGGTGATATGATAATATATCTGTCATAATATCAGTAAAATGACCTGAAATTTTATGTCACACAAGTATAATTTTATAGAATAGAATAGAATAGAATAGAATAGAATATTTTTTTATTGTATAACTGTGTATAAAAAAGGTTTAAAATATAAATAGTGCTTACAACAGTTTTATGCATTTCGGACATACAATATTTACATAATCTAAATTGAGTAATTAAACTTATTAAGGTATAAAAAAACAATTTTTAATTCTAACATTCATCATTATAAAATTCACTTAAACTGTAATATGCTTTTGAAATCAGCCAAATTTTTAATTTAATTTGGAATTGTTTTCCTTCTAGTTGTTTAATACTAACAGGCAAATGATTAAATATTTTTATTGCACTAAAGTAGGTACTCTTATGGTACATTGTGTTATTACATTGTGGTACATAGAAATCAAATTGATATTTTGAGCGAATATTACGACAGCAAATTTTATGTATACAGTTTTCTTTGTATTTTTTTATGAATGATGATATTTCTAATATATATAAACATGTTAGGGTTAAGAAATATTCCCTTTTAAAAATATCTCGTAAGGAATCTGTACTGTACAATTTATATATTATTCGTAGACATCGTTTTTGTAATATAAAAGTGGATTCTACATTAACCGAGTTGCCCCAGAAAATAATACTATAAGTTAACTGAGGATAAATATATCTTTGGAAGTGACATTTGATAAAATTGATATCAGGTAGCAGTAGCTGGTTAGTTTATTATTTATTTTATTTATATGTGACTTCCAGTTTAGATTTGAGTCGATATTTATACCGAGAAAATTTGTTACATTTGTTTCTTCTATTGTTTTACCAGAATTGTGAACATTTAAATTTAAAGGAGCTGTTTTATAATTTTGAAACTGAACAATTTTAGTTTTAGACAAATTTACTGTTAAATTGATGGTAGACAACCAATCAATTGCTTTTTGTAATGTGTTGTTTATTTCATATTTAAAATCAATTAAGTTGAAGTTTTTGTCAGAGATAAATATAGTTGCATCGTCCGCATACATGATACTTAAATGTATATATACTAAAGGAAATTCGTTGACGTACCTACACCAAGAATAGTAACGGGCCAAGTATGCTTCCTCGTGGAACACCTAATTTTATGCATTTGTAATCAGATATTACTCTTTCTATAGTTTTTGTTTGTTTATTATATGTATCAATGATAGTTGCTTAAGATCTATTTTCTAAATATGAGTTAATAAGAGTTAATCCATTTCCTCTTATACCTACATTTTCTAGTTGTCGCAGTAATATGGGATGCACAACAATTGTGTTGTTTTTTGAAGGCTTTACTGAGGTCTAAATAGAGACTAATACAGTGTTTTTTATTATTTATATCATCCCAAACTGATTGTAAAGTTTTGAATAAAGGTAAAGTCGTGTTTTTAGTTTTTTGAAAACCAAACTGATTACTATTTATTATGCTATATTTTTCAAGAAATGTACAAACTCTATTACTGATCGCTTTTTCAAAAATCTTTGAAAATGTTGGCAGCAATGCTATGGGCCTGTAGTTAGTTATGTTGTCTTTAGAGCCTTTTTTATAAATAGGCTTTACCAATGCCTTTTTTAGCTTATTTGGGAAAATACCAGTCTCCATTGACAAATTAAGCATATATACAAGTGGTTCAACAATATATTCAATACTATATTTTATTATCTGTATTGGTATATCGTCATACCCAACGCTTTTTTATTTTTGAGTTCCTTGACAATTTTTTTGAGTTCATTTATGTCTACTGGGTACATAAATATTGTGTAGTTGTTATTTTTTGTAAGAAATTTAAATGAATTAGATGAGGCAGAAGTGTGGTCTTTTGTGTTTGTAAAATAGTTATTTAATATTTCGGTAATTTTAGAAGGGTCTGAAATCGTTGAGTCATCTGTCATAATATGAGCTATCTGAGTTTTAATACAATTGAAGTTATTTGTTTGTTGGGATATAACACTCCAAGATGCTTTATTTTCACATTTATTTATGTATTTTATATTAACATTCTTTTTCGATTGGCGTATGGTTTTCTTTAATATATTACAGTATAATTTATATTTATTTGTGTAATTTTCATCAGTATTTGTATTTTGTATATTTAAGTACATTTTCCTTTTATTTTTACTGGCTATTTTAATACCTTTTAATAAAGCGACAATACCGTAAACAAATGCCTCGCTATCAGTAACTTAAAAATTATGATGGCTGACGTTTTGTAATGTAAGGTTGGTAGTAAATGAAATGTTGCTAGATGTAAAAAGTATGGTTACGATCGGAAATTGTATAATTAAGACACAATAATTCGTCACACAAAGTAACGGAAATACAGAGACAACTTTTACATATTTTTTTTTCATTTATTACAGTGTTTTTAAAGAATTAAAAAAGTATCTCATGCTCCTTGATGAGTTTATAAGTTTATTCTATAAAAGAAACATGTGGTAGTTCAATAATTATAAAGTATTAATATTTCTTTTAAAATTGCCACGTGGAGACAACTTTTTTATATGACAAAAGAAAACTCCACTTTATTATATGTGGTTTTTTATTTTATTTCTTTTAGCTTTATTCTGTTATTCTGGTATTCATATATGGAAAGCATGTATATTGTAGTGCCTTATAAACAAATACGGTTTTTTTATTCACTACAGGATTTTTTACACCCGTGTTATTAATGAAGACACATAACTTTTTCATTATGTACAATTTTTTTGATATTCACTTTTATTGGTCAGAGTGTTAACTTTGCTACTTTTGTTATTTTGAAAAGCTACCTTCCAAGCCACAGATTCCAGACACAATTGTCTTAAGACCCCCAGCCGTATTGTAGATTAAAAAGTTTGTTTCTTACGTGGCTTAGTACTATACGCAGTTTTGGCATATTTTACAAAGTAAGTATTAAATTACCAAAACTTCTACTGGCAAATAATGTGTAGGTATCTGGTGAAGTAAACCATTTATCGGTTTATTATCTTACTAATATTAATACTAACCATTTTAGAAACTGCAACATGGTTAGATGAAAATGACTTTTGTTCAATTAATGAGTTCTATAATTAAAATAGTTTAAGAATGCTAAGCCAAAAACGTTTGTAAATAAATAAGTAGGTGTTACAAATATACAACAACGGAGCGGGGCCAAGTGGTGCCTTAAGCCGGATTTACATTTGTCTGACGCCTTCTGTCGTGACGTTCAGAACGGTTTCGGTTTCATATCACTAGTTTGGAGAGATTTACATTAATCTGTCGTGGCATGTCGTGATGCAATCTGTTGTGTCGCATAAGCAATCCCGATCCCTTCAGAGTGCCGGGTATGGGGGAGGCACGGGAGGCGGGGAAGCTGTCGCAGCAGACAAGTATGCACGCGCCAGTGTTGTGTTGTACTGGTCAGATTTTTGTTTTAATATCGGTATATACTCACACCTATAAAGTATGGAGGATCTGATTGAACGTACTGATAGAAATACTGATGGAATTTTCCGGGATCATTGTAAAGCTCTTTTACAATACAGTGAATGTCGCTTTAGCCTCTTGTAAAAAGAAAGGAGAAGGAAAAAGAAGAAAGAAGTTGTAGAAAATATTGTGTTCAGCTAGCAACACAATATCTTCTTCTCCTTCTATATTTATTTATTTATTCTTTATTGTACACAAAACCACTTAAAACAAAATTTACAAAATAAAACATGATGTACGCAGGCGAGCTTAACACAAAACTGTGTTTTCTACCAGCCAGGCAACTAACCTTACGTGTAAAAAAATATATAAAAGAAAAAGTTTCACAAACTTACATAATTAATATAAATACGTATCATATATAAATACATACATACGTAAATAATATGAATACAAATCATACATACATTATATAAATACAATTCATCCTTACATATAAATAAACTTAGGTTGTGCGAAAATACTCTTTAAGCCTTCTTCTAAATACGTCCAGAGATGAGCATTCACACGGAGAATGAGGAAGAGAATTCCAAAGACGAATAGCATGAACAGTGAAGGAGCCACTGTATAGAGAGGTAGAATTAACTGGCACCTTAAGGAGCAGGGATTTAGAGGAACGGCAGAGTTTATCGCAAAGAACGAGATACTCTAGGTGCTCACAAGATTGAGTAAATAAAGCAAAGGATATGCAAATCTCGACGACGTCGCATCGGCAACCACTTAAATCTACACATGTATGTATGTGTATGTGTCAGAGACATGATCATATTTTCTCAGACAAAAATAAAACTTATACCCATATCATGAAGTCACTCTAATTTATTGAGTAATTCCGCTGTTGCGTCTAGATAGCTTACATCAGCGTAATCCAGCAATGGAAGAAGGAGAGATTGAGCGAGAATCACTTTAGTGTGGAAAGAAAGGAATTTTCGGAGACTTTTGAGAGACTGGAAAGAATAAAATATTATTTTACTTACCTCCGTTACATGAACAGATCAGGATAAGTTACTGTCCATATACAAGCCCAGGTTTTTAAAACTATTCATGATAGGAATCGCAAAGGATTTAAAAACAATGGCAGGCACTAACTGTCTATCAAGAAGGCTATGCATGTGTCTGCTGTGACAATGATTGCTTGTGATTTAGTAGGATTAACAAGCAGTCCAAACTTTGAGGCCCAATCCCTAATTGAAGCAAGATCACTGTTGATAGCAGCCACAGCCTCAAAAGTGTCAGCCGGTTTAAAATGCCTATATTACTGCAAATTGTCTGTGTAGACATGAGAATGACATGTCAGATTATGGGTGATAGAGTTGTTGAACATAGAGAAAAGATGAGGAGATAGGACACCATCCTGAGGGACGCCCGCAGCCAAAACAGACCAATCCAAAGACGCATCTTCGGAGCGGACCCACTGCGATCGCCTCGAAGATAAGAGTCAAACCATTTTAAGGTAGAAGAAGAGACATTAAGAGAGGAAAGGATCCCAAGGAGAATGCCATAGTCAGAATTAAAAGCACTACTAAAGTCCAACAGTACAAGTACCGTCAGATATTTTTCTTCCATAGCTAGCCTGATGTCGTTGGTGATTTTGACCAACGCTGTTACTGTACTATGGGCAGGATGAAAGCCTGACTGAAAGGGACTAACACCGATATGCAGAGATGTTTCCTTGAAACCGCCTCCACTCGACCTTAGTCGAAGTCACCTCAAGGAAATCTTAAAATCATCCTTGAAATCGGTATGTTCAGTTACGGCTTCATCCTCCACTGAGGAAACTCCAGTAAAGTCGAGTTGAGGTTGAGTGAAGGAATGACGTCATGAAATTTCTTAAAAGTATGTTGACAAAATGTAATTAGATAATATGTTTATGGTTCACTTTTTTCCTCTGTGGGCTGTCCTCCTCTGAGACTGTTTCTACTTCTGTGACGTAGGTATCTTTCAGTTCTGCCATTATTTGTCATTCAACTCAACTGTCGACTGCAATGCTTAATTTTGATTTATTTGATTTCATTCGTTTTTCGCGTTCAGCATGAAAATTATTATGGCCGGGAGGCAAGTTTTTAGTGAAATGAAAAAGGCCTGCTTGAGGGAATTAATCAGAAAGTATAAATTAAACACCACTGTAGGTCGACATAATTATATTTGCATCACAATATCTAGGTAAATTAATAAAATTGTATCTAGCACATATACTCACTTGAAAGTTAGTCAATAAAATCATGGAAATCAGTCATTCGTTTTGCAAAATGACGGAATGAATATATTTTTTATTATATTTTTTTAAAAAAATTAATCTAAATTTCAAATAGACCCAAGATTGTAATTTTTTTCTTTAGAGTAAATTATCACTAATCGTGTTACGGAGCACGATCCTGCCTCTGAGAGAGCCTCAATAATAACATATTTTTTTTCGATTTTTTTACGTACTTACCTATACTTTATGAATAAAATGTTTTATAAAACTAGTGTTCTTGGGAAAACCCACCCTTAAACTATTAGGACTGCGCAGAACCGATCCATTTGGAAATCGATGGGGGAGGCCTTTGTTCAACAGTGCGGACGTCATAGTCTAATATCATTGCTAAAAAGCAATTCTCCAGGCAGCCTAGGCGATATAAATGCTAGAGAAAAGATAAACGCAGAGAGGGTGCAATAAAGAAAAATAAGAAAAAAAGAGTGAAAAATTATTTTCGTTTCTCTAGCATATGGGAAAGCCACGTGGCTTTTTCAAAATCTGTTACTATCTAAGAGGTACCTGAAGGTAATAATGTTTGTTCCAGTTCAACATGAAAGTCTCTACAAAGAACGAAAGAAGATCAGGAGCTTAAAGTCCCGTTAGCTACTGGATTCTTTTTATTTTTATTAGGCGTAGACTAGAAATAATACAAACGGATATATTTAAAATGTTATAATTTAATTATTGTACTTTAATCAATAAACAAATCTTTGGATACATGTTTTTTACTATTTTAGGTAACTAGCAAACCATGAAATTTGGCTTTAAGTACGGTTTATAAACATTTCACACCAAATTCCATTGATTTATTACAGCAATGTGTCTAGATATTTATTTCAATATAATGAGTTTAGAATATATGCTTTACTTTTTTCAATATTCTTATACTAATAGTGGTGTTATTAATGTTGGCAATTATACACAATCAATAATCAAAATTCACATATTTATTGTGATTTTAATTATTATTATTATTAATATGTGACGATTGAAATAATTGTGGTATTATAATTTTATTTTAAAATATAATATGTTATACATAAAGTTGTACAAGAGGGTAAAAATTTTAGGTACCCAATTATTGACGGTGTATAATTGGCAGCAGCAAAGGACCACTAAACGAATGGTCGATATTACTGCACGCAATTAAAATTTCAAAATAGGTCGGGTGATTATATTATTACATACATTCTCATTTAAAATGTGCTAATATAGAGACGAGCTAGACGAGGAGCGTAATAATAGTGCTGTTAAAATAAAATAATTGCTCAGCTACCGTTTATGTGTATAGGAGCAATAACACCACAAACACTACTGGATCCGATCCCATCCCAACAATAATTATAAATCTTACTTAGTTAATGAACTCGTTATTAACGAATTATATGGTAGGCCAAAATGTTAAAATTTTGTTGTATCACAATTCCAAAACTAACTAATTCAGTATATTTTTAATCAATTTTTTAAAATCTACACCAATTATACATAATTCTGAATAATTTGAATATATCTTAAGTCAATAAAGTGCATCGCTATAATATTAATTTTCAACATATCAATTTACAAATTTTAATTCTTTTGAAATATAAGTAATTATAAATATTTATGAAACACTTACATTTATTCTCACTATCTTTTTTAATTCTCGGAACAATAATTATAATAAAAGATTAAACATTTAAAAAACGTACTTCTATTATGAATATAGTTACTTAAGTATTTTATATGTTTTTGATACATTTTAATTAACCTATCTGAAGTGTTTTCGAAGAAGATATTAAAAATAATATAATACTGAAGTGCTTTATTTTATAAATTACATGCTCTGAAAATAATTCTATAAATAAATTGACTAGATTTTTATATTGTTGAACATAGATAGGTACTGAAGCACCTTTAAATGAAAGGTAACTTTAAATAATCATCCTAAATACTCGAAAACAGTCTCCAAAAAACGAAGTATTTTATATAAATTATCAAACTTACGAACTACGATGGAAAGAATTTCAATATTGACTTAATTATTATTAAAATAAATTACACTTGTTTCTTTACTTACAAATAGAACTTTAAAATTCAGACAACAGAAATTTCTTTGGTATGATAATTAATTATTTATTCATTAAGCTTACAATCTATACTTAGGTATTAACTTATCCTAAAACTTTTTTGTTCATCTAATTTATTACAGTTTAACACGGAAGTTAACTACATAGTTGGTATTAAGTCGCTTATATGTATTATTAATATGAAATCGAAATAGGAAAGTTTGGTCCACTAACAACAAGATGTGAATAAGACAGTACAAAATTGAAATGGAATGATACTTTAACACTTGTTATTTTAAAATTAAGTCTATGTATATAGACAGTACGTCAACCAAATACTACTTATAAACTTATTTAATGATAATAATTGAATAAATGTTATACATCTATAATCTGAAGCTTTACTTTTAAAATAGATTTTCGTAACATAGGTAATAATTGCAAAATATTTATTGATCCCGTTTCAACAATTTGTATAAGTAATTAAGATCTATTTTGGAATAAATATTTTCTATAAGTATCTTTAAAACATTTTTTTCCATCTAATATTTGCATATAAATATTGCTTTAGATTATGTACAAAAATGTTGTACTTAGGTACATGTTTAAGAAACGTTACTAAGTAGTAAGGTAAAAAGCGGAAAAAAAACATTTAAGGAGAGTCCATGAAAACTTTAAATCTGTTATAGCTATCTACTCTAAGCAGATAATGATAAAAATATAAGTAATAACTTTAATGACACAAGTTACATAGGCAACACAGAATGGTCTGTAGGGAAGAAAGTATGAATATGTTGATAAAATATTTTTATATTTAGGTACCCGTAAAAGAACAATACAATATGAAGTTTATTACATCTATAATATTAATTATTCAAGGTACTTTAATTCTAAGATTTCTTAAATTTTTTTTCCAAAGGCCGAAAAAATCACTTTACATTTCAGTTCAATTTTTTTCTCGTTATCATTTACTCGTTCCAATTTTTCGATATATAAATATTAATCATTTTGTATTACCTATAGAATACCTTATCTAATTTCAGTAAAGTTTTTCTAACATAGATACCCACCTATTAGGTACACCTAATCAGAGTTCCGAAATTATCTAAGTTTGTAATGATATTTCTATATTTAACTTGTGAAAAGTCACTTCCAATTTATTTGCTTAATTAGTAACTTATTAAATATATGAACCTACCCCATGCCACAGAGAAATATCTAATACAATCAGTAAAAAAAGAAAAAAAAAGAAAACCGTGTAATTACTACCTTTATTGTAATCAACCGGTATCTACATATGAAAAACAGGAAATAACAACTCGCAATCACCCTCAATGTTTGATGTTTATATTTGGTTTATTTCTGTATACTACACATTTATACGCTAATATTCTTATTTTCATAATGAGATTCTTGCGTCGCGTCGGTAGGTATCCATAGATATTTATTCATCCCTTGACAGCCCACCCGGGGCACTCACACACAGTAGGAAATCTATTGGGCCTGTTATGAAACTACTATTGTATCAAACCAATGTTTATAAAAATCTAAGTAGATTTGGCTGTGACATAATTATGTAAGATAAGGTATGCTATCTTACCTACCCGTCAATATCCTATAGTAGGTACAGGAGATCGCTGTTTTTACTATTTTGTAGATAACGAGATAGAAAGCTTTGCCTATAATTTATCGCAAAGGAAACTAAATTAGTAATTAAAAAAAATCTAATAAATATTGTTTATATTAAAACCTTACTCCATGCCTGTCACGTACTAGGATAAGTAAGTATAGTAATTTTGCAATAATTTAAGTTTGAATAAATTACTTATAAAATATCTAAACTTAAAAATTTCACGTCCTGACGCGGGGATCGAACCCGCGACCTTTTGCAATCCGGACTGCTCTAACCATCTGAGCTACCCAAGACTTGGGATAACCCTGTGAAATTCTTCTAGTCTATCTGTATTTGCGTTATATGCTAACGTCTAAAAACTTTTCTAGTTTAGATATTTTTGTAAGTAAATAATTTTTCAAACATTTATAATAATGTTAAAATGAAAATTAAGAATATTTTAATAAATTCTCTAACATATGTCCATATTCCATATTTTTCTTAAACTATTTATTCGCGATTTATAATAAAACTAACATAGCAATTATGTACTTACTTAAAAGAGTTAAAGTTACTTTACTTAGTTATAGTTATGTACTCACTAATTTAGAATCTTTTACTTTCTATGAGATTCCCGCCACTGGTAAAGTAGGGACACCAAAAAATGACCGTTATTTTCAAAATAACGTTACGACTAACGATGAAATAAATAATTTTATATCTCTGGGATATTTAATATTTTGTCATATATATACTTACCTATAACTTTTATATATTACGGTATTTAATCATCATACAATTTTAGCAGAGGCAGCATGTAGTTTTTTTTACATCAATCACGTTCATTTTAAATAATGCTAGCTGCCAACGTATCATTGGTTTAACAGGATTATTTAATATATTATATTTAGAAGAGATCACTTTTAACACTCACTTTTCAAGTCATTTGCTCCAACAGTGGAGCTATGTCAGGATATTTTCATGCAAAGAACTCCGTTTTACTGGCCATTTCGAACTCGGATTCCTCCATCTTGTACATTTCAATAAGCTGTAATGTAACAAAATATTTAAATACAACCTTAGAAAGTTTTGTTAATGGGGGGCATAGATTAATTGTAACTAACGTTAACACGTAACGTTGCCAGTTTGTGCGATTGGTTTCCGATTAGATACTCTAATTTATTATAAGATATTAGGCGATTTGATATAATATAGCGGTCGTGTCTAACTGCTACCGTAAATTTTAGATATCTATAAGAGTTACTGTATTCGGATCTGGTTATAGCGGTATTTTAGTCCCTGCTCGGAGCACCCCAGGCACTATTCACGCGTTGCCTACCCTAAAAAAATCACGATTTCTGTAAGGTAGTGGAAGCCCCAGTCGGCTGCTCAAAATTCAAACGGTTAATACCAGTGTACCCTACTTCTCTCAAAAATGATATTAATTTGAAATAAAACCAATTTACCGGATTTAACTCGCGTTTAATTAGATGTTACATTATTATTATTCACCCGACGTTTCGATTACTTTACAGCGATCGTGGTCACGGGGAGACTGAAGATGTCAGTTGTCTTTGATAAGTTTTAAGTTAACTACCGTCACTTTGTGTTATATTTTGAGCGGTCCGAATTACGCATACGGAGCTCACGGTGTCAGTTTTTTGGGCAGTGTGAGGACGGGCTTGGGACTTTATTATTCGCAAGATGGGATCCCAAGCTGGTGGTACACTCTATCCATCTTCTCTATTGAAATTAGGATGTTTTTTGATTGTAAGACAATACTAATTATATTAATGTTAGTAAAAATAATTAAATATTTAGGTATTTATTTCGCTCATAACGCTTACTTACATTATCTATATCCTTGGACAACTCGTCCATTTGCTTGTCATGGGTAACTTTCAGTTTTTCCTTTTCACGGTTTTGCTTGATAGTCTGCGTCTGAAAAAATATTAAGGGAATTAGGAAATATCTTTAGGTAGGTACGAGAAAGAAGATATCCTGAGTAAACAGAAAGACCGGTTTCTTTAAGACCTACAAAAATTCCTTTGATGGTTCAAAAAGATGGAAACAAATATGAAGAAGAAAAAGACAGAAAGAGATGTAAGTGTTGAAGTTTAGTTTTATCTTGGTGAGCGCAACCAGCTCGATGCCTACCACCTTCTATACCGGATGTTACAGAATTTCAAAATAATATTTGGAATTCTGTGGTTGTGGGGGGTCGCTATCGTAGTATTAAGGGGTTTGTGAGTGTGTGTGTGTTGTGTAACTGTAGTGTGTGTGTCCTACGATGCGCAATAGTACGTATTTTTTAGGTCTGACAATGTTTTTATTAAATTAATCGGAAAATAAAAGTGGTCTGAAGTGTCAAACTTTCTGGGGTACGTAACTCTTGACAAGGAACACAACCAGCCCCTTAATTTTAATTTCGGACTTTAGTACTCAATGTATAAGTACAACATTGTTGTTTTACGCTACAATGAAACGAAACGTTTCGTTGTGATAAATGTACAGTCGACAGCACATCAAGCGACCTTGAGACCGCCCTTACTCCTTTCGTAATAGAGGCGGCTTTCGTAGTGCAACTGTAACACTATATCTGCTGCCGTCTGTACGAAAAACCACTGAAGACTGTCTACCGCAATAGGTTAGTTGACAACTTTTTTTTATTTCATATATAAGAAGTATATAACTCAAAGAAATATTGCAAAAGAAATAGTATGCTTAAGATTAATAGTTTCACAGATATAGTGGTATGTTTGATGTGTTGCGGCGCATCGTCCAAAAACGCTCCATAAAAAAATCTGCGGAACAGGTGACGTCACATGTTCCCATATTACTAAGAAATGTATGGGCATACTGACAAAATTAATAATAACTATGTATTAACTATGATTTTACTAATAGTTGTCAGAATAATAGTTGTTTTAATTGATGTCATGCTGACATCAATTAAAACAACTATTATTCTGACAACTCTAATAACATTAACAGTTTTGGTGATTTTTTTTTAAATATGACTATTTTTTAATTTTTAAAACAGTACAACTTCAACAATATTTCATTTTTTTAAAGTTTGAATTGTTTTTATGGGTGATAATAACGTATATTTTCCGAATTTGTGAAAAATAGTGCCATATTCAAACTTGGGCAACATTCCAATTGTTAGCGAATATTGGAGTTGAATGTCTGGTTACCTTGCGTTCATCCATGAACTTCTTGGTGTTGTTCTGTTTCTTCTCCCTCAGGCGCCTGTCCTTTTCCTGCTTGGTCTTAAGGGTTTTGTCGTTGGCTACTTCCTTGCTCGTCTCCATGCTGATTTTGGCTTGATTTGCATTCATTGCTTTTAATTCCCTGAGGCAAATAATATAAGCCTTAATAACCCATAGATTTCGAAAATGAATTTTTAGAAATTAATGTAATCTATTCGGTCGCGTGTATGCGTGTCACGTGCCTAGCTAAGATGTGTTGCCATGTGTAAAAATTTTACCCGGTTTATCGGGTGCGAGATTTACCCCAAACAGTAAAAAAATTGAAATACGCGTTTTTTTGACAAACCAAATACGCGGCGCCCTCGATTTAGCTGCCTTGAATGACATTCGGCCATTTTTGCCGTGATCGACTGACAATACTGTGAGGTACGGGAGACACAATTTTGAACCCCCATTTTTTACTTTGGCTTGCCATAGCGCTGTTCGGTTGTAGGTACCCTAGACGGCCACTTGTGACTTTTTTGGATGCGTAGACATTTAACTACTCACTGTGGGTAGGCAGTATTGCCAGATTCTCACGACGGGTGTGCTGACAGCCATAAAGTGTGGGGAGGGAATTTCGAAAGTATCAACCTTAATTTCAACCCTGTTTTAGGCATTTTTTCGCAAATACTCGTAGGACATATTAACTTGTTTAATTGTTAATTTGTGTTGCCAGCTGCAAAAAATATCGCATTATTTCGAGAATTCTCGAGATAAATGCTATTTTCGTAATTATTCAATTTTAGAAAAAGTTTATTTGACAGACATATTATTTTGTAGGTAATAGTAGATAGGTATTATACTTTTTTTTGACTAAAAAGCGTAGCAACACTGAGATTAACAGAGATCCGACTCTGCTATAGTAAATGTATGGGTAACCTTCTATGAAGCTTTTTATTTCTTCATATATTTAGTATAACATAGGTATATAAATGTTTAAATACATTATAACATAACGTTAAATAAATAAAAAACTTATGTTTGTTTTTATTTATTTTTGTTATATTTTACACCTATTTAAATAAAAAAAAAACAACTTATTTTAGCATACCTAAAACTATGTATAAAATGTTATGTGTAATTTTTAGTAAGGTATATCCAAATGTTTATTAGAAGGACACCTTGGATGAAAGATCTTTACAGCAGTGCCTTGTAATTTATTTATTCATGAAATATTACCTCTCTCGTCGAGAAATTGACACATTTATATAGCACAAATTAGTTCGTTTTTATTACGACTTACGTATTCCATCTAAGGAGGTATGTACACATAAACAGCTTTCATTTACGATGATATTTTAGGATGCTGTTGTACATTAGGGTAATGCATATATGCCTACCTCTCGTGTTTACCCTCGAGCTGCTTCATCTGCGAGAGCTGAGTCTGCTCCATCATCTTCTTGAGCAAGTCTCGTTGCTCGTTGAGCCTGCTTCGGGCACTCGTCCACTCCTCCACCCGATGCTTGGCCACTAGCTCGCTCCAAGCTGTTGACTGTTCGCTAACCAATTTGCGGAAAGTCGGGTCGCTGCTTAGTTGATCTTTGCTGAAAAGTCGAAAAGTTTTGGTAATCTGATTTAAATTTAAGTTTTGAAATGGTTAACGAACAGGGAATAGTCAACAGTTCACAATTCAATTTTAAACAGGTACTTACTATTCAAATAGTGAATTCAATAGTGGGATGGGTAGGTACAATATCTACGTACAACGTCTGGTTTTCCGTAATTTTATTATATTTTATTTATTAAGGAAAAGCAAACAGCAACATTATAAATGCTTATTTAGGATTAGGTAAACTAATTTATTAATAATGCAGCCAACAACGCTAATCATATAAAGATCAAAGAAACGCTAATCATATAAAGATCGGATAAAGAAACGGTCAGCAGAATTTTTTTAATACAATCAAGAATACAATTGCTTGGAGCATGTTACAGATTAGAACGTCGTGACAATTAATTCAATTTCAAAATTAATTAAAAGAAATACAAAAAATAATAATATATTCCTGATACATTAATCTGGCCTAATTAATGATTTATTATATTGATTGGCAAAAGCCAAAATACTCACTTCTTCCCCTTGATCATCTTCTCCAAAGCGGTGCACTGTTGTTTCTGTAGCGTCATCTTCTCCTTGGCGTGGCGTTTCCTCATCGCCTCCAAATCTTTCTGCTGTTTGCGGCCGGTCTTCACAAAACCTTTCTCTTGGCGAAGAGATTCCACCGTGATGGGCTCGAATACCAGAGGTGGCTCTGAATAGCAAATACAGTGAATAATTTATGACATGCGATGTATAATGCAAAATTAGCACAAAGGAAATAGATAAACCACAGAACTGAAACCTCGTATAACTTTTTGCCGCTTAATCATAATCACGATTTTTTTATCTCCAAATCACGATTTAAATCGTCGTCCAAATCACAAAGAATTTGCGGAAGTTCATCTGACACGACAGCTTTCGACAAAAAAACAGATAATCCTAGGTTTACTGTCTGGTTTATAAGAGTCTTAGGTATTTACCTACTAAAATGTTTGTAGTTGTTAAGCAATCCATTCCTTACAAAAAGTTTAAACTGGCGATTAATTAAAATTTTATTATGTGCACTTTGACTACGCTGCTTCGAACAGCCGTGGGTGAAACACAAGCGGATGTTGTTAAATCCGTATCGCGAATAATTTTATACTTGTCTAATTCTACGGTTTAATATATAACCGAGCGCGGGTCTGTTTCTTTATCGTAGAATGCGAATGTATTTGCGTCAGACGCCTGTAGTGTTATTTTAAAATCATTGTTGTACAAATGAATGGATTGATTTGAGCGTAGTGAGTGATAGGAACGGCTGCACCTGTGACGTCGTCGTTACTTTTAATGTTTATAAAGATTTTCTTGTGAAATTTTTTACCTGCTTTTCATCGATAAAATATTTTATACTTACGGTCTTACGATTTTTTTTTGATGATACATATATGTATTGTTATCTCTTTTCTTCGAATTCATAATGTCATTTGAACTGATCTGTCAAAACACTGTAGGTAACTAAATAAAGCTTAAACAATTATTTGTAAAACTATTACAATGTAGGCACATCGCTTACCATCAGGGTCGTAATGTTTTTTTTTTCTTCATACGTTTCTAAATATATGTATATATTTTATCAGTCCAAAGCTTTAAAAAAGTAAGGAAAACATAAAATAATTCAGTTATCGCTCTACCTTTATGTCTTGGCCCGCATATTGAACCAAAAGAAGATTCTCAAAATATCTACGCCTGTCAAAGCGGGTCGTGTTAGTTGGCTGGTACATAAGATTGGCGTAAAACCGCTGAATAACGAACACCGTCTATTTACAGTACGGTAACGTAAACAACGTTAAAATCAATGCCAAGGTGTTTACTGTAACTCTGTATCGATGATGTTCACTTTGAATTTTCTTCCATGAAAATAGTAGGTAGCTACTCTACATATTTTAATGTTTGTAGCTTTAACCTAAATAAAATATTATCTATGCAATGATATAAATATATAACGATTTTTTTATAAGAACAAAAAAGCGTCCGCATTATGTAAGCGGTTGCGGTAGCTAGAGGCTCGTAGCACCTTGGGCACTACTCACGCGTTGCCCACCCTGTGATAATCAAGATAAAGTAAACAACGTTCCCAACATAACGCTTTATTTTTTTCAACTCTGGCGATCTGACTCACTACGGGCACACAACACTACAGAGTAATTCTGTATTAAGGTACCCTGGTCGGTCGTTCAAATACCACCGTGATTTTACCTGGGTTCTCTGTGATTCTGGCAACATTTATTTAGTAAACATAGAAACTCATTTTTGGAGTGTTGATTGGAATGTTTACGAGAACAATACTCTTAAGAATTTATGTGAAGTATTTTATCAACAGCCTATTTTATCAACATTCTTAATGACAGCCAAGCAGCTCTCCAGACATTTAGCTCACCGCGCATCAACTCAAATCTGGTCCTGAGTGCTGTACAAGCTCTTAAGAAGCTTGCTAGACATAACAGGGTAAGACTGATCTGGGTGCCCGACCATGTGGGAGTGATGGGCAATGAGAAGGCTGATGAATTGGTAAGGAAGGGCTCAGAAAACACTTACGTGGGTTCTGAACCCTGTCTAGCATCGTCACAAAGTTTCATAAACATAGCATGTCAAAAACAGACATAAATCTGAATGGAATAAAGTACCGGGATTAAAACGCTCCAAATCCTTCCTAAGGGAAGAGGTAGGAGGATGGAGATTGGGGCGCTCACATGACATTTTGCTACTAACCACATGCTACACAAAATACAACTTTCCCCAGCACAACTTTGTCGAGCATGTGGTGAATGCCAGGAATCTATGACGCATCTCTTGTGTCATTATGAAACAGAATGAGCCTAATTTCTAGTGACTAAAGTTTACTATGTATATGTCTCATCAACTGCTACAAAATTACAAGATGTATTTTTGCGAATAGTCGAACTAATGTCATTTTATTAAAAAACGTCACTACCTAAATAGTTCCTGAATAAATTTCTGTATTACAGCCTTTATGTACACACTGACCTTCTTTCTTCTCTTCAATCGTGACTTTCTTCTCAGGGCCGCTTTCCTCTATGCCCATTTGTTTCATATTGTCTGTTCTCTCTTTGGCCGCCCCCATAAAGGCTCGAGGATCTGACAGCGCTGCCATGAAATCTACGAGAAAATTAGAACATTATGTGAATGACTTTTGGTAGTTTTTCTCAGTTTTCACTTTATTTTCACTTCCATTCCTAAAGATAGTACCTACGTAGTTTCAAACATTACGCAGAACAAACTGCGTAATGCTACCTTCCTGTAGATAAAGTATTATAATAAAATATTTTCATTTAATGTCTTTTGTTCAGTGATTCAAGTATCTTGTGATTTTGGACAATATTTAGAAAGATATGTACAATTTTTATAATTCTTTATAAGTCCTGAAATACTTTACAATATAACCTTTAATTTACGATGCTGTAAGAGCTCGCGGTAATATCCCAGACCAATAAGCTTCTACCTTTTACCATTCTCAAAATATTTTTTCTTAAATATTTGGTTTATCAAACCATCCAATTATAGGTTGCTTTTTCAATGAATAATATTTTGAAGCACCTAGTAGGTATGATTAATTTAAAAACGTTTTACATATTATTCCTTACTTTATCTTAATGATAATTAACTTAATTTTTCAATGCCAAAACCATAACATTGTTCTATCGATAGCGCAATCACTCTTAACAAGCTTAGTAAATTGCGAACCCTTACCTATCTATGTTTCCCCGATGTTTCGTTTAAAAAGGATTACAAATATGTTTGGAGTGCCTACTCAATATCACAAAAGTTTCAAATCTAAAAAGCACCTTCAAATCCATCCGGAACATAGATCTTAAGTTCGATATTACAGAAAAGCATGGGCAGCGACATGGGGAAGTTGGCTTCAGTCCTGAGGGATATGTGCCTGTATCCAGCCTGCAGACCATCGAGAGGGAGGATCCTTTGGCCCAGCAGCTTGCCGCTCTCGTCGTACACGCCGAATCGGAGCACTGCTAAGTCTGGCAATACGACCTAGGAGACAGAAATATAGGTTATTGACGCGATTTCAAGGAGTCAGTCAAGATTTTTATTGCAATAATTACATAAGTGTCTAAGCGAACGTTGTGTTCTAAAATTGGTGTAGTTTTGTAAAGCAGGTGTTTGTGATGATCTAGAATTGGAAAATCATTTTAATAAAAGTGAATTTGGTGTGAAAGACGTTAAGAATTTTACTGGGCCTTATTTTGGGAACACACTTTGATTCTAAATTTAAGAACAGTATATCTCTTATAAGTCGTAGGAAAAAGATAGCAAGAATCTGTTTGGAGCTGTCGATTAAATTTAGGTAGATTTCAAAGAAACCATAGCCAAATTTAGACGGCATGTACGGAGGTGCCTCCTAAACATTGCATTTTATCACGTTCAATAAGGTCGAAAATTGAATGCACGTTTCTAAATGTCAAATAATATGACAGCCATCCTTTTCGTATTCATTTTGAGAGAAAGAAATGCATTGAACTTAAATTTAAACTTAGCATGTGTTCTCCAGAATTAGGGCCCCTGTTGTTATCCACCTCATCAAAGTAGCATCATGAAGACTCATCATATTTTTGGCGCCAAACTCTCCCAAGATCTCTTATAGTAGTGGATATTTAGAAATGTAGGTTTCTTACTGTTAGATAATCAATTCAAAATAAGCGCCAATGATATTGATAATAAATACCTTTCTAAAGAGGAATGGTTCTTCGTTATAAACAGGATTGAGTCCGTTGGCGGGCACCATGCGTGTACGGAACTCTTTACGGATAGTGTCGGTAGGCAGTCCATACATGTCGACTTCAACATATGTGCCAATTTTCTTGTCCGACAAGAACTGTCCCGCTATCACCTGTGATAATAATTATGTACTTAGTACTATAGAAAATACGGTACATTTATTTAAAATCCAGGTCTATGTACGTTATAGGTACTAGAAAATTGGTAAAAACATGCAGAAAAGTTTTCAATTTTGTCGTGGTACAAAACAAGATTTTTATAGAAAAAGCTGCAACACAGCCAAATAATCACCATGGCGCCTGTCACTTTGGTGACGTTTAGTTGACTTCTATGTCGCCCGCCATATTGCCATATTAAATAATGGCAGGCAGGTAGGTCTCAGTCCGCTTTATAACTGTGAATCTTAAGTACATGGCGGCCTCAACGTGATGGTACAATCCGGTGCCGCTGCAGTAGTCGGAAAGTCGGGATACGGGATAGAAAGAGAGACAACATACCTAGAGGTGAATTTATCGGTAGGTACAATAGTGCTATGCTACGTGAATCGCACTTTAATGTGTCATAGCCATTTAATTAAATGTCGAGAGAGCACCTTCTGCCTCCCTTTAAGTAGTCTGTAATAATGGTGAAGTCGACAAATAATTTTGAATTTTGTACAAGTGAATTATACATGAAAACGAATTATTAGTATTTTTCCCGGATTCAGGAGACTTCCTGATTTTTGAGATAGTGTACACACGATAGCACATCAAGTATGACAGTTGCTTTACGAAAGCCGCTTCTATTACGAACGCAGTAAGGGCGGTCTCAAGGTCAAACTGTTACGCTTGATGTGCTGTCGACTGTACATACACCCTGGCCGGATATGAAACATCTTTCATTCAAACAATTCAGACTGAAAAGGAGTTTAGACAAAAGAGGTATCTTCCCTAATTTAATCAAAGGCTACTTTAAAAATGGAAAAGTTTGACTGTGGCTTTGATTTCAAGGCAGATGACAAAATGATTTAGCGAATAAGCCTGCTGGACCTTATTCATAACTTAATCACAAATGTCCGAAAAGAATCGAATATTGGAAACTTTATACCTGCAACTTTTTATCACAGTGCGTCAAAGCGAGACGGCATGTGACTTTTCGAATCGAATCAGTGATCCGATAGTTTCTGAATAAGGGGAATGGGGATGGGAATTTATAAAATCAAGACTCCTATATATCATCTTAATCATAAATCAGATCGTGACGTCCGTTCTTTCACAGTATTTCAAACGTTATTCTCGTTTTGTTTCCATAGTTCATTTGGTCCTTCAAGTCGTACGCCCCTGTTTTCTTATATTTTGCCTTATAATTTAGCATACTTAGTTATATTATTTTAATGACCTGTACAGAACATTGCGCCGCAATAACGCCGTCCACAGGAGCATCAGCGAATGGGTCAAAGCTTCTGTCTGCTCGCCTCATGAAATCCGGTTTGAGGAGGTACCCGCAGTTGCCGTTGTACTCAAACTTGCCCTGGTTCAGTTGCATTGGAAGATCTGACGTTTGGAAGTTTAGTGAGACCATTTGACAGCCAGCGTTCCAGAACACCTGTACATAAACATAGCGATAAAATCCAATACAATTATAGACTAATTCTATATTTTAGTAATAGATAGTCTTAGGTAGTCTTAAATTATAAGAAGTCATAAAAGTGTAATTGAAATAACATTGATATTATAATTTTAGCACTATTAGCACTCATGAAATGAATCAAGTAGTAGTTTTAATTTAGACATCGATTTAGGGATGCAAAAAAAAAACTCAAATCTCCATCGTAGATTGAATAATGAGAAACAGAATGCTCCAAACCTGTGGCATGTAATTCGATGAATCGGCCCGAGTTCCTTTAGGGTATATTCTGGACATCTGTCGCTTGTTGTAGTTTACGAAATCTATAGCTTGAGTCTTGAGATAGTTCATGCCAGTGGTTTCAGCGAACGAAGACATGTTGTGGTAGATGTTACGTTCTGTGTAGAGAAAACATTGATCAGTATCTATCAAGAGTATAAATCGTGTGAGCGTTTCTCATTACGCTTTCTCAATAGTTTCGTTGCACTATATTAAAATAATAATAATTACAGTTTTTGGCGCCCAACATGGTGTAGATAAATTTTTGGCGCCCAATTTTTTTTCTATAAATATTTGCAAGTAGTTTTGATGATACAAAGCCTCCGACAGGTCTAGTCTCAGGAATAAAAGCTACTCCGCTTACAGGTTGTCTTACAGGGTGAGAATGTGTCTGAGTTCTCGGGAATGTGGAACCAATGTAGGATGTCACTGATGTCACCACATCATCAGCAAAAAGGGAATATCTTCCATCGAGCTAGCTATTTGCAGTCTAAATGTACATCGCTAGAATTTGTATAAATACTTATGTAGCTTGGAAACTTCGTAATCGTGATTCAGACTTTTGCATTACGTATTGTGACTTGCTCTGTGTTCATTTACTAGTACTTTTCCTTGATCAACCGTTTCTTGGTCACACAATACTTACAAACGTCTATTTAAAATGTGCCCATCAAAACTAAACCTAGTTTCTTACACCAAAGGACTTAGGTTTAGTTTTGATGGGTGGATGGATGATTTTAATAACTCGAATGTGAGCGTGTACTGACTGTCTGCCTCCTCGAAGCCTTGGAACTTGATGGGCTGCGCGTAGTTGACCATGGAGGAGAGCCAGGGGTGGACGTTGGTGGTGGAGCCCGTGTACGCAACCGGCGGCGGAGCGTCGTCACCCGCTACTGCCGCTTCCGCCACTATCTCCTCGGGCTACACAGACGGATACAAAACATAATAAATAGTAGTAATGGCGGCGGTTGATACTTAATTTTATTAAGAGTGGATCTTTGGTTATAAAATTAGATTGGTTTTGTGTTGAAAAATACTAAGGAGAACCATTAATAAGAACGTTTACTTGGTGTGTGAAGTAACGCTGAGATCTTTATATGGTTGTCCACCTCATCAAATTAGCACCATAAAACTGTTATCATAGTTATATGTACCGCATAACTCTCCCTAGATGCATTGAAATGTTTTGCATTTGCATCTTAATTCAGGAACTGCAGAAATAATAAAATACACCAGAGGGATGTATGGACTTCATCAAATCAAGCCTTTAATGCGAAGAGAATTCAGAGAGAAATAATAATATTCAACCACATTCCACTGACACCTATTGTCTAGCCCAAAGTAAGCATCATTAAGACCTTGTGTTATGGATGCTAGATAACGGAGAAATATTGATAATAATATTTATATAAATATTAGAAATAACCTAAATAAACATAAACATCCGATGACTCGTAAATAAACGCTCGTACTCATTATAAAAACATTTGCTCCTACCGGGATTCTAACCCGGGACCTCTTGACCGAGTAGCTTGTACAGCAAGGGGTACAGTCCGCTCGGCCAGCCGGTCGTTAAAAAAGAGAATGCAGCGGCAACATTTGTTATAACTGTTGTCATTTGACTGTAGAGAGCGCGCACGCGTTTCGGATGTAGGTACTTAGGTAGCCGCCTTTTAAGACTGGTTATTAATACAGAATTGCCTATTGACTGTTGTGGTTATCTACAGTTTTCAAGCCACCATTATAGCCTTTGCCTGTATGTCGCTGTTCGAGGCAGTTCTGTTATGCATACTGCATTTTTACCTACATACTGTGGTTATGCATTAAAAGATTTTAACACTCTGTAGGTAGGTATTGCATTTGAAGTGTTTACGCACTACACTAGCGGGGCGACACCGTTCGTACCGCCTATGAAAGCGACATGACTTACAAAGCAATGATATTGATAAGGCTTTGATCTACGAGTATGGGCATTTTGAGATTATTTATTAGAGATAGATTACGCTATTTCTTAAATCTAAAGTAGGTAAATTTTTAAGTTATTAATTTTCTCATGATTTAAGTCCAGGGTTCGATTCCCGTGGGGGCAGAAATTATCTGCTTGGTTTGGTTGGTGGTAGGGCTTTTCTAAGTCCGCCTGACTAGCTACCACCATCTGACCTTAGTCTGCCGCCATATCAATAATGTTAACAGCATTGTTGTGTTCCGGCAGTTGGAGGTGAGATAGCCAGTTCCTCTGTGGTTGAGGAAGCCTTATCTTCACTTACCATCAGGTGAGATGAAGGCCAAGAGCTACCCCGTTAAGGTTAAAAAAAAGTATTAGTTACTAAGACTCTTTATACTAACCTTTTTATCTGGAATGGCTACAGCAGACGCGTCTTCTTTCTCTTCATCTTCAATAACAAACTGCCCCTGTCGAAAGAGCTCCAACTCTTGCTTCTCCACTTCGGTCTTCAGCCGTTTGTTTTTGATAAGGATCTTTCGTTTTAGTGCTGACGGTGGGGGAAGTGGCACGCCAGGATCTAGCTGGAATTTCAAAAGTAATTTATGTTACCTATTGTAGCCAAAATCGTCAATGGTCTTTTGTGATTGCTATGAATTGACTAGAGATTTTTTTATATTCAGTTTTACGGCTCCTATTTTCAAGACCTTTTAAAGCCAGTCAGTAATGTCTTTTCTATCTTCATTTATTGCATTGAAATGAGGGTGTAACACATTTCAAAGCATCTTTGGAGAGTTTGGCGCTAAATATATGATGACAGCCTCCATGATGCTACTTCGATGAGGTGGATAACCACGATAAAATTCTCTATGTCTTTTACATCAAAGTCACTTTATTTTCAATGATTTTTCAATTGCACTTGCACGTGAACACAAACACTTGCATAAGAAAACTACACCAGTTTTATAACATAACGTTCGCTAAGAGACAATTTTGTAATTATTGTAATAAAAATCTTCACTGAAACCATCAAATCCCGCCAAACACTCCCTTGACTAGAGGTCAGATATAAGATTACCATGTAATATACCTACTGAAGTGGTAGTAAAGAATTATGGAGACTGATCATAGTGATTATCAATATCCATATAAATTATTCACATGATTTGACAGTCGTGGTGGTAATAGCAAAAAAGCATTAAAAAAGCATAAAAAATTGCAATAATGGGTATTTAGGCATCTAAGACCTTTCATTACGAATTCAAATAGGATCTACATTTTAAACTTATACATATTATGGATAAAGACCACTTACAGGATGATCTGGCAATGCTTCTTTCAGCAACAAATCACCTAAGATCTCATCGCAATACTTTGCAAGTTTGTACTGCTGGGCCTTGCAACAATGGTTCTCAAATGACAGTATCACTGGCATATCAGAGGTGACGAATGCAGTGTCCCTGAGCGCGTAAATGACGTCTTTAAACAGGATGTCAGTGCACATAGCCATCCCGTGAGTTATGATGGGCTCTTCATCTTCCCCTTTGCCGTCCCAGCAGTCCAGTTCTACGCATCTGGAAATTATTTATTATTATCAGCATAGATACAAACGTCAAATTTTTTGGCATTGACTTGAATAGAACAACATGAGGAGATTTAGCGATAACATTACCATTAACCGCGCAGTGGTTGCTAAGACGCTGCCGCCGCCCGTTCCCGTGGCCAGGCCATTAGTTGCAAACGGTTGCAGTAGCAACTTAGACCAACGGCAAAGGCTAATCGTGCCTTTCAAAATTCTGTCCCCTAGTGTAAGTTTAAACGAATTGAAACTAAAACGGTCGTCGTTGTGACAACTGTACATGAAACCTAGAGCAGCGCCTCTATTGTGAATTATGAGAAAGCTCTTTTTTATATGGATTTGATAGGCGGACACGACGAGGATCGTTTTCGTTTCGATTCGATTGAAACTTACACTGAACAGCTCGAGATGAGAAATGTTGATCGACTCATACTTACTGGATCAGATTTGGTTTCGTTAAGGAAAGTTAGTTCTATAACGTTTACTGTTAGACGCTATTTAAAATAAGTGTGTAGGTACTTTCAAATTTACAATTATTTGATAGTTGCTACTAAGATAGTTTATACAAAGTATTAGGTAAGAACCGTGACCACACCAATAGAATACGAGTACCTAATACAATTGTTGATAGAAGAGACATAAGGTAGGTAGGTACTTATTCGATAAAATGAAATTATACCCTGAAAATATACTTCTACCATGAACCAATTTTACTTTATCGCTTTAAAATAGTTAGTTTTCTGTAGCCCCAATGCCATTATGGCTTAACCCAGTTTCTTGCTTACTTTAGCAACCGCCAACCAGTGACTATTTTATGATTTGCTATCTTGTAGGTGTAACAGCGAGGGACTAGTTTCATCATACTAATTTATAACTAAGGAACAGCACTGAATGGGGCGGACCCGTTCGAATTTCAATCGACTCGCAATCGTTAACTGCATGGAAACGTCAAGAAATAATCCCTTGTGAACGAACAACGAACAAAAGTCGAAGAATCTCAGCTGCTGCGACAGTAAAAGGTACCTGTTTACCGCGAAAACTTTAATAATTATCATTCCCTTTTATAGAGAGAGCAGCTTTGTTGTGAACAAAAAGGGTAATTAAAGTTTTGCCATTTCTTTTTGGAAGCTTTCATAATGGTCGGAAAAAAGGAAAAATATTGGCCTTTAATTACGCTAATGTTCTGCTGCAAACGATTTTATCCTTTGAAGGCTCTTGGATTGTTTTTATTTTTTTTTATATCTTTCAACTTCTTATGTAGGTAATACAAATTTTATTTCTTATATGACTTCGTTTCATAAGTTGTTGTTGGCAATTTTAATGAAATTTCTTAATAAGCTAACGTAAAATTACGATGATTTTTCTATGGCAATGAATGGTAAGTTCGTAAACGGTTCTCATGCGATTAGATTGGTAGATACCTACTTAGATAGGTATAAACTTCATTTCACAAGGACACAAGAAAAAAGTGCAGAGAAGAATACATTTAAAAGGCGGCCTTATTTCTAAGAGCAGCGCGAGGGGGTGGTAGTAGGGCTCCGGGCGCAGCGCTTTATCGGGTATAGAGAGGAAAGTCGAGACCATGTAGTTCATTTACCTGCAACCCGCCAAAAGGACTTGTCGATACATTTCAACGGAGCTCTTCCCTCCAAACTGCCTTCCTGACAAATACGTGTTGTGTGATGAGTTTATGTAGTAGTGGGCTAGGGGTTGGTCCATGTCCATGTAGTTGTCTAGGCGATCCAGGAACACTGGGGCGTTCTCATCCGACATAAGGTAGCGGATCAGCCCATCCTTTGTAAGGCATTCTGGAATAAAATCAACAGAAATATTTGAAGCTAATTTTATTATGCATAAGAATATTCTATTCCTCTTAGATCAAAGAAACAATAACTGATAGAACGAGATATCTAGACATAGGATCAGTCGATGCTCTATGACTCTAGGAAATAACTGACTGTGTCACTGAAATTCACAGAGAAAGTCGCAGTATTTCTTAAATCATTCTTTTCCCCTACCTATCTGTATTGCTCATCCGTACACTATACTATCCCGTAACCTGCATAGGTCAGGCGAGGAGCTCCCGTGAGTGATGTCATTTGAGCTCACTGAGAATCAAATCGAAGATGAAAGCGTCATATCTTATAAAAGATGACCGCCTGGTCCAGTGGTCTGTACCCTTTGCTATACGGGCTGCTCTATCAAGAGGTCCCAGGTTCAAATCCCGGTAGGGACAAATGTTTGTATGATGAATACGAACATTTGTTCACGAGTCATGGATGTTTATATGTTTATTTAGTATATTTTTAATATTTATATGCATATTATTATCAATATTTATCCGTTATCTAGAATCCATACCAAGCTCTTAATGATGCTTACTTTGGGCTAGATAATAAGTGAGTGTTTTTTTTTTAAAAAAAAATACTATAAACAGTAAGTGATGGGTTCTCATGTATTTTAGTAGGTATTGATCCTCCGCTGCTTCTCTCTACTACACATTTCGTTGTTCGAAAGTTTTCTTTAAAACAGCTAAGAATGTCCTTTGTAATTTGAGGATCCACCAAGCTATTAAAATACTTTTGCAATTCGTTAAATAGTGGTTTTTGCCGACGACAGTAGGTACCTACAATATCTGCCTTTGCGCAAATCTATCCTTCTGCTACTCTGGGATTTTGCTATTATGGGATTTTGATTATCTGTCCTTCTGCTGCGGAGCGGAAAATTAAAAAAATATGCAAAATAACTGATACTGCTGCTGGGTAACAATGAAATTAACTTTCTGCGTTAAATGACTCAATTTTCTATTTTGTTATACTTTATCTTTAGCCTTATAAACTTAAAAATAACTGTGTCTTTAGCCTTTTAAACTTAAAAATAACTAGTTCGGCTGATTAGTATTTTTACACCACAGTTCTTTGATACGGAATTGTTAAAAATACAAAAGTTATTTTGCAACAGCAGAGCAAACTTATTCGACTTTGGTTAGACTAAATTCTCAAACTTACTATCATTCTTCGCTTCTTCATTCTGCTCGTACGTGGTGATAATTTCCGCGGCTCTCTTGTCTTCGTACAGAGGATACAGGATCTCATTCAGTCGGGGGTCCCGCTGTTTCTCGTTCAGGAAGTTCACAAACTGATCTAGGTTGATGCGATCAGATTTGCCTTGGGTACTAGAAGCAGACATACATTTTTTTATCAGTTAATATAGGTAATTATTTTGTTAATAATTTTCTCAGCAGGTTTGTTCGCATTTTTTTTAACGAGCTTCAAACTAAAAAAGATAAAAAATCAAAAATACCCACATTGACCTGAACAGCTCCTCGATATCATTCCTCGGGCAGATCTTGTGGTATAGCGCATAAAACTTGTCAAACGTGAAGGCTTCCCTCTCCATGACGTCATTTTTCCCTGATGGTAGACCCAGTTCTGACAAGCACTGGTGCACCATCTTTTCAGTCTTGCCTGAAGCGAAGGTTCTGGCCACCACTTTGACAGGTACTTTACCGCGAGGATCGGTCAGGAAACATAGTCGCATCCAGCTGAAATATCGTGGTGATTAGATTGGTTCGACGAGCATCAAACAAAACACTGCATTACCTTGATGCAGTTTTTTATTAAATAGTCATAAGGTAGGTACAGTCGATCACAGAAGTAGTACCATGTCGCACCGCCTATTGCGCTCGTACTGAGTTGCTACCGTACTGTATTGATGCCATAGCATAGTTGTTGTGACATGGTACTAAAGTGTTTAGCTAGATACTTCTGTGGTCGACCGTACCCACTATACGTTTTAGCTGTATGCAGCAGGTAATGACAAAAGACAAAATTATTAGTCACAAATATTAGTCGGTAATGATCATTATTATTATTTCCCCAATTATTTCGTCAAACCTTCTAGAAAATGCGAAAAGCGAAAGTTATCCATAGGCAAAAAAGGTACTAATATTGTGAATGCGAAACATGTGACATGGAAACCTAAAGATTACATCCTGAGAAAAAACATATCGTCGTTGTCAACCAAAATCAATGTGCAAATAAGATGCTTAAAAAAATATTGAAAATTTTCGTAAAATGAGATAAGTACTTAAAAAGTTAATGAATTTCATTTTAACTTGTACTTACTTTGATTTTTATTCCAATAAAATTGTACTTAGTTATGTTTAACTTTAAGTAGCTACATTTTTAACTGAACTAATTGCTAATAGTACCTAATGGCCAGAATCAACGTGCACATAGCAGATTTTGATTTGACAACGACGGTAGGCTTCTTCAATGACTAGTGAACAGATGTTCGTACTCATCACACCAACACCCCTGCCGGGATTCGAACCCGGGACCTCTGGTTTAGTAGACAGGGGTACTGGCCACTCGACCGGACAGCCGTTTACTACAAGAAAAAGAAAATCCACAAATAGTGTTATAAACAAAAGCTTTCAGAGGTTTCTTCTATTAGTGGCCGCCCGCGGCTCCGCTCGCGTATTGTCGGTTATCGGTCGCTTCCAAAAGTATCTAGGTATGTCCTTCCTAAGTTCCTAGGGTCTCATACTGTTCATCTAAATTGGTTCAGCGCTTTTATCCATAGGTTCAAATATTACCTATAAATGTGAAAGTAACTGTCGGTCTATTCGGACAACAAACTCTAAAGGTCCATTTACACGATACAAGTTTTTGCCTGTAACATACAATTAAATTAAAGCAAGAGATAACTTGCATAATCTAAACAAGACATAACATTATAGATCTTGTAAGGCAAGTTTTCGTCTTTAAACTTTCCTTGGTATGCATAGATATGCATAGCATGACATGGTTAGCTCATAAATGCAAATCAGATAGACTAGAAGAATTTCACAGGGATATCCCAAGTCCTGGGCGGCTCAGTGGTTAGAGCAGTCGCCCGGATTGCGACAGATCGCGGGTTCGATTCCTGCCTCAGGACGTGAATTTTTTTTAGTTTTATATTATTTTAATTACTAAGTAATTTTTCAAACATTTATAGTAATGTTAAAATCCAAAATTACGACATGCATTTAATAATTGCATACAATTTTTAACTAATATCGGCGTGTAAGTAAGCTTATGTTTACAATTATTCATTGTTAATTTTTGCGCTTCAATTATTGCTCTTCTACTTACGTACAAGAAAATATGCAGTCTTATATATCTAAATTTAAAAGTAGCAGTACCTATACTTTTCCTCGCAATGTGTAAGGAAAAGGGGTGTCCTACGTAGTTTCGAATGTTGCGAAGCAAGCTGTTCCGAAAAATATTCCTACTGCCTCATCCGTTCGAAAGCTTGTAGGTAATTAGAGTTATGTAGATAGTGATTGCTCTGACCACTGAGCTACCAACGACTTGGGAGAACCGTATGAATTTATTTGATACATCAGCGTTGTTCGGGACTACCTACATATTTCGAGTTAACAAGCTTTCATAAAGAGAGAAAAAAAAATATGTAGGTAGGTAGGTACTGCTATTTTTAGATTCAGTGTGTTGTCAGAATAGGCCCAGAGTTACTATCTCGTTTAAAACATTAGTACCAATGGATAAAAAATACGTAGGTACATAAGTCTCTCATACAAAGTGGTTTTAGATACTGTAGTCCTGTCAAAGGATAGAGGAATATTTATAGCTCCTTTGTTGTTGCCAGGAAACAAAGTGGATTGAGCGTGAACTATTAACCTAAGCTTGGCTAACTGGGACAGTTAATAAGTGCAATGTTTAGATTAGACCTGGGCTTGGGACGAGCAACGAGCACTAAGTAATTGGCTATCAGCGAGTATCTCTTTAACAGCTTTGTTTATTATACTAGCGACTGACATTTTATGTAGCTAGATTCCGGGTCGAGTCATCTGAAAACGATTAGTGTTTCCTCTTTGATTTCACGGGAATTAATTGAAGATAGACTGCCTGACAAGTTTGCCGTTTGCCTGACAAAACTTTTGTGAATCTGAACTCAAAAAAACATTTAAACAAACTAATAGGGTTATACTAGCTATACCTACTTAGGTAAATTTGCGTGGTGAGAAATACAGTTTATTTGATTTAACATAACTGGTGTATCTCTATGTAACTTTATGTTTGGCTAGGTACCTTAGATATGTAGGTACAGATGACCATAGATGTAGCTGAACACTTTAGTACCATGTCACACCGATCTTGTGCACATACTTTATAGTTGCTACCGTACTATATTGACGCTAGAGTCGTTGTGACATGGTACTTAAGTGTTCAGCTAATTCTGTTGTCGACCGTACCAGGTAGGCAGTCACTTGTTTTGATTCACAGGTGGTCGAAAGTGTTACATTTAAGTAACTTTTATTCAGTCTAGATATATTTTAAATAATAAACAACGATAAAGGTAAGGCAAACTTACCTTTATCGTTGTTTACCAATTATTTTAATGGAACTCCAAATATGAGGAGAGGTTGTCGATCTAACACCCTCTAATCTCTACCTAAACCAGAATGTGAGGAGAGTAAGTCGATCTAACACCCTCTGATCTCTATCTAAACCAAGTTATAGTATAGGCAAGGTACATACCTTGCCTATACTATAAGAATTACATGTGGAAGTGGGACTTAAGCCGCGCCCATATTTTTAATGTTGTATTCTGATTTCAGAACCAAAAATGATAGGCTTGATTGTTGCTAGCTTTACAAACATTTCGTTAGTTTACAAAACAAATATACCTAAGTTAGTTAATTTTTAGAAGACACCTTGGTACCTTTATCAAGAAAAGTTTTGACAGGTATCTGGCAGCATAATAATATATTCATCATCATATCTACGGGAGGTCAGAGGTGACTGTTAAAGTTTTACACAACAAATCTTGCTGTCAAATACCTATTTGTTTTTCAGTAGTTACAAACATTTTTTAATTTTATTTGACCAGTTCCCGTTAGCCGTGGAAGAAGTTATTTCAGAGTTATCTGACCTCAACATACCCTCGCTCTTGTGATAGCCAGGATCAAACTTCTCAACATGTTTATGTTTAGTTATTTTTAACCTAGTCGTTATACTTGAATTATGTCTGTGAAATGCGAATTGTAACTGTAACTCTCACATAAGAAAAAAACTTCTAATAGTGGAGCGACAAATTCAAAAGCCGCAGATCTAGTGTCGCACCTCACACACAAGTGAGTGATCATTGGTGTTGCAAGCATTTATAGGCTACGGTAACCGCTTACTATCTGGGGGGCGTATGCTTGACTTGATTGCAACCTTAGTAAAATGAGAAAAGATCTCGTCATCATAATGGGACATTATCATACATCGATATACACTAAACTCAACGAAGAGTTCCCTGGGTTGTCCACCTGTGGCTTATAATATCTTTGGGGAGACGTGTAGAGAATTGTGTAGAGAATACCTACTGATTTCGCTCGTGTTTCTATAAATAATTAAAATAATGACATTTTACATATGTAGTTTCATTAAAAAAACTCCGAATTTATTGGGGTTTCCAAGACCCGGAGGTCATAATCGGCATTACGCCAATTTTCTCTGATGATACAAATAATATACAATACCTACTTATAAAGATTGTCTATTTACGAGACCTGTCAGTACAATGGCCTATTCCATATGTTGCTCTGAAGTAATCACCCATAAGGTTTTAATCAAAATAAAAGCCCATAATAGACGAACTGCGTTTAAGTATTATATATAGATTCTAGTGTAATAATCTAATCGTTTATGAAACTCCTGGAGCCGGGAAACCCGTGAATTCAGAAAATAATGAGTTTTCTTGTAGATTCCACAATCCACATTAATAGAAACACGTGTATACCTACAATTGCTTGGGGTGTGCCTGCAAAAATACAGCATAGAATTCAATATTATGATTATGACACGTACCTAAACATATCATGTTTAATATCACATCAAAATAAAAATAAGTAATTTAAATCAATTTGAATTTTCAACTATATAGTTTTTTACCACTAAGGTAGCTATTAAACATAGGTACGACCTATCTGATTTGATCGTAAGCGGTTATCGTACGATTAGCAATGGACGCCTGCAGCACCAGGGCTGCAGCAATAATCGCGCGATTCCGACTTTAAAATTGGCCTAAATTTAACTTTGGTGGTTATCAATCACACACCGAACCAGACATTCCGGACAGAATTATTGATTTTTTGTTAGACTCCCGAGAGTGTTACTGCGGCTTAACGAATTAAGTCTGTAAGTATTAAAGTTTATTAGATGTAACATGAAACATGACGAAATAAATCGACTGCCAAACGTAGCGAGATTATTATGGTTTCGTTTTTATCGTTTCTGCCATTGCACTATAAAAAGAACCCCTATCTCTTCGGTAATAATAGTTGAAGCACAATTCAAATCCTGCATGCATGACCTGGGATAGTAGAGACACTGTTGGGCGCGGCGCATCAATAAATGATTGGCGGCGGTAGCTTACTATCTTTCTATGATATAGGTACATTGGTGTTACCTACTTGAACTAAATAAGTATACCAATACGGTAAAGACGCATAGGTACTCATATATTTATCTAAAAGCTAATTAATAATTTATTTAAGTTAGTCATGATTTGCGTCAAATCAAAACGTTCTCGGGGCGATATTTGAACTCCCTAATATTCAATTCAACCCAAGAAATAAAGACATCTGTAGACAAAACTTGTCACGTCCAATATGTTAAGCATGCTTATATGTACAATGAAATGAACTTGCAGCCAGTTGCAGCTAGTCTAATTGACACGCGAGTGTTCTTAAGAGAACCGTGTAGTAGAAAAATAAACAACCTTAAACGTAAAACAATTCTGAATAGTACTCTTTTTTGCACATGTAAAAGATGCTTTAGAGAGAGTAAAAGTAAAAATATAAGAGCTTTTGACATAGGTACTATTATTAATTAAAAAAAGAGACAAGTAAATTAGTAGGTACTTATATTAGGTATAGGCACAAGAAATAACCTCTTGCAAAGCTTTTGATATTGTACGCTGCTATTCCACTGGCGAGGCAAGGCTAGGCGAGGATTCGGTTAGAGATATTTGAAATCTCGTCGGCCTATATCCACCAAAAATTAGATTAAAAATATGAATATACTTGCCGATGAACTCTGATATAGTAGCTATCATCATCACCATCACCAGCCTATTTACATCCCACTGCTGAGCACAGACCTTATTCACATGAAGAATTTGGGCCATGCCACCACCACATTGGGCCAATTGGTGGGTTAAAGCGGTTGCAGTCTACCGGGAGCAACGGATTACTGTGCCTTCCGAAGCACGGAGGAGCTCGAGATCGAGATGAGAAATATTGATTGACCCATCCCGGGATCGACCATGGCAAAAGTTGCTTTGTTTTCGTAATCGAAACTAGAGCACTCAAACCATTACGCCACAGCTCCTCAAGAGCTCGATAGTAGCATGGACCAAATAATACAAGCTATAAGGTGTAATCATATATATTTTTCAAGCCTCGAATGTAGGTAATACATATTTTTAGACGTGACAATAACTCAAAAATGGGTTCATATCTATCTACTATTGCTCATGACTCGTGACTGTCCTTAAACTGTAGAGCTCTGAAGAATCTTATGATTATAAGTAGCCAGCAGGCAGTTGTAACCAGCTTTTTAACAAAAAATATTTTATATCTCGTCTCACATAGCCTAGCCCGACTAGCGTAGCCCCTGTTTCATCGTGCACTTATTATTAAGATAAAAACACACGCACATAAATTTTTACAATTAATGCTTCGAAAATTAAATTTGTACGTACTGTTTCATTAGATTCGTTCTTGGACAGACATTGTTGATTTTGTTGTTGTGTGTAATTTCGCGGAGGCTCTCCTTCCATACCTTTGGCAAAAAGCAAATGAACAAACAAATAAACATGCAGAACAGAAACTGGTTTGTGTACGTTTTTATGCAGGTGCTCATTATACTTAGAGCATGTATTCTCAAAAGTATCGCAGCGAATAGGAAAACTGGGTTGGTAGTTTTATTCCCCTCGTTCTGCTTTGAACTCAAAGGTTATTTGCATGTAAAAAACACTTCGGGTTTAGTCAAAAAAATAAATTTACCATCGTCTTTCATGTAAATTTACTTCGCTTTGAATTCCTCAAAGAACAGTGACTATTATATTAGTGGCGGTATTGTTTAGTATGGAAGCTATAGTTAGTACGGAATTGGAATGTTTTTCAGAAAATGCCGTAACGGCCTCTTACACGATGGTCACTGATGAAAGCAGAGCATGAGAAATAAAACAAATGAAATCTATTTTAAAGTAAAACGTACACAAACCGTAAATTGCAACAAAAACACCAATAACATATAAGAAGCGAATTGTCGTTAACACCCCATATATCTACGGCAAAGAAAATACATCTAGAATATTAAAATTGTCTACAAAGCCATGCCTCGTAAGGGAAACATGTTCCGACTTACTGCTTCTTTAAACAGGTCATAGGGCAGAAGTTGTTCGCTTTTACATTGTGTGTTATCTTCCTCAGCCCATCCAACCATACCTTTTGGGTTATACGAGAAATATTTTAGAGCAATTATCACTTAAAAAATTATAATTGTAAGATTCTTACAAATTATCTTGATTACCGATTTATGTCTTCTTTCGGGTATCTTTTATAAGATTTATAAATTATATAATAATCCTTTGCATCTAGTTCTAAGTAGTCTCCTTTGTACGCAAAATTTGAATTAAGTAGTTAAATGATCAGAAATTATTTATTTATCCAGCGATTTATTTGACGTATCGATCAACTTTGAATTTCTCAAGATTTTCTTTCAAATTTTCTTTTTTCTGAGGATTTAAAAAATTACCTCAATCTAAATACCAAAATTACTATTTGTTTTGCCATAATAAAGATAAATTCCGATATTAAGTACTCGTTACATCATTTTAATGGGCAATTGTTATCCCCAAATCCTCTATTTAAAGGTTTCACCATACTACATCCGCATACCATTAAGCTTATTAGCTCAGTTGCCAAGCGTAGATTTCAAATATTGATTTTACGTCCCTTGAGTCCTAAATCTACGGAGCATAAAGTAGTTCAAATTACCGGGCTTACAATTGCTTACTATACCTATGTGCCTTAGTTTGCTAGTAGCCCGGAGCTATAGACATTGTACTAAAACGTTTTTATTGAACTTCCGTAGAAATTTATAAAGGCTACTGTATAAATTTTAACAGAACATGGTAATAATAACAAAAGCTTCTAGGATTTACAGGAATTTTCCTCAAATATTTACAGCCAGATGTCAATTTAACGTCAGTACCTATAATACATTTTTTATAAAACTAGATGACAAACAACCTGACAGCCCACCTGGTGGTAAGTGGTTACCGTCACCTATATACACCTGCAATAACTAGAAAAAAACTACTTGGTATTGTAGGTTGTCATCCTGAGGCCTAAGATGAAATGCCTTCTATGCCCAGTAATTACTCTGGCTACTTCTCCCTTCAATCCGAAACACAGCGAACTGTTTCACGGTTGAAATAAGAAAGGTCTACCACCTAGTGAATGTATTGAATAACTATAGCCTATTTCATGTACGAGAAACTAATTCATCTTCTTAAATCTGACCTAAACAGATCACAAATAGAGAATCAGATTAGAAGTTCCTTAGAATTCACGACATTAGAAAGTTATTCACTACGTTTTACGTGACACAGATTTGGCACTTTATGAACACATGAAAATTCGGTAAATATACTTGTAAGCGGGCTATATACAGGGTGTACGGGGTACGCTCTCGAAAATGAAGGCAAATTGCAGCTACCCCCTTATTCACAATTGTCGAAAAAGATTCCAATATCGGAAACTTAATGTCTGTCACTTTTTATCGAGGTGCGTCAAAGCGAGACGGCATGTGGTTTTCGGAATCGAATCCATGATCCGACAGTTGTGACTAAGAGGCTGGTCATCCTTTTTCTCATTATTCTCTTTAAATGTTTGATTTTGTGCGTTGAAAAAGAAAGAAAACTATGAAAAATTATATGCTCCAAGCGGGAATCGAACACGCGTCTCCTGGGGTCCGGCCATACGCGATAACGCATCGCCACCGGAGCACTAGCTGTACCTAGGTACTTCAATAAGTGGCGAGATAAACGTTGCTATAAAAACATTAAAAAGCGGTGAAGAAATTGGTAGGTTACACCTAGTGCTCCGGTGCCGTAGCGGTTATCGCGTCTGGCCGTACCCCAGGAGATGCGGGTTTGATTCCCGTCTGGAGCATACAGTTTTTTCATCGTTTTCTTTCTTTATTAATAATTGTTACTATAAACACTTGTTAAAAATACATTTGAATGCGAAAAAACTCAGATGTTCCATAGTTACAAACAGGTCGAATACGTATTACGATTTAGAATGAAACAACGGTTGTTTTTTAGCGATTTCAAATTGTTTATCAACAAGTCGTGTTGAGGCTCACCATCTATTCACAACTGTCTGATCATAGATTCGATTCGTAAAGTCACATGCTGTCCCGCTTTGACCCACCGTGATAAAAAGTGACAGGTATACAGTTTCATATTAGAATCTTTTCCGACGGTCGTAAATCAAGGGGCAGCACTGTCGTCTGCATTCGTTTTCGAGAGCGTAACCTCCTTACTACACCCGGTATGCAATGGAAGTAATATGTTGATAACTATATAACATTTATATTAACACGTGATTGTTGCTGTTACTACATGGAAAATTAGGCCTTGTTATTTAAGCATACATAAGAAAAATACGGAGTGCCTGACCTTAGCTGTAGCTGCGTCAGGGCAGACCACGTGTTGGTAGTTAATGTTTATGTAGTCCGTCCCGCTGCAGATGGTCAATGACTTATCCTCTAAGCTCTCGCCGTGTTTGTTCAGCAGGTTGAAACTGAGCTTCGAGTCCTGTGAAATAATTTATAGACACAATACAATGACAGTAAGCGATTTTATCGCATTTGAAACCAGAGCTTAAACTTTTAAACCAATATACTGCTGCGTACGGGGGGCATATCACGAGCTTTTGAGAATTGTTTTTGCCATAACACCACCACGCTTAAGCGGTTGAGCGTTGAGGTCTCAGAGAAAATGATCTGAGGGTGAGGTAGAGCGGTTACAACAGGCACCTAGACCAATAGTAAGCTGTTGGTCCAGGTGCCTGCTGTACTTGCACTGTGACTTCCAAAGCACGGAGAATTTCGAAATTGCAAATTTTGATTGACCTACCCAGGATGGACCATGGCGAAATTTTCTCTGCTTTGCTGGACCAACAGCTTAACTTCCAAAGCAAACAGAATTTTGACATTGAAAATTTTAATTGACCCACCCAGGATCGACCATGGCGAAATTTGCTTAGTTTTCATTATCAAAAGCAGAAAGCCACTACGCCAGCGAGTACAAGGCATTTCATTAAAGACATACCTAAATAAGAACGAGAGGCCACATTGTGTATGTATCGGAACCCAAGGTAATATTTAAGTTAAATAAAAGAAGGAGCAGAGCGGTAAGACCCAAACGCTACGTTGAAAAATCGAAGGCTTTTTTATTCAGACAAACGGTCGTGGCCGTCACTGCGGTCTTGTCATTACCCTAATAGAGACATCTATTTAAGAGGTCTCGTAGTTGTAAGACAAAGTTCCAAAATGTGGATGGGCAACGCTATTAATATAGGTAGATCGTACTTATGGGGGTAGGGCTTAGAGTATTAATCTGTAAAATGGCGTTATACATCTGGAGGTCTATAAAAATTGAAACATCAATTGTGTCTGGACTGGAATCTGATGCTTGACAGGTCAATATACATGGCATTTTGAATTATTAGGTATTAGGTAATACGTATAACGTATAGGTAGTCACGGTCGACTTACGAAAATATATTTGATAGCTAGTTAATGGCTTATTGTTGTTATCGTTATTATTGTTATTGAAACCTTTTAAAAATAACAGCTAAGAACCATCTCAGGTACTCAGTTTTAGATTTAAATATTATTTATACATCTTAAATAAAATATCACGCTACTGTGGGGCATTTCTGTGGCAAACATTCAAATACAATATTTACATACGTTCAATATTGACGAAAGCTCATGACGTCATATCTACTAACGCGTTTTATGAAGCTTAGCAACATAATATGACGTAATATAACAAAACAATGTGTAATAGCACCATCAATCTGCATTTTAGACGAATAAGCTGTTTTTTCATAGTTCTAAAGAGCAAACAAGTCTAAACTGAAGTCCGATAAATTATTCTTTATTTGTAAGTTGATGGATTTTCTAGATCGAAAGGAAGCCTTTGTGTTCGTCTTGTATCCGTGAAGATTTATTTATTTATTTTAACTATGAGGATTTGAGAATTTTTGAAAATGTAGATAGATGTAACTCAAGTGATAGTATAAAGTAGCTACACCCGGCATGCTTTGCATCGCCCTTAAAGAAAAAACTGTTAGGTTTTATAAGTAATCCAGGAACCGTCGCGAGACTTCAGGAACTGAAAAGCTAAACGTTTCAATGTTGCCACGCCGATTTTAATCACGAATCATGCATGACCGAGTCACTGTTGCCCGAAAAAAATGTATACCGAAAATCACGACGTTCTAGCGACAAGTGTCATGTAAATATTCACATTCAAGGGTAAAGCTTTCTGAGCTACCGACACTGCTCTAGCACAGCAATAAACTGAAGATTCAAACACGGGCGTTCGTGATAGGTAAAAATCATTTACATGACAAGTCAAATGTCGTTTAAAGTGTATGACTACCCATAAATTTAATAATTAGAATAAAACATACCTATTACCTAGAATTTTTTCATGTTTTAGCTTTGATTTCATCACCACAAATAACCTTAATTCTATTTTTAACATGTTACGTTTTATAAAGCCTTATTCTGCAGTCACCCGGATACTGAAAGGCCTCGGGTTCGGTTCCCACCTCCAGTTATGTTTTTTTTTCTAGTATACTTAGATAGTTATCTAACCACCACAAATCAATCATATTTTTCTGGTTGCTGGGTAATTTTAGTTCTTACCTTTGGCACGCCTCCTGATCGGACATCACTGACTTGGCACAATTCGATTACGTCGCCATCCTGCAATAAAAATGATAAATTAAATAAGACATAATTTCTAAGGTATAAATTATTAGGTAAAATTTGCTTTAATGTTTTACAACATAGGTATATGTTTACAATATAAGTATGTGTTGTAAACTTTTTGGCAATTTAACTCGGAAAATATAATATTTTTTCACGCATCTTCTGACAACATTTTTTGTTCAGGAATCGAGATATACGCCTGCTACATTGACTCGTAGATTCTTAAAAAAACATTGTGTAAAAAAACACTTTAAAAATTAAGAATTTTAAAATGATTTAAATAACTTCAACATTACTTTGTTCGCTTCATCCACTTAATAATTACATAAAAAATAGAAATAAGTAAATTTTAATGATTCTCATTAACCACATTTACCTAACCTTGAATTACTTACTGAAACCATTGAAACACACAATATTTATAACAAGTCATCCTATTATGGAGGAGCTCGGTGGCGTATTGGTTTGAGCGCTCTGGTTTCGGTATGAAAAAAAAGCAACTTTCGCCATGGTCGATCCTGGGATGGGTCAATCAAAGTTTGTTATCTCGACCTCCTCCGTGCTTCGGAAGGCACGTTAAGCCGTTGGTCCCGGTTGTTTTTGCAACCGCTTTAACCCACCAACTCGCATTAGGCCAGCGTGGTGGTGTTATGGCCCAAACTCCTCATGTGTTTCTCCTATGTAGGAAGGCCTGTGCCCAGCAGTGGGACGTGTATAGGCTGGTGATGAATGATGCATGAATGATCCTATTATGTGAAATATAAATAAGTGGCAATGTATGTGTTTTCTGAATATATTTTAAACAGAAACCGTTTTTTTTTCTTTCATAATTCATTACAAAACAATGGAACTGACAATACTATACTTAATACTTTTGCAAGAATAAAGTTTCTCGACATATTTTAAAGTAGGTACGCGTATCTAGAAATTTCCAATTAATTCCAATAGACTTTCCAGTCGAGAACTTTCTTAGAATGGCATCGGCTTTAACCTAGGAAATAATATCCTTTGAAAATTTTCTTGAAAGGAAATAGGATACTGAACGCAGGATGTAATTCTGCCTGTGTGTGTGGGAAATGACTTGTTCTTGTCGCATGCAATGTTGCCAGGCACGTGCAGAGACAATTGAAATGTTAAGAAATATTTACTTGAATAGTAGCCAATAAATAGTTTTGTAACAACGAATGCTAATAGATTCACACGACAGGAAGTTGTAAATCGTAAATTGTAGTCGGAAATCCAATGTAGTCATTAGCTTCGATTGGCTTAAAAAACAGTAGGAAATGAGAAAATGATGTCAATATTTTACAAGATCTGCATCGTATTAGTAATAGGTATTAGTATTTATGTGACAGCTAAATTAGACTTAGTATTGGATAACTATTACCTTATTATCATCATAAAATTTACAAATAACTCTATATTTTCAGCTTCACATAAATAACACGAAACGTAAATAATCGTGACCTATTTACCTGTTTTCAAGGAAACGTCAATTCAATTAAAACATTTGAGCAAAATGGACTAATTTTTTTAAAGTGTGATTTCATTGGATAGAGTACATTTTAATTTCCGTTGTTTTCCAACTTTTTTAAATGTAGCTCAAGCTAGTTTCTTATTTTATCTGAATTGGTACTGTGATAAAATTGAATTAAATGGATGAAGAATAACGTTATTTATAAATTGTTCCTCGTACTCTCCTGTAAGCAGTGGACATTCAGATTCATCTACATCAATTAAGTGGTATTTTTAATACAACTGGATAACAAGCAAGCTGACGGCCCACCTGGTGGTAAGTAGCTACCGTCGCCTATATACACATGCAATACCCAGGAAAAAATCACTTGGTATTTCAGGTGCGTTGTCATCCTGAGGACTAAGATAAAATATTTTTCGTGCCCAGTAATTGCACTGGAAAGCTTTCCCTTCAATCCGAAACACAACGCACATGTTTTACGTTACGGCAGAAAAAAGAAAGGTGGTGGTACTTACCCAGTCGACCCTACATTCGGACCTACCACATAGTCAGTCTTTGATTTATTGAAAAATAACGTCGGTCTTATGAAATAAACCTGGTTGGAAAATTCAGGTAGTAAACAAAACGCAAATGATAAACATATATACATTCCACAACGATCTTTTTAAAGATTTCAACTATTCAATCGTAAACGACGTCAGTCTAAATAAGTCTAAAATAAGCTATGTATAAGGTACTTGCAAAGTAAACAAACGTGTACCTACGTTAGAAGCATGTAATAATTCAGTCTTACTTTAAAGTGAAATTTCATATAGCACCTGTCAGGGTGGCCGAAATATTATATTCATGTTAATGCGGAGAGCGGTCCAGGCGTGAGGGTTGGTCTGATATGAAATGTTTTATAGCGCTGACTTTACGACTCAGTGTAAAATTTTTATTCACAAACAGAGCATGTCCTATCTCTTTTACTCCTGCGAATTAATGAGTATCTACACATGAAACGTTTTTAACTTCTCGTCATTTTTCAGTAATTTTTGACGGCCTTCTCGATACGGTCGAGTGGTCAGTATCTCTTTCTATTCAAACAGAGGTCCCGCGTTGGAATCCAGGTAACGGCAGACGTTTTTAAGAATTATCATATGAAGTATGAAGCTGTACTTATACAGTATTATATTTTAAGCATTTATTAATAACTTCTCAAAAGGAGAGATCGCTATATGATTTTTCAAACATAAAATAAATGTAGGTATACATAGATTTATCCATCTCATGATATCAACCTTCTAATATGAAATGCGTGAAGCTGTGTCAATGTGTATTTGAATAGCAGCGTTTATATCTTATAGTGAATATAATAGGTGACCTAGTTTAGAACTGGGTAGCGGGCTATACAAGTTAGATCAAGTTTCAATCTAGATTGCTGTCAGTTGCATCCGTTGAGTAACACAAAGTAAAGGGGGAGAGAGATATATAAGTATTTGATTGGTACCTTTTATAACAGCTGACAAAGATAACACTTAAGTTTTAAGAGTCTCTACAAAACATCCAAGCAACTCATACAATTTTATCCTGTCCGTCCGTTTGTCCGTGTAACTAATTGATGGTTACAGCCGATTTATCCGTCATCTTTATGTAACCTAAAAAGTGATAGGTAAATATTTTTTTTATTTTCACCCTTATCTGAAAATACAAGAATATATATTTTCAGATAAGGGTGCTGAGCTCAAACGTACTATGGGTATGGGTAATTAAATTTTGAATCTATGAAATTAAAGAATTTTAATTCTAAGGGAGGTAAGCATGGGTGCTACCTGAGGGTGCTACAATACGTTCAACAACAACGTTGCTACAAACAGAAACGTTCTCTGTTCTAATTTTAAAATGTGTGTGTTTTTAGTATTACATTCTTTTTTTAAAAAATTGGGAAACCCTAAGCAAGTCCTTTTTGTATAATCAGGTACCAAAATCATCTCAATATTGTTATGCATTTTCCCGACGAAATCAATTAATAATACCTAATACTTGTAGCATTACATAATTTATACATAATATTCATTTCTTACAATACACCGCGAGTATAAAAGGCGTCCCGTTTACAGCCTTTGTGGATTTACAAACAATTTAGATCAATTTTCAATCTAGAATTATTCAGCTGTCAAATGCACTGCGGTGATGGGTGGCGGTTCTACGAGAATATTTTGTGGTAAGTAGAGAGCGAAAAAATTGTTTTGAAATATCTACAGGCATCATTTTATTTACATAAATGTCCCGAATTTGTAAAATCATTGCTTGCTTGTTTAATTGTAAAGAAGCAATTAAGATACAGTTTACAATTGATATTATATTATCTTAATGTTAGGAATGAGAGTAGAGGTGGTGGTATTCGCTCTTACTTTTCTTTAGCGCCTTTTATCGGTGGAATTGTATCACGGAGTGCTTTGAAGATCTTATCAACCATTTTGTATCTTTTGTCTTCCCGCTCAGGAGCACGGTGCCGGTATGAAGTCATCAATTCGCTGTCTCCACCTCAACATCACGCACAAAGAAAATTTTACCTAACTGGTTGCTTTCTCAAAACTTTAAAATTCTTTACCACCTTAATATGTGTTCGGTGTGTTCCTTCTTCCTATAACAGAGTTCTTCCATAATGTATTTTGGGATAAATCGAAACATATTCTAACTTTCGAGAAAAAAATTGTGAGGCTTTTGGCTCAGCGCACGTGATAATTTTACCTATGTTTCGGAATTCGTGAGAGAGTCCGTTACACGAGTACAGGTTACAGTGTTGGAAAGACTTAGGTCTGTACCTGTTTAAAGTTCTTACTATTTATTAGATTCTAAAGTACGTGCAAGACAAATATTTCACATTAAAGTTACCTCAGATGCCGTCGTCGTTTATTCAGTAAATTATTAATAAAAGTAAAACCAAAGATAAAACAATGAAATAAACATTGCTAGTAATTAGAGATGCCGCGTTTAAGTAACCACTTACCACCAGGTGGGACGTTAGCTCATTTGTCATCTAGTTCTAAGAAAATAACAATAAATAAACAAATCTATTGCGGAATAAATTCTTCCTAAAAATGGAAGGCTTGGGCTAGACTAGACCCTAAACTAGAGATTTATACATAGAGTAGAGATATGGGCTACTTGCCCATATTATTTTACACATATTAGATGTACTTTGTAATTTATGTAAGTTCATAGCTATTGGGAGAGCGATATAAAATAGATAATAATATACTATGTGTGTAAAGGCTGTAATTTATGTGTGTAATGACAAATCTTACTAGAACCAGAGACCAAAATATTTTAATAGATATCAATAAAAGTGAATTAATTAATAACTGGAAAACTAAATATGACGGAGACACGAGACCGTGTAGTAAGTAGACTTTACCCTGCGATTTGCTTCAAAGTTCAAATAGTTCTAGTATTATGTTTTGTGACAATGTAATCCTCTTTCCTTTGTGAGTTTGGACGGTTGATATTTAATTATGATTGAACAGGTACCTACACTTAGTACTGCCGTCTATTAGCCAAAGGGTGCAATGTTGACTTAATAACACCTACATAAAACCAAAACTCCCTTTACTTATTTATGTTCCTTTGTATAGATATTAGAGCGTTTAATTAAATGACTTTGCTCAAAGAGAATTGTTTAGGTAGACAGATAATTGAAAACATTTTCAAATTATATCTAAGTTTTAATTGATTACATTAGAGCAAAGATACCTATCCTGGCCGAAAACAAAAAATGATGATTTACCCGTCAAGAATCAAATTCCAGACCAAATTGATTTTTCAATTGTCATAGAGCTCCACATGTATAACGCCGCTTAACAGATTACAGAAATTACTCAGGCGATAATGGATAACTACCGTGTTTTCTGTCTTTTTGTGCGCAAGTAGCAGAGAGAATGATTATCGTACGGAGGTTTATTACGAAATTCGGCACGTACTTATTTATCTGAATTTGGACCTAAGTAGTAAAATATTTAAAAACATTTTACTATTACTATTAAACATTAAACTAACTTTTAAAGTGAATTTTGCGTCTATCGTGATTTTGCAAAATTCTTATGAAAAAAAAATTAATACAAATAAAGAGAAATGCTAAAAATAGTGTCCTAGAACCGATACTGCATCGACATCGACCGATCAGATACATTTTAAAAAAATCGTTAGTCAGCGCCATACTATCCTAGTAGTAGGTAATGCTTCATGTTTAGTTATAATTAAAACATTAAGGGAAGGTAAGTGAAAGTCTAATTTCGCTATGCTAAAACAAAGATTCATAATTTTCGGAAAATATCAAAACTAGAAAAAAGTAATTAAAAACCGACTTCAAAACACTAAAGAAAATAAAAACTTCTCGTATGAAAAGTTTTGTGGAGTGTTTTTTTGAGTCGGTGCTTCAATCAATCAATCAATTTACTTTCAATTCTGTCTGGAAATAGCTGAGCACCCACCAATTCCAATAAATACCTTTTCATGAGATAAGTACCTAACTTTAATATTTGTTTTTCGTTTTAGTGTCGGTTTAATTTTTTTGAATTACATACTTACTTTTTTATTTCTTCATTTATAATTTATTTAGGTAGAGTTTACCTGCATGCAAACATTGAAACCAAATGCATAATCACATGTTTTAGAATATCCTTAATTTTATTTTTAACATTATTAGAAATGTTTGAAAAATATAAATGTTATGTACTTATTTTTCAAACATTTATAGAAAAATATCTAAACTAGAAAAAAATCACGTCCTATTCAATCAGAGATCAAACCCGCCACCTGTCATAATCCGGGTGACTCTACCAAGGACTTCTAGTTTAGATATTTTTTTGTACATAAATAAAATAAAAATGAAATAAATAAAATAAAATATTACGCTGTTAAGCCAATGACATATTTTCTTAGTGACTGATCTACACTTAACTCTCTGTATCAAAAACTTCTGAACCGATTTTGCTCAGTTCCCTAAAGTCCAAGGAAAAAAGAACTTTTGCAATCCGACTTATATAGTTTTTAAGATTTAGTATAATTTTATAGACATGCAATGCTTTTATGAGACATCATTATAGCAACCGTGAGCATGTTAGTCCATCTTTAAAGAGCACTTGGAGTTGGAGCTTCTTGAAGAAATAGCTCGTTAGCGTGTGAAGGTCGCCCTTTACAGCTGAGAACTACGAGTGTTATGGAGAGGTTTTCGGCTTCTGTGCGAGACCAGTTGTTATGGAAAATGAGTAAGAAGGTCGCTATTGTGGACATTGTTGAATATTCTTACAAACTTTATTTACGTAGACTTTTTTGTGAAAAGTTAAATAACAAGCACCGAGTATGTCTGTATGTTATGATGTGATGTAATATGTGTATGTAATGATTGCTAGATTTATTTTTAATAATAAAAGTTCGTACGTAATAGTACGTATTAGTAACAGTTAGATATTTTTATTGAACTTATGAAGAAATACTGAACTTGTTGAACAAAACAGAATATGATAAAATATATGAGAAAGGAGATGTTTCACAACCGGACAAGTACCTATATGTACAGTATCTCAAATAAGAGGAAAAATCACCTGAATCCGCGAAAAATACTAATAATTCGTTTTCATGCATAGTTAAAATGTACAAAAGCTAAATTTTTTTACGATTTCACTATTATTCAATATGGCGGGCGATGTAGAGACATACGCGCCATGATGAATATTTGGCTGTGTTGCAGTTATTTCTAAAAAAAAATATTGTTTTGTACCACGCATAAAGTAGAATTAAATATATTTTTTATTCCAGGGTACAGTGACCTGGCCGGGTCTTTTAAAAACATCCCTTTTTTATTAAACTATACATTACAACAAAAAAAATATAACAATAAGATTGTAAGGGTACAAAAGTTGGTCGTGTGGACTAGGATGAGTGAGATTCTTATACAGTGTGGGCCCTGTAACTATAAATCATGTTTTATTTTAACTTTTAACGGGGTAACTCTTGGCCTTCAACTCACCTGATGGTAAATGAAGATAAGGCCGAAGATGGAAGCGAGTTACACCCGGATTCCTTAACCACAGAGGAACTGGCTATCTCACCTCTAATTGCCAGAACACAACAATGCTGTTATCATTATTGTTATGGCGGCAGACTCAGGTAAGCTAGCCAGGCGGACTTGGAAAAGCCCTACTACCAACCAAACCAAGCAGAAAATTTCTGCCCCCACGGGAATCGAACCCCGGACCTCTAGATCTGAGGCAGGTGGTCTCAACCACAAGACCACAAAGGCGGTTAAATTGTTATTGTGATAATAGAGTTTTTTAAAAACTTGAAGGGTTCCTCAGTACCCTTGGTCTATCTACCAGTATCAAAATTTAAGTACGTATGTACCTACGCGATAAAAATATTATTAGAGACAAAGAATTTCCGGCCATAATTCTTTACTCACTTATAAATGACTTAAGATGTCATTCAAAGTGGATCTTGTGGACTTCATCTCAAAGGCAAAGGGAAGTCCTTGGAAGTACGTGGTTTCTGGCTTAAGACATCCCATAATCTTAAAATAGCATCAGACTTGACTGATACAACCTTGAAATCTGTTAATTTAATAAGGGGAGAATATCAAATAACTTTTTTCACGTTTTTCTTGGTTCAAGCACGGTCTTCGAGTGCTTGGGATCGAGTGCAGCCTCGTTAACCTTGGCCTGAATCACGCATCGGTGTCAACTCGCTGGTGAAATCATCCGCGATAATTCACCAAAGGGTTGATTGGATGTTCAACGCTTTATTCCATTACGGTGTTTGTGATACCTAAGTAAGTAGGTACCTACTACTATATAGATCAAATAGGCTACGAAAGTGTTGAATGTATATCATGTATATCATAGATATAATTTAATAAGATACATATTGTAAAAATGAAAAAAAAACAGGTTTTATGAGCATAAGGAATGAAAATTTTAAATCAACCCCCTCTCGAGGGGTGAGGGGTGCGCCCCTCACTGGGGTGATTTTTGTCCATGAAATTAAATGTATATCGCGCAGGTAAAATATCAAAAGCTGCATCCCTAACACATTGTTTATGTAGAATAACTGTTAAAATGTTTACGCTATGGAAATATGCAATGCGTAAAAAATACTGCTAAAATCTCGCCTATTTTGTAATTCTGGTGTTATTCAGCGTGGAATTTATCGGCATGACGTGGTAAGCGGACCCTCCATCGGCAGGGTCACGTAAGAAAAGCATAACTTTTTACTAGGGCGTAAAATTTACCTTGACTTGTGAATTGTGAATAGACATACCTAAGTTATTTTACTGCAGCGGAAAAATAAATATTTCCTACCTACTTAATTAAAATTATTAGATACTTATAACAGCGCATTAAAATATTTAATAATACACATTCCAATATCTACAATACAAATATAAGTACTTTATTCCACACAAAAAAAACATAACAAACCAGAGAAGGAAACAAATACTATAAAAGGCGACTTTATTGCTAACATGAAATCTCTTCCAGGCACCCTAGGGTGATAGTACCTAATAAAAGGAAATGACAACAGCACCCGTACCACCATCTTGTATCGCGATCTAGTTTAGGACCTAAACTGAGTAGAATCGTTATATTCGTACTACGACGCTATCCACGACTATGACAGCGATGCAGTTTAGGAATGCAGTTTAGGAACCAATACTGAACCAAGCGGAATATGAATCGCTTTTACAAAGATGGTGGTAAAGCCCCTGAATTAGTTCAAGAATATAGAGAGATAGATAGGTAGGTAAGTATATACATAATATATAGGTATGCCCTGGACAGATTGCAGCGACGTGCTGTCCGTATCGTTGGCGATGTAGAGGCCACCAACAACCTTGAGCCTCTGCAATTGCGTCGAGACATTGCGTCGCTTAGCGCCTTCTATCGGCTATATCACGGAGAGTGTTCTGAAGAGCTATTTGACCTTATCCCACCTTCCCCCTTCCTACTCAGGAGCACGCGTGCCGGTCTTCGGAGTCATCAATTCACTGTCTCCACCTCAACATCACGTACAAAAAAATTTAGTAGCTCTTTTCTTTGTCGAACTTTCAGAACTTGGAATTCTTTGCCAACATGTGTTCCCTCCTTCCTATAACATGGGTTCCTTCAAAAGAGGCGTGAAAAAGCACCTTTCGGGCCGGCAAGGTGGAGGCAGCTAGAGCAGTGTCTGAACTGCACTAGCTGTCTTCGCATATGGACTCTTCTTACTGCTCACATCAGGTGGTGTTGAGTCATTTGTCGTGCTTTGTATAAAAAAAAAGGTAATGCAAATAATTAGATAAAAAAAATATATTTAAAAAAATAGAGCTATGGACGTAGGAAGTAATTCGTAGTTAATATGAATTTTAAACGACTTCAAACTAATCCCCTTCTCCTTATAATGAACGTTACATTTTACGGGATTTTATGGGTTTTACTTTTATACGACTAGTGTTTTTTTAAACTTACTTACGAGATTTTTTTATAGGACAAGGATTACAAACGGTAAGCGGGTACCGCCGTAGCTCCTAGACGCTTGAACCTCGAAAATATTTTGTTAGCCACATTTCTTCATATAAATATTAAAGCGGGCAAGCAAGAATACGGCCCGCATCATGGTATGTGGTAACCATTAGCTTATCTAGGCGTTTGTAAAACCAAAGGTGTAGTGGGTAAGGAGACAAGTTTGCCTGCTTTTAACCCTAAGGTTAGGTACTGAAATAGCTCTGGCAATGATCGCAGAAACACGACGCATAAAAGTATTATTATTTGTTTGTGATCTTCTGCATGATGCAGGTGATGAATTCGGAAATACGCCGCAATGGTCAATGACACACCAAATAACTTTAAAAGGACCAAAATTCATCTCATGAGTATTTTTATAAGTTAGAGATTAGATTAGCGTTTAAATCACTTTGGATTTCTTGTTCAGTTAAGACAATAAACCGTATTTAGTTTTCTTCTTCTATATCGATTTAACTAAGAACTATCAAAACATAAACAACAAAAAAAAGCACTAAATTAGGCAAATGTAAAGCATCTTTCAGGGTAACGATTAATTATCGAATTCATTGAACTACTTATTCAATCTTACAGCGATATTCAGTCCATTTAAAAGAGTTGAGATACTGTGAATACCCTCGTTAAGAAAGTTTGAATGGATTACCTGTAATGTTAACGATTCCCTTTGCATCAGGGATGCCCCTTCGCAGAGTTCCGGCAGATTTATTCTAGTAATGTTAAACTTGTTTCAAAGTTTGTGGACATTTGGGGTCCAAAAAGTTTACATAAAGTTAAAATGGAAGTGAGGAGCACATTAAGATTCCCTAGACAGAAATGGCGATGTACGAATATAACCTAGACAAAAGGGTCACGAGCTAACAACAGCTACAATTGCTGAATTTGGTTAAGGTTTTTTTTTGGTTAAGGTGGAAATCAGTAGTCGCAATGCACTGCATTTTAGGCAGTACATAAACCTTGAATTTACTATGTTTAGAAGCTTTGGCACTGAAATATAATAGGTGACACCGGGAGCTGTAGCAGGCGCAAGTATTAACGCAAATTTAGCCTAGTAAAGTAACAAGTCTAGTTTATTTCTACTATATTGGACTTAACCTACCCTTTATGACGTTGTGTATTAAATGGACACATTATGTTGTTTTATACATAGACAGTTTTCCGTCGGACTGAGTAGGTACATGACGTGGTCATTTTTAATTATTTTATCCTTTTCAGTTTTTTGAAGTCGGTTTTAATTTTTGTTTAAAATTTTTTCTTCTATGTACTTTTTGTTATCTTTATCCAAAATTCATTCTAGGATATTAGTTTTCTAAAAAAAATTTTTTTTTACTTTTAATAAGTTGTAGTTTAGTGTCGAGGGCCGAGCTTTAAAAAAATTGTGGGGATAAGTAGTAGCATGTTAAAGTTAATAAGTTGTCTGCCATTAAACTTACTTTTGAAAAATAAGACCAAATATATTTAAAACATTTAGACGAGCTATAAACTAAACTAAAAAAAAATTATTTTTAAAACAAAAAATTTGATACTAAAACACAGCAATAAACTTTTTAATCGTAGGATATAAAACAATAATTGTTGGGCTAGCCAACATTTTTGTTTTTAATTAAAATCTTAGAAGGATTTTACTTTTAACAACTCTTCTAACCTGTTGTATTATTATTCTGTTCTAAGAAGTCTATGTAATATTGTAAATATCTGCATAGCAGCAAGACTCAACTTAGTCCAGTCGAATTAGGGTTTCACCTCGGAATGAAACATTTGTATAAACCTTTATTTTGGCATTATTAATGTTGTCTTTAAAATATTATAAGGTCTGTGACCTTATAATATTTTTATGACAACATTGAGAATCACACGTGTGTGAGCGTCCTAAGATATTCAAGGGTAAAAAAATGATTTGATTGATTAAAAAAATAATTTGGTCTCGCACCCGTTCGCTCCGCATCCCCCTTTGCCTAAATGTAAGTACTATTGTCACTAATCATATTAATATTGTAAAAAGAGTGTCGGATGATAAATAGCGGTATCCGAAAAAACCTACGTTGGCGTGTAAGATATAAAACTGTCATGAAACTCTTAATAAATGAAAGAAAATCTACAAGTTTATTGCACGGAACTAAAACAACACGTCGGAGTAAAGTAGCACAATCACACTAAAATTAAAGTTACAAAAGAAGATAAAAAAAACTTAAGCGGAGGGCCACAGCGTACGTTGAAGCGGACGGCGCGGCGTGGAGATGCAACAGGCACGCACAGTAGTGGCGCACGCGGCAGTGGCGGTGGCGGCGCGGCGTGGAGGTGCAGCAGGCACGCGCAGTAGTGGCGCGCGCGGCAGTGGCGGCGCGGCGTGGAGGTGCAGCAGGCACGCGCAGTAGTGGCGCGCGCGGCAGTGGCGGCGCGGCGTGGAGGTGCAGCAGGCACGCGCAGTAGTGGCGCGCGCGGCAGTGGCGGCGCGGCGTGGAGGTGCAGCAGGCACGCGCAGTAGTGGCGCGCGCGGCAGTGGCGGCGCGGCGTGGAGGTGCAGCAGGCACGCGCAGTAGTGGCGCGCGCGGCAGTGGCGGCGCGGCGTGGAGGTGCAGCAGGCACGCGCAGTAGTAGAGCGCGCGGCAGCGGCGCGCGTGGTAGTTGCATGCGAGGTAGTAGCATGCGAGTTAGTGGCATGCAAGTTAGTGGCATTATGAGTTTGATACATAATTTATATAAAATATTAATACATGAGTCATTAAAATAAAACTTCAGATCTTCATTCATTTAACATCATTATTTCTCTCTGTTGTGCATATCGTTATGCTAAGTATACATAAAATACATAATGTGCCTATGTGTTGTAACAAATACCTACAGCGGTAATGCGGTGAGGCAATTTAAGAGCATCATGGCGATCAATCATTTTGAACCTAATTGCATGATCGGCCTTTCACGACCTAACAATACAAGTAATACATCTTACACGCAGTATACACAATTGGGATGTTGCCTAAGTTTGAATTTGGAGATATTTTTCACAAATTCGGAAAATATACGCTACTGGTACCCATAAAAACAATTCAAACTTATAAGATATGGAATATTGTTGAAGTTGTACTGTTTTGAAAATTAAAATATAGTGATATTTTTCTTCCAAATATTTATCAAAAGTGTTAATGATATTCGATTGCTGACATCAATTAAAACAACTATTATTATGACAACTATCAATACATAGTTATTATCAATTTGGTCAGTATGCCCATACATTTCTTAGTAATATGGGAACATGTGACGTCAACTGTTCCGTAGATTTTCTATGGAGAGTTTTTGGACGATGCGCCGCAACACATCAAACATACCACTATATCTGTGAAACTATTGATCTTAGACATACTATTTCTTTTGCAATATTTCTTTATGAGTTATAAACTTCTTATTTATGAAATAAATAAAAAGTTGTCAACAAATGTCATATCATTATATGACTCACACCTATATTTTGAGAATATATTAAATGTGATTGTTCACTTTTGAAAAAACCTAGCAGTTTCCGAAAAGAAGATAGTCTATTTATGTAAAAATCCTATCTATGTATAAAGCATTATATGTCAGTATGCCATTGGGATATTCTTACCCAGTGCACAAATATTTAAGCCAAAGGTTGTACAGAACTTACCACACGAGCTTATTAACTTCAGCGATAAAGGTACGCCCAGGAAAATTAGTTTTCATTTTCACGCACGCTGCGAACGGTATACTGTAGGGATAGGGGTAGCTCTAGCGACTTATTGAAGTATATATTTTTTTTCTTTATTTATTTGACAGGTTTATATTTTCTTTTATTAAATTACTATCATACATAGGGATTATTGTGAAAAATAAGCGGATTATTAGCGAATAACGCTTTACTCAAAAGAAAGATCAGTGTTATGGAAATACTAGGAAGGTACGTGTACCTTTATTTTTTTGAAAGATATCGTGCTTATTTTTTGATAATATAATAAAAATAAAGTGAATAGTTATAATTATATTAGTAATAAAGAACATTATTACAGAAAGAAGCAACAGTAGGTATACCTGCAATCAATAGTTGCAGCAATATGTTCAAGGAGCTATTACAAATTGCCGAAAAAGGCTCCATAGAAAATAATGCCGAATAGTGACGTCACGTCACGAACCAGAAAAGGACTACGTACCAAAATTATGTGCTCATGGAAAACGTATGATGGATGTGTTTTTCATGATTAGCGTTGCCATAATAAAAGTTATCTATCACTAATCAAGTCCAGTATCTTTTAATATTTATTTTGCCACTTTTTGTAAATATTTAAACAACATTATGACGACCGGCTGGCCGAGTGGTCTGTGTCCCTTGTTATACACGCTACTCGGTCAGGGGTCCCGGGTTCGAATCCCGGTGGGAGAAAATTTTTGTATGATGAGTAGGAGTTCAAGCGTCATGGATATTTATATGTTTATTTAGTATATTTCTAATATTTATAAACATCATTAGCAAACGGAGAAATTATTATCATTATTTCTTCGTTATCCAGTATCCATAACACAAGTTCTTAATTATGCTTACTTTGGGCTAGATAATAGGTGTGAGTCTGTGAATATTATTATTATTTCGATATCATAAAAAAGAAATATGCTTACTAACCTGTCAAGCATCACATTCCGGATACAATAGATTTTTTAATTGTCCTAGACCTCCAGAGGCATAACGCCGTTTGACAGCTTAAAATAAAGCTTGTTGATTTACAATACTCATAGCCTACTATTTTCAAAATATGTGTGAAAATCCTGTATTTCCACTGGTAGGAAGCATCGATATTGTACCTTATTATGTGCAATACAGTTTAAATTTACCTAACATTATTTATTTAAATAATTTTAAATAAGAATAAGGTGGCACCCCTAGACAAAAAAATATCGTTCGGCACGTTTCGCAGCGGGGTGGATGTGCAATTGCCGAAAATAATTTTCCTGTTGCTCCGGATTATGAATGTTTACTATACTATTTTCTTTTATGCTTATGATCTCACGGATGACTGAACAGTAGGGTTAGGACGTAAGAAAACTTGGTAGAGTCACCACCACGATCAACTGTTATATATTTCAGTGTAATTCGATTCAAGTGACAAAATTTAGACTCAGTAAAAGTAGCAAACATTAATTCTATGATTAAAACGCTGAAAAGATGACAGCCCAATAACCAATTATAAAATAAGCCAAGTCTTTATTGTCTAAATTTCTAAAACATTATTATAACATTAACGATTTCAGTGTAGACTTATGCCGCAGCCGTCTGGTTAAATCAGCCACCCAATTGGACGGCTAGCCCGTTGATGAATGCCGGCAACTTTATAGGATTTTATTCTTACAATAATTAAATCTATATTACTCGTAAGTAGATCATATATATATTGCAAAAATATTATCAAAATTAACTTTAAGCTTCACAATATAGCCCTTCAATCATATTACATTCATTTGTGTGAGCACAAAGGAGAAAATTGTAAGAGCGAGAATATAATAAAAAAATTTCGTAACATTTTTCATAAAAGAGCCTGGATTACAACAGAAAGGAAAAGACATCCTTTGAACGGGGTTTTCTTACAACGAAAACAGTAACAAAATTTGAATCCCAAGCACGATCGTAACAAAGGAAGCTTTAAATACCTTTCTTTTTTAATAAAATATGTTTAGTGCATTAATAAAACAATAATCTTTATGTATTTGGGACAGTATGAAAAAAATAGAAATTTATTTGAATAACTTCATTTTCTATAATAAGTAATCTGCTTTTCTTAAAAATTTATTTGGACTAGCACTTCAATTTGATCTAGATTATTAATTCAACGTCTTTATGGTTTACAATCATTTGCGAACACACTATAAGCTTGTCGTTCAATAATCTGACTTATTGTATTGAAAATAATCACTTCTCAAATTAACTATATTGTACGTTCCTTTCTTGGTTCATAAAAGGAGCCTATATTACCTACTTGAACTTCGTATCTCCTCGTAAAGTAATTACAAAGAAAGTAGAAAAGTGTACCTAGTGTATAAAATAAAATTAGGCTGAAAAAATTAGTCATTTATAATCTCAGACTACAGGTAGAGTCGATATGGATATATTTAGTAGTCTGCATTTCACGTTTAATTACAGGAGAAAAAGTAAAAAACTAAAACACCGACTAAAATTAGGTTTAATTGTCTTTTAAGCGTTAGAATTGTAACACCTGGGTTTTTGTTACTTTGTTGCTACTAACAACAACACTCTTCTGTCTGTTTGATCTTTAAAGACAACGTGTTCCTTGAAAACATTTGTTAGACCTTTTCTCGGAACTTTAAAAGTGGTTTTACAAATTGAGTTTTTCATTGACTCAATTTTCAATTACCTACCTGGAATTTATTATATTTCACCGCATTGAAAAACATTGTTAACTAGTAATATAATAATAAGCACAGGCTGAGCTATGAAGCGATTAAACCACCACAAAAAAAAATACAATTATATGAAGAGAAACATACTCGGCCGCCACCACATTAAATAGATCCCTATAAAAAGGCGTTCCAGTAAAAATACGAAATAAAGAAGTTTGATAACAATTAACATTAACAAGTAATTTATTTTATGATCGAGAGTCACTCGAAAGTTTTATGAGACGGAAAATACATGCGTGTTCTCAAAGTTTTGATAGGTTTACACATTTAGGTTTGGAATGCAATCGAGGACATTAAGCGTTTTAAATCATTTATCAGTTGAAAATTTATATGCTAATGATTTGATAAATATTTTTAACTCATGAGAATCACATGAGAAACATATGTATACAAATTTGTGTACAACAGCTGTATTAGAATAAACTAATATTCTTTTTTCATAGTTATCTACCTGATTTTCTTACTTTATGTGTAAAACCAATTTATTCAACTGTGAGTTCTATACCACGTTAATAAGGTGCAACGTGAATCAGTTTTCTAATGAAGCCTGTCAGCTCAAACGCAGTTTAATTAAATATTCTTTGCCGTGTAACTTTTAAAAGATTTTATAAATTTCCACGAACAGAACAAATTGTACACTTAATGAAATTCTTGTACGTAAAATGGAAAAAAATATCGTCAGAAGAAATGTAAACTTTAAGTACTAACGGATTTAACGAAAAACACTTCTCTCTGAAGCAGATGTAAGAAATTATTTAAGTAATTAATAATTAACATATTGCATTATTTATGCCTTGTTAAGAACGACAGGAAAATTTCAATGAAAATTGTGACTCTTCCCAAGTAACTCAGCTTTTTCGTTGCATGTTTTATTCTGTGTCGAAATTATATTTCATTTCGAGTGGAAATGAATGCGGAGTAGGGTTTAAAAATAAAAAGAATCTCAGGAGACTGCAATTTCAAAATCCCTACTGGTTTCAGCGGCTCATCTTTGCGCATTTATATTCAGGTGTTTTCGAGTGACGGTCGGAACGTATTAAACATGCATAGCATCGTATAACCTTGGGGAAATAAGCATATTATTATCATGGTTATTTGTGTGCTACTTTTGTTACTGTAAGTATTAAATTATTAATTTCACAGATTATGCAGGATGAAATTAAAGACAGACAAAATAATTGTCTTCATACTTAAAAAAAACGCAGATAGATAGTAATAAATATGTATTGATAGTAGGAGTGTAGTACCTGCCTACAATATATCCTGAAGTCCTTGTTAGAGAGGGTAAAATAAGCCAAAATAAAATCAGCATAGCGCAACAGATCTTATGTACCAACAAAATATACGTGAGTAAGCAATTACTTATTGAGAAAGTGGCCGAAAATATTTAGATAATAATAGATATTATAGATTTTGAAGAGATTCACTGATAAGAGAAGTATACTCGTAGAGCCATTCCCCGTGCGTGATGATCGTCATAAATCGCCTTTGGGAAATTTGATGACGATTCCAAAAAAATTTTTGCCGCGTGAAGCAATAAGTACTTTACTTACTTACTTTAAATATTTACTTATTATGAGACTGATGCAGCAACGAATCACATAGAACTATCGGTCTTTCTTTACAGGACAATAGGCTCAGTCAAAGTACAGATATGTAAATTATATGTAGTTAAGTGTCACTTATCTAAATCACCAATGCCAGCAAACTAGTTGCACAATCATTATTCGATATACAGATGATAGCAGATGAAGCCGAAAAGTTATTTATCGCAGTCCATTTACGCGGAGGCCAATTGTGAAATTTAGCAACGCTGCATTCAGTTACATACTTGAACAGCAACACAGAACATACGTCAATTGGGATGTTGCCTAAGTTTGAACATGGCGCTATTTTTCATAAATTCGAAAAATATACGCAAAAGTTACCCATAAAAACAATTCAAACTTATAATATATGAAATATTGTTGAATTGGGTCTGATTTGAAAATTAAAAAAATGTTTATATTTTTTTTTCAAAATTTAACAAAAATGTAATGTTATTAGATTGCTGACATAAATTAAAACAACTATTATTATGACAACTACTAATAAAAACATACTTAATACATAGTAATTATTAATTTTGTCAGTACGCCCATACATTTCTTAGTAATATGGGAACATGTGACGTCACTTGTTCCGTAAATTTTCTATGGAGCGTTTTTGGACGACGCGCCGATACCACTATATCTGTGAAACTATTGATCTTAGACATACTATTTCTTTTGCAATATTTCTTTATGAGTTATAAACTTCTTATTTATGAAATAATAAAAAAAATGTCAACTACCCTATTACAGAAAATACATTCTGTGTCAAACTATATGAATAATCATCGTCATAGCAGCCCTTGATGTGTACGTCTTCAAATTTCTGTTTCTGTCTGTCTGATGCTACATATACCTATCCAGTTTACTTCAGCGTGCTGCCCTCTTCGGTGGTTGCCCATTGCAATGGGTATTAGCGCGTAGTTGTCACTATAAGGCTCAATTCCCACTGAAGGAGCAACGGCCGGCAGCGGCTGTAATAGCAAGTGACTGACCACGGAGCCGCAAGGAGCAGTGCGGCGCCGAGAGGTTCGTGCAGCCTCGCGGCGCCGCGCTAATAACTGTGAACTATGTATGTAATAATCACACAGATAAGATTCAAAATGATTTGTAATGATTTGCCTCAAAAAGCCGCTGCCGGCCGCTGCTCCTTCAGTGGGAGTTCAGCCTAATACTCTTCTTGCATAATGGCCGTAGTCCATTCTAGCTATGTATATGCTCTAACTTTTAAAGTCTGGTTTTTAGAGTTGACCATGACCATATTTTTTTTATCTACTTGATGGTCAACTCTACAAGACCAAAGCTAACCACCTTGTTATAGATTTCGATTTTCAAATTTACACAGCGTAAATTACGTTCAGAGGATCTTAGGTTGAAAAGTATATGAAACAGATATTGGTCGACATAAAATTAACTACAAAAAGGGCACAGAATTGAATTCGAGCAGATTTTAATGTAGAATTGCATTAAATAAAGAGGCTTATGTCAGAGGAGACAGTATGTAGAGCTTTAGTAGAGCTGTAGATATTGAAGTACATATAAATTAATCAAGTACTAATATATCATATCAGGATTATTAGTCGATAGAAAGCGAGAAATTTCTATGCTGAGTACATAGCTAAACACCATTTTATTTGAACAGAAGTGGAAACTAACATAGCGGACTACGAAGTCAGAACTATACAAACAGAACCTGAGTTGAAATTAGTAATTTCGCTGTTTGCGTTTTAGTTCAGTGCAAAGTAATAGTTGCAGAGAAAAGTTTTATGGTCAATTTAATTCGTTCTCCAGTCTGTGGGGAGCGTTCGCAAGCTTATTATAAATCGAGAAGTAAAATACCGTTATTTTGTTTCTCAAATATAACGATACCGAGTATTCTGTTAAGTTCAGCATGCCTTTCATAAATAATATACTTACTTTCTTTTAAGTAATTTCTTTATACAGAATGGTGCCATTAATACGACAATAAATTGAAACATGGGCTATATTAGTTTATAGAAATGGTTTGCCACTTTCAAAAACATCTTATTCATATAATAATTTCATGACATTTGCATAAAACAATATACTTAACTTGTTGCATCATTTCATTGAAATGTCATGACATTATCAAATGAATAAGATATTTTTGGAAGTGGCAAACCTTTCTATGAATAGCCCATGTTTTAATTTATTCTCGTATTGACGGCACCACTCTGTATATTTGTGACAGACTTGTCATGCCGCCACCCTCGAGGGGCTATGACAATTAAAAGCCATATACAAGGTGTATCAAAAGTACTCCTTAAGCGGAAAGGGTGTAAATAGGTCCCTTGTGTAAAGTTTGTTACCAATGTATGACAACTGTAGTATGACATTATTACATGCTAAAAAAATATTTATTTTTGATAAAAAAAATCCGGTTTAGGGATACTTTTGATACACCTTGTATATTATGTCTGGAATTGGTGGCTTGATAGAAAAAAGCGCTAGGTGAATGGTGAAGTTGAGTTTAATTCCCAATAGAAGGAATATTTATGTTTATTTAATTAATACCTCTATCTACACTCTCACATTTTATCATAATTATGACAAAATATTAAGTAGACAATAAGTTTTGCTTACTGAACAGCGAAAAAAAAGCTTGTAAAATTAATAATAACAACCTATAATTATAATTAGGCACTTACATCGAACATGGATATGGTATATGTAGTACAACGTTGTACCGTTCGTTTATATTATGAAAATTTTTAGATACACGTTTTTCAGCACGACTCAGGTAATTGTATGGTCGGCACATTAATAATAGGGTTGTAATAATGTATTAGAACACTGTGAACTATCAATAAACGATAGGTACAGTAGTAGCATATTATCATAAATTTTCGCGAGCACTGCATCTTAGAAATAAAACAACTTTACGGTATTTCACCAAAGGACACTGTGTGCTCCGTATGCGTAAATTGGAATACTAATTTAATACAAATAAATAAAGAGAACTAACTGACATCTTCTAGTGAGCAAGCACCATCGCTCTAAAATCGAAACACGGTCGGGTAGAAAATATTAAAGTAGGTACCTAACATCCAATCAAACGCAACTTAATTCCAGTAAACTGGTTTTATTTCAAACAGGAGTAAAGCTTTGTAAATAGGGCAGCTACAGCCTGCGGTCAAAGTGACCGAGAATCCATTAAATCGCCAGCCAACGTTGCGACTGTGAGTCAGTGACGACCGGACCACAAACTATGTGCCGCTAACCTAGGCAGCTTTAATTAGTTCCGGACAGTTCGCCTAATCGTTTGGTAATTAACGTTTATTATACTAAGGGGTAACACCTAAACTAATAGGTAGATAATAGATAGATAAAAATTTTAATTGCATTAAAGGCACACACGTAATATAAAATCATACAGTCCATTATTTATACTTAAATCAATAATATAGTAAATAGTTTTTTTATATATACAACTAGATGACAAACAAGCTGACGGCCCACCTGATGGTAAGCGGTTACCGCCACCCGTAGACACCTGCAATAACAAGGAAAAATCACTTGATATTGCAGCTGCGTTGTCATCATGAGGCCTAATATGAAATGCCGTCCATGCCCAGTAATTACACTTGCTACCTTTCCCTTCATCTGAAACACAGCGAACTGTTTCACAGCTGAAATAAGCTGCTGACAAGCAACACACTGATTTTCAGCTATTACCCAAAGTGGTTGCGAGTGCGCATCTATCAGAGTGAAAATATTTTGTAAAGTGTATTCAGTAAAGAAATCGTATATAACCAGTGTAAGGACAATGTCACAATATCACGAATAAGTGAGCCATGCCAATCAAACAGTAACTGTGTAAAAAAAACAAAACCTACTATATGTACACTAGGGATGTTATGGATATGAAATTTCGGATCTGGATACGGATACGGATATAGGAATAATATTTTACCGGTTTCGGTTACGGTTACGGCTATGAAATTATTTCGGATTATCCGCTAGTTTCGGATAATTTCGGTTACGGATAGTAGAAAATTGAGTACCTATCCTTATCCAGTAACAACAGATCTTCATATTTAACAACGGTTGAAGTTTCAGAGAAGTAGTGCTGCCTCCTTTGGGTCAAAAGTTTTTACCGCACTGTTTACATTTTGCAGAATCTACATTGATTTCATTGTATCAATCACAAATAGGCACAAGTAGGCGGTATAAACGCGCGAAATCAAACATTTTAAATGTGATTACATTATTTCATCGAAAATGTCCAGATGAAACAAGCTTCTTTTTATATATGTATAAAGCACGACAAATGACTCAACAACACTTGATGTGAAGCGGTAAAAAGAGTCCATATGCGAAGACAGCTAGTGCAGTTCAGACACTGCTCTAGCTGCCTCCACCTTGCCGGCCCAAAAGGTGCTTTTTCACGTCTCTTTTGAAGGAACCCATGTTATAGGAAGGAGGGAACACATGTGTGATGTTGAGGTGGAGAGAGTGAATTGATGACTCCGAAGACTGACACGCGTGCTCCTGAGTAGAAATGGGGAAGGTGGAATAAGGTCAAAAAGCTCTTCAGAGCACTCTCCGTAATATAGGCGATAGAAGGCGCTAAGCGTCGCAATGTCTCGACGCAATTGCAGAGGCTCAAGGTTGTTCGCGACCTCTACGTCGCCAACGATACGGACAGCACGATGCTGCAATCTGTCCAGGGCATCGAATAGGGTTTTACTTAGGACACATTTTGCCTTTTGCCAAGATTCTAACAATCTTCTTTGAAACTTAGTAAGTAGGCACTCGTAAATAATAAGTTTAAATGTTTTCACACCGACAATCACAAAATAAATCATAAAAAATGCAAATTGTAAGAGACACGCGTGGCTGTGTGACTAGTGACGCCTCAGTTGTGTGTGACAAAACAAACAAGTACCAGTCGTAACTTGTCATTTAGACTCCGCCTTTATCCGAAACTATTCGAAGCTTTTATATTTGTATACATACTGTAATAACCATAATGCATATTATAAACATAAACTAAAATAATATTAATGTACATATATAAGTAGTAAAAAAAACTAGTGATCTGCTCTTCAATACTGTTTATCAAAAACATAAAACTTCATTCCTGTGGCATTCTCTACTACTTACTCAACGGTAAAACCATATTAAAAGGTAGAACCAGAAAATCAAACTGAATTTGAATAATTTTGAAAAACTACTCGTTTAGGTGTTGAAATAATATGTTCCGACATTGTGAGGATAGACGCTAGATGTAACACAAAAACAAGAAATTCAAAGGGTCATCCCAATTCGTCAGTAGCTCAGACGTCAGAGCGCAGTCATCCAGATCGTGAAAGCTCGCAAGTTTGGTTCCTGCTCCAGGACTGATCTATGTTAAATGCTAATATAAGGTGGTAGATTTTTAATGTTTGCTTACCTTGCCGTCACTCTTCCAGTAAATGAAGAAACCGTATTCGTCTACTTTGAAGAGGCAGTTTTGTTCCAGTTCCGTGTTGTCTTTTTCTTCTGTCCATCTGTCGAATACGGCCCCCTGAAACAATGAAATAAATTAATTACAATCATTGCTTTGTTATTCTTTGTATTTTTGGTTGTTTGAATTAATTTCGATTAATGACAAAGGCGCTGATTCTGTGGTAGATTTACAGTTGATTTCGCCTAAAGATTTTAAAATTGTTTAATGTCGCCTAATGATTATTCAGGTTGCAGCCATTTCGTCTATATCAAATAGGAGGTAATAATATCAAAGTACTCAAGTTAGTCAAGTTACTCAAGTAGTGTCAAGTTACTCTGTGTAATGACTATGACTATCTATTTGTCAAAAGTAAATAGAAAAAAAAACTATGGACATAGGTATAATATTTTACACGAAAAGTAAGAATCTTGGTATGACGTAAGCTTGTGTAGTAGTTACCTAATGGATATGTTAACCCTATATTCAAGCCGTCTCATTTGTGTTATTAAGTATAAAAAGAACCCTCGAAATGTATATCATATAGCAGAAATGGGGCATGACTAACAAATAAGTCCTTTCATAAGTTTATTTGCGTATGTTACCTATATATTTGCAAACACACAAATGTTGCATCATGATATATAATATAACCTGATTACCTACTCAGGAAGCATAATGCCTTTAAATAATATAATTTTGTTACCTATTACCGATTCAAATTAATGAGTGGGGAGTCTACATAGTTTGATAAGCAAATAACAGACATATCCAAAAAAAACTGGATGGTAAATTAAACAAAAGGAAATAAGGTGTGGACTGTATAATAGTTAGTAGGTACATAACGTACTTAATTGGCAAACAGATCACAATAACAAATTTAAAAAATCAGAGAAATTTTACAAACAACGGACATTAATGCATAATCATATGAAAAAGACAGAAAACAAACCAAATTTTATGAATAAAATAAACCAGAATTGTTTGAAACGTTAAACCATTCTGCTGCGGTATGTATGTTGACGTTTCATTCGCGGCGTTTGTGTACCGTACTGTAAAATACAACCAAATAAATTAAACAAGACCAAAGCATTGCTGACTTTGTTCAGCAAGAAAACAAAACTGGGAATTGTTAATTTCATGTTTTTTTAACTACAACAAATACAGTCCACATTAAGTACCTACAGCAGTAGGTTTGCAAAAATTGCACCTATCAACTTGGTACGAATCGATCATTCGTTTTATGCGACAAGGGTGGCAAAAATGGCAAGCCGTTACCTACCGTATCAGCCCATAGACGCTCGTAGCACCTTGGGCACTATTACTCGAGCGTTCCCTACCTTGTAAAATTTCAAGAGAAATTCACCCAGTAGTTCTAAATACATATAACATCATCTGCTTCTACTAGGATTAGAATCCGGGTCATCTGGCTCTTGAAAAAATTGCCTGCTTATCAACACTTACCAACTTTCAAATTGAAGATACAGAAGGCCGACTGTAACGGATTCCGTAGTCTTATTGAAGGATGATCCTTCACTCCAAAGTCAACCAACCCCAATGTGTTAAGCTCAACAACATACTTACATGATTAATTCCACCCACACGCCACCACAATATCCGACTTCAAAATTAACGAGAATAATCTGCCTAAAATGTGTGCGAAGTTTCGAAATTCGTTGTTGGGTACTTAGCATTAAGAAAGGAGGGAAATAAAAATACAAGGCCGACAAAATTAATGATCGAGGAAAACTGTGTTTGTTACCGTTGCCTGGAACGACTTTAATGAACCCTCGGGAATACCGCCTTAAGAATACATGCTTTTTCTATAGAATTAGGGCAAATTATTATCTTTAGTCCTTGCATGTTAAAATTACGATGTTATACCTAGTACTTGCTTATATTAAGGTGTAGGTAGCACGTTATTCACAAAAAATATATACATAAGTATCCGATGTAAATATTTTTTCACCTCACAAACTCGGAAATATTGTTTATCATTCGAAAATTTCGAAATCTGACTGCAAAAGCAAAGCGGATAGAATCACTACACTATGACGCACCTGCAATATCAAGTGCTTTTCCTTGTTATTGCAGGTGTCTATAGGCGGCGGTAACCGCTTACCATCAGGTGGGCCGCCAGCTTGTTTGTCATCTATTACTTATATTGCTTATATGTCTATTTATATTTGCATGTCGAGATTTGACAAAACACGCTTGATCTGTATTTGTACTGTACATCTTTGTAGTTTACCGTGTTTTATGGCAAATAAAAAAAATTTGTAATTTGTAATCTAGTTGTATAAAAAAATAAAATAAAATAAAAACACTCATGATACGAATTGTGACGTCACAACACAGTAGTGGCACAAAATATGCGGGTATTGGCCACTTAATAGGTATGTATGGGCGCATTGACCAAATGTATAATATTTTTGTAATTCATGCGTTTATATGCATCGTTGGTACATTAAAAATTATTATTACATTTTTGGAAAATTTCTATGCCTCACAAAATCTAAATCATACGAAAAAGTACTTTGCAAAGGTTTTTATATAGAATGGCGAAGACAATAAATTAAAACACTTTATACTTTCATTGTTATTAACATTTGAATGAGACTATAATTCCAATTTAAATAAATGAAACATAGTCTATATTAGCTCATAGAAATGTCTTGCAACTTTCAAATACAACTTAATCATTTGTTTACGAGTCATGGATGTTTATATGTTTATTTAGTATATTTCTAATATTTATATACATATTATTATCATTATTTCTCCGTTATCTAGTATCCATAACACAAGCTCTTAATGATGCTTACTTTGGGCTAGATAATAGGTGTGAGTGTTAAAAAAAAAATCTATGAAATAATGCAGCCAGTGTTATATTATTTCATAAAAATGTCATGAAATTATCAAATAAATAATACGTATCTGAATGTTGCAAAACATTTCTATGAACTAATATAGCCCATGATTTAATTTACTGTCGTAATTGTCGTCACCACCATGTATATACCTATAAAATAACAGATGGACGGAAATCCGTAACATATGTGAAAAATCCACATTTTACTTGTAGTCAACATCCCTACTAATTCTCATGAATTCTTGAAGCAGTGATAATATACCCGCGTGTATATTGTACACGAAAAGTGTGTTAATACTCATAAATTATCATCCTATTAGAAGGGCGTTAGCCTTTGGACACAACCTCTGTAATCTTGTAACTTGCTTACACGTGTAGCCATTATTTCAATATCACCGGAACCAACATGGAACCTATTATGGGAATTCACGATTGTAAAGGCCCGCATGTGCGGCACTAGTTGTTGGCAAACAATAATCCATCCTAATTCAGTAGTCAAAACAAAATGTACATTTTGACTGAGATATACGTATTTACTACGGTTTCTGGAATTCAATATTCATCATCATCATTTCAGCCGAGAGACACCCACTGCTGGGAATAAGCCTTCCCCAGGGAGCCGATCAGTCCTGCGCTGCCCGCATCCATCGGCTCCTCGCGACCCTCACCAGATCATCGGTCCACCTTGTTCCACCAACGCTGCGTCTCCCGGTACGTGGCCGCCATTCGAGGACCTTTCAGCCCCAACGGCCTCCTTGCAATGTGGCCTGTTACCTGCATTTTGAGGTTTTGCAATTCTACGGACTATGTAGGCGACCTTAGTTCTCCTGCGGATCTCATCATTTTCGATTCGATCACGCAGAGAAATCCCGAGCATAGCCCTCTCCATTGCCCTCTGGGCGACATTGAGCCTTCTTATGAGGCTCATTGTAAGCGGCCACGTCTCAGTTCCGAAGTCATCACTGGCAGCACACACGAATTCAATATTGCTATAACTTATTAGCAGATAGGACTAGTTTCAATGAGTTCACTGAAATCGGCATGGATTTTTATTTGCCAACAGCCAGTTATTTTCAGATCTTAATTTTTCGCGTACAAGTACTAAAGAGTTATAACTACATATTAGGATTCATATTGTCCGAGTGTCAGTCTGTCTGGCAAGCAAGACCCTTTTTAGCCCCCGACGAAAAAAAGGGGTGTTATAAGTAAAGGGGGGTTAAAGGGGGGTATATAAGTTTGACGTGTCTGTCTGTGTATTTGTGTGTCTGTCTGTGGCATCGTAGCTGCTAAACGAATGGACCGATTTTGAATCAGTTTTTTTTGAAAGCTGACGTGACTAGGCCATCCTAGTCACGTCAGCTTTCAAACAAAAGCTAAAAAACCATTTCTGAGCTATACATATATGTTATGGAGATCAGTTCAGGCGTTTGATGACTATCGTATCATTATCTACATGATGAAAGGGTTTGCTAACTTTCACAGATCTGATTGATTTGAAATTTGGTGTACTGCCACTTCGGTGACATTCCCATGACGTACTAACCTTAGGCTGATCCTATACCATCAAAAAGTCTGCGAGATCCTTAATTCTTCAGAAACTTATAGCAGATATAGCATGTTTGGGTTCTTATGAAAAGTAATGCGATTACCTAGTGACATATAATGCGATTTACCTAAGCCACATCTGCAAGGCGCCAAGAAAAATTAATGAAAGATGATCAATTGTTTACTTCCTATTCCAAACTGTGCGTTAACGTTTTTTTGTGAATGAGACTTTACGCTTTACTTATTTCACAAAATTTTTTACTCATAATTATATTTTGTTTGACAAAAACATTTTTGATACAAATATGCTCTATGTCATTTACACATTTTAGATAGAGGCATATTCTTTTCCCACAAGGAGGTGGATCGGGCCACTGAACTACGCGAGGCACTTTGATCGATAACCACCGTTCCTTGGCCGACAGCCAGACATAATAATTCAAAAGTGTTTTAGGCTGATCAGAAAGATTTTTTACGCATGGAGATTGATGAGTACATTTAACATGCTGGCATTTGATTTATTTTTGAGACGATTCAATATAACATATATTTTGTAATCTTAATTTTGTTAAGGGGCTTTTGTCCATTAACATGCATGTCAGCCCCTTCGTGACATTCGTAACCTTTTTGGTAACATATTGCCGCACATTGGGAACGGGGAGAATCAATGGTGCAAAATTATAAAAACGAAATATTTTGCAGCTTCAGAAGATGGTTAATTTTACTTATTGCTCTTTACTTTACTTATTAATTAATTTGTTTTATTGCTCTGATTTCAACACATTTGAGCCAGTGATGAAAACTGCTTTAGGTAGGTAATACTAGGTATACCAAAGGGATTTTTCAAGTTAAAGCATAGTTTGTTAATAGCAATCATCAATCTCATAAATATTTTATCGAGATGATCAAATAAGGAATTTCTTGTGTACCTACCCTAGACCCATGTTAATTGTAAAAATGGCTAAACGAGAAAAAAAATACAAAAGTGTGTAAATTATTGTATTTTAGAGTAGAAAATTAACGACATAGAACTGTATAAGAATAAGCACACATGGACACATTACACAAACATTTGTATGGCCTCGTTGTCTTGGTCCTGCTTGTTTGCATCATCCTAATTCCCAAGATGTAGATCTGAGTTGATCACGAATGATCGAATCACTTTGATTCGATCGCCATTCATTCACGAGTGATCGGGTCGCGAGCCACTAGAAGATTCGATCACTGTGAGATCGATCTTTACCTCTGCGCGATGTCGCGCTTGCCTCACTCACTCGCTTATTTCCGAATGATATTTTTCTTTGATTCACGCACCAAAAACACAAAACGAACAAATAAATCATAAATAAATATTGATAATACACATTTTATAATACATGTACAAATAAAATTAAGTACCTCTCAAAAGAATCGTGTACAGCCCAAAACACTCGAGACCGAACCATATGCGGGAGTCGGCTCAGAAACTCTCGAGATCCATGATTGATCATTTTTTTGGATCATTGCGACTCGATCACCAACCTAATGGGTTATGATCGTGATTGACCCGGGTCATGACCCGGGAAGTGATCGATCGACTCGGGTCTACCAGCATGGTTCACCAATAACATTATCATCACTAAAATGAAAATAATAGTATTTACTTTAGCTTCAGAACTGCTATTCGACATACAATGCACAGCAATTGACCCAACATTGTGCTGGCAAAGAATTCCAAGTTCTGTAGGACAAAGAAGCGAGGCACTAAACTTTGTGCGTGATGTTGAGGTGGACACAGTGAATGGATGACTCCGAAAACCAGCACGCGTGCTCCTGAACAGGAAGGGGGAACGTGGGATAAGGTCGAAAAGCTCTATAGAGCACTCTCCGTGAGAAAGCCGTTAAAAGGCGCTAAGTGACGCAATATCTTGACGCAAATGTAGAGGCTCAAGGTTGTTCGTGACCTCTACAACGCCAATGATACGGCCAGCACGACGCTGCAATCTGTCCAGTGCATCGAGGAGGTACTTGTCGGAGCCATCCCACAAGTGCAAGCAATATTCCATGCAAGACCGGACCTGAGTTTTGTAAAGCAGGCATAGCTGGTCAGGCGTGAAAAATCGACGCACCTTGTTCTATTCTACAGTTCAAGCTTAACAGTTTCACCTTGAGACCGCCGTTACTGCGTTCGTAATAGATACGGCTTTCGTAGTGCAACTTGACACTTGACGTGCTGTCGTCTGTACTTGACGCTTTTATCACAAGATGTATTATTACTTCTCCCCAAATGTCTATATGCATTATCTAAATGTTTCCGTTAAATATAATGATTTATTACACTGAGTACTTGTTACAAGCAAAAGCATTATGCTTTGGCCAAGACTGATGAGCATTGACATTGCCAAACGTTCATTCACGAGTTCGACGTCCCACGGCACGACACTTGAATCATAGCCAAGCTTTCAACGTCCCTACCTGTGTTTATCACTGCATTACATTTCAATATCGGAGCGCCAGCAAACAATTGACGCATAGGTTTGCCGACAGAGGTTCGTAGTTATTTCAGGATGGAATGAGTGTAGGTAACCATAAAGTGGTGGCTTTGGTGTCGACGGAAAGCTGAAATATTTACTAGAGATTTTATTATTCAAATCTGTTACAGTTGGTACCTACCTACCTTTTTTATTTTTTTTATACCACTAAGGTGGCAATTAAGCATACGGCCCACCTGATGGTAAGCGGTTACTGTAGCCTATGGACGCTTGCAACACCAAGGGTATCACTTGCGCGTTGCCGACCCTGCACTCACATTCATTTGAACGCTTAAAATGACAGTATCCCAAGCTAAGCAATAAGCACGAAGTGCTCCGTAAAACTAAACAAAATCTCTGTGGTGAGAGGAAAAATTTAACCCCCCGATTTACTCTCTCGGGGCCAAATTTCGAGAAACCCTGTCTTAGTGGATTCCTACACTTCACAAACAATATACCCTACAAATTTCTTGTCTTAAGGACCAGCGGTTTAGGCTGTGCCACGGTAATATACTGTGTTACAAAAGTCCTAAGTACCTTGTCAAGATTTACCTCTGAAAGTAGGTGGATAGAGGCAAAAGTTTATTGTATTATGAGATGAGTTATATTATTGTGGTAGAAGAAAGAAGAAAAGATCATCTCTTACTAGAACGGGTGTTATTGTTTTATTTTTTTTTGTTTTAGAATAAAAAATATAAACGCTGACGGTGAGACCATACCCACAACAGCGGCAGTGAATGGGGCTTGGTAAACATCACCGATCCGCTTTGATTTACGATGTGCTTTCCATGCGAATTCCTACAACTTTGGGAGACACGTTATTTAGAGATCGAACGTAATTATATCGTCTAATTTTGAACTCTTTAGGATTGGGATTACTTACTTCACTATTTACCTAACGCTTAGCCTTGAATTTTAATCTCTTATAAGTACCTATATTTAAGATTACGTGGAGTATTTAGTATGGTTACTATATTAGATCGAGAAGCAACCGTAGGCAGGGCGTGTGCTATAAGTAATAGATACATAATTATATTATTGTTGCATTTTTTCAACTGCCCTGCATTTTTTTCACTATGGCGTTACACTTGGTTTTCCTTTAGATCCAATTCTTCATACATTCCTTATAGGTTCATAACACGAGTGTCACAAAAATGATAAAAAATATTTATTTTCTCTTGATTTTTACTTGAGGGTAGTGCACAAGGTGCCACGAGCTATCGTCATCAGGAGTAAAAGTATTCTGTGGTCATCAGGCACACCGAACGCTTTTTGTCCCCTTTCTCGAATTAAGAAACCATAATTATGGATTGTAATTAGGTACAATCTGAATCTGTGATACAGCGCTGTCTAAAATAACTGCAACAAAATTAAACTCATCTTAGAAACGATACAGTTTTAAGAGAATAAAAGCTACTTAATTATATAGAAGGTGGGTTAGGGTTGTAACATAGAAAGTATGTATCTTGTAGCTTCTGGCCTGCAGGATTAGGTGCCTTACTAAGTAAATTAAGGGGCTCCCTCACGCCAAAGATAAAATAACTATATATCTACTAGCTACTATATCTCTAGTATATAAATTATACCTAGGTAAATGGTGCAAGTTTAACACGGTCGCTGTTGACGAAATGTCACAATAAAACTCGTTGCTAAAATAACTACAAAATTAAAAATTTTAAGTAACCCCCGGCGTCATTAATCTTCTATCTAACACCATCTCATTGAGACTATTCAAAAGAGCCCAAACACGCTATATCTGCTGTAAGTTTCTAAAGAATTTAGCATTTCGCAGACTTTTGATGGTATACGATCAGTTTAAGGTTAGTATGTCATGGGAATGTCACCGAAGTGACAGTACACCAAATTTGAAATCAATCGGATCTGTAAAAGTAAGTAAAATCCTATTATCAAGTAGAAAATGAGCTGATAGTCATCAAACACCTGAACTGATCTTCAAAAAATATAGCTAAGAACCATCGTAGTCACATCAGCTTTCAAACAAAAAAAAACCGAATTAAAATCGGTCCATTCGTTTAGGCGCTACGATGCCACAGACAGACACACAGATACACCGATACACAGATACACAGACAGACACGTCAAACTTATAACACCCCTCTTTTTTCGTCGGGAGTTAATGAATAATATACCTACATTTTGCACGTGTGGAAAAAACAACGTTGCCAGGGTAAATAATGGCTGAAATTAACAAAGAACAGAATTCTGTTAATGTAACCTTTTGTCCTGAGAGGTTGTATTGTGTGCCATGAAAACAGAAGGTGAGCGAAAGTTTAGTAGGTATGTTTTGTTCAGGGTTCCCATTAATATTAATTTATGAATTACTCCTATTACAGAAACTTACCTTGAAAATTTCATAACCATTATGTTATCATAAGCAATGTTGCCAAGTGCTGCCCTAAAATTTTTAATCTAAATTAATATAATATAGTTTTTTCTTAAAATCTCGAAATATTTAAGAAAAAACTATACGAGAATCTATAAACTACACTTTTCGGGTTCATAAGAGACAACAATAGACGTTGAAATTAGTAGCAGGCCAAGTAATGTTGCGTTCATCATCACCAGCCTATATACGTCCCACTGCTGGACACAGGCCTTCTTACATGGGAGAAACACATGAGGAGTTTTGGGCCATAATACCACCACGCTGGCCCAATGCGGGTTGGTGGCTTGTAGCGATTGCAGTAACAACCGGGATCAACGGCTTAACGTGCCTTCCGAAGCATGAAGGAGCTTGAAACAACAAATTTTTGTTTGACCCTTGTTGCGTTCATAATAAATAAATAAGCTACAGTATAATTCATATTGCTATTAAGGATGAATATGTCGATATTAGACTATGATAAATTCCGAGTCATTATGAATAAATAAAGAAAATCTAGATGAAAGAATGTGATGAAATACTCAATACATAAACGTAGTTAAATATACATACAGGCTATAAATTAGCGTTTGTCGGTATCTAGGTGAAAAAAAATATTCAACGACCCAATTTTCAAATGACTCAAACTTGACTTCCATTTGATATTTATTTAAACCAGTTCTAATTTTACTAATTAGCTAGTCCCGATTCTGGTACAGCCAGCAACAGAAGTTGATTAACGTATTGGCAAACTCTTATCGATTTGTATGGCCACTGTGAATAACGTAGTGTGACAAGGTACTAAAGTGTCAATCGACTTCTGTTGCTGACCGTACCTATGAAAATTATTGAGCTCTCGCTTTAATAGCTTTGAAATGGTTTACAATAGTCGACCACAGATGTAGCTTAACACTTTAGTACCATGTCACTCCGACTATTGCGCTTGTACTTAATAGTTGCTACCGTACTACATTAACGCCATAGGTATTGTGACATGGTACTAAAGTGTTCAGCTACTACTGTGGTCGACACAGTTTTGGTAATGTCTACGCATTTCTTAAGCATTCAAGCTCATACGGGTCTTAGCCGAGTTTGGTAATAAATAACCTGTCAGATGACATTTAAATGTCACAAGAAACATGGCCCAAAAACTTATGATTACCAGACAGTTCCTTACCTGCAACAGTGGTTCCGGAACTGGAATCTGCCAATTGAACTCGAACTTTTTCGTCATGGTGTAGTGCTCGTTTTAACACCACTGACCGCGTATACCGAGTTCTTAAAAGCCAACCATCTTTGGCGTCTGCCTGTGGACAAAGAATGAGAAATAGTTAGCAATTTGAAATACGAAATACTCGGATATTAATGTGAAACAGTTTGATAATGAGGAAGCTTCCTGGCGGGGATTTATCCGGTCTATTCAAGTCCCAGCTTCAGGTAACCGTAGAAGATAGTAACGCTTCGTTTGTTCAAATAAGAAATGTATATTTTAGACATTTTCATATCTAACAAAGATTTATACATGGACGCTCTCGTAAGCAAAGGCAGGTGGCAGTTCTAAACATGACTTGTTAGAAAATAAACTTGAAATTTATTTTCTAACAGATAGAAAATAAATTTTAAATCGCGAAAAATTTAGCTGTTCCATACAAACAGGTCGTTAAGATATTACAACTTGTATGAAACAGATGATTTTTTTTCGCGATTTCAAGTTTATTTTCTAACAAGTCATGTTTAGGGTGTCGTCTTTAGGGTGACCAGTACTGCCGTCTGCCTTCGTTTTCGATAGCGTCCCTCTAACACCCTGCATATTATTGCTGACAGAATAGGTAAAAGGTGCCACTACAGAAAATAGAGCTGAGTAAGATTTAGAAGACCACGAAACGTTCTTCACGTTGATATTTGCTGATGCTTCTGCAAAAACATTGTAGACTTGTAATGACGGTAACTTAATAGTTGTTCATTAGCCATCGTCCAACTAATATGTATTTATTTATTCATTCATTTATTCTTTATTGTACTCAAAAGCAACTTAATACAAATTTTACAAACTAAAACACGATGTACTCAGCCGAGCTTTACACATACCAGAAAACCTTTGAGTTCAGAGAGTGGTGCGTGATATCTATAATTCTCTTTCATCAAGTAGATGTTTAACTTGGGCGAAATAAAAGGCACCTTACACCTTATATTTAGCCCAAGTTAAGCATCTTGTAAGAATATTATAATAGGTAGGTATTATTAATTTGCAAATCCTAAAACAAAACCGCATTCATTAAATATAAAAAGGGGAAAGCGCAGAAGTATGTATTATTAGATCAAAAAACGAGTTACCCTCACCACGTACGTAATTTTATTTGAATAAATAGATATTCATTTTCAAATTTCAGGCAGGCGCAAAAGGATGCACTTTTGATATCTTGTAAGTATTTCCTCTTTGTGTCACTAAATGTCAGAAGTGTAGGTACATATACATCTTAGTGCACGTGAGTTTACCCAAATGGTTCAATGGGATTGGAAGTCTGTATATTTATTTTTCACAGAATAAGTTACAATTTGGCGGACTTAGCACCGCTTCTATGTTAACTTTTAAACACTTGTACCTTATTTAAACAAATAAAACATTTGAATTTGATCTTATTGAAATTGAATTTAACTTCACATTGCTAGTATATTGCAACAATTAACTTTTTGTAATTATTTTTCTCTGAATATTCAGGGGAGAGGAATTATATGGTAGCAATCAAGAGTCACGTCACAACTAAAAGACTTCTTTAAAATCTGTTTCACCAATCAATCACAACTTTTCTGTCTCCATAGAAAAAATCTTCTAACATAACATAATATTTCTTTAGTATTCATTATTGCAACCGTTTGAAAGTACCTACCGATGTACCGATGACAAAAAAGTTATTTTCTGATTTGGTTTCTATATGTGTTTTTAGTCTTAGTCAAAGCTGGTAGAAGGTAACAAAACAAAATAAGGACCAAAAAAGTCCAGTCGCCTTGCTATTGAGACATGTAGCCAAGAACTAGTTAAGTCGGTAAGATTAATTATGTCTTTCGGGAGACCGCGGCGTAACATTTCGCTTCAGTGCACGCAAAAAAGACAAGAAAAGGCGACCATTGAAAGATAAACTCATGTTCAGTGACTGGATCTATAAGATTTAGGTTAAGGTACTTTAACGTAAATCAAGGACTCGTAGTAAATAATGATAATGCTCTAAAAATGTCTACCAACCGAAAATCAGTTTAGCATAGTCTAAGGAAAATGTAGTAAAGGTGTTTACCATATGTTAGGTATATTTGCAAGCGCTGAATGAAATGAAATTATTATACATTAGCAGTTAAAGAGTCAGATATAAAAATCAACAGCAATTGAATACCGACCGCTCCTAAATTTCCGTAAAATCGGTATTCCCTTATCCGTATTCCGTATTTCCATTTTCCGTTTAAGTTGTTTATTAGGTGGTAGGCCCATTATGTAGGGTCGCCCTTTCTTATTTCAGCCGTGAAACAGTTCGCTGTGTTTCGGATTGAAGGGAAAGGTAGCCAGTGTAATTACTGGACATGGACGGCATTTCATCTTAGACCTCAGGATGACAAGGCACCTGCAATGTCAAGTGGTTTTTCCTTTGTATACCGGGGTGGTGAGGTCGATGGCTTTGTATGGCGCTCCCGTGTGGGCGGAGACCCTGTCATCTCAGAATAAGGCCTCGCTGCGTCGCACGCAGCGGGTCATGGCTGTCAGGGTCATACGTGGATATTGCACGGTGTTGTACGAAGCCGCGTGTGTCATAGCCGGGACCCCACCCTGGGATCTTGACGCTCTCGCGGTAGCCGAGGTTTACAGGCGGAGTGTGGAAGTTCGAAACGAAGGTCTACGCCCTGCGCCAGAAATGGTGATGCGGTGGAGAGAAAGGGCTCAAAGGATTGTAATGAGGAAGTGGCGGCAGCGCTTGGAGGTACCAACCGCCGGTCACTGGACCATAATCGGAATATTGCCCAACCTGGATAGGTGGGTCGCTCGACGGCACGGTTTCTTAACCTATAGGCTTGTGCAGGTATTGACGAACCACGGTTGCTTCGCTCAATACCTGCACAAAATCGGAAGAGAATCCGTCCATCGATGCAACGAGTGTGGCTGCGACGAGGACACGGCACAACACGTCCTAGAATCCTGCCAGGCATGGGCGACACAGCGCCAGGTCCTCGTTGCTATAATAGGTGGTGACCTCTCGCTATCGGCTGTGCCATGGTCAGTAGCACAACGTCGTGGGAGGCGGTGACCTCATTCTGCGAGCAAATCCTGCTCGAGAAAGAGGCAGCAGAACGGGTTCGTGAAAATGATCCGAACGCAGACCCGAACCGTCGACGTAGACTAGGCCGTAGGCGGCGGCAATATGGCCAACTCCAACAGATGCCTTAGTTAGGAGCGGCAAGTAATGGAAGGGGACTCCATTGCTCGCCTCTAAAACTCCAGCGCTTTTGGGGAATCTCCAATGTGCCTTGGGGGCATTCTCCACCCGTAGATTGGGTTATATCAACCGCTGCTGACGTATCATACGAACGTCTACTTAGTTTCTCGTATGATGCGCCACCACCGCAGAGCGCATCCAAGACACTGTCAGTTTTTTACTCGGTAACCTATTGAGTACTAACGGGAGTCCGAGATAACCTCTGTCGCGGTCCCTCCTCGCGGCAAGGTACGGCAAGGTTCTGACATAAAAAAATAAAAATAAAATAATAATAAATAAAAAATAAAAAAGATGTCTATAGGCGGCGGTAACCGCTTACCACCGTCAGCTTGTTTATCATCTAATTGTATAAAAAAATTTAATACTTATATTAATTTTTAAATGAAAATAATTATGTCCTAACCTAATCTATGAGGTATAAGGATAATAATAAGTAAATACTTAAGCTACAATTTGATTCGTGGTCATATTGCTACACGGGATGAATATTCTGATTAATTTAGACTATGATAAATTCGAATTAATAATGAATAAGTAAAGAAAATCGAAATAAAATGAATGCGATGTAATAAATAAACGCAGTCAAATACACCTACAGGTAATAATTTATCGTTTCTCGGTATCTTGGTGAAAAATAAATATGACCCAATATTCCAATGACACAAACTTGACTTCCATTTATTTAATCAAACCAGTTATATTTTTGATTATAAGCGAGTCGTTTTAAATTCGTCGTTAATTACCTAGATAAAATTTAATAAGAACTAACGCTTTTGAAATGTGCATAAAATAGTTTATAATAGTCTAATAAAGAAGCCTTGCATGTCGGTTTCTGCATCTATGGCACACCACACAGTTTGACTTCATGGTAATATATTTCTTATGATTTGAGTATAGACGGGTCTTTACCGTGTTTGATATTTACTGTGGATAAATTTCAATGAGGAATGAATGTTCCCATGAAATAAATTAAAGTGCATAAACAGAGCTCCACATTGCTACCTCCAGTAAAATTCTTGAAAGTATTATCTGAATCTTTTTTTTATTATTTCTTATTAAGAAAGTCGAGAATTCATGGCTGACTCTAAAGTAGAGAACTGTCAACAGATAAGATCTTTTGAATTCAAAATTATGCATATAGACTGAGGAACGACTCTGCTGAATCCGAATTTAAAATTAGCGAGCAAGTAAACTATTTCTATTCTAGGATAAGCTAGATTGCTTTCCATGTATTTGCTGTCTTTTTTCACGAATGTAATTTAGCCACGGCTTAAATAACCAAGTGAAAGACAAAACATACCATTCGTTAAGTGGATCATCATTGTTTTTGAAGTTCAGCACAAACAAGCCGTATCTAGTAGCCGTTATAAATAAAAGCAAAATATAATGGATCATGTTTTTATTAGAAATGAACATTACATAATTGTAGGTATAGTTTGTAAATTCTGTAGTTTGATATGAAATAAAATACAATAGCATATATTTATTTTGTAATAATTTCATCACAATATTGCACTTGTCTTTAAAATGTACAATCTTTCACACAATAGGCAAATCTATTGTACTGATATTATGTGGATACTTCAAAGAATAATATATAGCTTGTAATTTTTTTAATTGCCAAACTATTTTTTGTGGCACTGACGTATACAGTTAAATTTATGGCTGTTTAATATTCAGAATCCAGTGCATTATTTTTGTGTCAAAGAATTTTCATGGGCGGCTATTTTTGTTTCGTTCACTCGCCGCGATATGATGCAATGCAACACAATTCTTTGACATACCGACCTAGATCAATCAATAATGATTGGGTAACATTCGGCAGTGTCTGCTTGCATAATTGTATATACTCAGTACTCACAGGTACTTCCGTAACAAAACTGAAATCAATAACAGAATATACAACCCCTTGAGATTGGTGTTAATTATCTTTAATGGAGTCTCTAAAACTAAAATTAAATTAAAAGTGTTTAGAATTTCAATAATAAAACAAGAGAAATATGTGACGTGATCTGATGTTACCAAAAAGTAAGTTAGTTTGAATGAAAAAAAGCCAGATTGTACTATATACTTACTTAGTGAAAAAAATCTTCACATTACTTAAACTGTTACAGGTGCGGTGCATGAGGATTCAGGCGACTGGGACCACTACATAACTGGGACCACTACATAACTGGGACTGCGGTCCCAGTTACCTGATAACATTTTTGAATCAGTCGACTGGGACCATATACCTAATTTGCTTTAATGTACAGTTAGCAGAAAAAATAACAAGTTATATAATTCAGGATTTAATTTTATGTAGCATTACATTGAAGTATTTTATTAGTAGGTGTCAGAATGTCAAAAAAACTACATGCAAGTGATTCCCAAAGTCAAGGACATACCAAAAAGAACCGACATTAAGACTGATTTTTAGATTATTGTTTTGTGGCGATTTCTAAATATTTACTTAGGTTTACTAGTTAACTAAGCTTGTTCATGAGCCAACGTGATTTTTAAAACATAATTAAGACTTACTGATTAAAATACATTAAACAAGAAAAATTTCACGTCCTGAGGCAGGGATCGAACCCGCGACCTTTCGCAATCCGGGCGACTGCTCTGACCACTGAGCCACCCAGGACTTGGGATATCCCTGTGAAATTCTTCTAGTCTATTTTTATTCGCGTTTATGAGCTAACGTCAAACATTTATAATAATGTTAAAATCAAAAATTAAGAATAATTAAGACTGTTATACTTTTTCAGTAGTACAAAAACGTAAATTAAAAGCTTGAACTAATGAATAACTTTGTTTTATTTGTGACCTTTTTTTGCTAACTGTACTAAATCTGGTACCTACTTAAACAATGAATTTGTGAAACAAATATAAAATTTAAAAAAAATTCATGTCCTGAGGCGGTAATCGAACCCGATTTATATTTTAATTACTATGTAATTTTTCATACATTTTAAATAATGTTAAAATCAAAAATTAAGAATGGATTTGTGGTTAAAATAACGGGTGGTCCCATTCGCCTAACGAAATAAACAAATAAAAACTAATCAGGCAACTGAGACCGCGGTCCCAGTTATGTAGTGGTTGCAATCGCCAATCCTCTTAAAGGTGATTTAAATCGGAATTCCTAATTTTGTTACTTATTTATAATTTCTTACAAAATCATGCAAATCGATGAAATTGAATCACTGTTTTTTTAGATAGAGATGGATAAGTTTCAAAATGAAACCTTCATAATTGAAATAAGTAGTCTCAAATCGAGTTGCGAATGTCCCTCTTTGAACTACCGTATTAAAATAAAAAGTGAGTATTTAATTTTCGTATGAACTTTGCGATAAAATAGAGTTTGTAACTACTTATATAAAATTCTGATTATTATAATCATAGGGTAGAAAACCCGAAATTTATAAATATAAAAATGATATCTAAACCAAATCTAAACTACCAATCCGCTGCCTTTAACGATTAAATTGAGTGCTCTAACTAAAATCTATTATTAACCATATTTATTAGACTGAACAATTGCAGTAAATTCTCCAGTAGAGTCAGAAAACACGGGTCAGAGTAGCATATTGCTCTACGAATACAATTAGAGTTATGAGCAGTCAAATAAAATCACATAAAGTACTCTTACTATCGAATGTAGAGTTGGCAGCACATCAAGCGTAACAGTTTGTGACCGCCTTTACTCCGTTCGTAATAGAGGCGGATTTCGTAGTGCAACTGCTATACTTTATATGCTGTCGTCTGTACTTACTGCGTATTTTTTGTGATTTTAAATGTATCCAATATACAATGGTTCTATCTAGGTTCTAAATGGATACTACACGCGCGGTATAACACGAGTTTCTACGACTTTATGTAAAAAGCTCATGTAACTTTATGCAAAAATACCTCACGACTTTTCTAATTTTGCTCAAGTCTGAAATCAGGCCAAAACTTTCCAAGTTATTAAACAGACGGTTTCTTTGAACAACGCAACATTCTCGAAGAATATTTCTTCGACGTCAAGGGGAATCGGTCGACGTAATCGAATACATTCTGAAAGTTTCAGGCACTTGGTTGCGAGTGGCAAGTTTTCTCGATACTCCGTTTAGAGTTTTACTAATGCAATGTGGCTACTTGCTAATGGACGAAGTTTTAAGGAGATTGAGCAGTAAGTATCTCGGTCAGCTATGTATATCTATACCTATATCGACTGCTGCTTCACCCGCAGGGACTTTGAAATTATTTAGCAGATCTCAATTAAAGTTCTATGCAAAACTTTTTGGCTTAGTGGCTTATTTCGCATGAGGTCGGTAGAAATAAGGTAGAAATTTACGTTGTGGAAGAGAAGAGGCAATAAAAGCCAAACATATTTGAATTATATTCATTGTTGACTAATGTGTTCTAGTGTTTATTTCATGTATATATTTCAAGAAACAAATTATTGCTCACCAAATAAGAACTTTTGTATTGCAACAAGTTTTTAAAAGCCAAAGATAGATGAATAATCCGCGACATAAATTCGGTGTTACTAATGTATTTTCTTAGTATTCTTTCTTAAACTAGATGTTTGAAAGGAATTACTAAAAGTCTTTAGACTAGAAATAAAAAAGACTAGGGGTAGTAATCTAGTACTTGTCTTTTTATAGTCAAACATTGTTAGCAATTATACAATAATTTATTATACAATAATTTATTATATAATAATTATAATAATAATCATAATAATAATCATACAGTCACACCTATTATCGAGCCCAAAATAAGCAGAAATAATCATAATAATATGTATATACATATTAGAAATATACTGAATAAACATATAAACATCTATGACTCGTGAACATTTGCTCCTACCAGGATTCGAACCCGGGACTCCTGACCGAGTAGCCTGTATAGCAAGGAACACAGAACACTCGGCCAGCCGGTTGTCAAATTCGTTCTTAGACCTTCAAAGCTAAATGAACAAGTTGACTCAAGTTCTTGTAAATATGCAGCTTACACGAAATCAATTTAAAAGAAATGAGCGATTAATCTAAACAATCAAAAATGGTTGCTGTATTAAGAAATTTCATTTAGCGTAAGTGTTGAATTAATTTTGTTACCTGTGCAGCCTTGTCAAGTCCAAAGACATAAAAACTGGCCAAGAGCTTGTTTGACATGCATTAAAAGAGTTCTGAAGCATTTAATATTTGTAGCTGAAAATCAATTTCAAGTAATAAATAATATTCTAGAAATCATTCTGGAATATTGTTTCTTCAAATTGAAATTGAGCATTGACGTTTTATTTTCTAAATGTTATCTTGTTGAGTACCAACTAATTCGACAAGATAACAACAAGATAGCAATATTATGTAAATAATCAAATGAGAGAGATTTTTTGTCACGTCAGTTTTTTTTGGATTTGCAGTTTTTTTGCTGTATAAAATTTCAACTTATTCGGTAAGAGAACGAAATAAATCATATCTACACACAGACAAACTTAGACATTGAAGAATCTAGGAAGGTTCCGTTTGTGCAATTATTGTTACAGAACCCTAAGAATAGTGGGTTCTTATTCTTACCTAAGTACACTATAAAAAAAGTTATTGGGCACATCTAACCACCTATATAAAACTGAGCCATCATAAACACTTAATGTCTGCTGCAAACGTTGGAAAGTTCTAAAGACTTATACAATTTAAATGCCTATACAGGCTTCACCTCGCCGAGGTTCAGGTAAAGGGCGGTCACATGGTCACGTGGAGATAACAAGCGGTCACATGGCCTGGGAAACATGTCTGAACATCTGACGGCTTTCTATAAAGAGGAAAATTTATTTGAATTAAGTTTTATCAGGCTATTGAAATTATGTAGGTAATTGTTATAATCTGAAATACCTATCCATTCGTTCTCTTTGGTTAAGGCTAATTTTTTAGCGTTTAATTACTTTGAAACATGGCTACAAAATGCATTGCTATTTACTCAATTAATTAAACCGTTTCAATTTTATTACTTGTAGTTATTGCTTCAGCACATTAATCTGTCAAGCAGCACCTCTGGATCTATGGCGATTGAAAGATCAATTCTGTCTGGAATCTAATGCTTGACGGATTAATGATACTCTACATTGGCAAGATGAGACATAATATACGATACATTAAATAGTATACCTTAGCACTTAGATATACTTAGGTACTGCGCCATAGCTGAACAAAATTGCAATTTTCCGCTTCAGTCCCCTTTCCTCTATTTCTAAATGTCAAACACTGCAAACTTTTATAAGTTTTCTACACATCTGTTACCACATGTACTGTGTGAGTAAAGTTTGTGATTGGTCTCGGGACCACAAAACTTGGCAAATGAGGACAGTTACAGTGTTCTCGTGTGTACACTGGAACGGGCGGTTACATGAACTGAGTAAATTATACTAAAACAAGAGTCATGTAGGCATAGGCCTTGTTTCATTGCTGACTAATCTATTTACATGGGTGGACTCTCGTGCGAATTCAAGACAGAAACAAAATGCACTCGAAATATGATTAAAATGTCCAAACCACGCTAGTGCTATAATTTATCACGGTGGATTACACGGGTATTATTTAAATACATAATCTCCGGGATCGATTTATCAAAATCCTAAATCTCCAGCTCCTCCATGCTTCGGAAGGCACGCTAAGCCATTGATCACGGTTGTCACTGCAAGCAAGCACAATGACCAGTCAACCCGCATTGGGCCGTCGTGGTGGTGTTATGGCTTAAACCTCCCATGAGTTTCTCCCATTTAGGAAGGCCCGTGCGCAGCTAAGTAGTGGGACATAAATTGGCTGGCTGGTGGTGATGTCTCTTACATGGCGTTCGTATAGACTTTTTAGAGGGAGAAAAATAAAATGTCAATATTTTAATAACAAATAGTTCTTTTGAATCCGGAATAGACAGGGCTTCTTGAAGCCTCACTAATGGCCGGGTCAAGTACCTGAGCGACGGTAGTCTAATTAATATAGGTAGGTAGGTACCTATATTAATTAGACTACTGTCGCTCAGGTTTCACCCTTAGCTACGAAGCAGAAGAATGGAAAATACAAAATATTTTTGTTCCTATTTAATTTTTGGTAATTTCATACATCATTCTTGGCAATATATTGGCATTGGTACTAAAATTGTGTTTTTGTAAATCTTTAGATTTATTGGTGAAATAATTCTAAATCAAAAATAAGGCATAGAAAGGAAAAAGTCGCGAAGAACATAAAAAATCTAATTGGTGAAATGTAGTCTCAACTTCAAACTATTTTGTAACAATCTGTTACAAATGGATACCAGACCATTTCGTGGAAACTTTATTTTCACGTTTAAAGTTCTGTAAGTAAACTGTAATGTAGCAACGCAGTTCGTGGAAAAGCTGATTTAAATTCCATCCTGTAGATACCTCCTACTCAGCAAATCTTTCAAAGAATTCTTTACTTATGGTTTATTTTAATTTTGTAAGAATATATAGGGAATAAAACGGATATACTTAACTAGCGTTTAATTATATCAGCCGAGAGACGCCCACTGAAGGGCATAGGCCTCCCCCAAGGATCTCCAAACCGATCGGTCCTGCGCTGCCCTCATCCAACGGCTTCCCGCGACCCTTACCAGGTCATCGGGGGGCCTATATACCAACGCTGCGTCTCCCGGTACCCGGCCGCCACTCGAGCACCTTAATTAGGTGTTAAATTATTATTACACCCGACGTTTCGACTACTTTACATCGATCGTGGCCACGGGAAGACCGAAGATGTCAATTATCTTTGATAAGTTAACTACCTCATAAACGCAAATACAGATAGACTAGAAGAATTTCACAGGGATATCCCAAGTCCTGGGTGGCTCAGTGGTCAGAGCAGTCGCCCGGATTGCGAAAGGTCGCGGGTTCGATTCCTGCCTCAGGACGTGAAATTTTTCTAGTTTTATTATATTTTAATTACTAAGTAATTTTTCAAACATTTATAATAATGTTAAAATCAAAAATTAAGAAAGTTAACTACCGTCACTTTCTGATATATTTTGAGCGCTCCGATTCACGCATAAGGAGCTTACGGTGTCTGTTTGTCGGACAGTGTGAGGACGGCCTTGGGACTTCATTATTCGCATGATGGGATCCCAAGCTGGTGGTACACTTCAACCATCTTCTCTATTAAAATTAGGATGTGCTCGCGAAAATATTAGACAGTACTAAATATATCTAAGGAATTCTAAAAGAATTTTAATCCTGTATGTTTATTTGATTCTTATACTCTTATCACAATCCGTGTCGTTGCAATTCTCTGTCAGGCTGTTACATTTTCACTCATAAGCCGCTGAACTAATTTAGTCATATACACAAAGATTGAGTTCGTAACTGCGTAGTTACTAGTTACGTACATACTAAGTGAATATAGAATGAGCTCCCCGTTTTAGTGTTCCTTTAGCGCTATTTATTTATTCTTACACTCACCTGTCATCTAGCCCAAGCTAATTAAATTTAAGAGCTTGTGTTCTTATACTAGTTAACAGAGAAATATAGATAATCATACAAATGTTAGAACATAGAAATATACAATACTAGAAATTTTAATATACTAAATAAACATACAAACATCCATAACTCGTGAATAAATGTTCGTAGTCGACATACAAACATCCTCTACTCGATACGAGCCCAGGATATGCCCAGGATATGAAAGCGTAAACAAGATTTCTTAATCTTTCGATTATCGCTATCGCTAAGCGAAATATGTATGAAATTTGACATAAGCAATCGAACGACTTTTAATGGCAAATGTCAAATCCCATACCTTTTTCATTTTAAAATAAAAAAAACCTACCATTCACACCAAAACTCTTCAGTACAAGACTATTCGCCTAGGCACCTAATTGGGCGGAGTTTCAATACGCCATGTTGTTAAACGTTGAGTGGGTCTAGTTTAATTAACCATCGGCCTAGGCATTTAATTGGATGCCGGCGTTTAATTAACGGGATATGCGTCCAATTAAGCGGCTTTACCAGACGGGGCGGCGACAGATACATGTGTATTTGCTTTAAAAGCTAACGCAGCTATACCCTCACAATGAACCACGAAATACTCAGATGGTTAGAGCAGTCACCCGGATTGTAAAAGGTCGCGGGAGCCTGACTAAAGACAAGATTTTATTTTTCTAGCTTAAATACTGTAGTTACTTCATTCCGTCTGCTGTCACTGAATGTGCAAAACTACAGCATTAATTACTGTAGTTCCTCGACTTAATTTACGTTGACGAGTAAAAACATCAATATTCCTGTTGTAAAGTCGAAGTTGAATCAACGAGCAAGAATGCAATCAACATGGCGTATTTAAACTGATAGACTGTTTTAATTACGCTTTCGTGTCGGCACTCCATTTATCTTTATCATTAAAACTCGATCATTATTTTCTATGAAACTGAATCAGGGATATATTTATAGAAGGTAATGATGTGAACTCAGTGAACTACACAATGAAGCACTTACCTATAAAATAATATGTATTTTTTTCATGAACATTAATTTGTATTGGTGCAGATTTTGACATTGTCAAGCCACAGATTCCACACAGAATAAATTTTTAATTGTCACAAGACCTCTGGAGCTTTTGCGCGGCTTAATAAATTTAATGATATGTACTCGGTATAGCCATAATATTTGTAGAGTAAAAGTAACCAAATATGTATGAAATATTATATAATACGGTTATTGTTAGTTGTGTATTTCAAATTCAAATATTTATCAACAAATTAATTACATATAATCAAATTGATATGCAAACACATATGGAGAATCAAAATTTGTAGACGTAGGTACAGTCGACGGCACATCAAGCTTAACAGTTGCACTACGAAAGCCGCCTCTATTACGAACGCAGTAAGGCCGGTCTCAAGGTCAAACTGTTACGCTTGATGTGCTGTCGACTGTACATGTTATGTGTGCCTACAAATTTTGTCAATTTTTTCTGCGAGATAGAATCAGAAATGAGGTCGTCCGTAAGAGAACCAAAGTTACTGACATAGCTCATACGATTAGCAATTAAAGTGACAGAGGGTAGAGCACATAGCACGCAGAATGGACGGCCGGTGGGGCGTGAAATTCTAGAATGGTGACCACCTACCGGAAAGCGCAAGGCAGGATGGCCTCCCACTAGATGGACAGACGACCAGGACCCTGACCAGACCTGGTCAGGGTCGCGGGGAGCCGTTGGATGCAGGCTGCGCAGAACCGTTTTATTTGGAAAACGATGGGGGAGGCCTTTGGGAGTGAACATCATAGGCTGGTATGATGATGATGATATGATACATGTTATACATAAATAATACTATATTAAAATATTTGACCGCACATTCAATGACCTAAAAGTAACTTAATTGATTATGTAACGTGAAATTAAGTGTACATAAAAAAATCAAGTATTAACCTTTCTGCATTGCACGATCGATCACGTACCAAGCAGAGGTCACTGTATAATTGTCGTGATATTTTGTCGATAACATTCAAAGTTTGCGGTAAAGTCCAAAGTTTTTATTTATTTAACACTTAGGTTTTGTCGACTTCCATTCAACTTATAATTGTTTTTAAATTCAACATACTGTTAAATCAAAAAGTCAGTCGCTTCGACATCAGAATTACTTTAAATCAATCACAATTAGCTATTGTCATATTTTTTTTGTATACCACTATAGTGGCAATCAAGCATACGGCCCACCTGGTAATCGGTTACCGTAGCTTATGGACGCATGCAACACCAGGGGTATGACTTGCGCGTTGCCGACCCTGCAATAACTTTTTCACGCCTTTTCATCGCTTTTTCATGTCTGTAAAAGACCTACTACGTACTATAGAAATTTATATTAGCACTTTCCATTTATATTTTCCACTGCGAGTGAGCGCCGGAGATACTTGCCCGAGGTGATTTCTAATTTAAAATGACGAACTTATGTAAAGGGTGCACGGATAGAGTAAATGGTATAGTAGTAACTCTACCAGTTTTAGTAGTACTCTACACTACCAATGATGTCTACATTGGTATAGTTAGTACTATACCGTACTCTACCCGTGGATAGCGCCCTTAAAAGGTTTTCTCCTATTTCTTCCTATTTAACTCTCTTAGGGGATGAATGCCGTTACGTCATTATAAGGTACTCCAGGATACATTATAGGATTCGGATTGCAGCATATTCACTAATGCCACATAAGCACAATAAGGTAGAGCCATTAAAACTTTTTACATCCAAATATGGCGAACGGTAAGCGGTCACAGGTGGAGGTCTTTATTAACCGACTTAAAAAAAAGAAGGACGTTATATTATTATGTTACACTGTATGTATTTTTTCTGTATATATGTTCACCGATTTCTCTGTCAATTGTGAACCGATTTTCAAAATGCTTTTTTTATTTGATAGAGTTTACTCCTGAGGTGGTCCCATTGTCACCAAGTAAGGATCTGATGATGGGATCCCAGGGAAATCGAGGGCAGACCTCAAATTTTAAAGGCACGTATGACATGTTTTAATTTTTTCCAAAGCTATTCAAGTATTTGTTTCTGTTTCTCATCATCTCATGTTGATGAGCTGATGATGGAACGTACAACTCCTTAACAGTTAGGAGTTGAAAGATAATTCCTTCACTATTATAGGTACGTATTAACGAATAGTTGTATTCTATTCGGGTGAACTGATGATGCAAGGTAACAGTTACCGTAACGGTGTCTGGAGTTAGATAATACTTTATCAGTGGTACATACGATAATATGAAACAATATTATGTATTTCAACTAAAGACTGAAGAGACAGTCAAGTCGATAGTGCTGATGTTCGCCCATCTAGGTTTGACCTCAGGAAATCACCTAAAATGTGAAAAAAAGTTTTTTAACAAAAATAAAACCGACTTCAAAACACCAAATAGTATTAAAAAAAAAATTCAGTACTTAGGTACTTACCTCCTAAAATGTATTTTTTGGAGTTGGTGCTAAGCTGTTTTCAGAGACAATAGAAAGTGAAGCTTATAAATTAAATTCTCCTGAGCACGATCGTTGTAAAGTAATCGAAACGTCGGCTATAAGATAATAACGTAACACCTAAGTCTTGTTAAGTGGTTTTATTTCGAAGTTAGAATATAAGTTCGGCTTCGTAAGTAGATAAGTAACAACTTGGATGCGACAAGCAAAATGACAGCCAGATTTGTTGAAAAGTGTAGCTAAAAGTTTAGTTTTAAGTTTTTTTCTACCGAATCCCAGAAGAAGTTTTTAACTTAACTAATTATATACGGCGAAAATAAATTACATTTATACGGTGTGTCTACTATGGCTCCTGCCTTGATGCTTATAAAATGAGGTTGATTTAATTTTGTGGTGTTTTCTCGAAATATTCTTCACTTTATTCAATTATGGCGGAAACGCTAATAGCTTCGAGAATCAAAAAGTGAAATCTCATTTCTGCAATAGCATTAGAAGCCCTGGGGCTCAGGCCGGTAATACGATTAGCGGCCGCCGCTGAGGCCTGAGGCCATAGTACGAGTTCCGAAGGCCATTGTTTAATTCAATTTCTCGCACATGCTGACTATGAATTGGTTTCTTTTTAAGCATCTTTATATATTTAGTTTTCAGGATATTTCACTTAGGATTTTTAGTTGCTCAATTCCATATACATATATCTGTTTTAATGTCATATGCTCACGGGAGTTATATCTACGTGGTTTAACAATCTAAGTAACTCGTTTTCTACCAAATAAAGTATCTACGTTCAATGATAATCCTATAATATTTATAATAAACGCGAAAGTTGATGCCTGTATGTTACGGATGGACGTAGTTTGTTACTCCTTCACGCAAAAATTTCATCAGAATAACTATAGGCAATAATCTAGTTTACTAAAAATGTGCGACTCAAAGTCTAATCCTGCACAGACGAAGTCGCGGACAGAAGCTAGTACATAATCTACCTAATATAATTTCTTTCTGCTTTAACAAACCATACCTACTTCTAGCTAAAATACAATGCCCGATTCAGAGAGTAAGCATTACAACGGAAAAAAGCAAAAGCGATTTTCCTCTCTAACTAGAGCGATTAGGATACCAACAATAGAATAAAATTGTTTTTACAAAAACGCACAGGCTATTTATCATACGTAGAGATAAATGAGCTGCTATGAAAAATATAAGTAAATATACATATTAAAAGACTGTGGAATGTAAATGAAACCGTTAAAACATTTCCATAATTTAAAAATTAAAGTGTTTTCATTATTTCTGCGCCAAATTAGTTATTTTCACCTCCACAGCATAAAAAGGGCGCTTTTCGTGCAGAAAAAAACTCAAAGCGTAGTCGCATTTTATTCACACGAATTACACATGAGAAAAATTGATTCCAATTACGAGAACTTCATTGCAGTATTACGCGAGGCAGATAATTTTTGGTATTCTGCAGGCCTGGATACAAGTCGTTTAGGCCAGCGCAGTTTCTATCAACGTTTATATGGACTAACTATACCTAATTTTATCGACTATTTTTGAAAAAAAAGTATTAATACCTAACAGGTATGTTACTTATGAAGGACGTCTGTTTGATTAATTTTCTATGGACATACTATGTATACCTACAACCAAGTACATAAAGCAGGCTACAAAACCAAGACTAGAGTTTTTCTTAAATTTTAACGTTACCTAGATCAATAAGGTGATTAATACTAGTGGTTTGAAAATAATTTACTTTATCTACACTCATGTGTTAAAATTCGAAGAAAGATCTTAAAGGTTAACATAAATTGACATATTTTTTGACACAGATAATTAAAAGAAAAATTAAAAAAACCTGTAACATAGTGACCATTAGAGCATCGGAAACTCATTATATTGCAACTTTTTTTCTTAAAAAATAACAAACATATGTAAAGTGTTTCAGACAGCCAAATTAAGTTACGACATTTGAAAAAACCTAGTGCGCAGCACGTATTCTGTGGTGCAGCGTAATTTGGCGCCATTTTGTCTGAGTAAAAAAAAAATAAGTATATGTAAACTACACAGAACTTGGTATTAAAACACTCGCTTGATAAACATCTGCTCGTGTTTATAATAACCTCTATTATGTGACAGTTACATACTGACAAAATAGCGATCGCGCGTGTAAAGTAAGCGAAAATACACAAATTATTTTATTAACATACTAGATGAACAGACGACCTGGTCAGGGTCGCGGGGAGCCGTTGGATGCAAGCTGCGCAGAACCGTTTTATTTGGAAAGCGATGGGGGAGGTCTTTGTTCAGCAGTGGGGGAGGCCTTTGTGAGAGGCTGGTATGATGATGATGATGATAACTATAAGGATTACAAATAAACGCATCTATAGGATTGTGAATATTAATGATATCTACAATGTAAAGTAATTAATTTCCTATTAAATACAAATTATCGTTTACCATTAAAGCGATGGGGGAGGTCTTTGTTCAGCAGTGGGGGAGGCCTTTGTAAGAGGCTGGTATGGTGATGATGATGATAACTATAAGGATTACAAAAGATTGTGAATATTAATGATATCTACAATGTAAAGTAATTTCCTATTGAATACAAATTATCGTTTACCATTACCTAATCTTAAGTTTTCTTTTTTTTAAGAGGTTATTTCGAAAATAAAATGTATCGAGGCACAATCCTTTGATCGTGTTTTTGTTCTACACGTGTCTAGATAAAGAAATGAAATGAAAATATCTTTATTCAATTAGGCTCCCCAAGAAGCACTTTCGAATCGACAAAAAACCCTTATGTCTATCACATAAAATAATATTAACTAACAATGTCATGATATTTGTCTCTCTGGGCCTAATTCTGGGAATACACTTTAATTCTAAATTTAAGAACAGTATATCTCTTTCTCGCAATAAGTAATAGAAAAAAGATAGCAAGAATCTGTTTAGAGCTGTCACTTAAATTTAGATAGATTTCATAGAAGCCATAGACAATTTTAGACGGCATGTACGGAGGTGCCTCCTAAACACTGCATTTTATCACGTTCAATAAGGTCGAAAATTGAACGCACATTTCTAAATTTCAAATTATGTGACAGCTATCCTTTTCGTATTCCTTTTGATAGAAAGAAATGCACTGAACTTAAATTTAGACTTAGCATGTGTTCACTAGAATTAGGGCCACTGTCTTGTTTGGATTTACGTTACCTAACAATGTTATAATGTCAGTCTGTCTATCGGTCTGTCTGTCGATCTGACTATCAATCTGTCTGTCGATCGGTCAGTCGATCTGTCTGTATCTGTCTGTATCTGTCTGTTTCTGTCTGTATCTGTCTGTATCTGTCTGTATCTGTCTGATACTGTACTGTATTTACTGTAGTTCCAAAAGTTGAACTACCGAGAAAGATATGAAGTACCTAACGCATATCTGATTTTCAGATCTGTGCGTTCATTCAGAGACTTTTTTCAATGTACCGCCTTAACCTTGCAATCTGTATCACGTGGTTTCTAAACTGACAAACTGAGTTACGTCGTTATCTAGTAAACCTAAAACTAATGTTTATTAATGTTAACTTTACTCTTACAGAGGGAATCACAAGATAAATGTGTCCGTAATCCCAGATTAAACTGAATTTAACGCCGTGAACATAAAACAGTCGGCTTTATACAGTACCAGAAATAGTTTAACATTCCTCGTTCTGTATCAATTTATTATATTATGAAAAGATGGGCTTGTAGTTGAATTGAAACAGCTTCAAAATAGAGCAGGCGATTTCAATCAAATTGGAACGAAAAAATTCGTCGTCCTGATAATATAACTATCTAATTGTATGATAATGGCAGCAGCGCCTATTTTGTCAATTGTTGGAAATAACCATGTTTTTTTATACAACTAGATGACCAACAAGCTGACGGCCCACCTGATGGTAAACGGTTACCGCCGCCCATAGATACCTGCAATAACAAGGAATAGTAGATTGCTTTATAAGGGTGGAAAGGAATCAATCCCTACGAGGTTGTTAGACGCCCGAGCGCAGTGAGGGCGGCTATAGTCCGAGTAGGGTTTGATTCCTTTTTCCCGTGTGTAGCACTCTACTTTTCATTTCAAATGCAAGAAAAATAAAAAAAATCTAATAAAACTTATTAATAAAAAAAGCTCCTAACATTAGTAGAAGCTATTTAAAATTAATTGTAACGTTAGTACAAGTAATTTGAGAACTGTATTTTTAAATTTGGAACACATCGCGTTACCGCCTACTGGCCATTCAGCCCAATACTTCATTCAATACTTTTTTTTTCTTCATTGTACCACAGATTGTACGTAACCATTTAGTTCTATTTTTAAATTTTTTATTCCCGCCCTAGGAAAGGAAGCAATTATAATTTTTCCCGCCCGGTGGTGGAACCTAGCGTTTTCCTCCCAATACTCAGATCAAGGAAACGCTACTTTTCGAGCATGAGGAATGAAAAATCAGTTGATACTTATAGCAGGTGCGTTGTCATCCTGAGGCCTAAGATGATATGCCGTCCATGCCCAGTAATGACACTGGCTTACATATTTTTTATTTCATTATTTCAGTATACGTTTAAATTTTTTTTTGAACGTTTCGATCGAAACTTACTCATTTACGAGATTTGAAGGTTGATACAATCTGAATGTATTGAACCACACATTTTACTGTCAACAGAACAACGCCATCGTTGTAATACGACCGGGAAAGCTAAACGCTGTGGAAATGCTCTAAAATCTGGGTCGGACATTAGTATTGAGATGTCACTCAAACTCAGGAATGCCGACTCGATTATTTATGCAGAATTCCACTAAATTTTCCTTGAGACTCTCATAAACTGAATCGTTTTTTTAGACAGAAATGATGAATTATCTCGTATATTTTTATGATCGATCTATGTCGCAGGCCTAACGGATCATACTAGGCAGATCTAGTACTGAAGACTTTTTGTGTGATTGGTAGGTTCAAAATTTTATAGACTACTTAAAACCGATATTATTTTGGTTATAAGTAATCATAAGAACCTTAAAAACTTTTAAGTGCTAGACGGGCTGCCTATGCGGATTGTAATACGAGGCGTGTTATTTATTATACGATATGGCTGCGACATCTACACAACTTTATTGACTGAGAGCTGTGTAATTTTTTGTATCATATTTCGGATAATACCTTTGCGCTCCTATTTTAGTTAAAACGTTGTAAGTGTTAAGCGCATAGTTGTTTTTTTTTACTTTGACATAATGAATAAGAGAAACCAAATGTGCTTTAATGTAATAAAGTGCTTATGCAAGTCGTCTAAATAGTTATCACAGAATCGAAAAATAGTCCCATTGCTGAGTAAGAGCAATTTTCAGTTTTTCATACAAGACAAAATTCGACAATAATTTCTTTATTATTAGACTTTTTGATAAATCCTCTGATAAGTTTTCCGACTATCCAGTCAGGATATATGCAGTCTTATGCATGACATTTTTTTTTTGAAATGGTTTGTTCATTTCTAATATTTTCGGCTCGAAATTTTGTGTGAAAAACCGTGTGACTCTTAATACTCAGTATATTGGAAACAGCTGGTAATGAAGTTTAGTAACTTTATTAGTAACCGTTAGTTAATCGATTTATAGACATTGTAAGTTTATTAAAAATACCTTTTTTTTATTTACTGTATAAAGAAATTCAACAAACAGCTACAATATTAATGTACTCATTGTTTAGTTAAGATTTTTATTTCAGTGTTGAGATATTCAAAGTTATTTTTGAAATTGTTTTTAATTTAAAAACAGAAGCTCGCGGGTGTAGATAATTAGGTTAAGATTTTTAGTTTCGATTACAAAACAAAGCTATTTTAGCAGAAGTTGATCACAGGGCTTTACTAATACTTGACCAAAAAACGTTTCCCAAAATATCACATCGCAAACTTTTTTACGCAAATTTCATTTGTCGAAAAAAACGTTTGTCAAAACAAGTTCATGTTGGCGCCTAAACCCCCGCCGCACCTACTATCGCATTACAAAGTATTGTAACATAAATACGTTTATTTTACTTATATGTCATCATGTTGGCCTAAGGGCCACCCCGCCGCACCCTAACCTACTATTGCATTACAAAGTATTGTAACATAAATAAGTTTGTTGTACTTATATTTGAAATTCCTGCATTTGCAAAAAAAAACATTTGCTTGATAAGTGATAATTTGGCAAATATTTTTTCGGAATATAATATTTTCCAAAATAAAACATATTTTGCTATATTAACAGTTGTCCTAATATAACTTGACTAAGTAAAAGTTTGCCAAATGATAATTTTACTAAATGAATTATGTGCGAAATGTACAGCTGCTAAAGGTCATTTGCGAAATGAAACTTAGGCGATAAGTTTTTTGCGAAGTGAAATTTGATGAAAAATAATTTGGCCAAAGGGAGGGATACAGATCACAGGATAGGTGAAAAAAGAAATACTGCCTCGAGCCGTAGTTCGCCGTCATAACTGCAATGTAATTGTTTTCACCCAGCATTGGGCCTATGTGGTGTCCAACTTCTCATATGTTGGTTTCAATTAGGAAGCTGTGTCCAACATTGGCAATTAAAGTAGCTTTTTAGTCTGTTGTTGTTTATGATGATGATTATTACTAAAAAAACCTGTACAAGAACTCGTTATTCAACTAGTAACTCAATGTACAAAACCGACTTTAAAATTAATTACCTATTCCTAATACCTTACACAATATGGACTTACAAAACGACAATGATTTATTTCAAGGGCAACTACATTGACTAGATTAGTTGTATAACCCCTTAGACCTAAGATTTGTTTCAAGATTTGCGCCTATTTATTCCCAGACATAAGAATAGAAGATAAAATAGGTAGTACTTTTTTATGCGCTTTGTGGTACCTGCTTGTCACACCTGAAATATCTCACACAGCCATGGGTTGGCTGGAAGAGATCTCTTTTAGAGATTCCACCTTTACAAACTTCTTATTACATGTAACTTACTATGTATATCTAAAGTGCAATAAAGAGAATTATAGATCTCAGATATCTGTAGTGAGGTTATATGAAACCGACTAAATTAAATCACTCAAATGTCTAACAAATTTTTTGGAGTCATTGATTTACACAATGGTCGTGTACATACAAACCAGAATAAAAGTATGAAGAGCTCAGTACATAGTAAGTTTTGGATAGTCAATTAAATACAAAAAATATGTTGTAAATATTAGAATAATAGGTATTGACATGTCACTCTTTATAAACATAAACATACACTAGCCCTCGTTAAAGAAAATAAGTAAAGAATTTATCCAACGATGCCGACGGCCTTATGGAATGATTTATGCACGCACCCCTGCCCAGAGGTCCCGGCTTCGGAGAAAGGTACCCAAACAATGTGTGAGATTTGTTGATCATAAAAATTTGTTCTCGGGTAATAATTTTGTATTTCAATTTGTTTAAAACAGTTTATAAGCAAAGTAAATGAAACAATACGGTTTTTTCGTAACAACTCTAGTTTAAGTAACTACGAGTTAGTCCGGTGAAGTAGTGGTTTTATTTTAAATACTTACTGGAACTTCGAATACTTGTATGCTTATTACGTATTACTAACACTATTTATACACTATACTCGATATTATCGCACAAACACAATATGTCATAGTAAGTATTATCTTTGTTTACATTTGAACACACCCACACACATGCGTAATATAAATAAAGCCGCACATTTTATAGAAACAAAAGCCGGTGGATTTACGCTGCGATTGGAGGACTTGAAATTATATTTTTATGTAATCAAATGTAGCAGTTGATATCCGAGTACATAGTAGCGAGCGACAATAACCGATAAGAGAACTAAACTCAAGTGACAGGCTTGTCGCTATGCGTCGACAACTCGCGCATAATTGTGTTACTGCCGAACTGTCAAATCAATATTTTGATAAAATAACTGTATTTCGATTTTAGTGAACAATTTCGACCTTCAATATCAACAGATTACAATCAAGCAGGGAGATAACTGTTAAATCTGCTATACCTCTGGAGGTCCATGACAATTAAAAAACAATTGTGTCTGCAATCTGATGCTTGACGGGTTAAATCACTGTAATTGAATTCAGGTAAGTACAAATTAATATTATCAAGGATTATTTATTTGTTCCATGAAAGTCCTCAAACATAAAGTTAATTAACTTATTGTTTATTCCTGTACTTAGAAGTCTGTAAGAATTAGTATCGCAGCTTCCCTAGCTGGGTTCTATATTTTTCCCAAAAAAATGTTTAAGCTAGAAAAAAATAATGTCCTGGCACTGAATAAGTAATGTATTTTTCAAAAATATTAATATGTTAAAATTAAATTAGGAATGTGTTTCTGTAGTTCTAAAAATATTTCTGAAAATTGGTTTTAAGACGACTAAGTGCTTATTATTTATAAGTATAGAAACAACGTTATAACGTTTTTTTGCAAAATCACAAATTTGTAAGAGTTACTGTAACGTTATAAAACAAACTATGAATCAGTGTGTGTTTATATCGTGAACCAACCAGCTAACCTAAACACGCTAAAATATACAAAGCCGGTTCAAGGTGCTTGCCTCCAGTTATTATTCGTTTACTCTTTATTCTAATAAGGAAAACACTGTGACTTAGTGGTATTATGTAGATAGATACCGTATCTACAGCCAGCCAACTCAGAAGTGAACTAGGGTATTGGTAGTAATAGTACTACTATCACCTAGTCGAATACATAATTATATTTATGTTTGTTTTTTGCATAAATGCTATATGTAGCCACATTTTACACATGGAAACTACAGCTAGCGACTCCATCATTACGAAACATTGAGTGTTTCTTTATACAAAGCATGGCAATTGACCCAACTCACCCAACACCACCTGATGTGAGGCGGTAAGATAGCTAGTGCAGTTAAGGCACTGCTCTAGCCGCCTCCATCTTTCCGGCCCAAAAGGTGCTTTTTCACGCCTCTCTTAAAGGAGCCCATGTCATAGGTCCTTCCTATAACATGGGTTCCTTCAAGAGAGGCGGGAACACATGTGCTGGCAAAGAATTCCAAGTTCTGGAAGTACGACAAAGAAGCACTAAATTTCTTTGTGCGTGATGTTGAGGTGAAGGCAGTGTATTGGATACTCCGAAGACCGGCACGCGTGCACCTGAGCAGGAAGGGGGAAGGGGGATAAGGTCGAAAAGCTCTTCAGAGTACTCTCCGTGACATAGATGATAAATGGCGCTAAGCGACGCAATGTCTCGATGCAATTGCAGAGGCTCAAGGTTGTTCGTGACCTCTACATCGCCAATGACACGGTTCTTTTCCGTTTCTGTAGGGCTATTCTCTAAGGCAGCGGCCTGCAATCTTTTCTTATTATGGAATTTTAACTCACCAACGAATAACCGTGTTATATGGCAAATAAAAGATTTGAACCTACATTGGGCCAGCGTGGTGTTTTTATGACCCATACTCCTCGTGTGTTTCTCCCATATAGGAGGGCATTTGACTAGCAGTGGGACGTATAAATTGGTGGTGATGATGATGATGGAACCTTGATTTATCTATCTGCTGAACCCCATTTGGACAAAAATAGTAATTCACAATTCTATTTTTAAGATCTTCAAACCTTCTTGTTTGCATATTAGATATGAAATAAAAACTAAGATTTTGAATGAATAATCTTTATCGCAGGTATTTAGTTAACGTGTTAGTAGATTTTTCACAGTTTTACTAAAATAGTACTTAGCTAGTTACTATCTGTATTATTATCTCTCTGTTTCTTTCTCTCTATTATCTGCCTGTTCCCTACGTTGATACGCCTCAGCTCTAACAACCCCATGATCCTTCCACGGAAACCTTAGGTTCTGCAGAACGCCTTTTAGGAACCGCAAGCTACTGTGACGTACTTACCTATCCTGCCTCAGGACGTGAAATTTTTCTAGTTTTATTATATTTTAATTACTAAGTAATTTTTCAAACATTTATAATAATTTAGTAATTAAATTAGAATAAAACTAGAAAAATTTCACGTCCTGAGGCAGGAATCGAACCCGCGACCTTTCGCAATCCGGGCGACTGCTCTAGTTTTATTCTATTTTAATTACTAAGTAATTTTTCAAACATTTATAATAATGTTAAAATCAAAAATTAAGAATATTTATAATAATGTTAAAATCAAAAATTAAGAGTACTTACCTATTCCAAAAGTTCGGACGCATTTTCAATTTTTTAAAATGGTATGCAGAGAAAGAGTCAGAAATATTTTTATTGACTTACACAAGCACAACACATTACACATTTACAATAAAATAATAAAAAATATAAATATTTAAATAAATAAAAGATATTTGTAAAAGGATCCGTCGTTAAAACATAGATAAAAAGATAAAACAATTATGTAGAGATACATACATTCTCTACATACTTGAATTTACAATATATTCGTGTTATTTGGCTAGTAAAAGTATCGTAGATAATATGAAATTGATCTCTATATGTATAAAGGAACACACTATGCTATTAATATTTTAGTAGGTATAGGTAGGTACTTGGGATCGTGCTTAACGCGAGTGTGTGTTTAGGCTATTTACCTATGTAGGTCTCTTTGAAATATGTACATTGTTCTATGTAATTATGAGAACATAAAAGAAAAATTTCAAGGGAATTGTAACGGTATTTCTTCTCAGAAATTTTATTTTATACATAACTATATTTTTTTATGAATAATACCTAAGCGCCATAAAAAATGTTTTCTCGTCAAATTCATAAGAATTTTCTCCTTTCTGAAGTTTAAAGTACTTGCGAACTCAGATGAAATTTCGTTGCCGATTTGTATGGCTTAGGGTTAATTCATACCCACTAAAAACCGGCATGATACCTTATGACAGGGGTAAAAAAAGAGTAAAGCTATATAGCGTTATTACGTAGACAAGGATAAAAAAACATAATAGTCACGTCCCTGAAAAGGTGCTTCGACGATATATTTTCATAGATCGCTTGTATTCTAACATTAGGCACGCGATATTCACTCACCCAAATTAATTCGATACATCAAATTTGCTACCCCTCAACTTATTTACAATTTGGTGAATTAACCTATCGTGGAAATAATTTGTAATATTGTGCTTGTAATGTGGGTTACGTAATGCAGTATTATGACTTTGGAGTGTTTCACAGTTAACTGTAAGTAAAAAAAATGACAAGAAACTAAAATACGCAGTTCTGTTTACTTGGAGGACTTAATTGTTTGAAGTTTTTTTTTAAACCAGACTAAAAAAATAATTATGATTGTATGTATTTTCAATTAAAATAATAATTTTGCAAATAGACTTATAAATGATAGAGTTTTGAGGTAACAAACATAAAAAACTTACAGCCGGTTTGATGACCTCATCCTTTTTTGAAGTCGGTTGGTAAAAGATAAATTGTCTGATACACCTCACAGACGGCCACACATCAAGCGCATCCGTAACTAACAAATTGTAAAATTGACGCTTTCGTCTATATCTGCTTATCCTACGTTTGCTTGGAGCTTGCGTATAAAATTCTGATCAGAGAGTGGTAGGACATTTTGCGTTCTGTGGCAAGCGATTTTTCCGTTCCGTGGATCGACTTTAATTCTACCAATTACCTACGGAGGTGTGAAATTTTTGTGTTGGAAATTACCTGCTTTGTTAAAAAATTGAGTCTACAGTCAACCCATTCTTCAAAGAGTAGGTAAGTATAGAGAAAATATCGCAAACAACAGATTGCTCCATTTTTAAACGATGGATGTAGTTTATTTGCGACTGAAAGGTTGTCAGCGCCGTGATTGTCGCCGCTAGCAGTAGCAAGCGACTGATAAAGTGTAGCGCTATAGCCACACTTGAACGGAGCATAGTAGTGATGGGTGGTATATTCTCTATACTTTATTTTATCTCAATGGGTCTACCAGCGTGCTAATTGAAATTAAATTGGCGGAACATTCCGCTCGATTCCAAAGCCGAGAGTGGCCTGACTGGCGAAAGCCCCGAGCCATTTGGCAAGTCCCTACATAATTAGTCTTTTTAAATAAAGACAATCGTAGCATGGCAATTGAGAGAATTATTCTAAAATGTCTGACTTTAGTATGTGCCTAGGAATTGTGGTTTCTTTTTTGAAGTATCTACAAACCAGACACAGACAGATTTATTACTTGTAATATCCTGATTTATTACTTGTAATAAACCGATTTATTACTTGTAATAAACCGATTTTTTACTTGTAATAAACCGATTTTTTACTTGTAATAAACCGATTTATTACTTGTATAAATCGGTTTGTGTCTGGTTTGTAGAATTAAATAAGGAAAAGACATGGTTCAATATGGCTGCCTCATTTGTGTTAATAGTGGCCTTAATGACGGCATCAGGCTTAAGCCAGGTATAACTTAAGACCAAGGGGTCTTAAGTGGCAGGCTTAAACCTGATGCCATCATTAAGGCGGAAAAGGTTTTATATTATGAATTGAGTAAATGCTCCTCCGTGCTTCGAAAGATCTCGGTCCCTCCGTCGGTCCCGGTTGTTACCGCAATCAATCAATCAATCGTTTATTTGCATAAAAATCAACTGCTATAACCCACTTTAATGCGGTTTGCATTGGGCCATCGTGATGGTGTTATGGCCCAAACTCCTCGACTTTTTCTCCCTTATAGAAAAGCCTGTGCCCAGTAGTGAGACACAAATAAGCTGCTGATGGTGAGCAGGTATACGCTGACAGATTGGTAAGGGATGAAAGCTGAAAGATAGGCTCACAATTTTACTACGAGATTTTTTGGCAAGGCCTGTAACGTTCCAGTTGAATTGAAACACTTAACATTTCGTATTTTCACAAATGTTAGAAAGGTAATAACATTTTGAGAACAGATAACATCACTCGACGTTATCTCGAAATAGAGATTTCCCTTCCTACACCCTTTGTCATTGTGTACTTGCTAAGTAAATAAATAAATAAAAATAGATATAGGTATCTCACAACAACTCGTTAGAATCATAAGAATGCGACTATCAAGCTCAATTTTCGTAAGATGTCTCTAATTCGAGATAAATCGAGCTATCTTATGCGGGGTCTCTACATTAGAGTAAAAATATGACGATGTCTAACCTCTTTTCTAAATCTATGAAACGCGCACATATCAGACACAATAATAAGTATAGGGATTAATATGTGAGCCCACCGGGCGGCGGCTGGCTGGTAACGACAGAAAGGTTAATTCCTCTCTTCAAAGAAGACCGCTGCTATTTATTCAAGCAGCAATGGATGTCAATCAAATTGAATGCTATTGCTATCGAAGTTTGAATTACAAAATGGCCTGTAATTTTTTTAAGTCAATCTATTTTGATGACCCGAAAAAACAAATTGAAGCAACTACAATAACAATTACAGTCATCGTCAGTTTAAAGCGACCTAAAAACGCATAGTATAAAGTCTTATTTATTGTCAAGTGATAATGTGGCTCCAATCTTAGACCGCATTGTTGCAATGCTGAGAATCATTGGATCTACAATGGAATCCTAATGGACTCGACAAAGGACTAGGGATATAAACTTCAATTTTATTTAGAGAATATAGGTCGCGCTTAGAACTGTCTCTGCAATTCAGCATAGTACCTACCAACTACCTTCCGATGAACTTACGATAGACAGAAAACGGAGCCGGAGATAAAAATGATGAGGCCGATTTATAACCCGGATTTGTTTTAATTTAAAGGGGGTCAGGGTCCGATCCGCAGGGTGGTGATTTATTTTGTCCGGATTTCGAAACGACTGTTGCTTGACTTGGCACTTTATAACAGCGGCTAGTAAATAATGGTTTCAATTTGAGGTTTTAAGTTTAATTAATTTGATAAGATACCATTTCAAAGTAAGTTTAATCTTGGAGAAATGTGTTAGAGATAAGTTATCAAAATAAAGAAAACAAAACTAACTAAAAACTAAAACTTGTGGTAACTTGTGGTCAAAAACTAAAAAAAAAAATTGATATAATCAACAAATTACCTTAATTTTTTAGGCCTGCATATATTAGACCCTCCGTAACATCACTGCAATAATAGGTACATGCATATTATTAGTTAAAAAATTGAAATGTACTTAACTACATACTTAAATATGACAGTTAAACTGTTTTTAATAAAGTGTTATTTTTCCCAAGCTATGTAACAACAGTCCTATAAGAGCGCCGGCATAGTATTATTGCTACTGTGGCTATTCACTACGAACAATGGAGGATACATAACGTCTGTTTCAGAACGAGCTCGGAGGGAAGTGTCATGGCGGCACGGAAACTGCTCCGTTGAAAACCGCCGTTCTTTTGTTTCCCTTGAAGTGTTGCAGGTTCAACATGTTTCTGTTTTCACTTCTATATTTTTACAGAAGCATTCTAGTAGCATAATCCAATAGAAAAAAATAGTATATATTTCCGAAATGAGACGTAGACGGAGAATCAGTATAATAATATAATTAAAAATCCTGACTAACAGACTGATATATTATATCAACGCACAGCCTAAACCAATGGTCCTAGAGCACCTAGGCACATTAAATTTGGAGGGTGTTTTTTGTGAAGTGAAGGTATCCAATAAAAGCGTTTTTCGATATTTCAGACTTAAGAGGACGAAATGGGGGTTTAATTCTCCATGAAACTTTTTATTATTTGAGTCGATTGACCCAAAAATGGGTACTCATGCTTTTCGAATACAATTATGAGACACGTTCTTCCATAATCCTCCCTCAACAGGGTCAAATAGGGCTTCGAAAATCCTACACACTGAGGGCGTGCGGGGAGCGCTTCAAGTGAAGTATTTCATTGTAAACATTATTAATTATCCACTTCTGGTTGTCTTCTAATTAAAAATTTTCATATGCTTTGTGTTCTGTTATAACCATACTACTTACTATCATCCCAGAGATTAGTGAAGTTTTGCGGAGAACTTTATTTCTTTGCTTGGGAAATAGTCCGTGCGAATATTCAATTGACAGGGTGTTAGATGGCTTAGGTACTTATAACGATTGTTTCTAAAAAAAAGTATTTTCTTTTCTATAGGCCACGGGCGAAGCTGCGGGCGTAAGCTAGACTTGTATAAAGTAAGATACTTTTGCGTTTATTTATTATATTACTTAATAAATCTATTCATATTTAAAATAACTAAATGTACAATCATATTATTTCTTCAGTCCACGTCGACACCTAATTTGTTCTCAATATCTCATCTTGAATATGTCGAGCTGACTTTCCGATACAATAAATTCTGTAGAATACGTATCCGTTGGGAATAATGAAACCAAATAAGTAATCTGGTTTGGTAATTAGTGGATCTTACTACGACAGTAATTAGAAATATCAGTCTCGTAGCAGGGTAGCAGGATTTCTTCAAAGATTAAATATGTAGCTATAAAAAAGGATTTAACAGAAATCTTCTACAGAAACTGAAATTGATTTTCCGTAGTGTAAAACATAAAATAAAATGGGTATCAGCAAAGATTTAATGGACTGTAGGAATAACGATCTAAGGGATGATAAAGATTTGTTGGAAAGGAGAATTTAAAAGTTTTAATTTGTAGTTAGAATATTTTCTTAATTTTAATGAGAAAATATAATTATGTGAGTACTTTACTTTATCTTCTGACCTGAGCCTGTTTAATACAAACTCTGGGTTGATTTGAATTAAGAATACAAATTACAAATAAAAATTTTCCAAACTACAGATATTACTAGATGTATAAAATGGCTCAATAAACAGGCGCTTGAGTTTTAACTAAATATTTTTACAATGAAGTAAATATCATTACGTCGCACGTTGATTCCTACCTTTACCTACACGATTAACTATGTATTGACTTACTAGAAATAATTTTAGAATGAAGGATCTTCTAATTCTGACATCATGTGATAGGTGTGCGGTGAGTTTACATCCCACTCCCACTCAAGTTATAAGATGTAAATGCAAGTACTCATTATATTTAAAAAAAAATCTGTTTCATGATGACTTTACTCGTTCTCGTGTCGTAACTATTTTTGTAATAAACAAATCAGACGTAGCTGAAAAGATTTGTAAGAAATTTCTTCGGAATCTCAGTAAAAATTGTTTAAAGTCCGATTTACGGCATTTCTAGTTTGAAATACTGCTGTAAACTATGGCTATCGTTTACCATGAAGCAGGCAGCCAAAATTCTAGGTGCATCATAAACTTTTGGGAAAATTAGTAATTCAAGTTGGACTAGAAAAGTGCTATAATTTTTTTCTTGGACTTTTAGGTACCCCTCGATGTATTTACCTACTACAGTCCTGACTTATTTCTTTTTCAAAAAGATTCAGAAACTGTCATATCATACTTTATCAAATTACTGAGCCAATGAGGTAGGTCAAAACGTGTAATACAGGTCCCGGCAAACATTTTGAACAATTTTACATATTAAAAAACCTGCGCAGTAAAAGATTTTCGAAATATTGTAACTGCGCATGCTTTTTTAGCTGTGAAAGCTGTCAAATTGTTAAAGATGTTTGCCTGCGCCTGTACAATCACGTGTAAAAAGATGTACCGACATATCTTGTGAATTATACATTGAACTTAGTGCACATGACGTGACGTATAAGTATATCAAGGGTCCAGTGCTAAAACCTAATAAGTGCAAAAAAATCGAAAAATGCTATATTATATCACCTTAATTTATTTTTACGCTCTTTCAAGTGTTGTAATCCAATAAGTGAAATTAGCAGTAGTAATCAAATTAGTTGAGGTACTAATACAATTAAGGTAGCATCGTTTAGCTAAAAATAAAAAAAGTAAAACACTATAAAGCGTGTTATCTTGATAAATAATAATTTTATTTCACTGTAAACCCCATATAGCTATTTATTTGTCTTTGATGTAAGATGATTTTTACTAAGATCACCAAAAACAGAATTCTAAATTAAAACAAACGTACAACATTACAAGTGTATTTTTCGGATTCTACTGTAAGGTGATAATAAAAATAAAACAATGTAAGTTTAATTAGGTATATGGTATTCACCCACATCGTCAACTAACTTTCTCCAAGTATAGGTTGGGGAAGAATATAAAAATCGAAATGCACCTCCAGCTTCTTGCATTATTTTATTAAGTGTATGAATATTATTATTATTTAAAGTGACTGTAGTTAACTTATAAAGTTATCAAAGACAATTGACATCTGCAGTCTTCCCGTGACCATGATCGCTGTAAAGTAATCGGAAACGTCGGGTATATAAAAATAATGTTACATCTAATTAGACGTCAGTTATAAAATATAGTGTTATTCAACGCGCGTTTTACAAAGGTGGAAACTGTAAATTAGTTTTCAACTTTGACGAAGCGAGTTTCGTACAGACAGCAAATAAACATCAAAGCTCAACCTGTCAACAAAGGCTTTACACACGAGGTGTGAATCACAGCACTAATTCGTGTTTGAAACAAAACTTATGGGCAAATTAGTGTGCGTCCATGCACAGGTTATTGTTGGAAGTATTTATTTGCTTACATATTAGATAGTTTGTCAGTAAGTATATACTTAATTTAAACACATGCAACATAAGTACTTTTGATGTAGCTTGACAAATGAACCACTTAGTGCAGCTTTAGATGTTGGAATGTTGTAAGTATAGTTAAAGCATAAAGCTTTATATATAGGTGCGATAGGTTCTATTGCTAGCAGATTTTAATACAGCCTTTTTAACACAAATTTCTTATTTAATTTTCTGTTAGGTATATATCTTCGATAGCGGGATTCGTGAATACATACTACTATTCGTGGCTGCAATTATTCGTGATTGAGTTATTGAGTTATTTCCGCAACACACACATGTGATGATCGTTTTTGTGTACCTATTCGTTTGTTTCATGTTCATATAATTTTGTTATATGTGTGTGATGATTAAAAGAATTTTAAATAATTGTTTTATCTATCTATCTTATTGTGTTTCTGATCTCATTTTCACTCCACAAAGTCCTTCACAAGAGGACATGAATAGTTACACAATTCTCGGGACAGCCCTCAGCTTTATCGAATATTTAACATACTGGATAGTACTCTAGATTCCAACCAAGAAACCTAGTTAAATGAGTTCAAGTTGAAGCCTTGCAGACTCCTCGTCTGTAGGCACTTGTATTGCATTCGTAATTTATTTCCTAGGGGCTTTAAGCTAACCGCTTCCCAGTTAGAGTCGACAGCTATTGTAATACCTCCTAAAGTTATCCTCAGGCAATTCTACGGGAACGAAATAACTTTTCGAGTTAAATTTTTATGGGCTGGGTACCCGGTAAAGCCATTTAAGACATAAAACTGCAATTTGACCAATTTAAGGATTTCAAAGCTTAAAAGAGCTTTTAAGTCCGAGTTGAAAATTGAATTTGGCTGTTAAATGTAACATAATAGGTTACATTTATCTTTTGGAAAATGTAGCCTGAGAGTCATAACTTCAGAATTACATTTTAGATATCATCCTTGATTTTAGTGAATAATAGAATCAGTGCGTCTGCCATGTAACAAATTCCGAAAATTGAGGATATTTTGTGTCTCGACATTTTCAGGTGGCAAACCAGCATACGATACGGCTCGCCTGATGGTAATAGTCACCATAGACTAAAGATTTCTGAAACACTAAGGGTCCTCCATCGTTACCCACCCTAAAATAAACAACGGGAGCTTTAGGCTGTCAGCAAAAAACAAGAGTAATTTGGCTGAGATCTTCTGTAAGGAGAAGGGGTTTTTTCTAACCAAGCTCTAATAATATAAGTGGAAATCTCACGATGACTAACCTACTCCTAAAATTCCGAGATATAACATGCATTTCTACTTCATGATAATTTCAGCCTACCTTGAAGCTACAGATATATTTTTACAAGGTTTAGTATTTGCATATTATAACCTATGCTAAAAACACAAAATTTTAAAAGAATTACCAATGCATTTTATCTAAGGATATAACATTTGATTACTTATACCCAGAATCAGAATCAGAATCATTTATTCTTTCATAAACATAGGTAAGTACATGTGTGGTGTTGTATAATATAAATTAGACCCTCTATGTTTAACCCTGTCAGGTATATGAGAAATAAATTGAGAACACTAAATAATTCAAAATTTAAATGCAAAATTATAAAACTTAAATTTGACTCATAATATAAAATGAAAATGTCATAAAATTCAAATCATTCATTAAATTATCTAAAAAAATAATCATAAATTATATAAATTACTATCATCATAAAATTCACTAATAGTATAAGAACATTTGTCTATTAATAATTCAGTCAGTACATTTAAAAACCTATTTCTACATAACTTCTTTAAATCGTCAGGTAACTTATTATATAATCGTGGAGCCATTTCCACTACACTTTTCTTCATCATAGCAGAAATAGGGCTATATTTTAAATTCATTCGATACACATTAATTTTTGTTTTGTTTTTGTTGCAATAAAGAGATTACTGATATATTGCTACATTATTTTCATGTGCATAATTAAACAAATAATTTCTATGATTATGGTTCAAATAATTTCTGAACTTAAGATATAATTTGTTGTTTAAGTTGATTTTGCAATAAAAAGGCGATTTGACATATTAACCGTGTTTGGCGTCAGTCCCTATTACGTCTAGTCAGTCCCTAGAACACTGATTTTAAAAAATCATAAATTTCTCTAAAAATATCAAGTAAAGAGACTGGCCCTTTTAGATGCAGCAAAGTAGATGTTATAAATACAGCATAGAATATAAACTTTTCTGATTTTTAACTAAAAACACCACCTTCAAAATTACGTCTTACGTTACGTTAATTATTATTAAAATTAGTTGCTCACACCATCAGATTCAAAATACAGCATAATATTAGGAACAGGATACAGAAAATATTAGGTACAGTCCCTTCAATATCGTTATTACCGGGTTTGTTAGTTATTTATTACTCCGTAATTTGTGATGCTTAGGGGCTGGAACAAGAAGTAAAATAAAACAAATCTTATATAACTGTACCTGACCCTGAATTTCTACCTTCTGCAAGTTAACATAATCATTAACTGGAAGTCTGCACATAAAACAGATTACAGTTATCAAACTGCAAATTACGTAATCCGACTTTAATGTCCGCTCAGCAGCAGTTTCTGTGAACGGCAATTTAAGAACTCAGCAATGGTTCCATAGCTGCATTTATTACACAATAGTTATATTCATTACCTATAATAAAGTCTGCAATAAAATTGATGAAAAACTTCTTGGTTCGTTTCTAGAGTTGCGTGGAGTTACTACGTACAATCTAACTCTGAAGTAGATTAACACTTTAGTACCATGTCACACCAACTGCGCTCATACTATAATAGTTATGAATATAACAGTTGGAGTACTATGGTTTTAAATTACTTTTGTGTTCGACCGTACATCTTTGAATACTGTAGATAGATAAGTATAATTGATGATACTTATTTAAAACTGGGAAACAAAAGTTTGCCCATTTCGGACGTACAATGTTAAATTACATTAAAATAACCATAGTTCGTATTAAAATATTTCTTTAAATTATAAAAACAATCAACTGTATCTGTAACAGTATCAGTTAGAGTAATGGTTTCTCCAAGAAGTGTGGTCATTCATGCAATAAGTATAATAATGCCAAATCAAATATGGCAGTTAAGTGACTTTTATAAAGTATCAATATGGCCCCATAAATGTCGGCTCACTGTTCTTTTAAGTCAAATAGTCCGTTTATCCCCATTGTCCGTTTAACCCTATTCGCTATAAATACAAGTCGTCGCGTCACGCTACGTTAGATTTATTTCTTGGGTCAGTAAACATTTAGTTTATTTACAATCGCCCTTCGAACACCGGTGCGGATCAAAGAATATCCTGCTATATTTAAGGTCAAAAGAGGGTATGGGTAAGGTGGAGAAAAAGATTTTTATTACAAAATTGTTTAATTTTTCTGTATCATTTTCGTGGGTTGACCATACGATTGATTTTGGTAGACTGCCGCAGACGGTCGTGTTTTTATTTTTATGATTGCTCTGAGACGTGTAATTTATGCTGCATTCGATTAAGTACACGGTTTCCTAAATTAGACTGCTCTAAATTAGCTATTGGAATTATGCTCATAAGAGATTTTTTCAAAAATCTGTCAATTTATCAATATTACTTTTTTCCTCGCGCTAGGAAGTCATATCTTTATCTCACTCTGTCTCTGCCGAAGCGAAGTTCACGAAGTATCGGCGAAAATCCAATAATTGGGCAAGATCGTTTCACAGTCTGGTTACAGGATATGATACATTCCAGACTGCCGCTACCCCCAACTCGTTCCGGATATCCTTACTCCGGAACTATTTGAGATAGCAGCTCTTTGAAATGACAAGCCTAACCTTATACCTATATGGCAGATTCCACAGACATAGCGTGATGTCGAAGATTCGTTCACAAATTATTATTGTGTATACTTTAAAAAACGTATATTTCTTATTTATGTAACAAACGTGGGGCACAATGAAAATTTCCGGAATGAATAAGAATAAAAATAATACTATGACTGGCCAAAATTAATAATATTATTTCTCAAAACATTCTCCCTTAGCTACAATTCAATGCACTTTTTAACCGACTTCAAAAACGAGGAGGTTCTTAATTCGGTGGGCTTGTTTATTTCTATGTATGTATAAACGATTACGCCGAGATTTCCTGATGCGATTTACGTGATTCTCTTTTGTTTGATGAGAAATATTAGCCATTTGGACCCATTTTTTTTTTTAAATCGATGGGGTAATTTGGTTTTTAAATCAAAATAACTAGAATAATTAGGTCGTCTATGTAGGTATGCGAAGTTGCGGATTTTTGCTTACCTATGACTTGTTAGTGAAACGATACGATAGTAGGAAACAATATGCATATGCTGACGGTCAACCATCTAGCTTTAATCTAAGAAAATTATCACAAAAAAATTGTAAAAAAAATCAATTTTAAAGAAAATTAAAACCGACTGAAAGGATACTAAAATAATTAAATTTAAGTAGGTACTTATCCCCTAGAAACATATTTTTTGGAGTTGGTGGTTGTTTTCAGAAACAATAGAAAGTGAAGCACCGACTCCAAAAAAAATGTTTCTAGGGGATAAGTACCTAACTACTTAAATTTAATTATTTAATCCTTTATAGTATTTTGATAATATTATTTCATTTACGTCTCTTCTTCATATTACCAAGGATGATATATTACCCAATTGTTGTCTGCGAGTATAAGAAGTGAGTTGAGACATGGTCAAAAAGATTAGCATCCAGGCCAGTAAAGTCTTAAAAATAGTTTTCAGCGCCGAGTAATTCCAAAAGGTGATGTTCGAAATTTAAGTTCACTTTCACTCACACTAACTCACAGCACTACTTAGTGCGATTTTGCATCGAGTTTTGACGCCCCATAAACGCCATTTTCTAGCTGAAAATGTGAAAATAATAGATAGTAACACCGTAAGATTTAGAGTCGGGAAAGTATCGTCTCTACCACTTTCTGTATCGGATGATGTAGAGAAAGTGGCAGAGAGAGGTAAGATATGAATATTCGAGTAATGCATTAGAATGATCAGAGCCTAAAAATATTCATCCGTAGATTATGAAACCACTAATCCATCTAATACAATAGATATTCTATTGTTTCTGAGTTGATAGAAGTAAGATATTTTTTTTGCTACTAAGTTTCGTTGTTCAATTAATATTTTTTCTTTATTTTTTGTCCATACAAAAACAGTGCCAAGAAAAAAGTTTTGTAGCCAGCCACTATGGAGCCTAGCCACTACTGTAATAATATTAGGTCAAGAGCGCGACTCACGGCACTGTTGCCATGCATTCAGGAGTTTCACCATGCAGAAGAAGCCATACGTAACCGGGTCTAATTATTTACAGCTAACGTGTTATTTAAACAACAGAAAACTAAAATATACCTACACACTATTTAGGATTAAAAGTCAAATGTATAGCAGCTGCAAATTTGCAAATTTTAAGTATTATTTAGTCTCAAAAATGTATTACTGGTGTTTCTTATAGCCATTCTCAATAAATCATTGAAATTAGTTTGACTATAAATTATAAAACCAGGTGGATTATTAAGTATTTTTAATATATTCTTAATTTTTTATTTTAACATTATTATAAATGTTTGAAAAATTACTAAGTAATTAAAATATAAAACTAGAAAAATTTCACGTCCTGAGGCGGGAATCGAAGCCGCGACCTTTCGCAATCCGGGCGACTGCTCTAACCAACTGAGCCACCCAGGACTTGGGATATACCTGTGAAATTCTTCTAGTCTATCTGTATCTGCGTTTATGAGCTAACGTCCACCCTACAATGTCGAAAATGTTCTATTTCAACATCCGAAACGAGTATTTTTGCAAATACCTACGATTCGATTTATAATAATGTTATAATCAAAAATTAAGAATATTTGAAAGCACTGCCCCAACTTAACCGAAATGTACACCAAAAAGGTTCCAAGTCTGAGGTTTTAACAAATTAAAATAGGTTGTATGATAAATTCGGCACCATGGAGGTATAAGTAAATAGGTTTAATGATGTTTTGAATTCACAAACTTAGTACACACGATATTCTAATTTCTAAATTCAATTTTACTTTATCCTCTAGCGCATAAAAACGGCTTTTGGTATCGAAGAGCAAAAATACTCTTTCCGAGATGGGGGGATGAAAAGGTATGTTCGATATCTGAGTGCAAAAGCCGTTTTTATCCTCTAGCTATTAGAGGTTAAAGTAAATTCAATTTAGAACATCGTGTTTTTTTTTTATTACAAAACACGACAAATGACTGAGCACCACCTGATGTGAAGCGGTAAGAAGACTTCATATCATTCATATCATTCACTAGGTGGTAGGCCCGTATGTAGGGTCGTCTGGGTAGGTACCACCGCCTTTCTTATTTCAGCCGTGAAACAGTTCGCTGTGTTTCGGTTTGAAGGGAAAGGTAGCCAGTGTAATTACTGGGCATGGACGGCATTTCATCTTAGGCCCCAGGATGACAACGCACCTGCAATATCAAGTGATTTTTCCTTGTTATTGCAGGTGTCTATAGGCGGCGGTAACCGCTTACCATCAGGTGGGCCGTCAGCTTGTTTGTCATCTAGTAGAATAAAAAAAAAATATATGCGAAGACAGCTAGTGCAGTTTAGACACTGCTCTAGCCGCAACCACCTTGCCGGCCCAAAAGATGCTTTTTCACGCCTCTTTTGAAGGAACCAATGTTATATTATTCCAAGTTCTGGAAGTACGACAGAACTAAGTTTAAGAATTCAAAACATCATTAAACCTATTTACTTCTACCTCCATGAAGCCGAATTTATCATACAACATTTTTTAATTTGTTAAAAACTCAGACTCGGAACACCAACAATACAGTAGTTCGAACATTTTTAAATTTCGAATCGTAATCGTATCGTTCACGCACGCTTAAAATTTCAAAGAAAAGCCTGACAAAAGCTAACGTAACTACTCGATTCGGCTTTTCGAAATTTAAAAGTGTTCGTTATAGGGGCACAGATTAATAACAGGTACAGTACCTAACAAAAATTATACACTCAAGTTACGTAACTGTAGCAAAGTTACTTTAAATTTTTATACCTAAGTATTATTTGTTATAAATGTAATTTAAAAATTCTTCTGTAATACTTACCTATCTTAATATAGTAGTTAATAACTAAACTGAAATAAAAGTATCTTGTGATTGTAAATATTTTTTTTTGCATTTAGTCATTTCTTCGCTGAGGTGGGATGAAAAGTTACGTATTGCACTCGAGTGTAAAGATATTTCACCTCGTGCTCTTTTGAATCCCTCGCTAACGCTCAAGATTCTAATTTTTGAATCACTCGCTTGCTCAGTTATCAAAATAGAGCACGCGGTCAAAAAGCAACTTTGCACTCTTGTATAAGAAATACTTCACTGTTATTGTCGCGTTTAAGCCCGTTAAAATTAGTGCTAGTGCTAAAACCTACTAATAATAATATTATACTGGATTAAATTTGGCACTGAGATAGATGACCGACATGAATTAATCCCGGAAAAATTAACGGTTCCCGTGGGATAGAGTTGACTTGACGCGCGAAGGCACGGGCAACAGCAAGTTCATTATGTATAAGTTTAAAATCTTTGTTTTCCTTTTATTTCTTATACTTTTTCAGAGGCGAAATATAGTTGTTTATTAGCTTGTGCAATTGATCTAGGTTTAAGTAGTTAAGACGGGGATCTAAAATCATGATTTATAACTTATATAATTCCTATGATGTATTCTTATGAATATATCATAGGATATATATGAATATATTCTTCCTATGATGTTGTCATTGTGTTATAACTTCTGACGCTAGCTGTGGCCTCGTTGGAATGATGATTAGGCAAAAACAAATTGTTGCATTACTTTGCAAGACGAAATTGACAAGATGAGTAAAACAAAAAGGTTTTATTTGGCAGTTAAAAAGGATGCATAAGATTTTTATTAAAATGAACTATTGTTAAATAAATAAATAAATCTCAGATTTATTAAACCTTTGCACCCACATACCTAAACATTTTAATGTGACAATGTTAGGTACGGGTCAGCTTATCAGCTAAACCCAATTGATAACAATGGACTAATTTAGATTTTCAGAGCTAATTTTAATTTGAATGGTGTAGGCATTTATCAATAAGTTTAACTTAAGCCCCAGAAATATTCAACAAACAGTGGCTGATGGGTAGACCTCATCCATAGCGTTAGTATGGCATTTGTGCGGAGGAGATGATCAATATTTTTTTCTCATTTGGGTACCAAAATGTATATTTTCCCTACTAACATTAGTTATTATTTTGATAAGCCAGCTAAATTGAAGAAAACCGATATGACTGTCCAAAATAAACTATTTTTATTTATCTCCATTACTTACGAATATTAATACCGGATTCTTGTCATATTCAATGACAACAATTCGATAAGAAATCGTGATAAACCTACCTATCAAAAGTTGTGTAAATAAACACATTTTATCTGTAATTGTGCAAAACAACCAACACTTTATCTAGGGAAAATATAAATATTGATATATATTTTGGCCTATTCATGAAGAAGGCACCTACCTACACTTTTTACTCTGGAGTTATTATTTGAGGAAAATATCATAATGCCTACTTGATGGAGAAGGCAAAATTAATACACAGAGCTTAACAGCTGCCAAAACAATGCATAAGTACCTACCCACATATAATTCAGAAGTTATGACGTCATTACAGCAATCAATCTGAATGTTTACTAGCTTGCTTTTTGCAACTAAGCTGAAAATGAAATGTGGCGATTTTCAGGCTCTCTTTACAAATATATTCTACTAGATACAGCCGCTGGATGCCTGCAGTGGACCGTCGTCGGATAAATCTTTAGTGGACGCCTTAGTCCAGCAGTGGGCGTCTTACTGCTTCAATGATGATGATGAGCCTCTTTCTCTAAACATCTTTCTTTTTCTTTAGATAGAAGATTGAATACCAAGTATCATGATCTTCTAATAAAAACACATTTAAAAAATCATATAAAATGGTTTTGTAAAATATAAATTTGATCACGTTAATTTAATGAAAATTGAAAGACTTCAGAAATGTACTCATAATTGTATACTTTTGCTGGTGCATACTTCGTCTATATTAAGATTCTTCAGTGATAGCTAAATTTTTATTTTTAAGAGTAGGTTTGAATGTCTGGTACCTACCTACCATCCGGGTAATTATTTTAATAATGAACATAATGTTCTGAAATAAAACTATTTTTTATTGAATATCGCAACTTGTATTACAAAAACAGTGTTAAATAAGATTTCATGTTCTACACTTCTTCTCTTTCTTTGGTCTGGAAGATCAGCTATATTTTTCCTACTTTGGACATGGAATTTTCTATTTCATACAACAAGGGTGGTGAACAAGCATAATATGGTCTGCCTGATGGTAAGCGGTTAACGTTTTACTGTAGCCTCTAGCGCTTGAAACACCATTATAAGTAATCTTTTTGTAACACCAAAGGTTGCCCTACTCCTCACACGTTGTCTACCCTTTCCCAACGTTTCGCTTCTTCTTTGAGCTCAGCTCTGGCACCCTCACCGTTTTTCAAGTATGCGATTAGTAATTGAGGAGCTCGGTGGCGTAGTGGATTGAGCGCTCTGGTTTCGATCACGAAAACAAAGCAACTTTCGCCATGGTCGGTCCGTGGATGGGTCAATCAAATTTATAATCTTAAGCTCCTCCGTGCTTCGGAAGGCACGTTAAGCCGTTGGTCCCGGTTGTTACTGCAACCGCTTTAACCCACCAACCCGCATTGGGCCAGCGTGGTGGTGTTATGGTCCAAACTCCTCATGTGTTTCTGCCATATAGGAAGGCCTGTGCCCAGCAGTGGGACGTATATAGGCTGGTGATGATGATGATGATGATGATTAGTAATTACTTAGTCTGGCCATAAATACTGTTACAATTAAAAATAAACAAAATTAATATTTTGTTTATTTTTAATTGTATTTGAATTTGTAATGATTTGAAAATGTTTGTGTACCGGGCTATTAATAGGTACAATGAGACCTCCTCTGTTTGTGACAGGGAAAGATCTGGCCGTCCACGTAGTGTTCGTATGAAAAAGGTGGTCAAAGTAGCAGGGGAAAGAATTTAAAGAAATCCTGTCCGAAAGCAAAAGATTTTATCACGGAAGATGAAGATAGCACCTAGAACCATGTCGCTTATTTTAAAAGATGACTTAGGACTTGCAGCCTATAAGAGACGTACTGGTCATTTCTTAATTAATAATTTAAAAAAGAATAGGGTGGTAAAATCGAAACAACTCCTGAAGCGGTACGCAAAGGGAGGACATAGAAAAATTTTGTTTACGGATGAGAAAATGTTTTACAATTGAGCAACATTTTAACAAACAAATATAACCGTATTTATGCTCAAAGCTCTAAGGAAGCTTCCCAATTAGTCGAAAAAGTGTAACGTGGGCACTATCCGACTTCAGTGATGGTTTAGTGGGGTATTAGCTATGAAGGAGTGACTGAGCCATACTTTTGTGAAAAAGTTATCAAAACATCGGCACAATTGTATCAAGATACCATTCTTGAGAGTGTAGCCCCTTAATAACACCATGTTCAATAACGGAGAATGGTCCTTTCAGCAAGACTCGGCACCGGGTCATAAAGCTCGGTCTACGCAGTCTTGGTTGGAAACGAACGTTTCGGACTTCATCAGAGCTGAAGACTGGCCTTAGTCTAGTTCCGATCTTAATCCGCTGGATTATGATTTATTGTCAGTTTTAGAGAGTACCAGAGAATTTTCCCATGGAAAGAGTGCATGCTTCTATTGATAACTGGCCTCAACGTTTAAAGGACTGTATTGCAGCTAATGGAGACCACTTCGAATAAGCTTTTTATATTTTAAATTGTTTTATATTTATATATTAAACTAACATACTGTATAAGTAATAAATGTTATTTGCATTATATTTTTTTTTCTTTGTCTTAGTTGATATTTATGGCAAGACTAGGTAGGTATATCTAAAGTGATTTAATAAACGATAAATTATAAGTAAGAAATGTTCGTCGATCAATTGTTTAGTTAATTGTTTTCCGACTAAACAAATGGTTTACAATTCACATTTTCAAACGAAACTGGATTCAATTACGACGAATTCTTAGGAAGAAGTTTAACATTTATTGTTTTATTTTCATTTTTCGATAAATATTCTCTAAACTTTGTAAGAATTACCTAGATGTTTTTTCTCTTCAGCATCAATAGATTATTTGAACTTAGGATCCTTGGGAGCAGCTCATATCTGATCAGTACTCGGAACGATTAACTACATCAGTACTCATAGTGTTAATTTCAATCACATCCAAACGTTCCGATCTCGATTGTGTTCTGTCAAATCCCGATGCTATGCTATTAGCGTTATAACACTACATTAAAATTAATATCCAATACTTCACAACTGAGGCGCTGCTGTTTAATACGATTTGACAGCTGAATGCAGTCGAGACCGAGACGTTTTGATTCGATTGAAACGTACACAGGGGTAGAGACTAATCTAATATGTCAAGCCACACGTTCCGGACCCAATGGGTTTTGAATTGTCATATGCTCCTAGGAGTCTTGCGCGGCTTCACAAATTTAAGGGGTCGAGTAGCTCTAATGATTATCTCTACTGCTTGTTATTCGAAGACATTCCTATCCCAGTTGACTATTGGATCTGTGGGTAATATGCCCAATTGTCTGTTTATTCCAATAGTTGATATTTTGTAGAATCTAAACTTTCTAGAACCGCCCGAGTCATAGATGTCGATTCTGTTAAAGAATCAAGCTTAAATTTAAGTTGTCTGCCTTCCTTTCATTCAACTTCACTAAGAAACGAATAGAATGATTTCCTAAGTCAAGCTAAGTAGAGTAGCTGACGTTCAGCTAATCCATAGAATATTGACTAATTTTAGTTGACACATTTGTTATACGTTAAAATGCATTAAAATTACTATTTTCTTACCCGTCAAGCATCAGATTTCAGACACAATTGATTTTTCAATTTTCATAGCCCTCCAGAGGTATTACGAAAAATTAGCAGATTAAATGTCAAATGTTACCGGCAATCTGGCGTTTTTTTATAGATTGTAAAGTGTGATACTAAACTTGAACTCAGTTTCAAGCTTAGCTCAAATTTATTTGGTCCGTTTCATAGATCCTTCGTTCACCTTTTGCTAAGTCCCAGAGTGAGATGAGTTCTCGAAAAATTAAGGATGCGTAGCCGCCATGTCATTATCCCTTCTTCTCAGTCGTGGATAATTTTCGAGGAACTACATAATAATAATTTCAAGTTATCCTGAAATTAAATAACATCTGTAGTCAGGTCCGTTGGGAATTCGTAATGATGTAAACATAGTGTTATTCGTACAAATATTTGTGTAACAATGATGATGTTAACTCAATTACCATTCTAAATATATTATGATATACGTTATAAGTCGTTTTCGGAACTTCCTGATAAACTTAAAAGTAGAAACATAAGAGTTCTACTTTTAAGTTCAAATTAGAAAGTTCTGAAAATTTGAATTTATTGGAGTAGAAGCTATTGCTCGTACTTAGTTAATAGAGATGAGATGTTGACGTCACTCGTGTAAGCATCAATGATATTGATAAGATATATAGATCGATTTTGTAATCCTGTAGGCGAGAAACCTTTCTGGCCTAAAGGATTACAATCATGTTTAGAAGAAAAAGGGTGAAATGCTAACAGGCGATTATTACTTTTACTTTGACTTGTGGTTACAAATTACATTGAGATCTTCCTTATTGGCCTTAGTATTACAACAATTAGCCTCCATAGCACGTGAGAGAACAGTATGTGTTTTAAAAATATATATACTTGCTATATAAAGAAACAATCGCTATGTAAAACAATAAGTACTTATTATTTTCAATCTCTACCGTTATGTTTTATCAGCAGAAACAGGTAAAATTTATTTAGAAACATTACATATCTTTCCTTCAGAGATTATTCTAATTTCAAACACACTGAAGTTCGGTGTATACAAAACTCATTTGCCCTAAATAGAGTGCTGTTTAGACAAAGAGATTCATCAGATCTAATGGAATTTTAAGTGAAGCCTGCATGTACTCATAAAATCATTGAACTCGCCGGCAATAAAAGCAAACGCGATGCCCCGTAGACCAACAAACAGACAAACTAATCCGTGTATGGATTCAACCTATTAACAGCACATTGAATTGTTGAAACGTGACAGCGTAAGATTATTGTCGATATTACTAACCTTTTAGAACTCCCAATCTATCCTCTAGATGGTGGGTCACGTGCACTGTGTACGATAACTTTATACTGTGCAGTATTATAGTGATTTTTTTAGTGAAGTGTAATGTATTTAGTGTTTGGATCACACGCCCGCGTTTTTTTCACGTGTTCCGCGGTTGGAGACGCAGCCAGCACGGCGCGTAGTCACGGACTGTGGAAAAGTGGAAATCCGATGTGCGGCGAAGTCCGGATGGTCGGCTGTGGCAGGTGACGCGCTGTACGCATGCGCGGCCGACCAAGGTCATGCGCGGGAATACAGCTTGTGTACACAGAGCCGTATCGCGAACTAGGGCCGCCCACTCATCATACACTGCTCTCCGGACAGGTCCGCTCTACAAAAAGCGATCCTATTGAACGCGCAATGTACATAAAATAATAAAAATTCGAATTTTGCTCGATTAAAAACTATTCAACACTAGCACGAAAATACAATTATTCGTTAAGATTTAGATGCAAATATTTTAGGATTTTTCTTAGCATTTAAAAATCGAGTATTTAATAATTAATTCAGATGATAATAATTACTAGTGTGTGGAAAAAAATAGAGGTACCTCAATGACTTATAACACAAATTGGCAATAAATATTTATTAAAAAGTAACAAAAATGGTTTACTTAAGTATAAAAAAAAAACATTTGTAGTAAACCATAACACACAGAAGTAGATTAACTTTTGAAAACGAAACCCTTGCTTTTGTTGACCGTATTGGATATTAATTATGTTTCTTGAACAATTCTCTCGGAATACTATTTAGTCTACACTTAAGCTAGTATAACCCTAATATCTAAAATACTTTAATAAATAACTTTAATTTAGGAAATAACAAACAAAAATTCAACAGAAAAAAATACATTTAAAAAATATAATAGTAGCAAACACAAAAACATTTTTAACTCCATTATTTAAATTGTAGAAAGATCGCGATACAACAATGTGCATTAAAGTATTTGTTCATTGAAAAACTGAAAAAAGTTTCGTATCGCATTCTATCATTCATAGATAATTACCTACTATAGATTGATAGGTAGGTATGTTGCAAGATAAATAGCAAAAATCGTAGAGTTGAAAAGAGCTGCTACGATCCTGACGATACTATTTTTAGATTCTTGATGTAGGTATCTAATCCTAAGATTTTGGTCAATAACACTACTGAATCAAACGTGATCAACAAAATATTGGTAGTGGACAGTTATCAACAAGTAAAATAAATACTTTTCAAGTTTTTAAGTTATTTAACCACTGAAAATATCGAAACCTTAGCCAAAGTCCTATCCGTATAAAAGCCTTGGCCAAAATACTAAATACGTTTTTTGATATTATACAGCGATTTACATATTAAATCAAGCATTGCTTTATTTATATTTTGTCTCTAGATTTGCCAAATTTCCACACATCCGACTGGTTTTGAAGTGCACCTAATAAATAAATATGTGTTTTGCACTCAAAACCAGCTCTTATTACGACTCATATAGACGTAATACTATTATAAAGTTTATGAAGGGTTTTAGTTATAAATTCAATAATCTTAAAACCAACATCATAGGAACTTACGTACTGTTTAGACAGTACGTACAAATTAAAAAAACTAGGCAATTACGTAGCGTAATTTTTTTAAACATCTTTTATAATGTATATTGTATATGTATATGATGATCTCTAGGTATACATGATTTTATTTTACTTATACGTTAATATATAATAAATACCGTGATTATAATGCCTGCACGATGGATCAATGTGAAAATTATAGGAGCAATGCTTTAAAGATTTTTAACTGAAACTTATAGAATTTATAAAAAAGCTATCTTCACGTAGGGACCAGCCTCTACTTATGCTTTTTCTTTCTAAGAAGCTTCTTAGCCGGAGGTATTTCCATCTCATGTATCTCGTGGCAATGCCTTTTTAGTTCTGAGTATTTCCTAAACTTCGAACCACAGACTAAGCAGTCTACAATCATCTTCCTGATATTATGGATCGTCCACTCGTGATCCCATTTCTCCTTCAAGCTCCTAAAGTACTCATGGCAGAATTTGCATCTAAATTTGGTAGAAGACTCTTTAGCGTGAGCGCTCCTCGTGTGTTTCTTAAGCATCGAGTCGAAATGGAACACCTTATCGCAGTAGAGGCAATGAACCGGGTGGTTATTCTTGTGGTACTCCATGTGCTGTGCGATCATTTTTTTAGAGTTAAATTTTCTATGGCAAATGTCACATTGGAGGTAGCTACTACCGTGGATTTTTTTGTGTTTGGAGAAATTCGAAGAGTCACTGAAGGATTTGTCGCAGAAAGTGCACTTGTATAACGTGAGTTTGGCGTGTTCCCGAAGATGCGCCTTGTACCTGTCAATCCTGGAGAAGGACTCGGCGTGGCAGACCTCGCACTCGATGTTGAGGGTGCCGCTTTTACTGACGGGCGTCTTGGCCAGTGTGCTGCGGATCACGTGTTCGATCAGGTGGCGCTTTAGGTCGCCCACGCGTTCAAATACTTTGAAGCACACGTCGCAAGTCTGTAACATTCATTATTCAAACGTGACTACTTAGGTAATAGATATTTGGCTCATCAACTACAGCGTATGGTTCATTAGCACTACTTTTTACAAAAAAATCCTAGCGAAATGATAACTAACGGTACTGTTAAGGTTCTTATGGTAAAATGGCGGAGTCCGCTTACCATTGTGATCTATTATATAATTTGTAATGTGGTGCTTTTGTTACATAAAAATATGTAAAAGATATTGTATAGATTATGCTGCAGTCTGCTCTGTACAAAAACTCAAAACCAAAATAAATGTACCTACGAATTAAGCATTTTTCTTCAACTACTATATGTACAAGCTATGTCAATTTGTTTTGCTAAAGTTACGAAAAGGAAGTCAAAGTAAGCTATATTCTCTATGAGGAGCATGGATCTTATCGATCGACAAATTAGACATTTAATCTCGACATAATGCATTTCTTTCGGAGTTTAAACTCGACAAGAAAGGTTTTCGTCGATATGAAACGTAAATTTTGCTTATCTAGTGTAAGTTTAAATCGAATCAAAACGAAAACGATCATCGTCGTGTACCTATCAAAGCCATATACAGGGTGGTGCCGTCAATACGACAATAAATTGAAACATGGGCTGTATTATTTCATAGATGTGGTTTGCCACTTTCAAAACCATCTTATTTATTTGATAATTTCATTACATTTGTATAAAATAATATACTTAGGTTATATTGGCTGCATTAGGTATTTCATAGGAATACCTTGAAATTATCAAATGAATTCGATACGACCGTCAATACTACAATAAATTAAAACATGGGCTATATATAAGTCCATAGAAATTGTTTCCCACTTTCAAAAACATCTGATTAATTTGATAATCTCAGGACATTTCTATGAAATAATGCAGCCATTGTTATATTATTTCATACAAATGTCTTAAAGTTATCAAATGATTTATTTTTTTTGAAAGTCGCAAACTATTTCTTTAAATTAATATACCTAGCCCATGTTTAAAATCATCGACAGCAGCACAAGATGCACAGAACTTAAATTAAGATTTAGGGTGTGTGTGTTTTACAGAATTAGGGACATTGTACAATATTTAATTTTAAATCGGTCAAATACTCAAACGCTCTTTAAAGAGGCTCTTTTATATTATTTTAAATAAATATTGTCAAAGTCGAAAATTTGTATGGGGAACCGTCTAATAGAGCTCTCATTAAAAAGCGGGTCTTAAAATTTTAAGCGGTGTTTGAGTTTTTGGTCGTAAATGTTTGAAAAGGAAATTCGCACAAAAATCAATAACCAATATGTATGACAAACATAATTATTTTACCTTCTTATATCTTCGGCGACGCTTATTAACCTTTTTGGAGTGAAGGAGGAACACCTCATTGGAGATTACTTTGGCTATGATAGAATCTGCTTCCTGGATTTCATTTTCTTTAGACAACGGGAAGTCATGACTTTCCAACCTTAACTCATGTCCTTCAGGCGCAAGTGTGATTATATCAGCTTCCCCGACGATATCATCAACGAGGGAATCCGCGAAATCATGTTCACTAGATTCACTGTTGTGCATCTCCTGTGTATGTAATTCAAAATCAGAATAGTTTTTACTAACAAAATGGCAATGGTCACACATGAATACATAGTGCATTTTCGCCACATGCTCCCTCATGGCTTCTGGGTTCGTATACGTTTTCGCACAGTAATCGCAAGGAAATTTCCTATTATGAATCTTCCGATGAGTGCGTAAAGTGAACTTTGAGGCAAACACCTTGTGGCATTTGTTACATTCTAGTTCTGGGTCCCCATGTCCCAAGCAGTGGAGTTCAAATCTCATTTGGTTTTTGAGGGTCTTCCCGCATTCACTGCACATGTACTTGACATCGCTGGATTTGGACAGACCCCCTTTGGTGGTGGCAAGGGACTTGGGTGTCTTGTGGATACCGATCATATGATTCTTAAATGCAGATATTTGATCAAATATTTGCTTGCATTTATCGCATTGGTATTTTTTGTGGTCTGCCTTCTCGGAGACACTATCATCTGAAAGAAGTAAAGCATAATTATTTGAATCAGTTTTTATTAGATAGGTATTTTATAGATAGTCAAAACATCAAGCGTTTAATTGGATAAAAAGTAGGTATAACCCAATATAACTAGCTTCATGTAACATGTACCTAAGTATAGCTTTTCATTCGTGTAGTAGTTACCAATAATTATGTCAAATTAAATTAATGAATACAAATATCACTAGACAATTCATTTTATAGATAGTAACATTTTCAATATTATCTAAAGTTTAAGTATACTTAAGTAGTTTTTGTTACTAATTTTATTGGATACAAACTTTCAAGAAGAAATAACCAAAGAAGCCTAAATAAACGTTGTTTCTATGTTTTAAAAAAAGAAATATTATTTTTCATATTTCTCTTTTTTAATAAGTTCGCATGACTATGAAATAGTTTCATCCAGGTCAGTACAGTGTATATATGTATTAAAATATTATAGGTAAGGACCTATTTTAAAAGTAAAGAATGCCTAAAATGACAGACATAGGTAAATAGAACCACCACAGAGAAACCTTATAACATTTGTTTAGAATGGACGCAATCACTAAATAAAGTGAAGTGAAGGTACAGTCAGCATCAAAAATATTTATACATTCTGTTTCTTATGTCGATGCGATAGGGACCAAAGTCGTACAATTGTATGTACATCTTTGATCATCATCTTCATCTTTTTGTTGCTGACTGTAGAAATGAAAATTCATAATTATCTACTGACTTAAAATTCTGACTAAATATTTCCTTGGCTTACGTACGCCGCGCGTACGTAGGTACCCACCTGTGTACGGCCTGCCTGATGAAGGAAAGCGGTAACCGTAACCTATTATTACAAAAAATCAAAAGGAGGCGTGTGTTATCATATCAGTAAAGGAAACGAACCCTACTTTGCTTCCAACACGTTTGAGTAAGTAGCAAGCTCATCAAGAGTTCAGGCGACCTTATTCGCCACAGGAGCACACTACCACCAAAGTATTTAGGTGCGATCATCTGTAAGATGGAGCATGACTAAGGAATCGGGTGCTCTTTTGAGTGAAAAGGGCACCCGATTCAGTTTCACTAGGCGACCGGTTTCACTGGTTTCACTATGCTATCTAATGAGTGCTTTATTTAAAAAAAAAATAGTGTTAATTCCAAAGTATTGAATTTTTTGTCAATAGGTACATCAAATAAGCCTTTGTTAATTTGTATATTTTATTTTTAAATATCGAACAAATATCCTCTAGCTAAACAATCATTAATAATATTATTATTATTTATTTATTTATCAAAATAGCTGATATCACAAATATATCAACTATATTGATCCCTATCGCATTGAAATAAGAGTCAGAATGTTAAACGCAAAAGGTTCTGAGAATACATAAAACAGTTGAGTAGGTACAGAGGCAATGCTTATTTCTAATCAAACCTGCTAAAGTTATAGCACTTATGTTAATAATTTTAGCATGAATGACAGTGCAAAAACATAAAATACTCAATTATTAGGTTAAATTCTGTTATAAATTTCTCATGGAGCCTGTTATGTTTACCCAGGTATTTGCCTAGACCTAGAATGGAACCCGGAACCTCCGATGTTGTAAACAGGGTAACAAATTAGGTTTCACGCTGTCGTCTCTTACCAGCTGGACAGTGTGTCTTTAACAATAGATATTCTGTTGTGTCTGGTTTGTAAGAAATTACCTCAAAAAAAGACACTAGGTGGTAGGCCCGTATGGCCCTTGGTGGTCGTCTTAGTTGTCTGGCTAGGTACCACCACCTTTCTTATTTCAACTGAGAAACAGTTCGCAGTGTTTCGGATTGGAGTGAAAGGTAGCCAGTCTGGGTATAAAAGTAATTTCACCTTAGGCCTCAGGATGACAATGCACCTGCAGTACCGAGATTTTTTCCTTGCTATTACAGGTGACTATAGACGGCGGTTACCACTTACGACCAGTTGGGCCGACCGCTTGTTTGTCATCTAGTGGTATAAAAAAAAAGAACACATTCAAAAACTTACCAATTTCAACCTCATGGTCTACCTCTTCAGAACCAGCACATATCAAGGTTGGGTCATTGACAGCTATCTTCTGTATAGTTTGTCCGTAATGCGAGTCGTGACCTAAAAACAATATAGTTTTTCGTTGCTTCGACACCGATTGAATATCAGGTGACATCAGCTGTTTCAAAGCGCCATTTTCACACTCTAACCCAATATATTTCTTCTCTTCTCTATCTTTAATCTCTTTCTCATTCATGATCTCTTCAGGCAACTGCGATAGAAACACTCCGCACTCAAACTCATCAACTTCATAAAAGTTAATGTAATTGTTCATATCTACAGCATTTTGCTGAGGCAACTCCTCAGGGGCTGGAGTTTTCCGGCTCTTTTTCTGCTCATATTCATCAGGTGGCGAGGAAATCGTAGTGTTATTGTAGTTATAAACATTCTGTGTTATATATGTATTGTGGTGTTCTACAGTGATCTGTCCGCAAGGACTTTGTGGCAGAATAAGCTCCTGATTCCCGGTACCATCGTAAGAATTATATACGTAGGGACTCCTAACAGGGTCTATCCATACCTGCGACTGGTTATCTATTTGATGTACAGTGTCACTGGGCGGCTTATTCTCTATAATGGCTAAAGTACCATTCTCCATAGAAAATTCTATCAATTGAAAATTTATATTGCAGTTATCAATAAGCTTCACGTTACAAAAACCACTGTAAATGCACATCTCATTACCATCGGTATCTGGTGTTGTGATCTTAAGCTTAATGAAGACATTATCGCTCACCTCACAAATAGATTCCAACTTAGTACTATGTTTTGGTATTATGAGCACCGGGTAAACTATCGGAGACACATTCGCTTGTTCCATTTTTCCGGATACAACCTACGTAAACACAGAGAAATCATGATTACCCGATTACCCGATACAATAATTTGTGGTTAGTGACGGTAAATACAAACTAAATTATTCAGAATATACCATCGAAAATTTAAAATAAAATAACTTACCATGTGCTGCGGCGGTGGCTTGACAGAAAAGGTTTCCGACAGAAAAAAATTGACGTCGCAAAATGAGTAACGTTTATTTTATAATATCAAAAGTACCCTCCACCACGAACATTTTATTTTCAAATCGTTTTGTTGAAATAACAAATTTTAATGAAACAAAATACACAGCATGAAAAAAATCTCTGAAATTCCAACTAAATAAGCAATATAATTATCTTAAATGTTCAAATTCAAAAATGGAAAAGCTATTTTTGAATTAATAAAAATCCGATCCCACTGGCGGAGGGCGAATATTTAGTATTGTAAAGTAGTCTTTCTTGCATTGACAGAAGGTTTAAGTAAGATTGTTGAATCAGTGCCGGTCATTGGATAAGTTAACGAGGAAAAGGTTGACAGATTTTTTTTAAAAAAAACTAAGTTGCAACAAAGTGGAACGGCAAAATAATAATTCTTAATTTAAAATTCGAATGTTCTGATGTCAGTGTGTTTTTTAGATTGAAGCTCAAATAATTGAATTTCTATCATGCTTAGATATTGTGGCGTATGTTTTTGTTAGTGAACCGATATAGGTAAATAGGTGAGTAGGTGAAAAGCACAGTGAAAATATTTAAGCATGCACTGTGTACTTATAAATTGTGTATTTATTCATTTTTATTTTTTGTAATAGTGTTAACCAGCGACATGTACACCTACTAACTTCTGGTGAGTATAGAACTTTTTAAGTAGGTGACATTGAGTTAAACTGAAATATAACAATTTGTTCTGTTACGAGGTAAATTTTGACAGCAATAAGCATTATAGTCCTTAGCTAGCCGGCTGCGGCGAGGTACCAAAAGAGTGTAGGTAATGTTTATTTGACCTATAAATGTTTTAATTTTTGCCTTTTCTCATAGCAATTTGTGGAGCCTATTGACGTATACGTTATACGTCAATAGGCTCCACAAATTGTTACCTGTGGAGGAGGAATAATGTATTTTTTGATTTCAGCTGTAAGCCCTTCAAAAATAAACAAAATAAAACAAGGCTGCCCATTTACTGGGCACGCACTGGTTATCCTGCAAAAATCAAACAACATTCTTGTGTTGTATACTACTCCCAACATAACGCTTCCTCCGTGAGTTTTGAGGACCTTACTGGCCATAGGAACACAACAGTTTAATTTTTTAAAACAAATATAAAACCGACTTCAAAACATTAAAAGTAAAAATAATTAAATTTAAGTACCTAGGTAGTCGACAACACCGAGACCTAGTCTCTTGAGACCGCTCTTATTCAGTCTATAATAGAGGCGACTTTCGTAGGGCAACTATTACGCTTCTTGTGCTGTCGTCTGTACTTATCTTATAAAAATGTATTTTTGGAGTCGGTGCTTCACTTTCTATTGTTTCTGGAAACTGCTTAGCAGTTTGTGCTATACAAAATGAATAAATTTTGGAAGTGGCATATCCAAATCCAGAAGACGTAGAATCTTTTTGCCCAGAGATATTGTAAGACTTATCCATGGCATCTATATTCTAACCACAGGAAAAGTGAAAGTAGGGGTTTAGCGTGACGTTATCAGGGCCTTCTGATAAGATTGTGTTTTACATATCCTTGTTCTCAAATTTGGAATAAGCAAAGCTGTACATCCTTTTTAATCGACTTCAAAAAAAGAAGGTTTTATGTTCCACTGTATGTATTTTTTTTGTATGTATGTTCACCGATTTCTCTGTCAATATTGAACCGATTTTCAAAATTTTTTTTTATTTGATAGAGCATACTCCTGAGATGGTCCCATGGTCACCAAGTCAGGATATGATGATGAGATCCCAGGGAAATCGAAGGCAAATCTCAAATTTTATAGGCACGTATGAAATGTTTTACTTTTTTCCAAAGCTATTCAAATATTTCCTTCTGTTAGTCATCAATTCTTTCACTATTATAGGTACGTTTACACGAATAGTTGTATTCTATCGGGTTATTCGGATGAACTGATGATGGAAGGTACCGTAAGGGTGTGTGAAGTTAGATAATACTTTATCAGTGGTACGATACGATAATATGAAACAATATTATGTATTTCAAGCCAAGACTAAGAGACAGACAAGTCGATAGTGCTGACGGTCACCCATGATGGGTGACCTATCTAGCTTTGCAGTTAGAAATCACTTAAAAATGTAAAAAAAATTATTTTAACAAAAATAAAATCAACTTCAAAACACTAAAAAGGAATAAATAATTAAATTTCAGTAGTAACCTATAAGTACTTATACCTCCTAAAATGTATTTTTTGGAGTTGGTGCTAAGCTGTTTCCAGAGACAATAGAAAGTGAAGCACCAACTCCAAAAAATACATTTTAGGAGGTAAGTACTTAGGTACTGAAATTTAATTATTTATTCCTTTTTAGTGCTTTGTAGTCGGTTTTATTTTTGTTAAAAAAAAGTTGTCACTCTTTATTGCGGTGTGTCTAAGTGAGACAGACTGAAAATTTTCGAACAGAAAATACTTATATTCTGAAAGGTTGCGAGCACGCGCTGCTCGCTCCATCAGCTTCTTGCAACCAATGCTGCGTTCCCGGTACGCGACCGCCTCTCGAAGACCTTTCCGCCTAATGGCCGTCATGCAATTCAAATGTTATTAAGTTAAATACTTCGCATCGAAACCAGGATCCATGCGATTAGACTTACTAATAACCATTGTATTTTCAAACCTTACTTACCTATAGTTACACAGTAGTTTATCTGTTAAATTTGAATTCGAATTCAAAATGTCATTCGAACGAACATGACAAAACATAGATTAGGTAACTATACACGGCTTCATCATCATCATCATCAGCCTATTTACGTCCCACTGCTGGGCACAGGCCTTCCTACAAGGGACAATCACATGAGGAGATTGGGTTATAACGCCACCACGCTGGCCCAATGCGGGTTGGCGGGTTAAAGAGGTTGCAGTAACAACCGGGACCAACGGCTTAACGTGCTTTCCGAAGTACGGAGGAGCTCGAGATTATAAATTTGATTGACCCATCCTGGGACCGACCATGGCGAAAGTGGCTTTGTTTTCGTAATAGAAACCAGAGCGCTAAAACCACTACGCCACCGAGCTCCTCGCGGCTTATACACGGCTTATTCAATGATTAATTAGTATAGCCCTTATTAAATTAACCTGTCCATGCACAAATTCTAGACACAATTTTATTGGTTTCTAATTGACAAATTATTGGGTGTTTGTTCTGGATATGGCTTCTGTATAGATAAGGGTATCAAAACAAAAGAAGTCTTACAGATAATGAGAAATGCTTTTGACATGTGTGAAACTGTAATATAGCTTCATACTACATATACCTACCTTACAGCCACCTACTTTAAGTTTAACCTATTTGTTTAGATCAGTGGTTCTCAACCGGTGGTCCGCGGACCACTAGTGGTCCTTGGAAGCATTTCAAGTGGTCCGCGAGCCATGCAAATAAATAAGTGATAAGAGTCCACACAACATAAACCGAGCGCGTTTTAGTAATTTTATACGTTTTTTATTTGTTGAAATCTAAAAAAACCCTTTATTTACTTACATTTATTTACTGAATATGACCTCCAAATCAATAGAACAACTGGGTGGTCAACGACATAACGAAAATTTTGTCAAATATCCCCAGGACTAAAAGGTTACGAACCACTGGTTTAGATTCATCGCTGTCAAACCAAAAGGTGCCATGTGCAATTTCAGATGATTAAAAAAATATTCTTTAAAACTTATATAAAATTACAGAAGTTATTTGAATTTGATTTTAACTTATACCTGTTTATTTTAATTTATATTCTAATAAAATTGAAATATTATTTAAATTTAAATGCATTTTTTTTACTGGGCCAATAGTAATAGTCAGAATCGATATGCACTTAGTAGACTCTTAACGACATTTGTCTCTTTCTATCTCCTTTAGATAGACTGAGATAAAAATCGCTAAGAGACTGTTAATGCTAAGCAAATGTTAGTGAAAACGAGCATTAGTCTCACTGCGGCTCAAGCACTAAATACTTTTTTTATTATTATCCATGGGGAATATGGCAGTGAATCTGGCCCGCCCCGCGTTCTAGCCGCGTCTCGTTACGGACAAAAGCCAAAGAAGAAACCTAGTCAATCGGCGGAAGACCAAAGTGGTTGACATAGGTAGATGGGCCTACTGCAGTGTGCCTCTGGGTAGTTTACCTTCCTTAATTCGGTCGTAAAGACGCTTAGTTATAAGGGAAAGGTAGTCGTGGTTACAAATCTTGGGTATATAGTTATTTATAACATTAAGACTTACAGCACATACCTAACCAAAATACAGTCACGTCTGAAAATATTTATACATTTTAGCTTAGCTTTCAAACATATATCTAAGCATAAACAACACTTAATAACTACTACAATAGAAATCATGTGCCTGTAGATACATATTTTGAAGCTTTGTGTGTGTACATCTAGCCAGACTAAGTATGGCATTGGTTAGAATGGTAAATGCAGTGATTCAGGTCTAATTAATTGGGATGTTGGTTAAGTTTGAATCTGGCACAATTTTTCACCAATTCGGAAAATATACGCTACTGTTACCCATTAAAAAATTTCAAACTTAAAAGAAAATGGAATGTTGTTTAAGTTGTACTATTCAGAAATTAAAAAAAATGATCAATTTTTTTTCACAAAATTTATCAAAAAATTTAATGGTATTAGATTGCTGACATCAATTCGCCGCCGTGATTGCATTACACAAAGTAGGTATGGAGCCAAATGCATTTTTTAAAACTCTCCATACGCTTGGTATTAGTAAAATGTTTGTGTACCGGGCTGTTAATAGGTACAATGAGACGTCCTCTGTTTGTGACAGGAAAAGATCTGGCCGTCCACGTAGTGTTCGTACGAAAAAGGTGATCAAAGCAGTAAGGGAAAGAATTCGAAGAAATTCTGTCCGAAAGCAAAAGATTTTATCTCGGGATATAAAGATAGCAGCATCTAGAACCATGTCGCGTATTTTGAGAAATGACTTAAGACTTGCAGCCTATAAGAGACGTAGTGGTCATTTCTTAACTGATAATTTTAAAAAAGAATAGGGTGGTAAAATCGAAACACCTACTGAAGCGGTACGAAAAGGGAGGTCACAGAAAAAAAATATTTACGGATGAGAATTTTTTTACTATTGAGCAACATTTTAACAAACAAAATGTCCGTATTTATGCTCTAAGGAAGCTTCTCAATTAGTCGACAGAGTGCAACGTGGGCACTATCCGACTTCAGTGACGGTTTGGTGGGGTATTAGCTATGAAGGAGTGACTGAGCCATACTTTTGTGACTTTTGTGATACATCGTCACAAGTGTATCAAGATACCATTCTTGAGAAGGTAGTGAAGCCCCTTAACAACACCATGTTCAATAACCAAGAATGGTCCTTCCAGCAAGGTCATAAAGCTCGGTCTACGCAGTCTTGGTTGGAAACGAACGTTGGCCGTCGTCTAGTCCCAATCTTAATCCGCTGGATTGTGATTTATGGTCAGTTTTAGAGAGTACGGCTCGCTCTACACGCCATGATAATTTGGAGTCCCTAAAACTATCCTTACAATTGGCAGTGAAGAATTTTCCCATGGAAAGAGTGCATGCTTCTATTGATAACTGGCCTCAACGTTTAAAGGACTGTATTGCAGGATTGCAGCCAATGGAGACCACTTCGAATTAGCTTTTTATATTTTAAATTGTTTTATAGGGGAAAAAGTCTTTTCGCATTATAGTATGTATGAACTTGTAATAAGATCTCTTTGGCTGTACTTTTTGTATCTGGCTGGTTTTGGTATCATTAAAAGTTTAGATTTTAAAAAAGATAATTCCAAATTCAAATTGGGAAAATGTGTGTTTTTCATTTGTATTTCGTACTGTCAAGATGAGTGAATTTAATGAAGAAATTCGATACATTTTAAAATTTTACTACAAAAAAGGTAAAAATGCAACGCAAGCCGCGAAAAACATTTGCGATATTTATGGACCTAGTGCTGTGACTGTGAGAGTAGCACAAATTTGGTTTAAGCGTTTTCAATCCTTTTTCGTTTTCAAAGTTTTGGCGCATTTAAAAAAAAATGGATACACAATAAAGCTCGATATTTGGGTACCCCACAAGCTCACTAAAAAAAACCTAATGAACCGTGTACTCATTTGTGATTCTTTATTACGACGTACTGAAACCGAACGATTTTTGAAGAAGCTGATAACTGGTGATCAAAAGTGGATTACAAGAACGTGCGAAAAGGTCGTGGTCAAAGGCCGGTCAGACTTCACAGACTGTAGCGAAACCCAGGTTAACTCGCAACAAGGTGATGCTGTGTGTGTGGTGGGATTGGAAGGGCATTATTCATTATGAGCTGTTACCACCAGGTAGGACCATCGATTCTGAACTCTACTGCGAACAACTGATGAGATTAAAGCAAGAAGTTAAGACAAAGCGGTCGGAATTAATCAACAGAAGGGGTGTGGTTTTTCATCATGATAACGCTAGACCTCACACATTTTTAGCTACTCAGCAAAAATTAAGAGAGTTTGGCTGGGAGGTGTTAATGCATCCGCCGTATAGTCCTGACTTTGCACCTTCAGATTTCCACCTGTTTCGCTCTCTTCAGAATTCTCTAGGCAGTGTCAGGTTAACATCACGAGAGGACTGCCAAAACCACTTGTCGCGGTATTTTGATCAGAAGCCCCAAAATTTCTATAGCAATGGGATCATGTCCCTACCTACAAGATGGCAAAAAGTTATCGAACAAAATGGTAACTACATACTTTAGTTAAATGTAAATAAACTATATTAAAAATGTTTTGAATTTTCTTAAAAAATGCGAAGAAACTTTATCTCCAACCTAACCAAATAAATAACCAATATTATTTATGTATTAAACTAACACACTGTAAAAGTAATAAATGTTATTTGCAATAGAAGATTTATTTTTTCTTTGTTTCAGTATTTATGGCAAGACTAGATAGAGATCCTTGATAATGTAGATTATATGTGATATTATTCGTGTATATCTGTATGCAACGGTAACTTTCGATAACTGGACCAACTGCGCGTTACGTTCAGGCAACACTTGTAACCAATGATATTACAATAAAAAGAGGTTGTAACATAATCAACATCTCGAAAATGTGTCTTGCGGAAAGTTCTCTCATGACCTTATTTCTATGATCTGAGCTCATGACAGTACAAATAATAAGAAAAGTTAGTTTTATGGTACTAAGGTAAGTAGATACTTTTATAGTGCGGTTATGTAAAAATAAAAAAGTCTTTACAATTTTATATAATGAAATATTTATAAATTACCATCCCCTTGACGGTCAAGCAGACTGAATGAGTCTGACATTTCACTTCCCTTGTCGGTCACGCAGACTGAATCAGTCTGACGCCGTGTCTGTCGAACCGACTTTAGTCTGATTTTGTATCTTTTTGTATCTTTGGTTCTATTCAATCTATATCGTTGAAATTTGGTACACACGTTAAGTAAAGTATACAGATGCTAAATAAATCGATAGATTAAAGCAATAACATGATATTATACACTTTTCCCGTTTTTTGCGACCATTTTATTTTTCTCACCCGCCGCGCCGAAAAGCAGCCGAATTTTAGAATTGGATGGATTACTATCATTCTGGATACAAAATCACTAAAATAAATCTTCAAAATTGTATTTTCAGCTTTGTTTATGTTTTTATTCGTATGACTTATATGAAATTCGCATTTTTCTAGAGAAATTTTCCGGCGAAGATTTGACTAGTATTTTCTTCAGTCCCTGATGTTTTCAGCCACCCAGCTCTGGTAAGCGCTGATCCTCACGAATATATCCGGAGCTCCACGAGCGCAGGGGAATCCCCAGGACACGACGCCGATCTGGGTACCTTCATCCAATCGAAGCAGAGCGCTGCCGGAGTCACCCTGGAACATTATAAAGACTCAGATATTAATAATAATTATTAACTTTATTATAAAAGGGGAAGTTTGTAAGTTTCGATGAAAGATATAATAACCAAAGCTAATGTTATAATTTATTGTCGTATCGACGGCACCACCCTGTATAAGTGACTGATTCGTGATGTCCTCGTCATAAAAAATATATCGACGCTGACGTCATAAAGGTATCAGAAGTAAAGAAGTTCGTTTCGCTTTATTGAAAAACAGATACAAAATGTTGCTTTTAGAAAATGAAAATAAAAAATTTGAATCCACTTAAACAAACATTATTCGATTGCATATCCAAATAATGGTTCAAATTATCTAATTTACAGAGTTTTGTATTTATTTGCATACGGGTAGGTATACTATTATTCTATTCTATACTTACGCTGCACATGCCAAAGCCTGCGCCTGATTCATGCTTGGTGCAGATCTCGATGTGTGGTTCCACTGCCGGGGCACGCATATTAGTTGAGATAGCCATTTGGATCACTTCCTCCACACACTGCTCGCTGCCAATCGTGGGCATTCGCAGTTCACGTAGCTCGGCTGAGCCGAAGGAGTTGTTTCTCTGCAATTATTTTTAAATCAGTTCCTATACCCACCTATTTCTCTTAGAAATATTATAACATCAATCCTACCCCTAAAAATGCAAATAAATGGGCATCAAATATTTGAATGAGAAGCAAAAATTTGATTTAAATTTCTGTTAGTATGGGTCATCTGTATTTTTGCGATTGCAGAATTGCAGAAAGTTGTTTCTTTTCTGATGCTTACAACAAAAAACTCTTCTAATTACTAAACTTAGGTCTGGTCTTACGGAATATTCCTCGCACTTGTGGAATGGCTCCGCTATGTAGCTCTTCGATCTGGACAGGTGGACAGATTGCAGCGTCGTGCTTTTCGTATCATTGACGATGTAAAGGTCACTAACAACTTTGGACCTGTACAATTGCGTCCAGAGCGCCTTCTATTGGGTACATCACGTAAAGTGCCCTGAAGAGCCTTTTGACCTTATCCCAACTTCCCCCTTCCTACTCAGGAACACGCGTGCCGGACTTTCCTTACATTGCCATAGTAATTCGTATGCCAAGAACACGTGATCAACACGCGACGTGAATTTAACGCCCAGCCCCGCTTTCTGTGTAGCGAACTATAGAAAGCATACGCAGATACTGACAAAAGCAATTCAGATATTCGAGTGACTGTGGATCATTTTTTTTTAATGGGATAGTATTTTGATAACTTCTGTTAAATTCTGGGGCGACCACCGTTACTTGGTTGATTAAGGGTGCATCAATTATTTAAATAACTTACCCTAGTCTTGCCCCAACCAGCTGCTCTAACGGGAGTGCCACCATCAACGAAGTCATAGCTCAATGTTATTGGCTGGACAAGGTTGCTGTAAATGATGGGCGCGGAAGTGTAAAGGACTCCGATGTCGTTTTTAATCTCGCGAGAAAGATAATGTTGGTGAGTCGCATTACCGGAGATACTGAAAGTATGTCCACCCCTGTTCCATCGGTTTGTGCCCACTGTTACGCGGAGAGTACTGCAACATAAATGAATGATAAGTATTATAATTCATGCGAGTTGAATTTACATATTTTTAACCCCCGGCGAAAAAAGAGGGGTGTAATATGCACAGTTATCTGTACTTCTAAAATCTCGGGGGAGCTTCTTATGCAATCTGATTTCTACAAGAAGTATACCTAGAGATACGTACTTGATAACAGAGCTCTCTCCATTATCAAGTAGGTAGGAGCAATGTTATGTAGTTGTATTTGAAACCACAACCCAATAAAAAAAAAACATGCACAAATGATTACCTACTATTAATATGCACAAGGGAATATTACGAAAGGAGATGAAATCACAATGCTTAAGTAAATGTTCTAGCTCGAAGAATGACACCATTTTGTCACTAATGATAGTTACAAAAATGGTTTTGTGGAAGTAATTGGTAATCTTAACAACAACTGTCTTTAAATTGAAGTAGCTGTGAAAATTATCATGAAAGTCACGAAGTATTTATTATAAACAAACTTACCTAATAAGAGATCCACCACGGTAGACATTGTCGATGCAGTGCGCTGCGGTGAGGACCGTTCTGGGTGATAATATAGAGCCGCCGCATATGAAACTGCTTATGATGTAGCCGCTTGACATGGCAACCATGTGAGGGTCGGAGCCCTCGGGAGTGATCGTACCTCCGACTATTCGGGACTCGGGATCGACATGTTCAAAGAATTGCTCAAAGTCATCGTATTCCGGCGGTGGGAGAGCTGAAGAATACACCATAATTTTTAAACATTACACATTTTTTAAAAATCCATGTAGTTTTAACAGTTAGTTAATTTCTGCTTACCTACCCCTATTTACTAAACAACAAGATTTTCAAACAATCGCTTTTGACAAAAACTTATGATTTATCTATCTTACAAATGGCATTATTTTTAAATGTCACACATTTTGCTTTTAGCAAAAGCTGTTCAAAATGATCTTTTAAGACAGACCTTAGCCAGGTTTGTCTTGGAGCTATACTATCAATTAATTGTATATTACGCAATAAATGTTTTGAAGAAAGTATTATGAATTTAAAATATAAATACATATATAGAAATAGAAATTTCAAAAGGCATTAAAGTGCAGGTTTGTAATGTGATTATAATTATGATGACTCAGTGTAGGTAATTATGATTTCTACTAAAGATTATTTATTGTTATCAAATCATTTTACAGTTATGTATTGAGATTTTGTACCCAATTTCGGTAACAAATCACATAGGTATCTACAGATTAGGTAGGTGCTACAAAAACAAGGTTTCAAAACAGTTGAATTAAAAACAAAAAAAAACCAAATATCTTATAAAACGAAAGAGAGAAACTAAATCTGAAATTTTGAGCGGATACTTTAAATATTAAGTCATTGCATTATATTACCACCCTACTTGCCTTAAGTTATTAATGCTGAGCTGAACTGTTTGGCTAAAATATATCCTCAATCTTAGACCATAACAACAAGATATAAAAAGTAAAAGTATAAGAAAAACCACAAATAATTATTTAAATATTTTTGGAGATAAAATATACCTAGTTATCTAGAATCAAATATTTTTTAATCATAAAAAGTAAAAAGGACAGTACATTTCAATTTATATTACCTACCCAAATTCAGGGTAAACAATCTAAATATTGCAACATTACCCACACGGTGGTACGAAAAAGCGACTTCACTTGATTACTCGGAACGTTCTGTCTATCTTGTTCTTATCTGTATAAGCGGATAATTGAACATGATCAAGAACTTTGCAGTTGGGGAATTCCTGAATAAATTCTCATCTTAAAGATAAATTCTCTTTATTAGTCCCCAACATAAGGTACGCCCTTTTATATGTATATGATATAGATCGCAATGACTATACGTCCATAAGGTATACACATAAGGTATAAATAATGAAAAAAGAAGTCAACCTGCACTTACCCAGAATTCCCAGAAATAAAGTGAAGAAAATTATTCCGGCCTTGATGGTCATTTCGATATTTGAAATATTTTTAGAGGATAAGTTTACTTATATACTCTACTGGATAAAGATCAGAAACTCGAAGTTTATCTTAATCTAAACATAGATAATTAGCAGTGATAGCCCGATAGTAACCGATAGAGATCATGAAAAATTATTTGCTGCCCTATGAGATTCCACATAATTACACGACCCAAGAGGATAATCACTCACGTTAGAAGTTCGCAACAGGCTTCAGTTAATTTTTTAAAGACTTCTTGATTCCTAAATAAGCTTTTTTACAATTTTCCAGTTATCTTCAACTATGTGTGTTGCGTCTTTCATATACAATCAAATCAGCGTTTTTCATACACAGCACGACAAATGACTCAACACCACCTGATGTGAAGCAGTAGTCCGCACACGCGGACTACAGAAGATAGTTAGTGCAGCTTTTCTAGCCGTCTCTACCTTGCCGGCCTAAAATGTGCCTTGACACGCTTATTTTGAATTACCCATATTCTTATCTCTCATATTATTGCACGGCTGAAAAAAGAAAGGCGGTGGTAATCGCGTCTGGCCGGACATCAGGAGACGCGGATTCGATTCCCGCCTGGAGCATATATTTTTTACCATTTTCTTTCTTTGTTTGTAATTGTTACAATAAAATGCCTCTGGGTCCTCAACCTCTTCATTACCTTCCTCAATTCGATTGTAAAGACGCTTAGTACTAAGGGAAATGTAGTCGTGGAAACAAAGCATGGGTATTTAGTACACTGGACTCACAGCGCATAACCAAAATAGAGTGACGTCTAAAAATTTTATACATTTATTTGGTGTATGATTTGAGGCTTCAAAAATATATGTAATATAAACAACATTTTATTACTACTTCAATAGAGATCATGTGCCTGTAGATACATATTAGGTTGGGGAAAGACTTTTCGCATTATAGTATGTATGAACTTGTAATAAAATCTCTTTGGCTGTACTATTCGTATCTGGCTAGTTTTGGTATCATTAAAAGCTTAGATTTTAAAAAAGATAATTCCAAATTCAAATTAGGACAATGTGTGTTTTTCGTACTGTCAAGATGAGCGAATCTAATGAAGAAATTCGATAAATTTTAAAATTTTACTACAAAAAAGGTAAAAATGCAACGCAAGCCGCGAAATAAATTTGCGATATTAATGGACCTAGTGCAGTGTCTGTGAGAGTAGCACAAATTCGGTTTAAGCGTTTTCAATCCGGAAATTTTCATGTCAAAGATGCACGTCGCTCTGGTCGCCCTATTACGGATAAAATTGATGCCATTTTTGAAAAACTGGAGCAAGATCGGCATGTCAGTAATTACGACGTAGCTGAAGAACTGGGAATTGACCACAAAACAGTTTTGGCGCATTAAAAAAAAATGGGTACACAAAAAAGCTCGATATTTGGGTACCCCACGAGCTCACTGAAAGAAACCTAATAAACCGTGTACTCGTTTGTGATTCTTTATTATGACGTAATGAAACTGAACAATTTTTGAAGAAGCTGATAACTGGTGATGAAAAGTGGATCACGTACGACAAGAACGTGCGAAAAAAGTCGTGGTCAAAGGCCGGTCAGGCTTCACAGACCGTGGCGAAACCCGGGTTAACTCGCAACAAGGTGATGCTGTGTGTGTGGTGGGATTGGAAGGGTATTATTCATTATGAGCTGTTACCACCAGGCAGGACCATCGATTCTGAACTCTACTGCGAACAACTGATGAGATTAAAGCAAGAAGTTGAGAGAAAGCGGCTGGAATTAATCAACAGAAGGGGTGTGGTTTTTCATCATGATTACGCTAGACCTCACACATCTTTAGCCACTAAGCAAAAATTAAGAGAGTTTGGCTGGGAGGTGTTAATGCATCCGCCGTATAATCCTGACCTTGCACCTTCAGATTTACACCTGTTTCGCTCTCTTCAGAATTCTCTAGGCAGTGTCAGGTTAACATCACGAGAGGACTGCCAAAACCACTTGTCGCGGTATTTTGATCAGAAACCCCAAAATTTCTATAGCAATGGGATCATGTCCCTACCTACAAGATGGCAAAAAGATATCAAACAAAATGGTACCTACATACTTTAGTTAAATATAAATAAACCATATTAAAAAATGTAATGAATTTTCTTAAAAAATGCGAAGAAACTTTTTCCCCAACCTATTATTTTGAAGCTTTGAGTGTGTACAACTGTTCAGACCGCCGTTTCCTGGTGGTCATACTAATTTGTCCTATCAGTATGACCACGAGGATATACATGTCCTCGTGGTCATACTCACTTTTCTGAACCTCCTGTAAGAAAAACAAATGCCAGCCGAAATGCAAATAAAAATGACGAGAGGACGATAACTAAACAGGACTTATAAATAACTGTATTAGATTATCAATATTGGCTGTTGATGAATGAGAAATTGCGTAATTAGTTCACGCAGCGACCAAGAGTTCTGCAAGAAACTTGAAACCTCTGGGATATAAATTAAATAATATAAGGGTTATAATTTACAATCGTTATACTTATTTACGTGAAACTTAAAAAATACTATTGTAATTTTCCTAAGAAAAAACGATTTTATAGCACGATGTCTACTTTCGCACTTAGTTAACTTTTCGGTTATTTCAAGCAGTCGGTAGCACCATGCCTACTTTATGGAACCTTCATACATAAGATTGCACTATTCCTATAATCGCAACTTGATAAACATTTTTTTTATAATGTATTTAGTCGCAGTATGCCCACTTTATTATAAGTGCGTTCTTAGAATAGCAAGTTGCCTACAAAGTGTAAAATCAAATACTGAAGTCATTAATATTTTCTGAAGTTATTCTTTTTTTTATTTATAATTGTTTCTAATTAAACTAAGCCGACAATGCGACAAAAAGTAATTCAGTCCGTGGATTCATTTGATCCGTTTTGATAACTAATAAATCTATATTTCCAATGTCAAGTACCAGGCTACCATAAGTAGGTATATCAGAGGTTATTGATTTTACCCCTACGATTATTTATATAAATAAAATTAACAGTATGCTAAACATCTCCTACATAGATATGGTAGCCTGGTACTTCAGGGGATGATCCAGCTACATACATACGATATTTCGATTGAGTGGAAATACTCTAAATTAATGACAATACTACCTTAGATAGCTGTCATAAATTATACATATTTAAAATTATTACTCCTCTGACTCTTATGTTATGTTATGAAGCCAACTCACAAAAATGTATTTATACATACATACAGGAGGAAGGAAACACCTTTTTTTAAAAAAAAATACGTGTTACAGTATGACCAGGAGTACATGTATATCCTCGTGGTCATATTGATATGACAAATTAGTATGACCACCAGGGAACGGCGGATCAGACTATGTTGTAGTATGACATTGGTTAGAATAGCAAATGCTGCGATTCAGGTCTAATTAATTACCATATTCAATATTTTCCATAAACATCAATTAATTTGCAAATTTATCACCATTTTGAACCGGCTGAGATGGGATCTGCGATTGATTTTATGAATCATAACCTTACTTGTATAAGTAACTGGGCGAAGTCATATGGTTTGTTAATCAACCCGTCTAAGTCTCAGGCTATGGTAATTGGTAGCAGACATTTTCGCAATGGACTAAATTTATCTGCTTTGCCTCCTTTGCTACTAGACGGTGTTACAATAGCCTACACACAAACTGCGAAAAATCTAGGGGTTATGTTAGATTCCAATCTTTCTTGGCATGCTCACATCAATGAAATAAGTCGCAAAGTGCACTTTACTTTACATTCGTTGCGATGCTTACAGAATTTTTTGCCCCTAAAAACGAAGATCGTTCTCGCGCAATCTCTCATTCAACCACTCATAGATTACGCTGACACGTGCTTTCTGGATGCCAATGAGGAGCTCCTCAACAAGCTTGAGCGGTTGCAAAATGTGTGTATTCGTTTTATTTATGGGTTAAAAAAGTACGACCATGTCTCTCAGTACCGTAAGGAACTTAAGTGGCTTCCTATTCGTCTTCGTAGGAACACTCGGCTTTTATGTCTCCTTTTTAACGTCCTCCGTGATCCATCCTATCCTGAATACCTGTAGGAACGTTTTACTTTCTTACGTCCTACTGATACCCTTTGCAGACCGAATCTCAAACACCTGCTTAACATCCCACCTCATAAGACTGATTTCTATTCCTATTCCTTTACCGTTCATGCAGTTCGTTTGTGGAATCTACTACCGCCTGACATACGTGACTTAAACACTATTTCCGCCTTCAAGAGACGCGTCAAAGAACACTATCTTTCCTCTCTTCCGTAAATGCTGTTTATATCTATGTTATGTTATATTATATATATGTTATGTTATGTTATATATATTATATGTTAAAATATATTATATTTATGTTATATTATATAAGTATATATGTATCTATTTAATTATTTTTATTTTATGTTAAGTCAATTCATATTTGTTTACACACTGTGTCTACATTAATTTGTAACTAACATATCCTTCTCGCAGGTCTGCTGGCAGAAATTTCTTTAGAAATAAGCAGTGCCTTTGTACAAAGTTTAATTTAAAATTGTTTCTTCTTATAAATTGTGTGTACATAAAGTTATAAATAAATAAATACCTCCACAATGTATGAAATTATGAATGAATACCTACTCCTGCAATAGATCCTTGATAATGTAGATTATATCCGATTATCATACGTGTATGCAACGGCCGGCGGTGTCTGTTTGCAACGGTAACATTCGATAACTAGAACAACTGCGCGTTTTTCATTCTTCAGGCAAGACTGTTCTGTAACGAAATCAACATCTCGAAAAAGTGTCTCGCGGATAGTTCTTGTATGATAGTACAAATAATAAGAAAAGTTGGTTTTATAGTTAGTTAGGTAGATACTTTATAGTGTGGTTATGTAAAAATAAAAAGTCATGACAATTTTATAAAATATTTATAAATGACCATCATAAACAAACCAGCCGGATTTATACAATTCCGGTATGGATACGAAATCACTATAATAACTCTTCAAAAAAGTATTTTGAGTTTAGTTTATGTTGTTATTGGTGTAACTTTTATGAAATTCGCATTTCCCTAGAGAGATTTGCCGGCGATGATTTGACTAGTATTTTCTTCAGTCCCTGGTGTGTTGAGCCACCCAGCTCTGGTAAGCACTGATCCTCACGAACATATCTGGAGCTCCACGAGCGCAGGGGAATCCCCAGGACACGACGCCGATCTGGGTACCTTCATCCAAGCGAAGCAGAGCGCTGCCGGAGTCACCCTGGAATATTATAAAAACGTCTTATAAGAACGCCACACGCAGATATTAATAATAATTATTAACTTTAATTTAAAAGGTGAAGTTTATAAGTCTGGATGTAAGATATAAATAATCACCATAGCTCCAAAGCTAATCAGATGAGTATCCGATTTCGAAAATTCTTTTACCTATATTTAAAAAGGCCTATCTTAGTGAACCTCCATTTTAAAAACTATATACTGATAGTCTAAAAGCTATTCCAGATAAATTAACTCATGATGTGACTTTGAGAAGGTAGCCTCTCACTTACTTACATGAGTCAGTCACACCTACATTGTTCTACAGGTCAAAATTTAACAATAAAATGCACATACTATGAAACCTACTTTCTAAGTCAAGAAGTTTTTTTCGCTTTATTAAAAAGCAGATACAAAATGTTGCTTTTAGAAAATGAAAATAAAAAGTTCGAATCCGCTTAAACAAACATTATTCGAATGCAAATAGTGGTTAAAATTAGCTAATTTACATAGTTTTGTATTTTTTCTTTCGGGTACCATTATTCTATTCCACACTTACGTTACACATGCCAAAGCCTGCGCCTGATTCATGCTTGGTGCAGATCTCGATGTGTGGTTCCACTGGCGGGGCACGCATATTAGTTGAGATAGCCATTTGGATCACTTCCTGCACACACTGCTCGCTGTCAATCGTGGGCATTCGCAGTTCACGTAGCTCGGCTGAGCCGAAGGAGCTGTTTCTCTGAAATCATTTTTTAATCAGTTCCTATACCTACCTATTTCTCTTAGCAATATTATTACATCAATAATTTACCACCAAAAAATGCAAATTAAATGGGCATCAAATATTTGAATGAGAAGCAAAAATTTGATTAAATGCGTACATTTCTGTTAGTAGTATGGGACATCTGTACTTTTGCGATTGCAGAATAATCGCCAAATAGAAAGTTGTTTCTTTTCTGATGGCTACAACAAATAACTCTTATAATTACTAAACTAAGGTCCGGTCTTGTGTAGAATATTGCTCGCACTTGTGGGATGGCTCTGCTAAGTACCTCATCGATGGACTGGACAGGTGGACAGATTGCAGCGTCGTGCTGTTCGTATCATTGACGATGTGAAGGTCACTGACAACCTTGAACCTGTACAATTGCATCGAGAGCGCCTTCTGTCGGCTACATCATGTAAAGTGCTCTGAAGAGCCTCTTGACCCTATCCTACCTAACTTCCTACTCAGGAACACGCGTGCTGGACTTTGCACACATTGCGATAGTAAGTCGTATGCCAAGAACACGTGATCAACACGCGACGTGAATTTCACGCCCAACCCCGCTTTGTGTAGCGAACTATAGAACACACACAGATAGGTAGGTACTGACAAAAGCAATTAAGATATTCGAGTGGCTGTGGTTCTTTTTTTTAATGGTATTTTGATAACTTCCGTTAAATTCTGGGGCAACCACAGTTACCTACTTAGTTGATTAAGGGTGCATCACTTATAAAAATACCTTACCCTAGTCTTGCCCCAACCAGCTGCTCTAACGGGGATACCAGCATCAACGAAGTCATAGCTCAATGTTATTGGCTGGACAAGGTTGCTGTAAATCATGGGCTCGGCAGTGTAAAGGACTCCAATGTCGTTTTTAATCTCGCGAGAAAGATAATGTTGATGAGTCACATTACCGGAAAGACGGAAAGTATGTCCACCCCGGTTCCATCGGTTTGTGCCAACTGTTACGCGGAGAGAACTGCAACATAAATGAATGATGATTCATGTGGGTTAAATTTACATATTTTAAACCCCTATCCAGCTATCTGTACTTCTAAAATTTCGGGGGAGGTTCTTATGCGATCTGATTTCTACAAGAAGTATACCTACAGATACGTACTTGATAAATGAGCTCTCTCCGTTATCAAGTAGGTAGGAGCAATGTTATTGTAGGTAGTTGCATTTGAAACCTCAACCCAATAGAAAAAAACATGCACATGCAGTTTTCATTCATTCAAATGATTACCTACTTTTATGCACCCGGGAATAATACGAAAGGACGCGAAATCAGAATGCTTAAGCAAATATTCTAGCTAGAAGAATGACACTATTTTGTCACTAATGATTTTTTTTATACAACTAGATGGCAAACAAGCTGACGGCCCACCAGATGGTAAGCGGTTACCGCCGCCTAAAGACACCTGCAATAACAAGGGAAAATCACTTGATATTAGTTAGAAGAGATAAGTTACAAAAATAGTTTTGTGGAAGTAATTGGTAATATAAATAACAAATGTCTAGAAATTGAAGTAGCTGTGAAAATTATCATGAAAGTCACGAAGTATTATACACAAACTTACCTAATAAGAGATCCAGCGCCGTAGACATTGTCAATGCAGTGCGCTGCGGTGAGGACCGTTCTGGGTGATAATATAGAGCCGCCGCATAAGAAACTGCTTAAGATGAAGCCGCTTGACATAGCAACCATGTGAGGATCGGAGCCCTCGGGAGTGATCGTACCTCCGACTATTCGGGACTCGGGGTCGACATGTTCGAAGAACTGCTCAAAGTCATCGTATTCCGGCGGTGGGAGAGCTGAAGAATACACCATAATGTAACAAAGCTCACAAGAAGGCATTTTTTAAAAATCCATAAAGCTTAGACAAGTTGTTAATTTCTGCTTACGTACCCCTATTTACTAAACAACAAGATTTTAAAATAATCGCTTTCAACAAAAACTTTTGATTAACTATCTTACAAATGGCATTATGTTTTAAATTCACACATTTTGCTTTTAGGAAAAGCTGTTCAAAACGATCTTTTAGGGGGTAAGGTTTGTCTTGTGAGCTATATAAAATAATTGTTAACTATGCAAAAAATATTATGAAGACATTATTATGAATGTAAAATAAACATACTGAGATAGAAATAGAAATATTAAAGTGCAGGTTTGTAAGGTGATTATAATTTGATAATTATGTACAGTCGAGCACGTCAACCGTAACAGTTTGACCTTGAGACCGCCCTTACTGCGTTCGTAATAGAGGCGGCTTTCGTAGTGCTACTGTTACACTTGATGTGATGTCGTGTGTACATACCTAAATATTAAATTATTATCACCTTACAATTATGATTTCTACTAAAGATTATTTATTGTTATCAAATCTTTTTACAGTTATTAAGATTTTGTACCAAATTTCGGTAACAAATCACATAGTAATCTACAGATTAGGTAGGTAGGTACTACACAAACAAGGTTTCAAAACGGTTGAATTAAAAACAAAAATAAAAACAAATATCTTATAAAATGGTAGAAAGAAACCAAATCTGTAATTTTGAGCGGAGACTTTAAATATTAAGTCCTTGCATTACATTATTTACCACCCTACCTGCCTTAAGCTAATAATGCTGAGCTAAACTGTTTGCCTAAAATATATTATTAATAAGAAGTATACAGCAGAAATGCCCAGTAGGAAGATTGGATAAGCAATCATGCATGATAGCATTTGCCCTCCAAAGACAGACCGATCTCACTGAATCTAGATATAATATTTTCTAGCTTACCTACTACAACAGATTGTTTGAAAATAAGCGATTATTTACGATGTGAAATTGAAGGAATTAGATCAAGACATCGAGTATAAGCATCGGCTGCTCAGCATCCCTAAATGCAGTAAATTGTCGCTCGAAATAGGTTTAAGACTGTGTGGAAACATTAAATAAACTGGGAAAACAAAACAATTACCCTTAAATGGGTAGAGATAATTTTATTCTAGTACCGGTAGTGACTTTCCCGATCAACTGGCATGGTTTGAGGCTCAGTGACTTAAGATTGAACTTAGACCGTTCCTCGGAGTCACAAAGAACCAAGCCATGCAATTTCCTAAAAGTGAATTTGAAAGAAATAAAAGTAAGATAGGTACATAATAATAATTATATTTAAACTGAAGTTTTGTAATCTAGACATTTTTCAGACAGGAATTCAACAGATGATCTGTAAAACTCGACATGAAAATAAATAGATTTTGCCGATAACAAAAACCGTAAGATATACTTTTCGGGAATGCAGATATTCCACGTAATTTAGATAGTTTTTCATTAAACCGAATTCCTGACATTGGATTTAATGATTAAATGTTTAATTTTATAGCTATTACTTAAACTATATACGTATAAATTGTAAAGAACTTATTATTCAGGTATAATTAATATGATCTTCTGTGCAATTCCACAATTTTTCAATAAAGATAATTTTATTTTGAATCATTTTTGCGGCCGTTCATCTACAAATGAAGTGTCATGTCTGTTTATGCGGATAAGTTAACATGATGAAGAACTTTGAAGTTGAAAAATCCTGATTAAATGCTCATCATCATCATCATATCAGCCGAGAGACGACCACTGCTGGGCATAGGCGGGAGGCCTATGAACTGATCGCAATAAGGTACGCCCTTTTATATAAGATGCAGATCGTAATGAGTATAGTCATTACGATCTTATATAAAAGGGCAATTTATCTATACACATAAGGTTAGGTATAATAAATAATGAAAAAAGAAGTCAACCTGCACTTACCCAGAATTCCCACAAATAAAGTGAAGAATATTATTCCGGCCTTGATGGTCATTTTGATATTTGAAATATTTTTAGAGCATAAGTTTACTTATATACTGTTCTGGATAAAGATCAGAAAATCGAAGTTTATCTTAATCTAAACATAGATAATTAATTAGCAGTGATAGCCCGATAGGAACCGATAGAGATCATGAAAAATTGTTTGCTGGCCTTTGAGATTCCACATAATAAATACACAAGCCAAGAGGATAATTACTCACATTAGAAGTTCGCATCAGACTTCAGTTAGTTTTATAAAGACTCCTTAATTCTTAAATAAGCTTTTTTATAATTTTCAAGTTATGTTCAACTATGTGGGTTGGGTTAAGCAAAGAAAAAATCAAAACAGCACGACAAATTACTGAACACCTCCTGATTTGAAGCGGTAGTCCCGCGTATGCAAAGATAGTGCAGCTTTTCTATCCGTCTCTACCTTGCCGGCCTGCTTGTCACGCTAAATTTGAAGGGCCCAATTTTCTAGGAAGGAAAGAACACATGTGCTGGCAAAGAATTCCAAGTTTTGGAAGTACGACCCAGAATCGAGTAACTTCATTTCTTTTTGCGTAATGTTGAGGTGAAGTCAATGACTTTAAAGTCCGGTACGCGTGGTCCTGAGTACGAAGGGTGAAAGTTAGATAAGGCCCAAAAGCTCTTCAGAGCACCGTCTATAATATATCTGATAGAAGGCGTTAAGCGATGCAAAGCCTCTACGCAATTGCCGAGAGTCAACCACATTAGTGGGGGTTACATAAATTTTTAATTTTATATTTTATTTAGTATACTTTTAATATTTATACAGTGTGTTCCGAAAGTGCGAAATAAAATTTAAAGGGGTCGTTATGTTCCCTGTCAAGAGTTACCTCTGGAAGTTTGACACCTTTCTGAACACTCATTTTCCAGTAAAATTAATCAACACATTGTCCTGATCGTGAAAATGCGTATTATTGCATTGCATGTCGCACGACACACTACAGTTACACACCACACTCACAACCCATGCACATACATACCTACTACAATATCGACCACCCGCTAACCCAGCATTTTAATTAATGCTCTTTCGGAATTCTGTAACACTCGGCATACATTATTATCGTGAATATTTCTCCGTTATCCATAATTCAAGCTATTAATGATGCTTACTTTGGACTCGATTATAAATAAAAAACAACATATCGCACAATGATTATAAACCCATTGGTATCACGCAAGAACAAGCACATATTTACAAGATATAGACACTATTTTGAACTTTTCGAGGTGAGGGACAGACTCTTTAACTGTGACTGTAGCGATGCGTAAAATCGTAGATACTACGGCGTAGATAGTAGGCTTAGTAGCCTACTACGGCGTTACTGCGTGTAGCAGTTCTGTGATAGTAGTTAAACTGAGTAAGGGCCTGGCCACGAGAACGGGCGGCGGCGGCGGCAGCGGCGACGCCCTGCGAGGCCGACATCGAGACAGCGCGCAGTCATTGCTCTTTCTAATCTGTGGTCATTGCCGATTCGCGAGTCGCAGGATGCACGTGCGGTGAGTTCGTGGCCAGGCCCTTACTGTACTGCGTGTATCAATTCTGTGGCAGTAGCGAAACTGAATAAGCATGAGGTATGGATGTAGTATAGCGGATTTGGAGAAACAGATTCGGGAAACACCTTACAAAAGATTATAACCAATAAATACTACATAGCTGTGATATTCCTTGGGTAGAGTAAGTAAGGTCGCTGAAGCTCATTCAGGGCGCAATGTATGTACTTACTTGTCATCTACGCTGGTAACAAAACTTCATGTCCCAATTTAATTTAATTTATTTACTTCTTTTTTGATTTATGCACGGAAGAGAGGTTAGAAACGTCTAGGTATAGTACCAACCATAGAACAGTAAAATCACCTTGGTGACAATCTTGTAGCATTAAAAATATAGTAAAAAACGTGCTTTCGCTTTGTCAAACTTTTAGTAATTTGCATTAACCTGCTTTATCGCCATAGGGTGATAACTCTATGATCTGAGGTGATAACATAAAGAATCAGGTTACCGACGCCATCCTGATTCTTTAAGTTTTTCTTTATTGTTATCAACGTAAGGGTGATAATATAAAGAAGCAGGTTGTCGGCGCTGGTAACCTGCTTATTTATGTTGTCACCCATAGGGTTAAAGGATGATGTTTACCTGTATAATGATTACTTGACCTTAGGGAAATTTTATATGAAACATGTAGTTTGTTTTTAAATAAAACCAATACTTTATTTGAATTATATATTTTAAAAGTCTTGTGTGGCAGATAATGATTTCAGTGCCTAGTGTGTTGGTTGACCCAACTTTGGTAAGCGCTGAGTCTCACGAACATGTCAGGAGCACCGCGCGCGCAGGGGAAGCCCCAGGACACGATACCAATCTGCTGACGGTTGTCTACTCGGGCCAGAGCGCTGCCGGAGTCACCCTGAGGCATAAAATCGTGAATAAGTACTAGTAGCAGCAAGGATGGAAGTAGTTCTATGGTAGCATCAAAGATATTTTTTTTTATTTGTAAAGGGGTCTGTTGGCCTTCATCTCACCTGATAGTAAGTGACGCTAAAGCCGAAGATAGAAGCGAGCTACACCCGGATTCCTCAACCACAGAGGAAAGCAGTAAAAGTAATCAAATGACGATAACATTTTGCCGTTTTTCTAGCTTCTCCGTGTTTCACAGGAATATTTGAAATCTTATTACATTATTATTTAGAATTTTATTATTTTTGTTTTTTACACATAGAACACCTATTTCTGGGGAATTCGCCGCATTATTCTTTGTTTCTTTATTAGGAACACAAGCAGTGTATTGTACAAGATTCTAGTCATCTAATCTATGTTACGGTGTAATTACCTACCTATCATAAGTACCTACATACACAAAAAACATGTGTCCATAGCTTTTACATAATTTTAATTTCATATTGTTGGGTAAATTGAAGAAGAGACGGATTATTAATTAAACAAAATTATAGTATTTCCGTGATGGTGTTAGACAGCTTCAATAATAATTCATTAATAATTATTATTAGTATGGTACGTCATGTTGTTATTGTTAATGTCACGCGGAGTGGCGTCCAAGTTGCTACGAGAGTCTATAGGTACGCTACGTTACGTTAACTGCTTACCATCAGGCGGTCAGTTTGCCACCCTTGTCGCCTGTCGTATAAAAAAAATGCAATAAAATAATTATGCATCAACAAATTATCTAGGAATCCCTAAGCAAAAAACATAAATTTAGATACATACTTTGATAAAGCTATGAATCGTGAAACGCTTCCAGATCCTTAACAAATCCAGAGTCTATTGCAAATGCCAGGCAAAAATGATCCGACTCTGCTTGGCCATAAAAAAAACAATGAACCTGCAAGTAATGCCATTAATTCCAACTGAATTACTTGAAGTGGTATTTGTAGAATGAACTTTCTTCGGGGAAGGGGTCAACCCTTTTCTTTCGGGGAGAAATAACCACTAAAACTACCCGGTCCCCACACTGCCCCGCGAAGGGCAGTAATTTCACCAGCCCACCCCCAAGAAACCTGACTTTATGGCCAGTTATCATTCCTATGGAGATTACCCAGAGTAACTTGGGTAATCCCAGACGTGGCGGCATGTGGAGTGCGTGCCTGCTAGGTTGTAGGAAGACGGGCGATCACCACCCGCCTCCTCGTCAGTCGCGTACGCCGAATAGAGGCGGTTATAGCATCCTCCTTCACTCCCTCTCCGCTGCCTCCTGCGTAAGCAAAGTCTCGCAGAAGGATAGGCGACAGTCTCCCATACCCTCTCGCTACCAACCATGGCTTTTGTCATGGTTGGCTTGAGGTGACTCGTTATCAACCCTAAAAAGAAGAGAGAAATCTGCGTCCTGAAAAATTGACAACTGTATGACTATATGACTGTGAGTATGACTAGGTACTTACACGGCACGTGCCAAAACCTGCACCGTTGGGATGACGAGTGCAGAGCTCGATGTGTGGCTGCACGGCAGGAGCAGGTATATTTAGTGATATGGAGGCCTGCGCAGCTTGCTGGACGCACTGCTGGCCGTCCATCGTGGACACCGTCAATTCCATCAGATTAGCTGAGAGCGCGCCATTTGTCTGTAATGCGGAATAAAATCATGTAACGCCTCTTATTCAATACTTGCTTCGTAAGTATTGTAAAAATCGACAGTTGCAGATTTTAGTACTTTTGAAATCTGACATTTCAACAATACCAAAATCTGTTACTAAGTACCTACCTACCTATTGCTGCAGACTAACAATGCTCTATTAAATGTGTAGCTTTAATTGATTTAATTTGTGACTGGAGAGCGATTAAAACTTCTCTATAATCCCAGATTAAATTGTAAGAAGCAGTAAACTGCCTGCCAGGTGAACTCGTCGATTGTTGTTCGTTCATCCACAATTTTTCACTATTAGAGTTAATACTACAGTCAGCTCGACCTCCTCAACAAACCATACTAACAAGGTTTGGGACTACTTTTAATTTGTTAAGCCGCGTAACACCCCTGGGGCCATATGCCAATTAAAAAACGACAAGCGTCGTGATATTTCATAAGCTGACTTTCCTTTGTTCCATACTTTCAATATTTCCTTGTACCACTCTTGTTTGGTAATGGCGATCAGTGGAGAGGATTAAAACCTGATATAATTATTACTACCTACTTACAGAAACCCTTCCCCAACCGGCAGCTCTGGCGTTGACGCCAGCACCGACATGGCTGAAGCTGAGAACGATGGGCTGGATGCGGGCGGTGTAACTGATAGCAGTGGATGTGTACAGGATTCCAATATCGTTCTTGATAATATTAGACACGTAGTTGGGGTGAGTTGCATTGCCCGATAGACTTAGAGTTTGTCCGCCACTGTTCCAAGAGTTTGTTCCGACAGTGACGCGTAGAGAGCTGTAATGTAATATTCGTAGTTATTACAAAAACGAATGCGTTTATGTTACAGCCCTGCGAGCATGAATCTCTCATCGCATCGATCGTCAAAATTTGACATCAAAACTGGACATAACATCACACAAATAGTCCGATAGCGCTAGGTTATTTTGAGGTGAAAACTTTTAAATTACAACTCGAAATCTCTCGAAACAAAAAAAAACGGTATCTATTTGTTATGTGAAAATGTCAAATTTTCCTCACCGAAAAAATTATGTTTGGTTCTGATCTCAGGGTCAAAATTATTTTTGCAAAAGAATTTTATCCTTCAGTAAAACTACCCAGTTAAATGCTGTTATTACAATATCCCTTGTGAATTAATACCTGGACAGAGATCCAAAACTGAAGTAAGCATCGATGCAGTGGGCAGCGGTGAGCACACTTCTAGGAGCGATGATGGATCCTCCACAGACAAAGCTTCTGAGCACAGTACCGCTGGTCATAGCCACCATATGCGGATGGGAGCCTTGCGCAGCTGTCGTACCACCGACGATACGGGAATCAGGATCCACATTTTGGAAGAATATAGAGAGATCATCCGTCTTGCGCGCTGGCAAAGCTAAAAAGTATAAATGAATTGGTCAATGTCAGCAATTGAAATTCGATTTACTCTCATTACGATAGTTCGTACGAGTAAAGACAAAGAGAGGGACGAAATCTTCACTCAGAAGGATCTTAGAGTATTTCACTTCTCTTCAAGGCTAGAATGTTACGTAAGCATTTACCTATTTAGATTAAGGTAGTCAGTGTTTACCTTAATCTAAATAAATTAAACTTAAAAGGTAAGATGCGATAAATATCAGCTAGAAATAAGTTCTTATTTCAAAAACTCACCTAGTGTTCCAAAAACGAGAGAGAAGATAATGATTCCTGCCTTGATTGCCATTTTGTGTCGCCTGAGTAGGATTAAAAAATAAATAAAAATACACATTTATATACAGTTGAAGTTATCCTATCTGCTAATTACTTGATAATAGTGATGAATAATCAATAATAATATGCACTTATGTCGTGATTAAAAAAATAATTAAATACTATTCCTTATTTTGTTGTTTAAACAGGATTCGTTTATATACTATTATGATAATGATAATAATAATAATAATAATCTTACAATCACACGTTTGGGCATCTAGCTCAATGAATAAATAACGGAGAAACATCATCACCAGCTTAGAATATTACGTCTCCCTGCTAGCACCTAGAGTTTCATGGGAGAAACACCCAATATGAGATGGCAGGTTAAAGTCAAGTACCAACTCGCCACTCTGGATTCGGTGGAACGTAGAGCCAGGAGGCATATTGGTGATGAGAGATTGATGGGGACTAAACTTCATAGCCTGGACCTCCGCCGTAAGGTTGCTTGCTGGTCGGTCTTTTACAGATTGTACTTCGGAGAGTGTGCTCAGGAGCTTCGAGCTTATCCCATATAGCCGGACCACCGCCGTAAGGTCCTGTCCACATCTCCACGTCACAACGTCGTCAACGTGGAACGATGCGGTGCGGTAACGTGCCACGTTGCTGCATCGTGCTAGTGCACGGTACGGCCCAGTATTGTCTTTTCACGTCTCTTTTCTTCAACCTCTCTCTCCGACTTTTTAACAATAGCAGAAGCAGAATACGTCATGTACGGTCCATATCTAGATAAGTAGGTACTGAAGAATGTAGCAGAGTTTTACAAGGCACGGCGACATGCAACGTTGCTGCGTCGTGACGTGCATTTGTACGTTACTTCAACGTACCGTGCCATGTTACCGCACCGTTCCACGTTGACGACGTCGTGACGTGGAGATGTGGACAGGCTCTAAGATTGCTTGCTTGCCGGTCTTTTACTTCGGAGAGTGTGCTCAGAAGCTTTATGAGATTATCCCGCCTAGCCCATTTCATTTGAGGACTACCAAACATTCGGCGGGGTACCACCCACATCTGGTTGATATACCAAATATTGTCACCAAGCGCTTTTCGTCATCCTTTGTAATGCGCACGGCCAGAGAGTGGAATGCACTGCCAGCCTCGGTGTTCCCTTCTGCTTATAGCCTGAGTTCCTTCAATGCTAAATTAAATAGGCACCTGGGTGGGGTAAGCTTGTTACATCGTCGACCCTCTCTTACCTCCTTTATCCACGGTTGGGTATCTTCGTCCACGGTCCAGGTAAGTCGGTGGTCTACTACGTATCTTGCATCCAGATCAAGGATATTATTTGCTCCTAGTATATTAAATATTAGGATTTGGTCTGGGTTAGTTCTGAGTCGAGTCGAAGCCGCTTATTTTTTTAATTCTTAACGTGGTAGTGGTAAGTGATGATAAGGATGAAGATACAAGCGAGCTACTCCCAGATTCCTCAACCGAGGAACTGGCTATCTTACCTCTAAGTGCAACTATAGGCGGCGGTAGCCGCTTACCACCAGGTGAGCCGTCAGCAGAGCTTGTTTATCATATAGTTGTGTAAAAAAACCTGTTAATAATAAGTAAACTTAACATTATTGGTTATTCAATAGGAAATTACTTTTTCACAAAACATGCTTGGAAAATTGAGCATTATTTTGACAACCTTCTTGGAGATAAATCAAAATTGCTGTATTGACCAAATAGGTAGGTAGGTACATGCGAACATCGGCCGGCAAAAGTTGTATGAAAATCAATGAAAATCCATATCTCTCGTGTTTTAGCGGCTAAATATGTGCCGTGTAATTTAAAAATGGAACGATTTTTTACTTCGAATTCCAAAACATGGCAACCAAGGAAGTAATTAATCAAAGGTTTTATTTAAATTTCGAATTGCCGTGCAAATAGAGAGCTGTTAAAAAATGTCCACTTTAAATTTCAAAAAATGTACATTCAATATCTGTACCTATTTAGAAAAAAAAAGTTCTGCCTGGGTAATACTTAGTTTTAATTTCCGCGCATTAATTGTGGCCAAAGCTTGTAAAAGTACCTACAATACAAGCTTTGGCCACAACCAGGCATTGATGGACTTACTTAAGTGTGCCTCGGCTTCGCTCTCGGCTCACATTAACACGTTCGTGCATCAATGCCTCTTTTGCTGGCCGCTGCAGTAATGTACAGTCGACAGCACATCAAGCTTAACAGACCGCTCTTACTACGTTTGTAATAGAGATGCTTTCGTAGTGCAACTGCTACAATTGATGTGCTGTCGTCTGTCTGTACTATAAATAGTCATCATCATGATCATCATTTCAGCCGAGAGACGCCCATCACTGCATCACCCTCCCCCAAAGATCTCCATACCGATCGATTCTGCGCTGTCCGCATCCATCGGCTTCCCGCGACCCTCACCAGATCGTCGCGTCGGTCCACCTTGTGGGAGGCCTATCAACGCTGCGTCTCCCGGTACGCGGCCGCCACGTGGCCTGCCCACTGCCACTTGAGGCTCGCAATTCTTCGGGCTATGTCGGTGACCTTAGTTCTCCTGCGGATCTCAATATTTCTGATTCGATCATGCAGAGAAACCCAGAGCATAGCCTTCTCCATTGCCCTTTGGGTGACTTGAGCCTTCTTATGAGGCCCATTGTAAGCGACCACGTCTCAGTTCCATAAGTCATCACTGGCAACACACACGAATTAAAGACTTTTGACTTGAGACACTGCGGTAGTTGAGCCGAGAATATGCTGCGAAGCTTCCGGAACGCTGCCCAGCCGAGTTGGATCTGTCGACTGACCCCTTCCTGGAAGTTGGACTTACCAAGTTGGACTATTTGTCCCAGGTAGGTAAATATATTCGTCAACAACTTCCATTGTAGAGCTTCCAACCTTTACAGGTTACGACATGGGAATTCGACATAATTTTCGTCTTATCCATGTTCATTTTAGGACCCACTTGTTGGGAGACTCTACAGAGGTCGTCGAGCATTGTGCCCAAGTCTTCCAGGTTTTTAGCCATGACCACAATATCATTAGCAAAACGAACGTGAGTCATGTATTCGCCGTTTATGTTGATGCCAAGTCCTCTCCAGTCCAAAAACTTAAACACATCCTCCAACGCGGCAGTAAACAGTTTCGCGATATAACATCGCCCTGTCTCACACCTCGTTGAAGACGTAGGTAATTGGTTCCGTGTTTATATATTATGAATATTTATATTATCTATAAATAGTAGATATTATTAATATTAACAATCTAATAGAAGCGTTTTTTTGTAACACTTATAGTTATTTTTTAACTAGTGACCGCCCGCGGCACCGCCTGCGTGGATGTTATAGCCTATGCCCTTTCTCAGGATGTAATATTATCTCTCTATCCAAGTTCTTTTGACGATGAACAGACAGAATTACTTTTACAGTTTTATTAAAAGGCTAGATATATTATTTTTTTAGGTAGGTATGGATTCATTTGACTTCTTGATCTGAGACGATACTGATTTTTGCCGAAGTTTCATGACCCAATCCTGTTTTCCTATGGTGGTGGGGTTCATGATAGCAGTGATTCGCCAGTTAGCTAGAGACTGGATTTTCCCTTAGTCGTGCTCAATACGAAAACCCACTAGAAAAAATGGTGTGATAATAATACCATCATCATCACCATCATCACCAGCCTATATACGTCCCACTACTGGGCACAGGCCTTCCTACATGGCAGAAACACAAGAGGAGTTTGGGCCATAACACCACCACGCTGGCCCAATGCGGGTTGGTGGGTGAAAGCGGTTGCAGTAACAACCGGGACCAACGGCTTAACGTGTCTTCCGAAGCACGGAGGAGCTCAAGATTATAAATTTGATCGACCCATCCGGGGACCGACCATGGCGAAAGTTGCTGTGAATGAGGAGCTCGGTGGCGTATTGGTTTGAGCGCTCTGGTTTCGATAACGAAATAATACCATACCATAATAAAATTGTTTTTAGAATTGGAAACAATATTTATTTTCATTCTATTAATAAGTTTTTGTTAGATAGGCTAATTTAAAAAAGCAAAGTGGAATTTAGGGCTTTCTCAGTGTTTATTTTGTTTTATTAGGCTTTAGTTACAAAAAGTCATTTCCATAATCGCAGGCACATTAGAATCTTTTGTTGATTGGTGGAAACAACACTAGGTATTCAATTTATCAAGTGCCCACAAACCGGATACAATGTTGAAGAACGCCGGTGGGCTGGTAACGGACAAGTCACAAGATTCATAATAAAACCAACTTGTAAATTAGAATGCTGTATTTCTAGAACGACACGGTCTTTGGCAGTTGCTCATTTTAGTTTCTAATGTGTTGATTGACCCAGCTTTCGAAAGCGCTAACCCTTACGAACATGTCAGGAGCTCCTAGTGCGCAGGGGAAGCCCCAAGAGACGATACCGATCTGTTGGCCGCTATCCTCGCGGACCAGAGCACTGCCGGAGTCACCCTGGAACATAATAGCGTAAGATAATCAATGATACTAAAGCACTAATGTATTTATTAATGTAATGTAATACATGCACGATCTGTTTGTATGTAACAGCTGTTTTTTTAAACAAATTGTATGTGGGATGATCAGCACTGCCATCTGCCTTCGTTTACGACACAACATCACACCCTGTATTATCAAAGCTTGTTCACGTTTCATGGCATCAGTGGAAACAGGGGCGTTTCTAAACTCTCCAGCGTCTTCTCAACAATAGGATGTTATCTACTGCATCTGGTAACACAAGTAAGAGAAGTCTAAACATAAACTTACACGGCACATGCCATAGCCAGCACCGATAGGGTGCTCAGTGCAAAGCTCAATATGTGGTTGCACGGCAGGGGCAGCCATGTTGAGAGAGGAAGAGGACTGCGCGGCATTGATGACGCACTGCTCGCCGCTGATCGTCAATACGGTTAGTTCCAAAAGCCGAGCCGGGATGGAACCGCTAGCCTGTAAGAGAAAGAAACTCACGTAATTAAAACTATATGTACTTCTATACTTATCACTACCACCACTTACCCATATTTTCTTAGGTAGATTTAAGGTTTCCAGTTGAATGAATCTTCTAGAAGTGGCGTATCCATAGCCAGAAGACTATAGACTCTTTCACGCCAAAGATATAAGCTTATCTATGGCAACTATATTCAGGACGTGGGAGGAGTGAAAGCAGGGGTGGCACAAAAGATCCCGAAAGGTCGAAGTGCATCGTGGCATAGTCACGGCTCCATCATAAGATAAGATAAGGTTTCCAGTTCGTCATTCGTATATCGTGTATAACAAACGGTTCTGCAGCCGTATGCATCCAAAAATTTAATACTATACCATCATCATTTCAGCCGAGAGACGCCTACTGCTGGGCAAAGGCCTCCCCTAGGAATCTCCAAAGCGATCGGTCCTGCGCAGCCCGCATCCATCGGCTTCCCACGACTATTTGTGTTTTATTATATGCGTTTTATTCTACAACTTTTATTTACTAATTAATGTAACTGGCATGCCCGTTTTAATTAGAAATAAATAAATGAATCACCAGATCGTCGGTCCACCATGAGGGGTCCACCTGGCAACCTAATTTTATGTAGGTAGGTACACTAAAATTTTTTAGTGTCTGCAAATACTTCTTCCGTTACTCATAAGTTATCAACACGGTAGAAGAAAATTTTAGTAACAACTTACAGAAATCCTTCCCCAGCCAGCGGCTTTTGCGCTGACACCACCATCGACATAGTCGAAGCTGAGAGCGATGGGTTGGATGCGGGCGGTGTAGCTGATAGCACTGGATGTGTACAGGATACCGATATCGTTCTTGATGAGCTGAGACACGTAGTTGGGGTGAGTCGCGTTACCCGACAGACGCAGTGTTTGTCCACCATTGTTCCATGTGTTTGTGCCGATGGTGACGCGTAGAGAGCTGTGATGAATAATAATAATGTATTTACACTCACACTAATTATTCATTCCAAGGGAGATCTCCCGAAAATGTAGGCAGTAGGTAGGTACTTGAATTTCTTCCAAGACCTACAGTTTTATGAAAATAAGGACCATCATTTTTTTTAAGCTTATGTACCTACTCAATCCTAACTAATATTTTATAAATGCGAAAGTGAGTTTGTTGGATTTTATGTTACGCTTTCACGCTTGAACGCGCTAAACTAATTTAGATGAGATTTGATATGGAGATAGTTTGATACCCAGGGAAGGACATAGGATACTTTTTGGAGCGATAACCGATATCAACGCAGGCAGAACAGCGGGCAAAAGCTAGTAGTGTTATTTATGGAAAAAACAAATATGGATTTTAATAGCTTCTAAGTAGAGATAACTTAATTGTGCGTGTATTATTAAGATTTATGGAAATGAAACGTTTTTGTTTTTCACTGCAAGTAACATTTTCTCCATGTTATTTAAAATATAAAGTTAGTTATCGCTCCAAAAAGTATCCTATGTTCATCCCGTTGTCTTAAACTATCTTCATACCAAATTTCGTCTAATACGGTTCAGTGGTTTTGGCGTGAAAGCGTAACAAACAAACAAAACCACTTTCGCATTTACTATATTAGTTAGGGATTGGTGTTGCGCCTCGTTTGGTTCCGTACTGCCCCTCAATTCTGCTATTTATTTACCTAAGCAGTTCGGCTGCGGTTCGGTATCATTACCAATGCGGTTGCAATACAAAAAGATATTCCACTAACATTGTTTATAAAGCCGGAACTCTGGCGATAGCTCTCGGTTGGCTCAAATTCGGCTGGATAATCGTTAGCAATGTTGCAAGAAACAAATATAGGTTTGCTTAGTGACCTGACAGTTCTTAACATTTGACAGTTCAACCGAAGAAGTACCGACGCGTTTCGGTTGCCATAAATGTCAAATATTTTGCAGAATACAAAACATTGATTGTAACGTGTTTGTTATACTTATGTATAGTAAGAATACCAAACTGATGCGTTTCGGCTACGTTTCGATTGCGTTAAGTTAGCAGAATACAAAAACGTTGTAACTAAAGCGTTTCTGATTCGTCTCCGATCAAAATAAAAAAGCAGAATTAGGGGGCTGTTCCTTTTACATAAATGTTTGAGTGCAAACTTATCTCTAGTCTATGGTGCAAACTTACTACATTAGGTTTTTTCGAGTATTAGAATTTATTTGTCATATTTCTTACTTGGTCAGTGAACCAAAGCTGAAGTGAGCGTCGATGCAGTGGGCTGCGGTGAGGACACTCCTAGGAGAGATGATCGATGCACCGCAGGAAAAGCTCCTCAGCAGAGTCCCACTGGTCATAGCCACCATGTGGGGGTGAGCGCCGTCAGCGGCCTGCGTGCCACCAACGATACGGCTCTCAGGGTCCACATTTTGGAAGAACACGGATAGATCACCATACTCGGGCGCTGGGAGAGCTGGAAATAAAAATAGCCAAGTAGGTAGGTATAATTTATTGATCATAAAAATTATTAAGTCTAAATCGAGAAGCTCGCTGGCAAAGTGGTTTGGGCGCTTTGGTTTCGATTAAAAACGAAGCAACTTTCGCTATGGTTGAATTTGGATGGGTCAATCAAAAATTCCTCATGTGTTTCTCCCATGTAGGAAGGCCTGTGCCCAGCAGTGGGACGTATATAGGCTGGTGATGATGATTATGAATCAAAAATTTGTAAGACTTCAGAATATAAGCTCCCATTATATTCTAAAACTCATTGTTTGTCAAACCATTGGTCCCGGTGGTTACTGCAATGCTGCAACCGCTTTTTTAGTGTAATTACTGGGCATGGACGGCATTTCATCGTAAGCCTCAGAATGACAACGCTCCTGCAATATCAAGTGATTTTTCATTGTTATTGCAATAAGTGTGTATAGGCGGCGGTAACCGCTTACCATAAGGTGGGCCATCAGCTTGTTTATCATTTATTAGGTATGTAAAAAAAACCCCTAACCCGTTGGGCCAGCGTGGTGGTGTTATGACCCAAAACTCCTCGTGTTTCTCTCATGCAGGTGGGACGTCGTGAGTAGGCTCTTGACGATGTCACTTCTTCAAGTTTTGTTCCAAAATTTTCTTCCTATGCTGCAATTATTATTGTCTGGACTACTTATTTTCACCCCGCGCCGTCTCATAATAATCCTTTTGTATAAATTAATAATTTTCATTGTTTTCTAAGTTCTTACTCTTAGTGAGTTGGTACCTAAGCCCACATTTTAGTTCAATGGTTTAAAAGAAATGGATATGTACCTAGGTACTTATTATGCTGATGGATGCTATCTTTGGGCATAAGATGGCCTAATGGGTTTCGGTATACACTCCGCAAAACCCAATGTTTCTTTACTGTGCAATATTTGTATACCTAGGTTATTTGTCGCAGACTTATTATATAATTAGGTATGTAACTTCCTGCAAACATTTTTTTTATGTAATTGTTTTATGACACCTAATAAGCGTTAGGGGACAACCTCAGATGTGAGGGGATAACTCACCCAGAGTGAAACTAGGCCCAAAAAACATTAAATTCAAAATTCTAATATTTTATTTAAATAAGTAGGCCACAAAGGAAGCACTTTCAAATCGTCAAAAACACATTTTTTTTACAAAAATGTGTTTTTTGACGATTTGAAAAAGACTATTACAAAAAATATATAAACTAACAACGTCATAGTGTCTGTCTGTCTGTCGTGCGTGTCTGAATTTACACGGTTCCAAAAGTTAAACTACCGAGAAGATTCCGGCAACAACAATTTTACAGACATAACTATACTATAAGATTTTAAACAAAATTCAGTTTGTTATGTTAGGTTAGAACTGTGAAATATGTGCCTGAGTTTGACTCTGTGCGAGTTGTCCACTAACCCTTAAATTTTCCCTCGACTCTTGATTAAAACGTTGTGTGTTGTGCTTGTATTATAAGAACCAGAACCTTATTTTATCACAAAATCGATTTAGGTATCACAAATGGATTGGACGCCTTTGCCACTTTAGGCCGATAAAGGTAGAAAAAATAAACTTCCGCTACTTGGCTACTTGATTTGCAAAAAAAAACTAATCCGATTTTTTAAAACTAATACAAGAATATTGTTAAATTTTTTCGCTTACCTAGAGTTCCCAAAAGAAAAGAGAAGAGAATAATTGCCGCCTTGACTGCCATTTTGTGTCGCCCGAGTAGGATTTAGAATATTTAATAGTGAAACAGATTTATATATAGTGTTATTATAATCCTATCTGCTAATTACACGATAATAGTATGAGTGACGTTGATACGCTGTGATTATTAAATAATGTAAAAACCTATATGGATACTTTCATTAAATACTTACCTAGTATCAATTCTAATTCGCCAAATCTGATTAAGGTAGGTACACGTGTCTTAAAGTACCTATTTACTACATCTCTAAGTAATCAAACTTAGATTAAATGTTTATTTTCCACGAAGAATAAACTATAATAACATACTTACACTCCTATAGACGGCTCGGGGTGCAGTCATTAATAAATGAAGCGCGCTTTTATGAAAGTTGAACGTTGCAGCATGGCATTGTGGTGACTCGCTGTTTGAGACTGAGCGTCTGGCGAACACGTGAAGTGTGGTAGCTAGCACGCACTAGCATAGCGCCATGCATGTCAACGTCACCACTGGACAACACTGGGGTGTCGATACAACTTTTGGGTAACACTCATAAATATTATTTTAAAACTAGATGAAAAGCAAGGTGATGCCCCACCAGGTGGTGTGTGGCTACCGTCGCTCATAGACACTTGCAAAAACAAGGTTTTCCGGGTGAAATAAGAAAGGCGAATTTATCATTAGATGTCAAGGATCACATCACGAACAATACCTCAGTGATGGTGTCGGAAGTAAGAAACATAGGCGTTGTCACAGTGTTTACTCTTATTATGTCATATTTCCACACCACAGCGCGTTTTTTTTTTAAATATAAATTAAATTTTATATAAGCTCTAGGATAACTTTCTTTTTAGATCTATCAAACGTTTGTTATGCCTACTGTGAATGAATGAAGCCCTAAAATAATAACTACCACAAAAATGTAATAGGAGGGATAAACCTATCTGAGTTGACAAAATGACCCCCTAATGGTAGATTTACGAACGGATGGCTTAGGGTTGACGTTCGATGGTGTGCAAATATGTTACGAAACTTTACTATTTAACCACATTGGGGATAAATTTTAAAAGATATTGCCTCACAACGTCACAACTCACATGCGTAATTTGTCTATGAAATTCATATTCACAATTATGGTCAGTCGGTGTATACCTAAGTTAAAAAGGTCATTAAAACTGAAATAAAAATTATTTAATAACTTTATTCAATATCTAGTGTACATAGCAATCCAAGATTCAAACGCGCTAATCCTGACGAAAATGTCTGGAGCGCCGCGTGCGCACGGGAAGCCCCAAGACATCACACCGATTTGCGTTCCTCGGTCCAGACGGACTAGCGCGCCGCCTGAGTCACCCTGGAGCATGTTAAATATCTAGATTAGCATTTATTTTATTGGCAACCAGATTTATGATATTACTAGTGGATGTGGTTCGTTGTTTTAAAGAGATCAGCAGTAGTAATCTTGTAAGGTTTGTAATACATTACTTTCAATAAACATAGTTGACCATTCTCCACTTTTAAAAACTTAGTCTTAGATGCACTACCATAGACTAGAGATATAAACTGGCACGCACCACCCCATATCGTTATACAATATCCCAATACCGATTGACCTAGTGAAACATATATCTGATTTAAAAAAAATTGTGTAGAAATGTAACGCAGAGTTTTAAGAACCCATATAAGCTTCCTCAGCCTTCAGTAAATTACTCAATCTGCGGGTGCCAAGATAGGTTTTGGTCCAACACTACGTATTTACTTAAGTTCACTTTCACCAACGACACATGACTATGTCTGGATTGCAAGACTGATAAATTTTTAGTAAAATATTATTATTTGCTTGGGTTTTTTATTGATGGCGAAACAAATTTATTTTGTTAGTTATTTTTAAGCCATCTAGAGACAACAGCCAGTCCAGACTCAGCTTTCCTAAATACTGAGCGCCATGAGATTCGTGGAGGAGAAGACTTGAGCACCATAAAGTTTAAGCGTGGTGAACTCATTTATGTAAGTAAGGACTAATGTTGGACCCAGCACGCTTCCTTGTGGGACTCCGAAACTTATTTCAAAGTTATGACTATGAAAATCACTTATTTTAACCCTCTGTGTGCGCCACTACAAGTAGCTTTTCATTACATCGAGTTGTGTCCCTAGAATTGGTTGCCTTTGTTTTCAAGTTAATGTATCAGAATGGGAAAAGGGACTGTGTCGAAAGCCTTTTTTAAATTAAGAAAAACGTACGGTGTTTTCTGACAGAATTTAACTGATTAGTGACAAAGGATGTAAGGGCTTCCACTGCATAGTCAGTAGATATTTTTTGTCTAAAGCCAAATTGTGAATGAGAAAGTATGATGTTCCTATTAAAGTAATTTATGAGTGGTATATTTATCATTTTTTTTTAAAAAATGATATAAATGGGAGAACTGAAATTGGTCTATAATTATTGGCATCGTCTCTCTTCCCATCCCTGTACTCTATGTAAATAAAGATGATAGACGCCAACTCTAAAGCATAATTTAGCCATATGACTGATGATGCGGGCTATTTCGGGCATGCAAATCTTAAGCAGCTTTGTTGGGCTGTTATCCCATTCAGGAGCACAGTCACATTTCAGGGACATAATTACACTTCCAACCTCATAAGGATCGGTGTCTAATAGAACAAAGGCAGAAAGACAGCGTTTATTTCGCATTTATAATATTTGTATGGATTGTATGGAGTCAAAAAAATACAAAACTTTAAAGGAATAGCTTTTCAAAAAAGAATGAATCAAAGTGAATAAAACAAACTTACTTCGCACATGCCGTGGTACGACGAGCGGAACACGCAGAGCTCGATATGAGGGTCTACCTGTGTGTTTCGAGATTCATGCTCGCGCGATGCATGCTGCGCTTCAGCTATGCAGCGATCCTCTGAGATCGTAGTCACGATTAGTTCAAGCAAAACGTCTGAGAGTGGGCCGTATGGGTGCTGTAACAAGTATACATTACTAATTAATTGTATCTGTGCTTTTAGTACACATCTGTATCTATTTCAATATTTTCTATATGAAGGGTAAGCGTGCAAGATTCGTTATTTTTTTTTAATGATGTGTTCTTATTTTTGTAGTGTACAGTAAATACTGAGGCCTCCTACAAAATTAGTATATACCAGGGGGTGAAAGTTTCATACTTTATTAAAGCAACAAAAATCAATAAACTTAGCGCCATCTAGATGATGGGCATTAATAACCAAGTCATAAGTTGTCCAGTATACAGAATGGTGCCGTCAATACGACATTAAATTAAAACCATGGGCTATATTAGTTCATAGAAATGGTTTGCCACTTTCAAAAACATGTTATTCATTTGATTATTTCACATTTGTATGAAATAATATAACATTGGCTGCATTACTTTATAGAAATGTCATGAAATTATCAAATGAAAGATGAATGAATTTTTAAAGTGGCAAACTATTTCCATGAACTAATGTAGCCCATGTTTTAATTTATTGTCGTATTGACGGTACCATCCTGTATATCTCTAGTCTATGGGATACAACTGTAATATTTTGGAACCGACAACAGCGCCTCTGTTGTGAATATTTGGAAACTGCTTTTTAATATGGACTCTTCGTGTATACCTAGTCTCATAAGTGGCGTCTGATGAAAACAGTTATTAGAACTTTAGTAGGTAATATGTAATTTCATTATTTAGTTTCGCGCAGACGGGTTTGTATTTAAAATTCAGTAAGAATTAACTCCTTAAATATTAGCATCGGAAGTTCATGACTTAGCTTACCCAGATCCTCCCCCATCCAGCAGTTTTGGCAAGAATTCCAGCATGAACATAATCGTAACTTAAAACTATTGGCTTCACCCGGCTGCTGTACAGAATAGCTGCTGACGTGTACAGTACTGCTATGTCATTCTTGATAAGACTGGGCGAATACCAGTGATGCGTCACGTTTCCGATTACAGTGTATGATTCCCCACCTTGGTTCCAATGGTTAGTGCCCACAGTTATGCGTAGACTTCTGTAAGATTTTGTCATTACATTTTAATTTTTGATTTTGTGCGTTTGGTCAACGGCATTTGAACTCAATTATGTGTCACCTTACTGATTAAGGTGTTATAAATATTCTGAATTGTAAAATAAATTTCAAATTTCTTCATGCAAAAAAATCGGTCCATAAGTAGGTCCATAAGGTAAAATCAAAATATTTTGGAAATTTAAATTATTTTTGCAATTTTCAATTTTTGATAACACCTTAGTATTTATATGAGTGTTAACATGGGTAGGTGCCCGCTTGTTATACCATGTACTAAACACCCTGTAGAAATCATTAGGTATATCTATGATGTTAAAAATAAAATTAAAGAATAAACAAATACAATCGTTATCATAGCGTGATCGTGTTTTACGCAATCACATAAGATTTACAAATCATATTGATAACATTTAGGATAATACGGAAATTAGTGATTTCTAGGTGTTATCAGAAATTTTTCCGACTTTGGATTTATTGTTTTTTGATTATAAATAATATCTAAGAGTGTTAAAATGATTAAGTGGACGGGAGCGAGGAGCTCGGTGACGTTAAAATAAAACTTTCGCCATGATCTATTTCGGACGGGATCTGGAACTTCTCCATGCTTCGTAAGGCACGTAAAGCAGTTAGTCGCGGTTGTTACTGCAACCGCTTTACCCCACCAACCCGCAACGAGCCAGGGTGGTTTGATGTTATGGCCTAAATATGTTTCTACCATGTAGGAAAGCCTGTACCTCGCAGTAGGACGTGTAGGTATAGGCTGGATGTTATGTGGAGGAGAGGTACCATTTTTTTAGGAAAATGTACATTTCTTACGAGCTAAGATATCCATTAGTAAACACTGCATCCACACAATGCGCTGCAGTTAGAACTGTCCTAGTGGCGATGATTGAGCCTCCACACACGAACGTCTTCATGAACAGCCCCGTGGATAAGCCCGCCATGTGAGGATGGGAGGCGTCAGGAGCCACAGAGCCGCTGACTATGCGGTTTGGTGAGTATACCATAGAGCGGTTTATGAATGGTGCTGGCATGACTGTGAAGTTACAAGCTAGTGTAGTAAGGTTGTGCATAAATACATTAACATTAAATACATTACATAAATGTATTTAAGCTCAATTAAATATTAAGGGCCTTGAAATTGTAGACTTAATAATACAATGCTTATTTAGGGTGGCTTGCACAACAAAAATCAAACATGTTTGGGAGAATGGACAGTTATTACAGTTAGCACACCTATTTCAGGCACCAGTTCCCTCACTAAGTACTAGGTGGAAAATTGTGATGAGAAAAATAAACGATTTATTTAGTTATTATGAATTTGATATTATTCAATTTCTTATGCGTTTTTAATTTTTGTTGTGCATGTTATAATTATTGCACCTAAATCGAAATATTAAAATTCGGAAATTACTTACCGTAAATTTCTTTTAATAAAACACATAAAACTATCACAGTCCACATAGTCCTTGTGCAACGTGCGATTACTTTTAAGAAACAGTCCAATAATTTATTAAAAATTTGGACATTGCTGACTACCTATCAATCGGCTGACCGACTTCTTTCACAATTATCTAAATGATAATCAACTATGGTAATGATAACAAGAGATGAAACTTGTAAATATTTTAACATTACACTACGGCGTCTTATGTGCTGGTAATAAGAGCTATTTTAAAAATACATTATGAAACATAGACTATTTTGATTAATTATTTCGTATTCATATGGATATCGATAATAGTTTATGTTATTTCTTGTTTGAAATACTTTGGGTAAGCTCGCTTACCGAAATTGTGTGAAGTTGAGCGGACTGATAAGAGACGATATTACCTAAGCCTTTCCCTTGATATCATGATATCAAAGTTTTGTAAGCGGATAAAAACATTTCACTATTAGATAATCTAAATATATGTAGATTTAATTAAGTATAAGTTATAAATTTTCCTGGTCTGTGTATTGTAATTAGCTGTTTTCCTGCCATATTTGGAAAATAATTTATAGTTAGTTACCTACTTACATATTAATAGATATACATACAAATATGGTTTATGTTACTAAGGTATATCCCTGCTAATCGCAAATCCATATTTTGGCGTTGTATTTTTTACATCAATTATTTAGTATTAATTATTATTGCGCGAATAATAGAGAATTGACGCGCAACATGTCGCGCCCTGGGGATATTCCTTGAGCATTGAGAAACCTTATTTTGATGATTATTAGGTCGGATTTTCAATGAGCCAAATGTCTATGTACCTACTATTTTAGAGGGGTCCAAAGGTACTTCTACTGTAGTGTACCATTCTCAAACATATTGAGTCTCTTTAGTTTATTAAAACTTTACCTTATGATCTTATTTATGTAGGTGTGACACGTAGATGTTTTGTCTTATCTGTAAATATCAAAGAGGTAGCGTGATAAAACTGTGATTACCTTTTTTAATCATTTACAATAATTAGATAATCGATAGCCAATTTTAAAAACACGCCCGTTCTATTTTAAATAACAATCTTATTTAGCAATTGGTTTTTACGTGATACGGTCAGCAACAGAAGTCGATTAACATTTAGTACCGTATCACTCAACATCATTCAGTGTTCATACCAATGTCAGCAGTATGCCGATAGTACCTATGTTATTATGAAAAAGAAAGAAAGGGTCAACTGACTTCTATAGCTGACTGTACCAACCTATTGTTTTAAAACTTTGTGATTGTAGTCTTCATTTGATTAGACAACAAAAAATTATAAATTGAAGTTATTTAAAAAAATAATTATATTAAAATAAATATAATTATTGATTGAGAATAAGATTTTTATAATTTTTGACAGACAGCAGACATCGTGTCATTTTTATTTACCATTATTTCTTGTGATTAGACATACATTATTGTGGGATTTTTGACGATTCGAAAGAGATTCTTACTCCTATTTGAATAAAGGCAATATGTATATTAAAATCTACGTCGAATTAAAAATATGTGTGAACACGTTTACACATAGAAAAATACCTTTAGGTACAAAGGGCAAGAGGACAGTTCTTTTAAACTTATCTTTTGCGATCATTATTGACTCTTATTGATTACACAACAATTATCAATCGATTTTATTTATCATACACGTAGCTGTATACTATGTAGGTATTTTAAATAAATAATGTCGGTATCAAAACATCGTATGGAAAAATAGTTAAGTACCGAACAGGGTGACTATGAAAACTGTGGTTATTTTCGAGTGAAGTTTGTTCGTTATTTTTGTTTAAAACATGGTAAAACAAAACATGGTAAAACAAAAAAAAACGTCAGTATTTATTTATAACGAAAGTAACTAAACCCTGATCCCTGAAAGTAACCCTGTATTATAGCTATAAAGTGAACTTTACTCACGGACAAGCCATTTTGCACGTTAACTACACGCATCAAAGTGTATGTTCTATTGAACCATTTAGAATCAGGCATGTATATTTCTATTGTTATGATAACGTTTTCTAGGTAAATTAATAATTATTTTATTTTAAATAGCACTTTATTATCTTCACATACATACAGTAAAAATAATAGCTTCATGCTTGGTGATATAGTAACAAGATAAAATGGTTTGGAATTTCAAATTAGATTCTATTCACACGAAGATTTGAAACGAGCGTTTTTATACATAATAGACTGAAAAGAGACACATTGCTGACGCGCGTGAGTATCGATTCATTATCATTATTTGTCATCAGCCTCCACTGATGATTTCTATCCCACGGCTACATGCGACCTTCACCAGATCGTCGGTCTATCTAGTATCGATATAAACGGATAGAATCTGCTAGAATGCCCGTTTGAAAAACGTCGGGTGAATAGGTCCTTAGAGTACTTAGGTATTCTTTTTTATTGGTAAAACTTCACAAATATTGCTAATATTTAATCATTTGTTAAATCTATCACTGTCAGAGAGATGCAAAACTGTATTATAGATACATAGCTACAGGTTTTCGTAAGTACATTCAAGTAAATGTGGAAAATCTAGAAAGGTCACAAAAAAGAGACATAGGCCCTAATTCTGGAGAACACATGCTAAGTTTAAATTTAAGTTCAGTGCAAATACGAAAAGGATGGCTATCATATTATTTGACATTTAGAAACGTGCGTTCAATTTTCGACCTTATTGAACGTGATAAAATGCAGTGTTTAGAAGGCACCTCCGTAAATGCCGTCTAAAATTGTATATGGTTCCTTTGTAATCTGTCTAAATTTAGTTGACAGCTCTAAACAAATTCTTGCTATCTTTTTATTTTACATATTGCGAGAAAGAGATATACTGTTTTTAAATTAAAACTTAGTGTATCTTCAGAATCAGGCCCATAGACAAAAGCTATTTTACAACCTTAAAGATCATTGTGACAAACTTAAACTTCTTTGCCATTTGAAACAAACACGTGTACGATAACGTCGCACCAGAATCAACACCAGTCATGAACGCAGTCACCGCGACACCGCGAGCGAGTCACATACCCGCACGACAAAGACTTCAATCATCTTAACAACGTCTGTATTTTACTCAACGCATCAACACTCAAGTTAAACTGCTCCAAATCCATCACAACACCTAACTCGTTATCACTCATCACACTCCTCAAGCTAAGCCTTAAAACACCCTTGGGTAAGTCATGAAACACTAGATAGGAACTGAGAATTTTTCTCATTTCTTCATCGCAGGAACTTATCTTTCTACTGCTGGGAAGTCCTAGGTATTTCCTAAGGTAGGGGATGATTTTTATTTCCCAGCCGTCGAATATGTTGCAAACCCTTTGCTTTATGGCCAATGTGAACTCTGTAGAGATGAGTGGCTCGTTGTGAATGTCTTGTCCGTCGATTTTCATTTCGTCCATGGCCCGTTTGTTATGGTTTTCGATGTGGGATAGAAGGAGTTTTATTTGCCACATGTGATACGTTGATGGGTTTGTCTTCATTAGTTTGATTATCTGTAACATTTTGCAAATATTTTGAACTGGTCTCGAGTAAAAAGGACACGAAGATTACCGGTGTTCGTTTGTGGTGCAATCTTGCATCGAACCTGTACTCATTTGTATAAAATTTATACATCAAAGTGGGTCTGGCTGTTCTGGGATTTTGTTTTATAAATTTATAATAGATATTTAATAGTTATAGGGAAATCTTACATTGTTTAAATGATTTGTTGTGTCGGTGTGGTCGGTCTCAATCTTAACTCAACTTAAGTGTCAAATAAATTTATATATAATTAATTTAATCATTTTTTAAAGTATATGTTAGCTGTTTAAGTTACCTATATCATATGTATAAACATTCTAGATAATCTTTTTTTTATATTAATGTTACAAATTCCCAATAATCTGATAAATTGATTCCTTTTTTTAAGCATGTCGTGGCAACTTGTAAATAAGGCAACACTACTGCACGAGTTAGAATAACGTAGCATTATAATAGATAAAGTGTATGTTTTGTAAGTTGTTCTAATAAATGAAAAAAAAAATTGTCTTACCTTCAAAAACGTAGTCCAAATAGGTAATGCACATAAAATATCTTTGACAACACATTCATAAGTGACCATGCTCAATCTCTGCACGTGTTCCTGCTCCTCTCTACTATACTTCCTACACGTGCACTGTTTATTCATAAACGGTTCATTTTTCAAGCCTTTCCTCCTCCTCAGTATATAAAGGCAGTCTGCGCAAATCTCAGTGCTTGTGTTCGTATCTTTTGACAGATAATGTTTAACAAAATTTCTGATCTTATCGTCGTTAGTAAACAATTCTATGTTCTCTGAAGTAGCCGACCAAATGTTCGCTTTATCTAAGGTTAGTGTCTGAGCCAGTATCGAGACAAAGCCTTGTGGATCGTCCGTGTAGGATAAGCAACCGGCTCGCTGCTTTATATCAATACACCAAGTGTAATTTAGGAAAGTTCTGGAAAAATATTTTAACAACTTTAAAGGAGCAACATCATTAGAAGCTTAAGACGTTACTCAAGCCGTGATCAGTTCTCTAGGTGCGTAGACGAGCAGTGCGGAGATTTTCTAAGCAAACAATAATCAACACTATTTTCATTAATTTAAAACACTATTTGTGATATTTTTGGACCACGCTATACTAAAAGGGGTCGGCATAAGCATTTAAATATAGATAATTAAGTGTTCTACAAAATCATTTTGGTTGGTACTGAATAATTGTGATAAAGAGGTTGAAGAAATGACTTGTCTCTTTTAGAATTTATATTTAATTTTGTGTTGTTACTCACTGCAGTTGGTCCCAGTTACGGTCCCGCTGAAACGTGATTGGCCAATACCTTGGGTCGTTTATTTTCACCTCCTTCAAGCTATTTAGTTCTGGTATTATGCAGGGTGCTTTCATTTCTTTCACTATGCCTTTTAAATCGATTATCTACAAAAACAAAATAATATTCTTGTAAAAAATGTTCTTAAATAAAAACAATCTTTGTAATCACATTTTCAATGATTTTGATGCGTTTAAACGCCTACTTTATTTAACGTTGCTATAAAAACTTTGGAAAAGGAAAGAAAGCGGCGAATAAATTAGTAGGTTAAACTTAGTGCTCCGGTGGCGTAGTGGTAATCGCGTCTGGCCGGAAATCACGAGACGCGGGTTTGAGTCCCGCCTGGAGCATATATTTTTTCATCGTTTTCTTTCTTTATTTGTAATGGTTACAATAAACAATCTTTGTATTATTTTATTCCAAATAAGTAAGACGGATAATCGGCTAAGCATTGGAAACTTAATGTATGTATAACCAACCAATACACCATATGTTTATCTATGTAACCTTCAAAGCAGCAGGTAAGAGCGAGATAGGGAAACCTATAGGTCATAATTCTTTTATTTTTAGGTCTTATTTCAACTAAAACGTAAAACCCATCATTCTCATACATTCATACAATTTAAATTTAAATATTAAGTTGATGCCACTGTCAGTGTATAAAACTGCGTCATCTAACAGCTATTATTATTATGACATAATATTAAAATATATCCCACTTTTACCCACTTTTAATTATGGTTTCCTCTTTATTTTTGCAATAAGTATCACAAGCTGTCAAACGTATACTATAATTTAATAAATTGATTTTCCCATTACTCAAAGTGTCGTGTAATATCCAAGTTTTGTCTATTACACAGACCTGTATATGTGCGTAACATAGTTTTCCGGTAGTGAGATCTCTGGGCAGGATCAATCTCGGTTCCACAGCTAATACATACAGATGCCTAAACGCCTGCAAATGGTACCTGTAAGGCAATTAGCACGTAGTCAATATTAATTATAGCTGTATTACAATTTTAACTATAACATTTATCTGAAAATGCACAAATAAATGTAACTTTGGGTATACGTATTTCCAAAAAATAGTTACAATACAAGAAAGCTTTGTATATTTAGCAATATGGCAGGTTGATTAAAATCAGTCATTATTTCAGTAACATTAAGGTAGATTTTTCAATGAACCAAATTTGTAAGTTCGACAGATCAAAGAATATATTTGAGAAATACCTTTATAATATAATTATTATGTACAGTGTTTACGATTCTTTCCATAACATATTGAGCGTAAAACTGAACCAACTTTATTCGGTTGTGATAAGAGCGGTTTATGTTACTTGCTTTTAAAAAAAAAATACAGGATGTTACATGCGTCTATAGGCTTCAAAGTGTTGGCATACCTACCTATTGTCCTCACTATGTGTGGGGAATTTGGGGAAAAAGGCTGCCAATAGTGCCGCGATTGCTGTGGGCGCCGTGCTCAATGTGGCCCGCCCTCCTCCCAAGAACAATAGGCCTATCGTACAGTGCACTGCCATCTAAAATTTGAGTAAAGAAATTAATAACATAAAAGTATATTTAAAAAAAATGGTTTTGTTTTGTATTTCACTGAGAAGCATCAAAAATCGACCTTATTCCATTTCCATACAGCGGAGATTGGTGTAATGAAGTTAAATCGCATCGAGTGTCTAGGTCACCGTGTAACACGATCGAAAGACAGCCGTATACCAAAACTAAATAAGGTTGATTTTACACTGCATAAAAAATTCACTTCTCGGCCACTTCGGTCTACTTGACTCTTAGTTCATTTCTTTCTTTAAGAGTTTGACACAACAACGATAAATGTTTAATTAATTTTATTTCAAATCATTTATTTTGACTAAGTCCCATCCCTTTAAGTTGATTACGGGTACTTTGTGCCCCTTACCAGCCTGTCATCATCTCTTCAAAAAGGCAATAATATTTATTTTATATGCTAAGTAGGTACGTTTTCAATTCATAATGAAACTTATGTTGTAATTCTCACCTGACCGCCGTGCGTAAGCGCAGGGGCACTGGGGGCGGCGGGGGCGGAAGGAACTCTTACACGTAGTCGACGACATAAACGCAGCACTGATATATCTCCCCGCCCGGCCATTATCTGACACCAGACATTAGTAGTTAGATTTAGTTTTGTTATTCAGTTAGATTAATTGCAAGAGAAGGACGGAAAGGGATAGTTAATTTTGCCACTCCAACAATAAGCACGGGGTCGTACCGTGAGTATGAATTTAACTTGAATGATTAAATAGTAATTTATGTTCATCACATCACCAGCCTATATACGTCCCACTTCTGGGCACAGGCCTTCGTACGTGGGAGAAACACATGAGGAGTTTGGGCCATAACACCACCACGCTGGCCCAATGTGGATTGGTGGGTTAAAGCGGTTGCAGTTACAACCGGGACCAACGGCTTAACGTGCCTTCCAAAGCACGGAAGAGATCGAGGATAAGAACTTTTTAGTTGTCCCATCGCGGGATCAACCAATGCGAAAGTTGCTTTGTGCTATCGAAACCAGAGCACTCATATAATTGGATGTTTGTTTGCATGGATGATTAATTGCTGAGAGAAGAACGGAGAAGCGGCTTCTACTTTTTCCACTTCAATGAAGTCAGGGCCTAACTATGAGATCTTGTAGTATTATTTAAAAAACTGTGCTTTGAATTTTGGTTCCAAGCTTCCTAAAATGGTTTTTGATGCACTAAATTTGTGGTTTATATGCCAGCTTATACACAAGATGACAGCAGAGCAACACTTTTTTGAAGTGAGGTTTTACAAGCCACCATTGTAAAATGAAAATATTACATTGATTACCAGGATTTATAAATTTTAATTATTAATATTTCGCGGCAATAACATTTTATGGTCGTCGCTTTTAAGTCCGCGATTTTTCAAAATATTTCGTCGCACCATTTTTTTCCGATTTTTTATTATTTTACGAAAAGTAGGAAACAGAACCATTAAGGATGCTTTGTAGTTTGAGTTGTATTTTACGTTGATATTGAATCTCACCATTCCAGCCGCTAACAAGCAAACACAGAGACAAGCTTCCAGCGTAGATCTGCCCGCCAATTCCGCCACACTCTTCCCTCCTAAGGCCAGGAACAATCTTGCGAAATGCAAGACAGCGTCGCGCGCGTCTTCATCGCCGGATCCGGCGAAGCGAAGCCCCACAGAGAAACATGCGCCCGCTATTATGTTGCAGTAAGCTTGGCTGTGGAAGAACTTTACTTTTATCTTTATTTCGTCTACGACCTCTTAGCTTCTAAGCTTGGGTTCGACAGCAAGCACATTTTAATTGAAAAGAAAAAATCAACAGTGGTATTAAATAACAATTTTAGAATCTACAACCAACATGTTACAGTTACATTACAATCTATACAATACAGAAAAAATATCCTAGCTGTAGAGAAATGCTTCAAGTATTATTATCATTATTTATTTACTTACTGGAAATATCTGCTTCAGGTTATTTTTCGCAAAAGCTCAACGCATTTTACGACTGAAATTTGCGATTTATGGAAAATCTTTAAAGGTAATCTTAATAAATAAATGAAGCAGTTATATTACTACGGGTATTGAATGCAACCTACAATTTTAAACTAGCTTTCGTCAAGTCAATAACTTAACTCACTTCATAGCTTCGTAGTCGATGTGGTCTTCAGTTGGCTTCACAAAACAGTACGGTTTTATTGTCGACGGTACTTGGTCTTCTATCCATTCCTCACTTGCTTCTATACTGTCCCAGAGTACAAGACCTAATAATGATTAAAAAAAACATGAGAATTTCTTTAAATAATCTGAACATCAGTCGAGAATTCAGCACATTCAGAGACAATAGTTATATTATTTTATTTATCGTTACCTGGCTACAAATTAAAGTGTCTTTGGTATTTCCGAAGTTACTATTAATAGATATCATACATTTCCCACTCAGGAAACCTTACCCCTAGATATGATCCTTAGCATAAGCAAATCAGGCCTCACAAAGTCCAACTGGTACGCAGTAGTAGGTGCTTGTAGCCATCCCGCTAACGCAGCGTTGTTGGAACGAAGGTATATAAGACCTAATGCGACAGTAGCACCGGGTGACGTCACGTCCAAGTTGACCGTTTGACCTTCACGGATGGCGAATGACCCTTGTTTGTATTTTTCTTTTTGAGCACCTGTCAAATTAAATCTGTTTTTTAAAGTTATCAGAAGAAATCTGGTTTAGATCATAAACAAAAAAGACATAAAACAACCACTATAAATAGGTGCGGTGCGGCAAATTAGAGAAAACTGTAAAGTTGTGTAATAAAGTTATTCTATTTTTGTAGGACCGATAATCGAGTGAATAAATAAAAAAAATCTATTTTGCGAACTTTCCTAGCAGAAGTGAAAAATATGCGCTAGCGCACTCCTTGCATTTCGAACAATCTATTTACAGTCGCGTCGACCGGGACGTACTTTTTTGTACGAAGTAAGTAATGTAGGTTTCGGCGGCGAAAATCGATCACCGATTGTCTGTCTGACCCTAGCAAAATAAAACTCCAATAATCAAAATAAAAAAATATCATCCGGCGTCAGAGGCTTGACCAAGGTAAATTTTGATTTATCCTGGCGTAAATAAAGAGATAGTAAATGAGTCATATGTTGGACGCCTATGCACAGTCTGAATCAAACAGATATACACGAATTTGATCCCTATATCACATTGACATAAAAGACAGAATGTTGAATTTTTCGCCGTACATCGTCAACATATTGATAATCTTTAGAATTCAGGCAACGAAGAAGAAATTGAAAACGCTGTGAAGAAATGCAAACGTAAGGAATTAATAATTCATAAGAAGATCAAGTAATAAACTTACCAGTGAGAGGGTGTTTGTCTCCGCCCAGCATATACGTTCTAAGCCGTTGCGCGATGTGATCCGGCGCCGAGGTTCCCGCTCTCACGCACACAAATCCTAAAGCCAACCCTGCCGCAAGCGCATAACCTTCACGCTCTACACAGTTTTCCATTTCTGGACCGGGGGGTTTACCTGATAATAAATAAACAATATTGTCTTTTAATCTATAAAAGGTAAATGCAAAAAAATAAACGAATTAAATTAGTTTTTTTTTGTTCATGATATATTATATAGGTATTATGCCAACCTATTTCGTTGAGAAGCACTTGAGCGTAATGGATGTGGCCTGTCCCTTGATATAACAGCCCAACTCCCATCAGCGCCGCTACTAGAATGTTCTGCTGAATATCAAGCTCGATTGAAGTAGGAGGTAGTAGTGGTTCCAAGTGGATGCTCATCATTTTGGTCACTTGCACATCCATAGATCCTGCATGTAAAAGAAATTTATAAAATGGTTGTAGACATTTCATTGCGGACTGAAAGTTCATGAACATTATACGGTTGTATTAAGCAAAATCTCAAAAATCTTTAAATAATTTGCAAAAATAATTCAAATATCACATACATGCGGTATTTTCGAGTAGGTAGGTACTCCCGTATATCAGCAACTCAAAAATTTTTTGGACGTCACCGTTTTGACCATCTTTTATAGACTCGGAATACTCAAAACCAATGAAGCCCGCGATTCTAATGAACGATTTACCTTTGTAAGTAGCAGCTAAGCCCAGCAATAGCCCAACGCTGATCATCTCGTGGCACTTGACAAGATACTCGTACATGTTCATGAAAGGCATGTCTCGGAGGTGGCCGTTCAAGCCGAGCGCCATTAAAAAGCCTGCGTGCTCAGTTGACATTTCTGCTGTGCCCTTGAGAAAGTGTACATTATTCACAAATGCATTTGCAATTAACCAAACTATTAAATCAAAATTTGAACAGCTCTTATTAAAACCACAGACAATGTTACTTACTCGTGGCTTGTTATAGATAACCCAACTGGAATCAATACTAGCTCCAGTCATAGGCACAAGTGCCAAGCCCGCAGCGACGCCATTGTGGAAGGTGGGCCAAAGCAGGCACTGCGGAGACGCGTCTGCACCACCAAGATTAATAGTATTACAGCGAGGTGGAGGTCCACGACCCGAAACACAGAGCCTTGGCAGTGTTAACGGTTCAGTTGGCGCGCAAGGAAGACTTCGAAGGGTTAACATGCCTCTGTAAAATAAATATCATCACTACATAGTATAAAACAAAGTCGCTATCCGCCGTCTGTCTGTCCCTATATATGCTTAGATCTTTAAAACTACGCAACGGATTTTGATGCGGTTTTTTTTTAATAGATAGAGTAATTCTTAAGGAAGGTTTATATGTATAATACATGCATAATATTTACATAAGCATTGCACCCGTGCAAAACCGGGGCGGGTCGCTACTAGCGACTCGCTAGTATCATATAAATTGTGCCTGCTAAAAGTATATCAATACGCTTACGCGTAGTGCTGTTTTCAAACGACAAAATCAATGGTGGATCGTCTTGTCAGTCATCAAGCTCGATGTTAAATAATTATCTTAGTGAATCACACTGCTAAACACAGGAAGAGTAGATCATCAGAAAAATCAATAAATCATTGATTTGGTGAGCATTCATTTAGACAATGCTTACTCAGTTTCTTTGTTTGGTAAGTTTAGGCTATGTTAAAAAGTAAAATAGTTACAAGCCTTTAATAATGGTTGAAAAATGTTATCTTTAAAATTTTATGTTTTATGTACTATTTGCGATCGGTCGCCAGACCATAAGCGTATATGAAAAGCCTTTATTTGCTTTGTGTAATAGTGTGGCCAGTGCTATGCTCCACCTCCCACTTAGAATAGACGGTTTCTTTTTAATCTTCTAACTTGAGAACTACTACCTAAATGGAAGTGGATGGAGATGTGGTTTTCGCTGTAAATTAGGAAGCTTTAAGCTATGTATCATCATGCTATGTCCAAAAGGAAGAGGCGCAATAAGAGTTTTTAAGTGCTACCGTGGCTTACGCTGGCTAACCCTTATGAAATACAACAAAATTTTGTATTGGAAAGTTGTTGTGGCATGAAGCTAGTATTAATTCGCTAAACCACGTAAGACTTCCGGGAACATGCGACAGTTAAAAACTCATTGTCTGGATTGGGTGGCTTGACAGGTTAAAGTATAATCTCCTAGACTTACCTAGCTACTGGTAATGCCATGGTTCTTGTGCTTATGGCATAAAGGTGCTTTTCCTGTTCTTCTATAAAGTCGTGGTCGGAGACCTCGGGTCTCTGAGTCAGGTTTATGGTTACGGGAATCGACGATTGAAGGAGATTAAATACTTCTGTCATTCTGAAAATGATTTTTTTCTTTTACTAAAGACTCGTTTTGTTGACACGTCGAAGGCCGATGGCGGAATTCGGCAGATCGTCATCTAGGCAGATCGTTTAGTACTAGAGAGTGTCTGTGTGATTGGTAGGTTATCTTTATGACCATTTATAAACCAAATTGATTTCGATTTTATTTGGTTAGACAGGTAATGATCGGCTTAATTCAACCATCGGCATTAATTTCGATCACATTTGAAGATGTCAAACTGTATAAAAGACCTTTACCTATGATCTAGCGGGTATAGTAAGCTCAGTAGTTTTGTATTGAGGTGTTCCATCCCGGTTAAGGTATCAATCTCTTCGTTTTTCGGCTGTACTTGATCTTCTATCGGATTGCCAATCATTGAATAGGCAGTCTCTTTTTCTAATACTTCTAAAGCTAGAGCTGCAATACAAAGAATTTAGTGATGTATATCTGGGATGTTGGGGATGCTAAGCATAAGATGCGGATAATTTGAGGTTCACATAGAGATAAATTCTGTAGGATTTGGTCACCAATCTGCGTCTTCCTATTGGTCAGTTAGCGAACGATGAAAGCAACTGGAAAACACGCGCGAGGTGCGCGACTCTCTGGCCCCGCCCAGTTTCTTTACATGTCGTTACTTGTTGCAAATATGAATCAGTATCTGTAAAAGCTCCGCATCAATCGATGCGTCTGACATAATGCATATGTTCCGTATTTGCTAATGCGGATACAAATATCCGTAACACCCCTGATGTATATGTTAATGGTAATGTAAATAAACAGTGATTATACATAATCACTAGATATTATGCATAATGACTAAAATGTGTAGCTAATGTGATAACAATTCTAACATAACGTCTGAAAAGTGTCAAACTTTGGTGACTCTTGACAAGGAACATAACCCTCTTAAATTTTATTTCGGACATTTTTTAACACGCCGTATATGACCCAATTAGAAATTAGGAAACAACATTTTTAAGTATGCTAAGTCAGTTCCTAAGTAGCTTCCTAAGCAAGGAGCTCGGTGGCGTAGTGGTTTGAGCGCTCTGGTTTCGATTACGAAAACAAAGCAACTTTCGCAATGGTCGATCCCGCGATGGGTTAACGAATTTTTTTTTAATCTTTGAGTTCCTCAGTGCTTCGGAAGGCACGTAAGGCTGTTGGTCCCGGTTGTTACTTCTACCAACAAAACCCACCAATCCGCGTTAGGCCAGCGTGGTGGTTTTATGGCCCAAACTACTCATGTGTTTCTTCCATGTAGGAAGGCTGTGCCCAGCAGTGGGACGTACTACTGTATATAGGCTGGTAATGATGATTCCTATGTAAAGTATTTAGGTTTTAAGTTATTCTAATAACACTCACATTCCATATATTCGGACGTAGACTTGATAGTCTCAGCCATTTCTGTCTGACGAGCCAAGTCTTCTCTCATGACGAGGTTGTATGCTTCCGCCGGCCAGTCCACTGGGGGCTCGTTCTTGCAGCGGCTAAATATCGTCACAAGGAGCAGAGCAATTGCTGGAGGAAGGTTGTCTATGTCCCGGCTTGTTATACCTGTAATACACAGTTTTAATAAACCATTAAAAAGTTAAACAATAACATATGAGAGCACATCATGTGTAAAAGTTTCACTACGAAAGCCGTCTCTATTACGGATGGAGTAAGGTCGCTCTCAAGGTCGAATTGTTACGCTTTGTGTGCAGTCGACTGTACATGGACATAGAAAAGAGTAAGATTTGTATAAAAAGGTTAAGCCTAGTATCTTAATTTATATGTAGGTATATAAGTAGCCCTTCTTATCGCAACAGTACTAGATAGAGGACTAGATTTAGTGAGTTTGGTGATAATTTAACAAAAGAAAAGTTCTTAGAATCTATATTTCACTATCTCAAAAAATCAGGAATAATATCCTGAATCCGGGAAAAATACTAATCATTCACTTTTACTATTTGGCTTGTACGAAATTCTAAATAATTTGTTGTTTTCACCATTATTTAATATGGCAATATGGCGGGCGACATAGAAGTCAACTAAACGTCACCAAAGTGACATAGCCGCCATGATGAATATTTGGCTGTGTTGCTGTTTTTTCTATAAAAAAAACCTTGTTTTGTACCACGAAACAAGCAAATAAAAAGAAAATGGATAGTTGAAAACTGTTCTGCATATTTTTGCATAAACTTGAACGGGACTCCATACATTTTTGAAACCACTTGTTACAGTATAAAATTATATACCTAAAAAGGAGTTAGTCATAGTATATTAACCCTTACTTAGAGGTCATTTTACCTCAAATTGTTAAGGCGATACCTCGTCGACACTAGCGACACCACTTGATTTATATTAACTGTGGTGAATATAGAACATAATAAACAAAAACGCTTTAGAGAATGACTAAATAACTGTATTTGAGATTTTTTTGAGATGTGCTCGGTATAAGATATTCATCTACATGTAACCTATTTTTTCATTATTGCCTAAAGTGGCCACACCAAATTTTTCATTATTGTTAAACAATAATAAAAAATTTGGTTACTTATAGGTAGACAATTTATACAAAAAATAAAATATCATATCATTAAAAATTACTAATACCATTCTTCAGCAATTCTCTAAAACGTTTTTGTTTATTATGTTCTAAATTCACCATAATTAATAACAATCAGTTTGTGTCGCTAGTGTGCACGAGGTATCCCCATAACGTATAAGCACAGATTAATAACAGGACAGATACTTCACTCTAATACAAATGGTGAAATAATTTCGATATATTAGCCTACTAGGATTATTATTATTAGCCATTTTAGACGATGCGAGAAGAAATATACTCTACCAACGCGTGCCGAGAGTCGAGACTCCCGCGTACACCGCGTGATTGCGTCATCGAGCGAAAACGTAAGGGTTGTGCCACGACCATAAATTAAATAAAATGACTGAATAAGAACTTTTTTCATTTTATTCATACATCTAATGCTATGTAGTGAATGCAAAGAAAGCCGGTCAATTAAATGTGATTTATTTTTATAAAATGATCAATGTTTTGTTTTCCATCTTTGTATTCATTCATGTAAATAACTTTTACAATATATCCGTCCATATTAGGTTCAGCATTTAGTAGAGAATTAAAGACGCTACAGTTATGTTTCTTGCCACGTTTGCCACAAAACGGTAGTCGACATTTAGAACTACTTCTGAAGGTGTTTTAGTGCAACGTGCAACTAGCACTCCCCCGAATCGTATTTGTAAATCGAGCTCCATAACAGTAGCACCCTCAGATTATTATTAATCTATGCCCCTAGTAGAAGGTTAAATCGTAACGAAAAGGATTATCGTCGTATTCACCTCTTAAATGCATACTAATATTATAAAGCTAAAGGGTTTCTTTGTGTGTTTGTTTGGTTGAACACGCTAATCTCAGGAACTACTGATTCATATAGAAAAATTCTTTTTGTGTTGGATAGTCCATTTATCGAGGTATTATATAGGCTATATAACATCACGCTAAGACTAATAGCAGATGGGCATTAATGAAAAATATTGCAGAAACGGGGGAAAAATATTCCTTTTCAGAGCTATAGTTGCGTGCGCTGCGCAAATGTTAGTTACGCAAAAATCATGTAAGGAAGAATTGTTCTCCTTTAAAAGTTCTAAAAAAAATCCGCGACAGTATATGTCTATCTTTCAAAATTGGCTCACTATAACTATTTTTTGGTAACCAAATTTATTCTAAAATAATGCACTTATCTGCGAAGGTGTTTTTATAAACATGATATTGTTCCTTTTCAAAATAAATGCTTTATTCACCACAAGTATTTAATTGTGAACAAAATCGTACCTAACATTATTTGATTTCAATGGATATCTTAAATAATATCATAGTTTTAAAATAACTCCGCTACAAAGTAACCGTGAGCCGTGAGTATCGTTGCGTTTTGCTCGGGAAACGTTCAACGGGCGTGCGTTCATTCTCGCTTGCGGCGGCCCACTGCCGGTCGGATCGCCAGATTTCCACTTAGCGGCCGGCACTTTTAACGTTGCATTTCGAGAGTGACGGGGGCCTGGTATAAGTGTTGTAAGGCAAGCATTAATGCCAAATTCAGAAAATGGCCACAACTCATATATATGAGGTGGAACTGGCGCTGAACATTTCCTGAACACCATCATTTTAAATATCGGGTATAGTTTTTGTTATGGATTGTCTTCACGTACCTCTCTCACACACAGTAATGACTGCTTGGCAGTACGGCGACGTATGCTGAGTAAAGTCTCGTCTGCTTCGTGGCGTACTGCTCGCTGTCATGGCGTCCCTGCTTGTTATGATCTGGAGTCCTGCACATCGACCACACCCTATTGTTGTTAGCACCTGCAATTAAACTGTTTGTGTTACTTACCCGTAAAATTGAGGTTTTCTAGAACGAGTTACCACCCTTTTCACACCAAAATCAAAATCAAAAATATATTTATTCAAGTAGGCTCCTAAGAAGCTCATTCGAATCGTCAAAAATCACAAATTATGTATATCTATCTAAGAAATGGTCTCACAATGTCTTATTGTAAATCTGTCTATCATGTCTAAATTTACACCGGTTCCAAAAGTTGAACTACCGACCTTTTTGAAGTACCCAATAGTACTTCAAAAAGGTGGAAAAGGTAGTTACAGGGTCGTCAACAGGGTGAAACCCCTGGTGTCCCACCTGATGGCAAGCAAGCGGTTACCGTAGCGTCCATAGGCTATAGTAACCGCTTACCACCAGGTGGCACGTATGCTTGTTTGCCATTGTAGTATTAAAAAAAAACCCTCAAAATATGGAATTGATAGTAGACGTGATAAAATTAGGTTAGAAATTGACAATGTACATTTGGCCGAATTGTCCTATTTTAATTTACATACAGGATGGTGACGACAATAAATTAAAACATGGGCTATAGATTAATTCATAGAAATGTTTTGCAACTTTCACATACATCGGATACATCTTATTCATTTGATAATTTCATTACATTTCTATGAAATCATATGCCATTGGCTGCGTTATTTCATAGAAATGTTATAAAATTATCAAATAAATAACATGTATTTCAAAGTTGCATAACATTTCTATGAACTGACATACCTTATATTTTAATTTAATGTCGTACTGTCGTCACCAGCCTGTATAAATGTGCATAAATAAATAAAATAAAATAAGGCATGGTATACTTAAAGGCGTAATATAATACACTTACTTCAACCAGACATCTGGCCATATTATTGACGTCAGGCAAATACGGGAAATACCCAACATCGATATCTAACAGCACAGAGTTCAAATAACTGAAGAAATTCGGAGGTTCATTATTGAAATAAGTTGGCTGGTTTATTTTTTTCAGTGTTGCTTCTGATATTTGTGACTCGTCATCTTCATAATCCAGGCTGTTATCTGTAGGGAAGTCTAGCCAGTAGTGGTTAACGTAACTTTCCAATTTTAGATCCTTGGATATTTGATACAAAAAGGCGGACAGGGGTTTTAAATCTGCCCACAAAAGTGAATTTAATTTGATCTCTTCATAAACAAGGTGAAACGCGTAAAGGATTTGCAAGGTATATGGGAATAACAAGGCATTGCAGTTGAATTGGGACGGTTTTTCCATTTCAACACTTCTCGCTCTATTACATCTTATTCCTTTAACGTCACTTGAAGCTAAATGGAGCATGCTGGCTAATGAATTTCCTATCTCCTTATGCATTCTTGAATTTAACAAATATTCCCAGTCGTCTTGAGTGCCGTCGCTTGAGGTCCTTTGTTTCTTAGTTGCAACTTCAGCCGGTTCTATCTCCTCGCCTTGTTTCGCTTGGGATAGTCTTTCTACATCATAACCGATAAAAGAGAAAAGAAGGTTCGAGAACATAGACCATTCTTGTTCAGGTGTCAGGTCTTGGGTGCCTGGCGCGTTTCTGACACCATACCATTTTATAATGACCTGAAAAAGTATTGGAAATACAATGTAAGTATCGAACAATCACACTTCGTATTTCAATATTGAATTTTAAGCAATCACAATAAGGACGAACCTGCATAGTGATATCTTTTGGTAGTATAGCTTTCAAAGCAGTGCAGCATCTAGTAACGAGCGACGAACAAGATATAGGAGGTAGTGATATTCGAAACATTTCTTCCGTATTGAACTGTAGAGTTAAACGATTCCCTGTTACATCGCACAAGCCGATAAGGCCTGGAAAAGAAAATATCAATTTGTTAGTGGTCCTCGTTTACTTAGTTTATCGCTATCGAAAATAATGCCATTCGAAGAACATAGGAATTCAAAATAATTTACAGGATCCCGATAATAATATCGGGATCCTGAAATCTTTTTAGCATTAGATAAGTCACGTGGAATAAGAAAGGACAATGACCATATATGGTAATAATTTGTCTTTAGCCTCAAGTTGCAATTAATATTTAAATTATTCAATTTTTATATCTCTTCATTTAAGGAAGGCTTCCTTGTGTCATGTTTTCCAGATCCGCCTTACTATCTTAGACTTAAACGAAACTGTAACGATACAGGAGGTTGGTGGCGTAGTGGTTTGAGCACTCTGGTTTCGTTTCGATTACGAAAACAAAGCTACTTTCCCCATGGTCAATCCCGGATGGGTTATACTAAAACTTTTAATCTTGGACTCCTCCATGCTTTGGAAGGCTCGCGAAGCCGTTGATCCCGGTCGATACTAAATCCGCATCAACTTACCAACGAATTGGGCCAGCGTGGTGGTGTCATAGCACCTACATGGGAGAAACACGCTTGGGTCATAGCCAAAGCTACTCATATGTTTCTCCCATGTAAGAAGGTCTGTTCCCCGCAGTGAGACATATATAGCCTGGTGATATATACAGATTAAGGCTGTATTGATTTCGAAACTATTTAATGGTTGGGTTATTTTGTTTGACTTTGATTCAACTCAGTACTACCGATACTTGGTGGTCATTGTCTTTTCCAATTTAATTTTACTTAACTTATATATACAGTCGACAGCCCATCAATCGTAACAGTTTGACCTTCAGACGGCCTTATCCCGTTCGTAATAGAGCGGCTTTCGTAGTGCAACTATTACACTTGAGGTGCTGTCGTCTGTACCTGTCACTTTAACTCAAAGTTTAAGCCAAAGAACTCCAAAGTAACTCTTCCTTACAAACCAACTTACTCACCCAATGGTTCTTTTCGTGGAAATTTCAAAGTAGTCGTATGGGGTACTGGTGACAATAAATGAAGAGCTGAGTCATCAAATGCGGAGGCGTCGTTACAGCGGCTGGGTAACAGGCTACTACGTCGCGGGAATGGTGGTTCGAACATTGTACGCTTCATGAGGCTTGCCATAAGTACGCCGCCTACGTGGACCTGGTAAATTGAAGTGTTCGTTACAAATCCAAAAATAATCATCAACATCTAAATTTCAGCCGAAAGCCATCTACTGTTGGCAAAAAGTCTCCCATAAAGACTTCCACGACGATCTATCCTGCGCTAAAGTCGGTAGACCAAAAAAGTTAATGTTAAAATAAAAATAAAAAATATATTAAAAGCTAGGTTATTAGCTAGCTTACTTATCAGAATCATCGGTATTAGTGACGTCATAAAAGGTAGACAAAAACTGCACGCTTGGTTTTCATGTTTTAAACCTTTTGACCTTTCATCACTTACCAGTAAGCCGAAACGCGAACGGGCGATGAGCTAACACACAATAGAAAACCTATTATCTAATATGAAGAGACTTCACATATTTAAGTATTAGAAGCACAGTAGCGTTGCCGAATAATTAAGTTTGACAATCGATAATTTTAATCGAAATAATTATATTTGATAGATCGATAATAATAGACACGAATAGTGACTAGGTATATTATCGATAGTTTTACACTATCAATAGCGGCTTCTATTTCGATAGTATCAGTGATAATATGCTTTGCAGATTCATGAGAACAGAATGCAAACGTGTTGAAATTTAACTCAAATTATATGCGAAGTACACAGATTGCGAGTTAGCGATTGTATCGGTACTATTGATAGTATTGCTTTTCTAGTCTGGATAGTTTTAAATTTATAAGCGGCAATAATATGGATAGTATTAATAATAATAATAAATATTCTTCAATGCACGCAAGAGAGAAATTAAATTATGCATACTTATAGAAACAAAAAACAGTAAAATTGGGCGGCTTTATTGCTAAAAAGCAACTTCTTCCAGGCAACCCAAGGTGATAAAATATTAGGAAGCCTTACGCAGTATTAAACATTATCAATAGTATTGTGTACCTACGTTCTGAGCTATCGATAGTACAATCGATAGTCATACTGTATAGACTATCGTTTTTTTATCAGTCAGCCACATTATTTTAGGTTTCTGCTGTTTATAATTTAGAGATGATTTTAATTGACAGAGCTGTATTAAATTATAACTAAAAGCAAACAAGCAACTAAAAGTAACATCTAGTATTTTTGATATTAAAAACTTAAAATAAATTCTGGCAGCTGGTCTCATGTTTTATTCCCAATTTCATAATTTGATGTTGACAAAAATAGATGAAATCAAAATTGTAATAATAATTATATTGAAATTGTAATTACCAACCTTCCCAACAACATTGTTTCCAGACTGCAATATTATATTACCAGAGTCATCTATAAAGGCTATCATTTTTATGTTTTCTAAAACTACAGCATCTTTTGCCAAAACCGAAGAAACCGATCCAACTATCAAATTACTTTTCGAAGATTGTCCATGGGAATGTGATCTTTGCAACCTTACAATTTGTAGTCTACTAACTCCGCTTGTTTTGACAATAAAACAAAGGTAGTCATGACCGATGAGATCAGTATGCAGGAATGTTTTCACATCCATCGGCCCTTCAATTGGATCTCGACGAAGCTGTTGGCTATCAGTCCAGATATGATCAAAGCAGATTTCAGGATACAAAGGTAATGACGGCGGTGTTTGTGGTATTGCATTAGCTATCATGGAAATCGAAGATGCTGGACCCATTGACGAATGAGGCGACATGCCTTGCTGGTGAAAAATATTTGCCATTGGACTGTCATGTCGTGATCCGACGGGAGTGCTGGGAGACTTTCTGGTCTGATACGGACTCCCTAATCCAGTTACCCAGCTTGTAGCATTCTTGCCAACATTACTGTGCATAGGACTTCCTATAAAATCACATGACTGACTAAACATTGTTGTGGTGGAGTTTATATTTGGGCACATTGCCAGGCATTCGTCACGGGATGCTTTCCGTATCTTCCACAACGAATGAGTTGCTAGCTTCGAATCGTAAAGCAGTATTATACTGGGATTTACATTAACGAATATGATTTGAAGATCTCCATCATTGTAATACTGCAAACCATGTGAAGAGGATTTCATTAACACCGGAGTGACCTCGTCCAAAGGATGAGACAGAGAGAAGCAGGTTGGTAAAGGGACGTCTTGTTCATATCCTGAGACAGATTCAGCACGCAACTTGGCACTCATGTTAAATGGAAAGTTTGATTTTGACTTGGAGAATGTACTATTTTGAGATTCATTAAATCTTAAAAAAGATGATGCTACCACCGAACTATGCATGACTGGTGTTGCTTGTTTTTCTAGCAATAAACCATATTTCATAGGCCAGATTTTTTTTACTTGGAAAGGAACATTGTTTATGTATTCCCTGCCATCTGTAGCAAAAACTCGCATACACTTGTTATCCATAAGTACAATTGATGGCATTATTTGATCTTTGATATGTTCCGTGGTATCCTCGATTTTAATATTCTTCTTTTCATCTGTTATTTGTGAATTTAATGCGTCTATAAGCATAGTATTATTTATGTTTATGTGAAAATTGCAAAATGAAAAATGTATAATTGGGTTTTCTAAAGTATAACAACAAATTGTTTCTCTGTGTTCTGGTGCTGAAAACTTTGTAGCATTAGTAGACATTAGGCCTGTAAAAATAACAAATCATTATTATTAACAATAATGTTAGTTATAGTGTTCAATTTGAAGCTGCCAATAATTTGTACAATTACTAAACAAATTATATGCAAAATTTTTAATTTATATTACCTTTAGACCAAACTGCAGTACATCCTCTTACATACAATTCTTCTTCATAGGAGCAGTCTGTTTTTGGGTTAGTAGATCTCATTTTAAGACCCTTATCCTGCCTGCTGTTTAGGTTGAATTTTTTTGACATATTACTAGAACTGTTGGCACTTCCCCCTCTAGAAGTTCCTGCTGAATTGGTACATTCAGTCTCCATCTTCTTGACCCCAGTGAGAAGTTCTGACTTGATAGATATATTAAAATCATTTTTAAGACGACTTGGTGGCCGGAATGAGTCAGACATATAATCATATTTTGGATCCTTTTGCGAATGGACTGGCTCATCTTCAAAATCTAAAGTAAGTATTCATCATTAGTTGCATACAAACACTGTAAATGCACAAAACTTTTTAGTGTCCACAACTGCAAGACTTTTTAATGTATATCATAATCATAATAGGTATATGAAAATGTTTGAAAAATATAACATTCAATTACCTATTTGGTGATCAATTATTTAAGTGGACTTTTAAGTAAAATTATAAAGAATAAATATTCTTTAATGCACACAAAAGACAAACTAAACAATGCAAAGTAATAAACACCGAGCAGTACAATTGGGCTACCTTATTGCTAAAAAGCAATTTCGTAATGTAAATAATATTATTATTTTATTTGTAATATAATGATAATTAATATTTTATTCTTAATTTTTGATTTTAACATGATTATAAATGTTTGAAAAATTACTTAGTATAAATATTTTATTTAATAATTTGAGGAACTCTGTGATGTATTGGTTTTTGTGCTCTGGTTTCGATTATTAAAACAAAGCAACTTTCATCATAGTCAATCCCAGATGTGTCAATCATAATTTATTATTTCAAACTCTTCCCTGCTTTGAAAGGCATTCTATACAATATATAAGTTGGTAGGCACTTTAGATTTTTAGCATATAAGGGGGTTGGAAGTAGTATGGACAATGAGGTTCAAATTAACTTAAATTAGGAATTTAAAAAGTTATAGGTTGAGTTATGAAACTTCACAAAGCAAATAAGAGTTTAAAGAAATTAAATTTAAAATAATGGCCATTATGTAGACCACACTCTAAATCTACATTTAAGTTCAGTGCAACTCATTCTCCCAATATGACTAAAAAAGGATGGCTGTTATACATATAATTGGGATGTTGCCTAAGTTTGAATTTGGCACTAATTATCACTAATTCGGAAAATATATGCTACTTTTACCCATAAAAACAATTCAAACTTAAAAGATATGGAATATTGTTGAAGTTGTACTGTTTTGAAAATTAAAAAATGGTCATATATTTTTTTTTATTTATCTAAAATGTTAATGATATTATTAGATTGCTGACATCAATTAAAACAACTATTATTATGACAACTATTAATAAAAACATACCTAATACATAGTTATTATCCATTTTGTCAGTATAGCCATACATTTCTTAGTAATATGGGAACATGACGTGACGTCACCTGTTCCATAGATTTTCTATGGAGCGTTTTTGGAAAAAAAAGTTGTCAACTACCCTATTTGACATTTAAAAACATGTGTTTTGTTGTCTACATTATTAAACATGATAAAATGCTGTGTGTAGGAAGCACCTCTGTACATGCCCTTTAAAACTATCTATGGTTTCTTTTAAAATCTGTTTTAATTTAGTTAAAATTTTATAGCAATTATTGTTACTTTTTTCCTATTACATATAGCAAGAAAGAGATGTACTGTAGTTAAATTTAGAGTGTGTCTACAGAATTAGGCCCAATGTCTCATATAATCACAGTTGGGGTATTAGTGAAGACAGCTAATAAATTTAGATTATTCCATCCTTACCATCTGATATGAAAAAAGCAAAAAGAACAAAAAATATGCAGTACAATATTTAACAACAATACAACATTAAAAACACTCCAAGATAGGCAACCTTTTTCATATCAGGGCAGTAGAATTGGCAATCAATTAATGTTAATAAATCATAATTGATGATTACCATCAGTCTTCCTGTAGTAAACTTCTCTAATTATCCATTTCTCCTTGTCCTGTGCTTCTTGGGCTTCTAAAATTGAATTTTCCTTGATAGCAAAATTTGAGAGCTTATACATCAGTGAGTTTTCTGGAGCAGGATTGGAACCCTTGCCATAAATCTGGCCCGGGTGCTTCTGTATCACCTTTCTGCCATGAGGCAAAAACTCCTGAAAGAAACCAATTAAAACAATTAAATATTCCTTTGATTGTTTATGATGATATTGGTTAGTGTAATAAAAGGGGCAGTAGAAAATTATGAATAAAAGAAAAATTACAACTCTAAATTTGAATTATATTGTGCCCCTTTTGATACATACTTTTTATTTTTACATACTTTTGGTACATTTTTTATGATTGAAGTTCAACATCAATTAGTTTAAGTTTCAAAAGATATTTTATACACTTCAAATATATATAGGTGTTTTACTATAAATTACATTTATTCAAAACTAAATAATGGGATTATCAACATTACCATAGGTTCTGAAGAGGCAATCATTATTTTCTCATCCAGATTTGTAACGAAATCTTTAACCACTATTTCAAATAGAATGATAGTTGGTATCTATTTTAAAATTAGATACCCCAAGATGAAATATTTATAACGATAATTTACAACGTGATTATCAATACATCTAATTTAAGTAGTATGATTTAATAGTAAGTAAATAAAATCCGGCAGATTTTAATTATTTTCATAGTAAACTTCTAAAGTTAAACTGTCATTGTCGTAGTTGTCAAGCAAGACTCCTGACGGTCCATATTACTCAAACATTACCAACGCTGCGAACAGTGCAAACGCCTTGGGCCGAATTTAATACGCTGCTATAGGCACTATTTGCGTGCAATCAATTCGGTCCATCCTTTCGCGCATTCATTGTGTACTCCTGTCAATGTCCATAACAAAAATGTTCTAAGATCTTAAGTTTTTATCAAAGAATAAAAGGAAGTATTTGTAGCAAATAAAGTACGTTAACAAGTTTTTATCGATCCAAAAATAAAATGCTTATTTACAACATTTTTCACAAGCTCCAGATCATAACGTAATATTTGACATTTGCGCTCACTGCACTACCTCTTTTTCTTGAGCAGCGTTAGCATGACTTTATGACGTCACTCTTGGCTTGACTAAGATGTCATGAATACAAAAATGCTCCCATAAACTTACATTACTCTTTGAATGTTGGCACGAATACGTTTAATTCGATTCGTTTGTAAGCGCGTAAAAAATATTCATTGCAGACCGTAGGGTATAAATTCTTCCGGTCCATAATTACATTAGAAAGCGCGCTGTCTGCGGAAATTCTGCGCAAATTGGTATTAATATGCTAAGAAAGTAGTTTTATCATGAGTAGGGCTTTGTCTTGAAAAGAACAATCAGCTTTTTTGATGTTTGAAACAGTGTGGTGAAAGAAAAAGCAAGAAATATACGACTTTTACCCTTTAGAGGTTGCGCACATAGCGCGCTTACAAACGAACCTATATTAGTGTATTCGACCGAAATACCGGTATAAAATAATAAAGTTAGCTTAAATTAACGGTAAATATATCGTTACTCAAATATACCGTTAAAATTTTAAGAATCGTTATTTCTAGAAATTAAGGTGGGGATAGTAACGTTACCAAAGTAACGATATTAAAAACGTTAAGTAGGTGTTTCGTCTCTTTCTAACATTGTATTTCGTTTTGTTCAGTAGTCTTGATCCGTATTCTTAACTGTCGGAAAGGATTCGAATATTGGAAACACTATACCTGTCACTTTTTCACCCCCGATGAAAAAAGAGGGGTGCTATAAGTTTGACGTGTCTGTCTGTGTATCTGTGTGCCTGTCTGTGGCATCGTAGCGCCTAAACGAATGGACCGATTTTGATTCGGTTTTTGTTGTTTGAAAGCTGATGTGCCTACGATGGTTCTTAGCTATAATTTATGAAGATCAGTTCAGGCGTTTGATGACTATCAGCTCATTTTCTACATGATAATAGGGGTTTACTAACTTTTACACTCCCGCTTGATTTGAAATTTGGTGTACTGTCACTTCGCTGACATTCCCATGACATACTATCCTTGAGCTGATCCTATACCATCGAAAAGTCAGCGAAATGCTTAATTCTTCAGAAACTTACAGCAGATATAGCGTGTTTGGTGTTAGATAAATGATTAATGACGCCGGGGGTTACTTAAAATTTTTAATTTTGTATTTTATTATCACGGAGCGTCAAAGTGATCTGACAGTTGAGAATAAGGGGGCTGTTGTCGACCTATGACGAAGAAATACTATGGACTGGCCCCAACTACCTACTGATCGTGCCTACCTAAAGTTCTTGGACCACTAAAGATGGCTGCCTCTTAAGTGTTGTAACTCTCTATGTGCATCTGTTGTCGATGTAAAATTTAAAAACTTATGGATTAAGGTACACACGACACCACGTCAAGTGTAACAGTTGCACTACGAAAGCCGCCTCTATTACGAACGCAGTAAGGGCGGTCTCAAGGTCAAACTGTTACGCTTGCTGTGCTGTCGACTTTACAAAGATAGGTTTATTATTAATGAAAATATATATATATGAATCTTCTTTAGTAAGTCAGTTTATGTGGCTAATTTCAAAAGAACTTATAAATTACACCGTGACAACAACAAAATATCGTTTGACAAAAAAATATTTTACCTCAGACTAGCTAAAACTCCATTTTGAATTACCTTGTATATTACAGTCTTTACAAAGATAGGTTTGATGCCCACTGCTGGGCACAGGCCCACAGATGGGCATCATACATCAATCTCTAACTATTATTTAGGAAGAGAAGGATGTATGATGCCCATTGTAAAAAGCCGTGTTTGTACACATGAAAGACTGGTGGTGAGGAGAGACACCCACTGCTCGGCATAGGCCAGCAGCGGGCGTCATACATCTATCTATTATGTACTAATATAAAATTGTAAAAATACGTGTTTGTACACATTACAGACAGAAAGTCAAGTGAAGAGACGCCCACTGCTGGGAATAGGCTAGACTAGAGTGTGCTGATTCACATAAATAAGCATTGCACCACATTCACCACCACCACGACTACCATTTCAGGATTCAAAATGACAACAACCTGAAATACCAAGTGATGTTTTCCTTGTTATTACAGGTTGCAGGTGTCTATAGGCGACGGCAACCACTTACCACCAGGCGGGCCATCAGCTTAATGATTGTGAAGTGTGTTAGAAAGGGACACAAGTCTCCTTAGTAATAGCTCACGTACGTAGGAAGCATAAATGTCTATTAAGCATTTTACTTAATTGTACTTATTATTTAAGGCAGTAATAAACCATGTTATACGGGAGTTGGTTGTCTCATTGAAGTGGCCCTAAAGACCAAGTTATTTCATGGCGACCCTGCCATACCATCAAATTTTTGCAAAATGATTATGGAATCAGTGCGTTAATGGTACCCGGCCTTTTTACGCAAAATGTGTCGGTCTACGGTAGAAAAAGAAGATGTTTTCGTAAGCCAAAATGCAGCAGGCGGCAACAATGACGCAGTATTGAAGGACATCGGTGGGCACATGGACCGCATGAGTGTAGGAGTCTTCATTGTGGTAACAATCGCAATTATTTTGCTAATATATGTGGGCGTCCGGCTTTACAAGAAGTGTCACCGTCGCTGGATTCAGGAAGAGATAGGCCTACACGCAATGCAGCGCATCCGGGCTTCGCTACGAGCACGTGGTCGTGGACTTGACGAAGGAGCAACCTAAGGAAAGGCTAACCTATGACCCAAAATTACAATATTGTGAGTTTTTTTGTTAAAAATGTGTGTGGTTTTTTTTTGTTTGATAGTAAACTAGGTCATAACTTTTCATAATGGATAATATAAAGTGGCTAAAATAGTGCACGGAAACTCAACGAACTTGATACCGCAGGCGTAAACTGCTAACGCATGACATTCCTTCGGTTATTAGCGAGGTACTTTAGCTTTTATTTTATCGCGAATTAAAAATAGATTATGTAGCGACAGTACTTATACGTAAAGTTTTAGTGTAGTTATTGATAGCATTAATTAAAAATTATGTAGAATGATTTTATATAAGTTTATATAGAATTAATTATAAGTGAGCAAAAAAAAAAATGTTCTAATTTTTAGTTATGACTGATATTCTGACGGAATATTATAATAGATTATTTGAGATAAGGAAATATCTTGTGAAAAAAGGACAAAGTCGATATTCGTGTAAGACTACTGAAGTAAAGCTGAGTGAAGCAACTTGTTTATATGACGAATGTAAAGGAGTGTTTTCAAGTTTAAAAATAAAGACGGACTCGAAAGTAGTGTCGACAGCTAAAGATATATTTCAAAAAGTCCAGAAGGTATACGACGAAATTACTAAGTTGTGTATTTATCATACATTTGATTTAGACGAAATGGAGTTTGATCTTAAGGTGGCGTGTAGTTTGATTCCAGCTATGGACGGCGTGGAGGAGACAACTAAGCGACTTATTGACTCAGTGGAGATGTACGCGGATATGATCGATGCCAAAGGTAAAAATCTTTTGATCACGTTCATTCTAAAAAGTAGACTTTCCGAAAACGCCAAGTTAAGAATGTCAAGTAAATATAACACAGTTGAAGACTTAATTAGAGATTTGAAACAACAACTTTTACCAACCAAATCATTTATAGCAATTCAAACTAAATTACAAAATACTAAACAAGGTTCGAAGTCAATTGATGATTATGCAAATGAAATTGAAAAATTGTTTACAGATATGACCATCGCTCAGGCAGACGGTAACTCAAATGCTTTCTCTGTGTTGAAACCTTTAAATGAAAAAGTCGCAATAAAACGGTTTTCAGATGGCCTGCGCAGCCCTCGACTGTCAACTATCATCAACGCGCGCAACTACAGTAGCCTGAAGGACGCGATTCAGGCGGCGAAAGATGAGGAGTCGGCATCGTTCCCGTCGCCGTCAGGTAACGTCATGCATGTATCTCAGCAAAGTCGTGGCTTTTATAATGTAAGACGTTCACGAGGCCATCAATATCAAAGAGGCTATAATTACCCAAGAAATGGTCAATATAGTAACAATTATTATCGTGGAAATCAAGGGCGTACATTTGCAAATCATAGGGGCGATTATCGCTCACCAACATTTTATACTAACCGGAGAGGTAGAGGCAGTAGAAATGTAACGTTTAGACGTAACGTAAATGCTCCGAGGAACTTATACACAGCCGAAAGGGTCAATGAGCCAAATAATACCTCAAATAATGAGACAAGTGAGGTCGACTTAAGTCAGTTTTTTCGATCATAATAACTTTGTTTTGTCGTCTACTGGTAATGCCAAATACGTAGTTTTCTATCTTAATAATATAAGATGTTATTGGCTTATTGACACAGGCGCAACATTATCTATAATAAAAAAGGAAGCAATACATAATAATATAAAAATATATAAGGATAACACATTAATAAATGGAATAGGAGGACAAGCACGTTCTCATGGCTATGTTCACCTAAACCTTAAAAGTAGTATTAATGAACATACTGTTCAACAAAAGTTTTTAATTTTTAAATCATTGCCTTTGAAAGCTGATGGAATATTAGGTTTAGACTTTTTAACTAAATATAATGCACTTATTAATATTAATTCAAACACTTTAACGCTTCATGATAATGAAAAAACATATTGTTTAGACTTAGTGGACGAATATGATAGAACAAATTACGATTTGAAAATACCAGGACGCTGTGAATCTATACATTATATTTATGTAGACAAAAGTTTGAATGGTGACGTTTTAGTTTGTGGAAGAGAGATTGAGAAGAATTTGTTCCTTGCAAATTCAATAGGTAAGGTAAAAAATAATAGAATTCCAATAAAAATACTTAACGTAACAGAGCGAGACATATGTCTTCCTTATTTCATGCCAGAGGTACTACCTCTAAGTGATTATGACGTTTGCGAATTTAAAAAGTCTGACATAGATGTTAATAGAGTGACAAAACTGCTAACAGAAATAAACTTGAGTTCCTTAAAAAACGAGGAAAGAAAATCTATAGAATCAATATGTGCGAAATATTCTGATGTTTTCCATGTTAACGGTGATCATCTGACAACTACAAATATCTATGAACAAACCATAACAACTGATAAGAATACTCCACCCATTTATGTAAAACCTTATAGATTACCACAAGCACTAAAACCAGAAATAAACAGGCAGATTAATGAAATGATTAAAAATGATATAATAGAAGAAAGCAACAGTGAATGGTCAAGTCCCGTGTTATTAGTTCCAAAGAAAAGTACAGATAGCAAACAAAAGAAATGGCGACTAGTAATAGACTATAGAAGGTTAAATGAAACCATTTGCAGTGATAAATTTCCATTGCCCAACATCAAGGAAATTTTAGATTCTCTATCAGGTGCTATTTATTTTACACATCTTGACCTTTATCAAGGTTACTATCAAGTGAGCTTAGACCCTAAGAGCCGTAAGCTAACAGCATTTACAACTAGTTCAGGACAATTTCAAATGAAGCGCCTACCTATGGGACTTAAAATTAGCGCAAATGCCTTTAGCCGTATGATGTCGATAGCGATGTCAGGCCTAGCATTCGAAAAATGTTTTGTCTATCAAGATGACCTTATAGTTTTTGGCAGGAACTTATGCTTGCATAATCAGAATTTAGTATCAGTACTGGAAAGATTACGAAAAGTAAACTTAAAGTTAAACCCTCAAAAATGTGAATTCTTGAAAAAGGAAATTTATTATAATTTATTTATTATTTATACAAACTGATTAAGCGAATTTATTATACAAACTGATGCATCTGGAACAGCAATTGGAGCAGTTCTATGCAATAAAGATATGAGGCCAGTCGCTTATGCAAGTAGACCTTTAAATACAGCTGAAAAGAATTATCCTACAATTCAAAAAGAGCTTCTCGCAATAATTTGGGCAGTTAAATATTTCAGACCGTATGTTTATGGTAGGAGTTTCACAATCATGACAGATCACAAACCCTTAATTTACCTTTTCGGTATGAGAGATCCATCTAGCAGACTTTTAAAATTCAGACTAACGTTAGAAGAATATGATTTAACATGCATGATTTTTTTTTTGCATGTTAATTGCATACATCTTCGCACAAACAGATCGCTTTCTGGAGGATGTATGGCGATCAATTGACAGCAAGAAACATTGTACAGCTCTATTTCTAGACATGTCACGTGCCTTCGATTGTGTCCTACACTCTGTGCTAATAAAACAAATGTATCGCGTTGGCATTCGTGGAAATGCCTTAAATTTATTTGAGTCATATCTTAAAAATAGGTTATAGATAACAAAATTAAAATCTCTGAACAAAAACACAAAATCACTTCAATCGGTTGAATCATCACCTCAGACTGCTGTAATGGGTGTGCCTCAAGGTAGCGTGTTGGGTCCAGTGTTATTTCTAATATATATTAATGAGCTCCCTGACATTATTAAACATTTATGTGTGATGTTTGCTGACGACGCAACTATTCTATTTGTAAAAGACTATGATATGAGTGTTAATGACTATGAATCGATTATTTGCTTGACTTTAAAACAACTGACGGCATGGCTGAATACCTAAATTTTAACAGTTAACTCCAAAAATCAAATATTTTACAACTACGGAATTATAAAAAGGAATCATTAAATCTTAATATAACGCTTAATAATAGCAAAATTATTGAGGTTGACCATGCAAAATTCTTAGGACTAACACTAGATACTCACTTAAATTGGAAATCACATTTAGAAACTATCAACAGTAAAATTGTTAGGTGACGTGTCCTCCGTGGAGGTGGCTTTGAATGCATACTATGCCAATGTATATTCTATACTGTGCTATGGAATAATATTCTGGGGTAATTCTGTAAACATTAACAGTACATTTGTTCTACAAAAACGATGTATTAGAATAATCTATAGTAAATGTAGTGATGAAACTTTAAGGCCTATATTTAAAGAAAAACAAATATTAACACTATGTTGCATATATATTTTAGAAATTTGCAAATTTGTTAGGAGTCGTAAATCAATGTTTCTAAATAAATCAGATTATAGAGTAAGAAAAGTTCCAATGCGACGTTATGATGATTTGTTACTACCACAGTTCCATTCCAAAATTTTCGAGAAAAGTACCTTTGTGTCTGCAATACGAATCTATAATAATTTACCTGTAGTATTGAAAGATCTTCTTGATTATGGGTTTGCAAATTCTTTAAAAAGGTGGCTTTTGAATAATGCATTTTATGATTTAAATGAATTTTTAAACTATAATAAAAGTATGAATATGTATGTATGTATTATGACATAAAAATTATATAAAATTCTGACGAATTCATAGGATTTTAATATTGTATGCCCGATAAGGGTAACTGTTCGCTACTCACTGTATTGCAATAACACCTAGCTTTAAGAAACTTTGTAACAGTTTGACAATAAATATGTTCTATTCTATTCTATTCTACAGAATTCGTCTAACGCAATGAGGAAGGATTATATGGAGATGCTCTAATGTTCTATACATATCGTGAGTATAGAAATATCTATCATATCGACATGAAAACGTCAAACGTCATGTTGTCTCTTTTTAACCAAGCAAATGTTACATTTGAAAAGATGGATAAAAATTACTTGTTGAGTACTTCTTTTCGAAAATTGGAATTCTTTTCTGTTACATCATTAGCATTTACCTTTGAAGCCAGTCCGCAACCAGTCACGTGGTACATTTTCTGTCACACACAATAACATAGTGCGGGCTTTACGATCTTGAAGTATCGATAGAATAAATAGATATTTTTTTATTTGCTAAAATATAATAAATGAATGTGAAGGTACTTAAGATGGAGTTAAATAATATGTTTTGTGTGTACCGAATATATTTCACCAAAATATTGGTGTACAAATGTTGGTTAGGCTTAAGTAAGATGTACAATAAGCCATTTATGATAAATAAGTAAGTAGGCCTATCATACCATTGTATTGAAGGCTTCTTTACCTACCCAGAGCCTCTGGGTAGGTAAAGGACTCTACGTACGGGCCTACCACCTAATTAGTTTCATTAACTTCGTATAATAGGATTGGTTGTTATTTGAACTTTGTCATATTTAAGGCTCCGTGCAAACGAGCCACAACCTTTTAGGTAAATGATAGCTACTTGCGCTATTTAATAAGTGGAGCGTAACATCCACCGGTGGTTCGTTTGCGCGGAGCCTTAGATTTACTAACGTTTTGCATGTCATAACTAAATGAGTGGTAACTAATCGCCATTTATTTTTATTTTTCAGATTCTGAAACAAAACGACAAAATTAAATATCTATCGAGAAAGTGTGATTTGTTAAAAAAAAATTAGATCATTGAAAACGAACGTCCGCAGATGTGATGAGAAGATTTCTCGCATAGCATAACGTAGATCATCGGTTGCTGCTCATAAAATTGATGATAAAAAATTATATAGACTCAAGGTTCCGATATTACGGAAAAAAGGCCACTGAAACAAGTTTTTTTTTCACCCTAAGTTACTCAAATTTAGAAAAATTGTAAAAGGTAGATAAGGCTAATACTATAAGTTAAATCAAAACATTTTCTTTCAAAGTAATGATCTGCCTCTGTAGTTTTATTTTATTACTAATATACAGTCATTTGGTTCTAAAAAAATAGATTGCCTGGAAGGTTATTTCGGAGTTTTGAATTACTATACAAAATAAAATACTAGAGAAAATATATTTACAACCATCTTTTCCGTAAAATCAACAGTTTTGGTGTACGAATGCCTGGAAGTGTAGTCCAATGTACGTTTTGACAAAAACATATTTTCCTTACCACCTTTAGAAATAGTAAGCGGCATATTTCTTTATCGTGATATCCCCAGTATGCCTACAAAAACATCGTGGTGCTTTTTTTACCTCAAGGTGGTATGGAAATAAGTTTTTTTGCCCAAAATGCATGTTGAACTTTTAGTTGGTACCTGAATATTCCACACCGTTTACTGTGAAGGTTATTTTATCCATTAGATGTCTGTCTATAACCACGACTAAAAGTAAACGATACCTACCTAAGTCAGTCATTAACTCATCAGAAACTACGGCAATACATTTTTTGTAATAATGCATACAATGCTTTTATCAAGGGCTGTGCAAACTTAGAACCTGGTCGCTATGTGTGTGTGAGAAGTAGTAAGAGATCCTGGGACTTAGAGAGAGTAGTTTAGTTAGGTAGGTTTGTTAACCGTGCCTACAGTGTAATGTGCTGTCTGTCATGTACACAAATACGGCTTTTTTACAGTTTAATATTATTACAGATATATGAAAGACGCCTACTGCTGGCTTATGCCTAGCAGTAAACGTCTCTTGGCTATTAAAATATTTTTACAAAACAATTTACAGTCATTATAACAAGTAATAACTACTACGTAGTTTTATGAATGAATTATTTGTTTGGTTATTATAATAAATTAGACACGCGACATCCACGTTTCTCAGCATGTCTCCTATCACAGGTGGGTTGGAAGAGATTTCTTATAGAAATAAGCCACACCTTTTGTACTCTTTATTATTTTTTGTTTTCCTATTTTTGTATTTCTTGTGTACAATAAACTATTAAATAAATAAATAAATACGTCGTACATTATATTATAATTAAAGTTTTTGTTTATATTTTAACCTTTAGCTTCATAAGGAGCTGGGTGGCGTATTGGTTTGACCGCTCTGGTTTCGATACGAAAAACTAAGCAACTTTTGCCATGGTCGGTCCTGGGATGGGTCAATCAAAGTTTGTTATCTCGAGCTCCTCCGTGCTTCGGAAGGTCCCGGTTGTTCCTGCAACCACTTTGACGTGTCTGTCTGTGTATCTGTGTGTCTGTCTGTTGCATCGTAGCGCCTAAACGAATGGACTGATTTTGATTCGGTTTTTTTTGTTTCAAAAGCTGATGTGTCTACGATGGTTCTTAGCTATAATTTACGATCAGTTCAGGCGTTTGATGACTATTAGCTCATTTGCTACATGATTATAGGGTTTTACTAACTTTTACAGATCCGAATGACTTGAAATTTGGTGTACTGTCACTTCGGTGACATTCCCATGACATACTATCCTTGAGCTCCTTTACCATCAAAAAGTCTGTGAAACTTACAGCAGATATAGCGTGTTTGGGCTCGCAAGTCAAATAGTCTCAATGAGATGGTGTTAGATACATGATTACTAATAACGCCGGGAGTTACTTAATTTTCTTAATTTTGTGGTTATTTAAATACAATTTTATATTACTAAGTATACATAATTTATATGAAATTGAAAATTGTCAACATTAATAATTAATAAATAATTAATCAAATGATTAAATAGTTTCAGTTTTCAGTTTTGGCTCTGGCACTTGTTGTAATGTTATTAGCTTATCCTTGACTCGTTCTGATAATTCATCATCATCATCATCATACCAGTCTATGATGTTCACTTCTCAACACAGGCTTCACCATCGATTTCCAAATAGAACGGTGCAGCCTGCATCCAATGGCTCCCCGCGACCCTGACCAGCCCCCTTATTCTCAACTGTCGGAAAATATTCGTGTTTCGGAAACTCTATACCTGTCACTTTTATCGCGGTGCGTCAAAGCGAGACGGCATGTGACTTTTCGAATCAAATCCGTGATCCGACAATTGAGAATAAGGGGCTCCTTGGAGTAAAAGTGTTCTGTGATAAGGGGTCAGGTCGTTTGTCCATCTAGTGGGAGGCCGTCCTACTTTGCGCTTTCTGGTACGTGGTCGCCATTCTGGAACTTTAACGCCCCACCGCAGCTTTGAAGAGCTCGGTGACGTATTGGTTTTAGCGCTCCGGTTTCGATACGTAAACAAAGCAACTTTCGCCGTGGTCGATCCCGGAATGGGTCAATTAATTTTTTTTATTTCAAGCTCCTCCGTGCTTCGGAAGGATACGTCAAGCCTTTAGGCCCGGTTGTTTTGCAACTGCTTTAACCCACTAACCCGTATTGGGCCAGCGTGGTTCTGTTATGGCCTAAACTCCACATGTGTTTCACGTATGTAGGAAAGCCTGTGCTCAGCGATGGGAAGTATGTAGGCTGGTGATGAACGCCCCATCCGGCCGCCTGTTCTGCGTGCAATGTGCCCTGCCTGCTGCCACATCAGTTTACTAATCGTATGAGCTATTGCAGATAATAAAAAATTGAATAATAATAATATTCATACACTCAACCTATTATTTAGCATTCCGCCAGACGAATCGTGTAAGCCATTATTCTTAAATCTTGGATTACTGCCATTGCCAGCATTGTACATTTTAGAAATTTGTAGCTTTGTCAAGAAACACATAGAATTATTCAAAAAAGCGAGTGACTGCCAAAACTCTAGGTCGCGTAGAGTGACAGTTTTTATTTTATCCCTATCATTGTACCTATATCACTGTAGTAAACATTTCGTAGATGTACCACTACCTAAACATACTATTTAAGATTTGCATGCTATCGAAAGTGGCTAAACATGAGATCATTGTACTTAATATTAACACCATTTATACCATGTTTGACGCAAATAAAGATTCTATTCTATTCTATTCTATTCTAACCCAAAGAAAGCATCATTAAGAGCTTGTGCTAAGAATACTAGATAACGGAGAAACAATGATAATACATACAATAAATTTAGAAATATACCTACTGAATAAACATATAAACATCCACGACTCGTAAACAAAAGCTCGTTCTTACTCATCAATTCATCATACAAACATTTGCTCCTACCGGGACCTCTTGACCGAGTAGCCTTTATAGCAACGGGTACAGACCACTCGGCCAGCCGGTCGTCGCCATCTATGCTTATATGTTTAAGATAATGTCTGATAATTAATTAGATGATAATTAATTATTATTTCCTATTGTAGGTAAATTGTAAAGCCCATCTTACGTACTTACTTAACTGTGACCTGTTTCGTTTTTATCTAGGTAACTACATAATATTTATTGATAAATATCTATCTGGGTACCTAGTATCTAATAATGTTTTGATAAAGTTGCGTGGAAACACAGTGATTATGCTGTCTTTGATGCGGGTAATAAATTAAACTAGGGTCGGGTATAGCATACCTACTTGGTAGGGGTGACCAAAGGTTTTTTTACAGTTTTACTGAAACCTGTAAAATATTGGTTTACCTCTTTTTTGATATTCCTGGTTTAGGTATCTAAATATAATTATATTTCTGATGATGCTGGCTATTTATGCCCAGAAAATTTCTGAGTTTCTGGAATATTTATGTTTTATTTTGAGTGCCACTAGAAGTTCTCAATATCAGTAACTGAAGGGACCACTAAAACACTTCCATTTGATATTTACATTTCTTAAATAGTCAATAAAATACCTACCCATGAATGGGCCATGCAAATCCTAACATTTTTAAATGTGTTTTATTTTTGGAATTTATACAAAAACACTTCTTCATTAAGAATAACAACATGTTTTAGGGTGCAGGGCTTAGACAAGTTCACCATCACCATCGTCAGCCTATATCATGTCCCACTACTAAGCACAGGTCTTGTAACACGGGAGAAACACACAAGGAGTCTGGGCTATACCTACCACAAATTTTGGTTGACCCAGAGCGCTCAAACAATTACGCCACCGAGCTCCTCTTCCTCTTGCTTATCTAGACAAGAAGCCTTTCGATAGTTGCTATCGCTGAGCGGAAAATGTATGGGATTTCACATAAGCCCGCGGTTGACTGTCGACAAATGTCAAATCTCATAAGAATATTTTCCATTTAGCGATAGCGAAATCGATTGTTAAAAGTCAAATTGTCTAGGTTCTCAGGACCCCCAGACGGCTACCTACGAGCTTGGAGTCCTACAGTACTTTGCTGAATATTTATCTAACCCTGCTGCAGCGGTAGTAAGATAAATAATAAAAATAATCATACACTCGCACCTATTATCCAGCCCAAAGAAAGCTTGTTATGGATACTTGATAACGGAGTGAAATATTGATAATACCTAATATGTAGGTACATAAATATTATAAACATACAAACATTCATGACCCGTAAACAAATGCTTGTACTCATCATACAAACATTGCGCCTACCGGGATTCGAACCCAGGTACCCTGACCGAGTAGCCCCTATAGAAAGGGGTACGGACCGCTCGACCAGCCGGTCGTCAAGATAAATAAACAGTTCAAAGGACACTTTTTCGCTGAGGGGAAGCTCAACTAACCTATCCTCCTTCTCTTCCTGGGGGGAAAAGGGGGGGGGGGAAGGGTTACTTTAACCTGTTAAGCCACACATTGTAATATGTTACCGGGGGAGTTGCGCGGCTTAACAAACCTACCTAACTAACTACTCTTTCTAAGTCCTAGGATCTCTTCTCATACACACATAGCGACCAAGGTTCTAAGTTTGCACAGCCCTTGATAAAAGCATTGTATGCATTATTACAAAAAATGTATTGCTGTAGTTTCTGATGAGTTAATGACTGACTTAGGTATAGTTTACTTTTAGTTGTGGTTATAGACAGACATCCAATGGATAAAATAACCTTCACAGTAAACGGTGTGGAATATTCAGGTATCAACTAAAACACCAATTGATTTTTAGAGAGTATACGACCCTTGGTGTTACAAACGTCTGCAGGGTAAGGTAATCATGTGGGCAGAGAAGTATCATGGTGCTGATGGGAATGCGGTTTTTTTTAGCTCAACCCCTCTTTGACGATCTATTACAAACCTACATTTTTTTTGGGGACCAATCCGCTGACGGACCTACCCGCCGCTGGCTAAGCGACGGGCGTGTGTGGGGGTCGCCCAGTGCCTGATCGTATTGGCACTAGGAATACGACAGACAGACGGACCGACGGACCGACAGACAGACCGATAGACAGACTGACATAACATTCTTAGCTTACGTAGATCCAGATAAGACAGAGAGACAAACATTATGAAATTGTTAGTTAGTTAATATTATTTTTATGTGATAGACTTAAGGGTTTTTTTGTTGACGATTCGAAAGTGCTTCTTGGGGGCCTAATTGAATAAAAAATATTTTCATTTTCATTTTCATTTTCAATACCCACTTAAACTCTCCAGTAACTCCACTGCCCTTCACGGGGGTAGCCTGGGCTCTGCCGAAGCAATTTCACCAACCCACCCCCAGGCAACCCGGCCATACGGCCAGGTGCGCGCCGATGGAGATTACCCAGAGTCACCCAGAGTTACGCCGGATAGGGGCGGCCAGAGGATCCTCTTTCCATTACGAACCTACCTACACTGTTTACATGAAACACTGCCCTTCGTCGAGTTCTTCAGTGCTGAGAGTAGTTACCGGTGTACAGCGTCGTGATGAAACTATCCAATAGTAGGTACCTATAGAATAAAGTATACAAAAAAAAATACATCAATGAAGTATTGTTATTTTAGTCGGCAACAGCGATGTAAGCTCTGACGAAATGTTGGTGGACTACCTGCGTACGCGGCTGGAGCTGCGCGGCACCAAATTCATGTGCCGCGAAGGCGGCTGTGGTGCTTGCATCGTGGCGGCTGCCACTGGGCACGGCGAGACTCCGCGAGCTGTCAATTCGGTGAGTCCGCTTTTGTATTATGGTAAGTTTATTTCTGCCTTTGAGCCTTCTGTACAAGTTCACAATCACTCAAGGAGCTGTTAGGTGTTTCCTTGCGAGATAGAATAAAAAAATTTGAAATTAGGATATCCCTAAGAAAATCATTAACCAAAGTCACTGACATAAAACATATGTGGCAGTGGGTACTCGGGCAGGACACGTAGCACGCCGAACGGATTGCTGAAGAATTGTGATCTGTGTAAGAAAGTTTTAAAGTTCTAGCATGGTGAGCACTTACCGGAAAACGCAAAGTAGGAGCCGTTGGATGCAGGCTACGGAGACAGAACAGTGCTGGCGACTGTCCACTGAAAATTCACGATCCATCGTCGATATTAATATTTTATAGTAATGTTTTAGTAAAGTTTCATTATCATCCTTACTAACACGGTCTAACAACTATTAAATTTTCAGTGTGTAGGTATAGGCATGCTGAAAATTCAATTTGTTTGCCCGCGGTAGAACGATTTCCGCGTAGTAGTATCATTAAAAATGATTTAAAACTCCAAGCCTCATTGATCAGATGATCAAGAATCATTAGGCCTCATTGATAAGATATATATCTTAGAACATCTTTAAATTCTTATTTCATTTTATTAGTGCCTAGTATCAGTAATGTCATGTCATGGTTGGGATATCACCACCGTCGAAGCTGTTGGCAACAAGCATAATGGATATCATCCTATTCAGAAAACACTTGCAAAGGAAAATGGAACGCAGTGTGGTTACTGCTCACCCGGTTGGATTATGGCTATGTACAGGTAAATTAATTATCTTTACTTTTTTAGCATGTACTAGATATTTCAAGTTTTTCTTAGTTCTCATTAGTTATATAATTTTCTCATTAATGTGCCTTTGAAATTTTTAGCCTTTTAAAAAGCAAAAAAGATTTGTCAATGCTTGAAATAGAACAGTCTTTTGGAAGCAATATTTGTAGGTGTACTGGTTATCGTCCTATACTGGAAGCATTTAAAAAGTTTGCCACAGATTCCCCGCAAACCAGCGATTTGCCAGATATAGAAGATTTGTATGTGTGTAAGAAAATGTTTAAAAAAAGTGTTTCGAATGATAAGCACTGGCATTTTGTTAATAAAGAAGATGTTGTTTTAAAATCTAAAAAGGAAATTACTCTGAAAGATGGAAAAACATGGTTTGTGGTGAATGATATTAAAGATATTTTTGATATACTAGATAAGGAAGTCGACGATTCGTATATGTTGATATCAGGAAATACGGCAAAGGGTAATTTAAAAATGAAACAGTTTGATATTAAGCTATTTTTTATTTTAATTAAGCACTTATTATAATATTTTTTAATTTTAGGGGCATATCCTATAGATGAATATCCTGAAACCTTGATAGATATTACTAGAATAAAAGAATTAAAAGGTTATACGGTTGATCAAAATTTAATCATTGGAGCTGCATCTACTTTGAGTGAAATGATAGACATTTTTCGAGAAATTGCAACCAGTGAGGAATATTTTAGCTATCTTGAAAAATTTAACGAACACCTTAAATTGGTCGCACATATTCCTGTTAGAAATGTAAGTTCAGCTTATAACTTGTACCTCCATGGTCTGATATTATGATAAGTAGGTAATGATATTACAATATTATAATAATGTTTTAGTTGGGTTCCGTTGGAGGAAACTTGATGATCAAACACAAATATAAGGAATTCCCATCCGATCTTTTTCTGTTATTTGAAACTGTTGGTGCTCAAATAAATATTGGTACGTATCAATATTCTTTATTTTTTTGTGTTAAAAAGAAGTGGATAGATAATTGATTTGGTGAATTTTAGTTAATTTCAAGGGCGAAAAAGAAATGGTAACTATGGAAAAATTTCTTGAGACGGATATGAAGAAAAAGATATTATATAATGTGGTATTACCTCCTTTAAACCATGAATATGAATTGGTAACGTACAAAGTAAGTGTATTATTATTTATTTGACAATTAATATACACAAACAATACACCAAGCAAACGAAAAATATTATAAGGGGTGGTGCCGTCAATGCGACAAATTTAAACATGGGCTATATTAGTCCATAGTAATGGTTTGCCACTTTCAAAAATTTCGTTTTTATATATTTTTGTTATCTATGTTTCGTTTTTGTATAAATTATAATTTATAAAAAATTTTTTTTATAAATTATAATTTATTAATATATAAGTAATTAAAATAGAATAAAACTAGGAAAATTTCACGTCCTGAGGCATATTTTAATTACTAAGTAATTTTTCAAACATTTATAATAATGTTAAAATCAAAAATTAACAATATATATAATTTATATAATATAAAAAAAATAATATAAATATTATATTATATATATTAAATTTTAATTTTTTTAATTTATATAAATTATATTTTTCTATAGAAGAAAACAATAAAAATTGTAATATAATATTTAACAAGTATGCCGTTTACTTACAAACAATATTTTTTTTTTAACAAATAATATTATAATTTTTCCCACATATCTTCTAAGTATAATCATTTGAAGTCATATGTATATTTCTGGCTTACACAAGGTCGTAAAATAAAATTTAAAAATACTTATTTAAACGATTGCAGATAATGCCTCGAGCCCAAGGAGCACATGCAATAGTCAATGCAGGATTTCTTTATAAATTGAACAAAGAAGAAAACAAAGTTAAAGATTGCAAGATAGTTTACGGGGGCTTAGATCCAACATTTAATCGAGCACTAGCTACAGAAAAACTGTTAAATGGTAGACAATTATTTACGAATGAAACTTTACAAGCTGCCGTGAAATCATTAGAAAAGGAAATAAAAGTTGTTGAGCACCCACCAGAGCCATCAGCAGATTATAGAAAGCGATTAGCTATTTGTTTATTTTACAAAGTAAATATCTAAAAGTTTATGAAACAGTTTGTTGTAATATACCTAGCTATGTAGTATACCTAAATTATTTTATAATATTACTACTATGCATGGTTTTGGTGCTGGATTTTTGTACTTTGGCACTGTTGCATGATTTAAAATTGCGAGTCTACAATGAATTACTAGGGAAGGTAGGTACTAATTTGACTGATATTATTTACAAATTATTATTAAAATTGTTTATCTTTCAGAGTCTCCTAACTCTATGCCCCGATGAGAAATTGGATCCACGTTATGTGTCTGGTGCAATCAACCTTAATACTTCTCGACCGGTTTCGCAAGCCATTCAGGAGTTCAGCACAGATCCCAAGGTGTATCCATTAAATCAACCTGTACAAAAAGTAGAAGCACTGGTAAAAATCTCTCCTCCGTAGATATAGGTAGATAATGTCAATACAAGAGTGAAAAAGCTGGAATTATAATTTAAACACTGTGCCTTTCAGATTCAATGTTCTGGAGAAGCAGAGTATTCAGAAGACGTCCCATCTTATAAACGTGAAGTGTTTGCGGCATATGTTACAAGTAGTGTAGCTATTGGAGATATTGATTCTATAGATCCAGCGGTAGCTCTGGTATTTAAATTTGCTTATAGTTTAGCTATTTTATATTTAACATATTTAGTTGATGAAGACCCTTACCAGACCAACACCGACTCAAAGAGTGAGATTATATATTTTAAGTATACAAGGTGTTTTTGTATGTACTCGGTATAACAAGCGGGCACCCATGTTAACATAGTTATAAATACAAAAGTGTTATCAAAAGTTCAAAATTCTAAAATTAATTTTGAAATTTCCCATACATTTTGCATTGACTTTAACTGACCGAATTATTTGTATGAAGAAATATGAAATTTATTTTACAATTTTGAATTTTTGTTAACACTAAACTATAGTGTTTATATCACTATATTAACATGGGTAGGTGCCCGCTTGTTATGGTGAGTAGGTACAAAACACCCTGTATTAATTAGTAAAATAAATAAGTGGATAAACATAAAAAAGAAATACACAGACTTAAAACATGTGTTTTTGAAATTTATTAAGTACTATTCTTCTTTTCAGAAAGAACCAGGTGTAATAGCATTTTACACGGCTAAAGATATACCTGGACCCAACAATTTTATGCCGACAGGACTAATATTTGTGGGCCCAGAAGAAATATTATGCAGTCAAAAAGTTAAATATTATAATCAGCCATTAGGCATTATTGTAGCCGATGCGCCCCAAATAGCTGAAAGAGCTGCTAAGCTGGTGCACGTAAAATACAGTTACACTAAGAAACCTGTTCTTGATATTAAAGAGGCCAAAAGTGACCCTTCTAGAACTAAACTTTTGATACCAATTCCTGCAATTAATAAAGGTTTTAATACCACAAAGGTCATAAAAACAGATTATACAATTTATGGACAATACCATTTTTGCATGGAAAATATGGTCTGTGTAACGCGACCTACTGAACAAGGATTAGAGATTTATACGAGCTCACAGTGGATAGATGTAGTCCAACATTATATATCAACTGCATTGCAAATTCAACAAAATAAGTAAAGTTTTAGATTGATTAATGCTACAATCAAATAAAAATTTTAATATTTACGAATTTTTATTTTTTGTAGGATCGACGTGCGCCTTCAACGTCTAGGTGGTGCATTTGGCTTGAAAATAACAAGAAATACGCAGCTTGCAATTGCTTGCAGTTTGGTTTCCTTTAAACTAAACAGGCCATGTCGATTTATTCAATCGATGAATTCAACCATGCGGTCAGTAGGAAAGAGGTTACCATGTTCAACGAATTTCGAGGTTCAAATAATTTTAATACAATCCTATTCTTCTCATAAATGTGTTTAGTTTTACATAATATTGTCAGGAAGTTCTTTTTAGATTGGAGTAAGTAAAAACGGTGTAATACAATACATGGATTACAACATCTACGAAGATAATGGTTACACAACTAGCGAACTAGTTGCTTTATTAGGCTTTGATGTATACAGTAATTGTTATGATAGATTAAGATGGAATTATAAATGCTACAACACAAATACGGACAATGCTAAAAATAGCTACTGTAGAGCCCCAGGTATACACTATTATTCTGAATAAAAGCTTAATTATGCTACTTTTATAAACAATTCAATTCAGTCGTGAATAAAATCTGTTTTCAGCGACTTTAGAACATATAGCAATGGCAGAGTTGACAATGGAACAAATATCATACGAGCTAGATTTGGATCCTCTAGATGTACGTTTTGCCAATTTAGATATATTAAAATACGGAGACTATAAACAAATGGTTGACACGGTAAAAAATAAATCACAGTTCACAGAAAGAAGAGAGTCAGTAGATAAATTTAACAAGGAAAATCGATGGAAGAAGCGTGGGTTACGTTGGGCCTTTATGAAATGGGTACCACTGAGTCCTGCTTACTTTGATGTTAATCTTTCAGTGTTTCATGGAGATGGCTCTGTCATTATAACTCACGGTGGTGTTGAAATGGGACAAGGTATTAACACGAAAGCTGTCCAGATTTGTGCCTACTTTTTGAAGATTCCTATGGAAAAAATACAGATAAAGACAAATGACACGACCACATCACCAAATTCATTTCTCACTGGTAGTAGTATTACGTCACAAAATATTGGAAGAGGTGTAGAGAAATGCTGTAAAGAATTATTAAAAAGACTAACTCCTGTAAGAATTTTGTTAGTGAACCCTTCATGGGAAGAGCTGATAGATAAAGCTTTCAAACTTAATATTGACTTACAAGTTCATGAATTCATAGGCGAGCCTGTTTCACCAATGTTCACGGCCATGGGCGTTACTTTAGCTGAGGTTGAACTGGATGTTCTGACTGGTGAGTCACAAATATTGAGAGTTGACTTGCTAGAAGATGCAGGAAGAAGTGTTAGTCCATTGATAGACATCGGACAGGTAAATGGAAAACGGTTAAATGTCATACTAATTACATTGAAGTCCTACTTCTTTTTAATAATTTGTGATAATTTTATTAGGTTGAAGGTGCATTCATCATGGGCGTAGGTTACTGGACAAGTGAAAAATTGGTTTATGACAAGGAGTCCGGAGAACTACTTACTAATAGGGCTTGGAATTATCACGTGCCGCAAGCTCGAGATATACCTCAAAACTTCCGAGTTTACTTTAGAGAAAACTCGTACAGTGGCGAAGTTGCGTTAGGAGCTAAGGGTGAGGAGTTTTGGTTATGTTCTTGTTTGGTTTAGTGATGGTATGATAATAGCATTCATTAATAGTCACAAAATGATTTTGTTTTGTCGTTTAGGTCCTGTACAGGAAATTAAAAACATATACAAGCAAATAAAGATAAACATATAGAGATTAATACATTAGAGATTGCCGTGCAAATTAGAGTGTAAACTTAATTGTAAGACTGAAAATATTATTTTAGAAGTGAAATTCACTAGAGATGCGTTGAATCTTGCGAATTTGATATCACAACTTGTGCACACAATGTTCATAACTTGACGAGACTGTAAAACAATATCAGAAAAATTACCTAGGCGCAAAGAGACTACACCTTTTTTTATTTCTTATACCACTAAGGTGGAAATCGAGCATACGGCCCTCGGATCGTAGGTAAGCGGTTACCGTAGCCTATGGACGCTTGCAACACCAGGGTTATCACTTGCGCTTTGTAAACCCTGTAAAAACCTTTAAAAACGGATCTAGATGAAACTTGGCACAGAGATAGATTATAGTCTGGAATAGCACATAGGCTACTATATGTCCCAAGAATGCTTTCCCAAGTGAAAATACAGATACAGATGAAGTCGCGGACGGAAGCTAGTAATAAATAACTATGACTAAGTAGTTGCTACACATTTGAATTTGTTTGTGTATTACAAAAATATGTATATTTTTCAGTGACCGGTGAACCGTCGATATGTATGTCAATAGTCGTGCCTTTTGCTATACGAGAAGCAATTGCAGCTGCGAGACTGGAGTCGGATATTCCAACGACTCAGTGGTTCCAAATTGGTAAACTTCCTATGCCCACATAACATAAAATCATATGCAAGAAAAATAATAGTGTATGTGTATAAAATTCAATATTTTTGCAGATGGCCCCTACACCACAGAGAGCATTTTCATGGCAACTGCTACAAATGTGGAAGATTTTAAATTTAATTAGTTTAGTAGTATTTTATTATAATTGTTTATTACCTAAGTGCTTATCACGTAGAACCGGTTGAAGTAGATACACTATTTAATTTGTGGAGTAGCCACGCATCGACAAAATAATCCTTCCACGCTATGTACGCACGGTTTAAAACCGTGCTCGTTCACCGGTTTTAAGCCGTGCGTACTTAGCGTCTCATGATGAATCTGTGAGTCTTTTGTAAATTCAAGAAATTTGGCATGTATGTACTATGTCTTTTAAACAGGCAATCCAATGATTACACTTTCATTGTTTATTAATTATTTTAGAATAAATAAAAATAAAACACAAAAATAAAATTTTTACTATTCCATACAAAAACAGATTTATTGAGTTAAATTTCTATAGTTTTATGACATTACTTGATTATTTAGTTCATGTATAGTAGGTATCAGTGGCGAAGGGTGAACAATACCAAAAGGGAAGCCGGAACAAAATCACACAGTCAAAATAGTAGTAGGTACCTACCTATGTTCAAATCAAGAGACAAAATCACGACCTCGTTTACCAATAGAAATCATATTTTATCAGAAAAACCGATACTAGCTTTTTAAGTAGGTACACCTTCATAATTTTTTACTTTCAAAACCTATAATATCCAATATTAATATAGGTACTTTATGACCAGCAACGAACTTCTAAAGATCGGCCATAATAAAAAACTGCACTAACAGAGAATTTAAAAAATCCGATGTAACCAAAATCAACCTGAAATATCAAAACAAACAATAGTTTTACCTAAAACCGAATCAAAACCTACCTTATATCACTGGTAACATTTTTTCACACAATATTAAATAATCACTTATTTGTGCACAACAACAAAACACAAAAACTCTTTGTTTACATTACTCTGCGCAACTCGAACGAAAATAAATAGAAAATTTTATTGGCGAATGACATTAGAAGCTAGCAAAATTTAAAATGTCTCGGTCGAAAGCACGACAAAGGATGGACGACGCTTACTACTTGATAGAATAATAACTCAAGCAATAATATTACCTCACTGTCTGTCTTAGTCACACTCACGGAATCTTGTAATGCTTTCCCTATAATAACTCGACATGAAACTATGCAATAAAAAGATAATTAGTATTTACAAGTTTATTTACAAGGAACTAAAATAACACGTCGGAAGAGAGCACACACTGAGGTTAAACGTGTAAATAAAAGGAACACTTAAGGGAGGGCCAAAGTCCTAAGTGGATGCGCCGAGGAGGTGCAAGGCGCGCGTAGGAGGCGTGCCGGCAGGCACACGCAGTAGGGGCACGCGGCAGGCGCGCGGCAGACCCGTAGTAGAGGCGCGCGGTCGTGCAGTTGAGGCACGGGCAGCAAGGGCGCGCGGCAGGCGCGCAGTAGAGGCGCGCGGTAGAGGCGCGCGGTAGAGGCGCAGCGGTAGAGGCGCGCGGGAGAGGCGCGCGGTAGAGGCGCGCGGTAGAGGCGCAGCGGTAGAGGCGCGCGGGAGAGGCGCGCGGTAGAGGCGCGCGGTAGAGGCGCAGCGGTAGAGGCGCGCGAGAAGGTGGCGCGCAACTAGGCGGCGCGCAGCAAGGTGGCGCGCAACAAGGTGGCGCGCAGCAAGGTGGCGCGGGCAATAACGGCCCACGCCGTAGGGGCGCGTGCAGCGGCGACACGCGCAGTGGTGGCGCGTGCAATAGGGGCACGCGCAGGAGGTGCGCCTTAGACCGGCAAGTTGAGCCCGATGAACAGCGGAGGACACGAGGAAGGGGCCCGTGGCAGGCCCGTCGCAGGTAGGCAGGCCGAGGCTCGCAGCACAGGAACCGCCGAGGACCCGGAGACTGCTGGTGACGGGGACTGCTGCCACTTCCTCTTCCGACCTTCCTCTTCCGTGCCGAAGACTAGACTGCCCTACCTAGCATCCGGCCCTCCTTTTATACCACGGACACAATTTAAAATCGGAATAGATATTTCTAGAAAATTATAGACAAACAAAAAAGAAAAGCAGTTGTCAAACAAAAGAAGACGTCAAGTCAAAATAGTAAATAAACAGTAATTTCGAAGAAAATACAATAATAACAAGCCTAAATATTATTGAAAAAGACGTGAAAAATGGGTAGAATACAAGTGCAAGTGTGAAACAGTGATTTAAACATATGGAAATATACATTTCAGACGAAAAAGTGATGATGATGATTTACAGTGAAAATGTTGTAAAATCTAGTGATAAAATAAAGATATTGTACAGGTAATTGGGTTTAACAGTATTTACACGTGATTCACATAAAAGGTAGCTTATTAAGGTAGTGTTGCATACCACAACACTACAACGGCGTGTAAGAAAGAGGCGGCGCTTGAAAAAAATATATGCGTAAGAAAGAGATAGCCACACCAGTAAGTATAGGCCTAATAACCCGAAAAATTACGGCTTGCTTATTGCGAATGATCGCAACGCACGGAAACTGGAACTGCAATGACGACTCTATGTGTGATATTGCTAAAAGAATTAGGTAGGCGCTTAGATAGGTGTTTAGGAATTGTTAATGTTTGAAGTTAAATATTAAGTTATTCTTAATGTAATAATATATTTAATAATAACACGGTATGCCGAACAAACGTCGAAGTTGTTATTAGGTGAGTATTATTTCAAAAGGGAAGCCGACAGGAATCGTGTTATAGGGACCCCTCGCCACTGGTAGGTATAATTACATCAAAGACAAGCACCAAATTAAATTCTCTACTTAGGGGTCTTATGGTAGGCTAATTTGAAATCGATAATGTAATTTCTTTGAATATGCAACAGATTTTAGGCTTCATTTAAAAGTTTTTTTTGGATACAATGACTGATTGTTTACTGTGATGTTTGGTAATATGGATTCGATGTAAATAGAAAATAATACGACTTCATTGGTAGCAGATAAGGAATGCAATTTCGTTCTCGCGAGATCTTGGCCTTTTTTAGCGAGATTGATCTCGGACGAAAAAAGGGCGAGATCTCGCGAGTTTAACGAGATTGCACTCGAGCATAAAAACGTCTTATTCGAAACGCGGCCTGACACGGACGGAGTTATTTAATTGATAATAATATCTCAGTTTAATTCTTCAATGCCCAACTTAAGATGACATAACAATTAAAATTTAATTGTGTCTGGTTTATCGGGCTTTGGTAGTTAACTCAACTTAGATAGCAGTTTAATTTTTTAGACTTCTCGTTGTCTTGTTTGTTATAAAAGAACTGTTTTATTACTAAAAGATTTTTGTTTGATATTAGAAGAGATGCATGCAGCACATGTATTCCCTCCTTCCTATAACATGGGTTCCTTCAAAAGAGGCGTGAAAAAGCACCTTTCGGGCCGGCAAGGTGGAGGCAGCTAGAGCAGTGTCTGTACTGCACTAACTGTCTTCGCATATGGACTCTTCTTACCGCTTCACATCAGGTGGTGTTGAGTCATTTGTCGTGCTTTGTATAAAAAAAAGATAGATACCTACGTCAAAGATTACTATAATTTATTGAAAAATATAGACAAATACGTCAAACAATGTTTGATGCATAAAAGTCTATTGGATAAATTCGTGAAAATAAATGTTTATCTTATAATTTTTTTTTCTAGTTTATTCTAATATTGTGATTATTTGCAAAAAAATACACAAAGCTGCCAATCTCGAAATTGGCGGGATCTCGCAGTATTGTTATTCATAAACTAGCGGGATCTCGCTTGAGCCCCAATCTCGCGAGATTTGCATTCCCTAGTAGCAGATCTAGAGCATTTTCTAGCGTGATATAAGTAATGTGACGTCTTTTATGTGATTCTTGGGTAACCTCGGGTAAATTCCCAATAGGCAAAACAAAAAAATGCCTTTTTTACTTTTTCGATACATCAAAATATTTAATAGAAATGCACCAATAGGTGCATTTGTCATGTTTTACGAATTGAAAATCGAGAGTGTAAAAATAAATGTGCGCTTCGTTGGAACATTTATGGAAAATTTGTTACTCGAAAAATCAGATTGCCTTAAAATCGAGTAGCTTATTCAATTTCAATGGATTGGTATTGGTAGTCAGGTGCAACAATCACACAAAGCTTAAATGATCAACACCATAATAGCAACAAATTAAAAGGCCAAAGATTCAAAATATCATCACTTCATATCAACAACAGTGCATTTGATCAACAATTTCAACAATTTACAATATCAAAACTGATCTAATCAACTGTTGGAATAGTACCTAAGTAGGAACAGTCAAGGTCCGCGGTCTCCAAATAATTTTATTTATTTATTTATTTATAACTTTATGTACACACAATATAAAAAAGAGAAACAATTTATAAATAGTATTTTGTTTTAATCCAGAATGTGTCTCTAAATATCGTAAGGCTCAAATATGAAAACTCCAAAAAATACATTTTAGGAAGTAAGTACGTAGGCCCTGAAATTTAATAATTCTTTCCTATATAGTGTTTTGAAGTCGGTTTTATTTTTGTTAAAAAAAAACCTTTACATTTTTAAGTGATTTCCTAAGGTCAAAGCTAGGTGGGTGACCGACATCACTATCGACTTGTCTGTCTCTCAGTCTTTGGTTGAAATACATAGCCGAAACATAGCTCATGGTCGAGTCTGTTACATGTGGTTACAAAAAACGGATGGAGATATTAGACCGTGTGGAAATTACAGAGCTTTAAATTCTATAAGTAAACCAGACCGTTATCCAGTATTATCTAGATTTCACTTATATTTTGGCAGGTAGGAAAGTATTTACCTGACTCGATTTTAACAGAGCGTAGACAAATCTATCCAACTTAGAACACATTTTCATCACTTGCACTCGGCACTAACGTCTTTTAATGCGGGCGAAGTCATTGTATTATTGCAGAGAAAAATGTGTAACTTAACTTGCACTGCCAGTTGCCTTCTACGATTGAGTGTTATTTCTTCTCACACGCGCACGTCGGGGTCACCACTTTAGGTTTTATGTGGTGATGTATTTACTTTAGACAGTCAGAAAGGTTGTGTGTTCAAATAAAAGATGATAGAATTTAGTAGAAGTCTATTCAATATCGAAACCGTGGTATCGAAACCGTGATAAAAACAGCCTCACGGAAGCTCGGTGTCCTGAACAAGGTGCGTCGATTTTTCACGCCTGACCAATTATGCCTGCTGTATAAAACTCAGGTCCGGTCTTGCGTGGAATATTGCTCGCACTTGTGGGATGGCTCCGCCAAGTACCTACTCGATGCCCTGGACAGATTGCAGCGTCGTGCTGTCCGTATCGTTGGCGATGTAGAGGTCACCAACAACCTTGAGCCTCTGCAATTGCGTCGAGACATTGCGTCGCTTAGCGCCTTCTATCGGCTATATCACGGAGAGTGTTCTGAAGAGCTATTTGACCTTATCCCACCTTCCCCCTTCCTACTCAGGAGCACGCGTGCCGGTCTTCGGAGTCATCAATTCACTGTCTCCACCTCAACATCACGTACAAAGAAATTTAGTAGCTCTTTTCTTTGTCGAACTTCCAGAACTTGGAATTCTTTGCCAGCACATGTGTTCCCTCTTTCCTATAACATGGGGTCCTTCAAAAGAGGCGTGAAAAAGCACCTTTCGGGCCGGCAAGGTGGAGGCAGCTAGAGTAGTGTCTGAACTGCACTAGCTGTCTTCGCATGTGGACTCTTCTTACTGCTTCACATCAGGTGGTGTTCAGTCATTTGTCGTGCTTAGTATAAAAAAAAAAAAAAAAAAAAAAAAAAATCACTGCACATAAGGTTACACAAAGTTATACAAAAAAAACCTTTTAAAAAAAAGCTTTTATGTAAATGCTGTAAAAAGAAGAAAGTAATATTTTCCTTTAAAATTTTAACTATAAACTAATAACCTCATTATACACAATTAATATGATCATAAAAGCTTTTCGCGCGATTTACTTGTGTAAATAAACTAGTACCTATTTAATTGAGTAACTTAATCTGCTAAGTATATTTAAAAAAATAAATCAGTTTAATTAAATAATTATAGGTCGCGTAAACCCTCGCGACAAGCTTTTATGATCATACAAATCGTGTATAATGGGATTAATGGGTTATTAGGTTATAGTTAAAATTCTAAAGGAAAATTTTATTTTCTTCTTTTTGAAGCATTTGAATAAAAGCTATTTTTATAAAAAGGTTTTTTGCTTTTAATTTATTTTTACTTTTTAGTTATTGCTAGCTAGGTCTGTTTATATCATTCAACGCATCAGCCCTTTCATTTGATACCCATATTGCAGAAGTGCATAAAAAATAACTATTCCGCTATCTAAGCTGATCCGCCATATTGGATTTAGAATGACGTCACACAGCTTATCGTGTATTGTCATTCAAACTAAATGTGTGTACAAAATTTCAGCTCAATCGGTTGAAGATATCTGCTTCAAAATAGAGTAGCAAGATTCCACCTGAACAAATATACATTACAAGTATAAAAGCTCTTATTAAAGTCAAACCGATCTCAATAACTAATTTACAGGACTAAATCGGCAGGCACGCGTGTTTCATGAAGCTACGGTATTCGTCTATGATGCTACGTCTACGAATATTTTTGCTGATGCACACAAACTGCGTCGCTACTCGCTACACTGACTTTAGCGAATCGCATAGCTGCAGTACGAATAAATATTAGACCGTAAAACCATTGACATTTTGTACAATTTTCTACTCCACTTACTCGGTTCGATCCTCGCCTCAGGAGTACAAGAGATCGGAGCTGTCTGCGGAAGCCCGACACGGCCGTGGTAGGTTAGAAATCTAAGATTTCGTGGTTTTTTTTCTTCTTTTACACGACTCCCGCTTTATACGTAGTACCTACGTACGACCAAATTGATAATACCTATCTACTAATAACTTGCATTAAAAACTGAAGAGATTTCATGAAATTTCTATGAAACAATATAACATTATTGGCTGCATTATTTCATAGAAATGTCAAGAAATTATAAAACGAATCAGATGTATTTGAAAGTTGCAAACCATTTCTATGAACTCATATAGCCCATGTTTAAATTTATTGTCGTATTGTCGGCACCACCCTGTATAGTTAGGTCTGCTTAAGGCAAATTGTAATGTAATTATATAATATTTACATATGTACCTACTTGTTTTATTACTTTATCCAAGTCTTCGAAGATATTATATAAAACTAGCTGACCCCGCAAACTTTGTTTAGCCATAAAAAAAATTGTCCTAAAAAAATAAATAGTAGCCAATTCTCAGACCTACTGAATATACATATAAAATTTCATGAAAATCGGTCAGGGCGTTTCGGAGGAGTATGGTAACTAAATTTGTGACACGAGAATTTTATATATTAGATTGCGAGTTGATGTGATTAATTCTGTGTCAATTGTCACTTTGTATAAATTGGGTACACATTTTAAATAATGGCTGGATATTATTTAAAATATACGGATTTATTACATTGGCTGTAATACACATACCTAATATACCTGAATGCAAGTGTTGTATTTTAAGATTTGCGGAGCGGTGTTTTCAGAGTGAAGACTTTAAGGAAAACCACAGCCTTTTGAGTTTAAGTTATTTTAATTATATACAATATGAAAAAACAAGCTAACAAAATTTTAAAGTCAATTATGACATACATCAAATCATTTCTTTTTCTTGAGAAATAAATAAAACCTCAACAGCAAGCAATATAGGGTAAGGTTGTAGATTTTTTTTCACTGACGGGATATAAACACGGTAATGATCTATGTATTAATAAGTAACATTTAATATTAATTGTTTGGACAGATGGGACTCGTGTAAATATTTCTACATGCAAATAGGTACTTTATTTTTAGGTAATTCTTACAAAATTGGGGAAATAATAAAGCTATTTGGCGAATAGCTATCAAGGTCAATACGGGACTACAAATAAAATATATCGCTTTTGAAATACATATGTTATTGACAGTAAATTGGTATTTTCCACTCGAAGTTTGAGGGCCGGACTATGTGCTATTCGATAACGAAGTTCGCACCTCGCCACGCAAGTCACTTCGAATTCAACTATAAAATAGAACAAAATTTTCATACATTGTGACAGATGAAATCGAAGTGACTGTAATGCTACGACCACACTTGTAGGCGAAGATTCGTGTTCGCCTTGTCACGATAAAACTTCGCGTTCAATCTACGACAAAGTGCTTGGCCACATCAAAAAAAACTTCGTTACGTCACGATAATGTAAAACGTCGCGATAATTGATTTCGAGGATAAAAATGGAAGAGGCGGTCGCGCTATATTACATTAACTTATTTATTCAGGATAACAACAACGTATTACAAACTGGTACTTAAATCTAAATTGTAATAATTAGGTCAATTACAGTTATCTACTGAGGATGCCATCTTATAAGATAACACACAAAATTTTTTGTGCATTTTAAAAATATAAGTACCTACTAATATTATTTGTTTATAATGAAGTAAATTACAGAATGTACAGCCGGAGGCTCGAAAAAAAATCAAATTAAATTTAAACTAATTTATTTAATAAAAGAATTACAATTAATAATTAAATCTAACACTAATTGACCCGGTCGATGTTAGATCCAAAGTGAGCCCAATGACGAGGACACGAGGCGCGGCGCCGTGGTCACGTTGCACTTGCACGAGCTGCGGCGTCAGCGTTTACTTGATGTTGCAATGTTTTATAGGAATTGCCTGTCAGCGATCCCCATAGTGGGCGAATGCGTAATTCCTCCACCCGTAGATCAGCAACTATTTGATGACTTTCAGTGAGAATGTTGCTGGGAAGTTTTTATCCTCAGGGTTTCCTTGGTTTCTCTCTTCAGGTTGACCTGACCTGTCATAATCATGGTTTTCAGATTTTTCTGCTGCTCCGACAGATCTTCGTTTGCAGGTAAGCATCTCGTAGCGTCGTAGTAATGCTACGATGGTAAGTACGGCTACACCGAATAATAATCCGTAGAACGGTATCGTAGTATGATAGATGGTGTCCACTACAGGTTCGTTGATCTGTATAGGCGTCTGAAGAGCTATTTTATCTTGGATGCTGTGTAAGCTCTGTAGGTCTATGGAGTGGAGACTAATGTGAGCTAGCTCCGTAGCTTGCGTTTCGATGTTTGGGATGTTCATTATCTTGATTGGCTGGCCTTTTATCTCGTCGTTATCATTCCTTATAGTGAATTCAGGAGTGCGTAGCCAGCAGTTAATTGGGATGGTGACTAAATAGCTTCCTTGAAGTTGAGTGTAGTCTACTCGGGAACAGGTGAGATGAATCTTGGTAAGGTGTGGCAGCGAGATGACATAGTGTTGGTCATCTAGTTTCTCCATCGCTTCCTTATGTAGAGTGACATTTGTTAACTTGCATGATTTCTCCAGTGATTGTCTTGAGATAAGATGCTGGATACAGTCAGGTACAGTACGGATTTGGTTCTTAATGTCTTCTTCACAAAGATAGCCGTTAGATAACTTCGGGCATTCAGCCTCTATGTACACGAATTCGTTGTCGTTGGTTGCCATGAATTGGTATGAGGGGATAAGGGCTTGATGGTGTTTGTTAGGAGCGACTGATAATCGGAATAGGTCATAGGACGAACTAGTTACTATAGGAAAATTAAAAATTAATACTATCTCTCTATCTATAAAATAATATGCGGGTTTTATAAGATCATAAAATTCCCGTATTTCTAAGTTTAAGATATTGTCTTTACCATAGATTTTTCTTAATTTCTCTATCATATTACTTAAGATATCTACTCTTAGCATACTATGGTGAGTGCTCGATGCACGTATAAAGGCTAATATATTTTCTAAGTTAATTAACTGAGAGTATAACTCATCTACGTTTTCGCTAATTATTGCTAGTAATTGAGCAACTTTAGCGAGCATAAACAGATTATCATTATAATGATTTTCCGCGTCTACAAAAGAGGTTAAAGTTTTATTAATAATTTGCTGATTTTCTACTAATTGTGAAATGATGCCAAAGTGTCTTGTCATCCATTCTTTACTGTAACTAATATGCTTATTTAATTCTAATGACATCTTATTTTCATTATTATAAAGTGCTTTGATTGCATTATTATATCTGATTGCGTCTGATTGATCTAAATTGCCAGATATACTTTTTATTACTGATCCTAGGCCATCTATAAGACCACGTTTGGTTCTGCTGGGCTCTAAACTATGTAACTGTTCTAATGTTTTATCTAACTTATTATTAAGATAACTAATCTGAAGTTCAAATAAGATATATGTATCATTAGGGAGTCTCGTTTCGTAAGTCTGAATCTGTGACTGAAGCTGTAAGATCTTGTCATCTATTTCGCTTAACTGGATATGTTGTAAGAAGGTGTGATAGTGCGTTATAAGTCTAGTCGGTCCTAAACGAAATGGTAATAGTCCAGGTCCATCGTCTAAGCTTTCAAGTTTTATCTCCAGAGTTGTGGCCATCTGGATCAGCAGCATCAGAATCCTGAAACAATTTAGCATGCTTGGGAACACGTTTCAGTCTTGATTTTGCTACGGGTCCACGTTTCTTGGAGGTATAAATATGTATTGGTAAGTCAGCTAGTACCTTGTCCTGTGTATATCGTGAGGCTACCTTTTGTCTATTGGCTACAGGATTTTTAATAAAGACTTGTTGTTCCGGGAGATACTCTATTTCGGGTTCGCGGGTCCTGTTCCTGTTTTCTATTAAAGCTGTTCTGTCTGCTAAGGACGTGTTATTTATAAGGTCATATACGGTCTCCATTTGAGTCTTATGAGTTATTAAGTATTGTTGTAATAAGTGTGGAACAGGGTCTATGTCGATAGGGTCTCTAGGGTCAAAATGTCCAGTTATTAAGTCAAAAGGCTTACATTTCGTAAAACTATGGATAGAACTATTATAGGCTATGATTGCGTAGGGCATTAGATTTATAATCGGCTCATTCTTATTCTGTAACTTTAATATACGGAGGTGCTCAAGAATGGTTGAATGGAAACGTTCTATGTTACCGTTACCATTCGGGGCGTGTGCTAAAATCCTATGATGGTTAATCTTATGAAGTCGTCCGAATTCGGCAAATAACTGATTCGTAAACTCTGTTCCATTATCTGTGATTAAGGTGAAAGGAAAGCCATGGTGTGTAGAGAATTGCAATAGGGCTTGAATAATACTGACGGCTGTACCATCTTTCAGATGATATGCTTGTCCGTATTTTGAGAAAACATCTACGAACGTTAAATACTTTTCATTTTCCGTAGTGAAAAGGTCTAAATGAATAGTCTCAAAAGGCTTTGATGCTGGTGGTACTATGTTAAACTGTTGCCGTATGGGATTTCTATCATATTTGGCTTGACCACATATGGAACATTCTCCTATAAATTTTGCTATGTGTTCCTTCATTTTAGGCCAAAAGTATTTTTTAGAAAGTGCTAGGTAACATTCTGTAATACCTCTATGGTTTGTTTTGCCATCATGGTAATTACGAATGATTTCCTGCTGTCTCAAGTATTCTTTAATATTTTCTATTTCAGATTTGGCAAGTACTAGATTCATAGACGAACTTTTAAATTTATCTTGTATGATCGGGATAATTGAGTACATACCGAGAGGTGGGTTTATCAGCAATGCAGTTTTAACTTTAGGATTACAATATTCTTTGATTGCGTTAATAACATCAGACTCTAGATTTGTTTCGCTAACTTGCAAAGAGATACGCGTGTGAGTGTCGAATGGCTTCGTCACTGTGGCTCGTCGTTTGACGTCACTTACAATAGTGATGTGCAATTGTCGATGGAATTTATTTATTGGGTCATCGACAATTGGGATTTCAAGAATTGGGTTTTCATGGCTGGTGTGAGCGGTTTGTGTGTCTGAGTTTGGCAAGGTAGGTGGTCTTTCGGATGGGTTCCCGGCTAAGGAACTTATTTCCTCGTTATTGATTTCTACGCGAGACAGAGCATCGGCATTAGTGTTATTTTTGCCTTTCTTATAGATCACAGTAAAGTCGTATTCGCTCAACTTAAGTCTCCATCTAGTCAGTCTAGAGTTAGGCTCTTTTAGGTTCATCATCCATTGGAGTGGTCGGTGGTCAGTTAGTACTTTAAATTTACGTCCGTAAAGGTAAGGTCGAAAGTATTTAGTTGCCCAAACAATAGCGAGTAATTCTTTTTCTATAGTACTGTAATTTATTTCACTGTCATTAAGAGTCCGAGACGCATAGGAGATGGGCTTATCTGAACCAATGGGTCCTTGAGATAATATGGCACCTATGGCGAGGTTTGATGCGTCAGTAGTCAGTATAAATTCGCGAGTGAAGTCAGGGTATTGTAATATAGGGTCGTTGGTCAGTAATTTTTTACACTGTTCAAATGCTTGTACGTAGTCTGAGTCAAAAGTTATACTTTTACCTTTCTTTAGGCATTGAGTTAGTGGTTTTGTGATTCGAGCAAAATCGGCAATGAATTTTCTATAATATCCAATTAAACCTAAAAATTGCTTGATTTGTTTAGGAGTCTTTGGAATGGGATAATTTTTAATAGCATGAACTTTATCTGGGTTCGGCTTAATGCCGTCCTTAGTGATAATATGGCCAAGATAACCGGTCTCTAACTTTAAGAATTCTGACTTGTCTAGCTGAATTTTAAAGTTAGATTCACGTAATCGTTGGAGGACTTTTTCTAGGTTATTTATGGATTCTTGGAGTGAGGATCCAAAGACGACGATGTCATCGAGATACACCAAGCAGATCTCATTCTGAAGGCCTTTTAGCACATTATCCATGACTCTTTGGAATGTGGAAGGTGAGTTTTTAAGACCCATAGGCATACGCAAGAATTCGTAGTGCCCATGCTCTACATTAAAGGCGGTCTTCGAAATATCAGTCTCATTCATCTCCACTTGGTAAAAACCTGATGCCAGGTCAAGAGTAGTGAAGTACATGCATTTACCAAGCTTGTCAAGTACGTCTGTAATGTTTGGAATAGGGTATTTGTCATCTATGGTCTTGTCATTCAGTTTACGAAAGTCCACGACGATTCTCCACTTCTTTTTACCTGAAGCATCTGATTTTTTGGGTACTACCCATATGGGCGAGCTCCATGCAGATGTTGAAGGTCTGATTATGCCTTGTTCCAACATCTTATTAATCTGATCGCGAACCTCCTGTCTGTGTACGTATGGATAGCGGTAACTTTTGGTGTAAATTGGGGCTTCATCTGTAGTCTTAATACAGTGTTTAATTTGGTTAGTGAATGTAAGAGATTCACCGTCTAAGTAAAATACGTCGGCATAGCGCGAGCATAAAGTCTCTATGTTAGCTTTTTCCTCGGCGTTCATATGATCCGTTCTGAGGCGAGATATGACGTCGCGGGCACGTGACGTAAGCGCTCTCTGGGTGCGTGTGCACTCAACATTAAAAACTTGCGCTTGCGCTGGATGATCTAGCGAGAGTATAATGTCATTGGTTGTTGGATTACTGATTTCCAGTATTCCTCGGCTGTTATTTACAGTTGTAATGCACTCAGAAATTAGGCAGTTACATATTATTTGTTCTGGGATATGAACGTCACCGTCCGGAGCATTAATCGGAATTTTCACTATCTTAGAGGTACCTGCATGGATAATATCTTCATAGAGATTGACGTTACGGGAGTTGTACATGTGAATGGGATTGATTGCAAATTGAGTTGAGAGGGTTTGATCTTTGAGATCTATCTTCGCTTCCCATTTGCTAAGAAGATCTAGACCAATTAAACCATCGAAATAATTATGGAAGCGATAAATGAATAACTTCATTTCGTCTGGGCTATTAAATTCGGAAAAACACGGTAAAGTTATAGAATAATCATTACGGCTGGTTGCATGCACATTGGTGACTTCGAATGGATCGTAAGATAAAGGAAAGTTGTGAAAGTATTTCTCGACACATTCGGGACTGATAAAAGATTGATTAGCGCCTGTGTCTATTAATAACTTAAGTGGTGGATTTGCAATCTTAATAAAAGGTAATTGCCGTTGCGTTTGTAAATTCAACTCTATTTTAATTTGTCTGACTGGCGAACGGCTTGAAAATCCTGTTCAGTGGAATTGGATGCTTGCGGCTCGCTACCTGACTCTACTATGGAGTTATCAGTGGGCTCGTAATACTGAACCCTATAGTCATTGTCGTAAGAATAGTCATAAGTATTATAGTCGTATAAGTCGTTATAATATTCATTATCATAGTGATAGTCTGAGTAATACGGGTCATCGTAAGCGCATTCATTCATATTAACCTCGCGGGTTTTAAAATAATTATTTGGCGGGGGATTGCCAAATTTACGCCAATCGTGTCCAGATAAGGTTGGCGGTAAGATTTTGGGTACATAATGCTGTACGCCGCTCATTGGTTTTGGAGTATATTGTGGCGTATGAGGTTTAGGTGGCAATCTAAACATGTTACTCTGCGGATTATAGCCTGGCGGAAGAGCACTGAACATTTGTAAGGTGCGAGACATACGCGGGTTACTCTGTACATTTGCGGGCATACCAAACTTAAAAGATTGCGGTTGCATTGACGGGCGTAGCGGAGGCGGTGGCGGGTTAAATCGCTGCCCTGTTTGAATTGCATTATAATTATTAAAAGGTTTTGGGATTGAAAATCCTGTAGGTGGGGCATTTGGCACATTATAATTAGTAACTAATTTCGGCATGGAGAAACCTGTAGGTAGGGCAGGTGGTGTGCGTAAGGTTAATTGGTGTCTAGGCACGTCATTACGCTGCTGAAGGTATTGAATGTTCAATTCCTCCTGCACATACTCTAGAGCTTTCTCTATGGACTCCGGTCTCATGCACCGTATTCGAGAACCTAATGGTTCTTTTAGACCTCGTACGAAAGCTTGCATCGTAAGTTTTTTATACAGCGTTCGCTTGGCTTCGATAGTTGTACTTATAGTCTCGTGTAACGTGACGTAAGTCATAATAGTGCTGAAAAGGGTCTGGCAATGGTCATAGAATTCCTGTGGACTACTGTTACCTTGCGACGCTAATGAGAGGTCATTATATAAGGCCGTCTCATCTCTCTGGTCGGCAAAATTATTTATTAGAACATTCCTAATTCCTAACCAATCTTCAGGGATGCCATTTGAATTGATAATAGTAGCGGCAGGGCCTGTGATCTTATTAAGGATACCATTTAAGACACATAAGTTATTAAATTCACTATTGGCGTCATCTCTTAAATAATCAGCACATAACCTATCACATATTTTAATAAATCTAGTAAGAACATTGGCATTCCCGTCAAAATCCGGGACTAGGCGTAAGGCCTTGTGAATATTATCAGGATTAACTAGTGCCATTTCTTCAGAAATCGTTATTAATCTATTTAAATCTAAATGTTGCCTACGAGACTGCCTACTCGATGCAGACCCGCAGGATCCAGAACTTCTCGGATGGAAAATTGTGAACAAAAATTAGGAACTATAGAATAGGAAAGGACAAGCAACACGAGAACGATTCAAGTGTACTTACATGCACATATTCGGCTTTTCTTCGTGTATCGATTTCTGGATACCACCTCTGGCTGGTCTTCTGGTTCTGGATTCTCGATGCGCGACTTGATAGCCACACGGGCGGCTCGTACGGATATCTTCTAGATTGAAGCGCGAGACCGACCGCGAGAATCCTACCGACTGCGCCAATTACAGAATGTACAGCCGGAGGCTCGAAAAAAAATCAAATTAAATTTAAACTAATTTATTTAATAAAAGAATTACAATTAATAATTAAATCTAACACTAATTGACCCGGTCGATGTTAGATCCAAAGTGAGCCCAATGACGAGGACACGAGGCGCGGCGCCGTGGTCACGTTGCACTTGCACGAGCTGCGGCGTCAGCGTTTACTTGATGTTGCAATGTTTTATAGGAATTGCCTGTCAGCGATCCCCATAGTGGGCGAATGCGTAATTAGTATAAAACGGCAAACATGTCGACAAATAATATTTACTGCATGTTTATTATTTGAATAAAATAAATAAAAGGGGGAAAACTCCAAGAAATCCAATCATTACTCCAATCCATATTTAACAGGAATCAGAATATGAAACACGTTCAAACCGATAGGCGTCTCTTAACTTTGTCGCGATAAAACCCTTTGATGTGCGGCAATTTATAATAATAATAATAATAAAAAAAACTTCGCGTAAATCTTCGCGTTATCGCGATAGTGTAGCCATAGCATTACAGAATAGCATGGCTGCGCATCTTACACGAGCCAAATTACATTACTTTGTGGTATTCCTGATGTGAGTAAGGTTGCCATAGGCTATAAATTAAGGAAGCGTTATTTTGGGTCCACGGGGCTTTTTTTTATACAACTAGATGGCAAACAAGCTGACGGCCCACTTGATGATAAGTGGTTACCGTCGCCTGTAGAAACCTGCAATGACAATTAATTGTCTTTCAGTTTAAGCAACACGATAGTAGAAGGCAGTACATTGTGTTTTATAGGTCGGATGCACAAACGCTATGCTGCAACGCTAATGCGGGACTATGCATGCGGGATCTGAGGCATATACGGGATTGAATAAGACATCGTATGAAAAAAGCATGCATTGCCAGTGGACACACAGAAGACGAACTGCAGCGGAACATTCGTACTAAATGGGTAGTAGAGGCTTCACTAGCAATTATCAATACCTGCTCAGGCGTATTCCCTGAATGTAATATTTAAACGTGAGATGACACTTCTTGAATGTGAAATTGTTATGTAAAATAAATTCCGCCAACAAGCGTCGAAGCTGAGCGCTCGTTTTCACTTGCGCGCTTAGCTTCGGCATGAGCTAGAAAATGAATATCAAATTGTGCATGGCACCACACGCTATTTTTCTAGTCTATCTCTATACATTTTTCTAAATATCTAAATATTTCAAACACTTACTACAGGTAATATTAGGTATTAGGTACATATTTTAAAAAAAGATTATTATAAGCTATACATCGAATAAGTAATGCAATATTTGTAAAAAGGGAGGTATGGAATAAATGGCTTATTATTATACATCGAATAGATAACATTTTACTAGCAACCAGTCAGCAACAGAAGTGCAGTTGAATTGAAATTATTTAAATATTTTGAGATAACAGCCACTGTTATGGGCATAGTTATCACACAATCGCTATGGCATACGCAATGTCTGTAATGAATTGCTGTATCGCCGCAATTATAATATATGATATAATAATAATTCACGCACGGAGGTTTGACGTCTTCCAGCCCCCCAAACAAGCCGGTTTCCGTAAAGGAATCATACATTCGCTGTGGCGGATTATACAGAAGACCGAAGAGCAGTTATAACCGGTCACTGCCTGATGTTTGTGGACTATGAAATGGCCATTTATTCAACCGAATCGCATGGACCGTGTTTCAGTACATTCAGGGGTTCGGCCACATTTACTATAGGTGTATCGAGGTGATGATAAAATGGTTGTAGAGAAAGCTATTATAACGGTCCGTGTGATCAAAAACAGTGTTAAGTACAAAACCTATCTAGTAGGGTCAGATAGGGAGAATGTAATATCTCCGAAACGATTTACCCAAGCAAGAAAGATTTGAAAGGGAATTTTCCTATCACTCCTGACACTCTTGTTCTATAATGCTAATTTTATAAAAGTTACCTACACGTGAAAGTAGGCGATAAATAAAATAAATAAAATAATAATATTCAAAAGTAAGTAGTCTATTTGGAAATCGATGGGGGAGGCCTTTGTTCAGCAGTGGACATCATAGGCTGATATGATGATGATGATATGATGATGATGATTAAAAAGTAAGCATAAGACCTTTTGTTATGGATAATATACAGGGTGGTGACGACAATAAGTTAAAACATGGGCTATATTAGTTCATAGAAATATTTTGCAACTTTTTTTTTCTTTATTGTTTAAGGAGATTTGACCAAATATGATCAAGCCATATCCATAGGAGCACATAGGAATAATAATAATTATCTGTGAAGGCTGTCTTATTATCTACGCTTAAGGGCTAAATTAACAATTTTTTACAGAGTTTTAGCCTCCCTCGATAGTTGGAAAGCTACGATGCAATTACATACACCCACATGCAGATTTACGTTATTAATCACCTCAAACTGGTTTCGTTCCGCCTTATTTCGAACACACTCCACTATTACGTGGAACACATCTTCAACTACATTACAAAAATACAGTTTTTATTGGCAACTTTGCTCATAAGAAAAGCAAAATTTATTTTTATCAAGTCTTGCTTAGGGTGACCAGCACTGCCATCTGCCTTCGTTATAGAGAGCGTCCCTTTTACACCCTGTATTATTTCATTCAAATGTCATGAAATTATTAAATAAATAAGCTGTATTTGAAAGTTGCAAAAGATCTGTGTGAAAATATGAATAAACAACCTAGATTTTTTTATATATTAATGTTTCAAATTCCCAATAATCTGGAAAATTGATTCCTTTTTTTATGCACGCTGTGGCAACTTGTAAATAAGGCAATACTAACGCACGAATTAAACCGGATTTACATTTATCTGACGCTTTCTAACGTGACGCGTCAGAACGGAATCGGTTTCATATCATTACTATGGTTATTAGATATACATTAATCTGTCGTGACGTGTCGTCAGATACGGCCGATTAATGTAAATCTAACCGTATTTAAGATATGAAACCGATTCTGTTCTGACGCGTCACGTCAGAAGGCGTCAGATAAATGTAAATCCGGCTTTAGAATAACGTAGCATTATAATAGATAAAGTGAATGTTTTGTAAGTTGTGAAATGAAAAAAAAAGTTGCAAAATATTTCTATGAAGTAATATAGCCCACTTTGAATTTATTGCCGTTTTGTCGTCACCACCCTGTATAAAGGACAAATAATGTTAACAATACGTATTTAAATATTAGAAAAATCCTAAATAAACATATAAAAATCCATGACCTCGTACTCATCATACAAACATTTGCTCCTACCGAGATTCGTACCCGGGACCCCTGAAGGGGCACAGAGTCTGTACCGGCTGACCGAGTGGTCTGCCGGTCGGTTGTCAAATAAATCATTATTTTGGGTAGCAAAATTTTGCACTAATGTAATTTTTAGCCATTAGTCAAAATTAGGTACTTGACTATCAACTATGCAAAATCTTACCAACAATCTCTAAAAATTATAAATACCTACCTACTGTGAAACAAAATCTCAGAATGGGCGTTAGTTAACAATTGATCAAATATTGATAAGGCCGATGCAAAGAAACTGTTAGAACTTGAAAAATATTATGCGTTTGGTATATTATACATAAATATTTTAAGCTATGTATAAAATATGAATCGTGACGTTCCGACGCTAGTCGTTGTAAAAATTCTGGGGAGAACAGTCATGGATCGTATTAAATTCAAAGTAAACGGAGCTGAGTACTCAGGTTAGTTTGAATATAATAATAGTAATAATAAAAATGTATTCAATTAAGTGAAAAAAAATCATTCATTTGGAATTCGAACCACGAACGAATAATTAAACATTAACGCAAGTGAAATTGACATTCTATTCTCGATATTTTTTAAAAGAAATTGTTTTTTTATTATTTAACAATCTTTATTGATTGAAGAAGATTTGATCAAATATGATCAATATGATCATGTCATCTCACACAGGAATAGCCTGTATACGTCTCACTGCTGGACACAGGCCTTCCTACATGGGAGAAAAAAACGAGGAGCTTGAGCCATAACACCACCTCGCTGGCCCTGGATCCCGGGATTGACCATGGTGAAAGTTCCCTTGTCTTCGTAATCGTTTAGGTTTGCCTATTACTGCGCTTAAGGGCTAAATTAACAATTTTGTACAACATTTTAGCCTCCCTGGATAGAGGGAAAGCTAAGATGCTATTACATACCCGTATTATGTAGGAGCTAGGAGGCGTAATGGTTACGAAAACAATAAGCAACTTTGGTCATGGTCGATCCTGGGATGGGTCTATCAAAATTTATAATCTCGAGCTCCTCCGTGCTTCGGAAGGCACCTTAAGCCGTTGGTCCCGGTTGTAACTGTATTGGGCCAGCGTGGTGGTGTTATGGCCCAAACTCCTCATGTGTTTTTCCCATGTAGGAAACCCAGAGCCTAGAAGTGGGACGTATATAGGGTGATGATGATGATGTTGTCATGCAGGTTGACGTGTTTACTCAATTAAAATTGGTTTCTTTCCGCCTCATTACGAACACAAACATTACGAACTGTCAAGGCACACATTCCAGACATACTTAATGGGTTTTTAATTGTCATATGCTCTCGGGAGTCTATTACGTGATGCTACAAATCTAATTCTATCATTGTAGTGTTAGTATGCTGACTCTGCCTTACCTTAAGTAGAATTATTTAGAGTAGACTTATTTATACAAATGAAAAAACTTACTTTCGCATTTATAATACCTATTAGTTAGGATAAGGATTTTTACCAAATTATGAAAATATTGATTTGATCACATTTTAATGTTTCTATGCGTTTAAACGCCTACTTTATTGTAACAATTACAAATAAAGAAAGAAAACGATGAAATAATTATATGCTCCAGGCGGGAATCGAACCCGCGTCTCCTGATGTCCGGCCAAGTAAAACCGGTGCTGTCCGGTAATAAAGTATTGTTTCGGATCACTCGAGGTGTTAACTTCAATCATTATTTGTAATTGTTACAATATTGATTTGATTGATTTTGATTTTCATATCATTTTACTCATAGTCCTTACTATTGATGTCAGATTGGCCTTAATAATCACTCTTTTAACCAAATTATCGGCTTAATAAATATTTAACGTTTCCACCCTGCTTATACTTAGTTGGCAGCGATGTCAGCTCAGACGTGATGCTGCTGGACTACCTGCGCACGCGACTGGAGTTGCGCGGCACTAAGTTTATGTGCCGCGAGGGCGGCTGCGGCGCTTGCATCGTGGCAGCCAGCACTGGACCCGGCGAGACTCCGCGATCTGTCAATTCGGTGGGTTTTGGTGGAAAATGAAAGGTGTAGCAAAATAGTCATCGTGAAAATTTTCAGGAGTGATATTTGATATTTTTTTTTCAAAGAGAAAAAAATGTAATATCGAAAATTTATATTTCATATGCGAATACGACCGTACAACATCGGCAAGTAAGAGCGGTTTCGCACTACGACCGATCCGAAACCGATCAGAACCCGTAAAAATATGGTCCGTAGTAGCCGTAGAACTATGACTACGGTAATTTACGCACTAGATCCGATCTCCGCTCCTAAATTGCTTGGATTTGTATCGGAGACCGGAGTAGTCCGTAAGCAATATCCAAATTCGGTCCGAAGAGTTTTCTAGCCCAATATTTTCACGGGTTCGCTTCGGATTCGGATCGGACGTAGTGAGAAACCGCTCTAAGTGTAAAAAGACTTTGTTCAATGCAGCACGACCAATGGGATTTGTGCCACGGACGGTCGAGCGCGAGATCACGACTTTGTTCATGTAGATGTATTTGTTGTTGGGATATTCTGTTGTGTAAGTTGTTTCATGTATAAGAAAGAACAGTAGGAATTTAGGGGAGAGTGAGGTAATTTCGGACTCGAGGTTCTATTTCAGCCTTGAAATAAAGGTGGGTCCAACCCAAAGAATCCATACCTAGTGTCTGGCTTTGAGCATCCTTGTAATGATGATGTAAATGGCTTTGTCGGAAGTTACCGGCACCCTAAATTATCTTTTCCCCCATACTAGTGCAAACATGTTGAAGAATGTTTGCATATGGTTCATTTATGGTTTGAGGAAATATGATCATGTAGGTATCGAAGTTTCGGTCGCAACTTAATTGGCTTCCGATTCGCCGACGTACGGACTTACACGTTCTAACACTTCTTTACAATGTTCTATTCCTTCCTACCTCTCCATCCTACCTTAAAAAATGTTTTTCCCTTCGTTTCTCTTCTTTAGTTCGTCCTGTACCTACCGTTGTCGTCTGTACCTAATGTGTTGTGGGTCTTGTGATCTTGTCGCAGTTAGCGACTTGTCAAAATAATGGACTCTCGAAATTCAGTATGACACTTCACAGGACGATATTTTGAAAATAGTAAAAAATTTCTAGTTTGATGTATCGAGCCATTACTAGGTCAGCGATGGAAATCTGGCTCGAAGTGATCGATATGACCGTACAACAGACATCTAAAACGTAAAAAGCTTCTATAGGTACTATTTTACACTTGTTTATACATGTATTTGAATATTGTAATGGATTAAGTAAATAAAATATGTTTGAACATCAGGTACTATATTCAAGGTAAAATTATTTGTTTTAAAACAATGTTAGGGGCATTATTGACATACATATACTTTGATGAATTCTCGAAAATTCAATCATTTATTGCTTTCCTGTTGTATACAATGATGGTAACAGTGAATAGAGTCAAACATGAACCCTATAAGGGTACCGCAATATTCTTCCTAATTTCATACATTAATTAATTTTTAAAAGTCTAAAAATTAATAAGAATAAAAACAATAATTGAAATAATCTACTACAACATGTTAATATAATAAGTAGAATAATATTTGTTTAGTCAAATATACAGAGAAAGAATATATGTCACTAGTAAGTTAAAAGTTGGGGTGTAAGGGGTCCCGAACAATACCTCACGGGATCCAAGCCAACCTCACCTGCACGTAGTGCACCCTGCCGACCAACAGACGAGGCTCTGGCGCTCCCCACCAACCCGCACTGGGCCAGCGTGGTGGGAGATGGCCCAAAACCCCCCATGAATTTCTAGTTTCTACAACCCAAGGCCCCAAGTGCCCGGCGGTACCGGAAGCCGTGCCGGCGTTGACGGGCGTTGGCGAGGTGCCGGGACTAGGGGTGCTAAGAGTCCCCGGGTGGCGATGGCATTCCGTCATACGACCTTGGCCCTGGCGACGTATAACACACGCACACTGCGAACCGAGGAGAAGCTGCTAGAACTGGAGGAAGAATTGAGTAGGATTCGCTGGAGTATAGTGGGACTATCTGAAGTCCGACGATAGGGCGAGGACACGATGGTCCTTAAATCCGGCAACCTGCTCTATTTCCGGGAGGGCGAAGATCTGTCCCAAGGTGGTGTCGGGTTTCTAGTCCACAAGTCTCTCGTGAATAACGTTGTACAAATCGGGAGTGTGTCGAATAGGGTGGCGTACCTTATACTCAGAATCACCAAACGGTATTCGTTGAAGGTCATATAGGTTTACGCTCCGACCTCGACTCCCCCCGACGAGGAAGTGGAAGTAATGTATGAGGATATCTCTCGGGCAATACATACTTCCAATACTCACTACACTGTTGTCATGGGACTTCATGGGAGACTTCAACGCAAGGCTGGGCAAACGTGGCGATGATGAGTTGAAAGTGGGGCAATTTGGAGCTGGAATCCGAAACTACCGTGGTCAAATGCTAGCCGATTATATGGAGAGGGAGAGTCTCTTTATGATGAACTCCTTCTTCAGGAAACGGCTGCATCGAAAATGGACCTGGAAAAGTCCGGATGGCATAACAAAAAATGAGGTCGACTTCATCATGTCGACTAAGACTCGGATATTCAATGATGTCTCAGTGATTAATTCATTTAACACGGGGAGCGATCACCGGTTAAATGAATGGACTACCGACTGGTAAGAAGCACATTGAATCTGAATGTAAAATCCGAACGATATCGACTGATGAAGTCTACGCTCCGCCTTAATGCTATCCAGATCCAAAACCCCGAACGCTTTCAACTCAAACTGCAAAATCGCTTTCATTGCCTGGAGGACTGCAGAGATGTGGACACACAACGACAGGATCGTGGAAGCTGTCCTTACGGCGGGTTCAGGGCTTTTTAAACCCAGCCGTAACAAAAGAAGTAAGAAAATCTCTGAGCCAACATTAATATAATTATAATCAAAGATATCAACGTATGTTCCGAAAAAAACCTAAATGGTTGGTTTCGCGCAACACATCTCTCGGGGGCCTCGATCGCGCTAATTTACATTGTATTTACCAAAGCAAATGTGAAACGTTCCCTTGCGCACAATTTGTGTTGCGCGAAACCAACCATTTAGGTTTTTTTTTCGGAACATACGTTGATATCTTTGATTATAATTATATTACATATTAATTAAGTTCAAATAACATCAATTAATAAAATAGAAACTTTCTAAATTGAGTAAAATATCGATCGGTTTTTGACAGCACCTAGATACAAATACCTACGTTACTGTGGCATCTATCTAAAGGAACGTATTTTCCGCTGTCGGTCGCACGTTTTTGATTAAGTTAGTGCCTAAGCAACTTGTCAAAAATGTTTGTAGGACAGCGGAAAATACGTTCCCATAGATGGTTGCCATAGTAACGTCTTTGTATCTATGTGCTGTCAAAAACTGATCGATATATTTACTAAATTTAGAAAGTTTTTATTTTATCAATTTATGTAATTTGAACTTAATAAATATGTAATATAATTATAATCAAAGAAATCAATGTATGCTTCGAAAAAACAGCTAATTGGTGGCCGTTTATATGTTTCGCGCAACACAAATTGTGCGCAAGTCTTTAATTCGTGTGTATTGTCAGTGATGACTTACGGAACTGAGACGTGGCCGCTTACAATGGGCCTAATAAGAAGGCTCAATGTCACCCAAAGGGCAATGGAGAGGGCTATGCTCGGGGTTTCTCTGCGTGATCGAATCAGAAATGATGAGATCCGCAGGAGAACTAAGGTTACCGACATAGCCCGAAGAATTGCGAGCCTCAAGTGGCAGTGGGCAGGCCACATTGCAAGAAGGACTGACGGCCGTTGGGGCGGAAAGGTCCTCGAGTGGCGGCCGCGTACCGGGAGACGCAGCGTTGGTAGGCCTCCCACAAGGTGGACCGTCGATCTGGTGAGGGTCGCGGGAAGCCGATGGATGCGGACAGCGCAGAACCGATCGGTATGGAGATCTTTGGGGGAGGCCTATGCCCAGCAGTGGGCGACTCTCGGCTGAAATGATGATGAATGATGATGAGTTAAAAGTTCAAATTGTCAATTCATAATGTCAATTAATTTATCGCCGATCAGTAAATAAGTAATTTAATTTATTTTATGCATTGCTTACATTTTTTTATCGTTAAAAAACTTGTCAATATTGTAGTAACATTTAAGTATTTAGTAATTGTATTTTAATTGATTTAAGAAAATTCTGTCTTGCTTTTCTGATTTTAATTTGTCGGGTAATTTATTATAAATTTTAACTGCCATTACATTTGGGCTTGAGATGTGTATTTTTAATTTAGAAGTCGGTAATAAGAGGTAATATTCAGTTCTAGTTGGAAAACGTCTAGATAATTATTCTAAGTATCAAATATTCCGTTGTCCTGTATACAATTAAAATAACAGAAAAAATAACACATTCGTTTTTTTACTCAAGTGTCTGGTCTCCGTGATGTCTTGCCACAATTGGGAGATCACGACGGTAGAGAAAGTGGGGAATAAACTTGATGGCTACCACCCCATTCAGACGACATTAGCAGAGAACCATGGTACCCAGTGCGGATTTTGCACTCCTGGATGGGTCATGGCTATGTACAGGTAATTTTTTAAACAAAGATAACTAAGTAGATAGAAAACTTTTATTAATGGCTTCGATATAGTTATGGGCGCTTGTTAGGTCTTTATCAGGGCCACCATTCACTCACTGTGTAGCAAGAATGATGTGATGTAAACATTGTTATCAAGAAAAGGGAAATCCAAATAGACTTAAATAATATTAAAGAAGATTTTCAATTATTTTTCAGCTTGTTACAAAATAAAAAAGACTTAACAATGCTAGACATAGAAAAATCGTTTGGCAGTAACCTCTGCAGATGTACTGGGTACAGACCAATTCTTAAAGCTTTCAAAAAGTTTGCCAAGGATTCTCCAAAGTCAATAATTTCTGATATAGAAGACTTGGAGATTTGTAAGAAATCCAATAGGCCTTGTACTCGTACCTGTAGTGAGAGTGACTGGTGTTTTATATCAAGTGAAAGTTTGGAACAGGACGTTGTACTCAAAATAACTCTCAAAGATGGCAAGAAATGGTTTAAGGTGTACAAAGTATCTGATATATTCAGTATTTTGGGTGCAGAAGGCGACGACTCCTATATGTTAGTATCGGGAAACACTGCAAAAGGTAGCTACAATTACCGTGTTTAAATTATGAAATAAATATTAGTTTATAATAATTGCTTATCATTATTTCAGGCGTGAGTCCAATATCTGAGTATCCACGTATTTTAATAGACATAAGTAGTGTTGTGGAATTAAAAGGATATGTAATCGACCAAAATTTGGTGATCGGAGGCAACACAACTCTGTTGGATGCATTAGATATATTTCAAAATGTTTCACAGCAACAGAATTTCACTTACTTACAGAAATTTTATGATCACATTCAGTTAGTGGCTCACATTCCTGTCAGAAACGTGTGTATAATTTTTTTCAGTTATTATAACAGATTTTTGTAAGCTTAAGGATAATAGGTAATTTGTTAATAAGTAATAATAAAAATGTATCTAAACTGGAAAAATTTCACGTTCAGAGGCGGGGATCGAACCCGCGACCTTCCGCAATCCGGGCGACAGCTCTAACCATCTGAGCTACCCAGGACTTGGGATATCCCTGTAAAATTCTTCCAGTCTATCTGTATTTGCGTTATGAGCCTACGTCCACCCTACAATGTCGAAATGTTCTATTTCAAACATTTATAATAATGTTAAAATAAAAAATTAAGAATATTTGTTAATAAGTATTAATGAATTACCTATCATTATTAAATTCTAATGGTACCGTAAATTATTTAAGCAATGTTGTATATACCTATAATTGGTGCACATATCAGCATCATGATTTTATAAATGTTTTTTGTTGTATAACTACATATGTGTACTGTTGGTGTATCGAAAATAAATAAATAAAATAAAATAAATAAATTAAAATATCATTATGATGACACCTCATAAAAATGTATTATATTCACTAAAATAGAGATTTAGATTAATATTTTTGTTTAGCATACTTACTAAATAGATGATACTTGTATTGAATAATAATATCGACTTGTTACTATAGTGGTTGTATAAGTTGAGGAGCTCGGTGGCGTATTGGTTTGAGCGCTCTGGTTTCGAATACGAAAACAAAGCAACTTTCGCCATGGTCGACCCTGGGATGGGTCAACCAAAATTTATAATCTCCGTGCTTCGGAAGGCACGTTAAGCCGTTGGTCCCGGTTGTTACTACAACCGCTTTAACCCACCAACCCGCATTGGGCCAGCGTGTTGGTGTTATGGCCCAAACTCCTCATGTGTTTCTTCCATGCAGGAAGGCCTGTGCCCAGCAGTGGGACGTATATAGGCTGGTGATGATGATGATGATGACTATAGTGGTAGTAATAAAATTTGCGTTTATTTATATATTATTACTTTGCAGTTGGCGTCTATTGCAGGAAATCTGATGATTAAATATAAAAACAGAAACTTTGCATCTGATATTTTCCTACTGCTTACAACAGTTGGTGCGGAAATAACAATAAGTAAGATTCTATTCAAGATTTATTAAATAAATAAATGAATCCCAAAACTAATTAGCTTTCTGAAATTTCAGTGGATTCGCAAGGAACGAAACAAGTTGTATCGATGCAAGATTTTCTGAATACAGAGATGAGAAGTAAAATAATTTATAATATACTACTGCCGCCTTTGGGCTCTGATAGTAAATTTGTTTCATTTAAGGTATTTAAGTTCAAATACCTAAAAAGTATACCTGCGCTTATTTCCAATTATATTAAGGTTGCATATTACAAAAAATAATGGGAGCCTAAAAAAAGTATCTACATAATTTTGGATATTATAAGCAATAACCCTTTGATAACATTTATATATTGCAGATTATGCCACGTTCCCAAAGTGTGCCTGCGATTGTAAACGCTGGTTTCTTATTTAAGTTAAATTCTGATAACGTAGTGCAAGATTCGCGAATAGTGATTGGGGGTATATCACCATTATTTGTGAGAGCATCTGCAACTGAGAATTATTTAAAAGGAAAACAGCTGTACAATAACGAGACTTTACAAGGAGCTGTGAAAACATTATTTGGCGAAGTTGCGGTTGCGGACGAGAGTCCTCCAAATTTTTCTGCTGAGTATAGGAAACAATTAGCTTTGGCTTTGTTTTATAAGGTACTAAATCCAAAATCTAATTTTGTTTATTTTTTTATAATTAATAGCAAATTACATAAACGTTTGCCACGTTTGACACAAGCACACCTGGTCTTAAGTGATCATATGTGATGGTATTATCGTACGATGGTACATGTTTACCTAGAATATGTCTATTCACTCTAGTCTTGATAATTCTTATCACTAAGAAATAAGTATAAATTAAGAACATAAAAGCGTTACTTTAATTTTATGAATGTGTTAGGTCCATGTACCTGAAGTAAGGTACATAGTTCTAGTACCCAAGGACAAGGGTTGGCAACCGTAATATTTTTGTAACTTTTCATTACAAAGCTTGGCTAACTAAATTGTATAGAGTGCGTCAATGATTTAAGTTTATTGATGCTACCTATGTTATAAGAATCTATGTAGCCATAATCAGCAAGACTGATAAAAGTATAAAACGAAAGTAAATATTGAAAACTTATGACATATTTTTTACATCATGTTCGTTATTTTAGGGTCTTTTGACATTGTGTCCTCAAGATAAACTGGGTGATCGTTATCGTTCTGGAGTGAAACGACTTCATGAATCACGGCCAGTATCACAAGCAAGTCAAGAATTCGGGACCGACCCTACTGTATATCCCTTGAATCAGCCTATACAGAAAGTGGAAGCATTGGTAAAAACATTTTGTTTTGTTTCATGTTTAACTAGAAACAAACAACGTGAAATGTTACACATATAATTATTTACCCTTAGTTCAAAGATTTTATTCTTAAAATTTTGCACGTGATTCCGTAGATTCAATGTAGCGGAGAAACAAAGTACACTGATGATGTACCATCCTTACCAAATGAAGTATTTTCAGTTCTGGTTTTAAGCACCGTTGCTCAAGGAGACATTGATTCAATAGATCCCAGTGAAGCATTAGTAAGTTGTAAAGATGGTTTTGCTTGCTTATTCAATTTACAAACTTTTTGTAATTGATATTGTTTTTTTTTTCTTCAGAAACTACCAGGTGTTATAGCATTTTATTCTGCAAAAGATATTCCAGGCAAAAATTCATTCATCATGTTAGGATATATAGTATTTATTGACGATGAGGAAGTTTTCTGCAGTAAAAAAGTTAAATATTACAATCAGCCGCTGGGTCTTATTGTGGCTGATACAACACCTATAGCCGAAAGAGCTGCTAAATTGGTTAAAGTTACGTATAGCAATGTTGTAAGACCTGCACTTGATATCAAAGATACTAAGCTTGATAGCTCGAGGACAAAATTATTTCTGCCCATTCCAGCAATAGGCAGAGGACTATTCGTAGATAAAGTTTTCAAGAACAACTACACAATATATGGGCAGAGTCACTGTCCTATGGAGACAATAATGTGTGCTGTTCGTCCTTCAGAGCAAGGTCTTGAAGTATATACTACGACGCAATGGCTGGACAGCGTACGATACACTGTGGCACGTGCATTAAAAATAGATGAAAACAGGTGGGTTGGATGCTAGTTATAATATGCAAAGCTTTCAATGTGAAATAAAATTCTACATGCTTAAGTTTGGTTTCCAGGGTGGACGTATATGTGAATCGCCTTGGTGGTGGTTTCGGTCTTAAGATCACACGTTCCAGTTTGGCTGCGGTTGCATGCAGCCTCGCTGCGATAAAGCTTAATCGGCCATGTCGTCTCATTCAGTCTATGGCCAGTACAACAAGAGCCTTAGGAAAAAGGTTGCCATGTTCTACGGATGTTGAGGTAATTTTTTGTGCCTTTGTATATGAAAAAAATATATAATGAAAAGTTGGCAAACAAGCCCACCACATGATATCCGCTGTCTGTAAAAACTGGCAATACTAAGAACTATCATAAGTCTATATAAGCACGTTTATAAAATTGATTATCTTTTTGCCCTAATTTTTCAGGTCAGTATTGATAAGAAAGGTTTGGTACAGTATATGAAATATGACCTCTACGTGGACAATGGTTATATAGTCAGTGAAATAGTCTGTCTCTTGGGTTTGGACGTCCATAATAACTGCTATAAAAGATTATGGTGGGATCACAAATGCTATAATGTAACTACAGACAATGCCAGGAACGCATATTGTAGAGCACCATGTAAGAAAATATTTATTTTAACAATTATGAAGGTTAGGAGATTTCTTATATTATGATTAAAATTGGAATATTTTTCATTTCAAATTGTATCGGGATCATGCAACTTTTTACCACCTCTGTGTTCTAGTAATTGAGACCACCTACCTCAAATCTAGAGGTCCGGGGCTCAATTCCCACGGGGGCAGATATTTTATGCTCGGTGTGGTAGGTGGTAGGGCTTTTCTAAATCCGTCTGGCCAGCCACCACCATCTTATCTAAGTCTGCCGCCATAACGATAATGTTAAAAGCATTGTTGTGTTGCGACAGTTGGAAGTAAGATAGTCGGTTCCTTGGTGGTTGAGAAATTCGGGTGTGGTTCGCCCTTTTTTATTCTCAACAGGGTACCTCTTGGCCTGAGATACGGAGAGCTACCCTATGAAGAATAAAAAAAGATTCGCTTAAGAATATAATTCGATTATCGAAAAAGGCGATGCCCTATAAGTAAATAATTAAGTGAAGTATTTATTTGTTAGAATAAAATTAGTTCATTTGTAGAACGACTAAATGACTGATTATTACAAATAATTCAGTTATCCGCTTATTTAAAAGTTCCGACTTGATCGGCAGGCGTGTGCACTTTACTCGTACAATCGAACAGTAATTTTGAGTTTTTATTTATTGCAGCTTCTTTGGAAAACATAGCTATGGCTGAAACTATCCGACTTGATCGGCAGGCGTGTGCACTTTACTCGTACAATCGAACAGTAATTTTGAGTTTTTATTTATTGCAGCTTCTTTGGAAAACATAGCTATGGCTGAAACTATAATGGAACAGATTTCATATGAACAGTCATTAGACCCCTACGATGTTCGTATGACGAATTTAGACGAATTGCTACATAGTGACATAAAAGAGTTAGGACAGACTGTTAAAACTAAAGGCCAATACACTGATAGAAGAGCAGCGGTAGATAAATTTAACTCTGAGAATAGATGGAAGAAACGCGGTCTTCGCTGGGCTTTCATGAGGTACACGCCTTTATCTCCATCTGCATTTGAAGTGAATATGAGTATTTGCCATGGTGATGGTTCCGTTATTATCAATCACGCTGGAGTTGAAATGGGTCAAGGAATCAATACGAAAGCGATACAGATAGCTGCATACTATTTAAAAATTCCTATTGATAAAATAAAGATTAAAGGAACTAATACCATCACAGCTCCAAACAGCCTACTGACTGGTAGTAGTATTACTTCACAGAGCATTGGTATGGGTGTTGAGAAATGTTGTAAGGAACTCCTGCTGAGATTAGCCCCAATTAGAATTCTATTGATTAATCCGTCTTGGGAAACTCTGATAAAAACGGCTTTTGACATGAAAATTGAACTGCAAGTTCGTACTTTTGTGAATGATATTCTTTCTCCGGTATTCTATGTTTATGGTGTCACTTTAGCTGAAGTAGAAGTAGATATACTAACAGGAGAATCCGAAGTTGTGAGAGTGGATTTGTTAGAAGATGTTGGGCGGAGTGTGAGTCCCCAAATAGATGTCGGTCAGGTAATAATATTCCTAAATTATCCCATATTTTAGAAGCCCTACGTAAGGTCTACACTTTTCTCTGCAATTGGCATTGAAGAGTTAATCTGTCCAGTTGATTGAACATGTTCTCTCTCAGACTAGGTAGACGAGATTCGTTTTATATTTTCTTTCAAGTTTTTGTTTTAGGTCGAAGGTGGGTTTATAATGGGAATGGGTTACTGGACCAGTGAAAGGCTGGTCTATGACAAGAATTCAGGAGAGTTACTCACAGACAGGACATGGGACTACCATCTTCCGCAAGCTAAGGATATTCCGCAGGACTTTAGAGTCTACTTCAGGGAGAAGTCCTACAGTTCGGAAATTGTCCTTGGTGCTAAAGGTAAAGTTTGACTTGAAGTTGCTGTATAAAGTGCAGTTTTAGATTTTCAAAGTCATGTATTTAACTGAGCATCATACTCACAACTCACCTAACCAACAAAAATACTTATTAGGCATCATTTAAACCTAATTTGATGCGAGACCGAGGTGATGAGATGTTACAAACATCTCATCAACACAAAATGAGCGCCTCCATGTCTGTCCATGTAAAGAATCAGTATGTGAAACCTAGTATCCAACTGCAGAGAGGGGTAAGACGGGGACATGTAATATTCTCGAAACTGTTTACTTACCGCTGCGTTGGAAGACGTTTTAAAACTACTGGACTAGACAGGACTCGGCATCAACATCAACGGCGAGTACATCACTCATCTTCGATTTGCCGATGATATAGTAGTCATGGCAGAATATCTGGAGCAATTGAGCATAAAGCTCCTTGACCTAGACATAACTTCCCGACAGGTGTGTCATTAAATTGACCATTTAATGCTTTAAAATATTACGTTGTCTCCAGTCATCGAAAACAGAGTTTTCTTTTGTTTTCAAAAGCCTACAGTTTAAAGTTATGCAGGGAATTTTGGAATGATATATTTAAATCACAACAAACAATATTATTTATTATAGTTCTTAAAATAAATATAGGATTAAATCATTATTCAATAAAGTAGCCGCAGGAAATAATTAATACATAACAATGTAAGCTCTTTTGCAGATGTAATAGGTAATTAGGGCCTTGTCATGAGCTTTCAAATTTATCGGACAGTCACGAACAATGAAATTTCAATAAATTCATTATGTAACTTTTCTAAACTTTCATTATGTACAAACATATATATTGTGTTTCTTCCTTGTATATCTTGCACTCTTTCTGCATTCTCCTTCTTCGTAATATTTATATCACCTTAGGTTGCCTGGAAGAAAATGCTTTATAGCAATAAACTTAATTGTACTGCTTTGTGTTTAATACTTTGTATTGTTTCATTTGTATCTTGTGTGTAATAAAGAATATTTATTTTAAACCTATTTCTCGCTGTTTGTGAGTCTTACAGTTACTAATAGCGAGAATTAAAAAGGTACCTACATGTTATTGCTCGTGAATGTACTTCTAAATTTGATTAATTGAAAAACCGGGCCAAACTACGCTAATGTGCTCGTGCATGTTTAAGAGACTGGTCACATTGTACGCATGTATCCCCAAATAGTATCTATGCTATGTCAGTGCGATAGAGTGCTAAATTGCTTAAATTGAATAAGAGACAAAATGTATGTAAGTACTAATAGTGATTCTGATTACCTTTAGTGCCGGATTATCACTTTTGTACAATTTGGTTCAATGACTTCATTACTTTCTAGTAACTGGTGAACCTGCTACGTGTATGGCAATTTGTATACCATTTGCCTTGAGAGAAGCAGTGTCTTCTGCAAGAAAAGATGCCGGTATACCGACGACACAATGGTTTAAAATAGGTGAGGTTCTTAGTACGTGTTTGTAACTTATGTTGTAACATAAGTTACGAACACGCCAACTTACTAAGTTTCAATCGAATTGAAACGAAAACGTTCGTCATCGTGACAACTGCCCGTATGTAGAGTCGTATTTACGCCCATATGTAGAGTCGTATAGGCCCGTAAGTAGGGTCTTATAGGCCCGTATGTAGGGTCGTATAGGCCCGTATGTAGGGTCATCTGGGTAGGTAGCACCTCTTTTCATAATTCAGCCGTGAAACAGTTCGCTGTGTTTCGGATTGAAGGGAAAAGTAGCTGGTGTACTTACTGAGCATGGATGGCATTATGTTGTTATAGCAGGTGTCTATAGGCGTCGGTAACCGCTTTCCACCCGGTGGGCCGACGGCTTATTTGTCATCAAGTTGTATAAAAAAAAACTGCCAATTCTTATGGAACTATGACGATGGTATGGAAACGGCAGCAGCGCGTCTGTTGTGAGTAATTGGAAACCACTTTTTTACATGGATCTGAGGTATTTTTATTTGGACAACAAGTGTTTTTTTTGTTTAGTAACCAAACAAGAATAAATCACTATAATAAAAATACCTGCGCAATAGGGGTTAATTTTGACTGCCATCGTAAAAGGACTGTTTCCTCTTGGATTTGACATCTTAACGCAATAGCGATCGAAGCGTTTCGATTCCTTTAGAACACAGTAGGAGTACCTTGGTACTGACCCCCTATTCTTCTTAAATCGGGTTTGTTCGAACACTTAAAACTCTAGAACGGCTAGACCGATTTTCATGGATTTCCATTTGTTGTATTTGTCTCTGTCCCGGATAGCAGAATAACTATTAGGTACCTACTAAAAACATTAGAAAATTGACGAATAATAGAATAAAATAAAAAACGTTTCTCCTGGTTTTCAAACTTTTAATGTTCACCCCGTCGATATGGTAAACTCTTCCCTCATATCTAAGAATAAAGGTTTCGAATCGACAAGATATAAGTAAGTATTCACAATATTTGGATAGCGGCGTATATTAGATTTAAAAAATGTAGAATAATATAAGTAATGAAAAAGGATTGACATATTTATTGGTTGGCAAATATTAATGCGTGCGTTCAGTAATTTATTCTGTATAAACTAAGGAAAATATGATCAAGCTACACAAATATAGAACAAATGATTTAATTAAAAAAAATTCAAATCGATTGGTCTCACTTAATTATTCCAGATTATTCTGTCAATCCAGTCAAGAGTCAGTAGGTATATTATATTTGCCTCTACCAGTTTGTTGTCGTCGCCGTCTGGTTGGATCAGCCGCTTATCTAGACGGCTAGCCCGTTGATTAAACGCCGGCATCCCATTGAATGTCTAGCCCGATAGTTAATTGAACTAGACTCACTTAACGTTTAACAACTTATCGTATTGAATGGATCGTCTTGTACTGAAAAGTTTTGGTTTAATTGGTAGGTTCAAGGTTATTTTTTGTGACCACTTATAACCGACATCGTTTTGGTTCTAAGTGGTCATAAAAAATAACCTTAAACCTACCAATCACTCAAACAGTCACACAAAAGCTCTTCGAATTAAATGCCTGCCTAGGGGAAGGGAGGGCAGGATGGTTCACTTAACTTAGAATAATAATAAAAAATACATTGCGGTAGAATACAAGGTATCGTTTATTTTCTCAAAATCAACTATCATTAAACTTTCATAATAATCAAACAGATAACTTTAATTTTTATCACAAGCGTAACAAGAGATCAATATTTAAAATTTTTGTTTTGATTCATCTTACCCTATACTATCGGGCAAGATGAATCTAGCGATCTATATAACAGATAAAACCTAAAAATTTTATGATAATATTGTTGGTAAAATGTTTCAATACACTTTTATTTACATTAGTTAGGGAAATTAAAACAATTTCCTCCTAGGAATCCTGAAATAGGAAACTAAAAACGTACCGTAGCAAAATATTATAGTGGCGAGTACTCTTTTCGTTTTTTTGCACTGACGCGCGTAAACCTCCACTTGCAGTTCAAGTTGTCCTGATTTGCGAACCCCCGCCTCACTGCGCGTACGCACACCTTAAGTAGGTGTTTGTACCAAGCCGATAGAACAAAATATTAGAAAAATTCATGTTGCCCGCTATATTCATCTTGCCCTCCCTTCCCCTATATAGGCGTTCAATGGAATGGCTAATTTAAACCAGACGGCTGAAATGACGTTCAGCCATCTAGTTAATCGTTGCGCTCAATTACTTGGCTAGTTTTACTTCAGCCGTTTGATTTGCCGGCATTCAATCAACGGGCTAGCCTTTCAGTTAAGCGGCTGATTTAACCAGACGGCTGCGACATATACGTCTCTAGCGCGTCTTTGTTCCCAACTGTCGGAAAAGTTTCGAATACCGGAATATCTTTACCTGCCACTTTTTGTCGTGCTCCGGGTAAAAACAAGATGGGCCGTGACTTTTCGAATCGAATCCGTGATTTGACAGCTTCTGAATAATGGAGCCGGTGTCACTTTAGATTAAGAATGACATAAAACATGCACAAAAGCAGCCTGTGACTTGCCTTTTGTTTTATACTTGCTGCAATAAAGTCTAATAAATAATAATAATACCTCCGCCATCTGTTATGGCCGCCTCGACTCAGCACGTGCTTCTCCCATTTTCTCAAAATGTATCTAATTAAAAATTTTCCTTAACAGATGGTCCATATACAACTGAACAATTATGTATGTCGGCGGCAACGAAGATTGAAGATTTCAAATTGTACTAATGACCAAGTGAAACAGAATACGGTGATAACTATTAAAACTCGATGCTTCTTTTTTTTATTTCCAATAAAGTCTAATAAGGTGTAAATCTACATGTATTGTTTCATCCTTTTCCGTGAACGTCAAAATGACGGGACCCCACCAGGTTTTTCGAATACCAAGTGTTTAGGATATAATACACTATTTCTACTATTTCATACTTTTATAGAAAAATTCTACACTCATAAAATATCAAGAAATTCTTCAAAGAAAGTGGTCCCGCTATTTTGACATCAAAATGGCGGGACCACTATTCAGTTATTGAAAAACACATGGCGTGATATTAAACTGAACACATCAAATTCTAATACGATATAGTACGACTACGTTTGGATCGATAATATAATTTTAAAACTATTATTTCAATTAAAAAGTGATGAATATATTTACATCAGAAAAACGCCTGACTAAAATGTATCAGTTTAAGCCTAATATCATTTGATTGCTCCTACAATTTGTGAAGGCGTTTACAACGTTTATGCCGCATATTTTTTTAAAAATATTTTATTCAATTTACTTTACAAAGGCTACTACTTGAGCTTGAAAACAGTTTAAATATACTTATTTAGGTATTACTTACTATTAAACATGCATTTCTTACAATAAACATATCGAGCTGGGTGTGTTTTGCGGGATTTGGTGGTGTCGGTCAAGATTTTTTAAGACAATAATTAAAAATTGTGTCGGAGCGAACTTTGTGTTATAAAAGTGGTGTAGTTTTATAAACAAAGTGTTTGTGTTGTTATTAGAACAAAAGTAATTATGGTGTGAAATACAATAAGAATTTTTTGTGGTTATCCACCTCATCAAGTAGCATCACATGGAGACTGTCATCATATATTTCGCGTCAAGTACTCCCAAGATGCATTAAAATGTGTTACGCCAGCATTTCAATGCAATAAATGAAGAAATAGAAAAATACTAAAGACATGGCTGTATGGGCATTATTGCTCTTTGCCTTCCCATTACAGGGAGAATGAATTTAAAAAAAGAATATCGAGCTTTAGCGCGGCCACACACCTACAGGTTCCAGCGTGCTGCCTAGAAAGGATCATAAAACCGTCATGAACCGTCACGATGAGTACGAGCATTTGTTCACGAGTCATGGATGTTTACGTATGTTTATTTAGTATATTTCTAATATTTATATACTTATTATTATCAATATTTCTCCATTATCTAGTGTCCATAACACAAGCCCTTAATGATGTTTACTTTGGGTTAGATCATAGGTGTGAGTGTATGAATATTATTATTTTACAGACATTCTGTGAAAATTAAAAAACTCTGGGTATTTTCTTAATTTATCTCGATTGGTGTAGAATTGGCATTCTTGTAGCCTGAATAAATTAAATAGATGAACCCAATACGTTGTACGTTCAAATAATATAAAGTTAGACTAGTACCTCTCTCGGCAAGCGCTAGAGAACCACTGAGCGCCAAATAAGAATGGCCGGCAACCGGTGTGTGTGTGACGATGTGCCCGGTTTTATGATCCTTTCTAGGCAGCACGCCGGAACCTGTAGGTGTGTGGCCGCGCTAAAGCCTAATATGTTTTTTTTTAATTCATTCTCCCTGTAATGGGAAGGCAAAGAGCACTAATGCCCATACAGCCATGTCTTTAGAATTTTTTTATTTCTTCATTTATTGCATTAAAATGCTGGCGTAACACATTTTAATGTATCTTGGGAGTACTTGACGCGAAATATATGATGACAGTCTCCATGTGATGCTACTTGATGAGGTGGAGAACCACAAAAAAATCTTATTGTATTTCACACTATAATTACTTTTGTTTTAATAACAACACAAACACTTTGTTTATAAAACTACACCACTTTTATAACACTAATTTCGCTCCGACACAATTTTTAATTATTGTAATAAAAATCTTGACCGACACCACCAAATCCCGCAAAACACACCCAGCTCGATATGTTTATTGTAAGAAATGCATGTTTAATAGTAAGTAATACCTAAATAAGTATATTTAAACTGTTTTCAAGCTCAAGTAGTAGCCTTTGTAAATTAAATTGAATAAAATATTTTTTAAAAAATATGCGGCCTAAACGTTATAAACGCCTTCACAAATTGTAGGAGCAATCAAATGATATTAGGCTTAAACTGATATATTTTATTCAGGCGTTTTTCTGATGTAAATATATTCATCACTTTTTAATTGAAATAATAGTTTTAAAATTATATTATCGATCCAAACGTAGTCGTACTATATCGTATTAGAATTTGATGTGTTCAGTTTAATATCACGCCATGTGTTTTTCAATAACTGAATAGTGGTCCCGCCATTTTGATGTCAAAATAGCGGGACCACTTTCTTTGAAGAATTTCTTGATATTTTGTGAGTGTAGAATTTTTCTTTAAAAGTATGAAATAGTAGAAATAGTGTATTATATCCTAAACACTTGGTATTCGAAAAACCTGGTGGGGTCCCGTCATTTTGACGTTCACCCTTTTCCCGCCCAGGAACGCAAAGAGTTTTCAATCGAATTGACCACTTGAGCAGCCGTAGCCGGCTGTCATTGTCATGTCATTTCGTTTCTTGTACTCCTGTCTACTAAACCAAAGGTCCCAAGTTTGAATCCCGGTAGGGTTAGAGTATGTTTGTATGATGAGCACGAACAGTATTTTTTTCACGAGTCGTGGATGCGATTGTATGTTTATTTATGTAGTACCTCAATAGGTACTAATCCAAAGAATATAGATTATATCTAACATTTATGTAGCTAGATATTATTACCTATAGGTAATTATTGTAAGTGCCGAGTAAGAATATCATTATTAAAATGATAAAGATCGTCTTGCAACATCTTGGTGCAAGAACAGCCAGCTATTTTCGCCTACCTACTAATTTCTTCACCGCTTTCTTTCCTTTTCCAAACGTTTTTATAGCAACGTTTATCTCACCACTCAATTAAACACCTCTAATGATCCGAGAGAATATTTTTACAAATATTTTTAAACTTAATTTAGGTTTGAAAGATACTAAGAAAAATATGTAAACCATCTGAGCCCTATGAAATTAATTGAGTTGTACCCGAGTCCTTGGTGGCTTAGATGGTTAGAGCAGTCACCCCAATTTGTGAAAAGTCAAGGGTTTGATTTCGTCCCAGGACATGATTGTCTCTATTTTAGACATTTTTCTGATGAATACTAGTTATTCATGATATCATGAGTCACGGTTTTGTAGAGGTATTTAATAGGTTGGGGAAAAAATTTCGTCGCATTTTTTCAAAACATTTTTAATATAGTTTATTATATTCAAGTAAAGTATGTAGGTACCATTTTGTTCGATAACTTTTTGCCATCTTATAGGTAAGGACATGATCCCATTGCTATAAAAATTTTGGGGGTTCTGATCAAAATAACGAGAAAAGTGGTTTTGGCAGTCCTCTCGTGATGTTAACCTGACACTGCCTAGAGAATTCTGAAGAAAGCGAAACAGGTGGAAATCTGAAGGTGCAAGGTCAGGACTATACGGCGGATGCTTTAACACCTCCCAGCCAAACTCTCTTAATTTTTGCTAAGTGGCTAAAGATGTGTCAGGTCTAGCGTTATCATGATGAAAAACCACACCTCTTCTGTTGATTAATTCCGGCCGTTTTCTCTCAACTTCTTGCTTTAATCTCATCAGTTGTTCGCAGTAGACTTCAGAATCGATGGTTCTGCCTGGTAGTAACAGCTCATAATGAATAATGCCCTTCCAATCCCACCACACACACAGCATCACCTTGTTGCGAGTTAACCTGGGTTTCGCCACAGTCTGTGAAGCCTGACCGGCCTTTGACCACGACCTTTTTCGCACGTTCTTGTCGTACGTGATCCACTTATCATCATTAGTTATCAGCTTCTTTAAAAATGGTTCGGTTTCATTACGTCGTAATAAAGAATCACAAATGAGTACACGGTTCATTAGGTTTAGGAAATAATATCGAGACTAATTTGTGTACCCATTTTTTTAAATGCGCCAAAACTATTTTGTTGTCAATTCCCAGTTCTTCAGCTAAGTCGTAACTACTGATATGCCGATCTTGCTCCAGTTTTTCAAAAATGGCATCAATTTTATCCGTAATAGGGCCGGACCAGAGCGACGTGCATCTTTGACATCAAAATTTCCGGATTGAAAACGCTTCAACAAAATTTGTGCTACTCTCACAGACACTGCACTAGGTCCATAAACATCGCAAATTTTCTTCGCGGCTTGCGTTGCATTTTTATCTCTTTTGTAGTAAAATTTTAAAATGTATCGATATTCTTCATTAGATTCACTCATCTTGACAGTACGAAAAACGAATGAAAAACACACATTTTCCTAATTTGAATTTGGAAATATCTTTTTTAAAATCTAAACTTTTAATGATACCAAAACCAGCCAGATACAAATAGTACAGCCAAAGAGATTTTATTACAAGTTCAAACATACTATAATGCGAAAAGACTTTTTCCCCAACCTAGGTAATATTTAGGTGAGTATTAATTAGGTAGGTGGTATATAATAACATATTCAGGGCTATGTTCAGACTTCCACGTTATTGCAGTGCGTCTGGTATGTTCGCAGATGCGAGCACCAATGACTTTTATGCTATTATGCGTAGAAGTGTAGCATCATTGGTTCGTTCGGGTGCGGGGTAGTCTCAACGGAGTCCTGGGCCTCGATCGCGCTAATTTACATTGTATTTACCAAAGCAAATGTGAAACGTTCCCTTGCGCACAATTTGTGTTGCGCGAAACATATAAACGGCCACCAATTAGCTGTTTTTTCGAAGCATACATTGATTTCTTTGATTATAATTATATTACATATTTATTAAGTTCAAATAACATAAATTAATAAAATAAAAACTTTCTAAATTTAGTAAATATATCGATCAATTTTTGACAGCACCTAGATACAAAGACGTTACTATGGCAACCATCTGTGGGAACGTATTTTCCGATGTCCTACAAACATTTTTGACAAGTTGCTTAGGCACTAACTTAATCAAAAACGTGCGACCGACAGCGGAAAATACGTTCCTTTAGATGGTTGCCATAGTAACGTATTTGTATCTAGGTGCTGTCAAAAACCGATCGATATTTTACTCAATTTAGAAAGTTTTTATTTTATTAATTGATGTTATTTGAACTTAATTAATATGTAATATAATTATAATCAAAGATATCAACGTATGTTCCGAAAAAAAACTCAATTGGTTGGTTTCGCGCAACACAAATTGTGCGCATGGGAACGTATCACATTTGCTTTGGTAAATACAATGTAAATTAGCGCGATCGAGGCCCTGAGTATGATAGGAGATAGGATTGACTCTGCTCTGCTTGGTCGGTTCATCAATCTCCATGTTTTGGTGAGGAGGCCAATTAGGGGAGTGTAGTTTGTAAGTTTTAAATAAGAATTACTAATCATAGATTAAGAATAATTTTGTTACTAACAACTATGAGGCATACACCTTGAAATAAATGATTTTATTTTATTTTATTTATTTATTTATATTAATAGGTGTATTATCATTTATTAGAAATATACATTTCTAATGAATGATAACATACTTAGTAATTTAAATATAATAAAACTAGAAAAAAAATACTCGTTTCGGATGTTGAAATAGAATATTTCGACATTGTAGGGTGGACGTTAGCTCATAAACGCAAATACAGATAGACTAGAAGAATTTCACAGGGATATACCAAGTCCTGGGTGGCTCAGTGGTCAGAGCAGTCGCCCGGATTGCGAAAGGTCGCGTGTTCGATTCCTGCCTCAGGACGTGAAATTTTTCTAGTTTTATTATATTTTAATTACTAAGTAATTTTTCAAACATTTATAATAATGTTAAAATCAAAAATTAAGAATTAATGATAATATATTAATATTACTACGAGGAGGCGGTGGCGCTTTTGTTTTGATTAGAAAAACACAGCAACTTTTGCCATGTTCAATCCCGGATGGGTTAATCGAAATTTGTAATCTCTTGCTGTTGGTCCCGGTTGTTATATTAGTCCGGTACGGCTAGGCGATTTTGAGGTGCTAAGTTCCAAAAATTCTAAAGTTTCTGAATTTTTGCAAGAGGATACACTTCTACCTAAAAAGCTTATATTTAATTTTTGTGTCAAATCTTGCTATTGCATTTTCAGTAATTCAATATTTTGTGACCTAAATGTTAAAATATGAATAAAACTGCCAAAAATAATTTAATGTGTCAAATTATAGTAATATTGTGTGTAAAATAGCCTAGGCTGTGTGCAAACTAAGTGTGTGTCGTTTTAGTCCAGTGCAAATTGACAGGGGGCCCAATATATGTTAAAAGTGTCAAAAAAATATTATAGTTTATAAAACAAATACAACCTAACTCAGGGCACCTAATTATGACCCTGACATGATTTTGTGCCAAACTAAGCCATGGGTTATAAAGATATTTAATTATTTAGCTTTTCCAAGCCATAGCGGCTGTAAAAAAATATTAAAGTTATTAGAGTTTACACATTTAATATCATAAAAGCATAAAATATCTGCTATTAAATTTTGTGTCACTTTAATTCATGATATACTTAAAAAACATATTTAATTCCCTACATAAATATTAGTTCGCTCGCGCGTTGTGTACTGCACGGAGCATTTACACACATTTGCAAAGAGTAGCAAGTAGGAACAGTCAACCGAAGGTCACGTTAACACAAACGCCAGAATTAAGCCAAACGTTTTTGTACTTTAATCCGATTACATTTAGGTTGAAAATTGATTGGTTTTTTTTTTCATATTACGGTTAGCTGACCTGCTGTTGTTTTGTACAATGGACAGCACATCAAGCGTAACAGTATGACCTTGAGCTTGCCCTTACTGCGTTCGTAATAGAGGTGGCTTTCGTATTGCAACTGTTACACTTGATGTGCTGTCGTGTGTACATATAAGTAAGTGTCGTGTGTATAATGTATAAAGTAATTATACATAAAAAATATACCTACTTATAATACGAAATTGTTATGTTCTGTACACTTATTACTGTCACCACAAGGATTGATAAATTTATACTTATATGTACACACGACAGCACATCAAATGTAACATTATTAATGGTAAGATCGGATAATCCGAAATAATTTCATATCCGTTTTAAAGCCGTACATAATTAAAAATTTAAGAGCATACTTTATTTGATAAATAAAACAAGTGCGGGTACCGCATGTTGTGAGAGAAATTATATAATAATATATATAGGTAACCTTTTTTTTTTACCGGAGGCAAAGACTAGTGCTTAGAAATATGGACATCCCATTTCTCTGAAGCTGATTGTACAATTCTAGAGATAGTACACTTATTAATAGACATACTTATTAGTAATAAAACAATTATATCTCTAAAATCTTATTTTAAAAAAATTACCGTGCGGCGCCCTATTTCCTCCCGTGGGTTTCGTAAGAGGCGACTAAGGGATCTCTGAGCTATCAACTGCTCCACTGGTGGTAGGGTGTGAAAACCCTGGTTAGTGACCACCGTACGGAAGGCGCAAAACCCACCAAGTGACCACATGTGGCCGCGTTCCGGGAACAGTGGGCGTACAGCTTGGGGAGACGATGCCGCGATGGATGCGGTCAATGATGGCTTCCGTCTGACTAGTGCCTGGTGGACTGCGTTGACCCGTCGACCAGGGAGACCTGAAGATACGGCTGTTCCGCTGGCCGCCCGTGGCACGGTACAGGGGCCCAAGCTATCCTAACCAGGTCGTGAGGCTGCCCCATCATGCCTCGCATTATCTCGGGGTAGTCCGTCGTGCCGGTTAGTTACCGGATGGTGGGGTTCCAGCGGCCATAACCGGGAGGGTTCGGAGGCCCTTCCGTCTTGCGGGTCAGCGCTTCTCTGCTGTCGGCTGTTACCTGGCAAAACAGGCCTCACGATTTGACTGCCAATATCCATCCATGGCAGCGACAAGTAATGTGTATGGTCGTACAGCGGTGCACGACTCCACTACAGCCACGCTGTTTGAGGTCGGGCTCACTAACTTCCGTGGGCTCCATGCTAATCTCAATGTCGTCTACCAACATCTTGAGACGGCTCGGCCAGCGCGGCTTTTTTTGACGGACACGCAAATACTCCGCCCGGCTGACACAAGGTATCTGGACTATCCCGGCTATGCTCTTGAAGAGTCCTTCAAAGCGAAGTCCGGGGTTTGCTTGTTTGTCCGGACGGATGTTTGCTGTCGCCATCTACGCCACTTGGAGGACCCTTTCTTTTCCATTCTCGGGGTGCACGTGGACCTGGGCATTCATTGACGTGTCTACGTTTGCCTCTACAGATCCCACAGCGGTGACATGGAGACAACTCGACTTTTTGAACACCTTAGTCGGGTGGCAGATGTTGCGCAGGACCAGTTTCCAACCACAGAATTGGTGTTTTTGGGAGACTCAATGCTCACCACGAGACGTGGTTATGTTTCCCCAAAACTGACCATGCTGGTACAACTGCCCATGCGTTCGCTCTCACGCACGACCTGACTTAACTGGTTAACCAGCCCACCAGGATTCCAGATATTGTCGGTCACGCACCCTCTTTGTTGGACATTCTGATGACGACTCGCCCGGAGGGATATCGGTTAGAGGTTCGAGCTCCCTTGGGATCATCGAGTCACTGCCTGATTTCTGCTGGGGTGCCACGGGCGTCGCCACCGTTATCTGCGGTGGCCAAGCGCCGCATCTGGCACTATGCGTCGGCAGACTAGGGCGGTATGCGGGATAACTTTGCATCTGTTCCTTGGAGGCAGCGCTGTTTCAGTGAGTCGAAGCCGAATGCTAGCGCTACTGCTAAGTGAGCTGGTGAGATAAAGTTAGGGTTGGAGTACTATATCTCTCACTCCGATCTGGTCAGTAAGGGCAGGCGTAACCACTAGTTCAATCGCGAGTGTGACTTAGATGTTGAGAACAAACAGTCGGCATACCGCGCTTGGATCAGGTCCAGTCAATGGGGATCCCAATATGGACACACTGAAAGCAGCCTATAACAATGCCCCCAAGTCCTGCAAAAGGGCCTTCATCAGAGCGGATGCTCAGCGCGTTGCACGAGACCTGATGGCATCCCAGCGATAGTACTGAAAAACTGCGTAGTGGAGTTGTCTCCCGTCTTAACGCGGCTATACCGCCTTTCTCTCTCTTCTGGGTGTGTGCCGGAATCTTGGAGCGAGGCCAATGTGCAACCAGTCCCCAAAAAGGGAGACCGATCAGACCCAGCTAACTACCGTCCAATAGCTGTCACCTCTGTTCTTTGCAAGGTTATGGAACGGATCTTAATTAACTGGCTGGTCCGATACCTAGAAGATCACTCATTAATTAATGATCATCAGTGTGGGTTTCGGTCGATACGGTCAACGGGTGATCTTCTAGCATATTTAATGCATGTCTGGTGTGAAGCTATTGACAATCACGGTAAGTCAGTGGCTGTTAGCCTTGACATTGTCAAAGCTTTTGATCGGTTCTGGCACTGGGCTCTTCTATACAAGCTACCGGCATACGGTCTGCCCACTCAGCTTTGCAACTGGATCGCGAGCTTCCTGCATGAGCGGAGATCCGTGTCCTCGTTGATGGGTGCGCTTTGTGATTCATGTTAGTGAATACTGGTGTACCACAAGGCTCTGTTCCACTCTCTTTCTTCTTCATATCAATGATATGCATTCATTGCTATGCGGATGACAGTACAGTGCATGGTGGATATTAAGGTCGCCCAGGGGTTGGGCGCATTGAAACCGAGAGGGTGAGAATCAATCTTACCATTAAGCTCAACAGGGTGTTAAACCTCATATCTGAATGGGGATTTAACAATCTTGTTGAGTTCAATGCTAAGAAAACACAGGTGTGCGCGTTTACAGCCAAAAGATCGCCGTTCCTTCCCCTTCCGTCTCTTCAGGGCACTAACTACTCTTTCGGCACAGAGCTACATCAATTTGCTCGGTATGGAGATATGCTGCGATCATAAATCAGAGGAAATATATCGAAACCGTGGTCAAAACAGTCTCACAGAAGCTAGGTGTCCTGAACAAAGTGCGTCGATTTTTCACACCTGACCAATTATGCCTGCTATACAAAACTCTGGTCCGGTCTTGCGTTAAATATTGCTCGCTTCTGTGGGATGGCTCCGCCAAATACCTCCTCTATGCGCTGGACAGATTGCAGCGTCGTGCCGTTCATATTATTGACCACGTAGAGGTCACGAACAGCCTAGAACCTCTACAACTCCGTCGTGTCGTGACATTGCATCATTAAGCGCCTTCTATCGGCTTTATCATGGAGAGTGTTCTGAGGAGCTTTTCGACCTTATCCCACCTTCCACTTTCCTACTCAGGAGCACGCGTGCTGGTCTTCGGAGTCATCAAAGCTACTGTCTCCACCTAAACATCACGCACAAAGAAGTATAGTAACTCGTTTCTTTGTCGGACTTCCAAAACTTGGAATTTTTGCCAGCACATGTGTTCCCTCCTTCCTATAACATGGGTTACTTCAAAAGAAGTGCTAAAAAAGCCGGCAAGGTGGGGGCGGCTAGAACAGTGTGTTTTCAAACTGCACTAGCTGTCTCCGCACATGGACTTTTCTTACCGCTTCACATCAGATGTGATGACTCATTTGCTGAGCTTTGTATATAAAAAGCGGTTTGGTGAGTTAAAGTAGTTGTGGTAACGACTGAGACCAACGGCTTAGCGTGCCTTCCAATTTCCAAAGCACGGGGGAGCTCGAGATTATAAATTATGACTGACCCATCTCGGGCATGGCGAAAGTTGCTTTGTTTTTGCTATCGAAACTATAGCGTTCAAATCACTACGCCATCGCCACCGAGATACTCAAATCACTGTATAATTTAATCATTATGATTTTGATTTTTTGGAAAAAAATATATAAATAATTTGTATTTACAGGGAAATTTTACCATGCATATAAATGTTATTTGGAAAATATTTATTTAATACATTGACACGATTTTGCACTATTATAAATTAATTCGGAAGTCACTTTCACACTCCATCGCTATAACACCAATGAAAATGTATTTTTTGTAATAATTAACTCACATCGTATGCGCTCTTTAATCGAACAAATCACTCTGCTCTTAAAACATATAAAAAATAGCGAATGTCGAAATGCCGAGGTCACCCAAGGGCGGGCGGCTGTGTACTTCCTCGAGGTGTCGCCGCCGCCGATGGGCGGCGCGCTTCCAATTCATGAAGGCATGGGGGTAATGGTAATGTGTGTATATTTACGGGAGGCAATTAATGCGTTAATAAAATCCTTTCTTTTAATTTTACAGCTTTACCACCCAACATAAGCCCACAAATAAGACATGTTATATTAGTTTCCATTTTCTATGCAATTATCACAAGTCACTACTCGTACAACAACAAACAAATTATAGCGCCTCGCTCCCGGCCGGCAGCCGGTCGCCGGAGCCAGTGAATGCCTACGCGCTCCTTTGCCGCGCTGTGGCCGCGCTAGTGTTCTTCGCACAAAAATGTTGAAAACAATATAAAGCAAAATCCCATGGATTAAAACGACACAAATTAAGCATAGAGCTTCCTTTTACCATAACATTAATAAAGACATAAACTCTAATAACTTGAATTTTCTTTTATGGCTATTACAGAGGGTGAAATAGGAAAAAAAATATAGTTCCGAATACCATGGATGAATATGACACAAAATGATTTAAACAATAGATACTAGAGTTAGAGAACTGTTAACACTTATTTCACCAACTTTAATATTTTTCTATAGCTATTACAGCGATAGGTAAGTATTTGGTTAAATCCAGTATTCCCATGGAGTGAGATGGCACAAAAAGCTTATGTATATCAGTAATGACTTTGTTATCATCATGGAAGCTAAATTTTCAACTCTAATTTTCTTTTTAACGAAATAATGCATAAAAAGACAAATACCTAAATTGTGACCTTAGCAACCATCAAAAATGACACAAAATCATGATTTAGGTTAGTCAAATAGTATACTAACTGTATGCAAAAAATCATAAACTTTAATATTTTTGGAACCTAAAAACCTAGCGGTACTGGACTATATGCAATTTACCCCCTTTAATTAATTATGACGACAAAAATAGAAGTATCGAAAAGTATTTTCAACTCGCTTGTACCGTTGTATGGAGAAAAATTGATTTTCCGTTATCTTTTAAATTACTTTCCGATAAAATCTGATATTTGGCGAATTACTGTGACATATTCGCGACATATTTTATGATGAAACAGTTCGTTACTAGGTGCTATGGTTTTCGAGATAAAGAGGTGGCCGATCCAGGATGAATGCGCCCTGGCTGGGCCACCAACATACCTACCACTATAACTTGTAAAGTACGGCTCGACATAATCTGATATTTGGCGAATCATCGCGACATATTCGCGACAAATTTTGAGATGAAACAGATTTTTACTAGTTGGTATAAGTTCGGCTAGTCTAAAAAGTTGTCAGAGGATTTTTAAAAAAGTCTATTATAAAAACTAATTATTGGCGATTTATGGGCACTACCTATGAAGGTTAAAAATTGTTCTTGTTCAAATAAAAACATCTACTGTTGTTCGAAACATCCTCTTACAATTATTTACACTAGTCTGACTTGCACAGACTTGAACAAACCAATTCTAAAAAAAACCTTGCCATGCATAAGCATGGCAAGTTTTTGTTTTTTGGTGTTGTTGAGTTAGTAATAAAAATACACATTAATGAATAAACTTTATTTCTACAATAAAAGGATATAGATTGAACCGCGCTCGTATGTAACAAAACATTCAACAATATGCTTACTTTGGAACCAAATAGGTAAACACTTTGGGTGCCGACTTAAGTCTTAACTAAGGTATAGCCTAGACCAGTGTTTCTCAAACAACGCAATAATTTCTCTATACCGTTGTAAAACTTTTTATATCATTATGTGCTGTAAATTTATTTCCAAATACATTTACTTTTTACTTACTTAAACCGTTTTACAGCACAAAATGACTTAAATTATTAACTTTTTTATCTACTTTACTATCCTTTCACTGTATTTCATCTAAGAGAAACATTGACAATGATGGTTGTATCTTAAATAATTTAAAACAGATCTTCCAGCACCATTTTAATAAAAAACCGATTCTAAAGGTTTTAAGCAATGATGTTAGTAATATTAAACAGTGTTAAGCTCTTTAATTTTTTCTGTTTTCAAAACCAATAGAATCTATTTTCCACATAAAATTTCACGTTTTGCGACGTGAACATCACGTTTCGAATATACTGGCCCCTTATTTCGATTTGCCTTAACTCTAATTTTTTTTTATATTAGGTACAGGTAAGGCTATTATCGACAAGGCATAAATATATTTCATGAACACCGGTAATTGTGGAAATTTCTTTGACATAATGTTATGGTTTTCATAGTTCATCAATATATATTTTTTACATAGGAACCGACTAAAGCTCATCACATCATTAATAAATAACAAACAATTAAACTTTACATAAAATCAACAACTCGATTTAAAAGCTATGTGAGGGTATATTTTTTAAAACAAAAAATGCAACAAATGTACAGTAATAAAAAACAGAAATATAATTTTGACACTTTGGAATGCCATAATAATTAGCCAATTATATTGTACGATATTGTTACTATACATACTATGTAAGTATCTTAAATATTACATATACATAATATCTAAATCCTATAATCTAAATACATTTGGTCTTTGGATGAGCATGTCACATTATGGCTTGTGTCATCTTTTGTAATTTTAAAAAATATAAGTGCACTTTTCAAATTTAGTACTTGATCATTTCATTTAAATACTACAATCTAGACTAGACCTGCAACGAAAGCTTCACACCATCAACCTTATCATAGAAGAATTAAATCACAGAAATCTCCTAAAATCCATCATATAAATTTAAAACAAAAATTTGAGAAACACTGTTCCAAAAATATTAAAGGAGATATTGACAATGGTGTGTAACTTAAAATATCATATAAGCTTAGTTAATGATTGCAACGATTATCAAATGAAATTCATGAAGAATTTAGATAAAGTTCAGGTACCTAATAGGGACAGGATCATTATTATATATCTAAAACAGTGAACATTCAATGAGTAAATATACTTACTTTTTTGTTTCTAGATAATTACATAAAACCTAAACTGGAAAATACAGCTGTAGAAGATCTAATACGCAGCTGAACCTTTTAAATTTTCCACCTGAAGTTATTTTATCAATAAAATGTTTTTTTATCACAAAAAAACCTTCCGAGTTATACTCGCATTGTATTGTTATTTAAGCCATTAATACAGGCTCGTTTTTATACAACTAGCGACTAAAATAAATATCATTTTCGTTACTGTTTTATAAATATGAAAATATTTCAAATAATATATAAGTCATCTTCTTATATATTTTCTCGAAAAATGGCAACATTATCGGAATTAGCATCCCACAAAATTCATTTCAAAAATCTTAACATAAAGGCACAGCTAAAATTCCACATACGCCTATATTGAATCGACCCGACACGACAGTGTTGCCATATCAATATATAAATGTGACACAAACGTCACTACATTTTCTTGTGTATATATAAAAATATAGTATACAAATGATACTTTGAAAAATATTTTATGTTATAAGAACAAAATGATCACCTTAAAAATGCAATGCAGTCTATGCATGTGGTGTCTTAGTTTTGATTTAAATATCTAATGTTAAGGCGTTTTATTTATCTAACTTTATACAAAATGAGGTTACTTTATGTTACTTTCTGTAAATGAAATTACGACTTACGTTTGGTATTTTAAATTATTGTATTGATAACAATAACGTTAAAAATATCATTATAAATAAACAGTGATTTTTCTAAATAAATCCCTCTAACATGAACGTAATTATTATGGTACGAATTAACTTGATATTCTTAAAAATATTAATATACATTATGCCTTTTGTTATTTTTGTGATGTTGTAATGTAACTGTCGCCGCCATCTGGTTAAATTCACCGCTTAATTGGAGTCCTAGCCTGGTAATTAAACGCCGACATTCAATTCAATGCCTAGGCCGATAGTTGATTGAACTAGACTCACTTAACTTTTAATGACTTGGCGTATGGAAAGGACCATCTTGTATTGAAGAATTTTGGTTTGATTGGTTGACATCATTTTGTTAAAAATGGCCATAAAAAATAATCAAACAGTCACTCAAAAGCTCTTCGTTTTAAAAACGACCTGCCTAGGCATCCAATTGAATGGCTAATTTAACCAGACCGCTGACATGATGTTTAGCCATCTGGTTAAAAGTTGCGCTCAATGACTTGGCTAGATGTCCTTCAGCCGGTTCATTGGATGCCGGCGTTCAATCAACGAGCTAGGCGTCCAGTTAAGCAGCTAATTTAACCATACGGCTGCGACATAACTATCACCTTCTTTTAAATTTCTAATAAAGCAGAATGCAGCAGCCTACAACCGACTCAACTAATATAAATATATATATATATATATATATAAATAAAATCTATCTCTATGTTATAAAATCTACCATTTAGTGTACAGTAGTATTATTTTTATGCGTAGAGTAAAAGTAGATCTATCTATAATATATAAATATTATCTGATTAAAAGTAAATAATATTTGGAATTTTTAAGGCTACTTTAGTTGGTATTTTATACCTTGGAAGCGTTTTCATCGCTCGCTTTGGCGGTTATGGTCTCTACAATAGACGAATCTTCTATTTTAGAGGTATTGGCGGCCACTTCGGCTAGCGTAGCGAGTGCCAGAAGGTCGACGTGGCTGTGTGGTGGCTGCTTACATATTTCCATACTGTGAACTACCGTACAAGGTGCTTCGGTTGCTATTTTCATTTCAGGACTTATTTTATGCGATTCACTATTATCGACGCTTGAATAAATACTTTTCAATTCAAATCTTGTTATGCTCACTTTCCTAGGCTTACGTTTCTGACTTCCTATAACAGTCTCGCGCCAATTCTCAGCCATTTCCCGTCGTTCGTCCACATATGGCCTAGGAACAGAGTTGATTATCTGAGAGGACTCGTGTAGTTTCGGTTTGAGACTCACTGTTTTCTTTTTGCGCTTGTTTTCACGTTTCTTTTGTTGGAACAATTCAAGACTAAGTGAAGGCAAAGCTTTTATTTTAGCATCTAAATCAAAGTCAGCAGCTTTGAATGTTTTGTTTGTGTTATTGTCTAATTCGGGTGCATCTACGATGTCGTTCTTAGGTTCGCTTTCGGCAGACGTATCGTTAATTGAAGTATTTTGTTTGGATTCGTCGGTGAAGGTAGACTCTTCGCTACGCGAATTTCCTGTTTCCCAGCTGCAGGAAGGACTGTAACCCTCGTCTGGCATTTTGTCTCCGTTATCTCGTTTTTGCCTCTTATTTACTATCAGACCCCCAACAGCCATGAATTCCTGATAACGTTTACCTTTGCATGATCTTCCAGATCTAGAATTTTTCTCATCGTCTGACCAATTCTTGTGATAAGCGTAGTCATCATCTTTAGAATACTTCTTGTTAACAATTTGATCTATTACATCCTGATTAGTGAATTGATCATTCGACATGTTGTATTGTCGGTACACTCCTCTCTCTTCATCGAATTCTTCTTCGAATATTTTTGAGGTTTCAGTTAGAGCATTCTGAAGTTCACGTATGCTCTCTTCTCTGGAAACACCTTTAGCTCTAGCAGTTTCCATGATATGGCGAGATCTGAATTCATTTGGGGTCGAGATCGCGTTGAATTTAAGAGATGGAGGTGAGTAGAAGGGGTTTGGAGTTTGAGTTTCAGTCTTAGTAGCAAGGAGGCTGCTAAGGCCTCCCATTTGGGCTTCGTCTGCGAGTTTGCCAGGGGTAAACATGGACAGTGGTTTCTGTTCACTTACATATACATGGTCTTCGTTGGATTTTTTATTAAAGTCTACCTTAGTTGAGTTGTTGTTTGTCTTTTCCAGTTCAGTTTCGTTAATTTCAATGTTTGGGGGTTCATTTTGTTTGTCAATGGAATCTCTTGGCCGGGAAGAGAGTGTACGTAGTGGTGGAGCCGGTAACTTATACCATTTAAAATCGGGATTGGCACTGAAGAAGGCGTCTTTGTACTGAAATAAGGGAATTAATAAATCAGTAAGTACACAATTGTTGCTAACAAAACTATGCGAATATACACTTATTTTAGTATTTAATTTTAGCGTTTAATGTATACTTAGTTATATATTTAAGTTTTGAGTCTAAATTACCTGTTTGGCAAGACCTGTGTAGCAAGCTTTCTCTTCTTTTTCCAAGTTAGCCCACCACTCCCCAAGGATTTTTGTAATGGACCTGTAAAGAATATATAATATAGTTATTAAAAAAAAGACATTAAACAATTTATTTAAAAATTAAGTAATAATTTTTGTTAACAGAATAAAGCAGTATTTTATCTCTGGCCATCTCCTTGTAACAGATACCTACGGCCGTTCCGCTCAAAAATACGCACGAGGGTTGTCCACCACTCGTCTTTTTTGTGTTACGCGACGCGACGACACACGGGGGACTCGTTTGATGTGAGAATTCACTTTTACTCATATTTTTCTTGCATCAAAATGATATTCACAAACATATTGAGTACCTACTTTTAAGTCCAATCATGTCTCGCCTGATATATATGCGCAACTTGCGTCTTTTTTGTAGTTTAAATCTTAAGCCTCAGGATGACAACTTACCTACAATATCAAGTGATTTTTTCCTTGTTATTGCAGGTGACTATAGGAGTCGGTATCCGCTTTCCACTAAGTGGGTCGTGAACTTGTTTGTCATCTAGTTGTATAAAAAAATCCCTGTATATTACCACGATGAGTGAAGTGTCGTATTCAGGCATGCACATTGATTTTAATCAGATCACCCACGTATTAAGTGATTATTATCTAATAGCAATTGTAGCACTATGTTAATAAGTTATCTGTGATTATATCTGCAAAAAAAATTCTTGGCCTGCTGTCTATGATGCTATATCATCATCATCATCACGAGCCTATATACGTCATACTGCTGGCCACAGGTCTTCCTGTATGGGAGAAACACACGAGGAGTTCGGGTCATAACATACTAAGTAAGTATTTTTATAATAAATATGTAATGAAATGCTTTAGAATATAATCAATTGGTTTTCTCTACTTATCGAGTGACCTATCCAAGACGTACCGATTTTCCAGATTAGGATACTTGTCGCGAACAACGCTCCGATGACGCTTGCAGAATATGAGGAACGCGTTCATTGGCCGGCGCGCATGATGCGCTGGCTCACTGTCTCCGTCTTGCTCTTGCATCGTGACTATCTGTAAGAAGAAAGAGACAAGCATATAATGTATTGTGGTACAAACGGAAGCGTAAACAACAATAGGTTGGCTATACTCTTATTATCAGTTTCGTTTGCTTCAGATAAAATTAAAGGGCTTTGTTTCTCTTGTTTCGCTACTATTGATTTAATTAAGTGTCAGATTAATGTTTGGCACTAGAAAAGGAAACACAGGATAAGGTATAAAGAGTATAAAGGTATAAAGAGTTTATCAAAAATAAATAAATAAAACCACTCATACATGAATAAACATAGTGTCAAAGCATGTACTAATTGATCTTCAGTTAGGTAATCACTAATTTAATAGTTTCTGAAAAATAATAATATAAGATAACGTTTAAAGATTTATTTAATAATAAATAATGGTAAAAGGACGCTAAAGAAAAAAATTATAATTGTAAGGGGATTTCTTTGCTGGCACATATGTTCCGTCCTTCCTATATCATGGATTCCTTCAAAAGAGGCGTAAAAAAGCACCTTCTGGGCCGGCAAGGTGGAGGCGGCTAGAGCAGAGTCTAAACTGCACTAGCTGTCTTCGCATATGGCCTAGTCTTACCGCTTCACACCAGGTGGTGTTGAGTCAGTTGCCGTGCTTTGTTAAAATAAATCAGTTTTACATCATAAGACATTTTTATGTTGATAAAAATTATGATATGGAGTCATACATTTCTACTTATTATCGTACGTTATACTTGCAGATCGATATTTTTGCACACAAGCGTCGATGGATGGTTATTTCAATATTTGCTTAGAACCTTACACTATAAGAACTAGAACAGGTTAATGTTCCTTCTTTTGTTTCGTTAAAAAAAATATAAATGAAAGCTTAAGCTAACAACTTTTTCATTCACCATTAATATAGATATTCGAATATTATCTAACTTTATATTAATCTGTCATACAGCGTTATCCCTCCGGAGGGCTATGATAATTAAAAATCAATTGTGTCTGGATACTGATGCTTAACGGTAAGGTTAAATGAATTTATAGGTGTTATATTTAAATTACTATTGTTTTTGGTGAAAATTTCAAAATACCATCATCTGCGTCGCATAATGCGTCGGAGTCGATAGCCTCCTACAATACATTTTCTTTGCCAAGTGCAACAATAAATGTTATCATGTGATATCACCTATCATTCTTATCAGGCGGGTCGATGATCCCGACGCTAACACTATAGCTCAGGTATTGGTTTTGTAAGTTTTATGAAATAACCTTACAAATCTTTCGTTTGTCAATACTTTTTATAATGTTAATAAATATACGCCAGAAAGATGTCGCTGAAAAGATAATTAGGGTCTGAAAAACCGCTTGTCCTAGGGATGGGCGCTTTAAGTTTAAGCATTAGGAAACGAACGCCATCACCGGTACGGCTATTTTTCTTCTTCTATTCATAAAATAACATATTTTTTGATAAAAATAAAAAAAAACGATAAATGATAATCATTGATTTATTCCAGTGTTGCAGAATATACAGGGTGGTGCCGTCAATACGACAATAAATTGAAACATAGGCTATATTAGTTCAGATTGCAACTTTCAAAAACATCTTATTCATTTGATAATTAATTTTATGACATTTGTATGAAATAATGCTGCCAATGTTATATTATTTCATACAAATGTCATGAAGTTATCAAATGAATAAGATGTTTTTGAAAGTGGCAACCCATTTTTTATTTATTGTCGTATTGACGGCACCACCCTGTATACCTAATCAGGAACGAACATATTGCTGAACTAAATTATTTTATGGGAAATTTAACGACAAAAGTCGTTACAAGCTATCGTTTGGTAAAGTATTAACAGGCACTAACACATTAAAGCAAAGTGGAACACTCAAGAACCTAACAATAGTATATGTCAGTTAATTTTTTTCGGTTTTTTCCCTTTGGAAGATAATAATTTTGTTAGTCGACAATCATTATTCAATTTTGAGTGACCACTTTTATATGGGGAATTTCTGACGTGGATTTTGACAATAATTTAAATTCAGTCCTAGCGAGCCCTGAAAAGGTCACGTTCCACTTCCATTACGAATTCCAGAGGCGCGCATGACCTTGACACCGAGAGCCGAAGTGTGCCGAGGCTGGCCGGAGGGGCATCGGCCCGCGAAAGTGAAAACTCACGCGCAACGGTGCGGGATAGCTGAGTGAACTTATTTTAGCGAACGTAATAATCTCTTTTATTAGCCGACTTCTACTGTAAACACTTTACAGCACTATTATGAACCAAGTCTTACCTATTAGGGCGATAAAGTTCTAGTATGTAGGTATGTGTATCAGAAAGGGCAAAACAGGTCAACCTCCCACAAGATGGACAGACGACCTGGTCAGGGTCGCGGGGAGCCATCGGATGGATGCAGGCAGCTCAAAACCGTTGGAAATCGAAGGGGGAGTCCTTTGTTCAGCAGAGGACATCATAGTGATGATGATAAATATTTGTATTATTTGCAAAACTAACTTATTCTGTATTAAGAATGGATCTGTGGAAACTTCACTGATTAATAAATACATTACTTTAACTATGTTTTGTCCATGTTTTATAATGTAATTGCTTCTTTCCCTATCAAATAAAAAAATATAATCATAACATAAAATATAGATTGATTTTAGTAACCTTGTGAGTGTTGAATTTTTAGCCGATTTCAAAAAGTAGGTGGACATTTATTTCAAAACGATTGGCTTGATTTTTAATTAAATTAGCTGGAATAATTAAGTCTGCGAAATTGCGGATTTTTGCTTTCCTGTGACTTTTTAGTGAAACGATACGAAAGTAGAAAACAATATATGCTGATGGTCACCCATCTAGCTTTGACCTTAAAAAGTTATCACTAAAAATTGTAAAAAAATATTTTTTTTTAACAAAAATAAAAATCTATATATATATATATATATATATATATATAAAAAATCTACTTCTAAACAATAAAAAGGATAAAATAATAAAATTTCAGTTGGCACTTATCCCCTGGAAACATATTTTTGGAAGTTGGTGCTAAGGTGTTTCCAGAAACAATAGAAAGTGACGCAAAGACATCAAAACATATATTTCTAGGGGATAAGTACCTACTTACAATGAATTATTATATCCTAGTATAATTTTAGTGTTTTGCAGTCGGTTTTTATTTTTGTTTATTTTTGTTTACCTTTTTCACATCAAAGATTAAGTTTTCATTTGATAATGTCATGACATTTGTATCGAATAATATAACATTGGCTGCATTATTTCCTAGAAATGTAATAAAATTATCAAATGAAGGAGATTTATTTGAAAGTTACAAAACATTTCTATAAATATAGACTATGTTTAAATTTATTGTTATGTTGTCGTCACCACCCTGTATACTAATATTGTATTTTATTGCAGATATCATCGTCATATAGCCAAATGATGATGAGGTAGATACCGTGACAGTACGAGAGTCTTATTACATACAAAGACAATAAAGATGATAATTATTGCCCGAGAAGTCTTGCCTGTACAAAAATGTATAGTAGGAAGGGATGTTGTTTGCAGAAATCTTATCGTAATCCTATCTTGAACCAGGCATGGCCGAACCAGACATGTCTTGTCTTTTAATCTATTTTTGAAAGAAACTATCAATAGTACGGGCCCTTCTATAAAAAGCTCATACCTACTTCTATTAAAATAATTACTACAAAAAGCTACTACATAATTAATATAAGATTGAAAACGAAAATAATAATAAATAATATGTGAGTGTCATGATGACCGTATAGTATAATTTACCTCATTAATTTTCCTAGCTGCCATGGCCAAAGTAAAACTTTGGCCATAGCAACATTGATTTCGTCCAAAACTCTGTTTAAAACAGAAGGGCAATTTTTACATTGTTTGTAGTTAACTGTATATTTTTAAATAAAGACACACAAATGATTCCCCAAGCAATTCTATCCCAGGCGGGTTGAAAGAATTTCTTTTAGAAATAAGTTACACCTTTTGTGATGTTTTCCTTCTTTACCTACTCCTACAATGAATGTATGGTGTACATTGTGAATTATAAAATTAATAAATAAAGATTAGTAGCACTCCTTTATTCCCATTTACTTCTGCGGATTCAAAAAAAAAAATCAGACTTAATAATGTCGTCAAAGCGAATGCATCAGCAGTGTGATTCACAGACAAAAATATTCGACATCGAGCTTGAAGTCTGACAAGACGACGTGCTGCCATTGATTTTGACGTTTTCGTACTGCGCTGCGCGAAAGCGTATTCACTAATCTCTACGTCGGTCTCTTGGCTGTGCATGATTGTCTCTGTTTTGGTTATACGACATGAAGAACAATCGATATTTTTTGATTTCGTTATTTTTGTGTTATAATTTGTATCGCAATGACTTCATTCAATATTTGATTGATTTTTACATGAATATATAAAAATCAACAACTTTTTAGTTCCGGTTCACGCCGTGCTCGTCGTCGGAACGCTGGTGTCGCCAACAGTTGTCAAACAAACGCCAAAAGGTATGACAGCGCTGCCGACAGCCACGAAATCATGGCTGCTGACTTTAGAGAATCGCATAGCTGCATCTAACTCATAGCGGTGGGGACACGGCTTCTGTTTTAGAGAATCGCATAGCTGCATCTAACTCATAGCGGTGGGGACACGGCTTCTGTTTGATAACTAAGATAACCCTATCGTTTTGACACGCCGGCGCCACAATAACAAGTAACAGGTATAGAGTGTTCGTTATTCGAATGTTTCCCGACACTAAGACACAAACTAGCTAAAACAAGTAGTTAGATTCAAGGTTTCTTTAAAACAAAACACAATTATGAATTCAGTTCAGTGTTAAATGAATAGAGGCAAGAAACATACAGACGACCAAAAGTTAGCCAAGCATTTCATATGAGGCCTCAGGATGACAACGCACTTGCAATACCAAGTAATAATTTTTCCTTGTTATTGCAGATGTCTAATAGACGATGGTAGCCCTTTAAGACCAGGTGGGTCGTCAGCTTGCTTGTTGTCTAGTTGTAAAAAAACCCATGACTGACAGAACATTCAATTATACAGTCGAAATGGGGCAGAAAGCAGTGCATAAGCAAGTGCCGGCACTGGCGCCTATACACGGTTCTGTTAACTTCTGTTACATTACGGTAGTTACGTAACTGTTACCGTTATTGTGACAGATATATGACACGAACACACGAGCCATAGCTGCACAACTCTTATCAATATTGTTTGAATGAAGCACGAGTGTCCAACGCTAAATATTAACTGAATATCCGTGTCACGTGCCATTAAAATAAATATAATTGCCAAATATAAATATATTGCTATTTGGTTTTCCTGTTTTTGTAATATTGTCCTTTAGTTGAATGAGACCCTTTCTTCATAAACACTATGAAAAAATATATATCTCGCAGATCATTTAAATTGAACTTTTATAACTTTTACTATATTTTAATAACTGTTCGACCCTTACTAGGCATGGTTTATGAGTACTTCACTAATTACTATACGTAAAATTAAGGTCAATGTAGCATGTTTAATTTTGATTTTTTTTTGTTATTTTCATGATAATTATTTAATTTAACAGTAGGTACTTAGTGTAATAAAACCGTTTAGCATACAGTCTGGCTGGCATCATAGAACACCTTCTCAGAATCAATCGTACTCGATGAAAATGTAAATTGTAGCATGCAATTGAACTTTAAAGTATATATTTAGAGGTCAATTGCTTCCATGCTTCTTTTTAACAAATTGAAACCGGCAGCGGAATTTTTGTTTAAAGAAATATACTAATTTATATACTATTGGATGACAAGCTGACGGCCCACCTGATGGTAAGCGGTTAGCGCTGCCTATAGACACCTGCAATAACAAGGTAAAAACCCTTGATATTGCAGGTGCGTTGTCGTCCTGGGCCCTAAGATGAAATACTGTCCATGCCCAGTAATTACACTGGCTACCTTTCCCTTTAATCCGAAACACAGCTAACTGTTTTACGGCTGAAATAAGAAAGGCGGTGGTACCTACCCATACAACCCTACATACGGGCCTACCACCTAGTAAAACCACCTAGATCATTCGGTTATTAATGAAATAATGAATTAAGAATGTCTCCATACAAAAAGTGCAGAGCAAAATACTTTTAACATTGCCATCGAATTTGAAATCAAAAAGAAAAATTCGGATAGAATAAAAATAAGTTTTTTCTTCCTGTTCTAACCTTAGATAATATTTCTGAGTCAGAGGAGCTTATGTTTAAAGGATTTCGACGCTACTGACTTTTTATGCCGCCCACCTGATTGTAAGTTATGATGTAAGTTACGTCAAAAGCTTGAAAATCCAATAAAATTAAAAAATCACTGCCCTAATGTCAAATTTCTTCATGTCAAGCATCGCTAAATTCTTAGACTATAATTATTTTTAGCATAGAAATTATCTTTAAAAAGTATAGAAAGAAAACACAATTTTTTAAATAAATCCCTAAGCGTAGCAATTTCCTAAGAAGCATTTCATTCATAAAATAATTAGGTTGGTTTTATTTCTCCGTTATCTAGTATCCATAACACAAGCTCTTAACGATGCTTACTTCGGGCTAGATAATAGGTGTGAATGGCATGAATGAATGTTACACATACCACATAACAATGAGGAGCGTTACAGGAACTTTTTTATTTATTTATATGACAAAAAAACGTTCCTAAAACGCTCCCCTGAGGTGCGCTAAGACTCAGGGGTGAGGCACAGTATTAGAATAATATCCACTGTATTTATTTAATTTCTAGTTTTTGAACATTTTCTAGCCATTCTTTGTTATTTATTTTAAAAAATAAGACTTTCACATTTAAATGTTTGATTTTGTGCGTTTATAACGCCTAGTTTACTCGTATTTCTTACAAATAAGATTTCACTAGCCCCAGAATATTTTTCTATTACACCAATTGAATCTAATTTAGACATCAAAATATTGTCATCAACATATTTTATTCCCGGCTGACGACGCGACGTTATGACATTTAATGAACTAAGCTACTACTGACCTACTGTCTATGACCTAAGCACCCATAGGGTACGCTTTAGCTGAAGCTCAATTTGTGTTACTCAATTTGTGTGAGCTTAATATATTATTATCATTAATTACCTGACACGTTTGACTTGTTCTTTTCTTTTCTTTTCTCCCTATTTTTTTTTATCAAATCGTAACATTAAGTTTTTTATTCTTAATTTTTGATTTTAACATCATTATAAATGTTTGAAAAATTACTTAGTAATTAAAATATAATAAACTAGAAAAATTTCACGTCCTGAGGCAGGAATCCGCAGAGCAGTCGCCCGGATTGCAAAAGGTTCGCGGGTTCGATTCCTGCCTCAGGACGTGAAATTTTTCTAGTTTATTATATTTTAATTACTAATTAAGTTTTTTTTATACTAGTAGATGACAAACAAGCTGACGGCCCACCTAATGGTAAGCGGTTACCGCCGCCTATAGACGCCTGCAATAACAAGGGAAAACCCCGATTTAAATCCGCTATTTATTTCTGAACAGTTGTCGAAAAAGTTTGTGAAATATGTATTCTATTTTTGTATAATTTATGAAATTTGGCAAAACTATAAAATATATCTACATATTGTTTTGCAAAATAATACTTTATCTTACAGGAAACTTGCTAGTTTGATCGTGTTCAAAATGCTGATTAGGGACTATTATTAGACACATATCACAACATTCGCAACGGATATTTTATAGAATAATGTGAATAACTACTTTCTTATTGTAGGCGTAAAATCATGTCTTTAAAAAGGCTAAAAAATATTCCATAGACAATTTTTATTACAGATTAAGTTAACTAGTTATCGCTAACTTTAGTAAACTAAACAGTTTCCATTAAATAAATATATTCGATGGCATAACTAAGATTTTTAATAGTGATTTATGTGATGAATATTAAATGAGTTTTGAATTTAAAATTTTTACGTAAGTAGGTAACCAACCAATTGGGATCTTGCCTAAGTTTGAATATGGCGTTTTTTTTACAAATTCGGAAAATATACGCAGCCATTACCTATAAAAACGATTCAAACTTAAAAGATATGGAATATTGTTGAAGTTGTACTGTTTAGAAAATTTAAAAAATGGTTAAATTTTTCAAAAATTTATCAAATATGTTAATGATATTAGATTGCTGACATCAAAATTAAAACAACTATTATTATAACAACTATGAACAAAAACATATTTTTTAGTAATTTTGTCAGTACCTACGTTCCATAGATTTTCGAAGGAGCGTTTTTGGACGATGCGCCGCAACACATCATACATACCAAAACTATTGATCTTAGACATATTATTTCTGTTGCAATATTTCTTTATAAGTTATACAGAATAGTGACGATGATAATACTACAATAAATTAAAACATGGGCTATATTAGTTCATAGGAATGTTTGCAACTTTTATGCACATTTTATTCATTTGATGACTTCATGACATTTGTATAAAATAATTTATCATTAGCTGCATTATTTCATAGAAATGTTATAAAATTATCAAATGAATAAGAACTAATATAAGTAGTGCACAGTTGTTTCCAAAATTGGATTCGATATTTTGCTTAACATCAGGTAGGAATGAGTCATTTTTCGTACCTTGTATAAAAAAAAACATCTTATAAAATTAACATCATGAATTCAGTACCTATCTTATTCAAAAACTTCTACTAGGTGGTAGGCCATACGGGCCTTCAGGGTCGTCTGGGTAGGTACCACCGCCTATCTTATTTCAGCCGTGAAACAGTTCGCTGTTTTTCGGATTGAAGGGAAAGGTAGCCAGTGTAATTACTGGGCATGCACGGCATTTCATCTTAGGCCGACAAGCAGGACGACAACGCACCTGCAATATCAAGTGATTTTTCCCTGTTATTGCAGCTGTCTATAGGTAGCAGTAACCGCTTACCATCAGGTGGGCCGTCAGCTTGTTTGTCATCTAATAAATAAAAAAAAACTTACAACAAACTTGTCCGAGATGCTTTGAAAAATATGTTACACCTAATACACACTCAATGTAATAACTGCAGAAATAATAAAATGATATCATATAGCTTTAGGGAGTTTGTCTCTTTGCTTATCCTTTTGATGAGAGAATTCAATTAAAAAATAATTGGCTGGGGTGTGATTTTAGCTTGTTATCTCTTATCCACTTCACAATTCCGAGTAAATTAAAAAATATCATCTTATCTTTCATTCCATCAAATCTTATTCAAGTTACCTACTCGCTATAAAAATTTGGAGGTTTGATGCTCCATTTGCCAAATTTTTTTAATTGTCTATAAATACATTTGTGTTTTTTTTACTTGGTTTTGGCTGAAATAGTTGTTTTTTAAGGGAACGACAGATTGTCATAATTTAAAAAGTGAATTAATGTGAACAGTTTGATGCTTACAAATTCATTTCATTTACTTGTGTAGTTATTGATATGAATAAATCATTTACGAGAAGTAATATTGATTGACATGTTTACTAAATAATAGAAAATGGGGGAATTATAATGTTTGTATCATTATCGAAATTACCTAAAAAGTGATAAGGATGTCTTTTTTTTTAAAAAAATCCTTTTTGAATTCAGTTGTTTCATTATGTAATAATATCCTTAAAATTTTATCGAATCGTTATTGTACTTACCTACTTAGAATATAATTTTATAAAAGGAGATTATTCGACATTGAACCATAAAACCAGTAGACAAAGTATCAAATCGTGACATTACTAACGCACGTGACTAACAATGCATTAAAATAGAATCTATGTTTAGTTGATTTGTTTACACGAATGACGAACATTTGGCATCGCTTTCATGATTTAAGACAGACCAGCATAAAAATTTGCAGGCATTTGACTTTGACATTTGCACTGAGTCATCGCAGTAAATAATTATTTCGATGAAATCGATGTTACCTTCAGCCGTTTACTATTCTAAGTATGCAAGAAGTATCTATTTACCTACTATTATAGGTATCTATCTGAAAGTTATGTTCATGAAAGGTATGGCATAGAGAAGTATTGGTACTGGGGTATTACCTCCATCTTAAAGAACACTGCAGCTGAATAACACCACTTCGACGAGCTCGGTGACGTGACGTAGTGGTTGCGCTCTGGTTGTTACCGCAACTGATTTAACCCACCAACCCGCATGGCCAGCGTAGGGCGTCCCATGTGGAAAGGCCTGTGCCCTGCAGTAAGACTTAATGGGCTGGTGACTATGAACTTTGTAGTGTTGATTTTCAGAGGTGAGTAGGGTCTCCAAAGCTCAATCAGGTAGCGTTACATTGCGAGCAGAAGGACTCGTCTCTGCTATCACCATAACGCTGTCGCTTTTCTTTTTTAAACAACTTCAAAAGGGAGGAGGTTCTCGATTCGGTTGGTATGTTTTTTTAGGTTTGTACGCCGATTTCTCCGATATTTCTGATCTGATTCATGTGATTTTTTTTATTCGATGCGAAATAGTTGCCACTTGGTCCCATAATAATTTATTTAAAATCGATTGGGAAACTACCCGATCAATTTGTAAATCGAAATTACTGGAATAATAAAGTCATCTATGTATGTGAAATTGCAGATTTCTGCTTTCCTATGACTTTATAGCGAAACGATACGAAAGTATCAAACAATATATGCTGACGGTCATCCATCTCGCTTTGACCTTAGAAAGTGATCACTAAAAATAGTGAAAAAACAATAACTTCTAAGCAAAAACAAAAACCCACTTCAAATAAAATAGGTTAGGCAACGCATGACTATACGATAGATGTGCTACGAGCGTCTACGAACTACGAGGTGGTGGGTTCTTTGAAATGTTGAGCAGTCGATTAATTTAACTTCCATTTATTATACTTTCGACAAGGTGTCATCGATGAATTGTAATACGACGAAACGTTTTTCGAAATAGAGTAGGAATCCTATGCAAGCACATGCATTTGTCACCCTTGTAGTACATAAAAAAAAGTTATTTATTTTCTTATGTATTACTATAATTTGAAATAGGAAAAGCCTCTGGAAAACATTTCAAATGCAGTTCTTGTTCGATGGTGTGAGTTTTTTTTTAGTCAAGATTTTTTTACTTTATTTCAAAGTTATAATAAAAGTGCGTCATAATTTTTTCACAAAGATTATGAAAAATATAGTGTCGGATTTTATGTGATTGGTGTGATTTTGTGAAACGTTCGAGTGTTGGTGACAATGCAGGTATCATTATAATATATTTGGCGCCAGACATGGCTGTGAGGGTTTGATCCTTTGATATAGTATAATGAGAATAATATAAGTAACAAAAGATTTTCTATAGACATTTGTGGTGTACATCTTTTACAAAATGCAGTAAAAACCTAAAAGTTTATATGTAATAGACTGACATTTTAGATATTTCGACTGTATTCGTAATAGTTTATGTATGTGTTATTTTATGATTATGTGCGTAATATGTACGCACATAATCATAAAATAAGTAGAATGTATGAAGTAAAATAAGTACATAAGTTTATTGACTCATTAATGAATGTACTTATTCACTTTCGGATAGACAGACGGATTAAAGTAACTTGCTAATTAGGTAAACAAAAGACAGGCATCGATTTATTAGTCATGGACATAGTAATTAAAATATAATAAAACTAGAAAAATTTCACGTCCTGAGGCAGGAATCGAACCCGCGACCTTTCGCAATCCGGGCGACTGCTCTGACCACTGAGCCACCCAGGACTTGGGATATCCCTGTGAAATTCTTCTAGTCTATCTGTATTTTGCGTTTATGAGCTAACGTCCACCCTACAATGTCGAAATATTCTATTTCAACATCCGAAACGAGTATTTTTACAAATACCGACGATTCGGTTAAGTTGGGGCAGTGCTTTCAAATATTCTTAATTTTTGATTTTAACATTATTATAAATGTTTGAAAAATTACTTAGTAAGTCATGGACATGTTTCGTAAGTAAAATAATTATGTATTACGTTAGAAGAAGTAAAGAACTTATCCAATTAATCTTTGCGAGAAAATTTTTCCTTATAATTATAAATAACATTACATTATTTTACTAAATCTTTCGATGCTGTAAGCGAGTTAATTCGTTTAGTATAGAAGAATTTAATATGTGGCCAGGCAGGCGAAAAATCTCGTTTTTAGGGTTCCGTATCCAAAGGATAAAACGGGGCCCTATTACTAAGACTCCGCTGTCCGTCCGTCCGTCTGTCACCAGGCTGTATCTCATGAACCGTGATAGTTAGACAGTTGAAATTTTCACAGATGATGTATTTTTGTTGCCGCTATAACAACAAATACTAATAAAGAGAATAAAATAAATATTTAAGGGGGCCGCGATACAACAAACGTGATTTTCTTGCTTGTTTTTGCTCGATATTGATAACGGCAACAGATAGACGCTTGTTTGTAGATAATGGTACGGAAGCATTCGTGCGTGAGTCCGACTCCCACTTGGCCGGTTTTTATTTTATGTTTTGAATATGTTCGAGTGTAAAAAAACTGTGCCTATTCTCGGACTTGTATTGCCTTGTATCGCTCGTTTCGAGTCATCCACTTAAACTTATTACAATATACATATACTTGTATGTGTTTAAAAAATGCTTTAAGTTCAATAGATAGTATAGGTAAGATAGCTTTAGAAATTTAAGTTTATAAAACATATTATTTTTCATGATTCAAGTTATCATAAAATTTTAAATCACCAACAATACATTGCAATCAAGTACTATTATAATGAGGTCAAAAAATTTCTTTCTTATAGTCAAAAACGTGATGGAAAGCGTAAACAAATCCGTCGTATTGTTACCGAAGTGAAGTATCCGGCTATTTATAACTTGGTCTGTGTCAATTACTTAATCCGCCATATTGTGAAGCGAATTCAGTTGAGATGACGAAACACGTTTACAAACAGATCATAAAACGCTTACGCCTATTACAGTTAGGTACACGGATCACTTTTGCTCTTTTTAGTGGCAATAAATACTTTGGGAGCTTGTACGCAGATTGAATTTTCAATGTTTCAGACATGTAAGGTAGGTAGTAAGGGCATTGTTAGTACAGAGGTAATTTACATACAGATGCAAAGTTTTTAGTTTTGATTTCTGCACTTGTATTGCTTGTTGGTTCTACATGAAAAAGTATTATTATGGCACAGTCATTTACTATCTTAGGTATTGTTCTTGCAAAATATAATTACATAATTATTATCTTTAAGTTGTGACAATCTGACAATAATATCTTCATTTTTATTTTAAGTTTATTTTTATTTATAATATAAAATTAATAATTTTAAGTAACCCCCGGCCTTATTAATCATATACTTAGCTAACACCATCTCATTGAAACTATTCTCATGAGCCCATTCGAGTCAAACTATAAGTTTGACTCGAATGGGAAACACGGGTGTTTTAAGTTTGTTGTGTCTGTTTGTGTATCTGCGTGTCTATTTGTCTGTCTGTGGCATCGTAGCACCTAAACGAATGTACCTATTCTGACTATGGTTTTTTTATAATTTATAAAGATCAGTTCAGGCATTTCTTGACTACTCACCAGTTTATTTTCTACTTCACAAAGGTGTTTTATTTATTTTCACCGATCCGATTGAAATTCCTAAAATAATGCTAAACTAGAGCTGATGTTGTACCAAAAAAGTCTGAGGAATGCTCAATTCTTCAAAAACTTACAGCAGTTATAGCGTTATTGGGTTTATAAGAATAGTCTCAATGATGTTAGATGGATGACTATTGATACCGGGGGATACTTAAAATTATCAATTTTATATTTTTTTATTATTCAGATTGCATTATGTGTCTGTTGGGAAACAGAAAGGATACCTACGCAACTGCAGTTCAGGTTTTTTTCTATACTACTAGATGACAAATAAGCTGACGGACCACCTGATGGTAAGCGGTTACCGCCGCCTATAGACACCTGCATGCAATAACAAGGGAAAGTCACTTGATATTGTCGGTGCGTTGTCATCCTGAGGTCTAAGATGAAATGCCGCCATGCCCAGTAATTACAATGGCTACCTTTCCTTTCAATCCGAAACAAAGCGAACTGAAATAAGAAAGGCGGTGGTACCTACCCAGACGACCCTACATACGGGCCTACCACCTAGTAACCTAGTAAGTTATCTATTCAAAGATTTAATAAAAATAAAGCAAATCAGTAACTTTGTATATAGGATGAGAAAAGACAATAGATACTCCCAGTAACTTTTATGCGAGTCTAAGCTAAGCTGTAGTCTTTATACTAGAGAATTAGTATTTAAAAGATTACACAGGCTTGGTAAACAATTCATAATTCCTTTGGGTGAAACAAAACATCACTCTTAGGTATATATCAAACATAAGAAAGTTTATATTTTTTCCATCATTTGGTTGTTTGTATATGTTTATTCGTTCGATTACTACTGCTTAAGATGTTACTTCATGTCAGTCATGCATGTCCTAATTGATGATATACCTAACCTATCCATTTATGACCTACTTATATTGTAAACTTACTAAAATAAATTAACGATTGAGATTGCGTTAAAAGATTTGAGAAAAACACTGTAAATGGTAGATAATATAATAGTTATTATACATAATTATTGCTATACATCCAACAAATATAACGAGTAGATACTCTTTTATTTGGCGTCTTTATTCCTTCTGTTACTTTGCCGTAATATGTAATGTCAAGTCTTCTTCTTCTTTTTGGTGGTTGGCGATGTCATTGATTTCGCCAGAATCCAGTTTTTAGTTCAGATCTAATTCTTGTGATTTGTAATCCCATAATATGACGATGGCCACTGACTCTGCTTATTTATTACGGATTGTGAAAGTACAATGCGTACATAAAAAGGCTATCCAAAGTGTTCTTACTTATGAAGTTGCTGTCAATTTGCTGTCTTTTAGTATCGATGCATATTTGTCCGTTGTATGGGATTCCATAGATGCATTATTCTTGGGGACGGAAATAGATAAACCTTTGAAAGGCCTATAGGAGTTAAAAATTTTCTTTTGTAATAAGATATGCAAAGTGGAAAAGCAAGAAAATCAGTTGGAGCTGGTTCTATCAAATAGGGCCGATGATGGCTAGTTTCCAGTGCAGTCTTGTTATTTTAAGTTTCACCTCTTGTGGAGTATGAGCATTATTGCGAAGAAATGGATCAGCGTTACTGATAACGTTGATACGTCTCCGTTTTAATACTTTTAATAGTGAGCTTATCCATAATCAGTTGCTATTCTTGACTCCTTCACTTATCGTTGTTTCAGGTCACAAGAAGCTGTAATAGACAATACGGGGCATATGCCCACCATACTGTCACAAGTATCTTTCTTTGATTCGACGTGTCTTTAGGACATAGTTTGGCTTATTTTCCAGAGTCCAACTACACGCGAAATGTTTCCGATTGTCATCCAGGATCGACTTGTCATCACAAGTGATAATAACCCTTGTTTGATAAGAGGATAATAGAATCCTCTTAGATGTTTGCTCTTTGTTGAAAGTTCTGTCAAGATTTTTGTTTAATATTTGAGTAAGTTCATACGGAACTCACTGAAATACTTATCTTTTAAAATAAAATGAATCAATCAGTATCGATAGGTAACTTACGTTAAAAGCTGCTGCTATCTATGACGCGGTTTAAGTCTAATCTGAGGGACCAGGGGTCCCAGACTTCCGGGAGTCTTACTCGGATTAACAAATTTTGCATGCCGTCTGTGTAGTGTTGGTGGCAGAGTGGCAGGACAAAACACACTACAATAACACGATTTTTTCGATTACAACACTATATATTATTTTTATATAAAGTTTATACTTAGATCATAAGAACAAGTCAAGTGTCGAACTTCAAGGTAGACAGTATTCAACGTCAAAGTAAATTCATTGGTCAAACACTAATATTTTATGAGAATTACGTAATGTAGACATACTTTATTGTCAAGAAGGTATAATTTTGATAAAACAAAATGAAATATGTTTTGCATCATTTATTTACATACTGGGAATTCATTAGTACTTATACCATTCACAAGTCGGTCAGTAATGCGGGGTTTTACCGAAACATATTTCACTGAAAGATTGAAACGTTTTATAAAAGTGGATACAATTTAATTACTTTGATAAACTAAAATACAATTGTTATCATTCTTCTTTGTTTGTGATACAGATACTATCGGTGGATAAAAATATTTAAATTGTTATTTCTTCTATTAACATTGTTAGGGGAGTTCCAAGGCTACGAACCACCGAGAAGTAGTTTAATCTTCGAACCAATTATCAATGTAGCTAGTTACGTATGTGGACACAGAAAATGTAACTATCCGTTGTTGACAAAATCTGTAAGTGTTTGCAGAAGTTGGCAGAGTTTGTAAAAACACAACCAATTCTGTTATTCGATAAATAAGTAGGTATCATCTTTAGATCATTACTAATAAATAACGCATGAAGGTGGGCGATAAATGTATAAGTATCAAGCTTGTATAATCTGCTTACGTAATGCGAAAAAACAACCAAGGGCACAAAACTTCATTATTATCAGTCAAATCTTTAAGTACCTAGGTAGGTATGGTCATTACCATTTAATTGAAGTAAAAATCAAAGCTGGAAGCTTTTTAATTGATAGTTGTCTGTTTGCTTCAGCAATAAAAGATTAAGCGGTTAAAGCAATCGATATAAGATATAAACATGTAAATAAGTAACATAACCATATAAATACGAATAAAGCAGTATACATAATATAAAAGGTCAGGTTAGTGCTAGTTATGATAGTAGTATTCGATTGAACCTACCTCCATTAAATATGTAATTAGTAAGTAGTTTATTATTGATCCTAATGAATCTTTACAATTTAAAAACACCTGCTAAGCTAGTCTATTGTTAGTTGGAAAATAAAAAAAACGTAAAATAGATTGTATTGTATGTAACAACGTAGGCATTGAGATAAAATGCTCCATAGGGTAATTACAAGTACCTATCAACCTAGCTAATGACTAGCTAGATGTTACGTATTAGCAAATAAACGAGAAACGAATAGGTATCAGCATTTAACAAGTTCGGCGGTAATTAAATTCTAAATAACTATGTCAGAACGATCGCATGTTGCGATACTCGAGCAACAGAGTCGAAAGTTATTGGTGGCATGTGGCAAAACTAAAAAAAATGGTAGGTATCAAGTTGAAGCGGACGAACGCGATAGGAATTATTGTCAGATAACTAATTACATAAAAATTACACACTTGCAATGTTTTGAGCAAAACAATACTTTCTACGAGTCGAGAGCGTTCCATTTTTAGTCAAGTGCGCGACGAGTGCTCGGTTGCCAAGCGGAATGTTTGCAGTCAATCGCGACGACCTTCGGAAGCGTTCATCATGAATGGAACTAAATTCGCTGGTTTGTCTACTGGCTTGCTCCACCAGCGCACTCCAGCCACTATAACAACGCGATTTTGCTGCATAATTTTCAAGGGCATTCTAAACTTCTACACTCATAATACGTATGGAAAACAGTAGGGGCCCCTGCGCTCGATTCCCGACGATTCATGAATGAAACTAGCACTAACCAACAAAGTAATACCACTCATTATGAACTTTAAATAAGTTAAATGAATACAGAATTAATAGAAAATACTTACGAGCTTGTCAGCCGCGATACGTGTTTAATAATCACATACATGACGTCATTTGACGCAACACAAACCCGAAAATATTGAGCAAAATGTATAGTAACCGCATGAAAAACAACACCAACGTAAAAAACACACAATTCTTTATCAAATAGAAACTTCGGTTTATGTCATTACAAGCGATCTAGGACATTTTACAATATTTATTTGTTGTCACCGACTCCAATTTTGACAAGATGGTCGCGCACCGACTGTTTTTGCTTTGGTTGTCAGCTGATACCAAAGACTGCTGTACTTGAAACGCAAGAACATTAACAGATATCTCTTTCGCACTTGATGAAAAGTGTAGTCTGTGCGAGCGGACCAGATAGCATGACTCTTATATTTGATGACTGGAAACAAAACAAACGTCAGTTTTCTTTTTGCATTGTGATTGCGAAGAAAATATTGCAAATTTAGCAATTGTAGCTTTTGTGGTAAATTGAAATGATTCAAAACGTATTTGACGAGCAATTTCTATTTCACAAATATCATGTAATTAGTTACCAATTGGCTATATTGGGGCGTGACATTATCTTGTTTACTATGCACGCGACGCCATCTTGTGTTACATGAGTGAAATATGCTAAGTCCGTGAAGAGTGTGCTATTCCGATGTAGATGGCGCTATGCCACTGTTTCAAGACATTTCACAATTAAATGTTACATAAAGGGTTAAAATAGACACATATTTTAAATAGCTTGTAACAAAATACACGCAATTTGTATCAAGTTGAGAATATGGCTGATATTTACCGCCGTTAAGTAAACTTTTAGAGCTAGGAATATTTTGTGTCAAATGTTTTCAGTTAGTTCAAATGTACCCAAATAGATGGCGTTACTTGTCGCACACTTCTGCCTACCATAGGATTATTGAATACAAATAAAAAAAGCCTACAATTTAAAAACATAGATAGCTTTGAAATATTATTTGGAAATTATGACTTACATATTTTAAATAAATAATGCTTTGCAAATTAATTTTTGTATGATAATTTTGTAATTTATGGCTTGAATATTTTGAAAAAATGGCGATATAAATACTTATTTCTAAATTTATTTTTAACATTTGTCTATTGTAATGGTTTGTATTAAAGGATTAATGCGGGTGCATTAAAACTATACTTACATAATATTACTAGCACTACTCAAACGTAACCACTTAAAACAAATCAACATGCTCAAACAAATAGCTGTATTCTGTCCAGCCGCAGGAAACCCTCGGGGGGTTTACGACAATTAAAAACCAATTGTGACTGGAATCTCAGGCATAACAGGTAAGAAACTTGATGGCAGATATAGGTAGCTAAACAGGGTGTTATGGGAACCCCTTCAACACGACTTGCTAAAAAAATAATTTGAAATCGCGAAAGAAAATTATCAGCTGTTTCATACAAATTGTAATAATAATCATAATCATCGTTTATTTGCATGAATACACGGGAGTCTTACATGGTCTTAAATATTAACAAGAAATGGAAATTTTTATATTAAAAAAAGGTTTTATTTAATAATACAACAAATCTTCATAAAAAAATTATTAACAATTATTTACAACCAAATACATTGAATCATTAAATTTACCAATTATTCACCACATACATTCAATCATAAAATATAAAAAAACTTAAATTAATATTATGAAAAAATTGTAATATTTACACAGCCTGTTTGTATGGAACAGCTCATTTTTGTCGTGATTACAAATTTATTTTTCAACAAGTCGTGTGATCAGCACAGCCAGACTGCCACCTGCCTTCGTTTCCGAAGGCGTCCTTCTAACAACCTGTATACTCTTGCTTCTGCATTATCTATTATTTACTACTAGCTGCACTGGGCATGCTGTGCAATGCCCGTAAAGAGAAAACTGTAATAAGTACATATAACCCAGGAACCTTTGCGGGAGTCCCCAAAACATGCTCCCAAAGTTTCAACACAATCTGATCAATGCGCAGCGAGCGCATAGGGAACAATGGCAATGGCTTTGTTTCCAAAATCATAATCGAAAGCAGAGCGCTCAAACCCAGTGTTGCCACCTTAGATTTTTTTAAAGCCCTAGGTCAAAAGCAAAATGCCGCCAGAAATTACAGAAATTTGGATTAAAAGAAACCACCAAATTCCGCTAAATTTATTGCACTTGAATCTCAGACTAAAGAAACCCTTATTTAAATAAAAAACGAATAAATATGCTGGTGCTAAAAAATTGTTGTTGATTTCATAGTCAGTGAAATAAAACCACATAAATATATTCATTTGTTAATCAAGTAAGAATCAAGAGAACAAGTTAGTCGGTTAAGTACGTAAATAACATAAAAAAATGTGAAAGTTAAAATTCCAGATTATCAAATGTCATATCTTCTATAATCTATATCTTCTATAATATACTATAACTTCATCATCATTCAGATACCTACGCCGACGCTACTGTCGACGACGCCGACGCCGATGCTGAAGATGTTGTTGGTTGTGGTTCATTTTTGAAAGAGTATACACAAAACATTGTGTTTTTGCCAATAGCTGCAATGACGTCTTTTGGTAATTCATAATTGTAACATGTTACATTATTAACTTTTAGTCTATTTCTGATAAAAAATATGGCATTTAGAAGTGGACCAGCCATCTTGTTCCGTAGAATGTTTTTCACAATACTCATGACACTGAAAATTCTTTCTATACCATTATGAAATGCCGTAACGTTAGGGATTTTCCCTCTCAAAAATATGTTGCCAGATTCAATATTCAAAAACCGCTATAAACCGCTAAAATAAATAAAAACGCTAGATATTGAAAAAATACCACTAGAAGCCTTGAAAAAGCACCAGTTCTGGTGGGAAAACCACCAAGGTGGCAACACTGCTCAAACCACTACGCTATCACCACTGAGCTCCTTACTTTTCTATTTACTACATATAATTTCTGTTGAAAAAAAAGCAGAAACATATAATAATAAGCTTTACTGCGAAAAAAATAACACAATATTCTGGGTTATATCAATTTATTTGAACATCAAAATTATACAACATTTTTTCTAATAATTTATTAATTTAAGTATTTTACATTTTTTTTTATTTACAGATTGGTGTAAAAATTATTTCTAATCTTTGGCATCACAACTAAAAGGAAAAATAATTACATTTAGTAACCTTAGGTATTTAGGGCCTTACAATTAAGATTGTTTTTTTAAGCTTTAAAAATTACACAGTTTTTTCTTTTTTACTAAAACTTAAAATAATATTCCAATGAACATGAGAAAACACTTCCATAACTATACAAGAATTTCACAATATTATTAGTAAGGCCCAAAGTGATACCAAGTAACGAACGACTTGAAAGTGATTACAAGTGACAGTAGTATTAGATACCCGTTATCTATATTCTACCCGTTTTAATACAGAAAATATACATAAAAAAAAGAAAAATATACGTACATTATATCACAAAAAGACATAATTAAAGTTTTTAACGAATAAACATTAATATAATTATGTGTGCAACAGTAAATGTGTGAGAGATATTTTGTATGTTATTTTTTATGTAATTAGGTCTTAAATAATTGTATCTCTTTATTATTTTCTGACTTTTAAAATATCTTCATAATTAATAAAACAGGCAATAACTGTAGGACTACCTACATGTAAAATAATGAAGTAAATAGTACTACCACTAGGTAGTACTATTTACTTCATTATTTTACATGTACCTACAGTCTGAAACCAAATTTTACCTAAGTTTCGGTGATTTTGAAATTCAGCTCAAGCATATTATAACATAGACAGTTGCGAAAAATTTAATAATTGTAATTGTTAAATGAATTTTGTAGTAATTTTTTAAACTTTCGACCAAATTAAATATTCATTACACAAAATTTTGTTACTAAGCTGTGCATATTTTTTTTTCAGTTCATCAATTAGTTTGATTTTTTTTTCAATTTTAGTAAAAGTTGTATTTAATTAAAAACAACATTTATTCAAAAATAAGCGTTTTAACGACAATTCTTCTTTTGTCAAATATATTTGGCATCGTTAATGCACAACGTCAAAGATAGTTTAAGGAGGCTTACGTCGCACAGCAAGAATATTGCAAACATTAAGACTAAACCAAATCTTATTAGACTTTACATGCATAAGCAAATCAGATGTCGGATGTCGGAGAATTTTTCGACAAACAGTCTTATAGTTAAGTAAAAGCAATTTTTACCTTTGCATAGGTACAATCCAAAAATCACCAATAATTTATTTTTTATTAGACTAAGCATTCGAAAAATTCCCTAAGAACATTTTAGACTAGGCATGGCAAGTTTTGTTAGAAATGGTTTGTTTATTTCCAATATTTTCAACTTGAAAGTTTGTATGGAATGCCGTGCAGCGTAAACGCTCTTACCTAAATTTTCTTATATAAAACAAAAACTAGAAAGCAAATATATAAAAGCTACTATCAAATAACATATTATCTTCAGTAGGTATTCAAAGTTTTATTCATATGCTACAACTAACCTAACTTTACATTTTACTGCTAAGCAGTTCTATTTGTTACCATCTATATTGCACATTAATTCTACAATTTCATTGATAATTTTAAAAACATTTTGAGAAATTATAGAATTCGACAAGTTTCTGGTGTATAAATAAAGATAGTGGTACTATTACAAAAACAATAAATTTTGTGATGAATTTTATCGCTAAAGCCCATACAGATATTTTTATTGCTTTTTACATAAGGTCTATATTATATAGTAAAAATCACAACCATAGGGAATTCCTAAAAAATATTTTAGTATTAGAAAATTTTACAAATATTAAAAGTTTGGAATTCTAGTGAGAAATCTAAACTTAACGAATCACAGGCAGTGCTGAGCTATCTTAGGTACAAGTTCTTACAAATAACACAATTCAAATGATTTTAATACAAAATTGTAAAATGACAATTAGGTTTCAAAATAAAAGTTAAAATCATAACTTTATAATCTGTGCAATTAGGTTTGTGAAATCGGAAATTCGAGCCCAAATTAATAAGAACATTTATTACTAGGTAATCTACGCAATGTACATTATTCTATCACATCAATGGTAGGTTACATTTATTTGGTTATTTATAATTCTAAATCTATTCTTTGGAGTCAGGGCGGGACACAGTTTAACTGTACACGAAGTAATAGTCCAAAGGCTAGGTGCCACAATGAAGTATCTTGCGGAAGGCCTTCCTGAATTCAGGATTAAAGATGGTGTAGATAACGGGGTTGAGGAAGCTGTTGATATAGCCAAGCCAGGTGGTCAGGATGAAGACTGTGACCCCAGGAGAATATGGCAAGTCAAACTTGGAGCAGATGGCGTCGAGGACGGAGCAGGTGAAGAACGGTGCCCAGCAGATCAGGAATACACCTGTAAGAAACTAAACACTTTATTTATCATGAACACTTTTGCACGAGGTAACTAATTTCAGTGTTTGTTAACAAGAAATATTGGTGATTATTGAAGGTTTATAAATTAAAACAGCCTAGTTCTCATTTTCAACCGTTCCCTAACTTATCTTATCTAATCATGGAGCCTTTAAAACGTCACAGACCATCATATACTTCGACCTTTTGGGATCTTTAGCTTTCAACCGTTCCCTAGTTTTAATCGTCTCTTACCGCTATTTATCAGTCTTTTATAAGAGAGAGAGAAAGAGAAAACAAACTATACGTTATTGACTTTGACAAATTTTAAAATACTTAAGAGGACCTCTATGAAGCGTTCGAGTGTCCCGTAATGGTCCTTACCATAAAATTGTAGTGTTTGTTTTGTTCATTGCCCTAAAATAAATAAAAACTAAAATAAATAAGCCGAGGGGTAGACACAGTGAAAACAAGTAAACGTGCTTTTCTATTAGGGGTTGTTTTATTCATTCGAATGTTTTTAAAATGTCTGGATTACAACGGGTGACAATTATTATTTTTTCAAGCAAAATAAGTATCTGCCTACATATTAATTTTATTCCTGAATGAGCTTTAACCTTACCCACTGCAGGATCATACAATTACAAAGTAGTATCATTTAGCTGCGTTGACAAAGGCCTCTCTTAGAAGCAAGAAACCAACAAGTTAATTCATAATAAGAATAAAATTTAGAAAAATTATATCACCTAAAACAATAGCCAGCGTCTGCGTGGCCTTCTTCTCCTTTTTAGCGAATGATTTGGCTCTTAGCTTGCCCGCTCTGTTTGCTCGAAATATTGTAAATCTGGCAGCAGACGCAGCACTTCTGAATCTTCTCCGAGGAGTGGAGATTATGGAACTGCTGCTGAGCCGGCTAAGTTTCTTCCTAAATGAAACACATAAAATGAATCAGTATGCGTTATTTTTAAACATAAATCGTTTGCATATTAGGAGCCGGCTTAAAATAAAACAGCTTTCTGAAGACCACAGCTAAATTAAACTAGGTTATATTTCAGAATGAATTACGAAAACCTTATTTTCTTCTAAAGTAGAAACGGGTTTTATTTGTTTGGGATGTCAAAATAAAATAGTATGATTTTTTGGTTTTGTCCAGTTGAAAGATTTTATATTAATATCTCATCTAGGCTAATTAAAATCGTTGAAAAATTAAAATTCTAAGCTTGTGGTCGCTATGAAATGATCGCCAGCGTGTGCGACATCTTGTTTATTTCCATATTACGGTGATCCTTCACATTAAATGCGTTCATCTTATTTCGGAAAACAAGCAAACCAGTCGAAAATTCACAGTAACTACGATAAATTGGTGGCTAATCATTTATTTACTAGTTCATGAAGAAGTCAACGCGGTGGCCAATCAATTTGCATAGAACCAACCGACTGAGCGAGATCCCATCAAACTTTGTGATTGGCCCACAAAGTAATCAGTTTAATTGCAAATTGTTTGGTGCCATCAATTTACATCATGGGCATACAAGCCTGTGGCTAACGGGTTTGTCGCGGGCTAATATACTTTTAGGGGTGCTGCCACCATACTTATTAACTTCATAGGCTTCATAGGCATATTTAGCACATACTTAATAATGACAAAACATGAAATTTAATACTATAGAAATAAATTTATTATCATCAAAAATTCTTGAGCTAACACACCAAAGAATTATTAATGAAGCAGTTCGAGTTTAGTTCTCTTGTTGCTAAGTTTGGCATCGATATTACAAGTGCAACGTTTCTTAATTCATAATGTCGAATCTATGAGACGTTGACTTTGTGGCGTCTTAGCTTATTAAAAATGCAATGAATATGCATAGCTAGTAAAGTTATTTTCAGTGATACCTATAATGCAAAAATACCTCGCTATCAGAGTATGAGACACTACAGTCGAAATTTATAATCAAGCCCTAATTTACTGTTGTATTGTCTACAATATATTATATTTACGCACGTGTGTCTTTTAGAAATCCACACTACCTAAATATGCACTGATGACAACCTTTGCGGCCCTTAATAGTGAAGCGACTGCAATGAAAGTTTTATGGTAATCAATAAATTTAAAGAATGGAAAAAAATACATTAGTTTTCAAGTTACCTACAAAATTTGTGTATTTTATATTTTATTTTATAAGCATGAATCGGTTCGAAGAAGTCACGTAAGGATAATTTCGAACCTGATAATGTACAAAAGGGGGAAAATATGTCTGCGTGTTCTGTCGCGTTTTCTGTTATTAACAATATCAGTATGAAATCCAGCTTGTTATCCTCGCGTTAACGAGTTGGATGAAAATAACAATTCACCTTTACTTTTCCAGTTTATTTTATTACAATGTTATCGTATTTGTTTCAAATGTTATTTCGATTAGAATACGTTTGTGTTTGACGCATTTTTTATTACACTCAGTGTGCATATAAAACAAGCAGAATAGTTTCATTGATTTCATGAAAATATATTCATTTATTCATTGCGTTGCCGTGTATTGAATAGAAAATAGGTTGTTTTGAATTTGGAAAAACAGAACATCCAAATTGCTGCATGTAGAAAAGTCCGAAATTTCGTATTGTACCAAAACGGGAGCAATGAAGCTGAATAATAATTGTCAAGGAAAAATATACTTATCTCGTAGTCATTAAGTATGGTGCTTTATATGTAAATGAGACCCATGAAAAGAGCGCAAATATTACGTAGTATTTTAGTGACCCAAACCAAAATGAACGTAGAGGTACTACATACACCAGACTAACAGGAAGTTTGAAATCGATTAGAGAAATGAAAATTCCTGTTTAGTTTATCAGGCTTTTTTCAAAAAATCGACGCACTTTTTCATGCCATAAAATAATCAAACTACAATTTACAGGTATAACATTTCTCATAAAATTTTCATGCACTTTGCCTTAATTAAACTGATGAATTGATAATTTAATCAGTTCTAAATAATTAAATAAATAGGTACATTACCGACTTGCAAGTTTGATGTTGTTTGAAAGAAAAGAGTTTGAACTGAACTGTTAAACAAAAAAGAAACAAAAAAGTGAAAGGTTGTGTTTTAGTTGTTTGTTTGTTTGTGTGAAAGCTTGTAATACAGCGTAAGCCGCACGGGTTGTCATACAAACTTTCAAGTCGAAAATATTGAAAACGAACAAACCGACTCTAATAAAACTTTACGTGCTTATGCAAGTCAGGCTAGTCTAAATAGTTATCAGAGGATTTTTCGAAAAACAGTGTTAAGTGTTGGGTAAGAGAAATTTTCAGCTTTTCGTACAAACCAAAAATCGCCAAGAAATTCTTTACTATTAGACTTTTTGGAGAATTTTTTAGACTACCCTGACTTGCCTAAGCATGGTTAATTTTGTTAGGATCGGTTTGTTTGAATATTTTCATAGAACGTAGGGCATAGTGATATTTTCCACTCAAATTAGCAGCATGAATAGGCTAGCACCTCCACCTTAAAGAAGATCTAATCCAAATAAAACTTCTCTGTAGAAGTATTCCTGCGGTGAGAAAGCCCATCCAAGAAGTATTTTGCTGGGAACAAGGTAAGTTGTATCTAATTCTGTCAACATAACGATTCTTCTTGATTTTTAGCCGACTTCAAAAAAGGAGGTAATCAATTCTACCCGTATGGTAATTTTGTTAGAATTGTACAGTTTTTTGTAAATGTTAGTCTATACCAGCGTCTGAACCTGGGTGCCAAATTTCTTGAGTTTATGTTTGTGCATATCTCAAAAACTATCACTCAGATTGCAAAAAAAACTTTTATTCGGACTTGTTATAGTCCCACTTAGGGAACTGTGCAAGTTTTATCAAAATCAAAATCATCAGTTACTAATAAAACGTGTCGATGACTTAGCGGCGTAATTCTAAAACATGTGACTAGGTTTAATTTTTAATGGTTGCATGCAATTAGGCTAAAAAGAAACAAATAATCAAAAAAAGTGTGTAAAACAATAGAAAGTGAAGCAGTGACCTATAAACCTACCTACTTCATTTTAATCATTTGATTCATTTTAGTCGGTTTAATTTATTTAAACTCGTTTTTTTGCATGGTACGTAGTAAGACCATCTACAAGCTACATTAACCGCTTACTATCAGGCGAGCCGCGAGCCGTATGCTTGTATGCCAACTAGATACATAAAAATAGTTTATTAAAACATCTATCACTACCCTCTATACGTCCCACTAGTAGAAACACATGAAGATCTTGGGCCATAATACCACTACTCTGACCAACTACTTCGGAAGCACGGAAAAGCTCTAGTTTAGAAATTTTGTCCGTCCCATTTGGGACCGACCATGGAGAAAGTTGCTTTGTTTTCGTAACCGAAACCACAGCGCTCAAAACGCCACCGAGCTCCTCCTACAATAGATGGTATTTTCTTCCTGCAATAGATGCTATTATTGAACCATCATATCATAAAACGGATTTATAAAGCTTTTTTTCTGTTGCAACATGTAGAAATATAGAAATCGTTGAGAAATATATTTTCTAGTCCGGATAAACGTTTTCCAAGTGCAAACTAGTTGAAAGTCCTTAGAAATTTTAAGTTGAATTCCGTTCGTACATAGCAACCCGTACTGTAGATCTCGAATTTTAAAATACCTATTTTCATGAAAACAGAATTTAGTTGCTCTGTAACGTTTAAATATTTGCAAAAAAAATTAAACAAACTGTTCCGACTTCAAAATACGAAAGTCAGTACTTGTTTATCAAATTTGCTTTTTAGAGATATTTAGAATTTAATTAGGTTATTAGAAGTTTTTGTGTTTCCAATGTATCAGCACCAAGCCTGCTTCTGAGGATTGTTCAATAAATTTTACATTAAGGAATCATGAATATTGATTGATTTCCGAGAGCGGAGAGTTCATGTACCTATGCCTATCGTTTATTCGTAACTTAGAATAATTAGATATTGATGAAGCTAACATCAACCTCAATCTGTCTACAAAATTAAAGATGGCTTGTATTAAAAACATGAAATAAATAATTATCACAGTGGATCATCGGTGTAGTGACATACTAGTATGGTATTACGAATAGGCAACTATTAGTACTTATTATTATTTCTATTTGGTTAAGTTTGAAGAATACATTGTTTTTATTTAAACTGATACCTATGACTGATAAAACAAAACTGTTGGAATAGTATAAAATACTTACAACAAGCATGATCTTTCAATTGTTGAGTTAAAGCCGTTTTCATGGTAGGAGACTAGAGTTGATACATTAAAATTTTTACTAGATCTGACATTTGTTGAAACTTCACTTACTTCAAATCTGGTTTATTCGGTGCTTCGGATTTATCATCATCTTTCTTTTGATCCTTTTGTGTTGGCGAAGCAGGCGGCGTATGTTCCTTGGCGTCACCATCGATGTTTGATGGCGCGTACCCTGAGTCATTGTTGGTATTTGGATCCATCATGGGTATTGGAGACGCTAAGTTCGCCATTATACTGAAAAAGAAAATGGGATCTAATTCTTTGGGTTTTCATTGAAAGACAATAAAACAAAGTAGTTATTTTCAGTTCGTCGTGGTACTGCCAGCATTAGAATCAGCTGAGCTTTCAGTGCTCAAGAAGAACTATGATGTTTCAAAAAAACAACCGTATTACCTATTTTGATTATTAGAATCTTTTTTCACATGTTAGAGATTCAACCACAAATAACCTACAATTATATTGGTGCTTTTTTTTTTATACAACTAGATGACAAACAAGCTGACGGCCCACCTGGTGGTAAGCGGTTACCGCCGCCTATAGACACCTGCAATAACAAGGAAAAGCACTTGATATTGCAGGTGCGTTGTCATCCTGAGGCCTAAGATGAAATGCCGTCCATGCCCAGTAATTACACTGGCTACCTTTCCCTTCAATCCGACACGCAGCTTCCACACAGGAGTTAAAAAATAGTATTGTATTAGGAATTTTTTGACAAGTTTTTTGAACATTCAATTAAATTAATCTGTTAAATATTGTTGGTTGTTATGTTATCCAAATTCCCACACTCCATCTAAAACACTTCCTAACCACCACTTCGTGCACTCTCCCCGCCCACTATAGGTGCTCTGCAAATTCCGCATTTGCTACAAATAATATTAGAAAACTTTTAAAAACACAAACATTTCTAATCACTTTTGTTAAAATAGTTTTGCTAACTTTAAATGCTTACTAATAAATGTTAACTAGTTAACACGAGGAGGAGCTCGGTAGCGTAGTAGTTTAAGCGCTCTGATGGTTTCGATTACGAAAACAAAGCAGCAACTTTCGCCATGGTCGATCCCGGGATGCGTCAATCAAAATTTACAATCTCGAATACCCAGTCGGTCCCGGTTGTTACTACTACCGCTTTAACCCACCAACATTGGGCCAGCGTGGTCGTGTTATGGCCCAAGGTCCTCATGAGCCTTCCTACATAGAAGAAACACATGAGGAGCTTGGGCAGTGGGACGCATAATAAGCTGGTTATGATAACACTATTTATCTCCTGTGCGTTACAACCTTGCAATGGTGTTGGAAATGCTTTTCTGCAATAGTCTCTATTTTTGATCATTAAAAAATTTAATGGTCGAAAAGCGGGTTTAAAATTAAATGATTCTAACGCTCTGACTGCACGTATTAGGTCAACTTTTGACCATGGTCCATACCAGACTGATCAACAAAACTATATTGGTCAATTTGTTACCAATTTTGCTGATACATTTAGTTTTGTTTACTGTTAATCTGGTCAAAACCAGTATAAATAATACTCACAGGCCAGTTTCCTCGACCACAGCAGCTAACATGAACCGGGCGGATCTCGTGTTGACTAGCTCCTCCGCATATGCACCCATCTCAGTCCTAATGAAGCTGAAATGAATAGGGGTACGAAGTTATATAGCTTTGGAAAGTTTACATTGTCAATTTTTTTATTACTTTGTCAAACTTTCTGCTTTATCTATAACATCTGAAACCAAAATACTGGTTTTCAAATAGTTTATGAACATTAAATTGTTAACTACCTAAAATTTGTTTGTTAATTGCTACCCATTGCACAATTTTTTTTAATAAACGTTGCTTCAGTTATAGAGTTTAAGGAAAATATTCTTAACAACTAGTTTCTATCACATAATATAACTGCATTTAATTAAATTCTATATAACTATAGAATTTAATTAAACGGGACACTAGGTCTTTCATGAAAATAAAGAATGAGTCTTCTTTCTATGATCTGGGGAATAAGTATTACTTAAGTCGTTTTATTATTAGTATTTTAATAATAGCGAGTAATAAAAAGCTCACAGTATATTTAAAAATGTCCTGCAAAATATTTACAGATCAAGCTTAATCACCATTTAAAAAAACCTGCAAACATTTGAAATACGAATATTAGTAAGTATTCCTTTGAACATAAAAAAAATCATAATGAGATTAAAGTTGCTGACGTTCTATACTGTAGTCAAAGAATATAATTATATGTCGCCGCCATCTGTTTAAATTCGCTGCTTTATTGGATGCCTAGCCCATCGATTAAACTCCGGAATCTCATTAAAAGCCTAGGCTGATCGTTAATTGAATAAGACTCACTCAAAGCTTAATAATATGGCGTATTGAACGTCAACTCAGTTAGATGCCTAGTTTTGGTGTAATTTTACTAACTTTTCATCATCTTCATCCTCGTTGCTGCCAGAAGCAGTATTTGTTGGTTTATCTTCTTCAGTTCTTAAATTCTCATCTCCTAATCGTTGTGTTTGCGCAATATTCTCTATCACTACTGCCGCTGTGCCACTCGATAGAGCTGAACCGATTGCTGATGATTTCTTAGCTATACGTTGCTTTTTCGCCCTCCGTCGAATCGCCTGAAAATTTTCAACTAATTAGTTACAAAAAACATTATTATATGCGTGTTATTAATGTAGGTTATAAGGATCAGGTAATTGATAAGGCTTTATTACGGCAAAAAATTGTATGCGCAATCGTGACTACGAATCCATCATGCCTCCCCTTGTGTTTTTGTAGCCGGATGTAGAAATAATACGATCCATTCATTCGTGTCCCCGTTGGAAGTTAAATCAGAATGATTAAAGATAACGCTTTCTTGGCTACGTGTTTTTTTGTTTGTTCAAATATTTACGACGTTACCGTGATTTATTTGCGTAATATAGAAATTTGTTGGAATCTTCAAAATACAACTAATAAACAACACTACTAACTATTAGCCGTGCTATTAGCATACTTTACACTAGACCCGCTTTTTAATGATGGTGTTCTCATTAGTAAAAAATAAAAAAACAAGAACTGTATGCCTTAATAGAAAAGTTTCAATCGTGAATCAGTTACATTTTAATAAGTGTTTAATTTAAAAAAATAATAATGGTAAATGGATCAATTAAAAAAAAAACATTGTAATTCTTTGCACAAAAATACACGATCTTTTAAGTAATTTTTAAATTGGACACGTCTATTCTTTTCATAATGTTTATAAGTATGTACAATTTCGTAATTATTTTAATTTTTAAGACGTCTGCCCAACAGTGTGATGTGGACCTATAGGCTGTTAATGATAATTTATTTTTAAATAATGTGGTACCTATCAACTTGGTATCAAACTATCATTTTATACTTTGTTCACATTACAAATAAAATAGTGGTGGTTTTGGTATCAAGTATTAAAATATGAAAAATGGCAGCCATAACTTTCAGGCTTCCTTTTCATTCGCGTTTGTTTGTGTTCGATCTCAAAGCTAGAATAATACTTTCGTCTTTTATAACACTTTACCAGAACGATGTTCAAGAACTTACGGATCTGGATTGCTTTAAGGGTTTCTTTAATTCTGTGAAGTCTACTTTATTATGTTTACAGTTGAAGTATTTTATGTATACAGGGTGGTGCAGTCAATACGACAATAAATTAATACACGACAATAAGTTCATAGAAATGGTTTGCGACTTTCAAAAACATCTTATCCATTTGACAATTTCATGACATTTGTATAAAATAATATGGCATTGCCTGCATTATTTTATAGAAATTATCAAATGAATACTATGTTTTTGAAAGTGGCAAACCATTTCTATGGACTAATATAGCTCATGTTATATTTTATTGTCGTATTGATGGCACCACCCTGAATATATTATTGAATATTATTGCAAAGGCTTATTAATATAAACTAGTGTTCCTGCAGTGGTATTTTTAATTTTTTTAATTTTTGGTTTTCTGCGCTTCTTCTCTATATGAACTATAATCTCACAATCCTCCGTGCACGCAATATGCTTAAAAGAGGTACAAAATTTTTTCTTCATGTATTAATATTAAAATTACGGTAGGGGGCTAGCTGGAAGAGTATATTTTTAGAGAAGTATGCAGGGGAGCGACGTGGTTGTTGTACCAGTTTTTAGAAAAATAAATAAATTTTTGAGATCTATCGGTTGAATTAATCGGTCAAATTACTATTAAAATAACATAAATTGATACTGAAACTCTCCCTCTGTCAAATCAAGTAAAAATAATGCCATAATTACAGGTATTTACTTCCCAAATAAAATTTTTCTAGAGAAAGTCCAGGAGAAAATCAATTCAATCTTTTTCGTTTTTTTTTTTTTGAAAAATATATTTAATACATAATAAATTGATCTCAGTGATGATGAGAGCATTCACCCGGATTGTGCGAGATCGCTGGTTGGGATCTCGCACAAAGACATTATTATTTCTAGTTTAAATATTATTCTAGATATCTTTCAAACATTTAGATAATCTTAAAAATAAAATTAAGATTAAATAAATAATATTTCCGTTTCAATTGAAGCTCATGTAACTTACCTTAAAAATACTATAATATAGAAACATCATGATGATACATGGTATGTAGAAGGATCCCAAAGACGAATAAATGACGTAGCTGGTATTGTTGAACAGGCACTGGTCTGGACTTCTGTCTGGGGTGTTGTTGAGCCCCAGGACTATGGGAGAGCCAATGGCTCCAGAGACGAGCCAGGCTATGGCTATCATCAGCCACACCCGCCCGTTGCTTTTATGCTTCGCGTACTTGATCGGCTGTGTCACGGCTATGTATCTGTGAAAATTAGAAACATATTTTTAGTAGCTTTTCTTAAAGAAGCAAAAACGAAACAATCGTGTATAACGTCGTTGCAACTTTTCTATTTATAATTAGTAATTGTGTAGTTTTTTTTTAATAAGAGTATTCAAGCTCCGAACTATTCAGAGATTGGTCCCAGGATGGGTCAATTAAATGGGCCAGCGTGGTGGTGTTATAGCACAATCTTCTCCTGTGTTTCTCCCATGTGGGAAGACCTATGCCCAGCAGTGGGACGTATATAGGCTGATGATGATTAGATATCGTTAGATTAAGAGTTACAATATACCATTAGATTTATCATTTCAAACATGGTTACACCTATTAATTTGCCAAAATTAAGCATTATAAGTGTCAGGTATAGCTACTAGATAACCGCAAAATATAAAAAAAGGATTTTCAACATTATAAATATACTAAAAATATATAAATAACTAATAACCGTGAACAGATGTTCGTACTCTTAATAGAAACAGGTATCTGCCCCTACCGGGAATCTAACTAAGTATAAGTTAAGATATAATTACAAGAAAGCACAGTTAAATATTATAGAATACGCTTTTGCATATTCAACACTTTCAGTCACAAACAAAGCCTAAATTTAATATTAAATAGAGCAAACTTCAATACGTCACGTGCAAGATTACACATGTTGCCTAATGAAGCGAGTACGAAGTGTACGTACATGTGCTATCATTTTCGAACCACTGGCTTAACCTTTATCCTAATTTGGGCCGGTTCGCTTAACTGAGTTACGCCTGATGTATACGTGCCTTTAACTTCGGTAATTTTGATAAATGTTCTTTAATGTGGGGTATGTTAATTAAGATAGAGTATTTATAATATAATAAAATAATTATTTACTTAATTTAAATTATTGAGGAGCTCGGTGGAGTAGTTAGCGCTCTGGTTTCGATTACGAAAACAGAGAAACTTTCGCCATGGTCGATCCCGGGATGGGTCAACCAAAATTTCTAATCTCGATCTCCTCTGTCCTTCGTAATCGCGGTTGTTACTGCAACCGCTGTATGTAACCCACCAACCCGCATTGGGCCAGCGTGGCGGTGTTATGACCGAAACTCCTCATGTGTTTCTCCCATGTAGGAAAGCCTGTGTCCTTCAGTGGGACCCAGTGGGACACAATGGCACGTATAAAGGCGGTGACGGTGACGGATTTATGCGGCAAAAAGAAAAAATACATGTCCTGGAGCGGGATGGGAACCCGCGACATTTTATAACCCTGGCGACTGCTCTGTGCACTAAGCTAACGAGGATTTGGAACGAGTATTCTTACGAAAATTCTGACTTTATTTATCAAAAAATTTCAAACAAATCAAAACCGACTTCAAAACACTAAAAAGGTATGATAATTAAATTTGCTGTTTCAAGAAACATAAAAAAGTGTAGCACCAACTCCAGAGAATATTTTTTTCTGGTAGTATTCCAATGCAAATAAAAATTATCATAAGCACCACTGAAAATATCAAGAAAGCAAAAATCCGCAATTTCGCTTACATTGTTGACTTAATTATTCCAGTTAATTTCATTTTAAAACCTAACTAGTGAATCTATTTTGAAAAAAGAATATATGGGACCAATCTGAAAGTATACTCTTTCAATAAAAAAATCAATATTCCAAATCGGTTCATAAATGACAAAATTCTGAGGTAACAATAACATACCAAAAAAACATACAGCCGAATTGATAACATCCTCCTTTTTAAGTTGTTTAGAAATGAATTGTTATGGAATTAACAATTTACGTAGTAATATTCTGTTTATGCTACAAAATGGGTTAACTAGGTCTTAAACGTATTTTTAAAGGACAATTAAAAGCAGCAAGCCTTTGAAGCGCTCATTTATAACATTTATTAACAAGCTGTTAAAATAATGTAAACACAAGATTCTCAACACGCCGTCATAATCTAAATCTAAATATTTTGAGAAAAAAGCTGGACTTAAGCATTTTATAAGAAAGAATAAATTCAAACATCAAATAAGTATTATTGTAAATATAATATTACATTTGTAAACACATCTTATTTACTGAAAATATTGCAAAAAAAAACAATTATTTTTCAAGTAGGTACACCTACGTAATATTTTATGTTATGTTTATCAAAATTGCGATACAATGACATCGGTTGATCATCAATCAAGTTATTCTTGGCAAAACAGGATAAATTAATGTTATTGCTCACCTGTCCACAGATATGGCAACTAGATTGAATATACTGGACGTGGAACACGTGACGTCCATTGCAATATAGCAGTCACATACGACCGCCGGCAGGCCCCATACTCCATTTACCTGTCCATAGAAAAATATAATGAATATTAGACAAACAGCAAAGATTACACATCAGAAACTTGAAAATATTGTTAGTCACTAAACGTTATTAGTCTCAGATTCACTGAATCGCCAAAATCATGAATTTTATTTTTATTAAAAATATTTGAAATAAAACCACTTTACCGGATACACCTTTTAAGTAACCGAAATGTGTCTGGTATATAATAGAATAATATTGTAACATCTTATTAAACGCGAGTTAAATCCGGTAAAGCGGTTTTATGTGTAGTCATAGGTGGGCAAAATACATGCTTTGCTTTTATTAAAATACAAATTACGAAATACTATCTCGCATGTTTTAAAAATCCAAAATACAAAACATTTTTTGCTAATTGTATTTAATACAAAATAAATACAGTCAGGTAGTACCTATTGACTTAGCATAACGGAACTATCCTTCTATGTGTGATTATTCTAAGGGTATTATTAGGTTATGTAAAGAGAATAGAAAAAATCCGCTCCTGCCTTTTGATCAGTAAAAGGAGAATTTCCTTTTATGAACACTAGATTATTAAAAGGACCCTCAGAAAAACAGCCTTTTGTTGGGGAATGAATAAAACCTGCTAAAGAAAACAATCTTTGTACAGGTCCTGCACCCGAAATCGTAGCATGGTTTGTGGACAAAATTTATCTTCACCTTGTGTCCACTTATTAGCAGACGATTTATGCGTTTTATCTCTTCCTTTTTATTGGATAAACTTTTTTGAACTAAAACCATTTTACCAGATTGAATTCGCATTTTAATTAAATGTTGCATTATAATAATTTAGCAGACGTTTCGATAACTTTACAGTGATCGTGGTCGCGGGAAGACTGAAAATGTCAGCTGTCTAATTGTCTTTGATAAGTTAACTACCGTCACTTTGTGTTATTTTTTTAAACGGGCTTGAGACTTTATTAATCGCATTCAAACCATTTTCTCTTTTGAAATTAGGATGTTTTTGATGTCAATAGTTTCACGTAACATTCTAGGAATGAAGCGGTGTTCTTTGGCGATGATTTGGGCCTTAGGATCTTTGGTAGTGGGTCCGTCTAGGAGGTGTTCATACGCTGCCGACTTAGTTTATAGACTTAGAAACAAAGTCGGTAGTGTGAGAACATGCCCTCTAGACGGACCCAATCACTAGGTAAATCAGAAAACGTCGTGTGAATTGGGCTGAGATTTTGGGTGATTTTGGGTAAATTCCATTTTGATGTACATAAGCTTACTCATTCTTTACAAATATTATAAAGAGGAAAGATTTGATTGTTTGTTTGTTTGCATGAAATAGGCTCTGAAACTACTGGACCGATTTGAAAAAATCAGGAAAATAAAAATACCATCGCAATAGTAGCTTTTATTATATCTATTACCCATTAACTTAAACTATAAATAATAAAAAAAAAATATCAATAAGTTTGTCATGCTCATGCATGCCCGCGCCAAGCGGCATCTGTTCTATTCAGTATATACACGTTTATTCCTAGTTCGGGGTCAGTGTTGTTTGGGTCCGGGCAGTTCACTTTTAAAAAACGATTTGCAGTTTAAAAGCAAAAGAGTATTTATACTGTATTTGTATTTCTGGCTATGAAGTTAAGAGAGTTCATTTATTGGTTCTTTACTAGGGCTTTTTTAAACCCCGACGAAAAAGCAGGGTGTTAGATATGAGTTGGACGTTTCAGTCTGTGTATCTGTGTGTCTGTCTGTGGCATCATAGCGCCTAAACGAATGAACCGATTTTGATTCGGGTTTTTGTTTGAAAGCTGACGTAATCAAGACGATCCTTAGCTATAATTTATTAAGATCAGTTATGGCGTTTGATGACTATCAGATAATTTCCTATTCCATAAAAGGGTTTTACTAACTTTCACAGATTTTCAGTTGCGGCTATTCAGTAACATGTACACTACATTAAAAAATAACAAAAGAAGATTAAAATCACTGCAAATTATTTTGAGTTATATTTTCGGCCGTTAAACCACGTACAAAAGTATTTTAAAGCACCCATTAAAAACTACAATATGGCAATATAGGAGGCAATATTAGGACATATTTTCTTTAACCTGTGGCCATATTTTAAAAATCTTTTTAAATTTTTTTTTTTGGTGACTCGGTAGTCTGTTAGACAGATGAATAAAGTATTTTGCTTTCTTCTGCATATTTTGAGTGGTATAATTATAGAAGTTTGACGTTGTAGTGTTGCCATTACATTAATAATTATAAAACTGTCACTTATCATCAGAAAGTATTTTGTACGGGAAAACAACAACAAAAATAAATAATAATAATAATATTCCTACACTCACACCTATTATCTAGCCCAAAGTAAGCATCATTAAGAGCTTGTATTATGGATACTAAATACCGGATAAATATTGATAATAAATAAAAATATAAACATCCATGACTCGTAAACAAATGCTCGTACTCATCATACAAACATTTGCTCCTACCGGGATTAGAACCCGGGACCTCTTGACCGAGTAGCCTGCATAGCAAGGGGTACAGACCGCTCGACCACAACCGGTCGTCAAAAATAATGAAAATGAATTAAAAAATAATGTTTTATTTCTATTTCCCTAACTTAAGAACCACTGTACACATACTCATAGCCGGGACTCCATATAAACCTGAAATAACTCCTTTAATATTGTACTCTTTGATTGGTTATGATCATCATGCGTTTTAATAAAACTGTTTTCCTTTGCTATGCCTGTCTGCGAAGTTCTTTAGAATTTATTTTTAGTTTATTTTAATCTGTAGGTATTTAGCAAAATAAACGATACAAAACATAAGTGTAAATGGAAATTGATACCTAAGCAAAGTCACTATGGAATATAGGCCATGACTTTTTTATAATAATGTTAAAATCAAATTAAGAATAATAGAAAATAATGTTGATGGTTTCCCATCTATCTAGCTTTGATCTCGGAAATCTGTCACTGAAAATTGTGACTAGTGGTAGTGCAATTGTCACACTTAATGGTGGTGTCGTGTGTACAAGCGTAGAAAATCATTACTATCTATAAATTTCTATAGAAGTATAAAATGCGGATACTATTATGTAACCACCAGCAAGGTACCTTCTAATGAAAGAAAGGAATTTTATTTCCTTTGTATTTCGACGTCGAATCCACAACGGTGTGCTTCATCGGTAACTTGAGTGCAGCGCAGTGTAAAATAAGACGTTATTTTCTTGCATTACCTTTAGGACTTTACTGCATTGCTCTGTTGCTTTTCCGCGGAGGGTCATTTGTTATTTTTTTCTTGTTATAAACGCAAAATAAAACTTGTGGTCATGGTGGTGACGTCAACACGACAGTAAATAAAACATAGGCTGTATTAGTTCAGAGAAATGTTTTGCAACTTTCAAATATATCTTATTCATTTGATAATTTCATGACATTACTATGAAATAATTACAAAAATAAAAATTTTAAGTAACCCCCGGCGTCATTAATAATCTATCTAACACCATCTCAATAAGACTATACATAAGAGCCCAAACGCGCTATATTTCTGAAGAATTAACAATTTCGCAGACTTTTTGATGGTATAGGATCAGCTCAAAGTTAGTATGTCATGGGAATGTCACCAAAGTGACAGTACACAAAATTTGAAATCAATCGGATCTGTAACAGTTAGTAAAATCCTATTATCAAGTAGAAAATGAGCTGATAGTCTTCAAACGCCTGAACTGATCTTCATAAATTATAGCTAAGAACCATTGTAGTCACATCAGCTTTCAAACAAAAAAAAACCGAATCAAAATCGGTCCATTCGTTTAGGCGCTACGATGCCACTGACAGACACACAGAAACACAGATACACAGACAGACACGTCAAACTTATAACACCCCTCTTTTTTCGTCGGGTTAGTGATATAACTGATGAAACTGTCAAATTAATAAGACGTTTCTGAATGTCGCAAAACATTTCTATAAACTACTAAGGCCCATGTTTTAATTTATTGTCGTATTGTCATCACCATCCCGTATAAGTAATTACAATGGCGTAAGTTTAAGCTAAAGTCTTTGATCTGTTAGCAAGTAAGTTCGTTAGTGTTAAAAAACAGCGGTGTTGCCCGACACAAGCATTTCATGCTTACTTAGCTTAAACAATGTAAATAGATTAAGTTGTTCTTGTTGAAGAAAATAACCGTTTTTTTACAATTAAATTGTATTAGAAAAATCAAGTCAATGGATGAACTTACATTCTGTGTAGAATACATGAATATTAGTAAGCAGGTGGTATTAATTACAATTTGATAAATTATGTAGTAATATTTACAAACCTACCAATTATCTAGCCCCAATCAAGTGAGTGTAAACTTGTATTATGGAAAGTAGTTAACGGAGAAATGCAGACGATAATATAATAAATGTATAATATTAAAAAATTGAAAATTTGAAGTAACCCTGACCTCATCAATCATCTATCTATCGGTTCAACCAGCATAAGTAAATGTTCAAACTCTTCACATGACATTCTGACAACATGTGGGGTTTGGTAATTAATTTCGTAATTGATTCCATGTTTCCTAGCCTCCGCAGATAAAGTGGTTTCATCCAGCATTTCCTTGTTTTAATATGATTTTTCTTTCTTTCTTCCTACTCACCGCTTTCATTTTAGTTTTAATTTAGTTTTAACTTTATGAAATTGTTACTTAGTTAATATTATTTTATGTGATAGACATAAGGGGTTTTTTGACGATTCGAAAGTGCTTCTTGGGGTGGCCTAATTGAATAAAGATATTTTCATTTTTTTTTCAACTGAAGAGCGCGGCGTGTCAAACATTCATTGATATAGTCCAAACTAGTAAGCGGCAGAATTGTGTCCTGCAAATGCCGCGTGATGCTGCCGCGCAATTGTCGTTCTATGTTTGGACACGCCTTAACACCATCTCATAGAGACTATTTTAAAAGCTTTTTTTTAACTTGCTTATGTTCCGGTGGAATCTGGCTACTCGATTTTGTAAGCTGTGCGACCATACACGATAAGCTGTGCGACCTCATTCTAAATCCAATATGGCGGACCATCCAAGATGGCGGAATAGTTATTTTTAATGCATTTCTACAATATGGGTATCAAATGAAAGGGCTTGTTGAGAGTAACTCTCACTTCTTCTTATAATATGGGTTCCTTCAAAAGAGGCGTGAAAAAACACCCTTTGGGCCGGCAAGGTGGAGGCGGCTAGAGTAGTGTCTAAACTGTACTAGTTGTCTTCGCAAAATAATATGGACTCTTCTTACCGCTTCACATCAGGTGGTTTTGAGTCATTCATTTGTCATGCTTTGTATAAAAAAAATACAGACAGACTAAAAGAAAAGAAAGTCATAGGGTTGTCTCAAGTCCTTGGTAGTTCAGATAGTTGAAGCAGTCACCAGGATTTTGAAAGTTCGCGGGTCCCCAATAGGACTTGATTTTTTCTACTAAAAATGTTTTTCTAAGTATATTTCAAACATACCTCTATTATAATCTTAAAATCCATAAAATAATAACTTCTTCTAGTTTTAATTTAATGGGTTCTCGTTTATACGAATTCCGCTAGTGTCGAGCCTATATAATTTAATTAAAATTATTTGAAACTACTTACCTATTATGTATGGATATGACAGCTGAACGCAATCCATATCATAGAGTTTCAGTTCGATTAAAACGTACTACCGACATATTATATAGTTTGCCATCTACTTATGTGTCTTGTTGCAGCAGCTGTGTTTTCGCGAAGTTTCTTCTCAGCAGAAGAAACTTTGACAAGTTTTGTAACTTGGTAATTAAGGGCTTTATAAATATCTTAAATCCCCCCGTCGTTATTTGTCATAACGACGGGGCAGGAATCTAAAAACCTTTACATTGCCTAAAGGAGGTAAGTCCCTATGTATGTCCGAAGTATTATTGAAATTATGTCAACGAATGTTTCGCCGCTAAGCCTGCTGGCTAACAAGCCATTTCACCTATACACACTAATGCTTCATACACAGGGAGGTAGTTGCTTTGGGCGGGGTACCCATTTTGGACTCATTTCCATGATGGAATGAGTAAAAAATCATGCTACGTTTCTTATTTCAATTATTCATAGAGCATGACCGAAACTAGATCGTACCCATTCAATAGTACATTCACGATGTTGGACAATATGTAAGGCCGAGTCAACAAAATATACATTTGTATTCTCTTATAATCCCCGACGAGATCGAACACGGACTTGCATGAGATAATTTATTTTCACGAATGTTTTTTTTTGTGAAAATCTTACAAATATCCGAATTTGTATTTCGTGTATGAGGAATGAATTGTAGAGGGTGGTGCCGTCAATATGACGATAAGCTGTATTTTTTTAGATTTTCTTTAATTAATCTATCTTATTAATCTCTGCAGTACTAATCTAAAAATTTATTTATTTTAGACAATTTATTAGCATGAATAAATGGTTTGCCACTTTCAAAAACATCCTATTCACTTGACAATTTCCTGACATTTGTATGAAATAATATAACATTGGCTGTATTATTTCATAGAAATGTCATGAAATTATCAAATGAATATGATATTTTTGAAAGTGGCAAACTATGAACTAATAAAGCCCATGTTTTAATTTATTGTCGTATTGACGGCACCACCCTGTATATATAGATGAAAATTTACGCGTGTGCCATAGTCGTACTATTCGGAAGGTTGTCGGAAGCTTTTACTTCAAATGTTCAAATCCGTAGGTAGTAATTATGAAAGCTAAAGTAACTCTGTCCGTCTGTCTGTTACGACAGGTGTCTTTTGGTGGCGGTAACCACTTACCACCAGGTGGGCCATCAGCTTGTTTGTCCTCTAGTTGTATAAAATAAAACGTTTTTTCCCGTAAACCACAGAATCGTTTTAGATAACATCCTGAGAAAGGACAAAGCTAGGCTAATTGCACAAAAAGCATAACCGTTTGAACATAAGAGCTTGAGTGAAACCGTCATTATCATTATTATTATTTGTGTACATAATAAGGTAGATTTTAATAATTTTAGGTATTTTTTATTGAGAATGTAGACATTCCGTCCACCCTGACGTTTTTCAAAGTCTGTGAGTCGACTTCTTCATTTGATAAACAGTAATTAAAAATAAACTGACTTCAAAACACTAAAAAGAAAAAATATAAAGTTGCGTAGGTATTTTTATCATGAAAAGTTATTTTTTCAGTCGGCGCTTCACTTTCTATTCTTTATGAAAACAGTTTAGCACAAAAATATAAAAATATACAATTTTACGTTGTATTTTTCAATTTAATTATTTTTCTGTTTCGTGTTTTGAAGTCGGTTTAATTTTCACTTGCTAGAGCTTAACTGCATGCAAACATTGAAACAACATACACACTTAACGCTCTATCTCAAAAACTACTAAGCCAACTTTGACAATACTTGTACAGTTACCTAAGTTGGACTATACCTAGACTAAAAAAAAATTAAGGCAATCTGACTTATAGTTTTTGAGATATTAGGGGGCAAACATACAAATATACAGACTTACTCACAATACATATATAGGAAATTTGGCACCTACAACTATTATCTAATGTGTCCATGCTTACAAGCTAGTATAGACTAACATGAACAAAAACTGTACGATTCTGAAAATATTACATACATACATACAGGTCTAATTGATAACCTCCTTTTTTGAAGTCGGTTAAAAAGAGAATTAATTAAACTGCACTAATTATCTGCGTCTGTAATAGCCACATTCGCGTTTAAAAGCTTATTATTGGAATGGCAGCATTTAAACCGTTTGTATAGTCAGCACTAAAATTAATTGCAGCTAAAAACCCTTATTGCTTTCGTAATAAGAGTATAACGAACTTTCAAAAGCCACTTTCCAAAAGAAAATTGTTGACTGTTACCATTACTATAGACAAGAATGTATCCTAGAAAAATTCTTACTAACACTTTATGATAGTAGTATTTCGAAGCGGAATATTTATTAAATGCTGCTTTAAAAAAAGGTTTCTTTTCAAAGATAGGAATTCATTCAGTAATACCCCTCTCAGTAGATATGTGGCCGGCGCTCTGGTCATAAATAATAATGTGATGTGCAAATAAATAGGAACCGAACCAACCCAATTCATAAAAAATGTTTTTTATTAAAGCATACAGTATACATTTCTGTAAAAGATATACTTCATTTTGGGCTATAACAATCAATCAATCAATACACTTTATTGCACGAAGACAGAAAGAAACAGAAAACTTAACAAAATAAAATCGAATACAAGGCGGCCTTATTGCTAAGCAGTAATTTCTTCCAGGCAACCTGCAGGGAAATAAAATAGAGAAAAAGGATACGAATTAAGAGGGTATTAAGAATAAAGTAATAAGGAAAAATTAAAAAATATCTATAATACATCAATAAAGTACAATATGCTATATATATCTTATATAAAAGCTTAAGAAACAAAAGTTATAAAATACCAGAAATATACTTTTTATTTTAAAAAACTAACAATACAAATCATATAATGATGATAATAGCAGCTAAGGACAGGAATGCAGATAATGACCTTTGACTTGGCTTTTGAAGGACTCCAGTGTGCATTGTACAAATATATTAAGTATTATTTTGCATATTAAATGACCGGTACAAAAATTGTTTTGATCAAACAGTTGTTAAAATGGTATTATTACAGGAACTCGATTAAGTGACAGTAGATACAGAAACTTCAAAAATTAATATAAAAAACCACTTTAAGATTACCATAATTTAGCCCTAAGGCTAACATCGGCACCGCTTTGTAGAATAACTTAGCTGTGAATAAAAATCAGCGCAAAATCAATTCTAGTTTTATAATTTTCGTAGTGTAACGACATTAGCTTAAATGACAATGATTTTTTTTTGATAAATACAGTTTAATAATTTTGTTTTCACACCTATTATCTAGCCCAAAGTAAGCATCATTAAGAGCCTGTGTTATGGGTACTCGAGAAAAAATTATATAAATATTAGAAATATACTAAATAAACATATAAACATCCATGCCTCGTGAACAAATGCCGGTAGGAGCAAGTATTTGTATGATGAGTACGAACTCATCATACAAATATTTGCTCCTACCGGGATTCGAACCCGGGACCTCCCGACCAAGTAGCCTGTATAGCAAAGGGCACAGACCAATAAGCCAGCCGGTCGTCAAATATGGGCAGCCAGTAGAAAACGCAGTAGTCGCAGGCAGCTGCTTAATGCGTGCAGCGCAGGATCGTCGTGAAAATCGCTAGGGGAGCCCTTTGTCCAGCAGTGGACGTCTTTCGGCAAAAATGATCATGATTAAGTTAGTTTGGGAGTTTTTATTGAGTTTTTACAGGGTCGGCAACGTGCAAGTGATACCCCTGATGTTGCAAGCATCCATAGGCTACGGTAACCGCTTACCATCAGGTGGGCCGTATGCTTGATTGCCACATAAGTGGTATAAATGATGATGATGATTGTAGTTATTACAAATCAGTTCGAAAATTCAGGTTTTTCTGCTAACTACACTTTGTTGTCACGGACTCGACGTAGGTGATGTGATTTTTTTACTATGAGGCGCGAACGCGATGTATCGAGTCACCATAGCGAGACTCGGCGTGGAGGAAATTATAATTCATCTAAATAACATAATTTTGATTATAAGGAGGTATATAGCCTAAGTAACACCCAGATACAGTTAACACAACAATAAGCTCAGTTGGCGTAAAGTTGAAATAAAAAAAATCACCATCTATTAGTTTTAAATTGTAAAAAAAAACACAATCTAAGAATACCAGGATAGATTACCAAAAATATTTTAGCTCCAAATCATCGCAAAAATTAATTAATATCGAATCAACCACACGCTTTCACGTTCACTTTAGCTAAATACACTATTCATTAAATGAATATTATCATGGAAACCTAACGTAGCGTAATAATTTTGTCTCTTTGAATACGTGTTGCTACAGTGATTACATATACTATGTGACACTTACACGTGTTAATTTTCATTGGACCAGTGTGGTGGTCCTATGGCCCAAACTTATCAATCATTGTAGTATTTTATGTTTTCGAATATTGCTGTTAGCTATCCGAATAAAATAAAATAAAATAAAAAATAATGATAGATAGAAAATGCAATTCTCATTAAACATATATAAAATAGTCTACTTTATAATTTTGAATATTCTTTTGATACATACAACTCGTGGATGAGCTCAGCTTACAATACAAATCATACATGTGGATGTTTCACAGAATATTATTGTTACATGAAATTGATAATGATGCTAAGCCAGTAAATTATCCAACTTATATTTAGGTATGTTTTATTGGTTTTTGTTACTGATATAATATTAGTACTATCAAAACTAACATGGCCTAAGTTTTTTTAATTACATAGTTAAGTAAGTAACATGTAATTACATTGTTTTTTGCTATTAATATTTTAATGTAGTGACCACCTATGTTTTATACCCTGAGTAATTTATAAACATAAACACGAAATATATCCACTTCAATTCACAAGACAGCCAATTACGACTATTATTTTTCAAGACGAACAAAAATACAAAAGACGGATGGCGAACCACTAATCAAGCGGACCTTTCAATAGATTAGACCAATTTATCAACTTTGGCACAAAAGTACGGGTTATCTTTTATTTGTTCATGGGCCTATTTTGGGTTCTGACAGACAAATTGATACAACCTATTAAATAGACCGAGACAGCCTAGAAAGTTATTGCTGACCATTTTAAGGGTTGCAGCAGTGTACAGACTTGTACCGTCAATGCGACAATAAATTTAAACATGGGCTATATTATATATTAGTCCATAGACATGTTTTGCCACTTTTGAAAATATTGTATCCATTTGATAATTTCATGACATTTGTATGAAATAATGCTGCCAACGTTACACTATTCCATACAAATGTCATGAAATTATCAAATGAATATGTACGATATTTTTGAAAGTGGCAAACCATTTCTATGGACTAATATAGCCCATCTTTAATTTTATTGTCGCATTGACGGCACCATCCTGTATATTACATTAACGTGTAAAATAGTAAGAAGTTGATATATAAAGCCTTTTAGAAAACGTAATCTGTATTAATTAATCATCTTACACAAAGAACAAACAAATGCAAACGGTACTAAGGCCACCAGTGCTCCGCCCTTATCAAATTCTGCTTCCTACTTTCATTCACTATCTTAATGATCCTAGTCAAATAGAGATTTCTAGAGTTGATACCTTTGGAGAGTGAGCAAGGAAATTAAAGCTGCAAAGATACTAGTTTTAGAAAATGCGAGTTCAACAATGATAACTACAGTTTGTGTATTTGCAGCTTAATCCTTTCGAAGGTAGCGACTTAAATTTAGATTCGTAAATAATTAATTTTTAAGTTGTACCTCGAAAATTTGATTTACTTACTTAAACTACTTGTTGCTTTGTTTCTAAATTTAAAAGATAAAGTAGGTACTCTAAATATTTAAGTTCAGTGAAAGTTATACTTTTGGAAAAAGTATATGTTTTATAAAATTATCAAAGAAAATTGCTGTACAATAAATATAACATATACAAAAAAGCGAGCTTACGCCTTAGGGTAATTAAAACTCCAAAGTTTCTTATGCGGTTCAATAAGTTAAAATCGCTTTTAATTTTTAAATCCATAAATACCCGAGCTGAAATGTTGCCTTAAATCTTCATGCGAAATGAAACATATCAAAATGCGTTGTACGGTCAGCATATTACGTTGCGGTATCGCAATAATGTGTGAATTGAGTTGAGTATAGTTCGCGTCACGTAAAAAGAACGCTGGATGAAAGTGGAGGGGGCGTGTTTGCGCACGGGTATACTCGCGCACGAAAGTACTAGGCCTAATTTTTGAACTAACCTTTAGCTCGCGGCTTCGTGTATTGATATTTGAAAATATATTACAGAATAACATGAAAGTGAATTAAAACATGTTTGATTCAGAGTAAAATGTTTAATATAATTAGGAACAAAAAAAATATTAACAAAAATAAAACCGACTTCAAAACTTAGCACCAATTTAAAAAAATATATTTTAGGAGATAGTACTTAAATCAAATAATTTTTCCTTTTTAGTGTTTTGAAGTCGGTTTTTTTGTTTAATTTTTTTATCACATATTTAAGTGATTCCTTAAGGTCAAAGCGAGATGGGTGGCCGTCAGCACTATCGACTTGTCATTGTCAGTTTCTCAGTCTTTGGTTGAAGTGCATAATTTTGTTTCATATTATCGTATCGTACCACTGATAAAGTATTATCTAACTCCAACCCGTTACGAAGTTTTACCTTCCATCATCAGTTCACCCGAATAATCCAAAAGAATACATATATGTTAATACGTAACTATAATAATTAAAGAATTATCCTCTAACTCCTAACCGTTAAGGATTTGTACCTTCCATCACCAGCTCATCAACATAAGATGGTTACTGACAGTAGCAAATACTCAAATAGCTTTGGAAAAAAGTTAAACATTTCACAGGTGCCTATAAAATTTGCGGTATGCCCTCGATTTCCCTGAAATTTCATCATCAAATGACTTTGTAACAATGGGACCATTTCTGGAGTATACTCTATCGAATAAAAAAAGATTTTCGAAAATCGGTTCTCAATTGATCGAGAAATCGATGAACGTATATTACATACAAAAAAATATAAGTATATACAGTGGAACATATAACTTCCTTCTTTTTTGAAGTCGGTTAAAAATTAAAGTAATGTCGAAAAACTTATTTTTCTCGGTAATATAACCTCCTTTTTTGAAGTCGGCTAAAAACCATTTCGTAATTTAAACTTTCGTGCACAACGATATTTTGAGAAAAAACGTGACGTGGACATAGAGCGGAAAGCAAAGGTTGACTGACGAACCTATAGCGCGCCTGCAAGCATACGACGCGTGACTCTCCCGCCCCGCGCCGCACCTCATACCGCCAAGTAGACCGATAAATCGTTTATGCGCAGCTTGACCGCCAGCGTTCTTTTTACATGACGCGGCCTATACACATTTTACAAACTAATTTGCTGAAAGACTTCACTGAGGCAGCCATTTTAACGAAAGCACTAAGATCACCAAAGCTCTACGATCACTACGTCAAACTACCCAAAACGTTTATGGAGCAATATGCCTGACTAGCAAATTTTAATGGTCTTTGACGTTTTGATACAAATACCAATTAAAATTAAAAAGCAAAACGTCTAATTCCTAAAATACCTGGACACTTAGGTATACAATTTTTAAACTAAAATAAAAACAGACTTCAAAACCCTAAAAAGGCAAAAAATTGTTGGTTAGATTGTCGTCTTGAAAAAAATAAATTTAAGTAAGTATGTACTTTTTTACCTACTAACAATGCCTTTTCAGTGTTTGGAAGTCGTATTTATTTTCTTTTTTTCAACTTGTAGTCTCTGGTAATACATATACTGATTATTACCATAATACCGTTTTACTTGACTGTTGTTTGTTGAGCAGTTCCATAATCAGTCATACTCATAGTTTTTTCAATGAAGGCTTTCAACAAAGCACTTAACTATGACGTCAAAATTTAAGACATTAAATTTAATAATACTAAACTACTTCGTAGAAATATAAATAATTATAAGCTTGTAATGTATTAGACATCGAGTAGGTATATATCTACCCTCGTCAGTATAACTAGAAACTAAACATAACTTATTGCCATGGGTAGCTATCCTCGGTGAAGTCTTTGACCCTATAGTAGGCTTTAGCAATCAGTTGACTTTTCATAATTCTCTCCTTAAATTGTGTATACGTGAAAGTAAACAGTCGTCAGGTATTTAGCCAGTCTGAGCTTTGCGACCATTAATTTATTTTTGTACCTTGTATTCAAATTCCTAACGTCACTTTTCTTTTTAAAATTATGTATATTTTTACGTGTATAGATAATGTTACCAAAATGTAGAGAGATGGCAGCGTCAGAATACCCATGTCGGTGAATTTATTTCTTAGGGACGCCCTGGGCTTCATTATGTAGATAAACCGTAACGTCCGTTTCTGGAGCTGCTGAACCCTCACAACAAAATACCGTACGACATGACGCTATAAAAATAGGCACAGTAAACCAATCTTGCGGTAACATCATCTGTTAAGTTCCTAATTGTCTTTACAAGTATAAAGTTAGTATTATCAACGACTTGTAAATTATTTTTGTCTAGTTCAATATTTAGAGGCATATTTCTTGTGTTTTGAAAATGGAAACTAAATTATTTAAACAATACCAACGAGAAACTTCTTCTAGAGTGTCATTTATATGACTCTCACTACGTTGGGTATTAGTTCTACCTAAGGAAAAAACCAAAGAATTGCCGTCCGCATACAACACTTTATCTGACATATCATTGACCATGTATGGAAGATCGTTTATACACATAGACGAGAAATAAAAATGGTCAAGTATCGATCCCTGCGGTACACCTATTTCAATTCCGTTCCCTTTAACCAAATATGTTCATTAGATCGAGACGAAATTTAGGTATATGACCTATGGGGTGAATCTGGTAGTATACTTCATCATCATCATCATCATCATATCAGCCGAGGATGCCCACTGCTGGGCATAGGTAGTATGCTTAATCCAACGCAAATATAATTATTATAGGCACCAATGTTGAATTCATCATCATCACCATCATCAGCCTATATACCTACTTTCCACTGCTGGGCTTTCCTACATGGGAGAAATGCATAGGGAGTTTCGGCCATAACAGCCACCACCACGTTTGCACAATGCGGATTGGTGGGTTAGCAGTAGCAATCGGATGCCTTCAGAAGTACGGAGAAGCTCGAGATTACAAAGCCATTGATGACTCATCCCGGGATTGACCATGACGATAGTTGCTTTGTTTTCGTAATCAAAACCAGAGATCGATTTTCCGAATGTGATGTTAAAAAGAGCATTATATCTATTACGTCTAATGCAGTGGGTTGTGACTCTATAAGCCGCAAGATGATTGTACACATCCTTAAAGAAATCCTTACTGTAATTACCCATATCCTTAATTTCTCTGTGTCCAGTGGTGTTTTCCCAACCGCTTGGAAAGATGCCCAAATCATCCCTCTGCGTAAGAAGTCCCACCCGTCGTCTTTTGCCGATTATCGTCCGATATCTATCCTTCCTTTCCTATCAAAAGTACTTGAACGGATTATTTACACCCAGGTCAGCCGATTCTTATGCAGCAATAATCTTTTGAATCCATTTCAATCTGGTTTTCGTCCAGGCCATAGTACAACAACTGCATTAATCAAAATCACAGATGATATCAGAGCTGGCATGGAAAACGGGAATGTGACGGTTTTGTCTTTACTCGATTTTAGTAATGCCTTCAACACAGTAGATTTTGATATACTGCTTGGCATACTGGGCTCTATTAACATATCTCCTACGGTAATTGATTGGTTTCGTAGTTACCTGACTGGACGCCGCCAGCGAATACGTATTGAAGATTCCATGTCCTCTTGGGGCAACACTTCCGCTGGGGTGCCGCAGGGTGGCGTTTTGTCTCCTCTTCTCTTCACTAATTTTATAAAGTCTATTACGAATTAACTAACTTCCTCCTACCACCTTTACGCAGATGACTTACAGATATATAACACATACTTGCTGCGTGCAGGCAGATGTCTTAACAACCTATGCGACAAGCTTGACTTCGACATTTTCAACTCCGGGTTTGATTCATTGAGGCGGTTGATGATTAGTATGTTTCTTGAACCTTAATGTTTTTTTTTTTTTTTTTTATGTGATGATAGGCCGAACGTTTGGCCACAATCTCACCTGATGTGAAGCGAAGATGAGGCCTAAGATGGTACACGCTCGCCTAGAAGATGCTTGTTCACTCTGGCCTTAAAGATATCCAGATTATATTGATCCGGGAAAACAGACCCTGGCAACGAGTTCCACTCCTTAGCTGTTCGCATAATGAAAGATGAAGCGAAGCGCTTCGTGCGGATGGGAGGTATATCCACAACGTAAGGGTGAAAGCCTTCGCCACGTCTGGTCGTCCGGTGGTGGAAAGGGGCGGGGGGGATCAAATTATGAAGAACCTCCGCACACTCTCCGAAATGCAGCCGATAAAAGACCGAGAGGCAAGCTACACGCCTTCGATGGTCAAGGCTCTGGAGATTAGCCTCAGCGAGTGCCTCACTGCCGATGAGTCGCCTCGCTCGGTGCTCCACCGAATCCAGTGCATCCAACTGATAACGTGCAGATCCGTCCCAAAGATGACAACAGTACTCTATGCAGGAGCGTACTTGGGCTCGATAAAGGCTTAGGAGCTGCTCAGATGTAAAATATCGTTTCACCTTTGAAAGAATGCCAAGTTTTTTGGCTGCAGTTTCAGCAATGGATTCGATGTAGCGACCGAAATTGAGATAGGCAGAGATATCTAGACCCAAGAGGTCCAGATGGTCGCTAACCGGAACGGAGACATTTCGGAAAGTCGGAGTCAGATGAAATGGACTCCGTTTCGCCGAGAAGAGACATGCCTGCGTTTTGGACGGATTGAACCCAACCAAGTTGGCCTCACCCCAGAGGGAAACAGCTTCCAAGGTTGCATTCACTCCCTCCACCATCGCCTCCCTCAAAGATCGGACATCAGCTTTAGACTTCGCATCAGACAAGTACCTCTCCGAAACTGTGCTGTCGTCCGCGTACCCAAAGATACCGGGAATTAGAAGCAGGTCGTTGATATGCAGCAAGAATAGAGTTGCGGAGAAGACAGAACCCTGAGGGACACCGGCATTGATACCAAGCAGATCCGACGAGGAGCCATTAATGACTACCCGAATTGATCTGCCCCCCAGGAAATCCGCAATCCAGTTGCAAAGTCCGGTAGCGATTCCGTATGATGGAAGTTTGCCAACAAGACTTGCATGCCAGACCCTGTCAAAAGCCTTGGAGAAATCGAGGGAAACGGCGAGAGCTTCACCGTGTTTCTCTATGGCTTCGCTCCATAAGTGAGTAGCATACACAAGAAGATCCCCGGTAGACCGCCTACGGCGGAAGCCAAACTGGCGGTCACCAAGGAGATCGTTATCTTCAAGGTAAGCTAAGAGACGGTTGTTCAATACACGTTCCATAATCTTACAGAGTATGGACGTGATTGCGATTGGACGATAGTTGGCAGGATCGGCACGGCTACCCTTTTTTGGTACTGGTTGGACATTGGCAACCTTCCAGGCATTCGGAACTTGTCCGGTTCTAAGAGATAAGCGATACAGGCGAGTCAGAATGGGTGACAACTCAGGTGCACAATTTCGCAGCACAATAGCTGGAATGCCATCAGGGCCACTAGCTTTATTTATATCAAGAACGCTTAGCGTTTTGAGTACCTCTTTTTGGTGAATATGAAGTTCTGACATCACAGAAGAACACAGAGGTAACTTAGGTGGATTTACGCCAGTAGCATCTAGTTGCGAGTTATTCGCAAAGATAGACGCAAACAAGTCTGCCTTCTCCTTGGCGGTGTGAGCTAGCGACCCTTCAGGCTTAATTAAAGGTGGCAGCGACGACCGACAAAAGTTAGCTTCAACTGACTTGGCCAGAGACCAGAAAGCTTTACTCCCGGACGGAAAGGAGGCCAATCTGGTACCAATTCGGCCAATGTGGTTGAAGCGGGCCTTGCCAAGAACACCTTTGCAGGATTTGTTTAGTTCTAAGTACATACATATACTTTAAATTTACTATATCCTTTTAAAGTAGTAATTGGTAGAAGAACAATTCAATAGATTTTACTTGAATAAGGTTTTATCTGGCTTAGTTTGGAGTGATATAATTGTGCTGCTTTATAAACTAGGTGCGTGTGTGCAATTTTTTCTTATCGAGTTAATATTTCTCTGTTTGCTCAACATTACTTATGTACTGTATTTCGATGTGTGGATCTGTAACTGGTTTACTATTTTCTACTTATTTGTCTTATTTTTGTAATAGAAAACTGTTGATCTACCAATAAAAAAATAAAAAATAAAAAAAATATTCTCAAGCTCCCATTGACCAACTCAATGACGCGGTAAATATTATAAATTATGATCTTACTCTAATAAGTAACTGGAGTAAATCCTATGGCCTCACAGTAAATCCAACGAAAACTCAGGTCATTGTTGTCGGTGGCGCTAGAATGTATTCCAGAATAGACTGGGCTCAAGTGAAAAACGTATTTTTTGACGGGGTAGCGTTAACTCTGAGCAAGAATGTTAAAAATTTAGGACTTCATATCGACTCAAATTTTTCCTGGACATTTCAGTTGCAGGAGGTGAGCCGCAAGGTATTCGCGTCGGCAGGCTCCTTGAAAAGACTGCGCAATTTTCTACCAACTGCCTCTAAAATTGCTCTTGCGCACGCCCTTCTCTTACCTATCCTCGACTATGCCGATACCAGTTATCTGGATGTCACCGAAGAGCAACTTGATAAGCTTGAGCGTCTACAAAATTTTTGCATTCGTATCATATTTGGACTACGAAAATATGATCACATAACAGAATTTCGCAATAAGCTCGGATGGTTGCCAATTCGCTTTCGCCGGAAAGCACATGTCCTTTCCTTACTTTTCTATATTCTATTCAAATCCGGCATCTCCTCCCTATCTCAAAGAAAGATTTGAGTTTGCTCGTGATACTAATTCACGAGTGTTGAGATCTTCGGAGAACTTACGACTGGAAATCCCAATGCACTCGACCCAATTCTATGCGAAGTCTTTCACCATTCAAGCTGTGCTTCTTTGGAACCAATTACCTGCACCCGTACCACCATCTTTTATCGCGATCCAATTTAGGACCTAAACTGAATAGAATCGTTTAATTCGTACTACGACGCTATCTACGACTATGACAGCGACGCAGTTTAGGAACCAATACTGAACCAAGCGGAATATATATCGCTTTTATAAAGATGGTGGTAAGGCCCCTGTACGCATAAGAAAGGCGCAATCCCAGGAAGTGTTTAGAAGAATGGCAAGGGAATATTATCTGTCGTTAGTTCGCCAGTAGTTTTCTAATTCATCCACTCTATGTATATTTATAAATATATATTAGTTTATGATTAGTTCTGTCTAGGTATTTATGCTATGTATTAGTATGTAGTAGTACTATGTAGTAGTAAATTTGCTTGTAAATTAGTTTATTCTTTTCATATTTATTTATAACTACATTTTACTTTAATGGTACGCCGACGACTTTACCCATTTATCGTATTCTTGTCTATCCTGTCCATCCAAAGGTTGTCTGGAAGAGATCGCTACATAGCGATAAGACCGCCCTTGTACAATTTAATTTAAGCATTATGTTTTATCTGCAATTTTTGGTGTACAATTAAGTTTATTCTATCTATCTATCTACCTATTTGAAAGTTGCAAAACATATATTGTTAAAATAATATACTGTTTGGGTTTTACATTTAGACAGACGTCTAAATCATTTATTTTATTACTATTCAGATTACGAATGAGTACATGTCATCACAGTAATATGCCAGTATTTCAACATGCCCCCTTAATCTAATAGTTGAAAAATAATAGCTAAACAATAATAAACATAAAGATACATAAAAAAACAAACAAGAAAAGTTACCAACCCTACGTTGACAACCCTAAATTCGTTACACATCTGTTATGTGCAAGTCGCCTTAACGATTTAGTCAGTATATCTGCTGATAACTTAGTAGTAGGAACAAAAACTAATTTAATGACATTATCAGCAACCTTTTCTCTAATGAAATGATATTTTGTATCAATATGTTTTGTTCGGCCGTGGTGGATTGGATTTGCAGGTATTTTATGTGCACTTTGACTGTCACCTGACAAACATACAGTATCTAATCTACCACTAACCTCGTGTATAAAACGCCTTAAAAATATAGCCTCTTTGCTCGCTGAAGTTAATGCCATATACTCTGCTTCAGTCGAGGAGAGCGCTACTGTTGGCTGTTTTTTGGACTCCCATGATACTGGTCCATCTGCTAAGACAAAAACAAAACCAGTATATGAACGACGGTCTATTGGATCATTTGCCCAATCAGCGTCAACAAAACCTTGTAAATAACGTCCAGTTCTTCTATATTTAATACTGAGGTCTATAGTACCTTTCAGATACCTTAATACGCGCTTCGCAGCTTCCCAATGCGTTTGTCCGGGATTTGCATTAAACTGACTCAAATAACTCAAAGCATGTGCTATGTCAGGTCTGCTATTCAAAGCCACGTAAAATAAGGCTCCAATTAAACTCATATATAAACGGCTATCATCAAAACTTTGTACATTTTCATGTTTCTGCACTAAAAGTGGTGTTTCTGCACACTTAGCGTCTTCAAGATTAAACTTATTTAATAGCGTTTTTATGAACGTCTTTTGATTTACCGTTATTACATCATTACTCTTTGAAATATTTATTCCGAGATAATAACTCAAGTTTCCTAAACATTTCAATGAAAAATATTTACTCAAATCATTTTTGACAGTGTCAAAATTTCTTTTATCTTTGTAAAATAAAATTACGTCATCTACGTATACTGCCAGAATAACGGTATCACAACCAAACTTCTTGGTGTAAACACACGGCTCAGAAGGTGTCCGTACAAAACCAATTGAAGATAAAGTACTGTTTAACTTTATATTCCACGCCCTTGGTGCCTGTTTCAGGCCATACAACGACCTTTTCAAAAGACACACTTTGTTTTCGTCTCCTTTGCAAATGAAGCCTTGTGGTTGTTCCATATATACCTCCTCTTCAAGGTCTCCATATAAGAACGCGGTGTCAACATCTAAATGTTCCATTTGCATATCCAATTCCGCTGCCAGTGCTAACAGTGTTCGCAGAGAAGAATTACGCACAACTGGCGAAAAGGTTTCGTTATAGTCTACTCCGGCTTCTTGAGTGTATCCTTTAGCGACTAAACGTGCTTTATATTTCATAACATTTCCCTGGGCATCCTTCTTTAACTTATAAACCCATTTACACTGAATTATCTTCTTGTCCGGTCTATCAACCAAAGTCCAAGTCTTCATTTTATGCAAAGACTGAAACTCACTTTCCATTGCTGAACACCAGCTACTATGGATAAATGTGTGATGGTAGTCGGTTTACACCACTTATTGTTTGCGTTGTTGGTGAGAAATAAATAAGACAGTCTGACTTACAGTTTCTGTATTGTCCAAACACAAATTCTCACACATATAAAACACGATACAGAAGGAGAACAATATCCACGCACAAGCACAAGCACAAGACAGTTTACAAGTGGAAAGAAGAGTAGGTACAAGTATGACAATAATAACAAGAAATAGTTCTGAGCGGAAAGCGGTTAGCACATTGAATGTCAGCGCAAGGTCGAGAGCGGTAAACAAAGAGACAAGCGCTTCGCGTCGTGTTGGTGTCTCGACTGGCGATCGTGCGCGGGCGCCGGTCGGTCGCCGCCGAGCCGACTAGCTCATTAGCGAGGACAAAAGAACATGTTTTGGAGTGCGCGTTTCCAAAGCACGACACGCCCTGCGTGAGCCGCATTATACTAAATATTAATAAAATTATAAATAGTAATTATGATAAGTGTTATATTATTTAATGTAAATAGATATTAATATATGTATAGTAGTATAAATACTTATTCAATTAATGTAAATATTGATAATAAACAAATATATGTAAACAATTAATTATTAAAAGTGAATATTATGAATTGTAGGAAAGTCGCCTACATCACCCCCCTCCAGAGACCGTCAAGGGCGATAAAAATCTGGGAACCTTACATGACGTCCACTTCTAGTTACCCGCTCCTTTGGTACGTCAGGCTCTGTGGTAGGGTCGTCAGAACGGTCCGAAAGTATGTAGGCCGGTTTTAACCTATCTATGCTAACTGTAACCTCCTTATTATTAACAAAAATTTTAAAAACTTTTTCATTTCTAGCCAGAACTTTATATGGACCAGAATAAGCCGGAGTCAATGAACCACGTGATGCGTCATCGCGGAGGAAGACGAAATCACAGGTGCTGAGCTCCTTAAAAATAAATATTTTTGGGCTGCTATGACGCGATGCGGGTGCGGGACGCAGATTTTGAGCGAAATCCCGTATCCGAGCAGAAAACTCTGTCATGTCGCTAGTACCGGGAGTAGATGGCTCAAAAAATTCGCCAGGCAGTCGCAAGGGCTCCCCGTACACTAGCTCAGCCGAAGAAGCTTGTAGGTCTTCTTTAAAAGCTGTTCTGACACCTAGCAAGACAAACGGTAGTGACTCGGTCCATCGGTCATTAGCATGGCATACGATTGCCGCCTTCAACTGCCGATGAAAGCGCTCCACCATGCCATTGCATGCCGGGTGGTACGCCGTTGTGCGTTTGTGCTCGAATCCGGCTATTTGAGCTAGGCATTTAAATAATGCAGACTCAAATTGACGACCTCTGTCAGTCGTTATGGTCGCAGGGCAGCCGAACCGAGCAATCCACGACGAGAGTAACGCTTTAGCCACAGTCTCAGCGGTTATGTCTTCAATCGGTACTGCTTCTGGCCACCGTGTAAAACGGTCAATGGCAGTAAGACAGTACCGATAACCCTGTGACATTGGAAGCGGCCCAACCAGATCGATGTGGACCTGCTTAAATCGCGCTCGTGGGAGATGGTAAGTGCCAAGAGGTGCTGAGACGTGTCGGTTTACTTTGGCACGCTGGCATGCCATGCAAGCACGCGCCCAAATCTTGCAGTCTTTCCTGACGCCTGGCCAAACGAACCGTTCCGCAATTAATTTAGCGGATGCATTGGCGCCAGGATGACTAAGGGAGTGCAAGCTCTCAAATATTTGCTTGCGAAAATATTCTGTGACAAAAGGTCTGGGGGTCGTGTTACTGACGTCGCAGTAAAGTGGGATGCGACACCCAGGTATTTGTCGTTTCTCCAAGCGCAACGAGCAGTTCCCGTTTAAAAGCTTGGAGAGTTCGGAGTCAGTGGCTTGACTTTCGGCTAGTGACTCAAGGCTAGTAGGCATGCTCAGCTCTTCAATGCGCGACAAAGTGTCAGCCACGACATTATCCTTACCGGATATGTGGCGTATGTCAGTTGTAAACTGCGCAATGAAATCAAGGTGCCTATACTGCCTAGGCGAACAGTTCGTTTTCCTTTCGTGAAAAGCGAAACTGATGGGCCTATGGTCAGTATAGACAACAAAGTGCCTAGCCTCGAGCATGTGCCGAAAGTGTTTGATTGCCTCATAAATGGCAAGTAACTCCCGGTCGTACGCCGCGTATTTCTCCTGAGAGGGGCTCAGCTTTCGGGAGAAGAAAGCTAACGGCTCCCATGCGTCATCTTTCAGCTGTTGTAGAACCGCTCCGATAGCCTTATCGGACGCATCGGTTACTAGCGCAAGCTTCGCGGTGCAATCAGGGTGGGCTAACAGTGCAGCCTGGGATAAGCTCTCTTTGCAGGCGTTGAAAGCTGCCAAGGTGTCCCCTGTCAGACTGACAGGATGAGAACCTTTGACATTGCCTGTGAGAAGAGCATGCAACGGTGCCTGGGTTTGAGCTGCTTGTGGCAGGAAACGCCGATAAAAGTTCAGCATTCCCAAGAAGCGTCTAAGTTGTCGCACAGTGGTGGGAACTGGGAACTCCTTAATGGACTGAACCTTGGCGTCCAGTGGTCGAGTACCGTATTGCGAGATGTGATAACCCAAGAATGTTACCTCACTAGCCCCGAAAATGCACTTAGAGGTGTTGATCAGCATTCCGTACTTCTTCAGCCTCTCAAATAAGATGCGCAGGTGCTGCTCATGCTGCTCCACTGACCTCGAGAAAACCAGGTAGTCGTCCAGGTAGCAAAAGACGAAGTCGAGCCCCCTGGTCATTTCATCCACGAACCTTTGGAATGTTTGACCCGCGTTACGTAGACCAAAAGTCATGAACGGGAATTCAAACAGTCCAAAGGGCGTGGTGATCGCAGTTTTCGGGATGTCCTCGGGGCTAACCGGTACCTGATTGTAAGCCTTCACTAGGTCGAGTGTGCTGAAGACTGTACATCCTGCAATGCTGTGGGCAAAGTCATGTATGTGCCTGATTGGGTACATGTCTGGCACGGTCCGAGCGTTGAGCATGCGGTAGTCACCACATGGTCTCCAGCCGTTGTCTTTCTTAGGTGCTAAGTGTAAGGGAGAAGCCCATGGACTCTCCGACGGACGAGCTGTACCGTTAGCCAGCATCGATTGAAACTCCTGGCGAGCGATCTTTAGCTTATCGGGAGCTAAACGTCGGGGAGAACAAGATACGGGGGGACCGGATGTTGTACGGATATGGTGTACAGTGTTGTGAGGTGTAGTGCGGTGTATACCTGCTGGACGTGTAATGTCTGGAAACTCACCCAATAACTTGTGGTAACGAGTATCGCCAGTGGAGACCTTCACGGAGAAAATATCACAAGAAGCAAAGCTAGCTACAGCAGATACAGATGTAATATTATCAATTAGCTTTTTATTTCTAATATCAACAATTAATTTATAATAATTTAAAAAATCGACACCGATTATAGGCTTGGTAACGTCCGCCACTACAAAGCGCCAAGCAAAACTTCTGCGCAAGCCAAAGTCTAAATTTAAATGTACATAGCCGTATGTTGCTATACTAGACCCGTTAGCTGCACACAGGTCGAGGTTATTTCGGGCACGACGTTCACGCAGCGAAGACCGTGGAAAGACACAGAGGTCGCTGCCAGTGTCGACCAAGAACTGCGTCTTTGTAGACCGGTCCGTCACGAAGAGGCGACCCGAAGATGAAGTTGAGCAGTCGTCAGTCGCCATTATCGACCGCTCCCGGCGTTTCCCGCCTTGAAATCACAAGGCCGGATGCACTTCTCTGCCTTGTCGCCGAACTTCCCATGGTACCAACACAGCGGGAACTTTCGGTAGTTGGAGTTCGACCGCTGCCTGGAGGTGGACGAAGATCTGCTCCTGGACCGACGAGATGGTCGGTGTCTTCCTCTGTCGCTCTTCTCAGACACGAGCTTCTGCATCTGTCTGGTCAGCTCAGCAACCTGCCTCGTCAGTTCTGTGATGGCGGAACCGGGGACGGCGTCGCTAACGGCAGCAACCCTGGGCGATGAGCAGGCCAGATCGTGGACACGATCAGCGAGATCTGCTAGGTCATCAGTGGTACTGGTGGATGGTTGACCAGCAAGCACCGTCTGCACGCCGTGTGGAAGACGACTGGTCCAGATGGTCTTCAAGAAGTCGTCGGTGACGTCACATCCAGCGAGGCCTTTTAAATGACGCAGGAACTGCGACGGTTTGCGGTCGCCCAACTCCTCGTGCATCAATAATTGCTGCAACTTCTTTTCATTGGAAGCCGTCAGCCTTTTGATCAGCTCCGTCTTAAGCTTGAGGTATTTACTGGTAGAGAATGCCTAATGGCATTAAGTCCGCCAAATTGTAACTTATTTTGTGCAATTAAAGATTAAATAAATAAATAAATAAATATTTATCAGCAGCAGGAGGGTTGATAATAATATCTTTGACCTCTCTGGAGAACTTATTATCGAGCTGACTAATGACGTAGTTAAATTTGGTTGCGTCATTAGTGATTCCGGAGATTGCAAATTGGCCCTCAACCTGCGCGAACCAAATTTCCGGCTCCTCAGGCCAAAATGGAGGTACTCTCACGCCTACTTTAAAAACTTCCGTCATACCGCTCTCAGATTGACGTCCGGCAAAATTGTCGTCCGAGCCCATGGAAACGCGTCCGTCACTAGTATGGCTTCGTGCGTCGTGGAATCCTTTTTCCATGTTCGTGAGGGGTCACCAGTATGGGTATATGTGTGATGGTAGTCGGTTTACACCACTTATTGTTTGCGTTGTTGGTGAGAAATAAATAAGACAGTCTGACTTACAGTTTCTGTATTGTCCAAACACAAATTCTCACACATATAAAACACGATACAGAAGGAGAACAATATCCACGCACAAGCACAAGCACAAGACAGTTTACAAGTGGAAAGAAGAGTAGGTACAAGTATGACAATAATAACAAGAAATAGTTCTGAGCGGAAAGCGGTTAGCACATTGAATGTCAGCGCAAGGTCGAGAGCGGTAAACAAAGAGACAAGCGCTTCGCGTCGTGTTGGTGTCTCGACTGGCGATCGTGCGCGGGCGCCGGTCGGTCGCCGCCGAGCCGACTAGCTCATTAGCGAGGACAAAAGAACATGTTTTGGAGTGCGCGTTTCCAAAGCACGACACGCCCTGCGTGAGCCGCATTATACTAAATATTAATAAAATTATAAATAGTAATTATGATAAGTGTTATATTATTTAATGTAAATAGATATTAATATATGTATAGTAGTATAAATACTTATTCAATTAATGTAAATATTGATAATAAACAAATATATGTAAACAATTAATTATTAAAAGTGAATATTATGAATTGTAGGAAAGTCGCCTACACTACTTTTATTGTTAGCTTTCATTGCATCAGCAAAAGTCTTTGGTTCTTCATTGACATCTTCTATAGAAGTAGCAATCCAAGATGTAAAATTCATTCCAAAATATTTAGGCTTATTTCGTATACGTTCTGGATACCTTCTTTCAGGAACGTCATCAGCATTTCCTGCCACTGTTTCTACAACTGTTTCTACATTAGTAGAAACAGTTTGTTCTGACGGCAAATTGGGATAATCTGTTCCTGGTAGACTTGGAACACAAACGTCCATAAGCTCTGTACAATCATTAGATTCATTCAAATTATCCTGCTCTTCAGTAGTTGCTTCACGCCAACTACTTGTATTGGACAAAACAATAGGAATGACATCATCAGATTCTTCGTCATGTGATGACTTCAAGTCATTAAAACGATTTTCAAAAAATGTTACATCTCGACCTTTTACAAGCCTTCTCGGGTTTTGCACCTCACGAAAGTAATAATTGTTCGGATCGTCTGAATATCCTATAAAGATGTGTTGCGTGGCTTTCACATCCAGTTTCTTTCGCAAACATGACGGTATATGTACAAGCGCTCTGCATCCAAAAACTCGTATGTGTGATAAATCAGGTTTACTCTGAAACCATTTCTCATACGGCGTCACTCCGTCCAAAGTACAATGCGGAGATCGATTGTTTAGATAAACAGCGCACTTTACAGCATCTTCCCAATAGGCTTTCGGTAGCGAACTTTCAGACAACATTGACCTGACTTTTTCCATAACAGAACGCCCCGTGCGTTCCGCTACGCCATTTTGTTGCGGATTATATGGCACAGTCGTTTGGTGTAAAATACCTTTAGAAATAATAATGTCAGATAACTCTTTATTTACAAATTCTGTCCCGTTATCTGTCCTAAAAGATTTTATTTGCCTGCCTGTCTGTCTTTCAACAAAGTTCATAAAATCGCAAAATTTAGCTTTAACTTTATTCTTCGAATCCATAAAATAAGCAAAAACCATCCTGGTATAATCATCTATAAAATAAAGAACGTATTTGTTTCCTTGAAAAGAAGAAGTCGACATTGGACCAGCAACATCAGAATGAATCAGTTCTAATGGCTCTGTCGCCTTCCTATACAGTAGAGATTTAAAAGGCTTTTTACTTTGCTTACCTTTAATACATGCTATGCATGGCTCCTTTTCAACTTCATCAAAATCCATACCCAACGCTTGAGTTTTCAATTTCTGCATACCTATACGACATAGATGACCCATCCTACTATGCCATAGTTTATACTTAGACTTGTCAAGGTGCACATTACAAGCTGTTATTGGATTTTGTGAATTTGTAATCGTACCGTCTAATGCGTACAAACCGCCACATTCCGAAGCATGTAAAACTGGAACTCCTGAACAAGAAAAATCAATATTATTATAAAAATTACATCCACTTTTATCAAAAACAACAGTAAAATTCTTATTAACCGCTTTCCTAACAGATATCAAATTAGCTTTTAGGTTCGGTACAAAAATAACGTCCTTAATAGACTTAACACTACTTGTGCATAATGGAATTTCACCAATAAATTTGCTGTTCGCCTTTTCACCATTTGCAAAAGTCACCTTACCATTTTCAAACGGTCGAACATCAACAAGCCAGTCTAGCCTCGACGTCATATGTGTTGTAGCTCCCGAGTCTATTATCCATCTATTACCAGTTAAATCAGTAGAATTTACATTCAAAGCAGAAAAAAGAGTTGTATCTCGACTGGTTGAACACTGAGCCTTCCTGTCCCTGATATGTGGACAATCTGGGCGCTTGTGCCCTGGTTGTTTGCAACCATAACATACAACCTTTCTTTTATTTGCGGTTGAAGCCTTTTGTTTCTGATTGTACCGAGTATGTAAAGCAGTTTCAGGATCAGTACCACCTTTGGCAAACTCATTGAGTAATTTGCTCTTCACAATTTCAGTTGTTATCTCAATATTGGAATTTTCTAATGCCATCACAAGAGGATCATAGTGACGTGTAAGACCACCTAATAAAATCGCTGCAAGCGAAGCATCCTCTATGACTTTTCCAATATCCGCTAAGTCTTGAGCAGTGCATAATACTGCATTGATGTATCCTCCTATATCATCAAAATCACTAAGTGAAAACCTGTACAGCCTACGTTCTAGAGCCAATCTTCTCCCCATGCCTTTATCCTCATACGCTGCTGCTAAAGCATCCCAAGCTTCTTTTGCATTGGAAGCCCTTCTCACATGTGTAATAGCAGCTCCATCAAGAGTTAGGCAAATTGTTGACAGTGCCAACCGGTCACGCTTAACTTTGACCACTTCAGGGGTAGCATCACCAACTGGATATCCATCTATACACTCTAATAAATCGTGGAACATTAGGTGCATACGGATTTTAAACTTCCAAGTTGAGTAACCTTCTCTACAGCTCAAAGGTTTAAGTCCATTTATACTCATGGTTTTACCTGAATAATCATCTCCAGAAGACATCGTGATCACGAACCGTTTCTTTGTTCACCACAATAAACAACAATCTCGGAGATTATTTCCAACTCAAAAATATTAAAAATTAAAATTTCCAGACTTTTATATTTCCTTTTCAATAATGAGTTTTATCAGGTTCTTTTAAGTATTTTTCTGAGCTTTTACGACATTTCCCTTTATTTTTCGTGCTGATAACGTGTTAAAATAATATACTGTTTGGGTTCTACATTTAGACAGACGTCTAAATCATTTATTTTATAACTATTCAGATTACGAATGAGTACATGTCATCACAGTAATATGCCAGTATTTCAACATATATTAACAATTAAAGCTCCTGTTTTAATTGATTGTCGTATTGACCACACCACCCTGTCTTGTTCTTCATTATCTTGAAACTTTTTGTTATATTTTACCATGCAGATGAAGGTAATATTTCGATAAACATAAATAAGTTTTTACCAAAAACAGCCTGTAAACGGTTTTGTCAGGTGCCCCTAATGTTTTGTAACTAAATAAACAGTTTTCAGAAGTTACAAAGGAGCCTGAAAGAACAAATTTGAAGATGAAAAAGTTTGAGCAGAAAATAAGTAAACATGTAACTGGCTCGTACGGTCGACAACATACAAGAAGTTAATATGAAAGATCAAAGTTACAAAGTCAACTATCAACTATACATTTACCAGTATTTAAATATTATCAATGTAGAGATTGGTTACTTCCAGTTGGTTGGTTTAGTTGAGCAGTTTTTTTTCAGTAGTATATGCCTTTGTCAAAATTGAATTCAAGGAGTTCTTGGTCTGATCCTCCTCGATCAATAAAAAGGGTTTTGGTTATTCCGTTAGTAAGCATAGTTTATTACTTAGTTTTAGTCGGCGAACGAAGAGAGTCGTCCGTTCTAGTTGTACGCATAATTCTTTAATAATGTCTATCTATTTATGGTACCTGGACTGGGAACTTATTTCTGCTAGTGTAACCTTTATACTCGTATCGTAGTTTAATAGATAGCATAATTTTTATACCGTTCTTGTTTCTACCGACGCGAGAAATAGTACAGCAGCAACTCACTTATGGCTGGCTATAAAGGCTAGGGTGCTTTTGGTGCTACCTTGCAATCTGCGCACCAGGTAAACAACATTTTCGAATTCGATTATAATATGGGTTGTGTTACTGTTGCGAACATTTCTAATGTAGTGTGACAGCGGGGTGAAGCCATCAGCTCCCTATTATAGATGCGTTATTGAATTACACACGGTGGAGGTTATGATATTCGTAAGTACTTATAGCCTTTAAGCCATGAAATTAACAGTGAGCTTTGAATAGTGAGATGTTAAAATTTCACAAACAAAGTGCAAACCTGCGATCCAGTAAGAACAAAGTAGATTAACACTTCGTACCATTAAGAATACATCGTACCATATTGTATTTTTTTTTAACAAAAATAAAACCGACTTCAAATAATTAAAAATTTTTCTTTTTCACATTTTTAGGTGATTTTTAAGTTTTTAAGAGAGCTAGGACATAATAGTAATTTCACGCGAATTTTCTGTTTCTACAGTGAGAAGTAGTTATGTTGGGAGTAGAGAGTCATCTCCTATGTCAACGTAACGTTCTCACTGGATTTGTACACAGTTGGCAATGCATATTTAGTGCAAGTTGTAGTGCTCAAGGCGCTCGGGCGTCTATCTTTATTCTACGGCAACTGCTTACGAACAAACGGGGCCGCTCGTGCACTTGTACGTCACCTTTGTCATATACAAATAGAAAATATACAGCATTCAGTTATACTTTAGTCTATAACATCCAGCATACATCTCATAGATCTGTAATTAGAGACGAAGACGTTTTGGCATGGTCTAGGCGTGGTCTCAATGTAGAGTCTAGGAGCGGCAAGGTTCTTTCACAAATTGCAATTCATTTAACATGTCGTCAACAAAAATGGAATGCGTACTTGCACTGACACACATGTTATTAATTAAATTGGAGAATATTAATGACAAAAATGACGGTGGCCTGCACCTCGACTCTCTGTGCCTTCACCTCACCAGTGCCGCGACTCTAGTATAATTAAGAGTGCACCATAGTTTTCTAAATAAACCTAGATGCGGTGCATAGTTTATATGCAGGCGACTCGACTCTACACCGCCGTCTATACTCTTGATTGTGTGAGCAACGCCCCTTAGATGGCAAACTCACGCTCTTAGAAACAGCAATTATTTACAAAGCTCAACCAGTATCAATAAAACACCAGCCATGAGGATCTAGATCTCAACAATCACCACATATTGAAGAGTGTGGGTTCACCCATACTCACTACCCAACCCATATGAAATTCCGTAGAGTCAACAGCATATCAATCGTAACAGTTTGACCTTGAGACCCTTACTTCACTCGTAATAGAGGCGGCTTTTGTCGTGCAATTGTTACAATAAATCTGCTGTCGTCTGTACATAGCTCAAGCACAATGCCATTGTTTATCTCGTTAAACAGTATTTTGATGAATAAGAAAAAAAAACAGTTTTTATAAATTAAGTCAAAGTCAACAAAGGTTATTGTTTACTGTCTGAATCTTTGAAAATGGTTCGTGATTGGTTTAGTGAAATAAGCTTATGTAACAAGTATAATTTGGAGTTAGCAGACCGTTTGGGATTTCTAAGGAAGATAATATGTTTCGCAGAAATTACTTCTCATTAGGTACCTTTCCTAAGGTTTCTTTTTTATTTGCTCTTGACGGTTTCTCCCTTGATACTTTTTATTTTAATAAATAACAAAAAAAAGATAGTTACTATTACTATGTTCATGAAAGTTTTATCTATACTAATATTATAGAGCTAAAGAGATTGTTAGTTAGTTAGTTTAGTTGAACGAGCTAATCTCAGGAACTATTGATTCAAATTAAAAAATATTTTTGTGTTGAATAGTCCGTTTATCGAGGTATTATATATAGGCTATATAACATCACGCTACGACCAACAGGAGCTAAGCATCAATGAAAAATGTAGCAAAAACCGGAAAAAAATATTCCCTTTCAGAGCTTTCGTTGCGTGCGCTGCGTAAACGGTTAAAGTTACGTATAAATCAGGTATGCAGGAATTGTTTTCCTTTAAAAGTTCTAAAAAAATTCCGCAACAGCATATGTCTATCTTTTAAGGTAGACTCACCATAACCTTTTTTTGATAATCAGATTTGCTCTTAAATAATGCATTATTTGCGAAGGTATTTTTGTAAACATGTTATTGCTCCATATCAAAATAAAAATATTATCCATCACGAGTACTTAATTTTGAACAGAATTGTTCTGGACATTATTTGATTTCAATGAATATCTTATGAGATATCATCATAGTTTTATAATAACTCCGCAAGAAAATAATGATCAAGTACCACGCACGCATTTATGATATCTAGGCGGGGGCGGGCGATCTTACTGATCATTTTTTTTAAAATATTGCATTAATTGCAAAAACTTTTTTATAAACATGATTTAAATCCTTAACCAAATAAATACTCAAGTAAAATCATGTAATTTACAGACGACACGCGAACGAAGTCGCGGGCACAGCTAGTTACATATAATATAAATTGTATACTTACCTAATACAATATATAAAAAAATTAGGACTGTAAGTATTTCAGAGTAACGATTATTGTGTGACACAAAATATTTTTCTTATTAAGCAACTTTGATACGTAGAAAATTTTGATGATCTTGTGAATTATGTACCGGCTGAGAGAGAGAGGGATTGTGATGTTGGTTTGTGCTTTAAATATTCGTCCGTTTGCTTATAAAACAGATTTAGGAGGATCATATTTGTTTTTTTTATATACTCTTTCCTCACCGTTAGGTGAGAATACTAAGTGCGCAACTAAAAACTCAGATTTCAGCAACAAAACAGTTTTAGTTGCTAACTTAGTATTTTTAGTTGCTCAGTTTATTATATTCCTTTTTCAAAATTACAGAAATATAATTTATAACATAAGTTAGCAAAGGTCATATCTCTATTATAAGAGATCTCTTTCAGACAACACATAAATGTGTGAGACGTACTGGCATACAAACATACTTTTCATCCCCCCATCTCGGAAAGAGTATTTTTGCTGTTCGATATCTGAGTGCAAAAGCCGTTTTTATCCGCTAGAGGATAAAGTAAAATTGAATTTAGAACATCGTGTGCACTAAGTTTGTGAATTCAAAACATCATTAAACCTCTTTACTTCTACCTCCATGGTGCCGAATTTAACAAACAACCTTTTTTAACTAGTTAAAAACTCAGACTCGGCTCCTTCTTGGTGTACTTTTTGTTTAATTTGCTTTGCGCGCGCCATTTTATTTTCACGATATATTTGTTTAAACCATAGGTTTAAAACAAAAAACTTGAAAACAAGTAAAAAACCTAAAATAAGTGATAAGCGTCGAAGAAGTTTATTTGACGCCAACAGAATTGACTGAAACTGTTAATAATGCGCAAATATTTTTTTTGCATTGAGTCATTTTCTTGTTGAGGGGGATGAAAAGTTACGTGTTGCACTCGAGTGCAAAGAGCACGCTCTTTTAATTCCCTCGCTAACGCTCAGGATTCTAATTTTTTAATCACTCGCTGCGCTCGTGATTCAATTTTAGAATCCTTCGCCTGCTCGGTCATCAAAATTGAGCACGCGGTTAAAAAGGAACTTTGCACTCTTGTATCATCATCATCATTTCAGCCGAGAGACGCCCACTGCTGGGCATAGGCCTCCCCCAAAGATCTCCATACCGATCGGTTCTGCGCTGTCCGCATCCATCGGCTTCCCGCGACCCTCACCAGATCGTCGGTCCACCTTGTGGGAGGCCTACCAACGCTGCGTCTTCCGGTACGCGGCCGCCACTCGAGGACCTTTCCGCCCCAACGGCCGGCAGTCCTTCTTGCAATGTGGCCTGCCCACTGCCACTTGAGGCTCGCAATTCTTCGGGCTATGTCGGTAACCTTAGTTCTCCTGCGGATCTCATCATTTCTGATTCGATCACGCAGAGAAACCCCGAGCATAGCCCTCTCCATTGCCCTTTGGGTGACATTGAGCCTTCTTACTAGGCCCATTGTAAGCGGCCACGTCTCAGTTCCGTAAGTCATCACTGGCAACACACACGAATTGAAGACTTTCGTCTTGAGACACTGCGGTAGTTGGGCCGAGAATTTGCTGCGAAGCTTCCCGAACGCTGCCCAGCCGAGTTGGATCCGTCGATTGACCTCTTTCTGGAAGTTGGACTTACCAAGTTGGACTATTTGTCCCAGGTAAACATATTCGTCAACAACTTCCAGTGTAGAGCTTCCAACCTTTACAGGAGTGGGTACGACATGGGAATTCGACATTATTTTCGTCTTATCCATGTTCATTTTAAGACCCACTTGTTGGGAGACTCTACAGAGGTCGTCGAGCATTGTGCCCAAGTCTTCCAGGTTTTTAGCCATGACTACGATATCATCCGCAAAACGAAGGTGAGTCATGTACTCGCCGTTTATGTTGATGCCAAATCCTCTCCAGTCCAAAAGCTTAAGCACATCCTCCAACGCGGCAGTGAACAGTTTCGGCGATATAACATCGCCCTGTCTCACACCTCGCTGAAGACGTATTGGTTCCGAGTTTTGGTCCTGAAGGCGGACTGACATAGTGGCGTTTTCGTACAGTGACTGCAGCACTTGGATGTACCGATAGTCTATTTGGCATCTCTGGAGTGACTGAAGCACGGCCCAGGTCTCGACAGAATCGAAGGCTTTCTCATAGTCCACGAACGCTAAGCATAATGGCAGGTTGTACTCTTCGGTCTTCTGTATAACCTGCCGCAGCGTATGTATGTGGTCTATGGTACTAAAGCCTTTTCGGAATCCGGCTTGTTAGGGAGGCTGGAAGTCGTCGAACCTGCGTGCGAGACGATTCGTTATAACTCTCGAAAACAACTTGTAAACATGACTCAGGAGCGTGATGGGTCTATAATTCTTCAATTGGGTCCTGTCACCCATTTTGTAGAAAAGTGTCACCACGCCCCCATGCCATGCCTTTGGCGTTTCACCCTCGAGGATGATGGAGTTAAATAGCCTCTGAAGCGCTCTCAGGACTGGTCGTCCACCTGCTTTCAAAAGCTCCGCTGTAACTCCATCGTCGCCCGGCGCCTTGTTGTTCTTAAGCTGTTTGAGAGCTACACTAATCTCGTACAGGCTGACGTCCGGGATATCTTCGGTGTAATGTCGGGTTAATTTGGCTCTCGGATCGGTGGCCTGAGTGACAGGTGTGCGTGATGTCGCGTAGAGCTGTCCATAGAAGTTTTGAATCTCGGCCAATAGCTCAGGTCGGGATGTAACCAATCTGCCGTCCTCTGTCTTCAGCTTCGTCAGCAAACTCTGTCCAAGCGTCAGATCCCTGGTGAATACTTTTGAGCCCCTGTTCCGCTCGATTGCCTCTTTAATACGTTCAGTATTAAATCGGCGCACGTCTCGGGTTAGGGACTTGGAGATCTGTTTGTTGAGCTGCCGACGAGCGTCTTCAGAAGACTGCAGTCCACGTCTTTCCTCCATGAGCTTTAATGTTGGCTCAGAGATTTTCTTACTTCTTTTGTTACGGCTGGGTTTAAAAAACCTTGAACCCGCCGTAAGGACAGCTTCCACGAACCTGCCGTTGTATGTGTCCACATCTGTGCAGTCCTCCAGGCAATCAAAGCGATTTTGCAGTTTGAGTTGAAAGCGTTCGGGGTTTTGGATCTGGATAGCATTAGGGCGGAGCGTAGACTTCATCAGTCGATATCGTTCGGATTTTACATTCAGATTCAATGTGCCTCTTACCAGTCGGTGATCGCTCCCCGTGTTAAACGAATTAATCACTGAGACATCATTGAATATCCGAGTCTTAGTCGACATGATGAAGTCGATCTCATTTTTTGTTATGCCATCCGGACTTTTCCAGGTCCATTTGCGATGCAGCCGTTTCCTGAAGAAGGAGTTCATCATAAAGAGTCCCTCCCTCTCCATATAATCGGCTAGCATTTGACCACGGTAGTTCCGGATTCCAGCTCCAAATTGCCCCACTTTCAACTCATCTTCGCCACGTTTGCCCAGCCTTGCGTTGAAGTCTCCCATGACAACAGTGTAGTGAGTATTGGAAGTATGTATTGCCCGAGAGATATCCTCATACATTACTTCCACTTCCTCGTCGGGGTGAGTCGAGGTCGGAGCGTAAACCTGTATGACCTTCAACGAATACCGTTTGGTGATTCTGAGTATAAGGTACGCCACCCTATTCGACACACTCCCGATTTGTACAACGTTATTCACGAGAGACTTGTGGACTAGAAACCCGACACCACCTTGGGACAGATCTTCGCCCTCCCGGAAATAGAGCAGGTTGCCGGATTTAAGGACCATCGTGTCCTCGCCCTCTCGTCGGACTTCAGATAGTCCCACTATACTCCAGCGAATCCTACTCAATTCTTCCTCCAGTTCTAGCAGCTTCTCCTCGGTTCGCAGTGTGCGTGTGTTATACGTCGCCAGGGCCAAGGTCGTATGACGGAATGCCGTCGCCACCCGGAGATTCTTAGCACCCCTGGTCCCGGCGCCTCGCCAACGCCCGTCAACGCCGGCACGGCTTCCGGTACCGCCGGGCACTTGGGGCCTTGGGTTGTAGAAATTCATGGGGGGGTTTGGGCCATCTCCCACCACGCTGGCCCAGTGCGGGTTGGTGGGGAGCGCCAGAGCCTCGTCTGTCGGTCGGCAGGGTGCACCACGTGCAGGTGAGGTTGGCTTGGATCCCGTGAGGTGTTGTTCGGGACCCCTTACACCCCGGACCCCTTACACCTCTCAATCACCCCTTATTCTCTTTTAATCGATTTGCCAATTGTGAGTTTAAAGAGTATTGTCTATTACCTCAAATAAAAGAAATAAAATTAAATAATGCACATCGAAATTACAAAAATAAAAAATGTTAAACAAGATGGATGTACGCGTATCGGAAAATTTTATGTCCAGCGTAGCAGAGCAGCTTGATTGATTGACCGACTGTTTCCGGCTGGCAGAACATTATGGTCCTGGATACAGTAGGTAACTATTGGGGGAAAACTATTCATTAGTTCACTGTATGGCGGTTGGATTTAGGACTATTAAATCGGGCTTTACATTGTTAGTCAGAATTCTACACCAGTATAATTGATGGTCTACAATTCTACATTGTACATCTATAAACATGCTTGTCTTTACTACGACCGGGATTTGCCAGTGAGCCTGTCTATCAAACGACAAGTGCAGGGTTCGAGTTCATAGAGGGAGATGTAAGAAACTTTGAACACGAACATGTTGTTGGTTGCGATTATGAAAACAAAGCAACTTTCGTAATGGTCGATCCTAGGAGGGGTCAATCAAAATTTGTTATCTCGAGCTCCTCCGTGCTTTCCCGCGTGGCCTGCGTGGTGGTATTATGGACCAAACTCATCATGTGTTCAAATACTCTTGTATAACAAATAACTATTTTGACATACTTTTTTTGCCATGAAAACTGTTTCCAGTTATGTTTCGTCTTTAGTAAAATACCTTATTGAGTTAGGAAAAATAGGATTAAATCCTTGAATTATAAGAATAGTATCAAATATAGAATTACTTAAGGACTGATGAATGCGCGCTGAATTTTGAGCTGCGATATGGAGATTGTTATTGTATTTACTTGACTGTTCCATATAATGAGTGTTTTAACGCTTTGCCTTAGGTAATCAGCACAGGGTTATGATATCCTCTTTTTTAGTCAAATCTCTCAAATTTACATAACTTAGCATGTATTACCATTATGTTACATTATGAAAAAAACAGTAGTTTAGTTAAATTAAAATACTAGTGCATGGCCTCCCGCAGCTCCAATCACATGGATGTTGGTTACACAAAAGGCAGCATATGCTCTTTCTCAGGATATAATCTATCTCCATGACAAATTTCGTCTTAATTGCTTCAGTGGCTTAGAAGTGGAAACGTAGCAGACAGACATGTAGACAGAGATTACTTATTACTATTATGTTCATGTATTGAACAATAATATTAGTATTATTTTGGATTAGAAAATATATTCAGTTACATAATTTAAAGATAAATTTAAATACTGTGCACAATGCACCATCACCAGCCTATATGCGTCCCACTGCTGGGCACAGGCCTTCCTGCATGGGAGAAACACATGATGAGTTTGGTCCATAATACCACCACGCTGGCCACGCGGGAAAGCACGGAGGAGCTCGAGATAACAAATTTTGATTGACCCCTCCTAGGATCGACCATTACGAAAGTTGCTTTGTTTTCATAATCGCAACCAACAACATGTTCGTGTTCAAAGTTTCTTACATCTCCCTCTATGAACTCGAACCCTGCACTTGTCGTTTGATAGACAGGCTCACTGGCAAATCCCGGTCGTAGTAAAGACAAGCATGTTTATAGATGTACAATGTAGAATTGTAGACCATCAATTATACTGGTGTAGAATTCTGACTAACAATGTAAAGCCCGATTTAATAGTCCTAAATCCAACCGCCATACAGTGAACTAATGAATAGTTTTCCCCCAATAGTTACCTACTGTATCCAGGACCATAATGTTCTGCCAGCCGGAAACAGTCGGTCAATCAATCAAGCTGCTCTGCTACGCTGGACATAAAATTTTCCGATACGCGTACATCCATCTTGTTTAACATTTTTTATTTTTGTAATTTCGATGTGCATTATTTAATTTTATTTCTTTTATTTGAGGTAATAGACAATACTCTTTAAACTCACAATTGGCAAATCGATTAAAAGAGAATAAGGGGTGATTGAGAGGTAAAAATTTAGACAAACTGTTTAAAGTTATTGTTTTGGTAATACTATCAAAGTAAGAAGACAAAGAGAAATGTAAATTTAAAGAATTTACATCTATGTTTTTAGGTGTTGAATTTCGGGGAGACTTCCCAACCCCCATTGTTCGGAGAAATTTACAAACAATCGCTGGGTCTCTGTTTTCAACTACTGCGTTGTGCGTTCCTACACAAACTTCTGCAGTGACTACGCAAACGTTCATATTTTTTCCCAGTTATCGGGAATTGGTCTATGCTTGTTTCGTGTTTTAGCAGCAGCTTTCTGGTCTATTACTACCTTGATTTCACTAGTAAGCCAAGGGGAAGAACAATGCTTAATGTTTACTTTTCGAATTGGAGCCGGGATATCATACAACCTGATGATATTTGATGTTAGATGGGCGATCTTCTCATCCAATGACTCACTAGAGAAGAGTGCAGTCCAGTCGATTTTATTGGCATCCTCCCGAAGTCTCTCAATGTCTATACCACAAAAGTTTGGCAGCTTTTAGGCTTCGCTTTAGGTGGGCTAACTTTATAAGATAGGTATATTGCGTCGTGATAAGAAAAGGTATCAGCTGGAGATTGACCATAGCCAGCCATGTGACTGATCACATGGCTGGCTATGGTCAATCTCCAGCTGATACCTTGTAGACCTTATTTTTGTATCTTCTCTGAAGAAGATACAAAAATAAGGTCTAGAAGGGAAGGACTGCAGTTAGGGAAATGATGTTTAGCATTCAAAGGAGCTATTCTAACATAGCTAGTAGGATAAGTTGAAGTGGCAGTGGGCAGGGCACATAGTACGCAGAGCAGACGGCCGGTGGGGCGTTAAAGTTCTAGAATGGCGACCACGTACTGGCAAGCGGAAAGTAGGACGGCCTCCCACTAGATGGACAGACGACCTGGTCAGGGTCGCGGGGAGCCGTTGGATGCAGGCTGCGCAGAACAGTACCATTTGGAAATCGATAGGGGAAGCCTTTGTTCAGCAGTGGACATCATAGGCTGATATTATGATGATGATGATGATTCAAAGGAGCAACAGACAGATTAGTTGCTTTAGTATTAATAATTTATTAATTTGTTAAGCCGCATCAGACTCCCTGGAGTATATGATAATTACAAACTCACTGTGTCTGGAATGTCTGGTTATATTAATACGTGTTAACACCTAAATTTCTTAATTCATTTCTTCCTGTCTGTTCACATCAGCTGATAACGAAATTACCAAAGAAAAATAAGTTATGATCATTTATTTAGTATACATAACTCAAGCTGATAACTAGGCCTAGTTTGGGCTAGGGTCGGTGTAGGCGTAGGAATATTATTATGAATATTTGTCGACAATATTCAATCAACTAACTTTACCCACAAGAATACGTAGAAAAAATGAACTCCTTAGAAATATTTGAAAAAATCTTATAAATGATTGCTTAATTGCAAGCTGTTATTGCCAGACAGGCCATCGTTGTTGTGTTACTTCCATGTAAAACATAGTTATTCTGGGACCGGGACGGATAAAATAGCCCCGGATTGGAAAACACTTTGCATCTAATATTGTGGGGTTTCGGGTCACATTTCAATTTCCAATCTCATGCCCTGCGTCCTGCTTGACGGCAGTGAAGGTATCATGCTTAGATCGATAACGAATAAAATACATGCTTAGAGGCATATTATAGTTTAATGCGCATAAGTAGGTACTTTGATATATAGCTTAATCAAAATAAGTATGTATTGTATTATTATTTATTTATTATTATTTAAAACTAAACATTTTTATTCAAGAAATATTAAAATAAAATGATAACAAATTAAAATAATTTTAAATAAAATAATTGTAGATTTATGGTATCGGTTATGGTTCTGCAGTTTTTTTAATATTCATGGCGGGAATCCTAAATAGGTTTGCGTGACTACCTTTTAGTACGTGCGTGTCCCAAACGAATGAAGTTTATTGTGTTTACATATCTGACCCGACAGTAAATATTTGTATACAAAAATGTATTTTTTATGTATTACAGACGAAGTGACAAACAACGACGAGCGATGGAAGGCCGTATCGAACTATAACAGACGCTGTATATACTTCAGGGTGCTTCAGAGCTACCCCCTTGCATCGATAGAAAATGTCGTACTAGCAGAAAAGACAAAAATATGAATAAAAATATTTATAAATGTGATGAGAAGTTACTTAAGTTTATACGAAGCGCGGTAAATGATTCAACACTACCAGAAGAAAAGCGACATGAAAGAAAGAAAGAGAAAGCGTGTAAGAAGAGTCTATATACAAAGATTACAATGCAGCATAAATGCACGGCTCTAGTCATTTGCACCTCGCCGTCCTTTAAGGTGCTTTTCCACGTCTCTTTTTAAGGAACCCAATATTATAGAAGAGAGGTAACACATGTACTGTTATTCACTCTTTTACCAATTTTATTTCTTACATAACAGACCAACAATATCACTATGGATGGTATACCTGTTCAAACTCGATAACTCTAGTGCTTATACGGAATCACTGACTAACTCACTGCCCCAGCCCTAAAAAATATCTTCAAGGATATAATTTTTGTGCATTATTGAAAAGCTTATACCTGCTGGTACGTACTCACTCTACATAAAACATTTAGTTAGACACATGGCGTGATATGCATTCTTTGCCTTACCTATTTTATTTGTTTTCGTTTTATGGGGTCGATCGCTATGAATTGTCCTGAATGTCGGCCATAAGTAGGTCATGATTATATTATTGTGTAGCAATAGTGGAAAAAAATTAGAAGAAGAATTATTTGTAATTGTTCCAATAAAGTAGGCGTTTAAACGCATCAATAACATTAAAAAATGTGTATAGAAGAAGAATTCAATAGCAATTAAAATATCAAGTCATATCATAGTTTTTTTTTTTTTTTTTATACAACTAAATGACAAACAAGCTGACGGCCCACCTGGTGGTAAGCGGTTACCGCCGCCTATAGACACCTGCAATAACAAGGAAAAGCACTATAGTTCTTCTATTCACGAGTTCAAAATACTTTAATAACCTATTCTCATTGAAGAAACGTGGTATGGGTTGACGACCTCCCTCCAATACCACGTTACCATTATAATGACAGCATAGAAATGCTGTCAGTATAATGGTTTTAACAGGCGCCTTAGTGTTACAAGTTGGTATCTTTAGGCTACGGTCACTGTTTACCTTGCGGTGCAGCAAAAACTAAAAAAAATGACGCAATGTTGGTAAATCAATGAACATATCTACCCGAAGCGTTACTGGGTATCATAAAAACTGGAACGAGGAAGAATAATAGGCATTCATCGAAAAACGTTTTGCATCCACTCCTTCATGACATGTGACGTATTTCAATCTGCAGACACACTCCCTACTTGATATATGGGAAATATGTCATTGTATTGCGGATATGGTTTTAAATTAAATGTGACTATGACACATAGGATACATTACGGAGTATATTGTGTTTTATTATGGTTTGTGTGTTTGATGCAGGAAAATTGAAGATACTACTACTACAACATTTGATTGCGACGAAGGATCATATATAAAGTAACTATAAACCTACATACAAGACACATTTAATAGGATTATGCCACTCATGCGATGGTAGGCAAGAGGAATAATCTCTCGTGCTAGGTCTAATACAATTTTTCAATATTCAATAGAGGTATAATATTCATCTTTCTTGGTGGTTGTGGTCAAATGTGTGCTTACATTTGACCACAACCACACATGACGCTTATTGAAGATATTGGCCTATGGTAGTACATATTAATCTACAAGTTGCCTATTCGCTTTAGCCTTGAAGATTTTTTTTTGTATAAAAAAAAGCCTTGAAGATGTCCAAATTGTAGCATTTGGGAAACAGATACTGAAAAGTAATTAAAAATTGAAGAAATAATTATTTTCCGAGGTTTAAAATGTTATGTTTGTAATCTTTTTTGTGTAATATTTTATATTTTAATATTATTCCTGAATTATTTGAAAATATATACCTATCTTTATCTCTTTTTTCTTGCACCCATTCTGTTGTCATTTTAGTCTATTACTTTCACCCAAGGTTGCCTGGAAGAGATTGCTAGTTAGCAATAAGGTCGCCTTTTGTATTATTTGTTTTCTTTCTGCTTTTTATGTTTTTCTTTTGTCCTAGTGTGCAATAAAGTATATTTGTATTGTATTGTATTTGTTTTTGTTCGCCTTATTTCTTAGTTTAGCTACGTTAAAAATATATTTAACATAGCTAAAGTAAGAAATAAGGAGATTCAATAAATCCTGTATTTTCCAAATATGGAAAATACAGGATTTATTATATTGGAAGCCTTAGTGAGAGCTTTTTCATGAACTAAGTTAAGTTAAGTTACGTTTACTGCGCCCAACTACCAACGTTTTAACCAGAACAGGTATGCTAGCGTTTATAAGTAAACCCAAAAACTGATTAGAAATCCAAGACATACTAATAACAATATCATATAATATGATTTTTAACCGACTTTAAAAACGAGGAGGTGCTCAATTCGGCCGGTATGTTTTTTTTTCTATGTATGTACACCGATTACGCCGAGATTAATGATCCGATTTACGTGATTTTTTTTGTTCGATGCGGAATAGCTGCCATTTGGTCCCATAAAAATTTTTTCAAAATCAGTTCAGTAGTTTGGTTTTTATAAATAAAAAAAACTGAAATTAGTAAGACGTCCACATATTTTTTTTCTTTGTATGTACTCCGATTACGCCGAGATTAATGATCCGATTTACGTGATTCTTTTTTTGTTCGATGCGGAATAGCTGCCATTTGGTCCCATAAAAATTTTTTCAAAATCAGTTCGGTAGTTTGGTTTTTATAAATAAAAAAACTGAAATTAGTCGGACGTCCACATATTTTTTTTCTTTGTATGTACTCCGATTATGCCGAGATTACTGATCCGATTTACGTGATTCTTTTTTTGTTCGATGCGGAATAGCTGCCATTTGGTCGCATAAAATTATTTTCAAAATCAGTTGGGAAGTTTGGTTTTAAATAAATAAAACTGAAATTATTAAGTCGTCTACGTATGCGACATTGCGAATTTTCGCTTTCCTATGACTTTTTAGTGAAACGATACGATAGTAGGAAACAATATAAGTTGACAATCACCCATCTAGCTTCGACCTTAGAAAGTTATCACTAAAAATTGTGAAAAAAAAATTAAACAAAAACTAAAACCGACTTTAAAAAAAACTGAAAAGGATAGCTTCACTTTCTATTGTTTTTGGAAACCACTTAGCACCAACTCCAAAAATATGTTACTAGGGAATGAGTACCTACTTAAATTTAATTATTTTATCCTTTTCAGTTTTTTGAAGTCGGTTTTAATTATTGTTTAAAATTTTTTCTTAAAGAAATTGACGTACTAACAAAATACAAACGAATTTTCTTTACCATCTATGTACAATTTTACGAAGATATAAAGCAATAAACTGTTATCAACATAGCTGTAGTATGTATGTGATGGCACGTAGAGCATTGAAATGAGAGTAAGGCTTAGATTTAATGCGCCTTTACTAGAATCCATTCGGTGAGATCCAAAATTCTTAATGTGATTATTTTCGGGATTTTGTTCACTGGACTAACTATAACTATTATTCGGATAGACATGGGTCTTTGAAACACTCCGGACGGAGTGATTTGATTAGTTTGTTTTACGTAATGCACCATTACATGATTGATCGCGAGTACTTGTGTGCTACAGATAGTACCTATGTTAGTCCAGTCCCAATGGTTACTGTTATAATTTTTAATAACCAACCCGCATAAGAATAACGTGATAGATAGGACGATTATGGACTCAATGCCCTGCAGTGGGATGTATTCGAAGATGATGGATCATTGGAACCGATCTTGGAACGAATTTAATCGCCATAGCTGGAAGAATGTTTTGACACATGGCCAGAAACTAGAATACTAAAGGAACAGAAAAACTGTAAAACGTCACAACGATTTTTTACTAACTGTTCCAGTTTCAAGTACGCCAACTTTGATAAGTTAAAACCAACAAAATATCTCAAGTACACAGCTTAAAACGTCAGAACTTCATAATGTTCGGAAAATACTGGAAGGAAATGATTCAGAGCTTTTCCCTCGAAGTGTTGGAAACTTAGACGAGAGTGAAACAAATAATAAATCTTTGGCTTCATAATGTATGGCTGCTGTAGCGTTTAGGTAAGGGATTTTGCCCGCTTACTGAATATATATTACGCAAGTTACTATTAGGCGGATGCTTAAAAGAGAGCCTGTAGACTCGTATCTTTTGTTTTTCGCTATCTTACTAGTCAGAAAATTTACGTGGTTCCAAACAACGAAACAGCATCTGAATCTTAATGGAAAAATCATGTTAAGTTGATATTAATATGTCTGTTTCCGTAAGTATCAGCGTTATTTAAAATCAAAACTTACTTTTTCTATAGGGTAGAAGAAATGTGCCATGATTTAGTGCAAAATATCCAGAATTTTAGTAATAATTACATAATTAAAAATTTTAAGTAACCCCCGGCGTTATTAATCATCTATCTAACACCATCTCATTAAGAATATTCATAAATAAGAGCCCAAACACGCTATATCTGCTGTATGTTTCTGAAGAATTAATAGAACCAGCTCAGTATGTCATGGGAATGTCACCAAAGTGACAGTACACCTAATTTGAAATCAATCGGATCTGTAAAAGTGAGTAAAATCCTATCATCATGTAGAAAATGAGCTGATATTCATCAAACGCCTGAACTGATCTTCATAAATTATAGCTAAGAACCATCGTAGTCACATCAGCTTTCAAACAAAAAAAAACAAATAAAAATCGGTCCATTCGTTTAGGCGCTGCGATGCCACAGACAGACACACAGATACACCGATACACAGACAGACACGTCAAACTTATAACGCCCCTCTTTTTTCGTCGGGGGTTGATAAAACAAGACAATCACAATTGACACTGATTGTTTTTATTTGAAAGCTGACGTGGTCAAGGTGATTCTTAGGTATAATTTATATACATCTGTTTAGCCGTTTGATGATTATCAGCTTATGCTCATTTCCTACTTGACAAAAGGGTCCGACTAAATTTGGTTTACTGCTACTTCCGTGGTATTTCTAAGACAAGAAACCCTGCACCATCAAATAATATTCCGGATGCTCAATTCTTTAGAAACTAACAGCAGGAACACAATAAGACAGTGTTAAATAGATTTATGAGGCCGTGATTTATTAAGAATTTTCAATTTTAAACATATAATGTGTCACGTAAACCCTCACAATGTCGAAATTTTAACACCCGAACGAGTAGATTAAGAATCAAAACAAACAAAACAGAGACTTATACCATTCATATTTGTCCGTGACTTTACTAGCTCAGTGTTCAGAAAAGTCATTTGGATTGTGTGAAGTCGCCTGTTCGGTTCCAGCCCCAAAGCAATTTTGTACGCAAGTAGATACTAAAAACAAGTTATACTACATAAGAAGGTGCTCTATGCGCTCATTTAATATAAATATCGACTTTTGTTATGATACAATAATGTGCAATTCAATACAGATAATTCACCGTTATGATGTCTCTCTTTTTACTATGTATCCCGACTACGGCAGTGGCACCGGATTATATCAACGCGTTGAGGCCGCCATGTACTTTATAGCTTCACAATTATCACACACTTTTATTATTAATTAAGTTATGTGAGACCGGCCTGACTATATCTAAAATGTTAATCATTCGAAGCAGTTGCTTCAATTTCTCCGAACTTCATAAAGGTACTCTGATAATGGGTTTTATGTTTAATAAAAATCTAGCAGTTTTACAACGCTCGAGTCTAAAAGGTGGACTGTTTTCAACAATTTATTTTAGAGCTACAGACATTGTTTCTTTGGTATTCGATCGTGTTCGTATTACCAACAACAAATCCAATGAATTGTCAACTTTTACCACAAAGTGTTTGAGCCATAAAACGATAAATTTATCGCCCATTCCGTGGTGAAGTCATAAAAATGTTTATGACTGATTTATGATATTTAATTTTATACTATTGCATATTGCTGCCCAATATTTGGGTAAATAGGAAGTAAATTAGTTATAGCAAATAGTGGTGCAAACGTCGCAAGAAATCACATTCCATTATGCCGTCAATAAAACCCACATAAACGCTATTGTCGGGGTCTCTATTTATCATAAAATATAACAACATTTATTCAATGTAAAATATTTTCAATTTCAATGACTCATCTACTTTATAAACTTTTCACTAGAATCACACGAGAATAACCCGCTCTAAATAAAACACTGCCTAGGAATAGTGTAAATAGGGTAAGTCGACGTAGAAATAATGTTCATTAGATCGTCAAGCCAAATTGAAGTTACATTTTCATGATTGATTGTGACTGATTATATATCAACCTCGATACATGTGATTGATTAACGGGTATAGGCGGCGGATTTGCACACGCGGTGATTTTGTTTCTGTTTTTTCTTACGTTGTACTTGTACCATATGGTACGCGGTGCCCTGTACACCTTGTTAAAGTACTTTTATCTCACGAAGCGACATGCAGTGACAACCGCTTTACTTGTGGTAATCAAGTTTCAAACACGCTGCGAATGTGTGCGTGAATACCAGTGGCGTTAGCATAATTAATAATAATAAAATATATATTTAGTCAAAAAAGTATCGGGAATGAATGATTTGTTTATGGTTCCAAATTATTTTTTTTGTTTTTTTTGTTGTTGTTAGATTAGCACAACTGTTTTTCATTTTGGCGCGAAGTTTGAGTTACATCTGTTATTTATATTAAATACAGTGCTGTTTTTAGTTCTATCATATCTAGTGTGTATTGCGAATTTCATAATGAACAAAATCATTGAACAAAGAGTTTGTCTTAAATTTTGCATCGCCAATGGAATTTCGTGTTTAGAGTCACTGAAAATGTTACAGAAGGCTTACGATGAATCGACTTTATCAAAAACACGTGCTTATGAGTGGAACAAAGCGTTCAAAAGCGGTCGAGATGTGATGGAAGATTTGCCTCGCTCTGGTAGGCCATCAACGTCTGCAACTTTTTTTTTTATACAACTAGATGACAAACAAGCTGACGGCCCACCTGATGGTATGCGGAAACCGCCGCCTATAGACACCTGCGATCTGCAATAACAAGGAAAAAACACTTTTACGTTAGGGTTCTATAAATAGTGTTATTAACTTAGTAGGATGTAGGGGTCGTGAATAACACCTCACCTGCACGTTTTTTTTTTTTTTATAGAACTAGATGACAAACAAGCTGACGGCGGAGGTAAGCGATTACCGCCGCCTATAGACACCTGCAATAACAAGGAAAAGCACTTGATATTGCAGGTGCGTTGTCATCCTGAGGCCTAAGATGAAATGCCGTCCATGCCCAGTAATAACACTGGCTACCTTTCCCTTCAATCCGAAACTCAGCGAACTGTTTCACGGCTGAAATAAGAAAGGCGGTGGTACCTACCCAGGCGACCCTACATATGGGTCTACCACCTAGTCAAACGGTGCACCTTGCCGTTCAACAGATGAGGCTCTAGCGCTCCCCACCAACCCGCACTGGGCCAGCGTGGTGGGAGACGGCCCAAAACCCCCACAATAATGAAACGAAAGAACACAAGGCCCCAAGTGCCCCGTGGTACCGGAGGCCGCGCTGGCGGTGACGGACGTTGGCGATTGCCGGGACCAGGGGTGCCAAGAATCCCCGGGTGACGACGACATCCCGTAATACGAACTTGGCCTTGGCAACTTATAACACACGCACACTGCCGACCGAGGAGAAGCTGCTGAAACTAGAAGGAATTGAGTAGGATTCGCTGGAGTATAGTAGAACTTTCTGAAGTCCGACGAGAGGGCAAGGTCACGATGGTCCTTTACATCCGGCAACCTGCTCTATTTCAGGGAGGGCGAAGATCTGTTCCAAGGTGGTGTCGGGTTTATTTGTGCACAAGTCTCTCGTGAACAACATTGTACAAATCGGAAGTGTGTCGAATAGGGTGGCGTACTTTATACTGAGAATCACCAAACGGTATTCGTTAAAGGTCGTACAGGTATACGCCCCGACCTCGACTCACCCCGACGAGGAAGGAGAAGTAATGTATGAGGATATCTGTCGGGCAATTTCATACTTCCAAAACTCACTACACTATCGTCATGGGAGACTTCAACGCAAGGCTGGACAAACGTGGCGATGATGAGTTGAAAATGGGGCAATTTGGAGCTGGAATCCGGAACTATAGAGGTCAAATACTAGCCGATTATATGGAGAGGGAGGGACTCTTTATGATGAACTCCTTCTACAAAAAACGGCCGCATTGAAAATGGACCTGGAAAAGTCCGGATGGCGCAACAAAAAAGAGATCGACTTCATCATGTCGACTAAGACTCGGATATTCAATGATGTCTCAGTGATCAATTCGTTTAACACGGGAAGTAATCATCGAATGAATGGTGAGAGGCACATTGAATCTCAATGTAAAATCCGAGAGGTATCGACTGATGAAGTCTACGCTCCGCCCTGCAGCTATTCAGATCCAAAACCCCGAACGCTTTCAACTCGAATTGCGAAATCGCTTTGATTGCCTGGAGGACTGCACAGATGTGGACATGTACAAAGACAGGTTGATGGAAGCTGTTCTTACAGCGGGTTCAGGACTCTTCAAACCCAGCCGTAACAAAAGACGCTCGTAGGCAACTCAATAAACAGATCTCCAAATCATTAACCCGCGACATACGCCACTTTAATACAGAATGTATTAGAGAGGCAATCGAGCGTAACAAAGGCTCCAAAGTGTTCGCTCGAGATCTGTCGATAGGACAGAGTTTGCTGACGAAGCACGACTTAGGATGGCAGATTCGTTACATCCCGACCTGAGCTCTGGGCCGTGATTGAAAACTTTTATGGACAGGTTTACGCGACATCACGCACACCTGTCACTAAGGCCACCGATCCAAGAGCCAAATTAACCCGACATTACACGGACGGAAGATATCCCGGACGTCAGCCTGTACGAGATTAGTGTGTAGCTCTCAAATAGCTTAAGATACATACGCTGCGGCAGGTTATACAGAATTCCGAAGAGTACAACCTGCCATTATGCTTAGCGTTTGTGGACTACGAGAAAGCCTTCGATTCCGTTGAGACCTGGGTCGTGCTTAAGCCACTCCAGAGATATCAAATTGACTATCGGTACGTCCAAGTGCTGCAGTTACTGTACGAAAACGCCACAATATTAGTCCGTCTCCAGGACCGAAAGCAATACAACTTCGGCGAGGTGCGAGACAGGGCGATGTTATTTCGCTGAAACTGTTCACAGCCGCGTTGGAGGATGTGTTTAAGCTTTTGGACTGGAGAGGATTTGGCAGCAACATAAACGGCGAGTACATGACCTTCGTTTTGCTGATGATATCGTAGTCATGGCTAAAAACCTGGAAAAATTAGGCACAATGCTCGACGACCCCTGTAGAGTTTCCCAGCAAGTATTTTCAATTAAAACCCGAACCCACTTTAAAAACGTTACCAATCAAAGCAGATCAAAGCAAACTTTAGAATCTTGAGAACAATATTTCAATAACAATATCTAATTCGTAGAAGAGCAACAAATAATATTATCAATTAGGTGGTAGTTAAAAATGTAACGTTATTAACGGTTGTGTATTTACGGAGGCGCGGTAACTGTTAGAAACTGATATGTGAAACAATACCTATTCAAGAGGGATTAAGTGGAGTAATATTTATTTAGGGAATAATATTCAAGACATTTAGGAAATACACCAGAACTACTAAACTGGAACTTAACTACATCTGTTTCTCTTTATTAAAACTGTTCTTTTAGCATACTATAAGTTTGCTAAAAGGACAGCTTTCCAATGTTATTTAAAATGTTGGATATTAGCTCATTATAAAGCTCATTATACCTTTATTAATTTATAATCTCCGTCTATGTAAACGCTCTTAATTAATATAAGTCAAAACAAAATACACTTGAAGAACAGAATCCATGTCCAATTATATTAAAAAGAGTAGGTACTTTTGACAGTTTAACAATATTATCTTTAATTATTTTTATCCATGTTATAATAAAGAGGTGTTCTGCAGTAACTTCTTAAATTAGTGAGTTTAACTACAATTGAGCACTTGTGAAGCATATTTTGTCTGGCTTCAACAACTTTATGTAGCTTATGTAACCGTTAAACAACAATAAAACGTTTAATTAAAACTACAACTCGTAAGCGGCAAGTACTTACCAAATAGTAGACTCCAAAAGGCATCACTATAACTGCCACCAACAGATCGGCGACAGCGAGGCTCACTATAAAATAATTTGTTGCAGTTTGCAAGCTGCGCTCCTTAGCAACACTAATTATAACTAACACGTTACCGAACAACGTTAATAAAGGAAACACCAACAACGATAACGCCCAAAAGTTGTAATTTTGCACGTCACCAGCACATGTTCCATTTACGAAAGTGCAATTTGAAAACGTTCCATTCACAGTTCGCCCGAAGTCATACAGTTCGCTGAATGAGTCATTTAGGTGCAGTAGCATTCTTAAATTCATCGAGTCGGTCTCGTTCGATCTTTCGTTCACGAATGGCCGGTTCAAAAATGCCGAATTAGGATCGGGCGGTCGAAGTCGGAATGCGGTTAGTTTGCTTGCATTTTGGCAGTCATCGGAGCATATGCTTTCGTGGAGTTCCATCCGAATTTCATGTGTGTCAAGATTTTCCGTGTCCCCATTCATTGTTTGGATTTATGAGTGTACTCATTTATTTGAAGGCATATAGCGTTACACAAAACAGAGGCGCTTTTGTGATGTGCGCTGCCGAAGCCGCGTTTCTCGCCGATCATTGTGATTGTCCGACATCCTGGAACAAAATTTGTTTTATTAAAAAATTTGCCTTTAGAATGAGATGTTTTATTCATGCACTCTTCAATCGAAAGGTTGATTGCAGAGCGGTAAAATATATTATCATGTAGATTCCTAGACAGTCATTTGGAGGTAAAGTCTAACCACATTAGTAATTCAATTTTGGTTTTCAACTTCTCCAACAATTTCATTTGTAAACACTTATTTAAATTCCTGTCATGTGACTCAAAATCATGAGTGGATAGTCGATTGGCATTGAAATCTTTAACGTTGTAGTTTTTCTTATATAACTAAAATTATATTGCATAGGTATTTTATTTGTTTATTTGATCTGTTGCAACAAATCTGTTTGCACTATTGTGCAAAAATAATAAAATAAAGGACAACATTTTGACGAAAAAATCTACATAGGTTTTGCTTATTATTTCTAAATGAGATCTCTTCTAGCAGTCCTAACTACTTCGCAGATGAATCAGAATGAAAAGGTAGAATCGGCGCGTGTAAATTGTCTCATTAATATAAATATAAAAATATACAAAAAATAATAATAAAGCAACTATAATACCATGTACCTATGTATATTAGTTTTGTATCGGAATGGATAGTGCCTTAATTTTTTTGATCATGCAATAACACATTCTTTAATTCGTTTCGTACACGCTTATCCCGAGTATAATGGGTCTGGATTCAATTATGACCCTTGTTATGGTTCGCGGTGCCCTCGACGGGCCATCAATCTCATGTGCAGCTCAAATTAATTTTGGTCTGATAATATTTCAATCTATGAATAAGCCTATTCACGCATATTCAACAAAACAATTTGGTTCAATCTTCCTCCAAAAAAAATCAATCTGGGATATCTTCAATATTTAGCAAAGCTAAAATATTTATACCAAAGCACGTTTTGATCAATGTTTTTTTCTCTTCCCATGTATCTGATTTCTTTTTCTAATACTTCTTTTCCCATGCTGTTAGACCGTGGAAATCACATCCGGCGGCCAGCCGTGATTGCGAAAATTGTATCGCATTTCTAATCGCGAGTTATGGCACATTATCTTTCAATACTTGTTTCTGTTGTTTGTATTTTCTTATTTGTATTGGTTTTGTTCTGTTCTTGTTTTGGTTTGTATGTGTGTTGTTGTTATTTTCTTGTTTGTTTTAAACTTTTTTCTTATCTTTTTATTTTTACTTTGTCATTTAAGAATATATTTTTAGTTGAATAATTTTTGCTAGAGGTTTGTAACTTATCACAATGATGAGTGGCTATTCACCAAAAAACTTTTAAGACCTGTGAAACGACATACTAAACCTGTTTATTTAGTTTTAATTGAAATGCATAAGTATTTCATTTAAATAATAAATCGAATCGAAACATTAAAGGCAATAGATGATGTTTGAGGGTTATTTCCGATTTGTTCTGGTAATTGAGTATTCATGTGAATGCTAATAATGTTATGCATAATTTACTCCCAAGTGGGTATCACTACTCGGAGATAATTGCATGACTGGCTCACATATGAATGCTCCATTCTCGCACTGTGAATGAATCTATTACGACTGTATTATTGCAAAAGTGTGTACATCTGAAGGTTTAGATGCCTACTTGATCATGGTAATGACTCAGTTAGAGCTGTGCATGTTGGAAAAATGGCTTTAATTATGTATACTCATTGTTGGATTTCTTTAAATAACTTGCTCTTTCACTCAACTTTGGTGAAATCAAGGATACAGGCTATCATGTACGGTGTTTGTGTATTTTGATTCAATACCTACTGGTTCAGACATAATAAAAGTTATCAAATTATTGTCTTATCAGAAAGTTACCACAAAGCCTGTGCTAAATGATTGTAACATTTCAATTTTGAGCAGCGAAAATACTTTTGTATCATTAATTTAGTTTACATCCCAAAGTAATGATCATCTTGTTTTTAAAAATGATTTCATTTCTGGCAAACACTGCAGTATATAATTACGAGCAGTTAATTGCTATTAACTGCTCGTGATGTGCTCATCAAGTGTAAAGTTGCACTACAAAAGCCCCCATGGAGTAGGTAACGCAATAGACGGACGGTCTCAAGATTGAACTGGTATGCGATTCTCTAAAGTCAGCAGCCTTGAATAAAACGTTGTTTTGCCACCAAAACTATAAAAATCAAAAATATTTTAGTTCCGGTTCACACCATGGTCGTCGTCGAAACGCTAGTGTCGCCAACGGTTGTCAAATGGATGTCAAACAATCGTCAAAAGGTATGACAGCGCTGCCGACAGCCACGAATTCAAGGCTGCTGACTTATATTTTTTATTTTTATGGAAAAATAAAAAAATGTGTAAAGAAAATGGATAGTTGCCGATTCTCAGACCTACTGAATATTCATATAATATTGCATGACAATCGTAGGAGTATGTTAACTAAATTTGTGACACGAGAATTTTATATAGGTATTAGATGTAAAGATCAATCAAATTTTGCAGGAAGTCATTGCGATACATTTTGAACACATTGTTGTGTGTAGTATTTGTAAACAAAATAAAAAAATATCGATTCATGTCGTATACCCAAAAGAGAGACAATCATACACAGCCATGAGATCGACGCAGAGATAAGTAAATACGCTTACGCGCAGCGCAGTGCGCAAGTGCGCAAACGTCAAAATCAATGGCACCTCGTCGTCTTGTCAGACGTCAAGCTCAATGTTGAATATTTTTGTTTTTGAATCACACTGCTGTAATTATTTGTCACCTTGGATATTCAGAGACTTGTACATTATTGACTAACGGTCTTTATAACATCCGGACATTATGTCACCTTGAACATTCTGACACTTGGCCCAACATAGTCCGGAGTCCTTGATAGGCTGTCAACGTGCCAATATTCTATTTCCGAAATTCCAAAGTAATGGGTTGAACCTGTACTCTACAAATTATGTCATATTGTTATATTACCTTCCTTCAGTTGTTTGCACGGCACGTGTGGTTTTCTATGAAGCATATAATGTGACCAACTATTCGCTGAAGTATAAACGAGATGCTTTAATTAAATTGAATGGGTGGCGTGACAAAGACGCTAACTACAGGACTAGCAGGAAAGAGTAGTTTATTAACACGTTTATTAAAAGCAGGCTTGAAGTTGAATTTAAAGTCTGTTTTACAATCATTAGTAACTGGTAGACGAGTTAGCCCACGCGTGAGTAGCACTAATCAAGACTTAAAGTGGTCTGTATTTAAGAAACCAATAAACAAAGCTTTGTTCAGAATGCTCAAGCTCAAAATAAAACTTACCAGTAGGTTAATTTTATTTTTGGAAATCTTACAAACGTAGGTATGAATAGTCTTCGGCGTGAAACCTGACCACTAGGCCGGATTTCCTGGGGGTGAGCTGGTCGAATTGCTGCGGCAGAGCCTTGGCTACCCCCGTGAGGGACAGTGGAGTAACCGGGGAGTTTTGTGAGTATTCCCAATGCCGGTAAGATCAGGCACTGGGCGACTCCCACACACCCGTCGCTTAGCCAGCGGCGAGTAGGTGGGTAAGCGGATTCCATCCCGAAAAAAAGGTATGACTATCCTGGTGATAAGTGGTTACAGTAGCTTAAAGACTTTAGTAGCAACTCGTGTTCATGCGCTGCCCACCTTTAAAAATCAAAAGAAAAACCCATCTTGTTCCCAACATATCGCTTTCTTATTGAGATCTGGCGACTTTACTTACCGCAGGAGCACAATACTACGAAGAGCTGCGATATTCTGTAAAGTGGAGCAGCTACCTCAGAAGGGTGTTCAAGATTCGATGTCAAACAATTACAAATAAACACGAGTTCTACCTGATAGTGAGTGGTTACCACAAAAAAATATATATTCTGTGGTGGAAACCAACCGGTCTAGATAAAAAGGCATTAAGTTTATCTTAAAGTTACTAAAATAGCTAATAAGATTAGAAAGTTGGGGTGGTAAAAGAAGGTCATTAGTTCATAGAGCTGATGGCGAATGGAGAGTACCTATAAGATATAGCATTGCAACCATGTTCTGTAAAGCGGTAACTATATAGGCGGCTTTATACTATATGACCAGATGTATTATAAAGCCTCCCTTTTATTAGCATGTTTATCGGAGTGAAAATTTCCACAATATGAGAGTAAAGCCAGGACATCTCCTCGCGCACGCCCTGCGTCTCGGCACCCACTGCGCGCTATCTAGTCGTCGAGACCTCGCAGTGGTTGCCAAGGTATTACTTATATTCTGTATTTTGGCTTTCTATTAAAGCCAAAATACAACAAAGATAAATAAGATTTTGACAGTTTTTGACAAAAATTCCTTTAAACACTCTTTAAATCCGATGCTCCGTTTGCGTGTTTCATTATTCGGAGAGTCTACTACTCTGTACCCCTACCATAAAAACTTAAATTAAGTATTGAAAATATCATGTACTCAATAAGAAGCTATTGTGAAGTGAAACGGTTTCAAATCTTCAAATTTACTATTACAGAACCTTCATGAGGTTGAAATAATAGGATTTGCTAATAAACATCAAACGTCATAATGACGGCCTGCTGGCCGAGCGGTCTGTGCCCCTTGCTATACAGGCTCCTTGGTCTGTGGTTGGTTGGTGGTTGGTTGAGCAAATGTTTGTATGATGAGTACGAGCGTTTGTTCACGAGTCATGGATGTTTATATGTTTATTTAGTATATTTCTATTTTTTATATACATATTATTATTAATATTTATCCGTAATCTAGTATCCATAACACTAGCTCTTAACGATGCTTACTTTGGGCTAGATAATAGGTGTGAGTGTATAAATATTATTATTATAATGTCATGAAACACGTCAAATTTTGGTCTTAAACTTCGGAAATGTTTCATGGTAGGCTTGCTGATGTTTTTGCCAATCTTGTGACCATTCAAAATTTAATAACGTTTATATTCTATGCCAGTATAATTATATTGACAATCGAAAGGTCCTTTCAGTAGTCCAAGCGTTAACTATTCAAATATAATTAAATTACCGAAGTTATCAGCGTGGACTACAAATTATTATTAGATTCTGTTGTTTATTCATTCTGCTTATAATCAAATTATAGTTTATTAGTAAAAGCAAATCCTTAATTGAACTTAACTCAAGACTGCGTAATATGATTGCTGGTTATATTATTTATAAAAATATTATATTTCTGTAAGATTTGAAACAAAAATCCTTCTTGATCTATTGGTATTTTTAAATAACAATATGTGCAATATTATGAATGTAGGCGACAGCGTTACATAGTTTTTAAATTAATTTCCCTAAGTTAAGTTTTAATTTTAATAATATTTTTGTAATAGTTATTTGTATGTATAGCATAACTTTAAATAGATTTCAAATTGCTAAATTCCTATGATGTTGAAGCCGAAAACAATATTCAAATAGAAGGTAGATATAACACAATTTAAAAAAAAGCATTAAGTCGGTATTGGTGTCTACGGTTTCCGGTCTGTTTCGAGTGTCAAAAACTGTGTCTTCCATATTTTTGTATCGCTCTGTGCCTAATTAAAAAATAGTAAAATCCTTAACCGAGTGGCCTCATTTTAACAACCTGCAGCTTTATACTTTACAATGAATATCGCACACAAAAAGTTCTTGCGTTAATTAGTTACTATATTTAAAAATATGACGACCGGCTGGTCGAGTGGTCTGTACCCCTTGCTATACGGGCTGCTCGATCAAGCGGTCCCGGGTTCGTCCCGGTAGTGGCAAATGTTTGTATGATGAATATGAGCATTTGTGCACGAGTCATGGATGTTTGTATGTTTATTTAGTAAATTAGTTCTTTTGTTCTAATATTTATTTACATATTATTATCAATATTTATCCGTTATCTAGAATCCATAACACAAGCTCTTATTGATGCTCACTTTGGGCTAGTTTTAATAGGTGTGAGTGTATGAATATTATTATATTATTATATACCAGTCAGTTGTCGGCAAAGATTGGATCAATAACCGTATGTTACGTATAATTTTCGTAAATAGTAGCAAGTGATTGATTAATAATTCAACATAACACGGCAGAAACCGAAATCATTCTGTAATTCACGGAAACCAAACGTAGGTAGGAAAAGTGCTTCTAATATTCAATCAATATTGCGCCAGACATTGAGCTAGCTATTAAACCGTGATTATATTAACTGTTAGGTTACAATGTCAGTTCTACTAACTAACTTAGAATGAGAAAAGATCCACAGAGCTTAAATACTTTATCTGCAGAGATTACAGACTATGAAACCGTAATTGTAAAATCACGGTTTCTTTAGATAAATTTCTCGATACCATCACCGAACTTTAAAAAGGCACCGCTGGCCACTTACTCTTCACCAGCCCATATACGTCCCACTGCTGGGCACAGGCCTTCCTACATGGGAGAAACACATGAGGAGTTTGGGCCATAACACCACCACGCTGGCGCAATAAACAACCGGGACCAACGGCTTAACATCCTTCCTAAGCACGGAGGACCTCGAGATAACAAACTTTGATTGACCCATCTCAGAATCGACCATGGCAAAAGTTGCTTTGGTTTTCGTATCGAAACCAGAGCGCTCAAACCAATACGCCACCAAGCTCCTCCACTCCACGCTGCCCACTATTTGCTAACTATACAGATAAAAGAAAACTTACTTGTACCTACGCCATAGTTTTTGCACATGTTTTGTACGGTTTATGAATTTTCACTTTTAGACCTATTACTTATGTAATAAGTTTTTATTTAATACTTATTTTCGCAGAAGTAAACATATTGAAATATTCGTTGCAGTTTTATACTAAATATCCGTCCGGATTTTATCTCGAAACTCTCCTTAGATTATACATGAGTTGAAGCCAGAAAAAGCAATTAAATAATTCAAAACAAGGAATTCTTGACGGCGACATTGTTCCCTTCTTTCCCTCTTCCGATAATGTGGGTTGTTTCAAAAGAGGCGTGAAAAGGTCTGACGATTTAGAACCCCCTTAGTAATGTGTTCTACGGCGCACTAGCGATCATATTTATGGAAATTTCTGACCGGTTGACGTCAGATGGTGTAAATAGAATCATTTGGCATCCTTTGTATTAAACAAAAAATGCTTAGTAATTTTGTCCTGCCAACATTTTTTAAGATAATACACAGGTTGCTGGCGTCATTACGACCATAAATTAAAACACGGACTATATTAGTTCATAGAAATGGTTTGCAACTTTCCAAAAACATCTTATTCATTTGGTAATTTCATGACATTTCCAGCCAATGTTATTTTATACATAATAATATGTCATGAAATTATCAAACGTTTCAATTTGTTGTCGTATTGACGACACCATCCGTTATAGTTATTAACCCATCAAGCACCAGATTCCAGGCACAATTAATAATTCAATTGTCATAGCCCTCCGGTGGGATAACGCCGCTTGCGGGATTAAATTTATCGCAGCGTAAGCCGCAAGCGGTGATAATGTCATTAAGGTTGCCTTAATAAATCAAGTTACCTATCCATTTTACTCTTACGTAGGACAAATTGACGTTCAGGTAATTGTGGTGTTTTGCTTAACGACTCTAGTTTTTACCGTACGTGACTGATTTATGTACATACGTACTGGCTCGTGAATTGGCTAAATTACCTTAAACTAAAACATCTCTTACGATTATATCAGATATCATTTCCAAATTGATACTAAATTTGGGAGCTTAATTTGAGGAGTTCAGTGACGTATTATTGAGCGCTCTGGTTTCGATACGAAAAACAAAGCAACTTTCGCCATGGTCGATACTGGGATGGCATTGGTCCCGGTTGTACCTGCAACCGCTTTAACCCACCAACCGCATTGGGCCAGCGTGGTGGTGATATGTCCAAGCTCCTCATATGTTTCGCCCATATAGGAAGGCCTGTGCCCAACAGTGGGACGTTTATAGGCTGGCGATGATGACATAATTTGGGTTAGATAATTGACATGATTTTTGTTCTTCTTATTGGGGTAGGTCTTGGCCTTCATCACACTAGAATGTGATGGTAAGTGATAATAAGGCAGAAGATACCACACATGCTATTTAATAGTACATTGTTCACCGCGGGAAGAAAGTGACAGATTACTCACGACTCACGAGGGAGCAGTTTGTGTTGGGACATTACTCCCGAGTTGGGAATCAAACTTTCTTCCAAGTGCTTCATAGTGCTTTATACTACACCTGTGAGGAGCATTCAAAGATTTGTATAATTGAAATAAGCAGTTCAATAGAATTATAACATTTGTATGGGACTAATGCAAAAATTGAGGGCGCCGCATTGTTGAAGCAAGTCCTAGTACTGGGTGGTAGGCCCGTATGTAGGATCGTCTGGGTAGATACCACCGCCTTTCTTATTTCAGCCGTGAAACAGTTCGCTGTGTTTCGGATTGAAAGCAAAGATAACAAAACCTACAATAATAATAAATTTTTGTAAGACGTATTATTTGCTACCTTTACCACTACACATAATATGAGGTATAGCTGCTTAGAAAAGTAAATATTTTGCTCAGTACCTATAATATTGTTACCTATAGAAGAAGCCTTTGGAAAATTTAAAAAAAATATTATGTTTAAAGTATTTTTAAGGTTTTAAGGCGTCAGAAAGTTCTTACAGGATTTGCCATACATATTCTTACTTTTATGATTTAGCTAGCGCGGGTAATCTGAGTTAATACGACAAAAATAAAAACCTACTTCAAAGCACTCAAAAAGAAAAAACAATTAAGTTGAAGTAGTACTCATTTCAAAAGGAGTGAAAGGAGACATTTTTCGGAGTCGGTGCTTTACTTTCTATTGCTTCTGGAAACAGCTAGCTTAGCACCAACTCCAAAAAATACTTTTTATGAAATAAGTACCTACTTTAATTTACTTATTTTTCCTTTTTGTGTTTCGAAGTTAGTTTTTGTACAATTTTTAGTGATAAAATTCTTAGATCAAAAAGCTAGGTGATTGTAATGTCAACGGTCATTCCGTTAACATTATCGACTTGTCTGTCTTTTAGTATTTGTTTGAAATACATGATATTGTATCTTACTGAAAAGTACCTACTTACCACTGAAAAGTTGATGACTTAATACTCAATTCAAGTTATTCAATTCTGAAAAAATTTTTATATAACCAATCCAAAGGTATACTCTTTCAAATAAAATAAAAGAATTTTGATGATTGGTCCACGATAGATAGAGAAATCGGTGGAAATACAAATACTTTTAGATAAATATATATATTGGGACATAGAATAATCCTCCTACTCTTAGAAGTCGTATATAAATAACAGCAAGTATTGTTTTGTTTATGTCCTTACTTTACAGCAATTGTCATGCAATAAACGACATTGCACAATTATTAGTGCCCATGAGAGAGAGTAAGAAAATTTACGGTTTCTATACATCAAGATGTGGCCACATAGCACATATTAAAGCATGTTACATTGTGTGATGAAGTCTTGAATATACTTTTTTACGACATGACAGGCAAACAGGCAAGGCCTGCCTGATGGTAAACGGTTGCATGGCCTACAGACATCGGGTCATTGTAAACTCGCCATTAAGTAAACTCGTCACGTTTTGTAAGTGCCATACATTGAAAGTAAATTCGTCAAACCTATCAAATAGTATAAACTCTTCACAGGTAGGTAAGAGCTATTATTGTAAACTAGTCACCATTTTATTTCATATTTTCACTAGGTGGTAGACCCATATGTAGGGTCGCCTGGGTAGGTACCACCGCCTTTCTTATTTCAGCCGTGAAATAGTTCGCTGTGTTTCGGATTAAAGGGAAAGGTAGCCAGTGTAATTACTGGGCATGGACGGCATTTCATCTTAGGCCTCAGGTTGACAACGCACCTGCAATATCAAGTGCTTTTCCTTGTTATTGCAGGTGTCTATAGGCGGCGGTAACCGCTTACCACCAGGTTGGCCGTCAGCTTGTTTGTCATCTAGTTGTATTAAAAAAGCACCGTTAGCAAACAAGTTTTAGTTATTTAAAATAGTCATTTAAAAATAAAATAATAATTAAGGGCATTAGTTCTTTTACTTTGCATTCTGTGGAATAAAATAGACAAGATTAAGCTTGTTCCACTTATCTTGAGAAATAAAAATAAAAATCTGAGGGATTTTTTATTATAATAAAAATTCAAATTATCTGTGGAATCACAAAGGTATTTCAAGAATTGAAATCGAGCCATCTGAAATAACTCAATTTCTCAACCACTGTAAATCGATAGACAATCCAACAATAGGTGCATTTGTTTTACGATTTGAAAAAGGAGGCAGTATAGGAAACAAGTGTTTGATTTCTGCTGGATCATTTTTTACATATTCGGACAAATAGGGGGCTCATAAAATCCGATATCTTTAATTATTTAATTAGCTTTGTAAAGAGGTATATCACATTGCTGTTCAAAATTATTCGGAATTAAAGTCCAAAAAAGACCATCTCATTGGAATCTGGGGTTGCGGGGGGTCGGTATCGTAGAAGGCGCGCGGGTTGTGACTGTGTGTGTGTGGTAATAGCTGAAGTATGTGGTACGTTAAGTACGCAATAGTACGCATTTTTAGGGTTGTCACGAGCAGGACAATGCTTTTTATTTAATTGGAAAATAACAGTGGTCAGAATGGTTTCAAGCTTTCAGATGTAACTCGTTACAAGGAACACAACCACCTTTATTTTGGACTTTCAAAACATACTGTACAATACTATACAGTGTGTTTTGAAAGTACTACACTGAAAAAATATTTAACCAAACTAAATTACACATTAGTACTAACCAAAATTTGGCAAGACATTAATTTGATTTAACAAAACGGTGCGTCTTTAAGCAACTATATTTTTGGCTAGGTGTTATCGTAAGTTTTTTGAGCTACAGGTAGTTGAAAGTTCAGTTGACATTTTCTTCAGTGTATGTGTATTTTTTCATAATTATGAATTTCACTTGATAGAGGAGCTCGGTAGTATTGTGGTTTGAGCTCTCTGGTTTCGATTACGAAAACAAAGCAACTTTCGCCATGGTTGATCCTGGGATGGGTCAATCAAAAATTTATAATTTTGAGCTCCTCCGTGCTTCGGAAGGTACGTTGGTCCCGGTTGTTACTGCAATCGTTACAACCCGCCAACCCGCATTGGGCCAGCGTGTTGGAGTTATGGCCTAATGTGTTTCTCCCAAGCAGCAAGGCCTGTGCCCAGCAGTGGGACGTACATAGGCTGGTGGTGATGATGATGATGAATTTCGATTAGCAACTGACAGTACACTATTATAACAGGATGATGGGGATATTTCATCTTCAAGAGAGGTAGGTCATAGTGATATTTACCACTCCAATTTTAATGCCCATGTGATGTCGCACCTCCAACTTACGAAAATCGCAGCTAAATAGCACTGCTTTGTAGTGTTGTTGTGTTCCTGTGGTGAGTAAGGTGGCCAGAGCTCATCGAATAAGTGTTATGTTGAGAGCATGGGGACTCATATCATTTGCTGCCTAAATAAAACCTTCTTTTGATTTTTACCGGGTAGGCACCGCGTGAGTAGTGCCCATGGTGCTACGAGCTACAGGCAACGGTAATGCGGCGATTTGCCAACTTTGTCGTAAGAAATGATATATTTTAGAGCTCCCCATACAATGTTACACATGTTAATACTTGACGTGCTTAAGCTTCGTGGCCAAGATGTACAGAAACCGTAAATTTTCTCACTGTAATGGCCAATATGCAACATTTACGACTTTTACGCTCGGCGTGCAATGTCGTTTATCACACGAAAATTGCTGTAAAGTGAGAACACGAATTAATCAAGATTGTATAATTTACGTTATTTATCATGACGGGTGGCTAAAACAATTGCGCTAATAAAAGCAATGAATAGTAGTTACAATTCATTACTTTTATCATCACAAATGTTTCGTAGGTAGAGAGAAAATATAGTTATGAGCGCAAAAAATCTCGAGGCTCTAAATTATGCGGTTTGCGGTAACACGGTAACATAAAATTACGAGCATGCCACAGATGAGTAAGAATTATGCAAATATTTATTGGGCCTGAGGCAGCGTTGGTATTTCTTTAGCACGATTTAGGTTCCAACGTAGGTGTCTCTCGTGAATTTGCTGTACGAATTTTTTTTCAAGTACCTATCTTTTTAAGATTGCGTCGTGAACTGATGAGCTGCCTCATTTTCTTGAGGAGAAATTTTAGCTATGATTTAGTGAAAACTTTGTTTATCGCAAGAATGCTGTTTGCAAATAAATCGCAGTGAAATAAATATCTACCAAACAATTTTTTTTTTTGAATTACTATTAGTTGGTCCGTTTTCAATTGAATATAAACAAAAATTGCATCACCAATATTGTTCGCGGTTCAATCAATAAAAACATTGACTGGCAAAGGTTGATGAATAAAATTATTCATCGACTGGAGGCATGTATGTACACGGTATATAAATGAAAAGTGGGAATTTCCCTTCTGTTAATCTGTGGCGGGTTTGATTAATGATCATTGCGAAATGAAAAGCAATAATTGATGGTTATGGAGTCGTATTTTTCTTTTAGACAAATGACGGATGCACCTGTAAGTAAAGGTTAGTAAAGTCACTAAAATGCTTTGTTTTCTAGCAAACAAACAAACTTATTTATGGATTTATAAGATAAGTTAGGATGTAGGTAACCCAATTGAGCTTGTTCGGTAGAAGACATTATTCAAATCAAATTTCCATTAAATTAACATCATTTAAAATTATTTTCTCAGTCTTATTTTTAATACTTATATGTTTGGAAGACATTTAAGAAAATATCAAGTTTTCATGGGCTGGGGTGAGGACCAAGCCTTTGACAATCCGGATGACGGATCTGACTACTCAGCTTCCGAGGAGACTCCTCAGGCTCAGGCTGCAGAGATTTCGCCAGGAGACTTCCAAAAACATCAACTATCGAAGGTGCAGTATTATTTATACCTTGGATTGCTTCGTTAGTCTCATATTACGTAGGGTTTTTTGAGTTTCGCGAGCTTCATTGCTGTGTGAATCCTCGAATTAGGTAAGCAGAGAGCGGTAAGTTATTTCCCCGCCACTTATTTTTCCTTTCCTCACCTATGTACAAATAAAATATTATATCCCTTTTTCGAAAACCGTTTTTCCTGAAGAGGCAAAGTAACGATATCTTCTTGTTTACTCTCAGCACATTTTCACATTTCCGCTTTCGCTAATAATGAGCCTTTGTTCTCCAATGAATACTAATAACTCCGGTGATATAAAGTTACATTAACGTGAAGGATTATTAATAATGTGTTACAATACTCATAGCAAATATTAAGCCCAAATCAAGCATCATCAAGCTAATGTTATGAATGCTAGATAACGAAAAAATACACACAACAAATTGTTCTATAAAATCAAAATCAAATTATTTATTCAGTTACACCATAAACCATAACACATAATAAGGAGTACAGAAAAAAACCCGAAAGCATTTGAACAAAAATTTAATACACTTACTAATATTATAAATGCAAAAGTTTGGCCAGAACGAATGAACGGAACTGGATGAAATTCGGCACAGAGATAGATTATAATCTGGAATAACACATAAGTATGCTACTTTTCCCGGGAATACGTTTCCATTGGATAAGGCAGGCAAAGTTGCGAGCCAAAGCTAGTTATATACATTGTTACAGAAAAGGCATCCTCTCAGCATATGTCGGAGCATCCTTGCACATTACGACACTGGTTTTCGCTGAGGTGTAGGTCTACCACACTTGCTCCCAACTTCAAGGGGAGGAGACGGCTATGTGGGGTTTTCATCCACTAAATGCCTCAGAGATTTACCCCATTTTGCTGCGGAACGATGGTGGTGTGGGCCCTCTAGGAGCATGACATCCGCTATACTGCCTCACGCAGATGACCGACCACCGTCAGTCTTCTCTTTTGAGTAGTTTGAGCTCCACAAACTTTAGTTAGTGACACACGGACCGCACGGCGCACATGCTCAACCTAAGCTTAAGGCATTGAAATGATTCTCACTTTTTTTAAATTTTTTTAATTTATTGAGAAAACCAACATTTATATGTTATGCTATAGGTCGCTGAAAGATCTTACGTATCTAAAATTCAGACATATGCTTTTCTTCATATTTTTATCTAGAAACGCCACGAATACGATATAGAGATTTTGCCTCAATTAATTTCAAGTAGAACATTTGAAAATAAGTAAGTTTAGGATTATTGGTTAACTATATTAGGTATTCGATAGGAAATAAATTTTAAATGCAGACATTAATAATATTCATAATCGTGTGTATCTAAGTAGTTTTTTCTAATCTTCATATATATTTTTTATTAAAATAACTTGAGTATTATTTAAAGTTATTTTATCTTTTCTCTCTCAGTCATACGGTTTATTTCAATGTTCTTATATTGTGTATGTATGTTATTTATAAAAACAACTATAAGTTATGAGAAAATGTCCGTGTCGTGTTAATGACAAATACATAATGTGCCCCTACCAGAAGATGAACCCGGGACACTGATATAGTAGACAGGGTCATTGACCCCCTGGCCTAGCTAGTTATTAATCTATTGCTTAGGCTGTCACAAATTATTCTAGGTATAGCCGACAGCACAGCAGGTGTAACAGTTGAACTACGAAAGCCGCCTCTATTACGAACGGTGTAAGGGCGGTCTCAAGGTTAAACTGTTACGCTTGATGTGCTGTCGACTGTACATACATTCAACGTACACCAAATCAAATATAGTTGGAAGTAAGTTCACAACTTTGTATACTATTATGGATTTAATTAAAACCATTGAGAACACGACACTGCGAATTTGCTAAATATAGCTCTACTGAGCTATGCCAGGGTAGTGCCGTCAATACGACAATTAATTAAAACATGGGCCATATTAGTTCATAGAAATGGTTTGCCACTTTCTAAAACATCAATTCAATTTTTGTTTTATGGCCTCTGTCAGATTTGACAATTTCGCCAAGATCCAGTTTTGGAAAAGACACGAGACTGTAGGGGATTAAAACATCGTATTCATTTGATAATTTAATGACATTTCTATGAAATAATTCAGCCAATGTTTTATTATTTCATACAAATGTCATGACATTATCAAAAAAATAGATGTTTTGAAAGTAGCAAACCATTTCTATGAACTAATATAGCCCTTCATTTAATTTATTGTCGTGTTGACGGCACCATCCTGTATGAGAGGCTTTATTTGGAAAAAAATGTTCGTCCCATAAATAACATAGTAAAAATTCATTGTAAATTTTCGTCATTACCTACTCACTGCATTTTTTTTTTATTATTTTTTATTATACAAAAAACAAACAAGGTAGTTGTTTAATTAAAATATTATTGTAATAGTATAAACCTAAGGAGTTAATGTTGTCTTCACGTTTAGTGTATGATTTTTATTGTTAAATTTATAATATAATTTATTAGGTGATGGATATCTTCTTACCGTTTCACATCAGGTGGTGTTGGGTCAATGACCGTGCTTTGTATAGAAAAAATGTTCGTCCCATAAATAACATAGTAAAAAGTTATTGTAAATTTTCGTCATTTCACACTGCGATATTTAATATATCAAATAAGTTTAACAGAAATTTACTAAGCACACAGTTAAGATAAAAATACACAAATTAACAAAAAGCAAATAAATGGTGAGAAAAATATATTGCGGTATTGAACTGCAGCCATTGTTCTACTGAAGAAGCAGAAAAGCGCCTAAGCCTGGTGAGGAGCTCGGTGGCGTAGTAGTTTGAGCGCTCTAGTTCGATTACGAAAACAAAGCTACTTTCGCCATGGTGGACTTCGGATGGGTGTATTAAAAATTTGTAATCTCGAGCTCCTCCTTGGTCCTGGTTGTTACCGCAACCACTTTAACCCGCTATCTAGAAGTGGGCCTGTGTGGTGGTGGCAATAGCCCAAACTCTTCATGTGTTTCTCTCATCGTACGTTGGTGATGTGTATAGCCTAATCAGTCACTGCAGTTTAAAGATTCTTACAACACAGATAAAATAAGTTTGTTTATATTGTTTAACACATTTACTGCCGAACACTTGGATCCGAGTGAAGGTACGTGTGCGCTGCCACTGGCGCCGCACACTCGGATCCGAGTGTACGTCGCCCATATTTTGTTTGGTTTATTACTTACTGATGCCTCAGGTAAACGCGCGACGTTTCGTATGTCCACATACACATGAATTTAAACTAGTAAAAACCCTTCATAAACTTGCATTGGTTTTGATATACCGTTTAATACCTCTAAGCGAGAGAGCCGCGTTCGCGAAAGATAATAGTGTGGCAATGGGTTAACACAGCTCTTGACAGAGTAACAAGCTGATAAATAGAAATCGTATAATCGCAAGTTATAATATCAATAAATTCGCATTGCAACCTCATCGTGTTTAGCACAAATTTTACGTCATTTTGTTTTTCCCTTGAACATTTTCTTTGAGTTGTTGGTGTTTTAGTAGAACACTCCAAGATAGTTTTCTGGGACAGACCAGAGATCGGGCATATAGCGCTGACGCTCTACCAATCTTCAAATATTTTATTACTACACTAATAATATAAGTGTCATTCCCTTTGTTTAACTTGTTAAATCCACTTCCGTTCGATCTGATGCGCTCTGATGTGAATCATCAATAGAAACAATAAAATACTTATCTAAGACATCGTAGAGACGATGACACAAAGGAGACTTGAATATTCGAAATGAGGAACTACAAAATGGACTTACGTGATGTTAGTTATTATGAAACTAACCGTTACTTTTTAAAAAAGCTCACGTATTCTTCGCACTCCACCATACATCCTTAGATACACAAAAACACAAACGTAATAATAATATTTAACAAAACACTTCTCTTATTAATGACACCACCTGAACTTTTTACTATTCACCATCTAGAATATTCACGACAACCAACTAGCATGTAAATGGTACTGGCCAGTGAACATTACAACAAGACAATACAGCACAGAGGAGTTCCTGGGAAGAATTGAATTAAGTCCCATAGGTCTTGAATCACCTCGTAATGGACGCTAGAAATAGAGTAAGTACAGTCTGCAGGAGAAGCTGCTAAATTACTTAGCTAAAGAAATGAATTAATGTAATTACGAGCATTTTTTCAGAGCTCCGTAGTCAAAATTGATATTAAGCAAAATTAGAACCGTTATTGTTGCTTCTTTGTGTGTTCTAATGTAACCACCGCGTTCTACGTACGATAAAAATAAATAATAATATTCATACTCCTATTATTATCTAGCCCAAAGTAAGCTTCATTAAGAGCTTGTGTTATTGATACTAGATAACGGATAAATATTGATAATAATATGTATATAAATATAAGAAATATACTAAATAAACTAAGAAACATTCATGACTCGTGCGAATGCTCGTATTTATCATACAAACATTTGCCCCTACAGGATTTGAATCCGGGACCCCTGACCGAGCAGTCCCTATAGCAAAGGGTACAGACCACTCGGCCAGCCGGTCAATATATTGTTTCCAATACTTCACAACAAATACGGTTTGAAAATTTTTTTAAAAAAAATCTAGAGTTTAGGACTAAGTGTTGCTGGCATATCTTGGATATGCCTAGATAAACCCGAATTGAAACCTTTGCAGCCACCTTTCCTAAAGGAATATAATAATCTCAGCAACTAAAAATACTAAGTTAGCGACTAAAAATCTGTTTTGGTCGCTATTCAACTATTTGTTACCGAAATCAGCAATTTCAGTCGCTTAGTTCACTTAGTATTTTTGTTGGTTAGGTTATTATTTTTATAATTATGTATTCAACTAAATGACAACCAAGCTGACGGTCCATTTTGTGGTGATTCGCTACCATCGTCTATAATGGTTGTTATTAACTACCATAAGGTTACTATTATACAAATAGCAATTATTATTTCATGAGATAGGTACAATTAATTTATGTTCTACGAAAGCGACACTAAAAGTTTTTATAACTGGTTATTTGTAAACTATACAATAAAAAAAAGTTTTAAGTTTAAGAATAGAACTCTTTGCCAATATTGAATATGTATTACATTCATTTGTCATTTGTTTTACGATTTGGCCGTGAATAGAAAACTGTCTGAGTCACGTCAGCATGAATTTAACGCGAGGTAATTTTCGTGCAATGTTTTTTTATGACTTTTGGTGTTGTTTAAGTCTACAAGAAAGTTGCGATATACTTCGATTGGCCTTTTATGGTGAAACCCCATTTCGTGCCACTGTTTACAACTGGTTTCATGAGTTTAAACGTGGTCGCACTAATTTTACTAATGATCTGCTGAGGGACTGCCTTCTATTACGACGACTGAAGATAACATCTGTGTTGTGCGGCAAATGATACAGACTAACAAAAGAGTGTACTATTTTTTTTTTTATACAAAGCACAACAAATGACTCAACACCACCTGATGTGAAGCGGTAAGAAGAGTCCATATGCGAAGACAGCTAGTGCAGTTCAGACACTGCTCTAGCCGCCTCCACCTTGCCGGCCCGAAAGGTGCTTTTTCACGCCTCTTTTGAAGGACCCCATGTTATAAGAAGGAGGCTATCATTAGATTCGGACAAGCTTAGGCATCGGTATGAGTCAAGCGCACAAAATCCTCCATGAACAGTTAGTGGTCAGGGCTTCCTGACTTGTGTCTGGTGAATACCTCATGTGTAAGTAGTTGCTTCCGAGGAGTTGCCAACTAAAGTGAAGAGAGGACGAAGCTTGGGGAAAAAGATGGTGGCCTCGTTCTTCGGAAGAACAGGACATTACTCGACAATTGTTTTAGAGATACGAAAAACAATTACTGCAGAGTGGTAGACTAACAGTTGTTTGCCACTTGTCTTGGAAAGAGTTCGGGAGATACGACTTCGCAGAAGGATCCTCCTTCACCGCGTCAACGCTACGTCGCACTCCGCCAGGCGGACGATAAACTATTTGGCGACGTCAGACGTACAATTAATGGGTCATCTGCCGTTTAGCCCCGATATCGCACCTTACAAATTTTCATTTATTCCGGAAAACAAAAGAAAAACTTCAAGGAAAAGGTTTAGTTGACGGCGAGGAAGCCGGTTTTTAAAAGGGCGTCGAAGAGACCCCTAACGACGAGTGGGGAAAGTGCTTTTCTCAGTGGTTCTATCGGATGCAGCGATGTATTTATGTGAATAGACACTATTTTGAAAAGACATTAATAAAACTAATAACCCGCTAGTTTGCTCAGTTTTTTTTCTTTTCCAACAACTTTCAGTTTGACCCTTGTGTAATCAAATAAACAAGAAAACAAAGCAAAACTCAGTTTTTCTAACAAATAACCAAAAACACAATCGCATTAGTTTTGTCATAAACAAATTGAAATAAAAACACGAAAATAAATTGGCAAAGTTATAACATTATTACGAGAACACTCTACATTTTGTTTTAGTCAGTTCTTTTTATCTTAGTTCAAAACTTTAAATTATAAGTTTGTCTTTTTTTACGACCGTACCCACAAACAGTGGTGTGGACTGCGTTTATTGTGGCGACAATGAATAATTGAAAATTGTGTTGCATTGATTCATGCTCTTAGCAATAGTTTTATTTCAAAAATTATAACAGTTTTATAACTTGTAATGTTATTTTCCTAATCCATCCTTCCTCAGCTATATCTATTAAAAATGCGATACTCAATGAGTCTGTCTTTTACGTTTTTAGATGATATTAAGCAAGGAAATACATCCAGAGAAAGAACATACGCTACATCTTAGCGCAATTAGTTTTTCTTATTACTAAAATCGATGACATGGTTCCTTAAAAGAGATTTTCGCATATATTATAGTTTTAGACTTTCCAATACTGACAGATCTAAATGTGCCATCCTGTATATTTGAAAGTTGTAAAACATTTCTATGAACTAATACAGCCCATGTTTTAATTTACTATCGTATTGCCGTCACCATCCTGTATACTATAGTACCTAACGTGGCCACATACTCATAATAAGATGAGATAAAAATATCTCTTTCATAAGTAGACAAATAAGGGGAATTGAATGTTTAAGTCCCATGGCTCCCAACTAGCACACTAGTGGAAATAGCAGCCTATTTTGCAACTTTTAGCTTTACAGTAGCGCTTTAGGGGTTCAGAAAGAGGTCTTAAGTTCTACTATTGCTTCTGTAACTGCTCATAGCTGTAAATATCACTAGGGGTAGCAGAAACTGAACCAAATGCCACTATAGGCTTTATAAGAGTTCATTTTACAACTCATTTGGCTTCTATAGTGTTAATAGAGAGTTAAAACATGTAGTTACAGCTTAAAGCTGCTAAAACGCTTCTATTGCCGCTGCTGTACGCTTCAGAACTGCACAAAGACTTAAATTGCAGACTTTTTAACGGAACTGTATAAAATATATATTTATCACTGTTCTGCCACTGAAAGTTTCATTGCAGAAGTGATTTGTACTTTTGCGCAGACTTAAGTAGCAATTTGATCCACTGTTTTACTAATAGCGACAAATAACACGTAAGTTTTTTTTTAACTCAATAACGTGAGAGTAATTTAACTTTCATTTATAAAACTGTATTCATTTAATTTATTCTTCAAGGGATTCATTGGAAACAAACAAAAATAATGCGCCAAGTTCGAGTTCAACAAACACAAGCGAGGGTCCCGTAGATTTTCTTTTCTCAATTAGTGGTAACGGACCATTTGCAGAGGAAAAGTAATTTATATCTTGGTGTTTTATAAAATACACCAAGCATATTATTAAAATAAAGTAAAATAACCTCATTTGCGTTATTTTTTGTTTCTTTCTTCTAGATGCAATAATGTGGACTCGGACAGTTATACTGAATATAAACTAGAGTATGTCAAATGTGAAAGAAAATGTAGCTATCGCGAGCAAATACGAATTTGGGCGCTGAAACACAAATGTAGTCATGTAGCTTTAAAAGACTTATTTAAAATTTTTAACCAAATTACTCCTAACGCTATGCCTAAAGATCCACGCTCACTACTTGGTACACCAAGAGAAATTACAAGAAACTTCGTCGATCCAGGTGAATACTGGCACAATAATTTAAAAAATAGTATAATAATAATAAAAAGTTTCGAAAAATCTAAAGTTATACTGGAAAATATATCGATTTTAGTAAACATAGACGGAGTACATATTTACAAAAGCTCCAAATAAAAATTCTGGCCTATATTGTGCAGTATTTTTGAAATGCCTCACCTAAGTCCTATTATATGTAAAGTATTTCTAGGTTCAGCTAAACCAAAAGATTTGCATAAATTTTTAAACGTTTTTATTGAAGAAATGGGCAGTATGCTTCACGATGGAATTTACATTCGAAATAGAAAAATTTTAGTGTCGTCGAGATGCTTTATATGCGATTCCCCTGTCAGAGCTATGATAAATAGTACGACATAATATTGTTCCTTTAAACAATGCAGTTTATTTTAGTCCAGTTTGGTTGTGGAGTTGAATCTTCAATTTTACATAATTTTTTACTTTGCTTGTTTAGCCAGTGTAACGATCGATGTTTTTCCCATGCATATGGACAGATGCAAAGTTCTTGTTTACTTCGTTGTTTATTATAAGTTTGAATTATTTTGAAAGGCATTCTGAAAACATGGTAAGACATAGTAAGTGTTAAAAATTTATAAGAGCACAAAATATAGAAGCAGCTACAAAAGATCATCGTATTTTAGGGTTTTCAACGAGCTCTACGGATCTCTAAACACATAACCTATTAGTGTGTTCGATACCTGCAGTAAGTACGAAATAAAAGTGATTGTAAAGACTAGAACTGCATTAGTGGTATAGGTATTACTTGGACCTTCAGAAGAGTGAAACTTAACGCTTTGACGCGCAGAGAAGAAGTACTTAGGTTGAAGTTGCAAGTTAAAGCTGCTTCTCATAGACGCCATGTTTACAAGACAATTATTTATCATTACTTGAGAAATTTATAGGTTTTTATCACAATTTGTAGTAAAATATAACTAAATATAGAATCAGCAACTTACTAATTACAAATGTAGTCACTTATGTAATTTCAATATCGTGTAGGTATGTGATATAATATTATTTATATAATAATATTTTACATATTTTACGATATTCTGAGGGAATTATTGATGCCCGTTAAAAATACTCCAATAATATGAACTATATGCACGATAAACTGATCTGCGTTTTTAGCCACTTGCATATTATACAAAATATAGCTCAAAAACACTTACCTTCACTTCACTTATTATTTATTTATATTCAGTAATGTCTGACTCAGAAACAACAGATGTATTTTATAAATAAGAGACAAGGTGAATGATCAGTGATCCTTTATTCGTTCAGTTAAACCTGTCATTCATTCAATAAGCGCTACAAGAGTTTTAGTGTGGTGTTAATTATTTATTGCAGCTCCTGTAGCGCTTTTATACCACTTTTATGAAGTTCTAATGAAACTGTAGGTTGCAAAAAGTTGTGCCCCTTTTGCTGCAAAGCGGCTGCATAAGGTCTGCAGTGCACGCTCTGGCGCTTGAGCTTGGCGCCTTTGGGAATAATCGGATTAGCTCCAAAGCTCTTAAGCAACTAGTTTGTGCTAGATATATTGATATAAGAAAAATACTAAGAGTTCTATTGTTACATTTACTCGTAATATATTCTTCCTTACTTATTCATTTTTAGATATTAGGTAAGAAAAACACAATGAAAGGATCTCTATATGGTAAAATAAGAAAGAAAACATTTATTGACTTGCACAATACATTCAGTCAAAAAAGTATCGGGAATGGATGATTTGTTTATGGTTTCAAATTCAATTTTTGTTTTCCATTTTGGCGCGGAGTTTAGTTGCATCTGTTATTTATATTTAATACAGTGCTGTTTTTAGTTATATCATATCAAGTGTGTATTGCGAAATTCATAATGGACAAAAACATCGAACAAAGAGTTTGTCTTAAATTTTGCATCGCCAAAGGAATTTCGTTTCGGAGTCACTGAAAATGTTACAGAAGGCTTACGGTGAGTCGACTTTATCAAAAACACGTGCTTATGAGTGGTACAAAGCGTTCAAAAGCGGTCGAGATGTGATGGAAGATTTGCCTTGCTCTGGTAGGCCATCAACGTCTGCAACTGAAGTTAACATCGCAAAAGTGAGTGAATGACTGAAAATCCTCATTCAACTTTGAGAGAGAAAGCCGGCGAACTTTCTCTATGTCACGAGTCGATCCGTACCATTTTAAATAATCACCTGGGTATGAAACATGTTGCCGCTAGTCTTGTCCCAAAAGACCTGAAAAGACCTGAATTTTCTCCAAAAACTCAATCGCATGCGAGTCGCTGAGGACATGCTAGAACGGGTCAATTCCGACCCAACATTCATGAACCGCATTGTTACTGGTGACGAGACGTGGTTTTACGAGTTTGACATGCAAACTAGTCAACAAGCTTCGGAGTGGTGCCTTCCAACTGAACCGAAACCGAAAAAACCACGCCAAAGTCGATAAAAACTCAAAGTCTGTCTTTGACTGTTTTCTTTGACCCTCGCAGTGTTGTGCACTCGGAATTCTTGCCAGAGGGTCAAACGGTACATAAAGAACATTATTTGAGCGTTATGCGGCGTTTAAGAGAGCAAAGTCGACTAAAAAGGCCAGATTTGTGGAAAGAAAACTCTTGGATTTTGCACCACGATAATACGCCTTCGCACAAGGCCATCATTGTGAACGACTTTTTGACCAAACACTCAACAAATAAAATCAAGCAACCACCATGTTCACCAGATATGGCTCCAGCCGACTTTTTTCTTTTTTCGAAACTCAAATTACCACTTCGTGGCACCCGTTTTCAATCGTTAGAAGACATTAAGGAGAATTCGCGGCAAGAACTGAACTCAATTCCGGAAACAGCGCTTAAAAAATGTTTTGATTATTGGATTATTCCGTTAGCGTAAGTGTATCGTTTCTGAGGAAGCATACTTTGACGGCGATAAAATAAATTTGGATTGATAACTAACATTTTGTGTATTATTGATCTTTTCCCGGTACTTTCTTTACAGAGTAGTTGTAGTAGTACCTAGACTTGAAAAATATTGCATAAAAAAGTGAGCAAAGCCAAAAGCTCCTTGTCTCGGCACTTATCCTTCCATAACATTTTCGTAATGACACAGAAGCGCTGTTATTAGGATATAAATAACAATGTTTAATTCATTTTGTAGTTTCCAAAAAAATCTTAACGCGGTAGCCTTTATTTCACCTGTGGCAAGTGATGATAAGACGGACGAATTAAAGTGTTTAATATAATTATGAAGTGCATATCATACACAATAGCTTTTTTATTATGTTGAAGTAGCGCAGGAGAACTAAGGTCGCCGACATAGCCCAAAGAATTTCGAACCTCAAGTGGCAATGGGCAGGCCACATTGCAAGGACTGACTGACTGACGGCCGTTGGAGCGGAAAGGTCCTCGAGTGGCGGCCACGTACCGGGAGACGCAGCGTTGGTAGGCCTCCCACAAGGTGGACCGACGATCTGATGACGGTCGCGGGAAGGCGAACAATCAGAAATGACAGATTCCAAATTCAAATGTCATATTTTGTTTATTTTTAATTGTAACAGTATATATGGCCAGACTAAGTATTTCTTAATTTTCAAAGAAAGTCATTTTTTTTGACCAAATAAGGCATGAAACTATATTAATCGATAATATCAGCGATAACAATGGAGAGTGTCCTACGCCTTATCGAACGACAATTAGTCGACCACGAATAAACGAGTGTCCAAATAATCAATTCATTTTATCGAATGCTTCGAAAATGGAGCCTAAACAAGCGTTAAAAATATTCATTCCAGGCCTGAATGTCGCATTCGCAAAGTGATCAAATATTTGTATAATCGAGTTCATTACATCGCGGATTGATCAAATCTAAAAAATAAAACATAATAAATGTAATTGAAATAAAACCTACATCATTATGGCTTAATACAAAGAAAGGTATCGAATTAGCTATGAAGTATTGAGCTATCAATGTTATGAAGAATAATAACTATGATACGAATAAAACTTTTCCCCCGACATTATCTTTAAAGACTACTGTATGTAACATAAATTATGGGGAGCTGCGTTATTCTAGCAAATAGTTAGACATTTTAATTCGCTAATAAGTATGTACAACATACTTATTAGTTACTACTATAAATCAGCAATCGAACGCTCGATTTTGAGTGTACCAATAACAGAAATACCAGACTGTTAGTTGGACATTCGCCTATTCTTTGGTTTTTTGATATTCGATATTATGGCATGAAAATTATTAACCCGTCAAGCATCAGATTCCAGACAAAATTGATTTTTCATTGTATAAAGCTGCTTGACAGACTAAATTCGGTCCAAGACCGAATTACAATAGAAAAAAAATATATCTACCAAGAAAAATTCAACAAATTCAGCGAATACTGATTTGTGACACTTTTGATGTACGAATAAACTGCAATATGAGGTACGCGTTGTTCGAGCACGTGCCGTGACGTGAGTATAATTTATTCTCCGTAGTCAGACATAATTTTCTTTCTCCTAGCAAGTGTAATATTTTTCCCAGATTTATCTCGCCGGCGATACTCTACAAAGGAGCGAGAAATGATTTAAAATGATTAATGTTTATGCTGTAAACTCATAATAGCAGAAATGATTTTAACCATAAATATTTGGTGTTATCCTGACGTGTTAATGGCGTTGATTCTGTAACAAAGAATTGTAATTAAACTGACAGGTAAAAGGATTAATTCCCTCGTCATCAGGTCCCGGGATTCTGAATGGGAAGTTTTGTATTGAAAGAATTCAGACAGATACAGATACACCAAGTTCCAACATAAAAAATATTACGTTTTGTCTTGTTTTGCGTTGGAAAGGAAAAATGAAAAGAGTGGGGTTAGGTTAGAAATATTTTAAATAAACAGTGAGCTTACGATTGTAATTTAAATTTCACTGTCATTTTTACCTGCAACCAATTTTTCCTTGTTTTTCCGTCAGCTTGTTTGTCATCTAGTTGTATAATAAAATATTGTCGCAAACGCATCAAAAGATTTTATGACTAGGTATCTCTTTCTATAAATGACTCGCACTAAAAAAACTAATTTATAACTAAAGTAGTTGAGTTAACCGACAATTAGCCAAACCTTTTTTAACTTACAAATATATTTTGAGTCTCACTTAGTGAGAGTTCGTCACCTTCTAACACATACATTGTTAAATGTATTGTTGTATTCGGACACAGTTGAGATATTTTTTTACATACGATTATGTTATTAAAACAAATTAAATATTTGACTCTTTCTCTTCCTTTGTCACTCATCCGCACTGTTCAACCTCATTCAAATATTTTATGAGTGAAAGGAACTGTTACTTTGTGGCAACTTTGCAATTACTAATAAGCACCTGATTGCTAAGCTGCCACATTTTTACTATCTTAAATTATACCAATAGAAGAAGATCATGCCAAGTGCGAATCGGACTCGCGAGGGTTCCATACCATTATCTATGAACCGGTTACCGTTATCAATATCGAGGAAAAACAACAAAAAAATACGTTTGTGGTAAGAGAGCCCCCTTAAATGTTTATTTTATTCTGGTTATTAGTATTTGTTGACTTTAATATTATGACTTTAATATTATTATTAAATAATATAAAATATAAAGAACGACCAGATGTTGAACAACATCTGGTCGTTCTTTATATTTTATATTATTTATATTCACTCTATTGAGCGAACTATTGAAATTTCCTGCATAGAACTCGAGCAACATATTGTTGTATGTGTATACAGACCTCCCTCTGGAAACTATGATCTATTTGAGGCTTCAATGGAAAACGTTTTAAATATAATAAGTGGCAATAACAAGAAGATAGTTGTATGTGGTGACTTCAATATAAACATTTTGGTATCATGTTCGTACACAGATAGGTTCCTTAATTTATTCAGATGTTTTAATCTTCTCCATACTTTCTTTGAACCTACTAGAATTACACCAATATCAGCTACCTGCTTGGATAATATTTTTTGTAACTGTGATGTACTTGAACAATCAATTATATATTGTATAAATTCAGATCATAGTGGACAGAAAATCGCTATTGAGCACCATCATGTTAACCAAATAAAAAAAATAACTTATAGGCCTATTACAGATAGTCGCTTGAGGAAATTTGAAAATAATGTAATGAATAGAATTCACTGTCTAAAAGAAACCGATGATCCTAATAAGTTGTATAGCAGTTTATTTGATAATTTAAATATTGAATTCAAGAATATTTTTAAACAAAAAAGCTTTAAAGTCAGTTCTAAAAGGAAGTTTAGTGATTGGGCAACTCCAGGTATTAATATAAGTAGAAGAAAATTAGTAATTAAAATAGAATAAAAACTAGAAAAATTTCAAAATCAAATTTTCAATTTCAAAATTTTCAATTTTTCAATTTCATTTTTTTTTATTTTTTTATTTTTGTAAATTTTTCATTTTCAAATTTTAATTTTTTTATTCTATTTTAATTACTAAGTAATTTTTCAAACATTTATAATAATGTTAAAATCAAAAATTAAGAATAGAAGAAAATTATTTGAACTATACTATCAGAAGTCGACTTCCACTGATCCATTTTTTATTGATTATGTCAGAAAGTACTCCAAAATCTTTAAAAAGGTTTGTAATGCTGCCAAAGTGAACTTTTTGAGTAATAAAATTAAGAAATCTGATAATAAAATAAAAGCCACTTGGAAAGTTATAAATCAAGAAAGTGGTAAATCAAAAGTTACTAATAGGTGTTTTAAAATTAATGTCAATGGCAAAACTATAGAAACAGATGATGGAGTTGCAAATACCTTCAAGACTTTTTTTTCCAATATATACCTATTAAAATTACAAAAGAATTGAATTCGTGTACTAAGCGCGCACTTGCTCTCATAGAGACGAATGTTCATAAGTGCAATATTCCTTTCAATTTCCATGAAATTAACGTTAATACGATCATAGAAGCTTTCAAGTCTTTGAATATGAAAAAGACTGAGGATTTATGGAGCTTTTCTGTTAGTGTTATAAATTCTATAATAAATGTTATATCTCCTCAACTATCGTTTATATTTAATAAATGTATTGATGATGGTGTATTTCCCAATCAAATGAAATTAAGTAAAATAATACCTTCGTTTAAGGCGGGAGATAGCAATGACCCCACAAATTTCCGTCCCATTTCTATTTTGCCGACTCTTAGCAAAATTTTTGAAAAAATTATTCATAACCAATTGCTTTCTAATTTTACGACAAATGAATTGCTTCACAATAGACAGTTCGGATTTACTAAAGGAAAAAATACTACAGACGCGGGAATTGCACTTATAAAACACATATTTGATGCTTGGGAAAATCGGCAAGATGCTCTAGGTATCTTCTGCGACTTGTCCAAGGCGTTTGACTGTGTTGATCATCAAACATTATTGGGTAAATTAAAGCATTATGGTGTATCAATAAACTCATTAAAACTTATTGAATCCTATTTGACCAATAGAATTCAAAAAGTTGTTATAAACAAAACTGAGTCTTCTGGTGCGCCTGTGCATATGGGCGTGCCTCAGGGTTCGATATTAGGGCCATTGCTTTTTTTAATTTATATCAACGACCTCCCTTACTTTTCAAGAAAATTGTGTGAGACGGTATTGTTTGCAGATGACACCTCACTAATTTTTAAAATAGACCGAACTAAAACAGACTTTGAGGATGTAAATAATGCCATTTCAAAAGTGCTATCCTGGTTTGAAAATAATAATTTATTGTTAAATTCAAAGAAAACAAAGTGTATTAAATTTACTTTACCAAATGTAAGGCAGGTTAGTACTCATGTTGATATCAATGAAGAAACTATTGAATGTGTTGACTCTACAGTATTTTTGGGAATTAAGTTAGATTCTCGTTTACAATGGTATCCTCATATCTCGTCCCTATCTAAAAGACTTAGTTCAGCTGCTTATGCTGTTAAAAAAATTAGGTCTTTGTGTGATGTTGAAACAGCAAGACTTGTTTACTTTGGTTACTTCCACAGTGTCATGTCATATGGCTTGTTATTGTGGGGCACAGCAGCCGACATTGAAGACATTTTTATTTTACAAAAAAAGGCTGTGCGTGCTATTTACGGACTCAAGCCACGTGATTCACTAAGGGATTTATTTAAAGAAATTAATATTTTGACCATTGCTTCTCAATATATATATGAGAACATAATTTATGTTCACAAATATAAACATACCTTTTCAAAACATAGTGATATTCATAACTTAAACACTAGATTTAAAAATAAACTTGTTGTTCCAAGTTTTAGAGTTCACAAGACAAGTCGCTCATTCATGGGGAAATGTATACACATTTATAACAAAGTCCCACCAAATGTAACTGAACTGCCTTTTCACAAACTTAAGTTATATGTCAAACAAACTTTAATGAAAATAGGCTACTATAAGGTCCAAGAATGTTTAGATGATAAGAATGCGTGGAAACATTAAAATTCCAAAATGTTTATATGTTTATTTACGAGTAAGTATTATGACTATTAACCTCTGTATACCTATTTTGTGATTGTGCATTGTCAGATAGCTTGAAAATAACGATAATACTTTTGACATTGGGTACCTACTTTGTTGGTACGTTGATATAGATTCTCTTCTAATTTTAATTATTTTTATCGCTGGGCGGCACTGCACTGCTAAAAGTTATATTTTTTTTAACTACAAACATTGTAATTGAATATTTATTTTGAAAAGAGTGACTACACGAGTTTGTTGCCGGAATCTTCTCGGTAGTTCAACTTTCGGAACCGGTGTAAATTCAGACATGACAGACAGACAGAGTCTATGACGTTGTTAGTTAATATATTTTTTGTGATAGTTGTAAAAATGTGTTTTTTGACGATTTAAAAGTGCTTCTTTGTGGCCTATTTAAATAAAATATTTTTTCTTTCTTTCTTTCTTTCTGTTGTTATAGCGGCAACAGAAATACATGAAAATTTCAACTGCCTAATTATCACCGTTCATGAGATACATCCTGGTGACACATGGATAAACGGACAGCGGAGTCTTAATAATAGGGTCCCGTTTTACCCTTTGAGAACGGAACCCTTAAAATGGTCCGTAAGTGAATATACTTACACAGGGTTTATATTCGTGTTTTGAACTTACTCTTAATACAAAATATTCAACGTACCTTAGACGATATCTCATTTGATATATGTATCAGGAAGGATGTTTTAGATTTTTTTTCTCAACCTTTTATCTTTTTTTAATTTTTTTGTTAATATAACGGGACAAAGTTGAAAAGGCGACCACGAACACATGTGTTGGTCCTCTATAATAATATAGTCTAGTAAGTTTGCGTGGCCTTCCTCTGTGATAATCAGCTATCTAAGCCAGCAGGGATTATTAATTTGATAAGTAATATGGGGATATTACTAATCAAATTAATAATCCGTTTACTCTTCAAAGCTTCTGAACTATCCCGACATGCTATCAAATTCACAAATCGCAACAATGAAGATATCTAAGGACATTTTTAGAGATGTCCGTAGGAAATAAACATAAACCTATGGATTTTTTTGACACCTAACATCATTACAAAGCTATAAAAACAATTTCGTGAATCATACAAATACATACATGTCCCTTATTTCTGAAACTGCTGGGTCGCAATGAAATCATGCCATTATACAGTGTTTATAGTTTGTTTACGACTGCACGACCCGAAATATCCCAAGAGGTTATAATACAATAGGAACATTTTTTGTTCAGAAACTAAGAAAAACAAGGAAATATCGATGAATGATAAAGGGTTATAAAGTTTTATTGGAATCAAGATTGTGGGGCGTAGGGAAATCTGTGGGATTTTGGATTTGATAGTATTAAGCCGCATTTAGGGAAAGATTGAAAGTATGAGAAAATTACTGGCAATAAAATTAAATAAAACAATGAAACAAAATAGTAATAAGATACTGATGTTTAAATAAAACAAACAAACAAAAATGTATAATATGAGAATAGAATCGCTCTTTGTTGGACCCCTGAAAGTAATTAAGTTTCATTTGATTATTTTATACAAATAGACACAATTATTATAACAATGACTTTGTGAAAAAATGACTTTATGTTTTTAATAAAGTACGTTCATAAAAAACGGTTAAAGGAATTACGACTGAGCCCCTGTTAAATTTCTCTGATCAGCATTGTATTCAGAATCTGTAGAATAATCTTTTTATTTTATACATTATTTTCATCTTTGTACTAATCCAATCTAAAAGATTTGATTTTCTTTCATACCTATTACTGACTTTGCAAAATTTGATTTGAAGTCAATATGATAAAATTAGATTAATAAATAAAAAACACAATCCACTGTGAATGAGCTTAAGTGTTACTTGGTTCTGATGTTTATTTGAAGTGGGTATGTATTACACTTGTAAAATCTGAACACTGGGTAATCCCCAGTGGTTAATAAACAATTAGTTAGTATGGGTTTATGGGTTGGTAATATATTCATGGATTTCTAGTGCTATATTATTGTGCAATAGAATATATAACAGAATTTATATACCTTATCAAAAGTAGGTCACTCACTAAGGTATAGAAAAACAATAATGATTTATGTAACTACAGAGGAGCGGAATCTTCTCAATGCAGGTTCTTAAACTTAAAGAGAGGATTTCCCTAACAAATTGTATAAAAAAAAAATTGGTTCATTAAAATATTTGTATTTGTTTGTATTTGTATTTGTGAATAACAGTAGAGTTTCGAAGGAGCTAACATGATGATACGAGAATTTACAAAGGAATAGCAGTTTCTAATTCCAAGTTTGTAGCAAGAAAAGCTTGCAGGACAATTTATGAAATAAATAAGAATATGGCCTGTTTATGTTTTTACACTTGCTGCGCTGTGATATAGATACCTAAAGAAACCGAAGCCTTAGCAGGCTTTAGTCCTAAGACATCGGAAACAAACAAAAACTTAACAAGCTTAACGAACTAGTTTTGTGTTGTTGTGAAGATTGCTTCGCGAAGATGTGGATATCGTTGATGATACTTCGAAAACTTTCAATAGGAAGCACATACCTACTTAAATAATCAGTATCACTATAACTACGTATTCATACGCGAGGAAAGACCGTAACCAAAGAAGTAAAGATCGCTTCTTTACTCCTGTGCCGTAACTTTGTGAAAACTGTGAACAATAAAAATGTTCTCAGGTTTTTGTACAAAGTTGTACTATTGAATAAATATTCATGAAACCTCAGCCATCAACTTGCGAAACTTGAACGATAAATTTTATTACACAGCCATGTACAGTCCACAGCACATCAAGCGTAACAGTTTGACCTTGAGACCGCCCTTACGCCTCACGTAATAGAGGCGGCTTTCGTAGTGCTACTGTTACACTTGATGTGATGTCTTGTGTACTTATAAATGCTGGGATTAGTTGTGAACATTTCTCGGGGAAACGAAATTTCATCGTTTGCGTCGTTCTATAGAACCTAAATAAAATACCGATATCAAAATATGAAAATATACGACGGTGTACGTTTTGTAAAAGTTCTAAATTTATCAATAAATTTTAAATGTTGACGTGACTTCCCGCATGCATTTCCTATCTATGATTTACTACAGAGGAAACGACGACAGTGAGGTAATGTATACCACAGAATATTTGAAGCCATAAAGTTTGTTACAATGTCAAATAAAAATAAATGGAGTTTAATAATTGTATGCAAACAGTATCGATATTAAGTTGGATGTAAACGAAATAGAATATAGCGCTTCGAAATGCTTGAAGATATCTTGATATCTTCTTCTTGAAGATATCATTTCGAAGGGCTATTTTTTGATCAGGCTTTTTGACCAGGTTACACCAACGATTATACGCATAGTGGTTTTATGAGAGCGTGTTTAAATGACCCGAAAAAAAGAAAGAGTAAGAATAAATTCCTTCACCCCCGTAGAAAAAGGACGTATTATTATGTGGGTACAATCCTCGCTATTATCCATTATAAAACAACTAATAATCTATATATCAAAACATCTCTTTCTCGAATAACGCTTACAAGATCCTTGCAATAACCTTATCGATATAAGCTTCCTTTTTTAGAAGAAGAATATCGCAAGTCAGCATAGGTATTTGTACATGTTCGCGTGTTATTTTTGTCTGTTTGTTAATAAAGGAATTGATACTGAAGTGGTTTTTTTTTTCATTTTTTTTCAAAATACGTTTACTATTGCAATGCAAACAGTATCGTTATTAAGTTGGAATGGCCTAGAATGCAACTTTAAGGACTTTTAATACTTCTCTAAGCAGATACCCGAGTAGTTTATCCGAATTTCACAGACATGTCAATCATCCTCGCAACGCGCTTTTTATTTGCTTGCTCTAAGGTGTGGAACTAAATGCCTGGGCATGTGTTACCTGAATGTTACAACTTAAAATCTCGACAAGGTCGTTTTGAATAAGATTGTAGGTACCTACTCCTGGAGGCTATATATAAAAGCATAAATAAAATATTATATAAGTAGGTACAAAGCGGAAGCCTTGCTCGAGGTTTTGGATTTAGATGTAAGATTTTTTAAAATTATTTGTACTTAACTAGATTTCTATTGTTTTGAAAACAAATTATTATTGTAGATCGTGTATGCTTCGGCATACACGATCTACAATAATAATTTGCAAATGCATTTGCCTAGTCAAAGAGTACCTATTTACCCACGGAACAATGACATCCAAAATTATCTATTTGGTGGCTCCAACCTTTACTTTGTTTGAGACTATAATATATATTTATCATTTATGAATATTTCCGCGAGAAGAGACGCAGGTAATCACTAGTCAGCAATAACGTGTTCACTATCATAAGTGCGATAAGGCGTTGCTCCATTTTCTTGGCTTAGTGGTCGAGATTTTCAATTTATGTGAATGAGAGAGCTTTGCTTCTCACATATTTCCCTGGAGACTATACGGTAAATACCGCTTTGTTCGTCGGAATGTTTTGAAATGATTTAGTTCTTATAATATTCACCATGTAACCAAAAAGGTAGACTCAAGAGTTTAATATTAGGGCACATGTTACTTTTGTGGAGGGCCCTCTACAAATTCTCCTGTCATGAACAAATTTAGCAAAGGTATTATTAGCTTAGCTATCAAGTGGATAACTTATTGAGGATAGCACAGTTTGGTATAAAGCGGTCGAACAACGACAACGTAGTCTTGCAATTTATTTATTTATTATGTAATTGTAACTTAGTAGATGTATTTTTTTTAATTTTTATTTTTTTAAAATAATTAACAAAAAATCAAAGACAGCAGACAAAGTGCGTCCTACGCTTTCGGCGTGTGCACTAAAGAGCGAAACGTTCGCTTAAAGCGCAAATATCATAATATTCAATAGTCATCTCTATTGGTCTCTGTTCAAAACTAGGCGGGATGGGGCCAAGAAGGATGAGCGAACTCGCCAAAGTACAAACTAAAATATCAGCAGCCAGGCAAATTGACGATTACTTTTATTATTACATTATATTAAACAAAGATAAAATTTCAATCTTACATAATGCCCGTAAATTCCTTCGATAAGCTTCGGCTGCTAGTTGTACCAGGGACAAGTATTGATATCGTGTGGCCAAAATAGAACTGACATTGATATTGTAGTAAAATAAAATACTTAAATACCTACTTAGTCCTATCACTGCGTTTTTACATCATTAATACGAATTTATGAATATTAATAAGCATTAAAATGCTTATGCATAGTTTTACTTTAGCACAGGTAAATAAACAAGTAGTGAAAAGTGATGATATTTACCTATTTTTAGGAAACTATTTTTAAAATGGAACAAGAAATTTCGTCATTTAAAAAAACTTGACGAAATTTCACGTAAAAACGTCAAATGAAAAATATAAAGGATGAGTTAAATTATAATGACTGGTGATGAGGTAGTTACAAAACTACAACTTATTGCTACGGTAGTAGAGTCCATCTAAATATTTAAAGCTTTTGATCTCCATGTATCTTGTCAGAGGTAGTAAAGGGATTTTTTTTTCAATATATAATGACGCCCATTATTAAATTTGTAAGTATCAGTAGATACTAGAAAGCGTTTGCGAGAATCATTCTCTAGATCAATAAAGCTTGTCTCCCACGACTGATAAATGTCAGATAAGTTAAAATTGCATGAGATACACTTGAAAAAATATTTGACAAGGATTGAATGGACATTTTCACTATGCGAACATACATAAATTATATAGTTTCTATTGGACAACAATTAGGTGCTATTAGGTAAGATGACTAATTTCTACGCGTAGTTTTGCTCAAAGGAGTCAATAGTCTGAGAAACTCTGCGCCTGGAAATTAATTCATAGCATGACCCGATTTATGGCATTAGAGCACTCCCGTGTGACCATTATGGGTGATAAAAACTGAGCAGCTGTTAAAAGACTTACAGTAGAAAAGCAACGACAAGGAGACTGAAACATGTCTCTGTTTTAGAAAGACAAAAAATATTTTTGTAAATCAAGAAGTGTTGGAATTGCTCATACAAAAAAAGGAATGTTAGTTTGAATCAGAACAAAACCTTGACGATCCGACAGAACTCACAAAGCTCATAAACGATATTGAACCCTTAAGCCTATGGAGATTTTGCTTCCTTATGTCTGTTCTAACGTTTGTATAATGCGGTGTATTCTCAGGAATTATTTGATATGATACCTATTTCTATTATCGCACCGCTCAATATCGGCAGGGAATTCATCCTCAGACGATGGAACCAAAATGGTCGCGTACTGTGCGGTTTCAGATAATCTTTCTCCCGCGTACGCTCAGGTTGTAGAATGAGGGGTTCTCCAAAACGGGTTGTTAAATGGTCGGCAACGCGCAAGTGATACTCCTGGTGTTATAGACTACGGCAACTGCTTACCATCAGGTGGGCCGTATGTTTGAATGTATAAAAAACATTAATACGAAATCTAAAAATCCAAAAGCCTTATTAGCTTTGAGCGTGTACTAGTTATTTAATTTAGTATCTCAACTCAGGAGGGACACACCATAATTATTATTAAATGCTGCCATCTTGTTATTAACTTTTCTTTGAAATATCGCTCATGATAAAAGATGCTAGGTACTTAAATAATCTACTTTTAATGTGATCCCCATTCATTATGGTCATAAAAATAATAAGTTCATAATATAATATAAGCTTGGTACAGCACAAGCGTAACAGTTTGATCTGGAGACAGCCCTTATTCCGTTCATAATAGAGGCGGATTTCGTAGTGCAACTGTTACACTTGATGTGCTGTCTGTACATTTAATTAAAAATATTATAATATTTTTTAAATTTCATTATATTTACAGGTTGAATCACGATCGTAAACGTTTAGTACGTTTGCTGGATTGTAATGATTGAATCACCATGCAGAGAATTAATATACACTTCCAAAATACATACAGAGCTGAAAGGACACGGTAAAAAGATTACACGCTTAATAATCCTGAAATGTCACGTTATTTTCTAACAATAAAAGCATTCCACAATAATATATTATACCGTGGATATTTTTGTGGGACAAAAATTAACAAAGGGAAGTAAGTGGCTTGTTGCCAAGCGTGGGTTGTCACGTACTCTTATAATATGTCACGGAGGGGTTCAAGAAGTTAAATATGTGTTGGTCACGACTCACGACCCATAGCTTGATAAAATTACATAGATGTTTGCGGTATGATACTGCACTAATAAGTGGACTCTTCAAGAATTTAATATTGAAAATAATTAGAAAGCTAACATAAACTCAAAACCAGACAAATGCGAGTCTGATAGATAACACAATCAGAGTTCCATACTAGATATTTTTTTTACAAAATCATTAGATTGCTGAGAACTCCGACAGTTAACAATATAGCTTTTATTAATACTAGGTGGTAGGCCCGTATGTAGGGTCATCTGGATAGGTAACACCGCCTTTTTTATTTCAGCCCGTTTCTCCAGTTTCGGATTGAAGAAAAATATACCCAGGTAATTGGGCATGGAAGGCATTTTATCTTAGGTCTCAGGAAAACAAAACGCACCTGCAATACCAAGTGATTTTTTCCTTGTTATTTCAGGTGTCTTAATGCGTCGGGAACCATTTTCCACCAGGTGGGCCTCAGCTTGCTTGTAATAACCCTTTTAGTGTCAACTTTGCTTTAGAAACCTTAAAATTTTGAAGTGAAGAAAACTAATTTTCCACGAATTTCATAGTCTACATGATAAAAAGATATTGTTTTGGCCATTTGTTTTCTTGCTTTATTTTCGGATTATTTCTGTTGTTCGTGGATAACACAAACGAGAAAAGAGCAAGGATCTTAGATTTGAATTCACCGCTAATTGCATGAGATTTAAGGAATCGCGAGTGTGACGTACGCACCTTCTATCTGTCTATTCGTGTCGCTTGCGTGGAATTTCCGCCGTGTGTTCGCTCCGCATCTTAAATGAACTATTATTGATCTTAGACACTATTTTTATATAATTATACATTGTGAAAGGACAATAGACGTATCCACGCATCTACCCTAGTGTTATCTCGCGAAGGCAAGGTGTATTACTTGTGAATTTAGCCAAGAAAATCAAACCAGGTGTTCGCTGCTTGAGGAGCCTAGTCCAGAGATCCAGGAAGATTGCTCAACAAGTAAGTGTTTCCACTGCTTACAACTTTGGGAATATCCGCCTATACGGTTTGAATGCGAATGGTCAGATTTTCTATGCCCACCTTGACTTAGGTACGATTATCTACTACCCTTATTACTGCTCCCGAGGAGTGTACATAAAAGCGTATAAAGGGCATGTACAGATATTTTTTAAAAAACTAGTTCATAGACCGTTCATTTTTTATAAGGGACAAAGTGAAACGTCTGATGATATTATTACAATGACTATTGAAATAATAAAGGCACTACTGTAACTTCTCATAACTCAGTGCTTATGTCTAATGTAATCCTCCATAATCCGAAATCGCTAAGTGTAGGTATATGTACGAGCTTGCATGTATGACCTTGCGTACAAACTTTAAATAAAAGTTTAAAAAACACTTGTCTGGATAAACCTTGATATTGATAGTGACAGAGAGGAAGCGGAAGTGCATAACGATAATAATGATTATTGGGAATTTGTGTCCAATCGCGGCAGACCGCATTGTCACGCAGTGAAAACCGGGTAAGATTGCCCATTACCACATTTTCTATACTTATTTTCACTAAACGGAGTCGTAGATTTCATCATAATCATCATCTAGCATTAAAAACTACTAAGTTGACAGTTACTTTATTTTTCAGGAAGGCTGGTCTAGTGGTCAATAAAATCAGTACCCCTGTATACTAAGCCAGGTCCTGATTCGAAACCCGGTAGGGACAAATGTTCACAAGTCAAACTCTCTTTAATATTTGTGATAGCTACCTGTATTTCTAATGAATATAGCAATCACTTACTGTGTCAACATCCGAAACGAGTATTTTTACAAATACCTGCGATTCGGTTAAGTTGGGGCAGTGCTTTCAAATATTCTTAATTTCTGATTTTAACATTATTATAAATGTTTGAAAAATTACTTATAATTAAAATATAATAAAACTAGAAAAATTTGTAAAAATACTCGTTTCGGATGTTGAAATAGAATATTTCGACATTGTAGGGTGGACGCTAAGCTCATAAACGCAAATACAGATAGACTAGAAGAATTTCACAGGGATATCCCAAGTCCTGGGTGGCTCAGTGGTCAGAGCAGTCGCCCGGATTGCGATAGGTCGCGGGTTCGATTCCTGCCTCAGGACGTGAAATTTTTCTAGTTTTATTATATTTTAATTACTAAGTAATTTTTCAAACATTTATAATAATGTTAAAATCAAAAATTAAGATTATTAAGAATTATTTTTTGAATTTTGAATTCTTAAGATTCTCATTGGCTTCAGTCAGATGTTAAAAAAGATTGTGAGAATATCGACTGGAGAAAAAGATTGAAAGTATCTACTTTTAATATGGACGACAGCAAATTTTACTATACGGAAACATTTCCTACTCGATAAGAAAATATAAAGTTGAAAATTTTAAGCAACCCCCGGCCTCATTAATCATCTAACACCGTCTCATTGAGACTTTTCATGAGAGCCTAAACACGCTATATCTGCTGTAAGTTTCTGAAGAATTAGGAACCCCACAAACTTTTTCATGGTATAGGATCAGCTCAAGGTTACTATGTCATGGGAATGTCACCGAAGTGACAGTACACCAAATTTCAAGTCAATCGGATCTGTGAAAGTTAGTAAAATCATGTAGAAAATTAGCTGATAGTCATCAAACGCCTGAACTGATCTACATAAATTATAGCTAATAACCATCCTAGTCACGTCAGCTTTCAAACAAAAAAGCCGAATCAAAATCAATCCATTCGTTTAAGGGCTACGATGCCATAGCATACACACCGATACACAGACAGACACGTCAAACTTATAACACCCCTCTTTTTTCGTCCAGGGTTAAAAACTACACTCAAATATGTTTGAACGAGCTTCTGGAACTAATGAGGTCTCAAAAAACATTGGGCACTTTCTAAAACTAAATATTAATTTCTCCACTTCTAGTATCTCGCTTCAATAATAAAGAGGACAAATGACATTTGAAAAAGAAATGCTGAAATTGAGCTTATCAAATTCACCTTTGAACTATGTAGTAGCCATTTTAGATGTCTGTGTATTGCTTGAAAAACCCTTTTTTGTATTTGTAGTTCAAATACCTTCCCTGTCCTTTTGTTGTTCAATTGTAATCTAGGAGTGGCACAGAAGAAAGAATTATGAGGAGAAGACAAGTTCTATCGTCGATCATTGTTGAACACTTTAAGTTCTCAATATTCTACTTGAATTTTACTCGTATAAAAGCGTCTGATACATTTTCTGAGGATTATCCGCGAGCCATTGTATGCGGAATCGGCGATTGAGCCCAGCGAGCGGTTCAATTCTTGCAATCCGTCCGCTTCGGTAGGTAATCCTCTTGTGCCACTGTTTTGCTTCAGTCAAAGGATTTTAGTTTGATCTTAATGTTAGGAAACGTTTGTTTTTTCAGAATTTTAATGATAGTATCCTTTTTAATTATATTACAAATCGATAAGTATCCAACTCATTACTTTTTTGACTGCCTTAAAAAGTACGTATCTATACATGTATACTTGTATGTTTGTCCGCGCACATCTCAAACACTATATCGGATTGCAAATTTTTTAATTTTTTAACTCAACATAGTCCCACTTAAGCAACTGTGCAATCGGTATTGAAATCGTTTAACTGGTTTTTGAGACACTAACAGAACGTGTCGTTAGCTAAACAGCGTAATTTTAAAGCATGTGATTATGCTCGTTTTTACAATCATCATCATCATCATCACCAGCCTATATACGTCCCACTCCTGGGCATAGGTATTCCTACGAAATAAATAATAAAAAAAAAAATTGAACCGACCTCAAACCACTAAAAAGAAAAAATAATTATAATGAAGTAGGTACGTTTATACTTATCTCATAAAAAGTTATATTTGGAGCCAGTGTTTCACTTTCTATTGTTTCTGAAAACAGTCTATCATATCAACTCCATAAATGATCTTTTTTGTAGGTTATTTGTGGTAAATAAATTTCCTTTTCGGAGGAAGGGAAACTAGTAAAAGATACTAAATCAACCAAAAAATCCGTTACCACCCTCGAGATCACAGCCATGTCATCAAATATGACGTCACATTTCACAATCATAATTTTATAATAGTTCACGACTTGCAATTATTTTTTTTTTTTTTTTTTTTTATACCACTAAGGTGGCAATCAAGCATACGGCCCACCTGATGGTAAGCGGTTACCGTAGCCTATGGACGCTTGCAACACCAGAGGTATCACTTGCGCGTTGCCGACCCTGTAAAAACCTTTTCACACCTTTTTTGAAGAACCCCATGCTGTACTCATTCGAGAAAACCTCTGCAGGGAGCTCATTCCACAACTTGAGCGTACGCGGGAGAAAGTTTCTCTGAAACCGTACAGTACGTGACCACTTTGGTTCCAATTTGTGAGGATGAACTCCCTGCCGGTGGCGAGCGGTGCGATGATAAAAAGAAGCCGTGGGCATCATGTCAAATAATTCCTCAGAACACGCCCCATTATACAAACGGTAGAACACACACAAGGAGGCAAAATCTCTCCGTAGGCTTAATGGTTCAATACCGCTTGTGAGCTCAGGATCGTCGACAATTCTCATAGCGCGTCTTTGGAGCACGTCAAATGGTCCAAGCTGGTATCTAGGCGCTCCCGCCCATAAATGGCAGCAGTACTCCATATGGGGCCTGATTTGAGACTTATACAGTAATAGTCTTTGCCCCGAAGTGAAATACCGCCGCGCTCTATTGAGCACACCAAGCTTCTTGGATGCCAGCTTGACTTTATCCTCCAAATGACTGCGGAACTGCACGTCACTAGAGATATGAACACCAAGGATCCCGATACTCGTAGAGATGGAGAGCGGCGTGTCGAGGAATTGTGGAGCTACAGCGAATGGGGTTTTTTTAGCGGTGAACGCGCAGACTTGTGTCTTAGTGGGGTTGAATTGGACTAAGTTTAGTCGTCCCCAATCGGAGACTCTGATTAGAGACCTCTCGATTTCAGACACAAGCCGACCGCGACTTTCCTCCACTGTAGACCGAGGGGTATTAGCACGACTCGTATAGTAAGCGTCGCCAGTACTGTCATCTGCATAACAATGCAGTCCGTCAATAGACTACATATCATTGATATGCAGCAGGAACAATGTTGGAGACAGCACCGAGCCTTGCGGGACGCCAGCGTTAATGTCCATGCTATCCGAGCAACTGCCGTCAACGACGGCTCTTATGCATCTGCTGGACAAAAAGCTAGCGACCCATTTGCACAACCCCTCAGGCAGCCCATAAGATGGTAACTTCGAAAGAAGACCCCTGTGCCAGACCCGATCGAACGCCTTCGCTACATCTAGGCTAACTGCCAATGCCTCACCATGACTCTCAATGGCAAGAGACCAACGGTGCGTGAGATACACTAGAAAATCACCCGTCGAGCGACTGTGGCGAAAACCGTATTGACGGTCGCTGATAAGGTCGTGATCCTCTAGGTACCTGAGGAGTTGCGTATTTAAAACGCGCTCCATCACCTTTGAGAGAAGGGAGGTTATAGCGATTGGCCTGTAATTCGATGGGTCTGATCTATCGCCCTTTTTGGGCAACGGGTGCACATGGGCAGTCTTCCATGAAGATGGAACTTGCCTGGTGGAGTATGAAAGCGCGAAAAGACGCGTCAGAACAGGACACAACTCAGGAGCACACTGCTTAAGCACCACTGCCGGTATGCCGTCTGGCCCGCTCGACTTATGAATATCCAGAGATAACAACTCACGCCGTACCTCCCGTTGCGTAATAGAGATCTCCGGCATAGAGTTGCCGCACCAAGGGATGGTAGGTGGTACAGCACCTCCGTCATTCAAAGTCGAGTTCGAGGCAAAGAGAGCACCCAGTAAATCGGCTTTCTCTTTAGTGCTGTGGGCCAAGTTTCCATCAAGCTTACGTAGTGGTGGCAAGGACGACCTACAAAAGTTTCCCTCGGCAGCTTTGGCGAGCGACCAGAAAGCGCGACTCCCGGAGGGGTGTCTTGCAAGTTGATCGCCAATCCTGCCGACAAAATCGAATTTCGCTCTGGCAATCACTCTTTTACAGGACCTCGAAGCAGCGTTTAACTTCCGCTTCACGTCAGAGATGTTGGGATCCTGATTGGTTTGGGCCGTGGTCCAAGCCTCAAACGCAGCCTGTTTGCTTTCGCGAGCTTCCCTGCATGGCCTATTAAACCACGGTCGCCTCTTAACGCCTGCGGCCACTAGCAGGTTAGGAATGTAACATTCCATACCCGCCAGTATCGTCTCAGAGACTGCAGCCGCACAGGTGTCAGGATTATCTGATGTGAAGCAGAGCTGCTTCCACGGGTACGATGCGTAAAACTCACGCAACCCATCCCAGTCTGCTGACTTGTAATGCCACACTCGACGCCACCCAGCTGGCCGGGGAGCATCAGGCTGCGCACTGTGCACTTGGGTCCGGACGAGGCAGTGGTCTGATGAGCCTAGAGGCGCATCCACTGAGATGGTATATCCGTCCGGACGCGTAGTCAGCAGAAGGTCCAGTAAAGAGCTCGTATGGCTCTCAATATCTGGTATTCTCGTAGGAGAATTAACCAGTTGCGAGAATCCATAGGCCAGGGCGAATTCGTGAGCAGACCTTCCCGCGTAGTCAGTGGACCGAGAACTGAGCCACTCGACATGGTGCGCATTGAAATCTCCTAATATCACTAACTCCGCGGTAGGGTACTGCTCGAAAACTTTGTCGGTCGTCGATTGCAGGTGCTCAAAGAGTCGAGTCGTGTCTGAGTCAAAAATCCTCTCTTCCTAGTTATCATGAATAGGAACGAAATATGTGAGCATAAAAACTGCGACTTAAATCCAAAAATAGCCAAGAGTAATCTCGTAACTTTAACAACATACTAGGTAAACGTGAATACTAGAACCGGGAGTAATGAAAACAGCATTTTACCAGCTCTCGCAAAAATGTCTGCCGTGGACCATTCTTTTAGCCCGAAACTGTTAACAAAGGGTGTCTATAAAATTTATTTTCATGAACAAACGTGACATAAAAACCGGCCAAGTGCGAGTCGGACTCGCGCTCGAAGGGTTCCGTATCATTATCTATAAACAAGCGTCTACCTGTTGCCGTTATCAATCAAAAAACAATAAAAAAATCACGTTTGTTCTATGGGAGTCCCCTTAAATATTTATTTTATTATTTTTATAAGTATTTATTATTATAGCGGCAACAGAAATACATCATCTGTGAAAATATCAACTCACGGACGGACGGACGTATCATTACCAATGACGGCCAGACGGACGGACAGCGGAGTCTTAGTAATAGGGGGACCCTATTACTAAGACTCCGCTGTCCGTCCGTCCGTTTTACCCTTTGGGTACGGAGCCCTAAAACGATTGTGTTGTTTTACCGTAATAAGTTTCATATAACAAACCTGTTTTAACTAAATAAAAAGCTACATATATGTGGGGTAGCGGACACTATTTATCTAGAATAAAGATTCATTAGTGAAGCATAATTGACCCACATCGTATATAATATAATGATCGTTTGCGCGTCTTGTGTCTATTTCTAAAGGATCCCGGTTTGGAATTCTCTTGCCATTGTTGTGAATGCAAGATAATAATATAGGTAATAATATTATTCTGCTTCGAGACAGAATTGAATCATAGAGGAAGGAATCCTATTATCTCTGTCAGATTGAATTTCAGTACCTATTATTTGTCGGTGGCATGGGGACAATTTATTCTCTAACACTAAATTTAAGTTTAGTTGTGTGTATGCTTCTTATTTACCCAATTAAACACACAAAAAAATTAAGTGGGCTCCGGCCTCATTAATCATCTATCTAACACCATCTTATTGAGAATATTATTTTGAGCCCAAACATGCTATATCTGCTGTAAGATTCTGAAAAATTAAGCATTCCTCAAACTATTTGATGATACAGAATCAGCTAAAGGTTAGCGTGTCTTGGAAATATCACCGAAGTAACAGTAAACCGAGTTTCTTACTTACTTATTTACACTTAGAGAATATTTTTGAAACATTGATTTCAAGGCATTTTTTTCGAACTAACTTAAAGGAAATTTTAAAATATCTAATGCTTCATGCACTTTATCCAGCAGTACAGTAAGGCGAGTGAGAAGTGTTTTGACCAACAGGTTGGTCCTGGCTAAAGGCATTGCCAGAATACGCGGTCGCCGCCTCCGCCATACCTATCCGTTTGGGACGCACAGGCTAAAGTATTTCAAACCATCGTATCTGTGAATCTTAGTAATACCAATTGACTTTATTATTAGCGTAGTAAAACCCTTTTGTCAAGTAGGAAATGATCTGATAGTCATCAAATGCCTGAACTGATCTTCATAAATTATAACTAAACACCATTCTGATCTCGTCAGCTTTTAAACAAAAAAAAGAGTAATCAGTATCGGTCCATTCGTATAGACAGTGGTTCTTAACCGGTGGTCCGCGGACCACTTGTGGTCCTTGGAAGCATTTCAAGTGGTCCACGAGCCATGCCAATAAAGTGATAAGAGTCCACACAACATAACCCAATGCCATTAAAGCAACTGGGTGGTCCACGGCATAACGGAAATTTTGTCAAATAGTCCCCCAGGACTAAAAGGTTAAGAACCACTGGTATAGGAGCTACGAAGTCACAGATAAACACAGAGATACACAGACAGACAGATTAAACTTATATCACCCCTTTTTTTCGTCGGGGGTTGATAAAAATGGGCACACATTTTCACATTGTCATTGTCACAAAGATATTTTCATTTTCATTTTCTTTTTCAATATTATAAGTAAAGCATATTGCTTTGAGGGAATACTTCTATTCTTTTTTTTTACTTACTATAGTGGAAATATAGAGTGTTAAGAAAGTGTCACTTTGAAATTAGTCAAAACTTATAATTAAAGTTCGTTTTTATCACTTGTAACTTTATGTTATGAATAAAACTTGAAAACCGTGGTAAAATACATCAAATTGAAATTAGTAAATGTGTGATTCTGTTACATGATTATTATTAAACCCTGCGTTTTATAATAAATTTTAAAAATGGGCGAGGAGAACGAACTTTTTTACAGGAAAACATAGTAAAATGCTGAAAAGTAGAACCAAATCTTTGTTCAGTAATAAAAAATAAGTTGTTTGACGCAGTTATGGTATTTTTCTTTATTTTTGTAATATTTCTATGGAAACAGGAAAATATTATATAGTTTTACTTTTGTCAATAAATATAAAATTTCATTATTATCTTAGTAATCAGTCACATTAATTGAGGCGCTGTTGCAAGCATAAATTACTTTTATTTTTTGGTCTAGTGCAGCGATATGGGTATATTTTAATTATTATTATATGAAAATATATTATATTTAATATTATGCTCTTAAGTTGGAAGGAGTTCAAGTACCAACCAAAGGAACCACTTTAGTACAATATAATAAAAAATACCTATTTATGGTGTTCTATTGACTTTTATGAGGAGCTCGGTGGCGTAGTGGTTTGAGCGCTCTGGTTTCGATTACGAAAACAAAGCAACTTTCGCCATGGTTGGTCCCTGGATGGGTCAATCAAATTTATAATCTTGAGCTCCTCCGTGTTTCGGAAGGCACGTTAAGCCGTTGGTCCCGGTTGTTTCTGCAACCGCTTTAACCCACCAACCCGCACTGGGCCAGCGTGGTGGTGTTATGGCCCAAACTCCTCATGTGTTTTTGCCATGTAGGAAGGCCTGTGCCCAGCAGTGGGACGTATATAGGCTGGTGATGATGATGATGATGATGATTGACTTTTATAAAAACACATAGTCAAGACGCTTATACCCAATTATGCTTTATACCCAAAGCAGGCAAGAAGGATTATTCACAACCAAAATCCTTTAGACCAAAGCCTAACCTCTTTCCTGCTAAGATGTATGGAAAAAATCACTCTGATCCAAATGAAATTAAGACCCTTGAGGTTAGGAAAATCCTAAAATTTATGGAAAGTGCCCAAATCAAGGCTTTACTATAAACTATTGGCGCAAGTCACAATAGATCTTTTAGGTCGCAGTCATAAATCGGTCTCAACAGACCGAAAAGCCCCGAATACAAATAATAATAATAGTCAAGACAACAATTTTTCCCATTGATCCATGTGTATATTCTGAAGTCTTTATTCTAAAAATAATTAAAATGGATGTCTTTGTAACATGCAAGTTCAATTGTAATTTTGTCCAAGAAATTGACAATTTTATTAATGTACCTACCTAGCTGCACCCCGCATGCTTTGAATGCCGTAAAGAGAAAACTGAGAGGTTTTATTTATATCAAAAAAATACAAAAAAGTTTTTATAATTCAGAAACCTTCGCGGGCGTCCCGAAATAACCCTACCAAAGTTCCATCCCAATCTGATCAATAGTTTTGGAGCGCATAGGGACAAATATAATAACATTGACAAATATAAATAACAACCTGGAACCTCGTATATGCAGTACACTCTCAGCGGATTGAAAGCATTCAACGTGCATTTACTAGGCATCTCGCATTTATATCACCGGGAATATCACATAGAGCTCCTTACGACCAACGACTAAATTTTTTTAACATTGGGACATTACGACATCGGCGTAGCATCCACGATCTTACGTTTCTGCACGGGCTTCTCAAAGGATCTTTAAAGTCTGATGAGCTTGTGGAACATGTCAAACTTAATGTTCCAACGCGTTTTCCTCGTCACCCGCTGAATAAAACTTTTGCGATACCTAAGTTTAAAACGAATGTTGGTGGAAATGCCCCTCTTATTCGCTGCTGCACTCAGTATAACTATCTGAACAGTGGTAATACTGATGCCATTGATATTTTTCACGACTCGTTATCCAGATTTAGGAACAGTATCCATCAGCTCTTGGAGACGGAATGATAAAGCTAGATAATTTAAACTCTGCGTAGTAATCTGTGTTAGTTGATATTTTTATTGTCTGCATTATTAATTAACGTTGTACGATAACTGTTATAAATTATGTCTACGCCTATTATAGGTATATATATAAGAATAATATGTTTGGTAATATTTATAAATAATGTAACATATGTATACTGTTGGTGTACCTTTTCCATAATTATATAAATAAATAAATAAACATTGATTTTTATTTATAAACATAGTAACATTTACCTTTCGTCCTTTACCAATCCGCTGTCGGCGTCTCCACAACAATTGAAAACGTATTGTGTTTTGTTTTCATGTACTTCAAAAATTAAGGCACTTGAGCTGGAAACTGTTGGACGATGTCTATGTTTGCTATAATAATGTTTATAGAGCTTCCTAAGCAAATCTTTTGATCAACGTCGAGTGACTGGGTAATGAGTTAAATTGTATTATGCCCGTAAATTATGTGAATGCGTTCCGTAGAAGATTATTTCTCAGTTCAGGTGCTCCAAGAGCCTACATCTAACGATGAATATTTAAACCAATATAGCTTTTTAAAATAAAACCGACTTCAAAACACTAAAAAGGAAATAATAATTAAATTTAAGTATGTACCTAGGTACTCTTTCTCTTTGGTCATTCTCTTTTTATTGTTTCTGGTAACGCTTAGCACCAACTCCAAAAAAGACATTTTTAGGAAATAGGTACCTAGGCACTTAAATATAAATTATTTTTTCCTTTTAACTGTTTTGAAGTCGGTTTAATTTTTGTGATTTTTTTTCCACTTATTTAATTGATTTCCTACGGTTAAAGCTGAATTAATGCTGCTGTTAAAGCTGAAAAAATGGGTGACCGTCAGCACTATCGGCTTGTCTGTCTCTCAGTCTTTGGTTAAAATACATAATATTGTTTCATATTACCGTATCGTACCACTGATAAAGTGTTCTCGAACTCCAAACCGTTCGTCTATCATCAGTTCACCCGAAAAACCCATTAGAATACAGCTATTCGTCAATACGTTCGTATAATATTTAATGAATTATCTTCCAACTCCAATACGTACCTATAATATTTAAAGAATTATCTTCGAAGTCCTAACCGTTAAGGTGACTGACAGTAGCAAATACTTGAATAGCTTTGGAAAAAAGTCAAACATGTCATACGTGCCTATAAAACTTGAGGTATGCCCTCGATTTCCCTGGGATCCCATCATCAGATCCTGACTTAGTGACAATGGGACCAACTGAGAAGTATACTCTATAAATAAATAAATATAAATAAAAAAAAGGATTTCGAAAATCGGCTGACAATTGATCGAGAAATCGATCACGTACATACAAAAAAAAATACAGTGGACCACATAACCTCCTTCTTTTTTAAAGTCGGTTAAAAAGTAATAACGCCCACAAATTCCAAGAAAATTACACTTCTGAAAAATATAATAATAAAAATAATCAACACCAGCCTACATACGTCCCACTGTAGGATAAAGGCCTTCTTATATGGGCGATAGAAAACATGGGAAATTCGGGCCACAAGACCACCGCGCTGACCCAATGCGGGTTAGTGGGTTAGAGCGGTTGCAGTAACAACCAGCCCGCCTACCATGACCACCGAAACGCGATATGATAAACGCGATATATAAAATATATTTATCGCTTTGAACTGTCAAAAATCATTGGATTTAACCGCCATCTTGAAATTTTATCGAAACTGCGAACTTGTATTGTATATACATGTACGTTTCGGTGGTCATGCTAGGCGGGCAGGACCAACTGTTTAGCGTGCCTTCTAAAGCAAGGAGAAGATCGAGATTACAAATTTTAATTGATCCAGCTGTGGGGAGCGAGGCGCTGATGGTTTAATGAAACTAACTCCATCCACAAAGGAGAATTTTTATTTTTGACAAGTACAATGCCTTCACAATGAAGAAAATAGCACTTCTTAACTTTACTTTTTAATAACTTATCATATAATTAATATTTGCGACATTAGCCCGCACAACGCCCTTGCCTCTCGGGTGTCAAGGCAACAATACAGAGAAATCACATGTACCAACCTAAATATACAAAATATTTGTTCATGTAGTACATGGCCCGTATTACAGAACGCGGCTCAACGTTTGAACTCGAATCACTCAAAACTAGTTTTAAGTGTAGATCACTACTTAATTGCCCAGCTTATTACAGGTTGCGTTTTAAGACTCAATCAGCTGAAGCCAGAATCAATAATTGACTAAGCAACAATGACAAGTACATAAAAGCGAAACTGTCTAACAGGGGCGAATATAACCCGTCAGATTATAAAACAATATAGCGTTATGTCAAGCATATTGAACTAGCATTACAAATTTATTTGGGAGTATAGTACGTGATCCGTTCTTAGGAATGGTGTCGACCATAAACAAAGATCAAATCTTTACTTCAGCGCAGATTTTGACGTAACTAGGTATCGTTCTAAAATAGACAATTACTCCACGGCCCACGGCCCACGACGGCCAGACCTTCCTTATTTTATAAAAAACAACACAAAAAATACAATACAAAAACACAATACAAAAACAACACAACTCATTTTCAATTTAACAAATTACTTTATTAGGTAATTCAAGTATTCAAAAATTAAATTAAAATTTCTTCACGGTCACTTGACAAATCAGGAGAGTGAAGGACACCCCTCGGCAGAGAAGACCAGCCCCCTTATTCTCAACTGTCGGAAAGAATTCGAATTTCGGAAGCTTTATACCTGTCACTTTTTATCGCGCAGCGTTAAAGCGAGACGGCATGTGACTTTACGAATCGAATCCGTGATCCGACAGTTGAGAATAAGGGGGCTGATGACCGAGGATCAGAGCGACAGAAAGAGAGGAATCGGCGGACAATCCTGGCATTATATGGTGGCTAGTCTTCATGATGCTACTCTGATGAGTTGGATAACCACGATAAAATTCTCAACGTCTTTTACACCAAGTTCACTTTTATTAGAATGATTTTCGTCAACACAAACACTTGCACCACTAATTAAATAACACAATGTTCGCCCAGACACAATTTTGTAATTATTGTAATAAAAAGCATATTGTATTGTAACAATGTAAAGACACCATCAAATCAAGCTAAAACTCCCGTTAAATTATTATTGTTATTGAAAAACTAAAGTTTTTTTTCCGCAAAGATTTAACTAAAAAATCATTTTAAAGCGATATAGCAAGGTAAAATAACGATTTAAAAGGTTAAGGGAATTAGCAAAAAAAAAAAATTAATAAAGTTTTTGTTTCAGGTTGAAGTTCTAAACGAGTTTGAGAATACTTTTGTCGGGGTTCTGACCACGACAAATGTTGATTTACTTTTGTACATTATGCGAACGCACTCAATTTTACCTACTTGTAATTTATTTCCTGAAAATTACCGTGTGCTGCACAAAATAATGATTGATTGTAAACCTTATTTGAAAATTTTTGTTTTAAATATCTATTTTTGATTAAATATGTAAAGTTGTTTCATCATGAAAGACACACACACACACGTAAATATAATACAAAATATCTAACTAAGACGCTTTATAACTAAAAATATATCCACTTTAAATCTTTAAATACTTTTAAGTATCTAAGACCAACTAAGTGTAACCTAATTGCACGAAGCTGAGCTAAATTATGTAAGATGAAATCTTGGTTTCTACCGAAGTCATGAGTTTTCAATAACATATAACACTTTCGTGTTATTTTCAACCGACTTCAAAAAAAGAGGAAGTTAAAGTTAAAGTGATTCGTACTTTGTGTCAACATGGAATATTTAAATTAAGTTTTTTATTCGTAAAAATACATTTCAATTTACAATATTATCATACCGCCAGAGCAATATCTAAATGGCCGGCTGACAAGAGCAAACTCTCTTCAATTTGTGACAAGGGTGAAAATATTTATGGACATAAATTTCAGGTGGACAGTTTGTTTACGTTCCCGCTTGTGTATTTATTTATCTACCCTGGAGGGTAGATGCGCCATGGCACACACAGAACAGTGGCTACGCATAAGTTTTTTTTATTTATAATTGTATATTTGTTTTACGGCTCCAGAATTAATAGCTTTTAAACCATTCAATTGCGTATCATTATCTATAAACAAGCGTCTACCTCTTGCATTTATCAATAATGATTTTGCTCATTATTGATAAAAGCAAGAGGTAGACAAGCAAAGAAACACGTTTGTTGTATAGGAGCCCTATTAAATATTCATTTTATTCTATTTATTAGTATTTTTTCTTATAGCGGCAACATAAATACATTAACTGTAAAAATTTCAACTGTCTAACTATCACGGTTCATAAGATACAGCCTGGTGACAGACCGCGGAGTCTTAGTAATAGGGTCCATTTAACGAAACCCTAAAACATCAATTATAGAGCTTAAAATTATAATAAAAGTGACATTAAAAATGCAGCTACGAAATTGCAGATACGTTAGACGTTATGAGGGAAATTAGAAGACAGCCTTAACTGTCTCTAGAGCTTTGGTAAAATATACTATTATGCCCTTGCATAGTGGTACATTTTACCACTCAAAGTTTGAGCCCCCGACCTGGAAAACACCTCCAACTTACAGAGCATCGCAACTAAATAACACTTCCTTGTAGTGTTGTGTTACTTATGTAAAGTCACCAGATCTCACTGAGAAACTTATTATTGATTTTTACAGGGTAGATAATGTTACCTACCCTAAAAAAACCGGTTATAGCACCTTGGACACTACACCGATGTCTGAGTAGTGTACAAGGTGCTACTAACGTCTATAGACCTATTGTCACCGCTTGCTATCAGGAGGACCGTACGCTATTTAGTCGTATAAAATACGTAATGACACAAAATTATTATTTAAAAAAAATCCTGTACGAATAAAAAAAATGGCATTGTTAAATCACATGAATCATCAAAGTCATGAGAAACTGTTAAAATGGATTCAAATGCCCAATGAAAACTTTCAGTAGCCAACGTTAAGCGGCATTCATTCCATATTTTACATCGGCACAGAAGTATTATATTTTTAATTAAATTCTTTGAAGTTGCCAGAATTAAAATTACAACGCAACAAACTGACCTCTTTGTCGGTGGTTATCGTTGCCTGTGCAAATTGGATTTGCATAATGCATTTTGTACTTTTGTGTAATTGATGTCTAGGGATGCTCTGTTAAAAAGAAGTGATAATAAAAGCTTTTAAAAAGGTAACGAACCCGCTTTGAAAGAGCTCATTTGAGCGCTCTGGTCTCGATTACGAAAACAAAGAAACATTCCCCATGGTCGATTCCGGGATGGGTCAATCAAACTTTGTAATCTCGAGCTCCTTTGTGCTTTGGAAGGCAGCTTGTTACTGCAACCGCTTTAACCCACAAAGCTTCAATACGAGCTTGGATAAATAGATAGCGGCTAAATCATCATCATCATCAGCCTATATACGTCCCACTGCTGGGCACAGGCCTTCCTACATGGGAGAAATACATGAGGAGATTGGGCCATAACACCACCACGCTGGCCCAATGCGGGTTGGTGGGTTAAAGCGGTTGCAGTAACAACCGGGATCAACGGCTTAACGTGCCTTCCGAAGCACGGAGGAGCTCGAGATTATAAATTTGATTGACCCATCCCAGGACCAACCATGGCGAAAGTTGCTTTGTTTTCATAATCAAAACCAGACCACTACGCCACCGAGCTCCTCAAAAGCGGCTAAATATACCCAACAAATTAATGTTCAAATTTTTAGACTGAGTCGAATTAACACAAATAATAATTTTGACGTATTGATTTTCTGTAAAGTAACTTTCAACTTGTCAAAGTTATTCTCTGGATATATTTATGACGATTGGAGTAATGACGATTGGAAAATTCGATCAAAATAAAGCAGTACTCGATCAAAGTTGTTTTACTCTATATAAACATCGCCCACTTCCAGAACACTGCCGTCACAAGTATAATTAGGATAACCTTGATCATCCTATTACAGGATTGTAGGTACACGTTTAACTAGAGAGTTTTTTTAAATGCTGTCAAGAATTATCATAACTTTAATTGTTGGGCTGTTTTAATATTATATTCACTTTGTTATTCTATTCTTAAAAAGACGGGGCAAAGCACTAACACAGTTCCGAAACTATTTTCGTTACAACGGGACCAGCAAAACTTTTCCCCTTGTTTTCATGTCCTTGCGAAGCGGTGAATGTACGCAACATTAAAGATTTTCGTCTCTAGGCTTCGGGCTGTGAGAATTCATATCTGATTCATGTCGAGCCTGTTATTCTCTTACACTACCGAGGAGAAGATTGAACATGTTTTAAAATTCATACCTACGTGATCTTAGCAATTTCTTTTTATTTATCACTAGCTGTGTCAGCAACTTTTTTGGAAATAAGATTTGTATTTTTGCCTGTAGTAAGACAACATGGTAGCATTATCAAGATATTGGGTCTGCCTATAATAAGTATTCGCGAACAGAAAAATTAGTAAAAAATAGCCTTACTGCGCATCTGATGGTAAGTCGTGTCATAGACTATCTTTAAAGACACGAAGTTTAATAGCGACAACGCGAACACGAATCTTTGCGAACAAGTCTGGCCGTAGCAATAGCTAAATCAAATAACACAAAAGTTACACAAACAAAATAAAAATTTTAAATAGTGAAAGAAAAAAATTAATGTAATTAATGAGCAAAGCGAAATTCTATCGAATGAAATCATGTTGACTGTTATTGCTGTTTCATTTTATAGTAAATACTTAAATATTAACAGCGTCAAAATAAAATAAAATATATTTTATTTACACAATTTTTTGTTTAGGTATTTGCCACTCGTAATCGCTTTTAATTAACAAAACAAAAGCGTTCAATTTACTCGTATGAAACCAAACTTTTCCTTTCCAATCGTTTTACGATTTCCAAATTTATTTCGTTTTGTCGGACCGTTTCAAACCTCAACGTGTCCCGAAATGAGATTTATGCGATTCAAATCCACTTCAGTTAAAAGGTTGTGGTAAAGTCACTGATTTTATGAACGGCTTGGATTTCGTGTTTCCAATTCCCCGAGAACTATGGTGCACGTCAACTTACGAGGATTTAATACGTATCCGTAATTGGAATCTCTGCGCTCTTAGCCGTAGGTTGTTTGAGTTTCGGCCAAAGTTTGTGTTGGCTTTGCAAGTAGGTAGTAGGTAGGCAAAACTTTGACCTATCAGTACCTTACTCTTTATTTCACTTTACAATTACAATATAAAATTTTATAAAAAGAAGGTCGAATTAAAGCACCTCAAATATTAACGGCATTAAATGATTTGATTAGCAATCATGCTGGAATATAGTTGACAGTTATGGTTTTAGTGAATATTATATATAAGTTAATTTGTCAAGCCGCACAAGACTCTCGGGAGTCTCGTGACAATCAAAGAACCAATTGTGCCTGGAATCTGTGGCTTGACAGGTTCGTGAACCAATAAAAATTAGTCTACAGATTACACAAAATATATAAGGACATTCAAATAATCATAATTCCTCTTTTTTGCTCAAACATTTGCATAACGACATCATTTGCGTCAGTCGTAATGAAAAAATTCTGGTTCCATTCATCTACCACATCGCTTGGGTATTCATACAATAAATCATTCTTGTCTTAATTATAATAGACCAATAAATAATCATTACGAAGGTTTTAATAAAACTTTTAGGATCCACAATTCTCCATGAATATTTTGGCACATTCCATCAATCATCATCTTAGAAGACAGTTAATTTTCTTATAACTAATCTTTTTACTGTATTCATAGGTACCCTAATACCCTCCTATTTCAGTACAATATGTCCTCTTAAATTAAGGGAAATGAAAGGGAAACCATTTGAGAGTACTAATTGGTTGTAAATTTAAGTTTTATGTGAAGATTTTGTTTTTAATGGAAAGTCCTAAAATTTTAGAAAAAAAATAGTTTTTAGTCTGTATTTTTTTTAATACAGTACTAACGGCCCACCTATGGAAAGTGGCTTTAGACACCTGGAATAACAAGGAGAAATCTTTAGGTATTGCAAGTGCGTTGCGTTGTCATGCTGGCAACAAGCCTAAGATGAAAATGCCTTCCTTGCCCAGTAATTACACTGGGTATCTTTACTTTAAATCCTAAACATAGTAGGGTCGTCTTGGTAGATGACCCTACACGGGGGCTTATTCTGAGTAATTATCTCGCTTTGATGTGAACTTTCATAAGGCCGAGGTAAAAGACACATATAGCGGACGCCCGCGTAACATTCCCATCAAAATCTAATAACGTCTATTTGCGTTTTAAATTAGCATCCGTTTATCATTTTTATAAGCATAAAAAAGAAAAAGAGGAAAAATTAGTCTTTGTATTTTTCATCAAGCTAATTGTTCTCAATCATGTTTTTGTATAAATACTTAGTGCAATTACTTTTGTATAAACACTTCCCACCAGGTGAGCCATCTGCTTGTTTGTCATCTAGTTGTATAAAAAAAATCTAAGACACTCAATTTGGGCTTCTCAGCTAGTAGTCAAAGTCTGCTTAATTGAATTACATCTTGAGTCTAGTTTTAGCTTATGTAACTTTGTTTATGGGCTTAGTAAAAGCAGCTAATGGGCCTGCGGCAAACGTCTCTCAAAGAGCAAATACCAAGCCACGTAGAAGCCATCAAGTCCCAAAACAGCGATTAACTATTCGTATCAAAATTTGTTCATTATTAGTGACCGCGGACTGTTCCGCCCGCAGGTAGCCTTTCTCTGGATATAATCTGTCTTCATGCCAAATTTTATAGGAAATCGGAGTTAAAATGTAACAGACATTATGTAACAACAAACATTTGGAAAAAGTGACTTGACTAAGTACAAGTTTGTTGCTTCGCATCTTTTCGGTAGTTCAAGTTTTGGAACTGCTGGACGACCGCCTCACTACATTTGTATGAATATCGATATTGTGTATGACGTCACACTTCATTCAGGTGTGTCATTTTGAAACAGAAGCTGGTATAATTTGTAGAAGAAACCGCCTGTTTTTTTATTAATTATTCTGCCTGAATTATTCATATATGTACTATCGTGTTCGTGACTTTGATGACTATGGTGAATGACATAATCGCTTTCAAAATGACAATGTGATGTCATTCACAATATACTGATTATTACCTATGCCTATGCCAATGCAGTTAGGTAGTCGCCCCGATTCAGACACGACAGACCATACAGACTTTATGACAGCATTGTTAGTTAACACTATATTATTATTATTTTATACAAAGCACGGCAATTGACCCAACACCACCTGATGTGAAGCGGTAAGGAGAGTAACGCAAAGACAGCTACGTAGTGCAGATTAAAGACTGCTCTAGCCGCCTCCACCTTGCCGGCCCAAAAGGTGCTTTATAAGGTGGTTGATATTTTTGTCATTTTTTTTTTATACAACTAGATGACAAACAAGCTGACGGCCCACCTGGTGGTAAGCGGTTACCGCCGCCTATAGATATATATGACATATTGTCATAGACATACTTACATATTTTTTTTGCAATTCGACAAAGCTTCTTTGGGGCGTTGTTTGTTTTTTTTCTTCTTGAATAAAGATATTTTCATATCAGACAGAGTTACTTTCACATATAATATTATAAGTATGGATATTGAAAGTTCCAATTATGAAGGTGTAGTTCTGAACTATACCTACGACCGAAGTTGAGGTTTAGTGTTGACTAAACTCCCTTAGGCAGTTTGTTTAGTTTGTAACAAAGTAATTTTCTATTAATTTTCCAAACAACCGAACTATTTCTAAGTTAGGCCTGCTTGATTATAGAGCAAAGGTTGACTCGCCTTCGAATGAAACCAATGTGGCAGGTATTTACTGAAGATTGCAGCCATTATTTGAAATGTGAGAAAAGTTAGTAGAGCTCTGCCAGAAAGCGTCTTGTTTGTAGTCGAAGGTTGATCAATTAATGTGTGTAGAACTGAAATTTCAGAATGTTTGGTTTGTCTTTCTAGGTGAAAAAGCGAGTAAAACAGTAAAATAGAATAAAGATCGATTGTATTTCTGTGTTGTGTAGCGTGTAGCTAAACTAGCTACTATAATAAAAAAAAATGGTGTTCGTATAAGTAATATTTTTAATTTGTCAAGCCGCGAAGGCTTCCGGTGATCTTATGACAGTTAAAAAATCAATTGTGTCTGCAATTTGTGGCTTGAAAGGCCATAAACGACAAAATAAAACACAGTTACAAAGTTTAGCTTTGGAAACTATTGTGGGTCATTGTAGGCTTTTAATTTAACTTCACTTCTTATCGAAAGGTATACTTACCCATAATGATTTAAACATGTAAAACCTGAATTTGTAGGCAAAAGAATTGTAACCTGATCTAGGTAATTTTTTAAATAAACTATTTACCTGTTTGTTTTAAATTAATACTTACTTACTACAGCTCGCAGCTTTGCCCGCGTAGGTGTCAGTTATCTTTCCAAAAGCTACCCTATGTTCTTTCTCAGGATACAAACTATCTTCATGCCTTTCATCTAATCCCGGAGGCATAGGTTACATAATTATAATGTATGGTTACATTTGAAATGGCCGTTATAAACATATCAGTGTGTCTATGTCTATATTGACTGTTGACCTTAAACCCTGTATCCAATGTCAACGTTGTTGTGTTTGTAACCCAAGAAAGTTTGGGTTTGTTTATTTTTATTATTAACCTGTAGGTACACGAAACATGATGTTTGTTTTAGGGAGTCCTTTCTCTTCTTTGTTGTTTTATTCAGTAACTAGCTGTGCCCGCGACTTCGTTCGCGTGGATGTCAAAAAATAACAACGGTGGGGTAGGTAGGCTCAGGATTTAAATCATGTTTATAAAATACCTTTGCAATTAATGAATTGATCACCCCGCCCCCGCCCCCGCCTTGAAAATCATAAATGCGTGCATGATATTTTAAAACTATGATATCTCGTCATTCATTGCAATCAAATGATGTCAAGAACAATTTTGATCAAAATTAAATACTTGTGGTGAATAATGTGTTTATTTCTATAAGGAATAATATCATGTTTACAAAAACACCTTCGCAGATAGTAGGTGCATTATTTAAAGAACAAATTTGATTACCAAAAATGGTTCTAGAGAGTAAATTTCAAAGAATAGACATATGCTGTCGCGGACTTTTTTTTGGACTTTTTAAGGAGGACAATTCCTGAATACATGATATATACGTAGCTTTAATCATTTACGCAGCGCACGCAGCGATAGCTCTGAAAAGAAATATTTTTTCCCCGTTTTTGTAACACTTTTAATTAATGCTCAGCTCCTATTGGTGGTAGCGTGATGTTATAAAGCCTATATAATACCTCGATAAATGGACTATCCAACAAAAAAATAACATAATTACATGCCAGTTTTTCTAGTCTACGTGAATGGTCAAATCGGAAACTGCTTTTAGGGAATAGTTTAACATGTCTTTTGGCGATCTAAATGAAAACTAAACTTTTACTAGCCAGGAATGGGTGGATTTTGGATTAGTTTTTATTAAAATCGTCTCAAGATTTTTTTGAGTATTTGTCACTATCTATGTATTATGTAAAAATGAATTTCTGTTTCCCTTCGTTACGCTGTTATTACTTGGGAACGACTTTGCCGATTTAATTCATCTTTTTTTAAATTTTCTAATACACTAAATAAGAAGGTTCTTGAAATTGTTTACTTTCAGAAAACTAAAGGACTGTTTTGACTTCATGTGTTTGACGATTCGCGCGTTTGACGATTCACGCATTTGTTGAATGCGAATTAAGCAAACAGTTTGTTTTTTTAAACAAAATACAGGACAACGTCTGTCGGGTCAGCTAGTTCTGTATAATTTTGGATTTTATTATCTACGCACACTTGACTATCGTCTTTATTCTATTGACTCTGAATTATAACGATTTTACAATTTAACGAAGAACTCGGTAGTTGTTTGAGCGCTCTAGTTTTGATACGAAAATAAATCAACTTTCACCGTGGTCGATCCCGGGATGGGTGAATCAAAGTTGGCTATCTCGAGCTCTTCCGTGCTTTGGAAGCCACGTTATGCCGTTGGTTTCGGTTGTTCCTGCAACCGCTTTAGCCCACCACCCCGCATTGGGCCAGCGGTGGTGGCGAAAGCCTGTGCCCAGCAGCGCGACGTATATAGACTGGTGATGATGATGATGACATTTTTAATGACTTCAGATCATTTTTATGTTGGATCCTTAATAATATAACAAATATCTAAGGATTCGACCTGACCCTGACTGACGTCATCTTTGACTTAAGTCATAAAAAAATGGGTCAAATGTACAGCAGTAAAGGGATACGCATGCTAATCATTGAAATACTAGTAGGTACGGCTGATTTCGACAATTGTGTTTTGAGTTCTAGTAGCGGTTCTAATCAATACCCCGGTGATCAACTACGTGTCCAAACATTTAATAGTCAATTAGTTGCTCAAGTGTTTGGCTGAATATTGTAACGGCTATGTAAATGTTTGACTTTTAGGATGAGTTTGGTATTGATTATAATCACTTAAGGCTACCACGAACAACTCATTAATCTGGTCTACAAATGCCTGCAAATCTGCTGCGTGTCACTTATAGAAACTAGAAACATTTTTTTTGAGACAGTGCTTCACTTTCTGTTGTTCCTAGAAACAACTTAGCACCGAAGATGTTTTAATGATGAAATCGATGTAAAAAGCTAGCAAAATGTTAAATCGAGAAACAGAGCGTATCTAGGGTCAGTATCCGCATGAGTTCTCTTGATCCCGCTCTCTTACCCTAAAAGTGTAGTTGTTTTAAAAGCCCCCTGAAGTCTGTCAGTTAATAATATAGCTTCAAAGATTGCAATAAAATTGATACAATTATGAATGGTGTAACAACAACAGTAAAACCACTTGCGACAGTTGAGATTTGGTTTGATTTTGATGGCGAAGAACAAAATAACACCTAGCTCCAAGATGGCTGCTCGACTGCTACTAATTCCTTCAATCAACCGACTGGACCCCCTCACTCCAGCAGTGATCGGGGTACAGCGATCTCTTACCCGATGCGTTCCGTTATCCCGAATGACTCTATCTAAATTGGGTTAGATAATAGGCGCGAGTCTTAGATTATTATTATTATTATCGCCATGCCTTCAATATATTTTCTAACTTGCCGACCCTTACCAGCCCGCCAGCGTTTGAAAACATAAGCGTTCGAAGACACAATTGAAAATCTATGGTATCTGCACGCGTAGTACAAGGAACAAGAGAAGCTCGAGAAACGGTTTTGTCTACACCGTAATGTCATTTTTCTCGGGTTCAGGCCCACAAAACTCGTGGTCCTTGTGCTACGCGTGCTGTTGTAATTGGGTATTTCACATATAATCGCCATGTAGAAATGGCAAGCTTGGGTAAAGCGGCATCTATTGCGTACTAATGGAACTAATGTTCTTACAACACCAAACAATAGGTAATATTATTCTTTCTTTACTGTTTGTTCATGTTGATCTTTTGCCAAAATCTATAGAGATTAAAGTAGAAACTGAAGTATCGTAAAGCAGTTTTATAGTTATTATAGTCTGTGTTCGGACAGTTCGTGCGCTTCGAAGGTAAGAAATTGAACTTTGAATATTTTTTATTGATATTTTATGGAGACTATCGACGATAACTCTTATTACTTATGCAATAAGGGTTATGCGCGGCCATTCAAAGTCATTACTTACTTCAACTTATGAGTGTCTGTAATCATAAAATACAATGAAATAGGTATAGAAAAAATGGTGGCGGTTCTGTTTGGTTTTCGTAATGATTTGTCAAGAAGAAGCGGTGCAGTGCAAAGTGGGGTGAATCAAAACGAGGGAATTTATATCATTAGAAAAGAATAATAATCAATGCTCAGTACTGTCGCGACCCGGCTTTCGCCGCAATCAAACTCCGGGGAATCTTTTAATCGCTATATTTCTTGGGCAACTAGTACAATCAATGTTGTATAAAACTGTATATTCACACTAGTAACCTGCCATGGCGCGTGGCTCCTCGGCCCGAATCTATCTGTCTCTCCCCCACAAAGTCTAGACGATTCTGACAAATCGAATATATTTTAAATATTAATTTCTTTTTCACATAGGCACAGAATGTGCCAATACCTATCAAGGAGGCCGGTTACTACAGTACCTATTGAACACGATTCTATCTCTCAGCCAGCTGAAAGAGACTATCAACTATCCTTTTCTGCTTTCGTCGTTTTTGATCTGAGGATGGGTTGATCAAAATTTCTAATCTCGAGCTCCTCCGTGCTTCGGAAGGCACGTTATGCCGTTAAGAACAAGAAAGTCACTCAAATTTTGTATGATTATTAATATTTTCGTCATTTAACCCATGTTTTTATCTCTCCTTTCATTTAATAAAGTGAGTCTGTTTTTGTAATGTGAAATAAGATATAATAATTATTTTTCTATTGTTCTTATATAAATTATTTACTTTGATTTTTAAATCCTATGACAAATCGAAATTTTTTTTTTATAGAACTAGATGGCAAGCAAGCTGATGGTACCTACACTTGGTGATAAGAGGATTCTGTGAACCTGCAGTAATACGAAATAAAATCATACGCTGTTACAATGTCTGGTCATCCTGCCTTCCATGCCCAATAATTACACTGGCTACCGTTCCCTTCAATCCGAAACACAGCGAACTACTTTACGGCTGAAATTGGAAAGCGGTGGTATACCTACCCGCCCTACTTATGAGGACCTACCATCTAGTAGTAATGCTTGGTCAATTTGAAATTATAACTAGTCGTCTAAAACTAGCCTAGACAGCAAGCTTACTGTCAATGGATAGTCGTAAAATTCAGTATTATTCCCGAAATAAATCCAAAAATATCTATATACCTACTACGTTAACCGAAGTAGCTTTCAAATTAATTGTTATTTCTATTATTTTTCTTTGCCAAGTGATTTGTTATCACAGTTCTTTATGGACCCTTGTGAGAGCTAAGTATTTTATGAGCAGTTATCGCCTGTCGATGGGGTAGTAAAGTGTTTGATAGCAATTTTATTACTATTTCACTGTTTCAAAAAAACAACTTAGTAAGTAATTGTCGGTTGTATTCCTAGTCCTATACAAATCACATAAGATATGAATGTTAATTTTTTGAGGAAAAATTGTTCATAGGTGCTGCATGTTTTTGCAAGCTTTTATTTGCTTTTTAACTTGCAATTTTTGTATGTATGTTCGGGTCAAATTTTAAAACATTTATCCTTAACCGATTGAACTAAATTGATGGAATTGATTCAATTTAAAGTTTTTTTTTCTTCATTTAAATAAAAGCTTGTTCTTGCCAGTGTATGCTACCTTAGGTATTTCAGTATAACACGGATGTCTGTCTTCGGAGTCATCCATTTAATTCTCCATCTCAACATCACGCAAAAATACATTATTATCTTTGTCGAAAACCAAAACTTAGAATTGTTCACCAGCAAATATATTCCCTCCTTTCCCTAAATAGGTTCCTTCAAAAGAGTCCTGAAAAGGTACCTTATTTGCTGGAAAGGTGGAGATTGTATTTCTTTCCTGCACTAGCTGCTGACTACGCATATTGCACTCTTCTTACGCTTCTCATCAGGTGGTGAAGAGCTGTGTTTTGTCCTTAAATCTAGCAGCTCGAGTTAATTTTGCAGTTGTATTTTACGTATTTTAAAGATGATTTAGTTTAAAGTTGCATTCAGTGCTTACAAAGCTTCCACACACAGTTGGTTTTTGATTGTCATAAAACCGCGGGGATCTTATGCGGTTTAACAAATTAATGTTTAAAATTAGCTGGCCATTACACAACTTATTTTCCTAACCAGTGAATTGTTCATTTGATATTTCGATTCAATGGAAATGTAACCACATTTCGTTCATCTATACTTTCAATGTTGCTACGATTGAAAGGAATTCACAATTAGATATTGCCTTTAATTAATTACTGAAGCTTAAAGCCAACAAACAAAAGAATGCTGAGGCACTGTTAACCGATCTTCTTAAATTTAGATATACTTAGGTTAAGCTTTTTTTTATCAAAGAAGAATCTCTTTTAATACTAGTCAGGCTTCATAAATACAATCTTAGATGCTAAATAAACATAAATATAAGTACAAGCACAGCTTATTTCTAAAGATATGTTGTTTATAAATGGCTAATAGGAACTCCTATAAGGAAAGGAGGAAAGATATCGTTCTTTGACTCGTTGTTTGTGTGGTTTTAGTGTGAATAATGATTGTGGACAGTAGAAAAATAAATATAAACAGATTTAGGACACAGTAACAAGAAAAACTAATACAGATTGTAACCAAAATATGAAGAATTTTCCATTTCTATGTTTTTATGGCTAAATGTATTAAAAGCGAGTTGTACGATACGAACGAAAATTCTTTCTCTTAAAAATTTCGCCCTAGATTCCTCACAGTATTATGTGACCTACTCTCTGTTGTCTCACATGAAATTATAATTAATTCTCGCAGAGTTGTAACTACATTATGAACACTTGCGTTGTGGAGACCCAAAAGTTTTAAGCCCTGCCTAATGGCCGGGAAAGAATACGTAGCTATACGTCTCTTTTTTGTATTCCTTTAATGGGGTCTTTATTGGAAAAATATTTACCTACAATGTGGGATTATATAATTTTGGATACTGATTGCATTAAGTACAGACGACAGCACATTAAGTGTAATAGTTGCACTACGAAAACCACCTTTATTACGAACGCAGTAAGGGCGGTCTCAAGGTCAAACTGTTACGCTTGATGTGCTGTCGACTGTACATTGAGTTTATCACATTGTTTTTGTAAAAGTTCACTAGAAGAATCGTGTATTCCGTAGACTCCATAAGTCGTGTCTTACTTATACATTTGGTAAAATAATTCATATAATTATGAGGACAGTGATATATGTATAGTGTGTTTAAAAAATCAGAGTTAAGGGGGTGGTTGTGTTCACTGTTAAAAGTTACGTCTGAAATTTCGACACATTACTGACCACTTTTATTTTTCAATTAATTTAAAAAAAAATCATTGTTTTGCTCCTGATAACCCTAATACTATTGCATATATCCTCCGATCCCTATAATATGGTTGAGCGGAGCGATGGCTGGCACATGCGTCATACTTGTGAACAGGTGCCACTAGTGGAAATGGTCATCTCTAAGCTTCCTTGATTTTGTAATAATTTACCTACATATTCATCAAGAGTATCATTTTTGAGGGATTTTTGAGGTATATGGCATTATAGGATATTATATATAAAACAATACAATTATTATTGTAATGACGTGGTCAGACAAGTGTTTAAAATAAATGAAAGATGTTTAGCTTTATTAGGTCTTTGTATATTAATTTTTGACCTTTGTGTATTGTAATACCTATATTGTGATGGTGCATTGTCGGACAGCCTTTAAATACAGTAAATATTCTTGTCATTAGGTACTTATTGGTACGTTAATATACTTTTTTTTATACTCTGTGCGACACTGCGCTGCTAAATACTATTACTGTGTAATTAAACATTGTAATTTAATGATTGAAAAGAGTGACTACACGAGTTTGTTGCCGGAATCTTCTCGGTAGTTCAATTTGGAACCGGTGTAAATTCAGACAGACTGACAGACAGACTGACTGACGGACAGACAGACAGACTGACTGACGGACAGACGGACCGACAGACAGACCGATAGACCGATAGACAGACTGACATAACATTCTTAGCTTACGTAGGTCCAGATAAGACAAAGAGACAAACATTATGAAATTGTTAGTTAGTTAATATTATTTTTATGTGATAGACATAAGGGTTTTTTTGTTGACGATTCGAAAGTGCTTCTTGGGGGGCCTAATTGAATAAAGATATTTTCATTTTCATTTTCATTTTTTTCATTTTCATATATTAAATACCTACTACAAGCAGTTCTTTGTAGTAGGTATTTAAGACTTTCAGCTAGGTACGTACGATACCGTGTGGTACAGAATTCTGAAGTAAAATTAGGAATTCTAGAGTCGCGGGAGGTCGATATCGTTGTATGTGTGGGGGTTGTGGGTGTGTCTGTTTGTGTGGTATAACTGTAGTGTGTCGTATGATACGCAATAGTATACATTTTTAGGGCAATCACTAGAAAGACAATTATTTAAAAAATTTATTGGGAAATAAAAGTAGTCAGAAATGTGTCAAATTTTCAGATATAACTATTGAAAGTTAACCTTTTTTAACTTTTGTAAAAAATGCATTTGTTTATGAGTGTAGTGTATGATAATTATTTAATAAGCTAGGTAACTGGAAACCTTAAGATATTACGAGGAAATATTTTATGAATATGAAAAATTGATCACAGTGACATTTTCCACTCGGTCATATTGTTGTGTTTTTGAAGTTGTTATTGTAACAACTTCAAAAGTCGTATCAATTTTGATTCAGGTAATAGTTTCCTGATGTGGACACAAAACCCTGTGAAGCTTTTTTAAAAAACACTTATTTCTTCGTAAGACTGTATTCAATAAAAAAGTTATTACCTACCTTTTTTAATAAACTCGCTATTGGATCTTTTTATTATTGCAATTTTACTAATGTGGAATTTATTGAGCTTTAGGATATAAAAGTACTTATGTATTCCATATTTACGTAATACATAATAACATGTTTAGAGATCATGTATGGAAGACTTTATTTACCAAAAAATTTACTTGTATGTTCATAGCTTAATAAAGGCGTTTAAGTCCTTACTATTTTTTTTTAATAGTGTTAGTTAAATAAAAATGAGCTTTTCCATTTATTGTGTGCATTTCAGATTGTATAAAATTAATATGTTAATCATTGTTCGAGGAGCTCGGTGGCGTAGTGGGTTGAGCGCTCTGGTTTCGATAACGAAAACAAAGCACCTTTCGCCATGGTCGGTCCCGGGATGGGTCAATCAAATTTATAATCTCGAGCTCCTCCGTGCTTCGGGTTAAGCCGTTGGTCCCGGTTGTCACTGCAACCGCTTTAACCCATCAACCCGCATTGGGCCAGCGTGGTGGTGTTATGGCCCAAGCTCCTCATGTGTTTCTCCCATGCAGGAAGGCCTGTGCCCAGCAGTGGGACGTATATAGGCTGATGATGATGATGATGATGAATCATTGTTCATAATAAATGCATTATATAAAGTATAGTTTACTTTCCTAATCGTTATTGAAGACTCCCATCACAAGTCTTTTACCCTAACTTGTAGCTCTATGAAAAATATAAAAATTTGAAAGTTTTGTACTTACAGCCATGTATTTTTCTTCGTGAAGTAAGGTCATCTGAAACTAAACATATATTTATTGAGCAAATGAACTTTTGTAAGTGTTTAGGTAAAATATATGGGTATAATTCTAGAATTATGTAAATATTGAAATAAAAATAAATGTAATTTATCCTCATCTTTTGAATAATATCAAAATTATAGGTATGTATGTGCCTTCTATGCAATTAAATACTTTGATATTTGGTGACAATCTTTGTATTAGATGTTAGCTAGTAGGTATAAAACTTTACCACTAATAATTAATTGAGTTGGCATTGTGGACTCTTTTTTATTTAGTAGCCAGCAAGCATAAACCCCGCCTGGCGGTAAGCGGTTACCGTAGCCTATAATGCTTATAGCTTTAAAGGTTGCATACACTTAGAAAATGAAGAGGAAGAATATAATGCGTTACGGCTTAATGCTTTTTTATACAAAACACGAAAAATGACTCAACACCACCTGATGTGAAGCGGAAATATAAACTCTCCAGTCTCCATATGCTAAGACAGCTAGTGCAACTTAAAGGACACTGTTCGAGCCGCCTCTGCTTTGCCGGCCAAAATGTGCCTTTTACGCCTGTTTAGAAGGATCCCATGTTATAGGAATGCTTGTTGGCCAGGAAATAAAAATTGCTCCCCTAATCACCTCCACACTGCCAACTCTCTGTTACCTACATATAAAAGAATAATAGGCACTCAAATATTTAATGACACATGTTACGAATTGTGAAATTGAAAGTGAAATGTTTGGTTTTTTCTTAAGAAGTCTTTGTTATGTTTTTAGTTTCTGTTGCTTGTATTTTGTATCAGTTTTGTTTTTATATTATTTCACCAATAAACCCATTTTCCCGCTACCAGCCCTTTTACATCCTTTTTTTTTTTTGGAGTGGAATCCGCTTACGGACGATACCCTAAACCGTTGGTTAGGTGGACCAGCGGACCGTCGGCTAGACGTGGGCCTGTGCAGGGGTCGCCCAGCGCCTGATCATAGTGGCTTTGGGAATACCTGCTAAACCACTCCGGTTTCCCCATGCCCATAATGGAGACGACCCGGGGTTTGCCGAAGCATTTCACCGAGCCACCTCCGGGCAGCCCGACCCTAGAAACGACCAGAGCCAGTCCTAGGGCGGGGCACCAGGCCTCACCCCGGGCCGGTCGCGGCCATAGCCACGCCCGGTCCCGGTGTGAGGCCCACTCAGCCACCCCAAAGCCGGCCTAAGCCGACCCTAGAGTGGCGACAGCGCCAAAGGGGGGTTGCCCGGGGGAAACCCAGGGCAACCCAAACGTGACGGGCCTGTGCAATGCATGTGCGAGGAGCCTACCCTCGCACACGCAGGCCACGTCCTAGGTTGGGACAACGCGAGCGGTCAAAGCCACCCGCCTTCTCCCAACCAACCGTCTGCGCCGGAGGGGAGCGGCCTGAGGATCATCCGCCCGCTACCTCTCCGCTGCCTCCTTCTGCGAGAGGACAGCCTCGCAGAAGGAGGCGGCAGCCTCCCATATCCTGTCGCTACCAACCATGGCTTGGACCATGGTCGGCAGCGAGAGGTATCCGCCTCCGAGCGCCGCTCTCAGCTCACGGCGCTCGCGTCGCCAGGCCGGGCACTCGAGCAGCCCTTTTTACATCCTGCCCACCATTAAGTCAGTAATAGTCACACTTGTACAGGCTCAAGGTTGTTAAACAACGATCCTACGACACGTGGTGATACAATCCTGCCCAAGTGTTCGATAATACTTCACGCAGGATATTGTGATCCGTATTTCATAAACAGGATGCTGATACGTACTTGAAATAAATTTCTCCAAATTGTACAGACCACATTATCATACAAACAACAGGCTAAGAATTATCACCATACGGATAATTAAATTTCTGCTGCTCCGTTAGAATGCTTAAGCGTAATTAAACTGAGAATATATATCGTCATACAAAATTTGCGGTCATAAAACCTCTCCTTTGTTAGAGACTGACCGTAAACAGAAAATATGGTAACCTTCATTTTCTACCCTCAAATCTCCATAAAAAAATATTTTATCTTTACTTACCAGTGGTAGGTAAATCTCATATGAAAAATATTGAAACTTTGTTACGTTTGCCGAACCTGGAATATGGTGAAGAGAATAATTTAAGTAATTACTGCAGTACCTGTTTTTTTAACTGACTTCAAAAACGAGGAGGTTCTCAATTCGGTCGGAATATTTTTTTTTTCTCTGTATGTACACCTATTACGCCGAGATTTCTGATCCTTTTTTGTGTAAATAAAATAATAATTTATACATTACAAACGAAAAATAACAACCGTTTGCATAGCAAAGAACGCATAGAGCCGCGTTCTCAACATATTCTGGTTACTTAGTAAAGTCCTGAAAAGCAAAGCAAAAGCAAATTTATTAGCTCTTCTGTTATACTCAAGTGTATATTCATATTTTTTTTTCACGGTTGTTGGCCTTATGTCTCTTACTATTTTTACATATAAGAAGCCTTTGATCGAAGTAAAATAAAGTTTTCTCTAGACGGAGAACCTTTGATATTTTTCTTTTAGTACTAGGTACGCATGTGGCAATTCTTTTAATAAATATTTGAGCAAATTCAAATTGGTATCTTTAAGAGAACAATTTAAAAATGTTTTGCATTTTAATATAAATATTGTTTACTTAACAACACCTTTATCTACTTAACAATTATATGTAACATATCAACAACAATTATAATAAATGCATAAAAACACACTTCAGTAATGTTGAAATAGGTATGTATTAAAAAGCCGTTGCAATTAACACCTTTTTATCTCATAACCTGTAATGATAGTTATAAGTAGTGTTGTTGTTAAGTGAACAAAAATACTATAAGTAGTCAATTACGGATAAAAAAATATAAATTCACAAGTCATTTTAATTTTAATTACATGTTAGGTGTAGTTACGTGTAACACATAAGCATAAGCATACGTGCTGAGTTTTTGGTAATTAATAACAAGAATAAAGCTTTGTCAATTAATTGATAAACAATTAATAAAACGAATAATCGATCATCTGTATCAGTCATTCATTACATACTCAATCGACTTAACAATATAGATTCGGATACTTATATCTGATCACTCATTGACTTATGATATGATATGACTAGTTACATCGCTGGATTAGTTTTCCGTAATAGATGAAATAAAGAATGAATGTTATTGACTTTTCTTTAATAACTCATGACGTAACTCTGTGTTTCGATACATTTGACGTTATGTATGCTTTGTAGAATTTCACAAATCATTTATATTTTATAAGAGTATCTTTTATTAGCACCTCTCGTAATAATTTATCAAGAATAGAAGCTATTATCTTCGCTCTGTAAGGAATCGAAATTCTAAGTATAAACCTTATTGACAAGTTATTCGTGACCCTCTTTGGCCATGATACCTTTTATGGGATTTGATAAAACATCTTCTGTTCATTTACCGCCCTCAAGAAGGCCTTGTCGCCGTTCTTAACTTCCTACAGTCTTTCAGGCTGTCAATTTAGCGGACACTTATGCCAGTGTCTTCTTGTAAGCTGATAAGGACTTTACGCGAGTCTTTAATTTTCATCGTAGAATCTGTAATTGGTGTTTGTAGTTTTGATATCAATTATTTGGAGATCATTAGTCACTTCTGACCCAATTATTACTATTTATTTTGTAAAAAGACAAATAGTCAGCGAGCATTTTGACTCAGTGTATGACGTGGTCACCACTAAGTGGTGCATATTATGGTGCATTAAATATTTTAATTAAAAATGGAAATGTAATTAAATTAAATTTTATTATTTGTTCTTTTTTTATGTCATGTTTTAAAGCTTTGTAAATATTAGGTTAGTGTTATTATTCCCTATTATAACCATATTTCAGACACAACTGATTTTTCAATTGTTATAGTTCTCCAAAGGTATAACGCCGCTTGACAGATTAATTGCCATTTTATGAAGTTGCAAAAAATATTTAGCTTGTATGCTTTTGCCCTATTGATTCTCTATGCGGAATCGATGTGTAGCTTCGAAATCGGGTTATGTTACGATGAAGTCAGCATTGGAAGGCTCTCAATTTTTTTTTTAAAATTTAAAATTTATTTATTTATTCTTTATTGCACAACAAAAAGTACAAAAGGCGGACTTAATGCTATACAGCATTCTCTCCCAGTCGACCAGTAAGGGGGTTAAGATATACAATATCGGTGCAATAATAATTTTTGATTAAGAAATCAAAAATAATAAGAATTCTTCACTAAAAAAATATAATCCCAGGTCTGGCAACTAGTCAGTTACGTTTATAAATTTATTACCACAGGTTGAAACATAGCGGTAATTAGCGCTTTCAAGGTTAACAAAGTGGATCATTCTCTAAGTCCATGCAAAGGCTTTGGGCGTCACAAACGCAAAACATTATTCATGCGTAAACATAATATCAGGAGTGGTCCAACTTATTTAGTATTTTAAGGAAGCTAATACTCAAAACTTTGATAGGAGGTAAAGATAAAACAAAACATTTTAATTTGATACAAGAGGAAAGTCAAATAAATTATATTTATTAAAGACTTAAAACATTATCTCATGAAAATATGATTATTCAGTCCTTAAAAACCGGAGGTGATTACAAAAGTTGAGACAAGCTAAATTAATACAGCTTCCGTGTTTAAATTTTTCGTAAACCCGAAGTTCTTGTATCTCGAAGTTTGTACTCCATAATATTTCCAAAAAGATTTATTATTCTGAATCTATTAAGTATTAAGCAATCCACATTGGGTTTCGTGAGGTCAGGGCTGAACTTAGAGTAATTTTCCGGACTTATCGTTGTAATTCATCGCATTTCATTTTACTGAAAGAAAAGATAACCCGATTTGATAAAAACATTAAATTTAGTTTTGAATACTTTTAAAACTTTAAGCTCAATCGCTGCGTGTTATCTTTGGAAAAGCCTTTTGAGAAAACAAATTACTAATGAAATTCTACGAAAATCCTCAGGCGCTAAGAGTTCTAACAATTCATAATAACCCAACTGTATCTAGCATTATATTTAAATTAGATAAGTTTAAATTACTTGAGGTTTTTTTCGGAACAGTTTTTTTAACTTAATTAATTTATTTTGTGGTAAGAAATGTAAAAGAGAGAAATAGCGTCTTCGGGTTTTATACTAACAATGCAACATCTACTTTATCGCGAGTGAAATTTGGTAAAGTGGTTTTATTGAAAATAATCTTTCATATTTAGATCCTTAGTTTCGGATCCATATTTAATTTTGTTCGTTGCGTGTATTTAAAACGAAATAAGCAGTTTACGTTTTAAAAGTTAAATATCAATTATATTAAAATTCAATTGTTATTTCATAATGGTGTTTGAGTAGCTTGAGTAGGACTTTGACTAGTTTCAACATTAATGTCTCTTGATCGTGTCACATCACTATTGCCAGCCTATATACGTCCCACAGCTGGGTACAGGCCTTCCTACATGGAAGAAACATAAGGAGTTTGGGTCATACCACCATCATACCCTGGCCCAATACGAGCTGCCCAATGCGTCACATCATCATCACCAGCCTATATATTATACATTCTACTGCTGGGCACAGGCTTTCCTACATGGGAGAAAAACTTGATGAGTTTGGGCCATAACACCACCACGCTGACCCAATGTGGGTTGGTAATGACACATGAAATAATTAAATCTGTAGTAACCATATTTTTTGTATTAGGACTTAATTTTTAAGTGACATGTTACGTTTGACTGATGTTTTACTTGCGAATTCAAATAAGAAGATCTTTCCACACCAATAATTCGTTTATGTAGAACGGTTGTTACATTTTTGTTCTTTTTGGCGACGGCATCGTGTTTCTATCGAAAATGAATAACGTGCGGCTAAAATAATACATTGTATATGTATCCTTTGAAATAATGTTTGACGAAAAACGTTATTGATCAATGTTCTTCGTTCACCTTTAGGCTAAGGCCAAAGAAATGATCAAGTTACATAACATCACAGCTGAAAAACACTTTTTTTAACAGGCTTTAAACACAGAGTAGGTTTTCATTTCGGCTGTATTGTTACCATAGACATACGTCAATTTCCTACTAACCGATTTGGAAAAATATGTAATTCTTTTTTAATTAGAAGAGTTAAATTTCAGATCGGTCCCATAGACATTTTATTAAATCGATTCAGTGGTTTGGTTTTTAAATCAAAATAACTAGAATAATTAAGTCATCAATGTAAGCAAAATTGTGAATTATGGCTCTCCTGTGACTTTTCAGTGGTGCTTATGATAATTTTATGTACGTTGGAATAAATATACTTCTGCTGGCGGTCACCTATCCAACTTTGTGCTTGGGTTAAATTTAATGGAAGTGATATAATTCTGTGGTTAATTATTCTTTCTTAAATGGTATAAGAATTATTATAAAAGCTAATATAATAAATTTCCCCTTTAAAAAAAATATGAAAAAATAAAAAAATAACTAAGAGATGTTCCAAAAATGTATGGAGACCCGGCCAGGTCTTTGTACACTCTAATAAAAATAGGTAAAAATATGCAGAACAGTGTTCAATTGCCCATTTTATTTTTAACCGACTTCAAAAAAAGAAGGAGGTTATCAATTCGTCTGTATGTTTTTTTTATGTTTGTTACCTCAGAACTTTTGACTGGGTGAACCGATATTGATGATTCTTTTTTTGTTCAATGCAAAATAGTTTCCATTTGGTCCCATAAAATTTTTTGAAAATCCATTGCGTAGTTTGGTTTTCAAATCAAAATAAGTGGAATAATTAAGTCGTCTACATATGCGAAATTGCGGATTTTTGTTTTCCTATGATTTTTTAGTGAAATGATATGATAGTAGAAATCAATATAAGCTCACGGTCACCCATCAGCTTTAACCTTCAAAAGTAATCACTAAAAATTGTAAAAAAAAATCATCCGGGGATGAGTACCTACTAAAATTTAATTATTTTATCCTTTTCAGTTTTTTGGAGTCGGTTTTAATTTTTGTTTAAATATTTTTTTTATTAGCTTTGTTGCGTGGTACAAACCAAAAAAAAATCATAGAATAAACTGCAACGCAGCCAAATATTCATCATGGCGCGTATCACTTTGGTGACGTTAGGTTGACTTCTATGTCGCCCGCCATATTGCCATAGTGAATAACGGTAAAATAAATGAAAAATTTTAACTGTTGTACAAACAAACTATGCGTGAAAACGATTTTTTTTTGAGATTATCCTGATTTTTTACAATATTGTTCATATGATATGGCCGGAAATGAAACATCTCTTTTCAGTAGGTTTACCTATCGGATAAAAATGTATGTTTCGGAGTTGGTGCTAAGTGTTTAAGAAACAATAGAAAGCTAAGCACCGACTGCAAAAAGTACCAACTTATTTATCCAATAAGTATATACGTACTAAACTTAATTATTTTACCTTTTTAGTGTTTAGAAGTCGCTTTTAATTTATGTTTTAATTCTTTTTACCGTTGAAGCCAACGTTAAATTTAGACCGCGTTTTCACTACAGAACTTTCACGTTTTTTTAATACGACAATTATGGTAAACAAGCGTACGGCCCGCCTAATAGTATGCGGTTACGGTACGGTAAGACGCATCTAGGTAACAACTCACACGTTGCATACCCTGTAAAAATCAAGAGAAAGGCTTGGTTGATAGCACAGGAGACAAGTCCCCCTGTTTGTAGTAGGAGCACACTACCAAGAAATGTTATAGAGGGTGTAAGGGGGGCGCTTTTGAAATGAAAGCAGACGGTAGTTTTAACTTGAATTTAATTGAATTAATTGAAGCAACACCACCTGATGTGAAGCGGTAACGAGAGACCATATGCGACGACAGCAAGTGCAGATTAGACACTGCTCTAGCCGCCTACACCTTGTCGGCCCAAAAAGTGATTTTTCATGCCTCTCTTGAAGGACACCATGTTATAGGAAGGAGGGCACTTGTGCTGGCAAAGAATTAGAAGTTCCGTAAGGACGATAAAGAAACGAGGCACTAAATTTCTTTGTGCGTGATGTTGAGGTGGAGACAGTGAATCAATGACTCCGAAGACCGGTACGCGTGGTCCTGAGCACTGGTCAGGGTGACCATAAACGATTTATTGAAAAACACGAAAAGTTTGTATAGAACAGTTGTTTTTTTGCGATTTCAAATTTGTTTTTAAGAAGTCGTCAATCTCCCTTCGGTTTCGAGAGCGTCTCATACATCCTGTATATCTGCGAACTTCTCTAAGGTGGTGGTCTATTATTTATTGTTATTATTTAACAAATTATGTACACACAAAAAAGCAAAAATGAAAACACAGCAAGGATAACCGAGTACAAAGGAACTGCTTATTCCTAAAAGAAATCTCTTCCAGCTGTCCTACGACGAGAAGAAAAATCAAATAATGATAGAGATAGTGTGTACTAAAATATAATTAATAATAAATAAATATTATGTTTATTAACATAAGCTAGCATAAGTATATACCAATTTAAACTTAAATCACAAAGTAATAATAATTATAATAAAAGTTCAAAGAAGATATACAGGGTGGTGCTGTCAATACGACAATAAATTAAAATATGGGCTATATTAGTTCATAGCGGTTTCCCGCTTTCAAAAACATCTTATTCATTTGATAATTTCAGGGCATTTCTATGAAATAAAATGACAATGCCAATGCCAATGTTATGTTATTTCATACAGATGTCATGAAATTATTAAAAGAATAAGATGTTTTTAAAAGTGGTAAACCATTTCTATGGACTATAATAGCCCATGTTTTAATTAATTGTTGTATTGACAGTACCACCCTGTATAAAGAGAGGAGGAGGTTTTATGTTTATTTTTATTATTTTACCTTATTAAAGTTTTGAGGAGATTGCCTTGTTATGCTGATTGGTAACGAAGACATGAACCACAAAACGGGGGTGATATTCTTTCAGTGTTCTTTTTTTCTGTATTTTTCATTTTAATATTATAAATATTACTAGGTGCAACCGGCGTGCTTTGCATTTTTCATATAGAGAAAACTGTTGGGATGTACACAAGACATCACGTTAAGTGTAACAGTTGCACCACGAAAGCCGCAGTAAGGGCGGTCTCAACGTCAAAATGTTACGCTTGATGTGCTGTCGATTGTACAATAAAAACAGTAGCGTGCATCCTTAGAACACCCTACCAAAGTTTCATTACAATTTCAGCAATGGTTTTAGAACTCAAGGGACAAGCATACAAACATAGATTTTTATTTATATACTTAGATTATATGTAAATAAAGTTAGCGGAGCTCGGTGACGTATTACTTTGAGCGATCTGGTTTCGATACGAAAAACAAAGCAATTTTCGCCAGGGTCGATCCTGGGATGGGTCAATCAAAGTTTGTTATCTCGAGCTCCTCCGTGCTCCGGAAGGCACGTTAAGCCGTTGGTCCCAGTTGTTCCTGCAACGGCTTTAACGCACCAACCCGCATTGGGCCAGCGTGGTGGTGTTATGGCCCAAAGCAGTGGGACGTATAAAGGATGGTGATGATGACAGGTAAATAAGATAATCGATATTGTGTACAGTAACGAGCACTACTATGCACAAACAATAAGGATGCTGCCATACTCAGAATTGAGTCCAGTAAAATCAATCAAATCAAATTTACGAAACAATATTGAAGCGAAAAAGAAGAACTGCCAAATTTCTAGAGCCATACTAATAACCATTGTATAAACTTTGTATAGGTACACAGTGGTTCAAACGACGTTACACGGTATTGTATCTCTTTTATTTGCTCGAATTCAAAACGTCGTTGTATAAGTATAATAAGGCAACGGATATCAGCGAGGCTACTAGCGATTGGATATTGTTCATATTGAACATACCTACCTACCGTGCCTATTTGTAAAAGAAATCGATAAAGTAATAAAATACCTTCTAGGGTGAGTTAGCACCAAGTTTTAGGTGCGAAACTTTGCTTCAGTCTGAATAAAGTTGTATTGAGAACAAAATTACTAACCTTACAAAAGGTCAAAAGTTTCGTTCTATAATAAAACGTGGTATGCTTTAGAGTAGTTTAGATTCGTGCTTCAGTAATTTCTTATCGCCATAAGATAGATAAAATTAAAATAATAATAAGAGATTCGATAGATAATATTTGATCTTTAATTGAACTAAAAAATATGAATAGTGCTACGAGTAACAAATACAATTATTAAAAGATTCACCAGTCAAGCAACACATTCCAGACACATTCTTCCCTCTTATTATAAAACGCGGAATAAAGTTAGTCCTGGTCAAAAACTTATGCTGTCACTTTTATTTGTTGAAAGAACAGCGACAGCGTCAGTTTTAAATCAGGACTAACTTTAGTCCACGTTTTGTAATAAGGGGGATTGGGTTTTTAATTGTCGCTCTCAGGAGCCAAGCGCGGATTACTTAATTACATACTGTAAATGAGCGAAGAAAACTGTCACTTTTTAAGGTAAATCGATACTCCTTAGACCTTTACCCTAAATGCATTGTTTTCAAAAATTCTGTTTTATAACGTCATACTGCCCTACGAAAGCAATATCTCTTTTGCAGCTACTATAGTATGGACGAAGAGAATTTTAAACGCAATTAACGAAAGCAATATTGCTTTGGGAAGCGGTACTAAATGATAATTTGGCGTCGTAAACCATAGCAATTTTGCAAACAATTTGCATAAGTAGGGCCGCTGGCCATAATACAATGAAAAAAATATTTAGGCAAACTACTTCGGTTACATTATTTATAACCAAAATATAGCGAGATGCAATTACAGTTTATTCGATTTAACAAAACAGTGCATCTTTATGCAACTTTTTTTTTGGCTAGATGTTACCCTAATGCTCTTTTACACTAACTTTTGTTTAGCGTTAAGAGTCTCTTAGCGATTTATAGCTCACTCTATCTAAAGGAGACAAAAGTCGATCAGAGTCACCTAAGCCTTTTTTTTCGGGGAGAAAGCCGCTTACGGACCTACCTGCCGCTCGCGACGGGCGTGTCCCCACACGCCCGTCGCCCAGGGCCTGGTCGTATTGGCACAAGGAATACCCACTAAAACTCCCCGGTATCTCCACTGCCCTTTACGGGGTAGCCTGGGCTCTGCCGAAGCAATTTCACCAACCCACCTCCAGATAGTCACCTAAGCCCAGGGAGTAGTTAGTGAGAAACGGACATAAGTTATTGTAGCCACATTTTTGAGCTACATACAGGTAGTCAAAAATTTAGTTGTCATTGAATGAAATATAATTTTGACGCGTAATGATAGTTTTTACAATAGAAATCCTAAAAAACAAATTTGCTTAATGTATTATTACGGAATTTAAATAATATTTAATAAACAAATTGCAATTCAAACAATCACAGGCCATGTGACAGCGAACATTAATCTCAGTGTATGACGTCACTTGTTGTTAGCATCAGACGCTGGCGAAAGAAAAATCGTCTAAATCACCATAGCAACCCATCAGTGTTTGGTAATAGGTGACGGCAAAGTTTTGTTTTATTTAAATAATTATGGTACTTAAAAACGACTTGAAACATTTTCTTCACTATATGTCAACAAAAATTTTCCCAAAGAATTTCAACATCCCTAAATTGTTAGTTTATAGCCATATTCAAATCAATCATAGCATTAGCTACTCTTACCACTACATAGCCCTGATACGTGAACTTTATTTTCAATCTGAAAAAGATGTATATGGCATTTATGAACATATTTAATGTATATTTAGTTTATATTTAGTTTAGTTTAGTAAGTACACAGGAATGATCAGATTTTAAGTTATTCTACTGAATTAGTATTATTACTAATAAAAAATTAAACAAGAATTGCACCGCTAAACTAATACTAATATACTTAGTTTCAATATACATCCCTATCCCATTTTTTGGTGCAATAAATAATATATTAAAGCGAAACCTTACGAAAACATATTGATATACTTATGGTGTAAAGTCATGGAATTTACCTGATTATTATTAAACAACAGTTTTTGGTGAGAACGGCTGCAGTATTCCTTTAAGAAAGTTGTTATTTGCAAAGCTGTGTCGTTTGATTCAACAAAGCTATGTCCCAGTTGACTTAAGTACCTAGTGGTTGCAAGCGTCCAATGCCAACGCAGCGACAAATTAAATTTTCGTTTCCCGTGACATTGTACTGCTTTCGCTTCGAGTTTCAGCTTAACCGATTATAAATTGGGAAGCGTTATTCACGGAGAGTTGATATGATTTTCCATGTTATGTTAATCAGGATTAATAAATATATTATGAGTATGAAAAAGGGAGTGTTTTGTATTCATTCGAAATTTTCTTCAAAGTTTGCAATTGTATCGAGATTAAAACTAAAGCTCAACAAATAGCGTTTAAGTCATAGATCCAGTACCTATTCTAAATACCACGAAATTCTATACAGAACTGACACCATCTTCCACCATCCACCGCCTTTCTTATTTCAGCCGTGAAACAGTTCGCTGTGTTACGAATTGAAGGGAAAGATAGCCAGTGCAATTACTAGCCATGGACGGCATTTCATTTCATTTATGAATACAACGGCATTTCATTTCATTTATGAAATGCCGTCCATGCCCAGTAATTACACTGGCTATGTTTCAGAAACGGTTTTGTCTACACCGCAATTTTTCTCAGGTTTAGGCGCGACAAAAATGACAATACGGTGTAGACAAAACCGCTTCTCGGGCTTCTCGTGTTCCTTGTTTTACGGGTGCAGGTGTCTATAGGCGGCGGATACTGCTTACCATCAGGTGGGCCGTCATCTTGTTTGTCATCTAGTTGTATAAAAAAAATCTTAATAAAACACTTCGGTATGTGGATTATTGATCTAACATTGTACATTTTTATTTGGCAGGTCAGTCACCGAACTCGACCCCTGTTTAGAATAAAAAAAGCTATCAAAAAGTTTAATAAAAATATGAAAATTTATTTTACATACTATAATACGAGCTCCTTTCACATAGGTACTCAATCCTGAAAATATCACATACACATCGTATTGAGATTTCAAGTAGAAAACCTTTAAAACTTAACGTAATTTTGTTTAAAGTTGAGGTTCGAATGAATAAAACATATTATATATAAATCTAAACTGCGATAAAGTTATTCTCACATAATTCAAATTTCAAGCAAACCGACTAGCTAGCTATAAGACAACTTTTCAATCAATCAGCATTATGATTTGATATAACATTCTGGCATAAGATGATATGTGGCAAGAGAACTTTGGGCACAATTCAAGAAATGTGACAATATTTTAATGTATTTGATAGATGAACATTGATAAGAATAAATAAATAAACATCTTAGGTATAAATTCTTCACCATTAAATGCGATTGTAATATTTTTTTCTCGTTATAAGCCAGCGGGCGCACGTTTTAGGACTTGGTTGTGTTAAAACTGGATCTCTTCCAGTCAATAATATTACTATTTCACAGTAATATACTCATCCAATTTGTTCAAAAGTAGCTGATAGCGACAGGATATAAAGGATTTAAATAATGATTATTTTTTTAATAAAAACCATGGCGAATAAGCAGTCTTCAAAGCCCATAACTATGCAAAGACCGCTAGTGCGGCATGAACAAACATTCAGGCTCGTAGGATGCCTTTTCACGCCTCTTCTGAAGGAAAGGGAATACAATATAATAATATTTATACACTTACACCTATTATCTATCCCAAAGTAAGCATTATTAAGAGCTTGTGTTATGGATACTAGATAACGAAGAAATAATGATAATAATATGTATATAAATATTAGAAATATACTAAATAAACATATAAACATCCATGACTCGTAAACAAATGCCCGTACTCATCATACAAACATTTGTTCCTACCGGGATTCGTACCCGGGACCTCTTGACCGAGTAGCCTGGGGTACAGACCACTCGGCCAGCCGGTCGTCAATAACATTCTTTATCAGACAATACATTAAGGTCTGATAAAGAATGTAAAATTTTGTATGAGTGGTTTTGAAATAAAATAAATATCGCAGCCGTCTGGTTAAATCAGCCGCATAACTGGACGCCTAGTCTGTTGATTGAACGCCGGCATCCAATCAAATGGCTGAAGTACAACTACCCAACTCATTGAGCGCAACGTTTAACCAGATGGCTGAACGTCATGTCAGCCGTCTGGTTGAAATTAGACATTAAATTGGACGCCTAGGCGGGTCGTTTACATCGAAGTTATTTTGTGCGACTGTTTGAGCAATTGGGAAACCTACCAATCGCTCAAACAGTCGCAAGGCTATTTTTTTAAGACCACTTAGAACCAAAACGATGTCGGCTATAAGTGGTCATAAAAATAACCTTGAACCTACCAATCAAACCAAAACTTTTCAGTACAAGACGATCCATTCAATACACCAAGTCGTTAAACGTTAAGTGAGTCTAGTTTAATTAACTATCGGGCTAGACATTCAATTGGATGACGGTGTTTAATCAACGGGCTGGCCATCCAGTTAAGCGGCTGATTTAACCAGAAGGTGGCGACATAAATACATAAGTACATAAGACATAAGTTTTCATAAAAAATACAGATCAAAGTCCATAAAAATACGATATACATGTAAAGGAAGAAAGTAAGAAGGAGAACTATGAGTCACCGGCCGTTCGCTAGCCATAGCTACTTGTAGCTAATGTAACTAAAACTAATTTCATGAAATTTCCAAGTTAATCTTCTTCCATCACCAAACACTCGTTGATAAATCGTCTCAGATACGTCACGTACGAGTGCCATGTCACCCTCGTTTCGTACGCATGGAACTAATGAAGTACCAACATAGAATAATTAACTTCCTGAGATATAGCAAATATCTGCTGAAACCAGATTACAGTATGCCAGGCTAACAGTGACACGAACTAGTGTTGATCAATGCATTGCTTACAGTACAACTGAGATCTTGGAGCTTAAGAACATAAACTTGCAAATCATAAGATTAGGATTGTTATCATAAGATTTCCCTTATTCCCGTTTGATGGAAAACAATCCCTTCATTAATATGCATGATTTGTAAGGAATTCTCACTATTCTATTATGCAGAAAAAGAGAGTACAAATTCAATCCCAGCATTTGTGCGTTATCGTAGAAAGATAATCCCAATTATAAATTTAAATAAACTCTTGCTGTTTTTGTTTTTATAATGTATTTATTACCTTTAGAAGAGTATGTATCTGTGAAGAACCCACATTATATCAGATACGATAGATTCTTAGGTAGAAAGATTAAATTGAGTACGATTTTTCTTTTGTTTTTTTTTACGCAGTTCAGAACCTTGTTCAAAATTTTCAAGCGGCCACTGAGTACCCGTATTTACATACATCGAAAATATACTTTTTCTGGAAAAATCATACTCCATCCCACTAGATGCGTTAAAATAAAATCATATATACGACACGGATGAACAATATGAATAATGAGTAAGGAAATGAACAATTAATGTATACCTAGTACTGCAAGAAACCTTTGAAAAAGATACAGAAATTTGAGAGGCTGATAACCAATTGAAAGTACAACTTATTGATAGTTTGAAACACAGCAGTGGGATATACATATGTAGTTATTATTTTTGTTCTTTCTATGTATATGGACAGGCTGATAACTAAATACATAAGACGACAGAGCAAGAAAACTTCATAATTCAAAATACCTTATCGCTAATAAGCAATCTGTTCCAGGCAACCTTGGGTGAAAGTATTTAATGAAGAGATAACAGAATAGGATACATTATACTAATAATAACAATCATAGTAACAATAAATATAAAACATAGAATATGAAAATAAAGTAAAGAATTGTTGTACCTACTCGTATGTGATATTGCAGAAATAAGATCTCATTATTGACTTTATTAACTTATTTAATGAACATTGACGTTAAATAATATTGCATAAGTGAACAGTACTGATTTCGTAATATTTTTTTGGATTTTTTTTTTTATTTTTTTAATTTTTTTAACTCACACCTATTAGCTAGCCCAAAGTAAGCATCATTAAGAGCTTGTGTTATGGATACTAGATAACGGAGAAATAATGAAACTTGACCGAGTAGCCCGGGGTACAGACCACTCGGCCAGGCGGTCGTCATGGTTAACCAGCGGAAAGGCGGTAGAAATGATTTGTACGTAGATACTGGAATGTCTTTCTTTGTGTCTGTGTTTAACGCACATTAAAAACTTGATCACGAAGATATTATATTCACAAAATTCGAGGAAGTGGTAATATTGTTACTAACATAAACTAACAAGAATATGTATAAAAATTTGAAAAAAATTATTATTATTATTAATATGCATTATGAGTCAACAATTTAGAGCGACACCTTAATAACGAAGTTCCAAATGTATATGTCGCCGCCATCTGGTTGAATTCGCCGCTTAATTGGATGCCTAGCCCGTTGATTAAACGCCGGCATCCAATTGAATGCCTAGCCCGATAGTTAATTAAATTAAACGTTTAACGACTTGGCGTATTGAAAGGATCGTCTTGTACTGAAAAGTATTGGTTTGATTGGTGGGTTCAAGGTGATTTTTTTATGACCACTTATAACCAACATAGTTTTGGTTCTAAGTGGTCATAAAAATAGCCTTGAACCTACCAATCACTCAAACAGTCAAACAAAAGCTCTTCGATTTAAGCGACCTGCATAGGCGTCCAATTGAATGGCTAATTTAAACCAGACGGCTGACATGACGTGCAGCCATCTGGTTAAACGTTGAGCTCAATGACTTTGCTAGTTGTTGGCAATCAACAACGGGCTAGGCGTCCAGTTAAGCGGCTGATTTAACCAAACGGCTGCGACATACACACGACCATAGTTCAAGCGTACCAATTTGATCTAGATCCAATGCAATAAGAATCATTTTTCAACTGTCATGTAACACTTAATGTGCAGCCGCCCATACCTAAAAGTTTGTAATGCGTACTTTAATTTTAACTCTGTAAAACTTATAATTCACCTGCATGGGACAAAAGCATCATAAATGTGAAAGTTTGTTAAAATGAAGAGAAATGTGGTAATAGGCACCCAGAGCTTACCAAAAGTGTTACCAGAGCTTACCTCGACGACCGTCTGGTCGAGCGGTCTGTACCCCTTGCTATGCAGGCTACTCGGTCAAGAGGACCCGGGTTCGAATCCCGGTAGGAGCAAATGTTTGTATGATGAGTACGAGTATTTCTTTACGAGTCACGGATGTTTATATGTTAATTTAGTATATTTTCTAATATTTATATACATATTATTATCAATATTTATCCGTTATCTAGTATCCATAACACAAGCTCTTAATGATGCTTACTTTGGGCTAGATAATAGGTGTGAGTGAATGAATATTATTATTATTATTATTGTTTCAGAATTATATGGCTGTAAAATGTATAATTATTAATTACTTAGGTTTTGTGAAAATTTAAACAATAGCACACGTATTCTTTATAACGACTAGTACAGCTAAATTAATATTGTAATTATAATAAATCAATCTATTAAATCTGGCAGAAATGTTTTCAAAGTGAGACAAACAATAGTATCTATTACCGAACCCACAGTGAACACCTAATGCGGCGGAAGATCTTCCCTTTTCACTGATGATGTGGCGAATCTAGCCACATTCCCCAACTCTCATTACAACGGATTAAAGACTCTGATATTTGCGGGCAAATATATCTTTTATTTGTTCTGTAATGTACCTTAACATGAGTATGTTTTCAAATAACAACCTATACGTTAAATTTTATAACTTTTCAGCGAAGCATTCACACGTAAAACTGAAGTTACTGCTATTATTTACTACCTAATTTTTGATGCGCCATTTTTCTAAATGCAGTAACATTAATTTCTATGCTGCCAACATTACGGCGAGGAGAAAACTTTAGTAAACACTTTAGCACTTTACATTTAGATTGCGTCTTTAAAAAAGCCTTTGAAATTCTTTGTTTAATGTCAATAACAGATTTTTAATATTCCAATATCTATAAACCACCAAAATGCCTTCCAAAATGTATAGAAAACAACATCTAAGACACGCAACGATAGTCTAATAGGATAGGTAAGTACCTACATACGGTTAATGGTTAAGCTTATTTTAACAAAGTAAATTTATTTTGTAGCCACTCGAGTGTTTTCTTTGCAATTGCTATTGGTTTTGGAGAAATACAATCCAATATATTACTTATTGAACAATAAAATAGTTGTCCCGCAGGAACGCTAAGCTGTCACAGAGATTGAGACGCCCAGTGGAAACAGGGACACGCAAAATTGATGGAAGTTATACTACGGATGTTTTATTGGAAGCTACTGCGTGTGCTTTTGTGTGAATATCTTTCAATGACAATAAGAATATCCCTTGACATTTGTACTTTAAGGGTAACGGGCTTAGAACTTACAGATAGGTAGGTATTTTCTTAAGAATGTATCTTCTTTAGTAGATGTAAGTATAACAAAGCTGGATGTATTTTTTTACCATTTTATAAATTTTCTAGATGTTGACTTATCTAAAACCATTTTTTAAAATCTCATCTCCAAGTAGGTTTTAGGCAACCTACAAAGTTAAGCCAGATTCCAACTTCGGGGGACCCCCCACAGTCTTGGCTTCCACGTAGCGTTCCCCGGGCAACGTCGCGCTTGACCACCGTAACGGAGTGGCAAGCCGGCGGCTAACGAAGACTGTGCGATCACATATCTATTGCGGTTTATGTGTGATCATCGTTTTGCGACCATGTCGAGACCTTTGCGGGCCGCCTCCAGGCGATCTAAAGAAGACCTCCCCCAGGACCACCCAAACGGCTCTTCTCAGGGCCAAACCCAAACGGCCCTTCTCAGGGCCAACCCCGAGGACGCTCCGGCGTCGGAGGCCAGCCGCCCACCATCTGCGGCTAGCCTGCTCAGTTTGGAGGAGGACCTGCTCGACTCGGACACCGATGTAGCAATTGTGGCAGAGTCAACGGACCGGCAGGCCAAGAAGCGGGCCTATTTGAGACAGAGTTCAGAGGTTTCCTCGGATTCTGCCAAAAGCAAGCCCAAAAAGAAGGCAAAGGCCAAAACAAAGCCTTCAACTCCCGCCGTCGCCAGCACCAGCCATGACGTCGGGCTAATGGATGCTCAACGCCAGCTTAACCAGGCAAACAGGGCTCAACTCCAGCAGGAGTTAGAGGAGCAAGTCGCCGCCAAGGAGGCGCAGGCTCGCACCCGCAGGGCCAAGGCAGGCTACGGCGCAACCAGTGTGCTGTACGCCGACCACTCCTTGGCCGAGCTTGAAAGCATGGCCCAGGAGGACCAGGAGGGCATTGTGGAAGTCGCCACAAAGTCCTCCAATCTGAAGGGGACCTTCCAAAAGGCCCTTAAGTGCCGGGCCGCAAGTATGCGCGGCATCGTTCGTGAGCTGGTGCATCGCACGACCACGGACGAGTGAAGCAACTGCAGGCTAAGACCGATCGCTTGCAGAAAGAGGTAAGCGAGCTTCATAAGAAGCTCGTTGAGGCAACGGCCCGACCTGCCCAAGCCTCACAACCAGCAGTGGCAGAAGCCCATTCCCCCTCCAACCTTGAGGACATCATCCGGAAGGTTGCTATGGAGGAGAGGGCCTTTACCAGAGCCTGTCTTGCGGACATCGAAGACAGGCTCCTGCCTGAAAAGCGCCTGCGGCTCCCGCCCGCGGCGGACAAGACTGCTCCGGCCCCGGTGGTGACTGATATGGCGCCTCCCCAGGCCCCGAAGCCCACAAAAGGCAAGGGAAAGGGGAAGAAGACCGGGGTGGCTCCCCCGACCCCCAGCACGGGCGGAGAGGCTGTGGCCCCTCCACCCCAAAATTCCCAGAGAGAAGACGCCTTCCTTCCTTCCACCACCCAGACCAACGAGTCTTGGACTAAGGTGACTGGAAGGAAAAAGAAAGGCGCCAAAAAGACTGCACAGGCTGCCGCCCTTGCCCCTGCTAATGCTCCTCCCGGCTTGTCCAAAGCGACGGGCAAGGGAAAGGGGCAAAGCAAGGGGCAAAAGTCAGCCCCCACGCCGGGCGGAAGGAAGTTGGTTCCTCCTAAAACTGCAGCCGTTGTGGTGACGCTCACCGCGGAGGCTGCAGAGCGGGGCGAGACATACGAGTCCGTACTAAAGCGGGCTCGTACAAATGCCAACCCCACAACACTAGGTGTAGGCCCGGTGACGTGCCGCCGTACTCAAACCGGGGCTCGATTATTCGAGTTCGCGGGGGCTCAAGGCGGCACTAATGCTGACCTCTTCGCAGCGAAACTGCAAGAGGTCATAGCCGACGCGGCGAAAGTGGCCAGGCCCACCAAGTCTGTCTCCTTGGAGGTGACCGGTCTGGATGACTCGGTCACCAAAGAGGAGGTAGTGGCGGCAGTCGCAACTGCAGGAGGCTGCGATGCGGCCACCGTGCAGGGCAGGGCCATAAGGCCAGGCCGCGGGGGTCTGGGCACCATGCGCCTGGAGTGCCCAGTCGCAGCGGCAAAGGCCATCCTGGCAAAACGACGGTTGCCCGTAGGCTTCAGTGTGGCAGTGGTCAGGGCACTTGAGGACCAAGCATTCCGATGCTTTAAGTGCTTCGGAGTAGGCCACACCAGGGCTCTGTGCCCGTCCTCTGTAGACAGGGCGGAGCTCTGCTGCCGCTGCGGGCAAGAGGGGCATAAGGCTGCCTCCTGCAAGGTCGCAACGCCACGATGCGCCGTTTGCGCTGCAAGTGGCCGCCCAGCCGACCATGTGATGGGGGGGAGAAACTGCAAACCTCCCCCAAAGAAAGGTCAAGTGCAGGCGCCAACCCGTCCTGCCGCTACCACTGTCGCTGCTGACGCCGTTGAAGCCTCACCGTCGGCTGAGATGGAAAATGCGATGGATCAATAATGGGGGAGATCCATCGCATCTTACAGGCGAACATCAACCACTGCAAAGCGGCTCAGGACCTGTTGGTGCAGGTCATGGCCGAGTGGTTGGTGGACGTGGCGGTGGTCGCCGAGCCGTACTCGATCCCTGGCCGCTGGCTGGGAGATAGGGACGGCTTGGTGGCACTCGCGGCGCGGTCTTCCACAGATTCCCCTCCCCTCTCGCTCTTAGAGAGGGGACCGGGATACGTGGCCGCCGCGTGGGGAGAGATAGCCTTCGTGGGGGTTTATTTCTCTCCTAACCGCCCACTGTCGGACTTCGAGGATTTCCTAGGAGTCCTTGCGGCAGTGGTCGGCAGGCTGGCGCCTCGTCAAGTCTCTGTTTTGGGAGACCTGAACGCCAAGTCGGTGGTTTGGGGTAACCCAGCCACCGACGCCCGCGGGCGGGCTGTCGAGCAGTGGGCGGCCTCCTCTGGCCTCTCCCTCTTGAACAGAGGGAGAGATCACACGTGCGTGCGGCGGCAGGGGGGGTCAATTGTGGACCTCACTTTTGCCACCCCTGCACTAGCCGCGCGCGTAAGCAACTGGAGGGTGGACATGGTGGAAACGTTTTCGGACCACCGATACGTGCGGTTCGAGGTCTCCACCCAGAGCCCTTGGGGAACGGTACCCACGGGCCAATCCCCATTTCCCCGGTGGGCTCTTGTCCACCTTGACAGGGAGGCGGCCAAGGAGGCGTCCTTCGTCCAGGACTGGCTTTCACCTCCGGTGAGTGTCCTGGACGTGGACGCCGCTGCGGCCCAGCTGAGGCGGTCCTTGACCGAGGTGTGCAACTCAAGCATGCCTCGGTCTCGCCGCCCGCCTCCCCGACGCGCCGTCTACTGGTGGTCGGAGGAGCTGGCGGGGCTCCGGGCTGCCTGCGTTGTAGCCAGGAGACAGTATGCGCGGAGCAGACGGCGACGCCAGCGAGATCTAGCAAACGAGGACCGCCTCTACGATTTATACGTAGAGGCAAAAAAGGTCCTCAGGTCCGCCATGCTTGCCGCCCAGGACTCGGCCCGTGCCGAGCTGCTGGAAGGTCTGGACAGCGACCCGTTCGGGAGACCATACAAGGCGGCGCGCAATAAACTGCGCCCCTTTGGCCCCCCAGTGTCCCAGACCCTCGAGCCAATATTGCTGGACGGGGTGGTCCGGTCCCTGTTTCCAAGCAGGGTCAACTTCGCCCCGCCAGCAATGGAGGCTCCAAGAAGGCCTGCTCGGGAGGAGGATGAGGACATCCCACCCGTAGAAGAGTCTGAATTTCGCGTGGCGGCGCTCCGCCTCCGTGCGAAGAAGACAGCCCCTGGGCCCGATGGCGTCCCCGCAAAAGTGGTAGCGATAGCCGCCACCCAAATGGGCGAAAGGCTTCGGGATCTCTTCTATGCGTGTTTCACGACTGGGAGGTTCCCGAAGCCTTGGAAGGAGGGACAACTTTGTCTCCTCCGGAAGGAAGGGCGCCCGGCGGATTCGCCCTCGGCATACCGACCCATCGTTCTGCTTGATGAGGTCGGTAAGATGTTCGAGGGGATTATCGCCGCCCGCCTGAATAAACACTTGCGGGTGGTCGGGCCGGACCTGTCGGACGCTCAGTTTGGTTTCCGAACTGAGCGTTCGACCGTAGACGCCCTGGCCCTTCTCAAGGACCAGGTGAAGGAGGCCGTGGATGCGGGAGACGGATTGTTGGCTGTGTCATTCGACATAGCCAACGCCTTCAATTCCGTCCCCCACTCTACCATCCTTGAGGCACTCCGTTATCATGGAGTGCCTCAATACCTGAGGGGCCTCCTGGCTAGCTACCTGGAGGACCGATCGGTCCTCCTCGTAGACAAAGCTGGCCAGGTCCGCCGGTACGCCGTCGAGTCTGGTGTTCCGCAGGGGTCGGTCCTAGGACCTCTGCTGTGGAACATCGGGTTCGACTGGCTGCTGCGGGGCACCCTTCTCCGGGGCACGAGTGTCATCTGCTATGCAGATGACACTCTCCTCACAGCCCGGGGACGAAGCTTTAGGGAAGCGGCCAATCTGGCCTCGGCGGGCGGTGCCTTGGTCGCGGGAAGGATCCGCCGTCTAGGACTGAGGGTGGCGCTGCAGAAAACCGAGGCCGTGTTCTTTCACGGCCCTCGGCAGCGCCCCCCGCCTGACGCCCACATCTTCGTGGCGGGCGTCAGGATCGAGGTGAAGGCCCAGATGAAGTATCTGGGCCTTACGCTCGACAGCAGGTGGCGCTTCGGTCCGCATTTTAGCGGATTGTCGTCGCGCCTGCTCAAGGCAGCGGGGGCCCTCTCCTGGCTAATGCCAAACCTGAGGGGGCCGAGTGGGCGATGCCGGCGTCATTACGCCGGCATTCTGAAGAGCATGGCCCTGTACGGGGCGCCCATCTGGGCAGACTCCCTCCAAAGGAGGGAGAATGCCACCAGCATCCGGGCGCCCCAAAGGGCCATCGCACAGCGAGTGGCGCGGGCCTACCGCTCAGTTAGCTTCGCGGCGGCGTGCGCTCTGGCCGGCACCCCGCCTTGGGAACTTGAGGCGTGGGTGCTCGCCAGAGTTTATGAGTGGACGGCAGGGCGAAGGGCGCTCGGCGAGCGCCCTGCCCCTGAAGAGCGGGAGGCCGTCCGGCGGGAGGCGAGGGATGCCATTGTCCATCACTGGACGGCGGACCTTGCCTCCGCCTTTTACGGCCGCCGAACATTAGATGCGCTCGGTCCGGTCCTACAAGACTGGCTCGAGCGACGGCACGGTTTCCTCTCGTTCCGGCTGGTGCAGGTGCTATCTGGGCATGGTTGTTTCGGGTCGTACCTGCACCGGATCGGACGGGAGGAGAGCCCGGCGTGCCATGACTGCGGCGCGGCGGAGGACACGGCGCAGCACACCCTCGAGGTGTGCCCGTCGTGGTCCGAGCGGCGTCGCGGTCTTGTCACGGCGGTCGGGCTGGACCTCTCGCTTCCCGGCGTGGTAAATGCCATGCTGGGGAGCGAAGAGGCTTGGGCGGCGGTCGCCTCCTTCTGTGAAGATGTAATGTCACAGAAGGAGGAGGCGGAGCGCGCGCGTGAGGACGCTCCTGACGCACCGGCGATCCGCCGGCGGAGGAGGGGCAGGAGAAGGCGGACGCATAACCGCCCCTCCTCCCCCCCACGGTGAAGAGCAGCGGGCGACAGGCGCGGGGGCGCCCTAGCCCGCATTGCACTGCTCATCACCTCGCCGTAGAGGGTGGCCGAGCACTCACGGTCACCCTCTGACCCCCTCCCTGTTCCTGGGGAGGGCGTAAAGGGCCCGCCGTCTAGGCGGGCAATCGCCGGTGGGGGACTGGAAGTAGAGGCTCTGCCAGTTTCCCAGTCCTCCAACCACATAAGGCGATGAGGGAGTGCCGCTGGGTCGTTTTAGTGGGTAGACCCGGGAACCATGTTCCCGGGGAGTCCCACATACCCCTCCCGTCCCCCGACGGGAGGGCATGCGTAAGGCATTTTTTCCCAGGGTAAAAAAAAAAAAAAAAAAAAAAAAAAAAAAGATTCCAACTTCGTGCTAAATTCTCTGAGTAATACTTACAAAGCTGGCAACTTATGTTAAGCAACTTAGTTGCATGACTAGTTTTGTACTTGAGAAACTGATAATGGTTTCGCGGTTAACGATTATTAGAGTATTATTGTATAATTGGATGTCGCCTTAGAGCATATAATAGAATTCATTTAACACAAGCCGCTGTAGTCTCAAGGGGTAGAACAATTGGTAAGGAATGTCGATACGTCATGAAGTAGTAGGGAGATCGGGGCAAAATGAGGTTCGGGGCAAGATGGGAAAAATGGTAGTATGCGTGACTAGTACACAGTGAGCTAGTATCTTAGAGAGAGGCCAATGTGCAACCGGTCCCCAAAAAGGGAGACCGATCAGACCCAGCTAACTACCGCCCAATAGCTGTCACCTCAGTTCTTTGCAAGGTCATGGAACGGATCTTAAACCACCAGCTGATCCGATACCTAGAAGATCACTCATTATTTAATGATCGACAATACGGGTTTCGGCCGAAACGGTCAACTGGTGATCTTCTAGCGTACTTAATGCATGTTTGGGATAATGCTATTGACAAACGTGGTGAGTCAGTGGCTGTTAGCCTTGATATTGCCAAACCGTTCGATTGGGTCTGGCACAGGGCTCTTCTCTCCAAGCTCCCGGCATACGGTCCGCCCGCTCAGCTCTGTAACTGGATTGCCGGCTTCATGAGCGAAGAATCCGTGTCCTCGCAGATGGATGAGCTTCGCGGTTCATGTCAGTGAGTGCTGGTGTACGACAAGGCTCTGTTCTATCCCCCACATTTTTCTTTATCTTTTTCTTCATATCAATGACATGCTTCCGTTACGAAACATTCATTGCTATGCAGATGACAGTACAGTGCTTGGGGGATATAACGGTCGCGCTGAAACCGAGAGAGAGAGAGAGAGAGAGAATCTTACCATTAAGCTCAACAGGGTGTTGAACCTCGTATCTGAATGGGGATCTAACAATCTTGTTGAGTTCAATGCTAAGAAAACACAGGTGTGCGCGTTTACAGCTAAAATGTCGCCGTTCCTTCCCCTTCCGTCTCTTCAGGGCACGACTCTTTCGGCACAGGGCTCCCTAAACTTGCTAGGCATGGAGATATGTTGCGATCTGAATTCCAGTAACTACATCGAAACCGTGATCAAAACAGCCTCACGGAAGCTCCGTGTCCTGAACAAGGTGCGTCGATTTTTCACGCCTGACCAATTATGCCTGCTCTATAAAACTCGGGTCCGGTCTTGCGTGGAATATTGCTCGCACTTGTGGGATGGCTCTGCCAAGTACCTACTCGATGCCATGGACAGATTGCAGCGTTGTGCTGTCCGTATCGTTGGCGATGTAGAGGTCACGATCAACCTTGAGCCTCTGCAATTGCGTCGAGACATTGCGTCGCTTAGCGCCTTCTATCGGCTATATCACGGAGAGTGCTCTGAAGAGCTATTATATCCCTCCTTCCCCCTTCCTACTCAGGAGCACGCGTGCCGGTCTTCGGAGTCATCAATTCACTGTCTCCACCTCAACATCACGTATAAAGAAATTTAGTAGCTCTTTTCTTTGTCGTACTTCCAGAACTTGGAATTCTTTGCCAGCACGTGTGTTCCCTCCAACCTATACGGGTTCCTTCAAAAGAGGCGTGAAAAAGTACATTTCGGGCCGGCAAAGTAGAGGCGGCTAGAGCAGTGTCTGAATTGCACTAGCTGTCTTCGCATATGGACTCTGCTTACCGCTTCACATCAGGTGGTGTTGAGTCATTTGTCGTGCTTTGTATAAAAAAAACACGCTAATGAGCTACGTACGACAGCGCTACAAGTTTGATCTTCAGTCGCTTTACGCCGGTCACTAGTGGTAGTCTTTGAGAGAAAACTAAAATTCTTAATGATTTTATGAAATTTTGTGACCTACGTTGTAATTTGTGACCAAAATTAATATGTTATGAGGTAGCTAAGCAAGTTTTTACAATATTTTCTTAAGTTGAATTAAATGTAATTATGTACCAAAGTTAAATAAAATTAAGCAAAAATTGCTTTAGTTTCTACTTGAAGACCTGGTTTAAAATTGATGCCATCTCTAGCGACCTCGGTCACGGGAAGTTCTTCACGTGACCACGATCAGTGATAATAAAGGCTCTCCCAGACGCTCATACAGAAAAACGCCTACGCGTCACGTACACCCTTTTAATATTGGTACTACGGACAGTCCGCTATGCAGACCATGTATGGAGATAAAAGAAACTACCGATCATGTGCTGCTGAAATGCATAGGAGTGCTTAACTATCAGTTACTAGGATACATGGCAATGGCATGGGATGGATTGAATAACATAGAATAATCCACCGACACAAAACAGGCGCAACAGTCGTCGATTTCCTCAAATCGTTCGTGCTACGAAGAAGAAGATAAGAAGAATAACCATTTTGATGACTATATAAGCTTAGAATTTGTGTTTCAATTTTGTATAGGTAAGCATTCTGGCTTGGCTTCAAAATCAAGAAAATATTCATGCCCCGATTTCGCGATTAGCTTCCTAATTGACAGTTTATTTCGTTATAAAATGCTGTTCAGAATAATGGACGGAATATCCAAGAAACACTGTACAATGTAAAAGAGTACGGAAATTTCGGCAAATTGGCTTTTAAAATGAATGGGCGGCAAAGTGAGTTCAGAGCACGAATCAAAATTAATCCTCCTTATTATGGCACTTTGGAGATTTTAATACATCAACCCAGGGAGATATAAAGATAGGTATTATTATTTTAAATGAATTTTCCGGTTGTTATGGTTAATTTTATTCCTGTTATATAAGGTCCGTATTAATTGTATAGACTCGTAGAAACATGATTTTTATTGGTATTAAAAAACTTTGACGAAAGTTGATTTTTCTTAAAGACTTGAATCCCTGAAGTAGTTGTGATTTGAACAGAGACCATCCGTTCGGTCTCTTATTCTTTGTAATCATTTAAAAATCTTAAATAATTATTGCCATATTGGTCAAAACCTAACCAAAGAAAGTGATTAAAGATACACACCAAAACATTTTTTTTTATTTAGCCTTTTTAGCTTCCTTCTGGTGATCTTAACATTTTCTGTATGGATTTATTGAAACTTAAATAAAACCTAAAAAGCAATTGAAATAGTAGAAGCAAATAGACCAATAATTAAACCTAAATCTCTTAACATAAGTTAGTCTTTTTAAAGCTTTGATTGAGCATATATTTCATTTACTTTTTTTCTTTTCGAATCCACCCGCTAAAAAGTTTTAACATTACGGTAACCCTCTTTTACGCACGTAAATTAAAAAAGTTCTAAAACAAGCGACCGAGCCGCAAAAATTTTCTGAGCTGCAAGAATAGCATTGAAACTCGCAAAAGGTACATTGAGTAACTCAAAGGTATGACATTTACAACATCTTTAAGTTAAAATTTCGCTGACATTTAACTAAAAGAGTCAATAAAGAATAGGGTCGTAACTTTTAAGCTTATTGAAATGTAGAAGTAAGTATCTAGATATTATCTGATTTTCGAAATGACTTTTGTTATCATCATCATCATCATCATTTCAGCCGAGAGACGCCCACTGCTGGGCATAGGCCTCCCCCAAAGATCTCCACACCGATCGGTTCTCCTACAAGGTGGACCGACGATCTGGTGAGGGCCGCGGGAAGCCGATGGATGCGGACTTTTGTTATAATAATATTCAATTGATAAATAATACTTTATAGGAAATGTATGTATTCAAATTTAAATTGTTTATTTGCAGTTAAGTATACAATCAACTTAACTACTCTTAAAGTAATGCTGATAAAAGGGCCTCATTAAGGAAAAATAAATTCAAATTGATCTTTCAAGAATTTCATTGTACTAAATACATTCTCAATATTTTGTCTCTATGTAACTGTGAAATCTAAAACCATCTACAGACTAGAATAGATCGTGCTCGCAATATGAGAGACGCGTAGATTCCATTAGGGAGAGGTCAGATAAAAGGTTCTACTCGAGTAATATTGGAGTTTCCTTGCAACGTGGGCCTGACTTTTATTCTGTTAAACAAGTGGAGTAGTGCGTATCCTGGCTGTTTTATAGAGAGATATGCAAAATTCAGTTTTTAAATATAGAAAGCTGTAATGGCACAAATGGCGTAAACTGTAATGATATAGTATTTTTATTTTAAACTGTATTCATTTTCTACCTTTTTAAACAACGGCCCACCTCGTGGTAAGTGGCTGCCGTCGCTTAAATACACCTACAATAACAACAAAACCATTCTTGATTTATCATATTTAATAATAATGTTGTTATGTGTAATATTGGCAAGAAATTTCAAAGAGTGTAATTTGTTATACTATAGGTACAAAACGATAGACGATCAGCAACGGGAATAAAATTACATATTATTATGTTATAAATATTGGCGCTTTAGAAGCAATAAATACATTCAATAAATCAGTCATATTTAGAAAGAAAATCATGTTTGCTCAACGCGTTGAAGAGAAATAAATTGAATCTAGAGCGAGAATTTTGAACTCGCTAATATGGATTCGTTTAAAACCGTATTTGCGTAATTCATTCTTAGATTACATAAAAGTTATATGCTGTTCATAATTTGTTATTTCATAATGGTTCTCTTTTAGCAAATGTTTTTAAAGCACATAATATTAATTCACATTGAATGTACTTTAATGTTGGCTTTGGCTATTTCTATATTTTTAAAAGCCAATATATGAGATTTAGTGGTAATTTCTGCTGCAAAACTATATTTTAATTACGTCGATGGGTATTTTATTCACACACAGTTATTTATTTGAGCATTGTGAACACTGCAGTAAGCTTACTTTCATAATCATCATCACTAGCCTATATACGTCCCACTGCTGGGCACAGGCCTTCCTACATGGGAAAAACACATGAGGAGTTTGGGCCATAACACCACCGCGCTGGCCCAATGCGGGTTTGTGGGTTGAAGCGGTTGCAGGAACAACCGGGACCAGCGGCTTAACGTGCCTTCCAAAGCATAAGATTTCGACATAACAAACTTTGATTGACCCATCCCAGGATCGACCATGGCGCAAGTTGCTTTGTTTTTGCTATCGAAACCAGAGCGCTAAAAACTCAAAGGTTACTTTGTAATAAATTAATAAATTAATACTGTCTCTGTTTACCAAATAACTCAAAAAGAAACTATTAATACGTCTGGTTTGCGGGTGTAGCACAGATTAAGTGAAGGCAGTGGAAAACTAACCAGCAGTAAGTAAGGGTACCATGGTAATTTCGACAGCTAAAATAAGAGTAAGAGTAAGCAAAAACGTACGACCTGAGGCCTTCATATAACTTACTTCTTTTTGAAAGAAAGAGTTCTTAAAGAATATTGCAGCGTGTTCCCGGATATTTACATCGATTTTTTTAAAAAATATGATCATTATTTTTTTAATGCAAGAACTGCCGAGGTGAATTCAGTAACTGTAGCACGGACGATGCTAGTGATAACAATAACACGAATCTATACAAAATACGCTGTTTACAGGGGAACGTAATGCAAAATTTCTTCACAGCTACGGGCAAATGAATAGCAAAATTTCACACTGGCGTTATGAAAGACGCATAGAGTCCATTAGGTCGGAGGTCGGATAAAGTATTTTTCTTGTAATATCGCACTTTACTGAAGGAGCGGTACTCACGGCTATACGAGCGGACTATATCTAGAGGGCATATATTGTTGCACGCGTGTGAATGATACAGAAATCATGAGCTGAGAAGTGTCTTTTAGGAACACGTCGTACTAATATATTAAGTACATATTATGTACTTTCTATATGCGTAATTTAATACCAGAAGTGGTTTGAAAAAAAACAACAAGTTTGCAATAGGTACATACAATACTTTGAGGATCCGCTTCAGCTATAGAAACGTATCTACTTATGTAGGTACCTATGAACATAACCATAGCTTTAAGATTAAAAGCCAACACAATTTTACTTACATAGTTTTTTTTTATACAACTAGATGACAAACAAGCTGACGGCCCACCTGGTGGTAAGCTGTTACCGCCGCCTATAGACACCTGCAATAACAAGGAAAAATCACTTGATATTGCAGGTGCGTTGTCATCCTGGGACCTAAGATGAAATGCCGCCCATGCCCAGTAATTACACTGGCTACCTTTCCCTTCAATACGAAACACAGCGAACTGTCTCACGGCTGAAATAAGAAAGGCGGTGGTACCTACCCAGACGACTCTACATACGGGTCTACCACCACTATTTACTTAAAAATAAGTAATAACTAATATTTTTTAGTAATAACTAAGATAATTTAAGCTAATTTTTAATCGATGCCAGACGAACTAATAAAATGATTAAGTAGCGCTATTTATTTTTCGGTTTTCAGTTTCTAAAAAAAACGTACCTAAGTATCCCAAAAAGGGGATTATTTTTTCAAATTTATATGGGACGAATTTTGCGCTGTATTCAATCATAAATAACCATAAAATACACATAAAACACGACGACCTCTGCCTTATTATTTTGTCGTTTGAAAATCAATTGATTGTGCATTCTTTGCCTTAAATCAATTTGTAACCAGAAAGTTGTCTTTGTTTTATACAAGGTCTTTAAAATTGGTCAAGAACATACATTTATTCATATAAATATGAATATATTTAAGTTTCCTATTGTATAAATAAAATGCGATTTGAAATATTGACTTATTTATTTTAATTTGTAAAGAGCAAACTTTAACAGTATAAAGAGGTAACAAATTGAAAAGGGAAGTGGCTGAGTTGCCATTATTAAACATAATTTACAACTAATTTAGTGTGGCCACCATAATAAATTATGAAATTGAATAGTCTGCGTTTAGTTATATTTTATGTGAATTATTAATTGAACATAGTTGGGCCAGCCACATTGCTATACAATTTTTTGATAAATAGACTTGTCGAACATAATGTAGGTAACAAGTAAAAACCAACATAAGTTACATTTATGGTAGGTAACTAATCATAACTATACATAGGTATACAGTATTCTTTATTCTAGAGTAAATGTATATATTAAAACCAAATAATTTATGAGCACATTCACTGGTAGGTAAATGCATCAAAGTTTATAAGAATCTAGGTAACTTTTTATTATTTTACTAAAACTAAGAAAAGTTTTAAACAGGCAGAGGACTTAATTTCCTAAATGATCTGACATAAGTTTTATTGCCTATTTTAATTTCAGCGACCCTTACTCTACCATCAGAGCCAGGAAAAGTTTTTACAATTCGACCCATGGGCCATTGGAAAGGACTAGTGCTATCAGATCTAATAATAACAAGATCCCCAATATTTAAGTTAGGATGCACATTAGTCCACTTAGGTCGGTTCTGTAGCAGAGTAAGATAGTCTTTAGACCAAGATTTCCAGAAATCTTGCTTGAGTTTGGTTAAAATATTCCAAAACTTTAAAGTATCAACTTTTTTATGCAAGAGCTCTATTTCAGGAAAGCTTGTCATTGCTGTGCCAATGAGGACATGGCCAGGAGTCAGATAATTTGTATCATAAATATCAGAGGACATAGGAAGCAATGGCCTAGAGTTTAAAATCGCCTCAATTTCACAAATAACAGTATTTAAACCTTCATAAGTAAGGCAAACATTACCTACAACTTTTTTAAGGTGAAATTTTAAACTCTTTACCCCTGCCTCCCACAATCCTCCGAATTCGGGAGCATAACTGGGTATAAATTTAAATTTAATACACTTTTCTAAACAAAAGTTAACAACATCATCTTTATGAGTTTTTGAATTATACAAATCATACAGTTCTTTTAACGTGTTAGACGCACCCTTGAAAGTTTTTGCATTATCACAAAATATTAATTGAGGTAGGCCGCGTCTTGAGATAAAGCGTTTGAGACATGCCAAGAAAGCTTCAGTTGTCAAATCTGTAACCAGCTCTACATGAATTGCCTTGGTGATAAAGCATACAAATAGCGCAACATACGATTTAGTGACTAAAGGCCTGCGTATTCTAGCAACTTTCGTGCTGAATGGACCACAAAAATCTATGCCGACTGTTTGGAACGGTCTTTCTATTGAGAGACGCTCTTTCGGTAGAGAGCCCATTAGTTGCCTGGCAGCTTCAGCCTTAGCTCGGAAACACTTCACACACCTATGCACTACCTTCTTCACCTCACGCATTCCACTGATCAAATAAAATCTTTGAGAGAGTGAGCTCAAAACAAGTTTTGGACCAGCATGCAGAAGTCGTAAGTGCTCTTTCTCTATCAAAAGTGACGCAAGATTCGAAGATTTTGGTATGATAGCCGGGTGCATCTTCTCATAAGGCAGACTCTTTGCATTTTGGAGGCGACCTCCTACTCTGAGGATATTATGACTATCCAAAAATGGATGTAAATTAGCTAAACCAGATTTAATTACTTTGCCTTTTATAAGCGAAAGTATTTCGTTCGAGAAATGTTTTTTCTGAGCATCTCGAATAATAATCATCAAAGATTGGTTTAATTCACTGGGAGATAAATAGCCAAGTAATTTTTTATCTATATTTAAGCAATTGTGCTTAAATCTTAATATTAGAGCTAACACTCTCTGCAGCTTAGTTAGGTTTGAGTATTTTTTAAATAGCAATAGGCCATCCTCCTCCATTGTGTATGCACTAGCTATAACTGGTTGCTCTATTAGAGGAATAGGAAGCTCAAACTCAGCAACAGAGTGAACAAACTCAACATTTAGTAAATCAGCTGGTCCATGCCACCATAATGAGCATGCTTTGAGCTTTAGAGGATCTGAACCTCTTGATAATAAGTCTGCAGGGTTGCTCTCTGAACGCACATAAGACCATTGAAAATTATCAGTTAATTTATTAATCTCTTTTACTCGTCTAGAAACATATGCATCTTTGTTAGCCCTATGCGGTTTCAACCATGCTAAGACTATCTGAGAATCACTATAAAGGAACACTTTCAATGGATATCTAGTTTTAAATTTTTTATACACTCTATGTGCCAGTTGAGATAATAAGAGGGCGCTATTCAGCTCTAACTTTGGAATAGTTAAAGATTTATTTAAAGGTGCGATCCTAGACTTCGAGCATAACAAGTTGACATTAACCTTACCAATCTGATCAAAAACCCTTAAATACAGACAGCAACCAAATGCTTTTAAAGAGGCGTCTGCATATCCAACCAACTCCACCGCTGCTATCTCTTTACAAGATAAAGCTCTTGGCACAGTAATTGTACCCATAGTAATTAGACTAGACATAAATTTATTCCAAGAGTCAAGTTGGGTCTGGGGCAATTTGGTGTCCCAATCTATTTTCATGGACCACAACTCCTGCATTTGTAACTTTGCAATTACTATGATGGGGCCTATTAGTCCCAAAGGATCAAACATTTTGCCTATATAGCTCAAAATGCTTCTTTTAGTATCTAAATTTAAAAGTTCATTGCTTGGACTTGAAAAAGTAAAATGATCTGATGTAATATCATATTTTAAACCTAAAGTTTTTACCACATTATCCTTACTAATATCAATTTCCTCAAAGTGTCTTTGGTCAGAGGGAATGTCACTGAGAACTTCGGGCACATTAGAACACCACTTATGAAGCATGAAGCTACCCTTTCCTAACAGCTCTATAAGTTGATTTTTAAGCTCAATAAGTACATCGATACTGTCAGTGCCACAAATTGCGTCATCAACGTAGGTATTATGAACCATTACCTGTGATGCAAGTGGGTAGGCATCTCTGTACTTTTCTGCTAGGTGTATGAGGCACTGTGTGGCCAGATAAGTAGAGGACTTTAGGCCATAAGTGACAGTCTGGAGCTGCAAGCAACTAATGGGTTTTGTAGGGTCGTCACGCCAGAGTATATTCTGAAGTGACTTATGATGATCATTTATATTGATGGCTCTAAACATTTTGGTTATGTCACATATTAAAGTATAAATATAGGTTCTAAAAAGTATTAAAATATCAAAAAGCTCGGCTTGAACAATTGGTCCATTTAACAAAACATCATTGAGTGACACCTTGTTTTTAGATTTCATGCTACCATTGAATACCACTCTTATTTTAGTGGTTTTGCTGCCTTCATTAAACACAGCATGATGTGCCAAAAAATACACAGGACCATTATGTATGTCATAGTCATTTATATCAACTATCTTCGCATGTCCCAAAGCAATGTACTCGTCAATAAAGTTTTTGTATGACTGCAGATAAAATGGGTCTTTTTTAAATTTGTTTTCTAGAGCAAGAAATCTTTGGAGGGCAATAGAAAAAGAATCACCTAGTTGTAAATGACTTACGGAAGTAACAAGGGGCAGATCGACATAAAACTTGTTATTCTTATTTACTACAGAGTTATTAAATATATTTTGCGCTTTTTGATACTCAATGGAGTTTTTTATAGGCATCTCAGGAACCTTCTCACTTAGCCAGAAATGTTCCATTATATTTTCAAGTTTAATAGAATCACAAATTGCCATATTTGCAACTAACTTGTTGTTTTCAAATGAGGACTTATTAATTACACCCCCAACAACATATCCAAAAAGTGTATTTTGTAACACAGGACCCTCAGACAATTTTATATGACCATCTAATAAAATATTAAAGTAAATATCTGCCCCCAAAAGTAATAATATATCATCAGGCATATTGAACTCATCATCTGATAGCTTAATACTTTTGGGTATTTTTAATTTTAAAATGTCAAAATATTGCTGAGGTAATCTAGCTGTGATAGACTCAACTACATTACATTTTACCAAAAATTGTACCTCTTTCATTGGAGAATGTATGAGAACATTCACATATTTATTAATAATATTATTATGGTTGCCAATTCCGATAATATTGGTATCTTGAGACATAGGCTGCAATGACAACTTTTGCATTAAAGAGGTTGTGATGAATGAGGCTTGACTGCCACTATCAAGTAAGGCTCTGACAAATAGGATTTTTCCTCTAGCATCTAATAGCTTTACTTTGACAGTTGGTAATAAAATCTGTGCTGAAGAACTATTTGTATGGAGAACAACATTTTGTTCTGAACTCACATTACTAGCGCTACTATGCAGCAATGTATTGTGACCACCTTTACAGACCTTACATTTAAAATTAAACTTGCAGCGTCCTTTGTGATCATTGAGGCAAGTCGAACATAGTTTTCGATCCTCCACAAATTTAACACGATCATTTTCAGGAGCTAATTTAAATGAGGGACAGTTATACAATGAGTGCCCTACTGTATCACAATAAAAACAAGGTTTCTTTGATATAGCTTTGGTAGCAAGATTGGTTACCTTGTAATTCTTTTTAGAAATATTTTCTTGAGTGGATTTATCACCACTTTCTTCAAGAGCTATAGCGCGCTTTTCTAAAAAATTTATAAACTCTGCCATTGTAGGCAAGTTTTCAGGATCCCTATCAAACTGGAATGCCCTATTGGTATATTGATCCAATTTTTTACTCAAAATGCATATAAGCAACATATCCCATTTTTCTACAGGTTGCTGTAAATTTTTAAGGGCATACATTTGTTGCTGCACTTCCGATATAAACGACCTTATTGAAGCCGCAGTACCTCGCTGCATAGTAGCTAACTCTAAAATAATATTTATGTGATTGCTTATCAGACGAGCCTTATTATCAAACCGCCTCTTCAATAATTCTAGTGCTTCCTCATAGGATTCGTTCACTAGAGGTAAATTTACAATTAAGGCCAATGCATCGTCACATACATATTTTCTTAAGTAAAATAATTTTTGAACATTGGATAATGTGTTATTATTATGAAAAATTGCAGTAAACAAATCTATAAAAGGAATATATTTGGTAAAGTCCTTGCCAGAAAATACTGGAATATCTATGTTAGGTAATTTAGATGCAGCTACATTTGTACATTTGGAGACTTGTGACACAGTTAAACTTTTTAATGTCCCATCTAATTTTGACAATATGGTATAATACCTTTCCTCTAAGATTTCAATGTTTTCGTTATCGTTGGGATCAAGTGACAAAATGTCCAACTGTATCCTCTCATAGTCTCTCATAGTACTATTTAACTTATCCTTACGAGCTTGCAACATTTCGATGGTTGATGAAGTTAAGTTGATTGGATCATTAATAAAGTTTTGTATCCTAGTTACAGTACCTTTAAGTAGTCGGCGATGTATTTTTAACTTTTTGAGATCTTCTTCCGACATTTTACTCACTCACAAATCACTGAATTTCACTCAATAAATACAAAAACACTGCTCACTTTGCCGCTGTGGTGTTTTGTTTACGCTACTAACTGACAGTTGACACTACTTGACACTGACAGTGACAGCACACGACCGATGACAGAAATGTAGTTGTGCCAACCTGACACAACTTCGAAGATGGCCGCCCACCGGACGATAGTGTAGTGATGCCAATCGACGACAAAAAATAAAACTGCTGCTACAAAATGACCGCCTTCCTTTATATAGATACCCACAAATAGCCAATAAAATATGGGCTTTTGGAATTTCTTGATTAAATCTTCTGAAAACTTCTTTGATAATCTTATAGGACTTTACCAGATATGTGTATCTGTTTTCTCCAGGTCTTGCCTTGCTCTCCTCGGTACTTGAAGTCGAAAAATATAGATTTCTCGCAGACTTGGCGGGCCGCCCTCGAGGTATAGTACCTCGACACTCGCACCGCAAATCTCCAAATCGCACCGATTCGCACTAAACTTTTAACTGGATAGCTCTGAAGGACCACTAATCGCATGTATAAATAAAATGCGATTTGAAATATTGACTTATTTATTTTAATTTGTAAAGAGCAAACTTTAACAGTATAAAGAGGTAACAAATTGAAAAGGGAAGTGGCTGAGTTGCCATTATTAAACATAATTTACAACTAATTTAGTGTGGCCACCATAATAAATTATGAAATTGAATAGTCTGCGTTTAGTTATATTTTATGTGAATTATTAATTGAACACCTATCTACAAAACAAGAAGCTATGAAATAAAAAGCTATGTTATAAAGTAATTTTACTTAAAACAAATATTATATCTTTACACTCATAGCGATCACCAATTAAAAACTAAGCAACACAAAGAGCTTATAGATATTCGATGATGGATAGACATACATAATAAAATAACAAATATTTTTCTTAATTTTTTCGCATTATTATAAATGTTTGAAAAATATGTTTACTTAGAAAAATATGTAAGACTTGTATTTTTTATAGTTTAGATATTTTGAGTAAACAAATAATTTACCCAAAGGTCTAAATAAACACACAAAAGTAGGTAGGGAATCTGGGACCTACTTATACCTATCACCCTATATGCCTTATTACAGGTTCAGACCAATAACCCACCAGGCAGCCGTCCAATTTAAATGTTAAATTACAAAAATAATACAGTATAAAAGTAGTTCCTATTTGACTTTATAATCGTTACTTACGTTGTGTATTTTCATAAAGTTAAAATTTTGAATTTGCTAAGTTTCGACATAATAGGTTTTATTTGTCGAGCTGCAGGTAGTCTTATGTGGCTAATCAAATTATTTTAACATTACGTTACCTGTCGTTTTTATTAAAGCATCAAAAATGGTATAAGTGTTGACCTGGAATGAATTTGAAGAAGATAAAACATAGGATAATCCTGCAAAGTTTTGAAACTGCTTAGAAGTTCGTTTAAGTAAAGCCCAAAAGAATTGAAACATTTGGAAATGAGAAATCACAACAGCATTAGAGAGTTTTCTCCTCAACAACTCTGAACACTGACTGCGATAATGTCTTAAGAAAAATGAATTGTCTTTTAATTCTTAATTGTAAAACAAAGACAAAGCCACGTATTGTAAACACTGAACGCAATTGACGGAAAATGGTCGTTTTGAGTTCACTTGTATTTTACCTAAGCATCTGAGTCACTGAGTGAAATTATTTAACTAACATCAATAAAAATTACTTCATAATTTGACGGCGCTGGTTTATACTTGATTACAGAACGATCACGTGCATGATTAGGAATTAGGTGCTTATTATCTTCTTTGGCAGGTGATTAATTACTATAATTATGATTTTTCTGTTGATAAATACAGAAAATACTGACTGGCCTGGTAAATAAAGATATGATATTTGTACACTCGTACAAGTGTTCTAGTCCAAGTTAAGAATCTTTACGAGTTGGAGCTATGGATGTTGGATGAACATTTGATCCGAATAACTTCACTGTTGGAGAAAGGTCTCCACTAAAAGTTTCTACGATGTTCAGTGACTAGTACTTGCGAGCTTCACCACATCATTACATATCAGACAAGATTCTTAAAAATACTTAAAAATGTCAATGATTCGTTACTAACTTTTACAAATTTATCATACAAATATTTGTCCCTACTGGAATTTGATACTGGTATCCCTGGTGGAGTAAACAGCAGTGCTGACCACAGACCAGCAGCAGACCGTCTATTATAGGTATGGAAACATAGTGAGGAAAATCACCATTATCTCCAGCCTATATACGTCCTACTACTGGCCACAGGCCTACCTACAAGTGAGAAACACATGAGGAGCTTGGGCCATAACACCACCACGCTGGCTCAATGCGGATTAGTAGATTAAAGCGGTTGCAGTAATAACCGGAACATCGGATAAACGTGCCTTCTAAAGCACGGAGGAGCTAGTGATAATAAATTTTGATTGACCCATTCCGAGATTGACCATGGCGAAAGTTGCTTTGTTTCTGTAATAGAAACCAGAGCGTTCAAACCACTACGCCACCGAGCTTTTCACGAGGAAAATATGACGAGCACATGTGAAGAGATACAAAAATAATAATTGTGTGGATAAGAAGAAAATTGTACTGTGTAATTGTACTTCTAAACTTGTACTATTAAATTCTGGAAGTATGTCTACACAAAGAAGCCAAATATATATTTTCAACTTGTTATAAATAAGATTTGAACTGTGTATGTAATGATAAACAAAAGGCTGTTTACTTCGTAAACATAGTCATATTGTTGTGTTGTTACTCTGTACTTATGCAATAAAAACATTATTATTGTATCAGCTGGAGATTTCTCACACACAGATTATTTTTAGTCGCGTAAGACTTCTTAATGACTTTCAATTTGTTTAATTTGTTCAACACGTTGTTATCGTTAAACAGGCACCAAATTTAAATTGTAACCTATTTATTCATTAAAACGCTATGTACACTGTAACGCAATGTTGTTATTGTTTTACTATCGTATTACCAATAGGTAATATCTATGTTATATAGTGGTTGGATAACATACATGCAAGTCCAGACTATAAAAAAAATTGTATACCTGCGAGGTATACAATTTTTATTCCCAATGTTTATTCCTTGATTACTCTAGTATGTTTTAAAATCGCTGCGATAAACTAGCGAAAAGAGAATTTTCTTCACAAGTATGAACAGTCAGACATCAAAGATTAATAAACGTAGATTTCTATTTACACGAAAACACACATTTATTAATAGTGCGTCTTTTGAGACTGAAAAAAGATATGTAGTAAATATAATATTGCACTCAGCAGCCAGGGCGTAGCTGGTCGAAACAAATATTAAAATTACTCCGGGCTACGAAAGGTATGGAGTTGAAGTTAATCCGTTGGTCTCGGGTGCTATCGTAAGATAAGAGTCATTAAAACGTTAGAGGCTTATATGGGGCTTGAAGGTCTGATATTTTGGATCTCTCTGCGACCAACTATTTGATTTTATCACTATAAAATTGTGTTTATCATGGTTCTAATTCAAACTATGTAATAAGTTTCGATGCTATCAGCTATCTCAATTCAATGTATTTCGATGACAGTAACTGTGTAATAAGTATCTTTGTCTACAGTAAGAGAGGTCCCGAGTAATATTTTACAGTAGAAAGGTTATGGCTATTATGACCCCAGAATACCAGATTATATGCTGTGAGGGGTCTTCATAATTGTCAAGACATCTAGCAGCTTGAAACATACAGTTTACTCTGCTCGGCCTTTAAGATGCCCTTTTGCACTTTTTTTAAAAGATCAATATTATAGGAACAAGGTAAAAAATATTGTGGTAAACAATTTTTGTGTATTGGATATGTCTATAACACAGAAACGAACAGCATAATATTACTTATATTGTTTTGTAAAGTTACGCAGAATTAGACAGAAAACTAAAAATTGTCGCTATATGACGCTTATGATACGCCATTATGTTTTTTATTAGGTTTCATATATTTAATTTACCTCCATTTTAAACTTGAAGATTTTAAACTAACTTACGGGTTACTACATTTTTTTTATATACAACTAGATGACAAAGAAGCTGACGGCCCACCTGATGGTAAGCGGTTACCGCCGCCTATAGACACCTGCAATAACAAGGGAAAATCACTTGATGCCCAGTAATTACACTGGCCACCTTTCCCTTCGATCCGAAACACAGCGAACTGTTTCACGGCTGAATTAAGAAAGGCGGTGGTACCTACTCAGACAACCCTACATATGGGCCTACCACGTAGTGACATTGTTGTATTACATGTTATATAGTAAGTATCAGGGAGACAGTTTTTGAAAAACATTTTAATCTTTCATTCGCTGATCAGTTCGGTACATTTCGACTCTACTCTAACATTCAAGATGAAACCTTTAATATTGAAACGACGAAGTGATTTCAATAAAATATGTACAAATTTACCTAACGACGGAATAAATAAACAATTTTCCGTGGAAAGAAAAATAAATATCATTACGAAAAGCTGCTTAACTTCTGTAGGCGAAAGTGATGTAAGCATTTCAGGTACTTAATTTACTGAATTCTTACACAAAGTTTATTTTTATACTAATGCAGATCAAGCGAGATACTTTCAGTGGACCTTAATCCTTTTTAATTGGAATCAATTCAGTTGTCACGTGCCACGTTAATGTGCCATCAACTGTTCATTGATGTTACTTTTATGCCGCTTTTTTTAAAATAAGTATATCAGAGCGCATCCGCCAGCAAGTAAAAAACCCTAAATAATGCTGCATCACACGGCTGCATAAAATACAAATGTTGAACTTTAAACATAACAACTAATAATTGACGATGTATTTTATGTCGAAGGCGCCGAATTTGCCAGATCGTGGTTTTAACCAAAATCATTATACAAAATTTGCTTTAATCTACCATTTACAAAAACAGACACATCAAAACAAGCCCAGGCAGATCTCGATCTGGCAAATACAAAGCTCGGTGGCGTTGCGGTTTGATCGCTCTGGTTTCGGTACGAAATCAAAGCAACTTTGGCCGTGGTCGATCCTGGGATGAGTCAATCAACACTCTGGTTTCGGTACGATATCAAAGCAACTTTGGCCCTGGTCGATCCTGGGATGAGGCAATCAAATTTTGTAATCTCGAGCTCCTCCTTGCTTCAGAAGTCACGATAAGCCATTGGTCCCGGTTGTTCCTGCAACTAATTTAACCCGCCAACCCGCATTGGGTCAGCGCGGTGGTGTTATGGCCCAAATTCCTCTTGTGTTTCTCCTATGTAGGAAGGCCTGTGCCCAGCATAAAAATGATGATGACACGTTATGTCAACTTACAGACCATTTATTTCCACATCACAATCAGGGAATAAAAGTCAACATAATCTTTAATAGATATTAATTTTTATTTTACCGCTTCTCACCCTTCATTTGTTGACATAAATATTACTTTTAATGGCACCGCCTTTATAGCAGCTTAAGAAAATGGTTGGGTAAAAGGCTTAAATCCAATCGTGAGACTTTTATATTAGAAATAAATAAGTATTAATGATATTTATATTTTCTGCTAAAATTGCTGTGCCCTGACAGGGTTCCTGTTGTCACCAGCATCTATATTTAAGACCTATGTGAATGCAATTAATGATGAATTGAATAAGACGAATTGAATAGACCTCAAACTTTGTATATTTATGCAATGAAACCAATAAGTAAGCAAGGAGTTAATATATTTGACACAAACATTTTTGGTGAACGCCCCTTTATCGGTAAACAGTGGTGTGTGGCAGTAAACACAGGGGTTTTTTAAATATTGGATAAAAGAGGAAAAACACAAAACAAGGTATGTGAAATTAATGTCCGTTGTCACTAACCATTCTCTAGGCTTAGCTGACTCTTATCGACATCTGTCTCTTTCTATCTCCTTTAGATAGACTGAGCTAAAAATCCCTAAGAGGCTCCCTAACGCTAAGCAAATCTTATTGAAAACGAGCATAAATTTTGTTCTATGGCGAACTTAGACAATTTAATAAGAATAAGGATTCACGATGGGCTGTATTATTTCCCATTTAAATTACGAACACCTGACTGGATGCTTCTCTACCTTACAGAACAACACAGCCAACTACATGCTACTTGTTTATTTTGTAGGAGATCATCGACATACAACCATACGGCCCGCCTGATGATAAGCTTGCCGCTCTACGGTATAATACCGCAAGTAACCTGCTTATGAGTTTGCGCACCTTATAAAACTCAAGCAAGACCATCCATAGACGACAAGGCATACAGCTTGATGAACTCTGGCAAACTTAATTACCGCAGAAACACGTGAGTAAGGTAGTCTCATTTGTTAAGTTGCGATCGTAAGAAATAGTAAGAATGTTAAGTCCTGACTTAGGAAACACAGACTGCGCACTTAATTACAGGTTTGCAAAATGGACAGCCGATGGGACGAGTTAAAGTTCTAGCTTGGCGACCACGTCCGGAAAACGCAAAAGTAGACCTGGTTAGGGTCGCGGGGTGCCGATAGATGCAGGCTCTACAGAACCGTTCCGACATCACAGGATGATATGATGATGATGATGATGATTTCCATATCTCTTAGAACCTATTCCCTATAGTGAAAACACAATGATTTCTACCACAGCTGGCTGGCTTTCCGTTACTAGTTAGGATTTTCTTTATCTGAAAACGGATTCAGATTTTATTAATTATCATCAGGCGATGTTGAGTCATTTGCCGTGCTTTATGTAATAAAAATGTTAACCATCAATAATTAATTGTAAAATTTAACTGAAGTCATGTGACGTCGAAGCAGAGGATTGTAAGGAAATTGGAACATTTTTATCTTTGACGCTTGAGATTGCTCGTGTTCTTTGAAGAGCAATGTAAAGAACTTCGTTTCGTGGTCAATGCCTGTTCATTTAAAATTCATAGACTGAAAATGAGGAGATTGAAAGATCGGAAGCGGTTTCTATCAGAATAGGGTAGAAGATTGCAGGGGTTTCAGGTTGACCACTTATTAAGCTGATATTGAAAGGGTAAATTCTTAGAAAAAAATATTATTTCTAACAGTTAAAAGCAGGATGCTCTGCGCGATTTATCATTATTTCATAAAAGTATTAACATTAAGTTTTCCACAATAATTAAGTACCTAGGTATTCACGAAAACAACCTCTGTTTTGGATTTTGCATTTCTTTAATTTATTGTGTAGCGAGAACGGTTGTGTTGTTTCTAGTCAATAAGTACCAGGTATTTTTTTGACGATGGTATATGAGGGTTACCAACCCGCATTGGGCCAGCAGCGTGGTGGTGTTATGGCCCAAGCTCCTCATTTGTTTCTTCCCTGTAGGAAGGCCTGTGCCCAGCAGTGGGACGTATATAGGCTGATGATGATGATATGAGGTAATTCAGAAGCTATTTTTATTTCAAGCTCTTGACGTTCTAGATTGTCAAATTTAATGGTCACAGTGTTATACAGCGATATCCACTCGTTCGCTCTTGAAGTGAATAAAATGGCTAAGAGCTTGTCGCATACGCATTTAGGTAATGGTTTTTTCCAAAAGGTCGCCGCAATATTTTGTGCAGGTATATTGACGACAAACACTCGCCATGTTTGATTTGAATGTAAAATGCCATACAAGTGTTTGTCGTCAACATACCTGCACAAAATATTGCGGCGACCTTTTGGAAAAAACCATTACTTAAATGCGTATGCGACAAGGTCTTGACTATTTTTTTTATTCCAAGAGCGAATGTGTCCGTTATATTTAGCAATTTTACACAATAAGTATTCTAGATATATTTGTGGTTATGCTTTTAGTCTACTTAAGTACTAACTTGAAAAAGATAATAAGTCATATTTGTTGCGAAGATACCAACGATAAAACACTAATGCTACAGACAGAAAAGTTACATAAGACGATTAATAAGGCAGGCTGGATATATAGTGCCTTGCTAGATCTACCTCTAATTGCTTTGGTAAGATAGTTAGTCACACAAATCACGTAATAATGGCCGCTCTTGAGTCATCTACGGTCTGATTGGTGACCTCCGTTTTCAGATAGGAAACTATTTATTTGAAATTGTTAATATACTTCGTGACCACGAAAAAAAATCATGCAATACAAAATTGACGTGATGCTTTTAATGATAGAATAAAAGGCATAAAATATTTATATTTATATTATGTACTGTCATTAAGGTGCTTTAAAATATTTTACCCGAAAATCAGTGCAATTCGTTTTATTTATTTAAAATTTTATGTTCTTATGTACAAAACAATAACAGCAAAGAAATTACTAATTAAATACAGTGTTAAGTTTTTGAATATTTAAATATACAATACAATACAAATATTATTTATATGACACACTTAATAAAACACATTACAGAACAAATCACAGACAGGAAATAAATATAAAAAAATATCAGGAATATTAATATTTCTATCAGCCCGTCTGATAGAGTGGTCAGTCAGGACCACTACCTACTAAATCACAGATCTTGAGTTCGAAACCCGGTAAGGGCAGATGTATGAATGTTGAATAAGAACATTTATTTGTTCCCGAGTCATAGATGTTTGTATGTTTATTGAATAAATTTATAATATTTAGAGACAACAATATATTATATCTCTATTTCTCCACTATCTATATTTCCATAAAACACAAACTCTTAATTAGGCTCAGTTAGAGCTAGATAATAGGTAGAATAATATTTTATTTTTATTACTACGTCTATAATTTCAACAAGTATTCGAAAAAAATCATAACGAACAATGCCTAGTAGCACGGTCGAGAGACGGATATAAATATAGTATTTTTTATTTGACCCAAAAAGTTCAGCTAAGTTTAATACCTAATACTATTTGTTTGTTTGTCTGAGTCTGATGTATCTAAACTTGTTCCAAATACTCAAAGTATTTGACCAAATTGAATAAGGAATCATACCCATAAATAACTTTTTTATTTCTTATTTATAATATGAATAGGACGTCAAAAGTAAATATGATATAGCCGAAGCAATAATATTCTTATTATCTGCAATCAATACATTTTACGATGAAGCGATTTGTTTTGATAAGTAGTAAAAACGCTCCATAGAAAATGATGCTGATGACGTCACACCTAAGTTGTGGCCACCGAATATAATTATGAGCATGGACGAAATTAATGATATCTTTATTATTTATGCCTTTACAGGCTTATGATATGAGGCATATTATTTAATAAAAGTTACATTTGTGTGTAATCTTATAAAAGTAGTTTAAATGAATTTTAAAATATTTATTTTGCCAATATTGAATCGTCATTTTTGAAAATTTCCTTGCCAGATAGATAAGGTACATTATATCGTACAGACGACGGCACTATTACGAAACTGTTATTATTGCTGTTGACTGTACATAAAAATGTACTTTGCAAAGCATTTTTTAATAATAATAACTCATATTTTCTAAATATAACATATTATGTAAAAAAACTAAACTTTACTCGTAGTCATCATACCTATTTGAAATGACCTTTTTTCCTTTAAATATCTAATATTAGGGGCTCGGTGGCGTAGTGGTTTGAGCGCTTTAGTTTCGTTTGAAAACAAAGAAATTTTCGCCATGGTGGATCCCGGGATGGGTTAACCAATAATTTTTAATCGCGACTTCCTTCGGCGTGCTTCGGTAGGCACGCTAAGCCATTGGTCATGGTTGTTAATTCAACTCTTTAACCCACGAACTCGCATTTGGACCAGGCCCAAACTCGTCATGTGTGTGTTCCGCCTTTCTGTTGCCGTTTCTGATTGAAGGGAAAGGTAGCCCGTGTAATTACTGGGCATAAACGGCATATCATCTTAGGCCCCAGGATGACAACTCACCTGCAATATAAAGTGATTTTTCCTTGTTATTGCCTATAGGCGTCTATAGGCGGCGGTTACCGCTTACCATCAGGTGGGCCGTCACCTTATTTGTCATCTAGTTGTATAAAAAAAATGTGTTTCTCTTATGCGGCCATGTAGGAAAGCCTGTGTTCAGTAAGTAGTGGGACCTAATATAATAAACCGGTGATGGCGAAGCGATATCACAATGATGTAATATTAACATAGTAATATATATTTAAGTAACCATGTCTTCCTTCCTTAAAATCTTATCAAGTTTACCAAAAGCTTTCAATACATGGTTTTGAAGTATTCAATTGCTTTACAACCTGTCTCAGACATTAATTTATCGATGAATTGCGTTAGGTACCCCAAAGACGACGTACCGTCGAGAGTACTTCTAAATGAGGACGATTACGTCCAAACAATTCCCCTTTGATCCCCGAATCATTAGTAAATACTTGCGTGCTTGAGTGTTTGATGTGCGTTCAACTAATTGAGAACAGAACTCAATAGATTGACTCTGTAGATAAAACACATAAGTAAGGAAGAAAAGTAAGAAGCGATTTGCCGTTCATTCACATGACATAGTTCGATAGGATACGGAAATATTTTATTTTGTATAAAAATGATGTTAAACATACCTACTGCTCACCTGATGATATTTAAAATATTCAAGAAACAGTTTTGAATCATTAAAGCTCTCGTGTAGGTATGTTACACAAAAAATAGTGTTATCTACCAATGTCTTAATGTGACGTCTATCATGTCTGAATTTAAAAGTGAACTAACAATATCATGTCTGTTTGTCGACCGGTAATGTCCGATTTTTGTTTTATACCATTAGGGTGGCAATCAAGCATACGACCCACCTGATTGGTAAGCGGTTACCGTAGCCTATAGACGCTTGCAACACCAGGGGTATCACTTGCGCCTTGCCGACCCTGTAAAAACCTTTACAATCCCTTTTTGAAGAACCCCATGCTGTACTCGTTCGAGAAAACCACTGCAGGGAGCTCATTCCACAACCTAAGCGTGCGCGGGAGAAAGTTTCTCTGAAACCGCACAGTACGGGACCATTTTGGTTCCAACCTGTGAGGATGAATTCCCTGCCGATGGCGAGCAGTGCGATGGTAGAAAGAGGCCGCGGATATCATGCCAAATGTCAATTTACATCAATCATGTCAATTTACACAGGTTCCATAAGTTGAAATTCCGAGAAGATTCCGGCAGTAACCTCGTGTAGGTAAGCGGTTGCCAATAGACGCTCGTAGCACCTTGGGCACTACTCCCACATTGCCTGCCCAATGGAAATCCAGAGAAAGAGTTATGTTGAGAGCATACATATAATCGTCTCTGTGGTCTAGTGGTTGAGACAAGCTATTTCATATCTAGAGGTCCGTGGTTCGATTCTCGTGAGGGCAGAAATTTACTGCTTAGTTTGTTTGGCGGTAGGACTGTTATAAGTCCGCCTGGCTAGCTACCACCGTCTTACCTAAGTCTGCCGCCATAACAATAATGTTAACAGCATTATTGTTTTTTTTTTTATTATATACAACTAGATGTATATGTGTTACGGTAGTTGGAAGTAAGATAGTCAGTTCCTCTGTGGTTGAGGAATCCGGGTGTAGCTCTATTCTATCTTAGCCTTATCATCACTTAATACTAAGTGAGATGAAGTTTAAGAGCCACACCGTTAAGAATAATAAAAAATACTCTGGCAACCTTACTCACCGCGGTAATACAACGGTTCTACCCCAATCAGGCGCTTGAAATTATAGTGCTACCTATTTTTTATTGGGTATCTGAGGAGCTGGGTGGCGTAGTGGTTTGAGCGCTCTGGTTTCAATCACGAAAACGAAGCAACTTTCGCCATGGTCGGTCCCGGGATGGGTCAATCAAATTTATAATCTTGAGGTGCTCCGTGCTTCGGAAGGCACGTTAAGCCGTTAGTCCCGTTTGTTACTGCAACCACTTTAACCCACTAATCCGCATTGGGCCAGCGTATTGGTGCTATGGCCCAATCTCCTCATGTGTTTCTGCTATGTAGGAAAGCCCGTGCCCACCAGTAGGACGTATATAGGCTGATGATGATGATTGTTTTTATTCCTAAAAGGGTAGCTTTTGATCTTTGTCTCTCCTGCTGGCTGGCATGGAAGCAAGCTACACCCGGATTCTATTGTTATGGAAAAGTCCGAATTGTCCGAAAGGGGTTAATTTTTTGCTCGGATTAGTTGGTGCACCAGAAAATTACTACCCACACGAGAACCGAACCCCGGACCTCTAGATTTGAAGTAGGTGGTCTCAACCACTGGACATCAGAGGCGGTTGATATTGAAATGCTTTTTTTTAAATTTCAAAGCATGTTAATGAAATGGTCACTCAGTATTTTTCTGTTTTGCTTGAATACGGAATTCCGTTGCCAAAACAACAAATATAACTTTCTCTGTTACAACTCAACTTTAGATATAAATCGCATCGCGTCAACATATTGAGTTGCGCCTATTAGATCACATGAACCTAATGTTGATAGCGATAGGTGCCAGATTTGTAACACATATTTGCCACATTAACTGTTACCATATTAAAAATCGTATTCCAAACGATCGTAAATAACTTTTATCGTCTCTAGCGGCTTCAATAGTAGGTACTTTATGCCGTCAACAGATAGATCGATAGTTAATGTACATAATATTATATAGTCGAATGTCGTTGTATCTACATACAGTCCATTGTAAGCAAAACTTTTTAAGGAAATAAACCATTTTCATTTTCATTTTTATTTACAGTCAAGTTCATAACAGTTCATTTGCAGTTCTATTTCGAACCCTGTTGCGTACTCTGAACATCAAATCAGTATGTAAGTGTGAAGTCTTCGTTTTGAATATTATAAAGTCATATATGACAAAATAATAAAATCAAAACACACTGTATAGTGACATAATAAGGTAAGAAAACAATAGAAAATTAGGTAGCTGTGAGTGCAAATAGGAGTAAAACAAAGAATATACTTAAACTGCCAAAGTCCTGAAATATTAGCAATAATAATAATATTCATACACTCAAAGTCAGCATAATTAAGAGCTTATGTTATGGATACTAGATAACGGAGAAATAATGATAATAATATGTATATATAAATATTCGAAATATAATAAATACTAAATCTTATATATAAAATTCTCGACTCACAAATTTAGTTACCATACGGCTTGACCGATTTTCATGAAATTTAAATGTATATTCAGTAGGTCTGAGAATCGGCTACTATCTATTTTTTTTTTTAATTTTTGGTCAATTTTTTTATAGCAAAACAACGTTTGCGAGGTCAGCTAGTAAACATATAAACATCCATGACTCGAAAACAAATGCTCGTACTCATCATACAAACTTTTGCTCCTACCGGAATTCGTACCGGGGACCTCTTGACCGAATAGCCTGTATAGCAAGGGGTACAGACCACTCGGCCAGCCGGCTGTCGAATATTTAATCTTTTTTTAAGCTATTGCATAGCTTCTATCGCGGGCCTTGAGCGCGGGGACCGAATCCAGAAATTCCGTAACGAAAAAACCTCACGCTCCCCACTCCGATGCGCAAGGAGGTGTGGCTTGAAGGCCGTGCATCGTCTAACGTCGTTTCAGTTCGGCAGTCTTCGACACGGCGTTGTGTGCGTGCGATTAGACGTATTGTACGACTCTACGAAACTCGCACGAATCAAGACGAGCTGCTCCGAAATCGGACGAATACATAAGCAGCTGTTTATGAGAAAGTATATAGGTGTATAGGTATTTGTACATTATTATCACAAATGCAGTATTAATTTTGAATTGAAAATATAATACTGCTATAAAGATAACCTAAACTTTTGATATTAAAATGAGCGATATTAAAAGTAGCCCTCTTTTAAACACACAAACACACACACGCGTATAGTTTAAATTCTAAATTTAGATTCTGAATATAAAAAAATAAAAAAAATCAAATAAATAAATATATAAAAAAAAAAATTAAAAAAAAATTCATTCTTCATTATATAGATAACAGAAACCATCAAACCAAGCACGTGTACTATTCAGTACCTTTGTTTTTGGTGTATAGATAATGCACACGAATGCCGCGCAGAGAAAGTGTATATGATATTACTTATATCTATATAAATGTACATCGCGCGAAATTCGATAATCATTTTTATTTATTTAATAATAGAAAAATTTGTTTTCTTATCGGTCACCACGCTCAAAAAGTGTAACTTGAATTTATATCAAAGAAAAAGAAATACTGCATGAATAAAATAAATAAATAAAATTATAATTGCATAAGTTGATACAAAATGCTATGCAATAGTTTTACCGCGGCAGTCCCCGAGTGCCACACGTCTTTTTTCATTTAAACACTTATCTACAATTTCGCTCTACTTGACTGTCTTAGTAAGCTAATAATAATAGTATTTCGCTTTCGAAATTAGGGCACCACCACTAACAATAACCGACTGACTAAGGTTAGCTTATGGTAACGTTTATTACGGGGGACCCCCCACAGTCTTGGCTTCCACGTAGCGTTCCCCGGGCAACGTCGCGCTTGACCACCGTAACGGAGTGGCAAGCCGGCGGCTAACGAAGACTGTGCGATTACACAGTTACAGCAGTTTATGTGTGATCATCGTTTTGCGACCATGTCGAGACCTTTGCGGGCCGCCTCCGGGCGCTCTAAAAAAGGCCCTTCTCAGGGCCAAACCCAAACGGACGCTTCGGCGTCTGAGGCCAGCCGCCCACCATCTGCGGCTAGCCTGTTCAGTCTGGAGGAGGATCTGTCCGACTCGGAGAACGATGCCATCGTGGCCGAACCGACGGACCGGCTGGCCAAGAAGCGGGCCTACTTGAGGCAGGGTTCGGAGGGTTCCTCGGACTCTGCCAAGAGCAAGCCCAAAAAGAAGGTGAAGGCCAAGTCTTCAACTCTCGCCGTCGCCAGCACCAGCCATGACATCGGGCTAATGGATGCACAACGCCAGCTCAACCAGGCGAACAGGGCGCAACTCCAGCAGGAGTTAGAGGAGCAAGTCGCGGCCAAGGAGGCGCAGGCTCGCACCCGCAGGGCCAAGGCGGGCTACGGAGCGACCAGTGTACTGAACGCTGACCACTCCATGGCCGAGCTAGAAAGCATGGCCCAGGAGGACCAGGAGGGGATTGTGGAGGTCGCCACAAAGTCCTCCAACCTAAAAGGGACCTTCCAAAAGGCCCTCAAGTGCCGGGCCGCAAGTATGCGCGGCATCGTCCGTGAGCTGGTACATCGCACGACTACGGACGAAGTGAGGCAACTACAGGCAAACACCGATCGCCTGCAGAAGGAGATAAGCGAGCTTCATAAGAAGCTCGCTGAGGCAACGGCCCCACCTGCCCAAGCCACACAACCAGTAGTGGGACAGGCCCAATCCCTCTCCAACCTTGAGAACATCATCCGCAAGGTTGCTGTGGAGGAGAGGGCCTTTACCAGAGCCTGTCTTGCGGACATCGAAGATAGACTCCTGCCGGAAAAGCGCCTGCGGCCATCACTCGCGGCGGACAAGACCGCCCCGGCCCCGGTGGTGACCGAGATGGCGCCTCCCCAGGTCCCAAAGCCCACAAAAGGCAAGGGAAAGGGGAAGAAGACAGGAGCTGCTTCCACGACCTCCAGCACGGGCGGAGAGGCTATGGCCCCTCCAACCCAAAATTCCCAGAGGGAAGACGCCTTCCTTCCTTCCACCACCCAGACCAACGAGTCTTGGACTAAGGTGGTTGGAAGGAAAAAGAAAGGCGCCAAAAAGACTGCACAGGCTGCCGCCCCTCCCCCTGCCAATGCTCCTCCCGGCTCGTCCAAAGCGACGGGCAAGGGAAAGGGGCAAAGCAAGGGGCAAAAGTCAGCCCCCACGACGGGCGGAAGGAAATTGGTCCCTCCTAAAACTGCAGCCGTTGTGGTGACGCTTACCGCGGAGGCTGCAGAGCGGGGCGAGACATACGAGTCCGTACTAAAGCGGGCTCGTACAAATGCCAACCCCACAATACTGGGAGTAGGCCCGGTTTCGTGCCGCCGCACTCAAACCGGGGCTCGATTATTCGAGTTCGCGGGGGCCCAAGGCGGCACTAACGCTGACCTCTTCGCAGCGAAACTGCAAGAGGTCATAGCCGACGCGGCGAAAGTGGCCAGGCCCACCAAGTCCGTCTCCTTGGAGGTGACCGGTCTGGATGACTCGGTCACCAAAGAGGAGGTAGTGGAGGCAGTCGCAACTGCAGGAGGCTGCGAAGCGGCCACCGTGCAGGGCAGGGCCATAAGACCAGGCCGCGGGGGTCTAGGCACCATGCGCCTGGAGTGCCCAGTCGCAGCGGCAAAGGCCATCCTGGCCAAACGACGGCTGCCCGTAGGCTTCAGTGTGGCAGTGGTCAGGGCACTTGAGGATCAAGCATTCCGATGCTTTAAGTGCTTCGGAGTAGGCCACACCAGGGCTCTGTGCCCGTCCTCTGTAGACAGGGCGAAGCTCTGCTGCCGCTGCGGGCAAGAGGGGCACAAGGCTGCCTCCTGCAAGGTCGCAACGCCACGATGCGCCGTGTGCGCTGCAAGTAGCCGCCCAGCCGACCATGTGATGGGGGGGGAGAAACTGCAAACCTCCCCCAAAGAAAGGTCAAATGCAGGTGCCAACCCGTCCTGCCGCTACGACTGCCGCTGCTGACGCCGATGAAGGCTTACCATCGGCTGAGACGGAAAATGCGATGGACCAATAATGGGGGAGGTCCATCGCATCTTACAGGCGAACATCAACCACTGCAAAGCGGCTCAAGACCTGTTGGTGCAGGTCATGGCCGAGTGGTTGGTGGACGTGGCGGTGATCGCCGAGCCGTACTCGATCCCTGGCCGCTGGCTGGGAGATAGGGATGGCTTGGTGGCGCTCGCGGCGCGGTCTTCTACGGACTCCCCTCCTCTCTCGCTCTTAGAGAGGGGACCGGGATACGTGGCCGCCGCGTGGGGAGAGATAGCCTTCGTGGGGGTTTATTTCTCTCCTAACCGCCCACTGTCGGATTTCGAGAATTTCCTTGGAGTCCTCGCGGCAGTGGTCGGCAGGCTGGCGCCTCGTCAGGTTTCCGTTTTGGGAGACCTTAACGCCAAGTCGGTAGTTTGGGGTAACCCAGCCACCGACGCCCGCGGGCGGGCTGTCGAGCAGTGGGCGGCCTCCTCTGGTCTCTCCCTCTTGAACAGAGGGAGAGATCACACGTGCGTGCGGCGGCGGGGGGGGGGGGGGGTCAATTGTGGACCTCACTTTTGCCACCTCTGCACTAGCCGCGCGCGTATGCAACTGGAGGGTGGACATGGTGGAGACGTTTTCGGACCACCGCTACGTGCGGTTCGAAGTCTCCACCCAGAGCTCTTGTGGAACGGTACCCACGGGCCAATCCCCATTTCCCCGGTGGGCTCTTGTCCACCTTGACAGGGAGGCGGCCAAGGAGGCGTCCTTCGTCCAGGACTGGCTTTCGCCTCCGGTGAGTGTCCTGGACGTGGACGCCGCTGCGGCCCAGCTGAGGGGGTCTTTGACTGAGGTGTGCAACTCCAGCATGCCTCGGTCTCGCCGCCCGCCTCCCCGACGCGCCGTCTACTGGTGGTCGGAGGAGCTGGCGGGACTCCGGGCTGCCTGCGTGGCAGCCAGGAGGCAGTATGTGCGGAGCCGGCGGCGACGCCAGCGTGATCTTGTAAACGAGGACCGCCTCTACGATTTATACGTAGAAGCAAAAAAGGTCCTCAGGTCCGCCATGCTTGCTGCCCAGGACTCGGCCCGTGCCGAGCTGCTGGAAGGTCTGGACAGCGACCCGTTCGGGAGGCCATACAAGGCGGCGCGCAATAAACTGCGCCCCTTTGGTCCCCCGGTGTCCCAGACCCTCGAGCCAACATTGCTAGACGGGGTGGTCCGGTCCCTGTTTCCAAGCAGGGCCGACTTCGCCCCGCCAGCAATGGAGGCTCCAAGAAGGCCTGCTCGGGAGGAGGATGAGGATATCCCACCCGTAGCAGAGTCTGAATTTCGCGCGGCGGCGCTCCGCCTCCGCGCGAAGAAGACGGCCCCTGGTCCCGACGGCGTCCCCGCAAAAGTAGTGGCGATAGCCGCCACCCAAATGGGCGAAAGGTTTCGGGACCTCTTCAATGCGTGTTTCACGACTGGGAGGTTCCCGAAGCCTTGGAAGGAGGGACAACTTTGTCTCCTCCGGAAGGAAGGGCGCCCGGCGGATTCCCCCTCGGCATACCGACCCATCGTTCTGCTTGATGAGGTCGGTAAGATGTTCGAGGGGATTATCGCCACCCGCCTGAATGAACACTTGCGGGTGGTCGGGCCGGACCTGTCGGACGCTCAGTTTGGTTTCCGGACTGAGCGTTCGACCGTGGACGCCCTGGCCCTTCTCAAGGACCAGGTGAAGGAGGCCGTGATTGCGGGAGACGGATTGTTGGCTGTGTCATTCGACATAGCCAACGCTTTCAATTCCGTCCCCCACTCCACCATACTTGAGGCACTTCGTTTCCATGGAGTGCCTCAATACCTGAGGGGCCTCCTGGCTAGCTACCTGGAGGACCGATTAGTCCTCCTCGTAGACAAAGCTGGCCAGGTCCGCCGGTACGCCGTCGAGTCTGGCAGGGCGAAGGGCGCTCGGCGAGCGCCCTGCCCCTGAAGAGCGGGAGGCCGTCCGGCGAGAGGCGAGGGATGCCATTGTCCATCACTGGACGGCGGACCTCGCCTCTGCGTTTTACGGCCGCCGAACTTTAGATGCGCTCGGGCCGGTCCTAAAAGACTGGCTCGAGCGACAGCACGGTTTCCTCTCGTTCCGGCTGGTGCAGGTGCTATCTGGGCATGGTTGCTTCGGGTCGTACCTGCACCGGATCGGACGGGAGGAGAGCCCGGTGTGTCATGACTGCGGCGCGGCGGAGGACACGGCGCAGCACACCCTCGAGGTGTGCCCGTCGTGGTCCGAGCGGCGTCGCGGTCTTGTCACGGCGGTCGGGCCGGACGCAAGCGGACGGAAGCGAAGAGGCTTGGGCGGCGGTCGCCTCCTTCTGTGAAGATGTCATGTCACAGAAGGAGGTGGCGGAGCGCGCGCGTGAGGACGATCCTGACGCACCAGCGATCCGCCGGCGGAGGAGGGGCAGGAGAAGGCGGACGCATAACCGCCCCTCCTCCCCCCCACGGTGAAGAGCAGCGGGCGAAAGGCGCGGGGGCGCCCTCGCCCGCATTGCACTGCTCATCACCTCGTCGTAGGGGGTGGCCGAGTACTCACGGTCACCCTCTGGCCCCCTCCCTGTTCCTGGAGGGGGCGTGAAGGGCCCGCCGTCTAGGCGGGCAATCGCCTGTTAGGGCCTGGAAGTAGAGGCTCTGCCAGTTTCCCAGTCCTCCAACCACAAAAGGCGATGAAGGAGTGCCGCTGGGTCGTTTTAGTGGGTAGACCCGGGAACCGTTCCCGGGGAGTCCCACATACCCCTCCTGTCCCCCGACGGGAGGGCATGCGTAAGGCATTTTTTCCCAGGGGAAAAAAAAAAAAAAAATGGTAACGTTTATTACAACATCTACGTCCATACCGTGTGTCACAGAAACAACATGAACACAAAAACGGAAAGAAAACATACACCTTTACTCTCTCTCTCTCTCTATCATACATAACACATATATATATATATATATATATATATATATATATATATGTATATATATATATATACATACACACATAAATACATACATACATGCATACATACATGCATACATACTTACATACATATGTATGTGTGTATCTATGCATGTACAAACATACATAGTAATTGGTACACTAAAGAGTTTGTCTAAAAGAATTTAGGACAAAAAAGGACCTCGGTGGCGTAGTGGTTTGAGCGCTCTGGTTTTGATTATGAAAATATCAAAACCAGTTGATGTCATGAGGATTTGGTTGACCCCCGGGTCAACCACCCCGATCCCATGGTGATCCCGGTTTTGTTCGACATTTTGGTTGACATGGTGAACCAAAATTTCTAATCTCGATCTTCTCGGTGTTTTGGAAAACAAGTGAAGCCGTTGGTCCCGGTGCAGCTTAGTGGTGTTATGATAATTATATTCTTAATACAGCTTAATTTTATTTTTTATTAGGAAGGTAACGCGTTAGTAGTAAGTACCCAAGGTATTAAGTTTATATAGGCTACGGTAGGGGCTGGCCGTCTGCTTGTTTGCCACCATTGCCATATCAAAAATAGGTAAGTACGTACATTTAAATATTCTTTTGAAGTTGATTTGATTGTTTTAAAGTTTATTTTTATTCCTACTCAAAAATTTATTCTCCTCTAGTATTCTCTTAAATTTCAAATGGATGATTGTACCTAACCCTAGTTTTCCTCAGCAAAGGGAAATTGTTTACTGATTAGAATTTCCTTTAACCGTAAACCGCTAGTGTGAATCCTCGCATTTTCACATACCTAATTACTGAACGATAGAAGCTTATTCACTCGCTCTTTGTACTCGAAAATATGATTAATATTAGAATAATAACAAGAACGAAATTAGCTTTTCATTAAAACTTTACATGACAAGCGTAGCCGAAAAATAAAGAATTTTCTAAAGCTTTTTTAAAATACCTACCTTTTTTCAATTTGTAACACCAAGCTTACATTATTCTGTCTGTTTCTTTCTGTGTTAAATACATAAAAATGACAGGGAGAAACCGAGTATTTATCGAATATTTCTTCTCGTGACTGTAGCTGCTACGGGTTTCTTTCGTAGCTGTGCTACGGTACTACGGTCGGAATAAATAAGTTTGTGGAAGGCCCCTTAGCACTAAGGACATAGTCTAGTGCCCAGCGCACACCTGCGAGGGGAAGGGGGGAGCTACATGCGCAAGGATTTGAGCGTCTCCCAGAGCCACTAAGACCCAGCGAGAGCTCATTTGCAAAGCGGTTCACGGTGATTCCGAGTACCGCCGCAAAACTATCGAGTATGACATTCGACGAGATTTAGCAGTCAATCTATAAGATTTTCCACTTACTTACACAATTGTGACTCTGAACACAATACACTTATGTATGTAGACTCAACTTAAAAAACCCCCCTGGCGACTGGCGCATAGCGGTGGGAAGAGTAGCGCGGTATCCTTAGTATGCCATTTTTGAATTTTTTATCTCAAACCGTATCTGCAGTGTGCGCTGTACCTTTTTTTCGGGAAGAAATATGATTACAGACCTACCCGTCGCTGGCATAGCGACGGGCCTGTGTGATCCCAGTGCTAATGACACTGGGAATACCCACTAAAACTCCCTTGTAACTTTACCGCCCTTTGCGGAGGTAACGTATACTCTGCCGAAGCAATTTCATTAGCCGACCCCAAGGCAACCCGGCGGGCGATCATCTCCCGCCTCCTCACGCCCACCCGCATACGGATAGGGGCGGTCAGAGAATCCTGTTCCCGCTCCTTCTCCGCTGCCTATTTCTGCGTAAGCACAGTCTCGCAGAAGGAGGCGACAGCCTCCCATATCTCTCGCTATCAACCATGGCTTACCATGGTTAGCAGCGAGAGAGTGCTGTACCTAGAACTGGCGACTCTTTACGTGAAGTAGTAACCTACTTAAATTTTTAGTAGATTAGTGAAATTAAAGTTATTATTTGGGACTATCAAAGCTACGAAACGAGAATTAAACATTCTCTAAGAACTATTTCACTACTAGAAAGTGAACTTTAAGTAAATAGTACAACCTACCCTTTCAGAATTGGTGATATTTCTTATCGATTGTCTTGTATTTATACCCAAACGTTTGACAGACAACCACGTTGAATATTCAATGAGTTAGTTAAAGCTTTAACTAGGCAGGTAAACGAAACAACCAAATCAAATCAACTTAGACGAAAGTTAGCAGTTTGATGAAGAGACTAGGATTTGAAAATAATGAGTTTATGTTTGATTAAAGTTTAAAATTGAATAATCATCATAGCGAGCAACGATCGCAAAAACTCATGAGGATGCTTTTCTTCCGTAACCACCGGGCCCTTATGGTATCTTCCGAAGCACGGACGAGCTGCAGATTACAAATTTTCATTGATCCGTCTGAGTTCAACCATTTGTGATTGCTGATTTTGGTACCTGTATTTCTGAGTCAGTATTTTAACGCAGTCCTCACAAAATACTAAAATATAAATTTTATAAACTAAACTACGGCTTTGTTTATATTATGATGAAATATAGCTAGCGAGGACACAATTCACGTCCAGTATAATTGTGAAAGATGTTAAAATATGCGAACACTTTGCTGTAAGCCTTAATTAACATTTAAATAAAAGTACAGCCAGCCAGACGCTGTCAGTCTCGGCTTACTTTTTAATTAACAATGTTTTATAAGCTTCATACATCTTAAAACAAAATTTTGAGCTCAATGTCAGAGTAAAATTTTACATAGATATAAAGTATATCTACTAGTGGCCGCCCGTGGCTCCACCTATATCGCGCCAAAAAGTATCCAATATCCTTCCTAGGTCCTTATACTTTTTCCATTCCAAAAGAGATAGTAAAAGTTTGTACGGGACTTGGGCCAGCTCCTGAGCACCATTTTTTCGTACAGTTATTTTTGTAAGAATGCGTTTGATCTTATCATTTCCATAAAACTTGATTGATAGAAGCGGCAAAAAATATGTAGATTTTTTGAAAAACATCATAATTAAGTTATTTTGAAGAAAAAATGTAAATGTTAAAACTCAATTAAATTTTTTACTTATTTACGTTCAATATTGTTGTTTTATTTCTTCATAGCCGGGGTAAAACAATTCAGAAAATTTCAAGCGCATCCATAACATTCACGGTTGATTGAAACACGGAATGGCAATATGTTAAATGAAATTATTGTCAACTTTTTAAATGCATCATTGTGGCTATGGACGCGCTTTTATAACTTGCGTTACCATGTTATGCAATAATTATTTTATTTTGTTATTTTTTTTACAATTAAATAGAAGAGTTTTGTGTTACTTAAATTAGTTAATGGAAACCATATTGTTTAAAATCTGAAATTGTGCTCATAGGCTGACCAAAAACTTCACTATCTCCTTTGACCTAAATCAGTTAAGCAGTTTAAGCGTCAAATAGGTAACAGACAGATTGAGTTAGCTACACATATAAAATATTGGTTTGGGTGTTACGGCTAAAGTCCAAATTGCGGGTTATTATTGTTACGAATTCGTAAATCGCCGTAGAAATCACGAGAAAACAATAGAATGTTCAAGAAAGTACTCGAAGCTTCCAGAGGGGCCTCAACGAATTCGACGAGAAACTTCTAAGAACGATGGGCACGTGCGAGCAATAATGAACCTACAGGACAATGATATAAGGTTTATATTCGTCAGATGAACTTAGTTGTTTGTTCAAGATAATAGTCGAACATTGTAGTGTTTGCTCGATTTCGTTTTGCGTAGTATAAAAGGACTGTTGATTGCAGCGTATGGGCATTCTAAGCTTAGAAGCGAACAAGTACAGATCAAAGCGATACTCCCTAAGTGATATAGAGTGGTATACTGATTAAGGCGAATACTAAATACGGAATAAGTTAGCATTGTGATTGGACTTTGTTGTTTGGTTATTGTAAATTTTAGAGTGGTGTACGGAATAAAGTCTCGTCAGTGTCACCAGGTGTTTCTATCCAAATTAACGAACCCCTAGCTCGTAACATTATGATAAAACTACAAAATTACCCTTACAATGCAAAAACGTGTAATAATAAGCCCGGCCGTGATCAGCAGAAGAATGTGCGGCGCAGAGTCAGCGCTGGCGCATTTATACAGATTCCTTGAGCCGAGATCCCCCGTGGGGCGGTCCACATAGTAATAAGATTAGCTTAGCTTTTTTGTAATAATTTACCTACATATTCATCAATAGTATCATTTTTGAGGGATTTTTGAGGTATATGGCATTATAGGATATTATATATAAAACAATACAATTATTATTGTAATGACGTGGTCAGACAAGTGTTTAAAATTAATGAAAGATGTTTAGCTTTATTAGGTTTTTGTATATTAATTGTTGACCTTTGTGTATTGTAATACCTATATTGTGATGGTGCATTGTCGGACAGCCTTTAAATACAGTAAATATTCTTATCATTAGGTACCTATTGGTACGTTAATATACCTTTTTTTATACTCTGTGCGACACTGCGCTGCTAAATACTATTACTGTGTAATTAAATATTGTAACTTAATGATTAAAAAGAGTGACTACACGAGTTTGTTGCCGGAATCCTCTCGGTAGTTCAACTTTTGGAACCGGTGTAAATTCAGACAGACTGACAGACAGACTGACTGACGGACAGACGGACCGACAGACATACCGATAGACAGACTGACATAACATTCTTAGCTTACGTAGATCCAGATAAGACAGAGAGACAAACATTATGAAATTGTTAGTTAGTTAATATTATTTTTATGTGATAGACATAAGGGCTTTTTTGTTGACGATTCGAAAGTGCTTCTTGGGGGCCTAATTGAATAAAGATATTTTTATTTTCATTTTCAAAACTAAACACTAATTCGGCTTAACTAAGCTTTGGTGCCACTTCGGGCTTTAGCTGTAACATAAACGTTACATACGCACTTAAAGTATAAAATATCAGGTAAGTAGCTGGTGTAGTTTTAACCCTTTAAGTTTTTATGACGATAACCACGCAACCTTCACTTTAGTTGATCAGTATTTTTTGTGTAACGTCACTCGCCTCGCCTTTGGGACTATCTTGTGAACTGCAGTTACATCTAGCGCACTCCGCTTGCCCTTCCAGATCACCCGCTCTTCTTTCTCTTTATCTACAGTGTGCTCTGCTTCACTCATTCAATTATCAAGTAACATAACGAATTTTTTTCGTCGAAATTCATTGCTAAGTTGACTGTCAGCAGCTGGCGCTGCGTCGTCCATCCACAGCTGCGCTAAGGCGAGGAGCTACGGTTACGTGCCTGCGTTAGGTGACTGCAAGGCGATGAGGCGTGACGGTTTTGATGAGGTTCCCAGCTGATAAGTGCGTTTTGATCTAATAGCGGTAGTCCCGTCTGTAAACGATTTGATCAACAAACCCGCATTAGGCAAGCACTAAGGGTACATTAGCAATTTTGGGCGAAATCACTCACTTATAACTAAACATCTATAGTAACGGGTTACAGCAATTTACAACTCTATGCAAAATTTTAGGTCAGCACTGATGACTAAATAAATTGCCTGTGATATAGAGACAGATGGCCGGATCGTTATAACGATTCCATTTTGGGTACGAAACTCTAAATGTAAAGTCTTGCTTTTGGCCGCGTAATACTCAATTGCTTCTTAAATTTGATTTTTGTGTTTGTTATGTAGGTATTTTACAGGTTAAAATTTTCAAAACGAAAAATAAGCTGCAAGTTTTCAAGTGACAATAGGCCACAGGCCATAATAATATTGAGTCTAAAGTAATCACTTACCATCAGGCGGGCTCTACCCCGGCGGGCGGGTACTAATGTACCTTAGTAAGGTAAAAGCTTCAAAAGTTCATATGGCGGTAGTTGAGTAACGGTTGCAATTAACGGCCATTTTTTCTTGTTTTATTCTTTTACCTCGGCGTGATATTTGCGTTTGTGTGATGGCCTCTAAGATATTTTGAATACGGAAATTCCATTTTAATATACATAATGTTTCTAGAACGAGAATAAAACACGAAAATCAAAATACCGCCGTAATTGGTGCTTTATCATCATCATTTCAGGCGAGAGACTCCCACTGCTGGCCATAGGCCTCCCTCAGGGAACTTCAAACCGATCGGTCCAGCGCTGCCTGCATACCTACATCGGCTTCCCGCGACCCTCACCAGATCGTCGGACCACATTGTATATTTTTGGTGCTTACCTTATTATATATTTTATTTTTATTATGGAGCGCAAACAGTATAATTACTGAACAAAAATACTTGAGATCTTTACTGTGCATGTGTCCACAACATTCGCTACTGCCATTTTTATTAAAACGTCATTTAATTATTTTTAGGGACTGTAATGTACCATAACAAATAACTTTATCATTGACGTGTCCTCGCAGATGGGTATCTTCGCGGTTCATGTCAGTGAATATTGGTGCATTGAGTAAAGACTGTGGGGGATACACTCTTCATTCTATCCCACACTCTTTCTTCTTCATATCAATATAATGCTTCCATTAGGTAGCATTCCTTGCTATGCGTATGACAGTAAAGTGCATGGGGGATATTACGGTCGCCCAGGGGCTGGGCGCGCTGAAACCGAGAAAGAGAAAGTGCGAGAGAGAGAATGTTACCTATTATTGAGCTCAACAGGATGTTTATTTGTTTATTTATTTAACATTATAACACATGGAAAATTATATTTGAATGGGGCTCTAATAATATTGTTGAGTTCAATGCTAAGAAAACACATTAGGTATAATGTGCGCGTTTACAGCCAAAATGTCGCCGTTCCTTGACCTGCCCTATCTTCAGGACACTACTCTTTCGGCACAGAGGTCCTTAAACTTGCTTGGCTTGGAGATATTTTGCAATCTGAATTCCAGGAACTACATCGAAACCGTGATCCAAACTGCCTTACGGCAGCTCGGTGTCCTGAACTAGATAAAGATAAAGATAAAGATTATTTATTTGTGTAACATGTGTTTACATTGTCATGCAAGATGTTCTATAAGTGAATGAAGTCCTTAAAACATGTTATGCTTTATTAAGCGTACAAACTAAATGAAATTAAGATTTTGTAATCATAAATAAGGCGAAATAAATGATCAAAAAATTATAATCAGTACAATATAGATAATATAATACAAATACAAATTATGTCAATATCTTATTAATTAGTTGAGAATCAATGGAATGTCAAATTTACTAATTATAGGTGAATTATTAGAATGTCAATTAAAATTTATAATGAATCCATAAAAAACTCGCTTATGTGGTAGTAACATTTGTCTGCTAGTAAACTTCGAATCTTTTTCTTAAATCTTTCTAGATTTAGTTCCTTCAGTGACTTGGGAAGCCTGTTATATATTATTGGAGCCATACAGAATACACTTTTTCGCATAAGAGCAGTTCGTCCAGTTCTAAGACAAAGTCTACTGTCATCGCGTCTGTTGCGAACGACCATTTCAGATTGTCGGCTGAACAATTGGGGATGTGTCTTGACGAATATAACTATTTCAAAAATGTATAAAGATGGAAGGGTTAATAATTTATGTTTTGTGAAAAAAGGCTTACAGCTGTCTGTCTGAACTAAATTGAACATAGCTCTAATGCATCTTTTTTGAGCTTTAAACGCAATATCTTTGTCAGTTGAATTTCCCCAAAAGATAATTCCATAACGTAGTACTGACAATACCAAACCATGGTAAGCCGTAAGTAATGTGGCAGTGTTGAGTTTCGAAGCCAGTCTATAGAGAGCATATGCCGATTTACTGATTCGCTTACTCAAATGTTCAATATGTGATTTGCAATTTAATTGTCTGTCTATAATAATACCAAGAAATTTTGTGGATTCAACATTATTAATTATATTAGTATTGTACTCGACATTAAAAAATTCAAAATTATTTTGAGAGCGTTGTCTGAAATGCATAATGTTGGTCTAGGTGCGTCGATTTTTCACGCCTGACCAATTATGCCTGCTTTACTTAACTGAGGTCCGGTCTTGCGTGGAATATTGCTCGCACTTGTGGGATGACTAGACAGATTGCAACGTCGTGCTGTCCGTATCGTTAGCGATGTAGAGGTCACGAACAACCTTGAGCCTCTGCAATTGCGTCGAGACATTGCGTTACTTAGGGTCTTTTATCGGCTAAGTATATTAAGTAGAGTGCTCTAAAGAGCTTTTTGACTTTATCCCACCCTCCCTCTTCCTGCTCAGCAGCACGCATGCCGGTCTTTGGAGTCATCAATTCACTGTCTCCACCTCAACATCACGCACAAAGATATTTATTGCCACGTTTCTTTGTCGTACTTCTACAACTTGGAATTCTTTGCCAATACATGTATTCCCTCCCTTCTATAACATGGGTTCCTCGAAGAGAAGCGTGAAAAAGCACCTTTTGGGACGGCAAGGTGGAGTCTGGAGTCTGGAGCTGTCTTGGCATATGGACTCATTTTACCGATTCACATCAGGTGGTGTTGGGTCAATTGCTTGTATAAAAAAATGACTTACTGAAGGGTTTAGTTTACGCATATAATGTAACAAATCTGATGATGCTTTTTAAATTAAGTCTGAAAATGTAGTTTAACTATTAAGTATTAACTTTATTAAATAAATTAAAAAAAGTAGCCCTGTTCCCTGATTACTACATGATTAACTTAATACATAAGAATTGTCATCAAGCTGCGATCTCCAGTGAGCTCGAGGTTATTCTCCAGTTAAGAAAAGAGCTTCTGTAGCGACACGTATTCTGTGCGAGATCTTTAAATCGTAAGTTTTTATGTATTTGCATTACTACAAAAGCTTAACATGTTCTTTGATGACCCGAAATACAAGATTCCAATCATAAGTAGGCACCATTATGTCACGATGACAATAACTGATGCCTTTTCTAAGTATTGTCCTTCACACTCCAATAATTCGGCACCAAAGCTCCCTTCATGTCCGATCGGACCCATTTCAAGGACCTTTCAACCCTAATGGAAGGAATAAAATTTTCTCCATCTCTGATTTTAATTTCAAGGACCTTTGAGAGATCTGAACATTCAAATGGGTGAACTTAATTTAATTTCATATTCGTTTTATGACGAAAAATAATATAAAATTTATATTCTTTCTTGACCGAATAAATTATGACCTTACTAAAATATGGTATTATAATAAATCAAACATTTTTACCTTCATGTTTGTGAGGGATTTTATGTAATTTATCGAAGGTAAGTTACTAAATCAAAGATAAATTAATTTATTTTCTTTTCTAAGCCCTGATTGTACATATAGTGTGATAGCTTTTAAGTCTATGAGTAGAGCCGTCTGGAGTCTAGACAGTCGTTGATTACATCTCATCAAAAAGTGAATTAGAATCGATTCTATTTAAATATTTATTCCCAAGTGTTACTTGTGACGATGCGCTGTAACTCAGTATCAAAGGGGCTCGGTGGTGCAGAACACCTCAGTGGCGTAGTTGTTTGAGCGCTCTGGTTTCAATTAAGAAAGCAAAGCAACTTTCGCCATGGTCGATCCCGGGATGGATCAATAATTTGTAAGCTTTACTCTTCTGTGCTTCGGAAGCCACATCAAGCCGTTGGTCCGGGTTGTTACTACAACTGCTTCTAATCTTCAACCCGTATTCGACCAGCGTGGTTGTGTGGCCTAATCTCTTCATCCGTTTCTCCCATGTATGATTTTGGATTCTGTATGTGATTGTAAAGACCTGGTTAGGGTCACGGGGAGCCGTTGGATGCAGGCTGCACAGGACCGTTCCATTTGGAAATCGATGGGGGAGGCCTTTGTTCAGCAGTGGATATCATAGCCTGATATGATTATGATGATGTGATTCAAATACTTATTTACGAGTATGCAATACAATTTAGAGTTTTAATATTAATTAGGATTTTTGTACACTCCATCTGCAGCTTGTTAGTGAGACAGATGTGGAAAGCTTTAGGCCTTTGTCTATCAGTGGACGTATTTTAGCTTTTTAGTGTAAGCATTTAATTTTTAACCATTTTAATACAGTAGGTATATTAGTCAAAAGTGTATCCATAGTATTAAGAAAAGATATTGTTTCATAACTTCTCTGAATTATGTGAAATAAAAATATAATGACAATATTGTAATTATTCTTCTTGTAAATAATAACCTAGAAATTTAATCCTGTTACTAATTTGATTGTTGTTTTTATTTATGCATTCCGACACATTTAGCGAGTATGAAGCAAAAGGTTGTATATAAGATGTGTAAAATCGATTAACAATATTATTTACGTCTATCTAGAGAAATCGCTTTTTAAGTAGGATGTCTACATTCATTAAATGACCTGTGTTACTGGATGTTTCATCCAATAGAAGAGGTGGCTACTGATTAATTTATTCCTAATCCTCGCATAAACGATACTGAAAGCGAATTTATTATTTTGTTCTACTCACTGACCGCCGATTGGTATATCCAATTACCGCCGGAGGTCCAATATCGCCATATTACACCTCAGTTAAGGCCTTATGGACTTTGATTCGGTCAATTTACGAACGAAACCCCTGTAATACAAACCCCTAATGTGATTTTGGATATGTTTCTATTCGAGAAATCTTGTTCAATCCGAGTATTTTTTGTGAAAGAATAAAAAGTCAATAATGTACTAATGTTATCTTTATAATAGTTAAAACTTTAACAGGTAAATGGGTTTCAAACTCTCAGATTAGCGTAAAATTGTTTACATAGTTGATATGATACAACGCTTTACGAATTAAAACTAAAACAGATAGGTGTAATTATTTTCGGTCATTTTGATACGATCCCTTTTATTAGAGCATGAAAATTTTAGAAAGGGTCCCGTATCGTTTGGGTTGCAATAAAACAAGGGGTGTAATAATAGTTTGTAACATGATAGCTTCGGGTTGACATTTGGAAAATTACCTGTACCTACTTATCTACCACTTACTTATGTTCTACACACACATACACCATACAGTAGATCAACAGCTTTTTTGTATTAAAAATTATAATAAATTAATTGCAAGGCTTTAATTGTGTCTTTTGAATATTTGTGTGAAATATACACCAGCCTTTTTGTTTCCTATCAAAAAGGCTTTGTTTTTGTATTTACAAACTGCTCTTGTGTGGTCTTACACGCCAATCGATGCTTCGTTTTATGCGATTTTAATGTTGCTCCTATAAAAGTTGTTCGTTTTGATAATCTGAGTTAGCTACCGATAATTTTAAATTTACGATGTATTTGACGGGCAGGAGTTCTTTTTCATAAATAAGTCGTTATGAGGTGTCCAATATTTTACTTATGATGTATCTCTGACCTTTTATTATTAGACTCAGTATAAGTTAGTCAAATAAGCAAGTGAAATTTGGCTGATATTTCCAAATAAATTGTCTAAGACACTTCCCATTTTGTGAATTCTTTATACCTACATAATATTAATTTACAAGTTTCGTAGTTATATTAACGAAAGTATTTCTCTTTAGAGCTTGGCTATTATACTCACAGATTATTAATAGAAGAAATCAAAAATGCTCTCACAATTAATTTGACTAGCCTAACATTATTATTATTATAAATATTATTATTTATTAATTTAGAGTTAAGACTCCAAAAATTCACTTTTTATAAGATAACTTATTAAACAGTTTCGTAGTAAAATTTGATTTTAATACGAAACTGACACGATAGTTGGAATGAACATCTCTTAATTTGTCTTGATGAAAGCTTTATCAACAAGAAATAAGAGATTTTTGAGTCAGCTTAGGAGACAAGTTTTCTAGCTCCTTTAACTTAATGACGCTTCCTCGATGAGATCTGGCGACCTTAGCAATGTTTTTTGGCTGCAAGTAAGGTGGAGGTGCTTCCTATGTTGGGAGCTTTAAGTTTGCGCGGAGAACTCACAACTCTTATTATTAGATACAGACGACAGCACATCAAGTGTTACAGTTGCAATACGAAAGCCGCATGACAAACGGTATAAGTGCGGTCTCAATGTCAAACTGTTACGCTTGATGTGCTGTACACAAATAATGGAAAAAATGACTTTGATAAGTACTTACCTGTTAACCGTTTTTTTCAATTAAGGTAACCGTTTATCACCACATCAATTTCTTCAAAAAAGAAGTTATAATTGTACGCCGCTCAAGTTTAATTTCCTCGATATTTCTATTCGATTGATTCTTCTTTACAGTGGTTTCTGGAAATTTCTTATTTTCTTTAACTTTTTTTCTAAAATAAGGCAGAAAGGTAATGTTTTTCTTTTCTGTGTCAACAAATTCAATATAATTATGTTTTTTTTTCAGAGTAGCTACTTTGATTTAATTGTAAGTAAAGGAACCTAGCTACATTCCATTTAGTGAACCTTAGTTTTGTTTACCATCCAATACTTGATGGGAAGTACTTTTTTTTATACAAAGCACGGCAATTGATCCAACATCTCCTGATGTGAAGCGGTAAGGAGAGTCCATACGCGAAGACAGCTAGTGCAGTTTAGACACTGCTCTAGCCGCCTCCATCTTGCCGGCCCAAAAGGTGCTTTTTCACGCCTCTCTTGAAGGACCCCATGTAATAGGAAGGAAGGAACACATGTGCTGATAAAGAATTTCAAGTTCTGGAAGTACGACAAAGAACTCCTCAAACTACTAAAACTCACTAAACTACTAAATTTCAGTGCATTTTTGGTAAAAATAATGTAACATGGTGTATTGCCAAGTCAGGAGTGTTAAGCATTATTGGGACTGAAAACTTATAAAAAATTATAGTGCTACCCTCAATAACGTTTTTAAATTTGTAGTCTGAAGCTGCTTTAGCTTCATTATCCATACTTATATTGGAAATGTGAAAGTAGCTGTCTGTCTGAACAAAGAGAGACAGAAAAGCAGCAGTAGGTCAGGTATTAGGTTAGGTATTTTTTAAAGACTAAATTGGCAAACGTCTTCGGAATGTCCTCCGTGCTTCGGAAGGCACGTTAAGCCGTTGGTCCCGGTTGTTACTGCAACCGCTTTAACCCACCAACCCGCATTGGGCCAGCGTGGTGGTGTTATGGCCCAAACTCCTCATGTGTTTCTCCCATGTAGGAATGCCTGTGCCCAGCAGTGGGACGTATAAAGGCTGGTGATGATGAAATTGGCAAACAAGCATGGCTTGGCCTGATGATAAGTGTGTGAACGCAGCATAGATACGCTTAAAGCACCTTGGGCACTACTCACGCATTGCGTACCCTGTGAAAATCAAAAGAAACCGTCAGTGACGAGTCTTCTCTGCTGGAACACGACACTACAATATAATATTCTTTAGCTGCAATCTTCTGCAAGGTAGAGGTGATTCTCCAGTCACTGTCGGGCGCTTAAAAGGCTAGTGGTGTATACCAAATATCCTACGTCCCTCAGGCGCTTTATCGATTTCCAAACAGTCCATTTTTACAAAACTAGACACCACTAGGAGGTCTTTTTTCTAGTCTAAGCACATTTGAAACAGCTCCTTTCATTTAACACCTCGCATTAAGTTAAAGAGTGGCGGTATTAAACCACAACATGCGTTTCTTTTATCCAAGGAGGATTGGATTTTCTTTTTTAATTTCAACAAAAAACCAATGCAGAAAGGCTTTAATGGTTGTTACGGCCCACGTCAGCAGTTCCAAATGACTACTTCCCATTCCACCGGAAACGGAATTTTGCATAATCTTTTTGCCACCCCCAAGAGTCAAGCCAGGAACGGTTGCCTTTAACAAATAAAAGGTGATTTTAGACTCCACGCAAAAGCAAATTCCCAGAAGTCATTAAAGATATTGGTATTTTTTGCTCATGTAGATAAAATATTCAGGAGATTAGAAATGAAGTTGTCATTATAAAATATGAAACGGAGGGCTTTGTTCGGAATTTGATTTATCTTTTTTTTTAAATGCTTACTAACTATAAAAATCTGTTGTGTATTAACGAGACTCTTAGCCTGTAGAGTCACGAATTCCAGACACAATAATTGGTTTTCAGTTTTCATATGCTCCCGGGAACATGGCTTAACAATTTACTATTTATTTTACTATAGATACTGATTCGACTACTTTTTTACTGTTTTATGACAAATTTTGTTAACTTTGGCAAAGATGGCCGATATAGTGTATTTATTAGCAACAGCTTGTAGAAAATGTTTTAAATGAAAAAAAAAGTAGTGGCTAAACTATTGAATTAATTTTATATTTTGTATGGCGATTTTTAGCGTTAATATACATTCGTTATTATACCTGGTATAGACGCTGCTTATTTCTAAAGCAATTACTTTTTGTGTGTTAGCAAAAAAATTATTGTTCTTAATAAATCTTACAAAACTTTAGTAGCGAGGACTTTGAAATGCATCTTCTCTCCTGTGTATTTTTTTCTGAAGAAGATAATCCTATACCAGATGACAGCAAATATTTAACCGTATTGAATCCAATTTAAACGTAGCAAAGGTGGACCCACTCCATCACTCACCAACCAAATGGTTCACTCAATTCAAGAGCACTACACCCACACTCGTTATTGAGGTGCATTGTATGGAAATTGGATCACCACGGTAGCTTCAGTGGGCGGCTGCGGAGTATAAGCTGACGTTCACACACATAAAACAGTTTGAACAATTTGCTATTGAAATTTTTATTATATACGAAGTTCTTTTGTGGTTTGCATAGTAAATTTTATTGGAAAGATAGTGCAATATTCCACTGTTTGTAGATGAATATACACGTTTTACTCGAAAATTTTACAAGCTGATGATTTTTCATCTTTAGCATTTTTTCAAATAGGGAATGAGTACAATTTTTTTAAATTTGTGAAGTAGGTACCTACCCATACAGGTACCCACAAACCAGACACAATATGTACTATATTATTGTCGATACGCCAGGCGCTCGGACAAGGAGGATACGGAAACCTGTGCTTTTATTGTAGATACATATCTTCTTTTAAAACGCTTTAAAGATTTTTGGTCCAATCGAATTCGATAGATAGATAGAATAAGCTTTGTGGTACACCATAAATTACGAATTACAACAATGTGTGAATTACATCGTACAAGGGCTTATCACTGAATAGCGATCTCTTCCAGCCAACTTCTTAAAGGATATGAATAAAATAGACAAAAGTACGATAAAAGGGTGAAGTAGTCAATATGCATACCATTCAATTCAAGTAAAATAAATAATTCACAGATATGATATAAAAATCCAGTACCCGTAGAAAAAAATATTATACTTTGGAAACATAAATGTAAGCTTCAGCAGACCCTAGCGATCGAGAGCGATTTGATTACGATTCTAAAATAGAGCTACTAGCTAAATCCGTTTCTATCACAGGTTTATACGTTAGGTTTCATTTCACACAAAGGATTTCTGCAATTCACTAGCAAATCAAACTGTTATAGAAATTAATGAATTTATTCGACGCGTGCTTCCGACAAATGAAATACCGCGATTCTCAATCAACAATCAGAATCACTATTTATACAACTGAAATGGAATACTTTAAATAGTAACCGATCATAGCGCTCGTTTCAGAAGTTTAGAGTAGTTTTTAAGAAGAATTCTAATTTTCAAAATATACTACATAATATTACCACAGAACACAACATGTTGGAAACTGGCTGGTTATCGCACCATTTATACCATGTTTTGATACTACTCTATATTTTGGAATGCCCTTGCCTTTTGGCTTGGGCTGGCTGTCAACGTCACTTACGTGTTACCTTTTCTATCTGTCACTGTATTGCTTGCTAAAATATATTATAAATCGTAAAATACGTGTTTGCATCATAATCAGTCCACTCTCGTTAGCTATTATTTGGTCCTTCGTTAGTCAAAATTATTCATTTCCAGCATTAATTCGGTTTTTCGTCAAAATCATTTTTTCACCTACGTCATTTTTTTTCCATAAATCATACGTCATGGTGCAAACGCGTAGCGAGAGCAAATCAGTTGCAGATACATCGGTGCCTTCCGGAATCGATCGTATACAGCGCATCCCACAGTCCGCGGATACTCCGCACGATATCCGAACGATTCCGGGTGGTAACATTGTAAGTATTTCAGCGCGACCATCGAGCACTAGCATGCATTCAAGCATCTCACAGCGTTCGCAGTCATCGCATTCATCGGCTACAATACGCGCCAGAAAACTCGCCGTTGAAGCAGAGCACCTTCAACGTCGCGCGGAGCTGGCACAGCTACAAGCTGAGCGTGAAGCTGAACGCGAGCGTGAGCTTGCGCGCCTGCAGCGCGAAGCCGCGGAACTGGCACAGCTACAAGCTGAGCGTGAAGCGGAACGCGAGCGTGAGCTTGCGCGCCTGCAGCTCGAAGCCGAGCAGATGAAACTGCAAGCAGAACTCGCCGCTCTTGACGCCTCAGATAAGTCCGCACATTCTAAGAGCTCATCTCGGCATACCTCCCGTAGGTCCGAACCTTTCACAGAAAATTGGGTGATGAATAACGACACTCACTTAGCAGAAGTACACGTACCATTACCCCATGGTGTACCGACTACATCGTTGAATACTCAACACATGTTTTTGCAGTCGGTTCCACCGGTAATATCAGTACCTGTAGCCGAACCGCCGCTGCCGCCCGTGAACCTGCCAATACAGGACGCTTTACCACGGCCCGCCCGCCTAGCGACGACAGTTCCGTTACCAACTACTTCATCTAAGTCATTTCACCCCACAATTTTAGGTCAATCTCCGAGACACGGCAACTGTGCTGACCTTATACCACAGCTCACAAAAGCAATCATTGCTTCTTCAGAACGGCCGAAACGACCCGAACTCGTTTCTTTTTCTGGAGACATATGTCAATGGATGCCCTTTAAATCTAGTTACGACAAAACTAAAGACTTTTTCTCTCCAGCTGAAAACTTGGTGCGTTTGAATAATGCTGTTCGTGGCCCAGCATACCAAGCTGTCGCGTCTCATCTATGGGGCTCAAGCGACCCAGAGCTCGTCATGCGCACACTCGAGCAAAGCTTCGCAAGGCCCGAGCTGCTTGTAGCGCGTGAAATAGCTGGACTACGCAACATAAAGATAAGTAATACGGAACATTTAAATTACTTAGCTAATACTCTACGCAACTGTGTATCCACGATAAAGTATCTTCGACAATATGAGTGTTTGTACTCACCGGAACTCTTTCGTAGCATACTTTCAAAATTAAGTGAGCATACCAGAAACCGTTTCACGGATTATGCGGCCACTTATACTCCACCTTACGATCAAAGTACATCTAGGTTGGAGATTTTGTCGGAATTTCTATTAATTGAGGCCGATCGCCAACTGAAGTTTAATTTTACGTACGACGCAGTTACTGTTTCTTCCACTAATAAACAGACATTTTTTAGGCCGGTAATAAGAGAAACCGTACACACCACACTCGCTAAAAACAACACAGTGGCATCTCAGTGTATCTTTTGCAAGCAAGGCCCACACACGATTATTAAATGCAAAGCCTTCCAACTGCTTAGCATTGATAATCGTTGGCAATGGATACGCGAGTCAAAGGTTTGCTACCGCTGCCTAAAATCGAACCCGCATAGGTGGAATTTTTGTAGAGCAAAGCCGTGCGGTAATAATGGTTGCACAAGGCGTCACCACTCACTTCTCCATGGCACCTCAGAAGCAGAACTGCAACCAAGCACTTGTTCCGTTTCTACAACTATAGTTGCTCCATCAAACCTAGAGAAGCCTGACATCAAACCTAACATCTTAATTACGAACACCGCTGAAACCGTTGTCAATGTAACAGGGTCACCGCGGACAGGACCACAGACGCGTGGTCTCTTAAAGGTACTGCCTGTCGTGTTGGAGGGTCCAGCGGGCCAGTTCGAGACAGCGGCACTGCTCGACGAAGGTAGCACTGCTACGCTAATCGATGGTGACGTGGCAGCACGCATCGGAGCTAAAGCGAGCTGCAAAGACCAACTTCGCATCGAAGGTGTCGGTGGTATGTCCAAGGATGTTGACGTAAGTTACGTCAGTTTTCATATCAGAGGACGTAACCTCACTGACCGTTACCTCGTAGAAAACGCTCGCGCAATTACTCCGTTAGGCCTACGTACACAAAATTTTGCCAAAATAAATTACTCGGACTTCCAACACTTAGCAGATTTGTTTCCTGAAACATACTATGACCAAGTCACTCCAACTGTCCTCATCGGCGCTGCTGATTGGAATTTATCTTTAAGCCGAGAGATAAGGGTGGGCAAAAAGAATGAGCCCGTCGCTTCGCGGACGCTCTTAGGCTGGGTTTTGCATGGAGGTTTTTCATCTGTTTCGAAACCAATTGACTTCATACATCATACCTCTGAAGCCAGTTTTGATCATTCTTTATCATCGCAACGTCAATATGAAGAGTTAGAGCGTATGATAAAAGAACACTATGATATAGACTCTCTCGGTATAAGCAAGAAGCTTCCGAAGCAAAATACCGAAGATCAACGGGCTGTCGATATCTTTGAATCGTCAGCCCGTAGACTTAGCACGGGTCGCTTCGAAGTCGCTTTGCCGTGGCGTGATGATATACCTAAGTCAATTCCCGATTCCTATCCTCAAGCGTTGGCTCGCTTCAAACTCCTTGAAAAGCAGTTCCTAAAGGATGAATCATTTAAGACCAGTTACGAAGACTTCATTTCGGGTATTATACAAAAGGACTATGCCGAGGAATGCATGCCTGATACTTACCATGGCGCCGCTCACCGCAGCGAACACAACGCTAATTTTCGATGGTATCTTCCCACTTTCGGTGTTATGCACCCACAAAAACGCAAACTCAGAGTTGTTCATGATGCAGCAGCTAAGACAAGAGGCACATGTTTGAATAGTCTGCTTTTAAAAGGGCCTGACTTATTACAACCTTTATTAGACATATTGTTTCGCTTTCGAGAGGGCGCTATTGCTTTAAACGCAGACATCAGGGAGATGTTCCCACAAATCAAAATAGCTTCAAAGGACAGAGACGCGCAACGCTTTCTATGGCGCGACAAACAAGGGACCCTGAAGGAGTATCGTATGTCCTCAAATATTTTTGGCGCCATATCTAGTCCATTTATCGCGTTAGCTGTAAAAAACAAGAATGCTGAAGAGTTTAAAGCACAGTACCCAGAAGCCTATCAGGCAATAACCAATGACCATTACATGGACGACTACCTTGGCAGTCACTTTAACCTCACTCACGCTTCAAGGGCTGCCTCGGACATAGTAACGGTCCACAAAAAATGTCATTTCGAGATGCGTTCGTGGATCTCGAATTTTACAGAGGCACTTAATTTGATTCCCTATGAATTACGAAGTGACGGTGGCTCTGACGTAAGCTTACCTCCTAATGGTAACGTGGGCGTTCTAGGAGTGAAATGGAACCCCCGTGAAGATCTTCTTAGCTTCCGTATAGTTCAGCGAGACAGGGACGTAAAATGGACAAAACGCTACATATTATCATGCGTCATGAAGATCTATGACCCACTAGGCTTGTTGATGCCCATTATTATTCAAGGTAGAATAATACTGCAGCGTTTATGGAGAGAGGGCTTAAATTGGGATACACCTCTTCCAACGAAATACGTGTCCGAGTGCGAAGATTGGTTTAATCTTTTGGAGACCGCTTCCAACATCAGAATTCCACGTTGGTACATGGGCAAATCGGACCCAGTCGACATTCAATTACATTTGTTAGCAGACGGTGGTGAAGAAGCTTACGCTTGCGTTGCCTACTGGCGCTTCAGCTTTCAAGATGGTTCGGTGTCACTAGCACTCATAGGTAGCAAAGCTAGAGTTGCACCTTTAAAGCCGGTTTCCATCCCACGGCTGGAGCTACAGGCGGCTTTAATTGCATCAAGACTGTCGCAAACTATTGTGAATGCGCACCGTATTAAACCTTCTGCTGTTTTCTATTGGACAGACTCCACCACAGTTTTAAAATGGTTAAGGAGCGATGCTAGGTCTTTTAAGCCGTTTGTAGCACATCGTTTGGGAGAAATTTTGGAAACCACAAATCCTTCCAACTGGAGGTGGGTACCCACTGCCCTCAATAACGCCGATGACGCAACCAAACCCAAAGCTCTGAAGTTGAGCTTATCTCATCGTTGGTTCTCTGGACCCTCTTTTCTTTTACAGCCCGGCTGTAACTGGCCCGTTGAGCCAGAATCCGACTTGAAAAAGGTCACGCCAGCGTCTGATGTCACATTGGAACTAGTGCGACTTCTTGTCGATGCACCTCTTCCAAATTCTATCGTTCCTGACTTTTCGCGGTTCAGTAAATGGCTTCGACTCTTAAGGGCTACAGCCCGTGTCCTTCAAGCAGCGCGCATCTTTCGTTCTAGTATATCTCGGCCAATTACTCAAAATTCTAATCTTTATCCAGATGACACCACGCCACCCCACGAGCTTTTGGCGTCAGACATCGTGCGAGCAGAAACCCTTCTTCTTCAACGAGCTCAAGTTGACACCCTTCAAGAAGAATGGCAGTCCTTGCAGTCATCGCAAACCGTGAGCAAAACCAGTAGAATCGCAGTACTTTCCCCAGCGTTAGATAAAGATGGCCTTATAAGACTGGATTCCCGTATAAGGTCCGCTCCAGGGATAAGTGAGAGTGTGAAAAGCCCGATAGTTTTGGACGGCCGCCATCACATCGTCCGCCTCATGATCCTTCACTACCACGGTCTAATGGCTCACTCATTTAATGAGTTAGTCTTGAATGAGTTGAGACAGAAGTTTTGGATACTAAGAGCACGAGGGACGATCCGTAGTGTGTCAAACGCATGTCTAGAGTGTAAAAGACAGAAGGCCCGCCCGAATATCCCACAGACCGGTGACTTACCACTCGAGAGGCTAGAGCATCACAAAAGGCCATTCACTAACGTCGGCCTCGACTATTTTGGCCCGGTTGAAGTAACTGTCCACCGACGTCATGAAAAACGATACGTCGCTCTTTACACATGTCTCGTGACTAGAGCACTTCACCTGGAGGTAGTGGGTTCGCTGTCATCAGATTCCGCTCTATTGAGCCTGAGGCGTTTCATAGCTCGTCGAGGATCTCCAGCTGTCATACTGTCAGATAATGGAACCAACTTTGTTGGCGCTAACAGAATACTCCGAGCTCTACATGGCGATGACGTTCGAGATTTTGCAACGAACCATAAAATCCATTGGCGATTCATTCCACCCGTGTCACCATTTATGGGTGGTGCCTGGGAGCGCCTCGTGCGCACAGTAAAGACCGCTCTGAGGTACACTCTGAAGAGTAGGGCACCCAAGGAAGAAGTTTTGACTACCCTCCTCATGGAGGCCGAGGCCATAATAAATTCGCGACCTTTATCTTATATCCCATCCTCACCTGAGATTCCAGAGTCAATCACGCCATTCCACTTCATTCTTGGCACATCTTCAACTGTTCCGTGGACAGCCTCACTCACAGACGCAGACCTTTCGCGACGATGTGACTGGCGGCAAACTTTGCGCTTGGCTGACCATTTCTGGTCTCGATGGCTGCGGGAGTACCTGCCAACACTGAGACCAAGAGGACCCCGCGGCAGTCGACAAACGTTCGCCGAGGGTGACGTGGTGCTCATTGCGGATTCTTCCCTACCGCGCGGCCTTTGGCCTCTGGGAAGAATCACTAAAGTATTTACAGGAGCTGACGGAATGGTGCGGGTCGCTGATGTTCAAACTAAGGGGGGAGTTTTGCGCCGCCCAGTCCGAAAGCTGCTTTTAATCAATGCTGAGGATCAGTCAGTTTCCACCGAGCGTTGTTAGTGTTCCACTGGGGGCGGGAATGTTGGAAACTGGCTGGTTATCGCACCATTTATACCATGTTTTGATACTACTCTATATTTTGGAATGCCCTTGCCTTTTGGCTTGGGCTGGCTGTCAACGTCACTTACGTGTTACCTTTTCTATCTGTCACTGTATTGCTTGCTAAAATATATTATAAATCGTAAAATACGTGTTTGCATCATAATCAGTCCACTCTCGTTAGCTATTACAACATATGAAATAATATTTATTCTTTCCTTTGGAACCTGATATTTTTCTTAATGTTACGTTTCAATTAGCCTTAATTGTGTTATTAATACGGTCTTGTTGAATGCATGCAAAGAGAAAGCGACGAAGAAGATTGTTTATTGAACAAAAAAAATGTGTAAGAGCCTTAAGTAGCATATCTTCTCGAGAGTCGTGTAGGCCTTTCTTTAATGAACTGGGTATATTGCCTCTTCCTTGTATTTATATACTTGAGGTAGCTTACTTTGTTAAATGTAACATAAGCCTCTTTAAAAATGCATCTGATGTAATGTAAGGAACTCTAAGAGACTAGTAGGTATATAAGACATATCCAAAACTGACATATTATCAAAAGCAATGTAATGCGAAGTGTGTTAAAATCTATAATGCTATACATATAATCAAATAAAATTGTGACCCATTGAAATATTTAAAATACATTTGACAAAGTGGCTAAAAGTTAAAAACTTCTACTCTCTAAATGATTTTTTTCTTAAAATAAAGTATTAACATAAGATATTAAGTATTGATATTATAGTAAGGAGATAATAAAATAGGAAATGCGTATTGTGTTATGATTATGACTATGAATTATGACTTTTAATTATTTATAAATTATTTGCATGCCACATTTGGTGAAATATGAGATACTGTTTTGTTGTAAGATGTACAGTACATGGGTGTATTTTTGGCAAATAAATGATTATTATTATTATAGAGTCGATATACTATCACTCCTTTCTTCTCTGTGAATTCAATAAACGCTACAAAACAGCTCCAAAATCGTCTAAAATGCTGCTGGTGAGTCCGCCCCTCCGCCGCCGCTGTCTGCGCCGCTCTGAGTCGTGGTCACTTCACCTGCCATACATTTGTTCTCACCGCTCACCTTGCTTCGCGCCGCTGCAGAAAACCGCTGCCGCTGCCGCTGACAGCGGCGGGTTGCGGCGTGCTTCTAACATTTTAGTACATTTGTTCTCGAAGCTCACCTCCACCGCTCTAAGCTGCCGCTGGCAGCGGCAAGGTTGGCCGGGCCGTAAAGCACGAAAATAAAATAGAACTGTTTACGTTATTTATTATCTGTTACAGTTGATTCTAATATGATCAGCGTTGTGGAGTAATGTTGTAAGCGTAAAAGTTTGAACTTGAGACCACCCTTACGCCTTTCGTATGAGGCGGCTTTCGTATTGCAATTGTTACGCTTGATGTGCTGTCGTTTTCTTGATATTAAATATTTGCAAGATAATTAGAGAAATGGTTAGTGTGGAAAACTTTACTTTAGTGACTTATTCTGTTATTTTATAGAGTTTATGTGTCTTAATTCAAGTCGCTAATGTTTTAAAACCTATGTATGTGACAGGACTGACCAAACCGCAATGTGTCTAAATGGCTGAATGAAATTGGCATTGGCACTTATACCCTTTAGACCTTCAACCTTATTAGACTTTTTAACCTTATTAGACCTTCAAGTTATTGTTATTATGGGTTTATTAGTTATGGTTACTGCTTACTATCAGGAAGGTAGGTACATACTTATTTCTTGCCATAAACACAAGCAACAAAAACGAATATTTTATTCCAGGAGCCATCGAAACAAAATTGATGTGCTCAGAAAAAACGTCATAAACCAAATATTTCAGTGTCTCAATTGATCTCCTATTTAATTATTCGTTACGTACTAAATTTTTGGTAGAAAAAAAATTGGCATACCTATTAGTTTTGAAAGATTTTATTGATTTTCTTTCTTAAAAGAATCGGCTTAAGGTTCTTAATTGAAAATGCAGTCTCTCCTAAGACACCGAATCGTCTCTTCTGTTGAAATAATTTAAATTCAAATGACGTTATTATGACTTGAGACGCGCAGACGTATTATATAGGTATCATTTAGAAGTTATTTTAATTATATCATCAAAATGGGAAATTGCAAATGTAAAGTTCCATCATTGATTAAAACAATCTTTTGCTGTTTTGATAAATCTTCTCTAAAATGATTTTAAACTTTACTTATTTTATTGCAAGATTCTTTATTGTTTCTCAAACAAATCACTTTTTTGTTGGTGAAGCATTTGGATTTTGTGATCATTAATAATTGCTTCTAAATATCGTATGATAGTAGTAAATATATAATTTTATTGCGGTGTCCGATTTGTAAGCGATTATTTAAAATTATCTATTGATTCTACTCATTAAAATCAAAATAAAATTAAAATGTGATTAGTCACTATTTATGTAGAGTAAGACCAGGATGGATGCAGCACTATTTAAAAAGGGCTCCTAATTTTAAAAATGTTATTTATTCCTGAAAAGTGTCTTTAAATAATGCTTGTTTATTCTTTTAAATTTTATTATGATTTGATGATTTGTTTTGGTTTACCAAACAATTACAGATTTTGCGGTAATCAACTTTTTGGAGAACTATTTATTCGAGGATGTCTTCCTGTAAGGATAGATAATGAAATAAATACAAAATATAACCGAACATACGATACATTGTAAGTGTATGTTTGGATATATGCCGTCTAAGGCAGTCTAAGGGCACCTATACCTTGAAAAATCAGGCTACGATATTTTTTTGCGGATATATGCCCTAGCTTTCAGTTCTTAAATAAAATAAAAACTTCTGAGCTATTATTTACGCTTAGGTTTACAGGTAATGGACTAGTGTATCAATAGTAGCTAATTAACGTAGCCCATCAAAGCCCGATAAACCAGACACAATTAAATTTTAATTGTTATGACAACTTAAGGTGCCGTCTGGGCATTGAAGGATTATTCCTTCAAGGCCTGAAATAAAAATAATACAACTATTATAACTCAGAGATATATGAGACTTAAAATATAAAATATCTCAAATACTCCAATTTCTGTAATTTCGTTTTCATGTGCCCATCCTGACTGTGTGTACTATTATCTCCATCTTTAAGCGGTGATTGACAAGTGTTGACGTATTCGTAATTCTGAGGAATATTCCAAAATGTTCAAGCAATATTTGATTTTCTATTTTTTACAATACTTGTTACGCTACGGCTGTCAGTGTACACAATTTTATTTTTTTATAATTTCAACAATATTTTAAATTAACAACTTACTATATACTTCCCTTTTTTAATCAGTTGATGATGATGTAGTGACATCATCATTATATTCTTCAAAACGTATGTTTGAAATGATTAAAGAAAGAAACTAACAAACAAGTTATTGAACACAATGCTGATACTTCTTCATGGGTCTGTGGCCGTAGATGTATGTGATTTCATAGATATAGGAACCGCCCGCGGATCCGCAAGCGTGGATGTTGGTTATTATGCCAAAAGGTAGCTTACATCCTTTCTCAGAATGCACTCTATCTTCATGCCATTTTTTTTAATACAACTTGGGTGGCGAATAAGTTAATTCGCACCTAAGTTGTAAAAAAAAAACAAATGAAAACCGACTTCAAAACACTAAAAGGATAATTTAATTAAATATAACTAGGTTGTGTAGGTACTTATCCCCTAGAAACAAATTTAGGGAGTCGATGCTTAACTTTCTATTGTGTCTGGAAACAACTTAGCACGAACTCCAAAAAATATGTTTCTAGTGGTTAAGAAGTACAACCTACTTAAATTTAATTATTTTGTCCTTTTTAGTGTTTTGAAGTCGGATTTTATTGTTGTTTAATTTTTTTTACAGTTTTTAGTGATAACTTTCAAAGGTTAAAGATAGATAGGTGACCGTTAGCATATATTGTTTCCTACTATCGTATTATTTTATTTAAAAATCATAGAAATTCGAAATCCGCTTACATAGACGACTTAATAATTCCAGTTATTTTGATTTTAAAACCAAAGTACTCAATTGATTCGAAATAAATTTTTGTGGGATCAAATGGCTAACTATTTAGCATCTAACAAAAAAGGAATCAAGTTTGAGCTTCTATAAAATGAGTAGAAACGGAATTACCCAATTCCTATAAAAAAATATAGTAGAATATCAAATTGAGTAAGCCGTAAGTGGAGGTGGATTTCCCTCAGTCTGAACTCGGAAAAAAGCAACGTCACGTACCATTTTAAGTGATTTTAGGCACTTAACTGGATGTCTCATATTTTTTTATGAACGTGAAGTACTTTGGAATTAATTTTGAACACCGTTATTTTCTACATTCCGTAATGGGTAAGGATTTATTAACTGTCTTGAAAACAAAAAATCTATTACTTTTAGCTGTGTAAACTCTCATGATGATGACTATGAATGCATTTTGGAGCAGATAAGGTCCTACTTATACAATATTTAGTTATTTGTTTCTACAATCTATCTTCTGGCGTCTATAATACAAGCTGTGTGTTGACCGGTTGTTTGTTTGTTGACGACCGGCTGGTCGAGTGATCTGTACCCCTTGCTATACGGGCTGCTCGATCAAGAGGTCCCGGATTCAAATCTCGGCAGGGGCAAATGTTTGTATGATGAATACGAGCATTTGTTCACGAGTCATGGATGTTTATATGTTTATTTAGTATATTGCTAAAATTTATATACATATTATTATTAATATTTATCCGTTATTTAGAATCCATTACATAAGCTCTTAATGATGATTACTTTGGGCTAGATAATAGGCGTGAGTGTATGAATATTATTATTATGTTTGGTGCAGGTTATATATTTAATAAATATATTTAATTTATTCAGTGAGGCGCCAAATACAATTTCAGTACACAATATTTCCTTGTGTAATAAAGGGTGTTTGATTGATTGAAATTAACGCCACATTGAGATCTCAGCCGCAGAATCGGTTATATTTTTGTCCAATTCAGTTGTAAAAATTAAGTAGCCTACCGAATGTATAAAGTAATTTCAAAATCTAAATCAAGATTTTTAAATTAGTTTTAGACTGATAACCGCCAACAATTTTTAAGTAGAACCTAGATTTTCCATAAATTTTAGGATTTTCTCAGCCTCAAGGATCTCTAAATGAAGGTTTTGTTTGTGGTTAAGAGGTCTACAGTTGCATATTACATATTCGATTTTCACGCTCCTGTGCATAATAAAATCTACAAAAATCAGTTTGCAATAGCCTATCAAAGCTCTAATCATATCACTTATGTTACTCCTGCTAAGCTTTTTTAGATGTTTGGTATGTTTACCATGGTAGTATTAGAGACTTTAAATGTATCAATCCAGGTGTCCTTAGCCATTGTTTGGAGGACTCCTGCATGAGTTAGCTTTTAAGAAAATGCATGGCCGAAAGTGCATGGCCTTTTTCTTTGCGATTCGATTACTTTTAATTTTGACCCCTTTTGGGCCGGCAAGGTGGAGGCGGTTAGAGCAGTGCCTAAACTGCACTAGCTGTCGCATATGGTTACAGATTCACATCAAGTGGTGTTGAGTCATTTGCCGTGCTTTGTATAGTAAAAAGTCTCAATTTATGAGTGCTACTTTTTGGTCCTTGTATTTAAAAATATTTGTTATTATACAAAATGTCAGTTTGATGCCGTAATCAATATAATTATAATAATTACTGTGTAATGTGTGAAGTACCCACACATCGGAAGGATAAAACTTATACGCGAATATTTCTAGGAGACTATGACGTAAATCAAAAAACTTTTCCCGTTATTATGGAAAATATATGTGGAATGTACGCTAGCCTCATCTAGATTAATTAGTGGATACGATTGCAGGGTATTAGCGGGGATTGCGGCTTAACATGCATTTCAAACACGAAGTATTTTGAGGTTACGTTGAATGTTTGTTCTGTGTTTGAAACCATTATTAAACCGACTTCAAATAAGGAGAAGGCTCTCAATTCCACTGTATGTTTTTTTGTATGTTTGTTACCTCAGAACTTTGAAATTTATAAACCGATTTCAAAAAATATTGTTTTTTATAAAGAATGTACTTTTGGATTGGTTCCATAGGATTTTTTCAAAATTAATTCAATAATTTGGTTTCGATATCAAAATAACTGTAATAATTAAGTCATCAATGTAAGTGAAATGCGGATTTTCGCTTTCTTAAAACCTTTTAGTGGTGTTCATGATTATTTTATTTGTGTTAGAATACTAACATTTGGATTTACCTTCGAAATTTATCATTAAAATTTTAAAAAAATACTGCAAATAAAGTAAAAACCAACTTTGACAGCCGTCTGGTGGAATGGTCAGTCTACTTTAACATAGTCCCGGGTTCAAATCCCGACAGGGACAGATGTTTGTGTGATGAAAACGCACATTGGTTCACGAGTCATGGATGTTTGTATATTTTTTTTAGTGTAAGTATTTGTACTATTTATATACAATTATTATTATCTAAATGTCTCCGTTGTCTAGTATCCAGAACACACGCTCTTATTGTTAATTTTGGCTAGAGGCTAGAGTCTAGCCTAAATTACCCATAACTATTGTCTAGCTGCTAATACTTATGACAATACTTATAGGTGTAAGAATATTATTATTATTATTGAAAATCCATGGGTTCCTGAAAAGAGAAGTGGAATGGCACCTTTTAGGAAGGTAAAGTGGAGGCACCTAGAGCATTGTCTAAACTGCACTAGCTGTCTTTGCATATGGACTCTTCTTATTGCTTCACATCATGTGGTTTTGAGTCATTTTCCGTGCTTTGTATATAAAAAAACCGACACAAAAAAAGAGAAGAAAAAACCACCGATAATGTAATCTATAATTGCTGGTTCCATTATCAAAATTTTTTCGTATTGTTTGCAAGTAACCAGTCCTAAAAACTTTGATTGTCGTCTTCATAGCCACACAAATTGGACCGATCTTGTTAGAAAAAGTTTAGAGAGAGCTTAACATGAATATCTTTATATTCATCATGATATATAAATTACTTTAGGGTACCAAAACTGTTGTTTTTTAAGTGGTCCAAGTTTGACCGTGGATGAGTTTTCTCCACATTAGCTGAGGAGATAATTGACGTAGAAAAGAACCATACACAATTTCGGTTTTAGTTTTCTAGTTAAGTTCTAACCTAACCTATTTAATTATTATATATTCAACTGTGTCCTGAATTTAATATTATGATATTATGAAAATCAAAATTGATCGAAATGGTTTTTAGGGTTACTTTGCCCAAAAAGTAAATCAGAAATTGTGTGTTAGTTTTGTTTTGTGTGAGCTAGCTCGTAATTACTTTGCAAAAAATAGATTACCTACCTAAAAGGATTTATTGTAATGCTAGTCTTGCACGCAATTTCTCCGTAGAATTTGTGGTGTGAAGTGGGGTTTTAGTTACAGAGCCTTCATAGTGACCGACAATAAGCTGTTTATCCTTTTAATCGACATACCACTTTAAAAAAGAGTTTTGGCCCAAAAAACTTTTCTTTTTTTAGTTCGATTCCAAAATGCCAATTTATTTTTAAGTTTTTGGAAGCGACATAAAAAATATTAGATAGGTACCCATAAACAACAAACTTCATGTGAACAATTTGATTACAAATTTAATATATCGTTTTAACTTCACTCAACTGACAAACACTAGAACTTGAACCTTAGACCACTAACTTTTTTTTTTATCTTAACGGGTTAACTGTTGACCTTCATCTCACCTGATGGTTCGTGAAGATAAGGACGACGATGGAAGCGAGCTACACCCGGATTCCTCAACCACAGAGGATCTGGCTATCTTACCTCTAACTGCCGGAACACAACAATGCCGGTAACATTATTGCTATGGCGGCAGACTTAGGTAAGATGGTGGTAGCTAGCGAGGAGGACTTAGAAAAGCCCTACCACCACCCAAACCGAGCAGAAAATGTCTGCCCCACGGGACCCGAACCCTGGACCTCTAGATCTGAGGCAGGTGGTGTCAACCACTAGACCAGAGGCGGCTAAAATGGTTTAACTTAGTAAACAGAGGCACCAGAAGCTAAATAAGATGATTGTCAAAATGAAAACAGTAGTGATTATATTATAATTAAATACTTTATTGTACAGTCGACAGCACGTCAAGCGTAACAGTTTGACTTTGAGACTGCCCTTACTACGTTAGTAATAGAGGGGGCTTTCGTAGTGCAACTGTGATACTTGATGTGCTGTGGTGTGTACAATATAGATCACACAAATAAAGAGACAGAAAGAAATAACAATAAAATTATGATAATATCTAAGCAATGCTTACACAATGGTCGGCCGTACCGCTAAGAGCGATCTCTTCCAAGCAACCTTAAGAATTAAAAATAAAAATGTTCTAACTTTCTAATTTTTATAAAATACTCGAACATATATACATACCTAAACTCGTTACTACATCTATAAATACATATATATACTGTTTCAAATATCCAACAACGGAGCGGGGCCAAGCGGCACCTTATTGTGACGTCGCATCGTATGATCGATGACGTAGCGTGGTGTGACCGGTGCAGCGGGGAGACCGGCCGACACGTCGCCTAAGCTGTTTGCGACGGAACTCACTTGTGTATCACTTGAGCTTTGTGCGAAATTCGGAAACGTAGTCATATTTGCCGAAACCAAATATAAACCTGATGCAAACCATGATACGCCACCTTGTGGTACTTCAGCGGAAAAGGAATCTTCTATGCAAATCCATTACCGGCGTTAAAACAGGTAACTACGAAATCGATAAATCGCCGTTGGAGATATGTTAAAGAGCATAATATGCCTAGCAGTAAATCAAAATTCATAGTATAACTCATAGTAATAACATGGCTGAAATCAGAAAACCATTCTCCATGCCATGCCTGATATCATCAGTCATTTTAATGAGTGCAGTAGTGGTGCTGTGTCCAGGGACGAAATTAGACTGAAATGGATTAAGGAGATTCTTTTGACATAGGAAACTGTTAATTTGCTCGTAAACAAGACACTGTAAGACTTTGGAAAGAAAAGAGGGGATAGATATTGAACGATATTCGGGAAAGGATGCGATGCAGGATTTGTTTCTTGGGTAACGGGATGATTTGGGCATGTTTCAGTGCTGTAGGGAAAGTAAGTAGTAAGTACTTTCTATTAACTTAAGAAAATGTGTTCTGTTGCTAATCTATTACTGAATGATACGTTAAAGTTCTCTGATATGTTACAGATGAAAATGTCAACAGATTTAACGAGCAAAACATCTGAATAATTTACGAGTGAGTCGGTTTCTTAAGTGCTTATTGAGGTAGAATGCGCATTATCGCTTGCGTAAGTAAAACGAACGAATGTTAATATAATTCTGGAATGAATGAATAAATGAACCCTAATCTAATAAAGAAATTCGATGCGGATATTGACAAAGTGCTTCTGTTAATATACAATAATAACATATTTATTTTTGTGTTTTATCGTCGATTGTTTGAGCATATTATTCAGTGACCACCAGTTTACTTCACAAGTGTACGCATCAAGTGTATGTAAGCTTATAATTTTTAGACGTCCACGACACTAAAATTTGACATAACTAATCATGTCTTTGTTGAGAATAAAGATATTTAAACCGATTTCAGGGAAACCGAATTATCAATGTCTCCCGGCAGTCCCATGTGGTTTAGCACATTAGGCGGAAAGTTCAATCCAAATTCAAAATCATTACAGTACTTAGTAAATCATGCTATCCTAGCTGAGAAAAAAGCCTGCTTGACTTAATCCTATAGTTTTTTATTCTTCGATTTACATGAACACTGATGGACAATGAAGCGAATGAATCTACAAACAAATCTATAAGAACAGTTTATTAGCTAAACTTCTGTATTGAGTGGAGTTTTTAGCTTTCAGAGCCCGAAACTAAACATCATTTGGCTACACGCCAACTGCGAGACTAGCTAATTTTATTAGTTGCTAAAGTTCGATTTAATTTAATGGATTAGTTCTAGCAAGGTAAGGGTTGTGAATATTTAGTTTTGCCAAACTACTGACCCCAGGATCTGTTCTTTTTATAAGCCAGTTAAGTTTCTGTAATATTTTATAATTATAATGACCTATGAAAAGAAAAGCGTGGCTACATTGCACGAGTTTGTTGCCGGAATCTTCTAGGTAGTTCAACCTTTGGAACCGGTGTAAATTCAGACATGTCAGACAGACAGACAGTATGACGTTGTTAGTTAATATAATTTTTGTGATAGCCATAAAACGTGTTTTTTGACGATTTGAAAGTGCTTCTTTGTGGCTTATTTGAAAAAATATTTTTTTATTATTTATTATAAACACAGTATCGATGAATTACTCAGTAATTGTCCATGATATTGTCTATGAAATTTTTATAGTATAATACATGTTTGACGTTTTTGGATACTGGCTTGTAGTACACCAAAAATATGTAGCTTTTTATGGTAATTTACTTACCTATTCTGAGGGTCAATTAAATATATTGTCTTTTTATAAATGTCACAAATACGTCCTACTCCTGGGCACAGGCCTTCCTACATGGAAGAAACACACGAGGAGTCTGGGCTGTAACATCACCTCGCTGGTCCGATAATGGTTGGAGGGTGAACGCGGTTGCAGTTACAGCTGGAACTAATTGCAAGATGTGCCTTCCAAAGCACGGAGGAGCTCTAGATTACAAATTTTTGCTAGACCCATCCGGAATCAACCACGGCAAAAGTTGCTTTGCTTTAGTAATCGAAAACTAAAGCGCTCAAACCACTGCGCCAACGAGATCTTTGTACAGTATGACACCAATACCTTTTTGTGAAGAGTGATAATTGTGTTAACATCGGACGATAGTTAAAAGCTAACGAACCTAAAAATACATCCCTCTCTACTTCCCCTTTGCTGACAATTTTGAATGCTTTTAGTAATACTACGAACACAGTTTTACTTGATAATTTTAAATGAAGGGCTTTTGTACGTGCGTCGTAGGCTTGTGATAAAATCAATTATTAATTATTTACAGGTTAAAGCTCCACTCGCCCAGTGTCTATTACTGTTGTGCAGTGTGTTTCACTAACAGAAATATTCGACATCGAACTTGACGACTGACAAGACGACGAGCTGCCATTGATTTTGACGTTTGAGCATGGTGCTGCACGTAAGCGTGTTCACTAATCTCTACGTCGATCTCTTGGCTGTATATGATTGTCGCTGTTTTGGATATGCGACATGAAGTACAATTGATATTTTTCGATTTCGTATTTCTTGTGTTTAAAATGTATCGCAATGACTTCATTCAATTATTGTTGACCTTTTCATAAAAATAAATAAATTTTTAGTTTCGGCTCACGCCGTGCTCGTCATCGGCACGCTAGTGTCGCCAGCTGTTGTGAAATGGTTGTCAAACAAACGTCAAAATGTATGACAGCGCTGCGAACAGCCACGAATTCAAACCAGTAATGTGATTCACAAACAAAGATATTCGACATCGAGCTTGACGTCTGACAAAGACTACGAACTGCCATTGGTTTTGACGTTTGCGCACTGCGCTGCGTGAATCCGTATTCACTAATCTCTACGTCGGTCTCTTGGCTGTGTACGATTGCCTCTGTTTTGGTTATACGACATGAAGTACAATCGATATTTTTTGATTTCTTTTTTGTTGTGTAAAAATTGTATCGCAATGACTTCATTCAATATTTGATAGATTTTTTACATAAAGATATAAAAATTAACCACTTTATAATTCCGGTTCACGCCGTGCTCGACGTTGGAACGCTGGTGTCGCCAACGGTTGTCAAACAAACGCCAAAAGTATGACGACGCTGCCAACAGCCACGAATTCATGGCTGCTGACTTTAGAGAATCGTTTATCTGATCTAACCTTACAATTAAAGAGTCCTCACGGTTTATTTACGTTATTATGTCTTTCGAATTTAGTTCTTTTTTAAATATCTTTCTTCTTTTCCATTCCCACTACCATCGAATTTTACGTTTCGTTTTCATTAGTTTTGTCGCCATCGATGGCTCACCACACAAGTAGCAAACTTGTTCTTGTAACAACAGTGCCGGCGATATCGAAATTAAATATATTGAAGTCCATAGTGTAAGTAAATATATTATACCAAAAAAGTATTTTTTTTTAATGTAGAATCTGAAATGGTCGCTGTTCTATAAAACTTATTTTTAAATTCAGTATTTGAATGTAGAATGGATTCTACTAATTAAAGAACTTCATAAAACAGTTTTACCATAAAAGCCTTAATGAGCATAGATTTTGCGTGATATTTTAAATGCGGACTAAGTTTCATCGCAACATTTACTTACATAAATTCGGTAAATCGGTTTGATTTTAAATATAAAAATAATTAAAATATAATGCTAAACACATTTAGTAATACTACAAATTTACCTTTCCTTACTTTACTTAAATAGGACGTATATTATCAGTTTCTTTATAAACCTGCTAACAAAGTAGTAAAAACTTTGATTATTTTTAAGTCTTATTTGAAACAAAATAAAAACTTACGTTTTCCGCGCTGAGTGTTCATTTGGGCAACATTTTCTGTTATTTGCATTCTCCAGATAAAGTTAAGTATTGACTGTACAGCTGCTAACAAAGTAGTAAAAACTTTCATTATTTTTAAGTCTTATTTGAAACAAAATAAAAACTTACGTTTTCCGCGCTGAGTGTTCATTTGGGCAACATTTTCTGTTATTTGCATTCTCCAGATAAAGTTTTCTGAAAGGAAAACAAAATGCCGTGAGAAACATCACTAAAGCTAACAGAGTAGTTTTTAATATGGGTAAATACAAAATAATACTAAAAATTGGCTCCAATTACGGCGGGTTTTTTCATTTTCGTGCTTTATTCTCATTATTTGTAATATTTGCGTTGAAATTGTATGGTGTATGAATAGGCCCTAAGAGATTTTTGATCAGTAAATTCCATTTTGATGTTCAGTCAACAGCACATCAAGTGTAACATTGCACTACGAAAGCCGCCTTTATCACAAACGTAATAAAGGATGTCTCAAAGTTAAACTGTTACGCTTGATGTGCTGTCGACTGTTCTTAAACTAACTAAAGTCTCATAATTTAAAACACAGAAATTAAGAATACCGCCTTACTTGGAGCCTATTTTAGTACTGCCGTAATAAAGGCTTTTACCCTGGAATGTATTTCGCTGAACCGCTTTAGATAAAATTTGGTTTGGCAACAGCTTGAGACTATGGGAAGAAAAGAACACAGGATTCTTTTTGGAGCAATACCGACATCTCAGCGGGAGTAGCCGCGGGCGGCCATTAATACAATATAAATCGGTTATGTTTGCTCAACCCTGCAACTGGATCGCCGGGTTCCTGCATGAGCGAAGAATCCGTGTCCTCACAGGATAAGTTCTATCCTCCAAACTCTTCCTTCTTCATGTCAATGTTATGCTTACTTATTATTTATAACCATATGTACACACACTTCATACATGCTTCCACACATTCTTCATTCTTTTCTTCCTCTGTACATGCTTCTATTAGGAAACATTCATTACAACGCATAAGGGGATATAATGAATGAATGGATGGATATGCTAAATAATTATGCCTGCTTTATGAAACTCAGGTCCGGTCTTGCGTGGACTATTGCTCGCACTTATGGAATGACTTCCTAGGAGAGGAGGCAAAAGGATGGAGTAAGTACATCTATGCAAACGGTAGAACACAAGCTCGCCTCTTAATTGGGGCACTCACAGGGCATTTTGCTACTAACCACATGCTACACAAAATGCAACTCTCTGCAACACAAGTTTGTCGAGCATGTGGCGAATGTCAGGAATCTATTACGCATCTCCTATGTCATTGTGATGCCCTGACTAGAACCAGAATGAGCCTTCTGGGAGTGGCATATCCAAAACCAGAAGACTACAGGCTCTTTCTGCCTAAAGATATAGTAAGGCTAATGGCAACTATATTCTGGACACAGGAAGAGTAAATGCAGGGGAGGCACAAAAGATCCCAATGGGTCGAAGTGCACTGTGACTAAGTCATGGCCCCATAATAAGATAAGATAAGATAAGCTATGGAATGACTTTGCCAAGTACCTCCTCGATGCACCGTACAGATCGCAGCATCGCGTTGTCCGTATCATTGGCGCTGTAAAGGTCACGAACAATCTTGAGCCTCTGTAAATGCGTTGAGACATTGCGTCACATAGAGATGAACGTGTAAGTATATGTTATAGGTATGAACTTTTTGAAGAATGAATGATATTTATGTATTGAAATGTGTGTGCACATGAGAGTCAACTAACCCAGGGCTATTTTATGTCAATACAAGGCTATAAGTATAAAATTAATATTTTTAAATTTATTCTAGAGTTAGCTACCTCTCGAGCTAATAATTTTACTTTGCGTTTAGTGTCAGTGGGTAAAAGGTAAACATTGAACAAAACAAATAGGAACAGAAAGGTTTTTTTTTGCTTTAAATCTCTTTATTTTTTTTTCTTTTCAAACTAATAATAACTATTTCATCCCCCCATCTCGGATAAAGTATTTTTGCTCTTCGATATCTGAGAGCAAAAGCCGTTTTTATCGTTGATAAAGTAAAATTGAATTTAGAACATCGTGTGCACTAAGTTTGTGAATTGAAAACATCATTAAACCTCTTTACTTCTACCTAATTGGTGCCGAATTTATCATACAACCTTTATGAACTTGTTAAAAACTCAGACTCGGCACCTTCTTGGTGTACTTTTTGTTTAATTTGCTTTGCGCGCGTCATTTTCTTTTCGCGACATATTTGTTGAAACCATAGGTTTAAAACAAGAAATTTGAAAACAAGTAAAAAACCTAAAATGAGTGATTCTAGCGACGAAGAAGTTTATTTGACGCCAACAAAATTGACTGAAACTGCTAATAATGCGCAAATGTTTTTTTCCCTCGCTAACGCTCAGGATTCTAATTTTTGAAATTTTTGAATAATTTTAGAATCCATCGCTTGCTCGGTCATCAAAATTGAGCACGCGGTTAAAAAGCAACTTTGCACTCTTAAATAACAAATAACTATTATGCAGGTTTTTTACGCTGAACAGTTTCTAAGACAGTAAAATGAAACATATTGACATTACATTATCAAGATTGTCAGATATTATGGCGTTATAAATAAAACCATATTATAAAATACATTTTTAATCTTCACGCCCCGTACACAGTTTCTAAATAGACTTTATTTTCCCCTCCTTCGAAAGATTTATGGACGTTCGATGTTAGTGGGTCTTCTATAAGCAAAGCGAATGGCAAAAGTTCCGCAACGAGCTTTTGCTAAAAAAAACGTTGAATTTATGATATTTTTATACTACTACTGTTTATGTAAACGTACAAAATAAAGAATTTCTATCTATATCTATCTACCCCTGAATGTATCCAGATTATCTCTAGTCTATGGTATCCAGCGTCACCTTGGCCACATACTATGATATCGCTGCCAGTGGTCGGGAAATTTATTCTCACGCTAGAACCGCAATTGGACACTCACATTGTTTCCGAGAACCTAGAGCATGGGTATTGATTATGAAAAGACATCGTAACGTGAAAAATCTTGATTCTATATTCGAAATTATAAACAGATTAAAACCTTTTTCGTAAATTAAAAATTATGTTCATGGAATCATTAATCATAGGGAATAAAATCTATTTTTGTTTTTATTCTTGTACCGTAATGACATTATATCAGTTACATTTTTAACTGCCTACGGCAAAGCCAAAAGGAAGGGTTATGAAAAGCAGTCTACTAGGTATAGGTATTATATGTCTATTCTCAGGTAGGTAGGTATACTAATATAATGTAAATACACTACGGGTGTATGTTAGTATGCGATAAAGAAAATTGGAGTAAAATAAGTATATATTTCACTCCAATTTTCTTTATCGGCGGCCTCTCGAGCTTCGAATAAAAACACGTAAATTATTATTATACCAATCGGTTTATCTATAATACCTATACATATTATTTATAACCTGAGTTATAAATATCCTTACTTACGGTTTTCTTCTTCTGTATTTGTGGTACTTGTTTCAAAGGTAGGTAAATTATTCAAACATATTATTTTGTTTTTCTCTCTCTCCGTGAAAAATATAAAAAATATGTGTTTAGCTTCTGATCTTTTGTCCCTTACCAGCCTGCCAATGTCACTCTATCTATTGTCTATTTTTGAGTACTTCACATAGTAGTATTTTAATTAAACACCTTCATCGCCTTATGCCAGAATGTTTTTTTTATATTCAGACATGGGCCTCGATCTCGCTAATTTTCAACGTATTCACCAAAGCAAAACCAAAAACTTTACGCTACGCACAATTTGTGTTGCGCAACATTTGAACGGCCACCAATTAGAACGGCCACCGGCCTGCAATATCAAGTGCTTTTCCTTGTTATTGCAGGTGTCTATAGGCGGCGGTAACCGCTTACCACCAGGTGCCGTCAGCTTGTCTGTGATCTAGTTATATAAAAAAAATAATGCTTTTTTTTCGGAACATATACAGAGTGGTGCCGTCAATATGACAATAAAAACATGGGCTATCTCAAAGGTGACTGACTGACTGACTGACATAGTGATCTATCAACGCACAGCCCAAACCACTGGACGGATCGGGCTGAAATTTGGCATGCAGGTAGATGTTATGACGTAGGCATCCGCTAAGAAAGGATTTTGATTAATTCTACCCCCAAGGGGATAAAATAGGGGATAAAAGTTTGTATGGAAAAAGTCAATATACCACGTGGTTTGCCACTTTCAAAAACATCGTATTCATTTGATAATTTCATGACGTTTGTATGATATGTTTAATTATAATTGTATTTAATTATTATTTAGTGTAGACTACATTAAGTAACAACATTAAAACTTTCCGAAATTTGTAAATACTTAAATCGCGCAGTTTCTAACCGCTTTTAGATACAAAGACGTTGCTATGGGAACCATCTATGGGAACGTATTTACTGCTGTCGGACGAACGTTTTTGATTTAGTTGGTGCCTAGTAACTTTTTAGCGTTACAAACTTTTAGAAAAAACGTCAAAAATGTTGGACAGCGGAAAATACGATCCCTTAAATCAGTAGCTCGCGGGCACCTGGTATCTCGCGGCCTGTTTTCTAGGCTGAAATAAATTAAATCATCAATAATAAATAATTACGCTGTATGGTATGAATCGTTCTGTTAGCAAATGTTTAAAATGTACTAAGCGTTAACATAATTAATAAAATGTGGAGTAATTGTATATTGAAGCTTCCTTTATAACACTTATGTTTTTTTATTAACTCTGCGGTGCCCGCGTGTTGTATCGAAATTTTCGAAATAGCCCTTGGAGCAATACCAGTTGGGCACGGCTGCCTTAAATAATGGTTCCCACAGTAACGACTTTGAATTTTAATGCTGTCACAAAGCGCAATACAAATTATGCTCAATGAACCGTTTTTGGATTTTCTTTGGCAAATACGTTGTAAATTAGCACGACCGGGGCCCTGGTTAAATTCTAATGTCGTTTCTGTCTTTAATAACCTTTGATATACAATAAAAAAATGTCAATATAAAATTGTTGTAATTTGTCTGATATTTGGGAACTTCACGATTTGTTAAATATGATATGTAAACTAGCAACTCAATGGTAATGGCAGTAAGATTCAGCAGAAGATTAATGCAAATCCACTGCTGATTTACTATGACGTCATTGTAGTACTTAAGTATGTCGTTTTGTAACACAGCAATGGATAGGCAATGTATGTAATTAAGATAAAGCCCATCATCGTTATTTAGTATTTATTATTAGTCACGTAATTAGGAGGTAAATATAACTTTAACCCACGTTAATGTCTAAAATTGCAATCAGCAATAGTTATAATCCAATATGATTGTTTTATATGGTTCATTGTAAAAAAAAAATAGCAAATCATGTTTCTTTAAACGGTTCCCAAAACCCATGTCGGTGGAGTGTAAAGACTAAAGAAATCAGCCGTCGTGAAATTTTGCCATATTGAATTTTTATTTCGCATTTTCTATTCACGATTTCCTCTCATTTGATTGATGGGGTCGTGACAATTAAGTTTTTTCATAAGTTTGAAGATAGTCACCTCTGTGGTCTAGTATGTGAGACCACCTACCCCTAGAGGTACGGGGCTAAATGCCCGTGGGGGCAGTAATTTTAGCTTGGATGGTAGGGATTTTTCTAAGTCCGCCTGACTAGCTACTACCATCTTACCTATGTCTGCCGCCATAGCAATAATATTAACAGCATTATTGCGTCCAGCAATTGGAGTAAAATAGCCAGTTAATCTATAGTTACAATGAAAAAAGTATTTAACCTAACCACTTCGGTTATTTTTGTAATAACCAAATCAAACGAGGTGTAATTACAGTTTATTTGATTTAACAAAACGGTGCATCTATAAGCAACTTTATTTTTGGCTAGGTGTTACCCTAAGTTATGTAGTCACTTTATTGAGCTACAGGTAGTCAAAAGTTCAGTTGTATTTTTTTTCAGTGTAGCTTGCTGCCATCTTTGGCCTTATTACCACTTACCACCAGGTGAAATGGAGGCTTAGAGCTAGCCCATCAAGAATAAATAAAATAGTGCTGAATGTTGTAGCTATAATGATTAAGAAAGTGCAAAATAATAAGAATTATTGATAAATGTTACAATTACATCTATTATATCTGACCCAAACTGATAATCATTATGAGCTTGAGCTATCATTCGAAATAATGGAAAATAAATTTATATAAATTAATAATTATAGCGAGAAATATACATGATATTCATATAAACATCTGTTCGTACCAGGATTTGATTCCTGGAGCACATACGGCGATAAACGGAAAGGTTTGCAAACACATGTCTAATGCTCAATAATAATTATATCGATGTTACATTGAGCCGGTGAAAGTTTTATTATACAGTGTGTTTTTTTTAACTGTGACAGTATGGGGAAATCCAAAACCATAGAAGATACAGGGAAACGGCCCTAAGAACCATTTATTCTTTTATTGTGAAAAAAAAAATTGACATAGTAATTTTTTTGGTCAAGCGTGAGTTGTCTACAGAAATGAGTCATTTTGAAAAAAAAAAATTTTGATGCAAATCAAAATTTATAAAGCTGCCTGTATTCTTCGCATTGTCCGCTTCATGCACTTCCGTTTGTAATACAGTGTTTTTTTAACTGGGACAGTAGGGGGAAATCCAAAACCATAGAAGATTTAGGGAAACGGCCTTAGGAACCATTTACTTTTTTTTTTTGTAAAAAAAACTTGACATAGTAATTTAATAGTATTTTTTTTCGTCAAGCGTGAGTTGTCTACAGAAATGAGTCATTTTGAAAAAAAAAAATTTTGATGCAAATCGACTCAGTTTCATATAGGGAATATTTCATTGTAGCGAAAGAAAAAATTCTGAGCAGCAGAAGTTAGTCCAATTTAATAAAATGCTTCTCATACAACATGGTTAGTTCAATCAAAGTACCCATCTACTGCATCACAGTCGATACTTACACGTACAAAAAGCGTTCCATATTAAAAAAAAATGAGATTTTATTTGCACTGTAGAATGGGAACTGGACCTCCATGGTCTTAAGACTTTTATTATTCAAATGAATAAAAAATTTAAATTTCGAACGAACATTGTTATTATTGTTACTTTCATTTTTTATTATCAGTTTGTTTGTGTTTTTTTATATGGGACCTCCTTAGGGGTCGAGTTTATGAATCTCGATACAATACTGTATAGTATTTTCATCTCACGAAGCAACTTGATCTTTACTTGTGGTAACCTGTATACAAACACGCTACGAATGTGTAGGTAAGCACAGCAGCTCTCAGTGCCGTCCTAGACATGGGCGAAGTAAGACGTCTATAATGTGATCTGTAATTAAGCGTCGTTTCAAGTACCGTCAGTATGGAAAGATTGAAAGTAAACTTCGAAAAGTCGACCATCCATTATTCATATTGAGGTTGATTCAGTATTTTTGAATGTTTTATTTATTTTTTAAGATTTATTTATATATCAGTATCTATTTATATAAATAAATAAACTTTGTGACAAAATGTTTTATGAATATTTTTTGTTTTATTGTTTATTTTATTTTATTAAACAAAATTAAGCATAGAAAATATCCAAGGCAAAGTTGTAGAGCAAAACTTTTTATATTGTAGAAAAAAAAAACAAGATTATGATTCCGAAATTTATAAAATGACAAGATGATTCAGATAAAACTGTGAACTTATTCCAGTGATTCTGATTTATTTAATTAAATATAATACAAGTAACACTGTCTTATTTTATTACGTTCTTAATTATTAAGAACCTTCAAAATGTCACGATTTATATCTAATTATTATTATTTTATTTGTTTTAAGTTACTATTGTTGCTTCGTGAGATAAAAGGACTATGCAAGAATTAGAAGAGTCAGTCCTTTACCACTTAAACAACATTAATCTTACTAAAACGTGCTCGTATCTGTATTCAGCAAGAGAGAGGTCATATTGAACATTTGTTGCGTTGATAGTTTTATTAAAGGTGGTAAAAATTAGGATTATGTACAAAAATTGTATGAGAAACATATTATTAAATTTGACTAACTTCTGCTGCTCAGATTTTTTTCTTTCCATACAATGAAATATTCCTTATATGAAATTGAGTCGAACCGCATCAATTTTTTTTTCAAAATGTCTCATTTATATGGACTGCTCACGCGTGACGAAAAAAAAATACTATTAAATTACTATGTCAAGTTTTTTTTACAAAAAAAAAAAGTAAATGGTTCCTAAGGCCGTTTCCCTAAATCTTCTATGGTTTTGGATTTCCCCCTACTGTCCCAGTTAAAAAAACACTGTATTACAAACGGAAGTGCATGAAGCGGACAATGCGAAGAATACAGGCAGCTTTATAAATATAAGGTATGTTTCGGAGTAAACCAAACTTATAAAATAGAAATAATACCGGCTAAATAGTTTCTCTTTAGCCATTTGATCTACGGCTTCGTTGTAGCGTTTTCGCATGTCAAACGAGTATTTTACATAGGCATATGGTTGAGTATAGTCAACAATCTACATAGTGTGTAATTGATATTTAATCAAGCGTCGTATTTCGCTCCAAAATTTATCTATAAACTTCATTGCACTACTATAACTTCTGCCCGCGTGGCTCGCACGCTTAGATTGGTTTTTTTATTGGATGTCAACCCTAAAATTCCATATTTAATAGGTTTAGCTAAAGAATTTTTGAAATCAAATTAGTTTTGAAGGTGTCCTACTCGATGAACCCATATGATCAGCTAATGCTTTGCGAAGGTATCGCAAGGTATTTTTTAAGTTTTGTTTTCACAGTTTTATATTGATTTCAGATATCATACCTCATTCCTAACAAGACTAAATCATTTGGTCGCGGGAAAACAACCACTGAAATGTCAGCTTGCAGTATATAATAATATTATTGTTGTGTGAACTGCACTAGAAACATATTACTTACCCTCTAATAATGTTTTGTAACAACACACAGATTGGTTGAAAAGATCTCCCTAGATCTTTCCAACAAATCCATGAGTTATGACGACCGGCTGGCCGAGTGGTCTGTACCCCAGGCTACTCGGTCAAGAGGTCCCGGGTTCGAATCCCGGTAGGAACAAATGTTTGTATGATTAGTACGAGCATTTGTTTACGAGTCATGGATGTTTATATGTTTATTTAGTATATTTCTAATATTTATATACATATTATTATCATTATTTATCCGTTATCTAGTATCCATAATACAAGCTCTTAATGATGCTTACTTTGGGCTAGATAATAGGTGTGAGTGTATAAATATTATTATTATTATTAAATTATTAGTTATTACAAAGTGTGCATATTTTATAGGTTGCAAATAAACAATTAATTAAACTAAAAATAATTAGAAATCTTGAATAAACCACATAACATAAACAAAATATGTTCAATTTTGTGTGAGCGCTCACTGACAAGCAAGGAATGAAAGGTTAACGCATCGAATTCTGATTGGCTAATCTTGACGACTAATCCAAAAACAAAGAGATAAACAGCAGACCTAGTTACTCAATTATATTAGTTCGAATAAAGATCTAACTTTATGTATCCAATCAAATAAGGAGACAAGTCTTAGTAATCTTTCGTTAATCCGGAGCAATATTATGATTACCCTTGTATGAATGCGACCAATCAGATCAAATGTTAGCCGACTTTGTATTAAACATATAGGTATGTATATTCGCCCGTTATATTAGAAAATAAAGCTTCGGTCAAATACAGTAAGATTCAATTTCCTCTATTGCCTTAACAGAATCGTATTCACGATAATTTTCCACATTTACAATTGCTTTTTTAATAATTTGATGTCAAATACTTAGTAGTACTTAGATATTATATTACAATTACGGAAGGGAACTCCTTACGGCATTGTAATATCCTAAAGCGCCTTATTAATATAAATTGAAAAGGTTATGAGTAATTGAGTTATAAAGAGCAGTCGTAACAAGATTGCATCAACCAATCATTGTATTTTCAATACAAATGAGTAACATTACTTTTGTTCAGGCATCGCACGCCAAATATATATTTTTTCGATTACAAACATCTGCGTCAGGTGAATTTTTCAAGTGGGTGTGGATGGCATATCCGAAATTATAAGGAATAGCAAAAAGTTCGTACTCAAAAAAGTCTTGCCGTCTCAAAGATTGTACGGCATTCAGCATTACAATACACACATTACATATTATTGATTCTGTTTAGAATATTCCTAGCCAGGAAGCCAAGGAAGCACACACTTTATTATCACACCATTCGATAGTGTCACTAATAAGGAACAGATTCTGAGAAGTAATATTAAGCGGCAAACTTAAGGAAAATGTTGAATTTTAATAAACGGCTTAATTTTTTAAAGTAATGTCTACGTACAGACGACAGCTCATCAAGTGTAACAACTGCGCTACGAAAGCGGCCTCTATTATGAACGGAGTAAGGGCGGTCTCAAGGTTGAACTGTAACGCTTGATGTGCTGTCGACTGTACTTTACCTGTAAACTGAAATTTCTCATAATGTTTTAATTTAATATTTTTGTTATCTCTTCGCGGTTAAAGGCCTCTTGGGGTATGTAAAAATGAAATCTACAAAGACACGTAAGTATAACAATTTGATGACTTGAAACGATCTTGGGAAATTCTAAGCTGAATTCAATAATATTGCAATGCTGAATGCATGAAAGGCTATATATCGAAAACAATGGACATCATTTTGAACAGTAAATCAGATAAGGTTTAATAGGTAGGTAAGTAACGTAAACAATATAAAAAAGTATTTTGATAAAAATTTGCATTATTTAAATTTTATTTTTTCCGTATGTATGTCATTACTTCTAGGAATATTCGTTCTTTACTAGCGACACTATCGAACGGTGTAATAATACAGGGTAAGTTTTTTTTTCATAATAATAATAATATTTATACACTCACACCTATTATCTAGCCCAAAGTAAGCATCATTAAGAGCTTGTGTTATGGATACTAAATAACGGAGAAATAATGATAATAATATGTATATAAATATTAGAAATATACTACATAAACGTATAAACATCCATGACTCGTAAACAAATGCTCGTACTCATCATAAAAACATTTGTTCCTACCGGGATTCGAACCCGGGACCTCTTGACCGAGTAGCCTGGGGTACAGACCACTCGGCCAGCCGGTCGTCGCCGGTTTATTTGTATACAAGTACCTACCTAACCTATATTTATTGCATTCGATTTCGAGAACAACTAAATACACTTTGTAATGTGAAACTAATTATAATGAATTAAAAAAGCTTTTTAATTATAATAGGCATCTAATAGTAAGAACTGCTTTTTTAACTGTTTTCTTAATATTTAATGAGTTACACTGTTTAAATTATCCTCATCTAATCTGTGTTGACACAATTGATTCTTTTGCTACTCATATATCGGCAGCAAATACCGCTATAATATCTGAATAACCTATTATGTTTGATCAAACCGACATAAACAAAATTATCTCTCTTTATTTAACAAACAAAGAATGTAAAATGAACGCTACGAAATTCTTATTCAGGTACCGTGTTCGTTTTCCGGCTATTTTTATGAATAGGGGTTCGTGTTATTCACAGAAGATATCGAATGGAATTTCGGTAGGATTTTAGAGCTTATCACCTTGTATAAACGAGTATCTAGCAAGCATAACAAATGTACAATCTTTGTTATTTGCTACATTCGTGAATAATAGAGTTGAGCAGACCTACTTATATAGTATTTCTTAGATTTGAAGCTTATTTTGAAATTTACCACTTTATGTTGCATATTGAGATTCGTCGAAGCTGAAGATGTAGGTGGTGTTTTGTAATTTGTGAAGAACCAACGATTTTGCGATCGCCGGCGGGCTGGTATGACATTCATAGGTACTGCATTTTGTGAAGTGACTTTTACTGTGTCCCACACAAGGCCTTAGTTTGAAAGCATCACTAATCTTAGCAAAGTCCTTTAAATAAATGTAAAGAAATACAATTAAAATGCAAAAGAATTCATCCTGTGATCACGAACATTATTTTTAGGTACCCCTCTTTGTCACACTTAGGTACAGTTAGATAATAAAAAAGGTTGAAAACTATGTGTTTTCAACCTTCGAAAAAGGAAGAGGTTCTCAATTCGACTGTATTTTTGTGTAGGTATGTTTCGCGATACCTCCATCAAATACCTATGGAACGATTTCGACAAGCCTTTTGGGTCGTAAGAAAAGATGATGTTTTTTTGCGTGGAGCGTTTAATAGTGACAAAAAATAATACATAATTATGATGAATACAATTTACGTAAGTAATGTAGGGATGTCGCTCATACAGGTATACCGGAATAATTATCGGATTGGTCCTGGTTTATTTTGGTAGTAATCTGATCTTCTTTGATAGAAAACGGAACATCTCACTCAATACCTGTACTAAGTTAATAAACTCCAAAAAATACCTGTAATAAGTTAATAAACCCTACCTAAATAGTTAACCTTTCAAGCCACAGATTTGAGACCAAAAATTGTTTTTAATTGTCATCAGGCTCCCGCGAGTCTTACGCGGCTTGACAAATCAAGTAAGTGTTTTGAAGTCAGTGTGTTTCGTTAGCAAATTTTTATTAAACATATACAAATATTATTGTTTTCTCAATACTTTCTATCACTGTTAATTAAAACTTGGATATAAATTTTGAAATGATCAACTTCTTTGAAACTTTGATTCAGGAGAGTGAAATTCAAGATTGAACTAGTCTTTGTATGTGAGAGGAATGCGCCAGATAGCAAAAACTTTGTGACTCCGCTAACTAGGGTTGCAACTTTCAAACAAATGAACACCATTTTTAGCGACAGCTGTCGCTGAAATACTAGATGTGAATGGGAAAATTTAGACAATCTATGCATAATCCGAATATACTTAAAAATATTGAATGAGAGTCGTCGTGATAACAATTTAGTGAAAAGAGTTACCCTGCCAACGAATCAATCAGATGAATCAGGCTTCATTTCCGCTTACGGGAAAAATAGCGTATGAAAATTCATATTCTCTGAAACTAAAAGACAAAGTTTTACATTTTATAACGAAGAAATACTTCTATTCAAATTGTATAAATTATCAACAATTTCAAAGTCGATACAAGTGGTATTTTTTTTAAATTATTTATTTCAGGCTTCTACGGGGAATTCAGATCATGTACCATTACCAACTTTCTTGCTCCAGATACACAATTCATCAAAAATTTGTTTAAAAAAAAATATGTATAATACGCTTTAGTTTTGGATTTTGCTTTGATGTCAAATCAACTCTTACAATCAAATCAATGCTTTCATTTATAATAAATAGATTATTATTATATTTTATTTACTATCGCGTTAAAAAAATATGCATTTGTTCTCGAAGCAAAGATATAATTTCCATAATTGAACCAAGACTTGATTAGTAAGTAAGTCTTACAGTCACCATCAACCGTTACTATTTATCATAGATGAGTTATTATCTCTTCATTTGCTATTAATGAAACAAAAAAAAATATTTTTCATTCAAGGACAGCCCTAGCTTCAAATTTCTGGAACAAACACAAGTTCTTACTCCGCGACACACTGGCGTTAATTAATGAATCCATCGAAACTTCAACAGGAACTAATTTTGGAAGTAGATCCTTACTTCATAATAAATATTGAAATTTCACTTCATAACCACGAGTGGTTTATGGATAGATTACTGGAAGCAAGTAATCAAGCAGGGCCGCAACTTTGTTCTAATGGCAACGCATGAAAAAATGGGTGAAAAAATGTTGTATGTTTTAATCCAGATTATAAATATCTCTGTGCTAAGCAGTTTTATCCAGGCGTCAGCAGTTCTGGGATGATAGTGTAGCAAACGTATAAACTTTCGCATCTCTAATATAAGTAGGTTGATACAATATTATGTAGTAGGATAATAAGCCACACAGGACACCTTGATTCGTCATGCTGCTAAAGAGTATTTAGCACTACGCATGCCGCTTATGACTCCCTGGTGTTTTATGACAATAAAATCGAATTGTGTGTGGAATCTGTTCATAGGAGACTTATGAGCTCTGGCGACGTTATTTACTCCAGGAACTCAGCACTTTAGTGTTATTTAGCTACGATGTTCTGTAATTGATATTAGCGTTATGTATTCCAATTCACTAAATTGCACCCAGTTAGATTTAATAACGTTATTGCTATCGTTAAAATTGCTTCCACTATAGTGCCACACTATGTTTACTATTTAATTGCAGAACCCTTATCATGTTGCGAGGTATATAATGACATACTTTAGTTTTCCCAAGTGATTGAAGAAAACATTAATATTTCGCAAGAGCAAGGCGTCTAAGCATTCTTCGCTTGATTTATGATTATACTTCACCTCTAGGGACGTAAGGAACCATATTTGGGTAGGTATTCCTCGAAGCGCACCAACTTTGAAACGCACCAAAACTTTTCCTCTTAACAAGTTTGGTGCGCTAACAAAGACAAAAAAAAATATTTTAATTATATTCCTATAAATGCACCAACGGTGAAATAAAGAGAGGAACATGAAGTAATCGTGATAAACGATATCGGTAGGACTATTAAAACTCAACTATCCTAAGTAATCGCTTCTCTTGAACTGCCAGGAAATCAGAAATAAACAAAAGATAGGCGCTCTTGCAAACGTTCTTACTTCTTATTGAGGTATTTTAGAGAAATGGATATTTAAAAAAAAAACTATTTTTTAAACACTAGCACCTAGTATCTAGCCCAAAGAAGTATCATTAAGAGCTTGTGTTATGAATACTAGATAACGGAGTATTAATATTACTATTAAGATTTACATATTATGTATATTATGTTTTGTAAAATTTATTTCGCCTTTTTTATAATAAGTTGGGGAAAAAGTTTCTTCGCATGTTTTAAGAAAATTCAAAACATTTTTCAATAAAGTTTATTTACATTTGACTAAAGTATGTAGGTACCATTTTGTTCGATAACTTTTTGCCATCTTGTAGATAGGGACATGATCCCATTGCTATAGAAATTTTGGGGCTTCTGACCAAAATACCGCGACAAGTGGTTTTGGCAGTCCTCTCGTGATGTTAACCTGACACTGCCTAGAGAATTCTGAAGAGAGCAAAACAGGTGGAAATCTGAAGGTGCAAGGTCAGGACTATACGGCGGATGCGTTAACACCTCCCAGCCAAACTCTCTTAATTTTTGCTGAGTGGCTAAAGATGTGTGAGGTCTAGCGTTATCATGATGAAAAACCACACACCTTCTGTTGATTGATTCCGGCCGCTTTCTCTCAACTTCTTGCTTTAATCTCATCAGTTGTTCGCTTGAACTCTACTGTTCAGAATCGATGGTCCTGCCTGGTGGTAACAGCTCATAATGAATAATGCCCTTCGAATCCCACCACACACACAGCATCACCTTGTTGCGAGTTAACCCGGGTATCGCCACAGTCTGTGAAGCCTGACCGGCCTTTAATCACGACCTTTTTCGCACGTTCTTATCGTACGTGATCCACTTTTCATCACCAGTTATCAGCTTCTTCAAAAATGGTTCAGTTTCATTACGTCGTAATAAAGAATCACAAATGAGTACACGGTTCATTAGGTTTCTTTCAGTGAGCTCGTGGGGTACCCAAATATCGAGCTGTTTTTCAAAATACGCCAAAACTGTTTTGTGGTCAATTCCCAGTTCTTCAGCTACGTCCTAACTACTGATATGCCAATCTTGCTCCAGTTTTTCAAAAATGGCATCAATTTTATCCGTAAGAGGGCGATTAGAGCGACGTGCATTTTTGACATCAAAATTTCCGGATTGAAAACGCTTAAACCAAATTTGTGCTACTCTCACAGACACTGCACTAGGTCCATAAACATCGCAAATTTTTTTTGGCGGCTTGCGTTGCATTTTTACTTTTTTTGTAATAAAATTTTAAAATGTATCGAATTTCTTCATTAGTTTCACTCATCTTGACAGTACAAAAAACAAATGAAAAACACACATTTTGCTAATTTGAATTTGGAATTATCTTTTTTAAAATCTAAACTTTTAATGATACCAAAACCAGCCAGATACAAATAGTACAGCCAAAGAGATTTTATTACAAGTTCATACATACTATAATGCGAAAAGACTTTTTCCACAACCTAATATATACAGGGTGGTGCCGTCAATGCGACAATAAATTTAAACATGGGCTATATTAGTCCATAGAAATGGTTTGTCACTTTCAAAAATATCGTATTCATTTGATAATTTCATGACATTTGTATGGAATAGTGTGTATACGATATTTTTGAAAGTGGCAAACCATTTCTATGCACTAATAAAGCCTATGTTTAAATTTATTGTCGCATTGACGGCACCACCCTGTATATATATTAGAAATATAGGTACTAAATAAATATATAAACATCTGTGACTCGTAAACAAATGCTCTTACTCATCATACAAATATTTCCTCCGACCGGGATTCGCTACCTCATGGCTCGAGCAACCTGGAGACTCTAAGAGTCAGCGGGAAACCTCCCCCGGAAAGAAAGAAAGAAAGAAAAAATATTTTATTTAAATAGGCCACAAAGAAGCACTTTTAAATCGTCAAAAAAACACATTTTTACAACTATCACAAAAAAAATATTAACTAACAACGTCATAGTCTCTGTCTGTCTGTCATGTCTGAATTTACACCGGTTCCAAAAGTTGAACTACCGAGAAGATTCCGGCAACAAACTCGTGTAGTCACTCTTTTTAAAATAAATATTCAAATACAATGTTTGTAGTTAAAAAAATATATAACTTTTAGCAGTGCAGTGCCGCCCAGCGATAAAAATAATTAAAATTAGAAGAGAATCTATATCATCGTACCGACAAAGTAGGTACCCAATGTCAAAAGTATTATAGTTATTTTCAAGCTATCTGACAATGCACAATCACAAAATAGGTATACAGAGGTTGATAGTCATAATACTTACACGTAAATAAACTTAAAAACATTTTGGAATTTTAATGTTTCCACGCATTCTTATCATCTAAATATTCTTGGACCTTATAGTAGCCTTTTTTCATTAAAGTTTGTTTGACATATAACTTAAGTTTGTGAAAAGGCAGTTCAGTTACATTTGGCGGGACTTTGTTATAAATGTGTATACATTTCCCCATGAATGAGCGACTTGTCTTGTGAAGTCTAAAACTTGGAACAGCAAGTTTATTTTTATATCTAGTGTTTAAGTTATGAATATCACTATGTTTTGAAAAGGTATGTTTATATTTGTGAACATAAATTATGTTCTCATATATATATTGAGAAGCAATGGTCAAAATATTAATTTCTTTAAATAAATCTTTTAGTGAATCACGTGGCTTGAGTCCGTAAATAGCACGCACAGCCCTTTTTTGTAAAATAAAAATGTCTTCAATGTCGGCTGCTGTGCCCCACAATAACAAGCCATATGACATGACACTGTGGAAGTAACCAAAGTAAACAAGTCTTGCTGTTTCAACATCACACAAAGACCTAATTTTTTTAACAGCATAAGCAGCTGAACTAAGTCTTTTAGATAGGGACGAGATATGAGGATACCATTGTAAATGAGAATCTAACTTAATTCCCAAAAATACTGTAGAGTCAACACATTCAATAGTTTCTTCATTGATTTCAACATGAGTACTAACCTGCCTTACATTTGGTAAAGTAAATTTAATACACTTTGTTTTCTTTGAATTTAACAATAAATTATTATTTTCAAACCAGGATAGCACTTTTGAAATGGCATTATTTACATCCTCAAAGTCAGTTTTAGTTCGGTCTATTTTAAAAATTAGTGAGGTGTCATCTGAAAACAATACCGTCTCACACAATTCTTTTGAAAAGTAAGGGAGGTCGTTGATATAAATTAAAAAAAGCAATGGCCCTAATATCGAACCCTGAGGCACGCCCATATGCACAGGCGCACCAGAAGACTCAGTTTTGTTTATAACAACTTTTTGAATTCTATTGGTCAAATAGGATTCAATAAGTTTTAATGAGTTTATTGATACACCATAATGCTTTAATTTACCCAATAATGTTTGATGATCAACACAGTCAAACGCCTTGGACAAGTCGCAGAAGATACCTAGAGCATCCTGCCGATTTTCCCAAGCATCAAATATGTGTTTTATAAGTGCAATTCCCGCGTCTGTAGTATTTTTTTCTTTAGTAAATCCGAACTGTCTATTGTGAAGCAATTCATTTCTCGTAAAATGAGAAAGCAATTGGTTAAGAATAATTTTTTCAAAAATTTTGCTAAGAGTCGGCAAAATAGAAATGGGACGGAAATTTGTGGGGTCATTGCTATCTCCCGCCTTAAACAAAGGTATTATTTTACTTAATTTCATTTGATTGGGAAATACACCATCATCAATACATTTATTAAATATAAACGATAGTTGAGGAGATATAACATTTATTATAGAATTTATAACACTAACAGAAAAGCCCCATAAATCCTCAGTCTTTTTCATATTCAAAGACTTGAAAGCTTCTATGATCGTATTAACGTTAATTTCATGGAAATTGAAAGGAATATTGCACTTATGAACATTCGTCTCTATGAGAGCAAGTGCGCGCTTAGTACAAGAATTCAATTCTTTTGTAATTTTAATAGGTATATTGGAAAAAAAAGTCTCGAAGGTATTTGCAACTCCATCATCTGTTTCTATAGTTTTTCCATTGACATTAATTTTAAAACACCTATTAGTAACTTTTGATTTACCACTTTCTTGATTTATAACTTTCCAAGTGGCTTTTATTTTATTATCAGATTTCTTAATTTTATTACTCAAAAAGTTCGCTTGGGCAGTATTACAAACCTTTTTAAAGATTTTGGAGTACTGTCTGACATAATCAATAAAAAATGGATCAGTGGAAGTCGACTTCTGATAGTATAGTTCAAATAATTTTCTTCTACTTATATAAATACCCGGAGTTGCCCAATCACTAAACTTCCTTTTAGAACTGTCTTTAAAGCTTTTTTGTTTAAAAATATTCTTGAATTCAATATTTAAATTATCAAATAAACTGCTATACAACTTATTGGGATCATCGGTTTCTTTTAGACAGTGAATTCTATTCATTACATTATTTTCAAATTTCCTCAAGCGACTATCTGTAATAGGCCTATAAGTTATTTTTTTTATTTGGTTAACATGATGGTGCTCAATAGCGATTTTCTGTCCACTATGATCTGAATTTATACAATATATAATTGATTGTTCAAGTACATCACAGTTACAAAAAATATTATCCAAGCAGGTAGCTGATATTGGTGTAATTCTAGTAGGTTCAAAGAAAGTATGGAGAAGATTAAAACATCTGAATAAATTAAGGAACCTTTCTGAGTACGAACATGATACCAAAATGTTTATATTGAAGTCACCACATACAACTATCTTCTTGTTATTGCCACTTATTATATTTAAAACGTTTTCCATTGAAGCCTCAAATAGATCATAGTTTCCAGAGGGAGGTCTGTATACACATACAACAATATGTTGCTCGAGTTCTATGCAGGAAATTTCAATAGTTCGCTCAATAGAGTGACGAACAACATCTGGTCGTTCTTTATATTTTATATTATTATTATTATATTAACCTCACCTTAAGGCTTGAGGACTCACCAAGGTTCTCGCCTCCTTAAGACCCCGGTTACGCTATAAAGGCCATCTGCGGCCAACAGCAATAGTCATTAAAAAAAAACCGGGATTCGAACCCAGGAACCCTGACCGAGTAGCCTAAATAGCAAGGTGCAAAGACCACTCGGTCAGCCGGTCGTCAAATATTTATAAATAAAAGATATAATATTTTTATAAATGTTTATTAATTCCAGCACTTCCACATAAATATATATTATTGTGACTTGTCACAATAAATATTATTGTCACAATAAATATTATTGTGACAAGGTACTAAAGTGTTAATCGACTTCTGTTGCTGAATGTACAATAAAATCAAATTCTTGACACACATTTTGGTGTTTTTAAAATTTTGTGCCTTCGAGCCATACCTTGGGTTTTTAAAGGAAAATATCTAAGCTGAAGACTTCTTGCTAGATTAGTAGGTTCAACTATTACTGTTTTTAATACAAAGCTCGACAAATGATTCAACTTCAGCTGATGAGAAGCGGTGATAAGAGTCCATAAGCGAAGACAGCTAAGTAGTATACTTAGCATGAACACAATGTTCTAGCCACCTCCACCTTACTGGCCAACAAGTCTCGCCTCTTTTTAACCGACTTCAAAAAAAGGAGGAGGTTATCAATTCGTTTGTATGTTTTTTTTTTTATGTTTGTTACCTCAGAACTTTTGACTGGGTGAACCGATATTGATGATTCTTTTTTTGTTCGATGCGGAATAGTTTCCATTTGGTCCCATAAAAAATTTTAGGAAATCCATTGGGTAGCTTGGTTTTTAAATCAAAAAAACTGGAAAAATTAAGTCGTCTACATATGCGAAGTTGCGGATATTTGCTTTCCTATGACTCCAAAAATATGTTCCTAGGGGATGAGTGCCTACTTACTAAAATTTAATTATTTTATCCTTTTTAGTTTTTTTGAGTCTGTTTTTTTTTTTGTTTATTTTTTTTTTTGAAGAAACCTGTGAAATAAAAAGGGAACACAATTTACTTAATTTATTTGTGGTGATGTTGATTTGTAGACAGTGAATTGATGACTCCGATAACAAGCACCCGTGTAAGAAGGAGAAAGGTGGGAATAAGATCAATAGATTTTCAAAACTCTCTCCATGTTTTTTTTTTTTTATACAAAGCACGACAAATGACTCAACACCACCTGATGTGAAGCAGTAAGAAGAGTCCATATGCGAAGACAGCTAGTGCAGTTCAGACACTACTCTAGCTGCCTCCACCTTGCCGGCCCGAAAGGTGCTTTTTCACGCCTCTTTTGAAGGAACCCATGTTATAGGAAGGAGGGAACACATGTGCTGGCAAAGAATTCCAAGTTCTGGAAGTTCGACAAAGAAAAGAGCTACTAAATTTCTTTGTACGTGATGTTGAGGTGGAGACAGTGAATTGATGACTCCGAAGACCGGCACGCGTGCTCCTGAGTAGGAAGGGGGAAGGTGGGATAAGGTCAAATAGCTCTTCAGAACACTCTCCGTGATATAGCCGATAGAAGGCGCTAAGCGACGCAATATCTCGACGCAATTGCAGAGGCTCAAGGTTGTTGGTGACCTCTACATCGCCAACGATACGGACAGCACGACGCTGCAATCTGTCCAGGGCATCGAGTAGGTACTTGGCGGAGCCATCCCACAAGTGCGAGCAATATTCCACGCAAGACTGGACCTGAGTTTTATACAGCAGGCATAATTGGTCAGGCGTGAAAAATCGACGCACCTTGTTCAGGACACCGAGCTTCCGTGAGGCTGTTTTTATCACGGTTTCGATATAGTTCCTGGAATTCAGATCGCAACATATCTCCATACATTGCAAGTTGAGGGAGCCCTGTGCCGAAAGAGTCGTGCCCTGAAGAGACGGAAGGGGAAGGAACGGCGACATTTTGGCTGTAAACGCGCACACCTGTGTTTTCTTAGCATTGAACTCAACAGGATTGTTAGAGCCCCATTCAGATACGAGGTTCAACACCCTGTCGAGCCCAATGGTAAGATTCTCTCTCTCTCTCTCGGTTTCAGCGCGCTCAGCCCCTGGGCGACCGTAATATCCCCCATGCACTGTACTGTCATCTGCATAGCAATGAATGTTTCCTAACGGAATCATGTCATTGATATGAAGAAGAAAGAGTGTGGGGGATAGAACAGAGCCTTGTGGTACACCAGCATTCACTGACATGAACCGCGAAGCGCATCCATCTGCGAGGACACGGATTCTTCGCTCATGCAGGAAGCCGGCGATCCAGTTACAGAGCTGAGCGGGCAGACCGTATGCCGGGAGCTTGGAGAGAAGAGCCTTGTGCCAGACGCGATCGAACGCTTTGGCAATGTCAAGGCTAACTGCCAGTGACTCACCACGTTTGTCAATAGCTTCACCCCAGACATGCATTAAGTACGCTAGAAGATCACCCGTTGACCGTTTCGGCCGAAACCCGTACTGTCGATCATTAATTAATGAGTGATCTTCTAGGTATCGGATCAGCTGGTGGTTTATGATCCGTTCCATGACCTTGCAAAGAACTGAGGTGACAGCTATCGGACGGTAGTTAGTTGGGTCTGATCGGTCTCCCTTTTTGGGGACCGGTTGCACATTGGCTTCTCTTCAAGATTCCGGCACACACCCAGAAGAGAGAGAAAGACGGTATAGCCGCGTTAAGACAGGAGACAACTCCGCTGCGCAGTTTTTCAGTACTATCGCTGGAATGCCATCAGGTCCACTAGCTTTCCGGACGTCGGTTGACTGAAGCTCCGCACGTACATCACATTGCCTAATACGAATATCGGGCATTGTGTGGCCACAGTGGGAGAGTGTTGGTGGCTGTAAGTTGCAGTCATCGATTCGGGAGTGAGCAGCAAAGAGTTTTACCAAGAGATCGGCTTTCTCTTGCGGCTTGTGAGCTAGCGAGCCGTCAGAACATCTCAGCGGGGGCAGCGAGGGTTGACAGAAGTTGGATTGCACGGCTTTGGCCAGACGCCAGTAGCTACGGCTTCCCGTAGGATGCGTAAGAAGTTCTTGGCCAACTCGTGCAACGCGCTGTGCATCCGCTCTGATGAAGGCCCTTTTGCAGGACTTGGTGGCGTTGTTATAGACTGCTTTCAGTGAGTCAATGTTGGGATCCCCGCAAGCTCGGCCCCTGATCCAAGCGCGGTATGCAGACTGTCTGTTTTCAACAGCTAAGGCACAATCGCGGTTGAACCAGAGGTTACGCCTACCCCTACTGATGAGATCGGAGTGAGGGATATAGTACTCCATCCCTAACATGATCTCATCAGCAACAGCAACAGCAGTAGCGCTAGCGTTCGGGTCCAGCTCACTGAAACAGCGCTGCCTCCAAGGGACAGATGCGAAGTAATCCCGCATACCGTCCCAATCTGCCGACGCATAGTGCCAGATGCGGCGTTTGGCAACCATAGGTACCGGTGGCGACGCCCGTGGCACCCCAGCGGCACCCCACCCCATTATTATAGCCAATTTAATAAGGCGCTAAGCGACCCCAATTAGGTTTTTTTCGGAACATATGTTGATATCTTTGATTATAATTATATTACATATTACTTAAGTTCAAATAACATCAATTAATAAAATAAAAACTTTCTAAATTGAGTAAAATATCGATCGGTTTTTGACAGCTTCTAGATCCAAATACGTTACTATGGCAACCATCTAAAGGAACGTATTTTCCGCTGTCGGTCGCACGTTTTTGATTAAGTTAGTGCCTAAGCAACTTGTCAAAAATGTTTGTAAGACAGCGGAAAATACGTTCCCATAGATGGTTGCCATAGTAACGTCTTTGTATCTAGGTGCTATCAAAAACTGATCGATATATTTACTAAATTTAGAAAGTTTTTATTTTAACAATTTATGTAATTTGAACTTAATAAATAAGGTATATAATTATAATCAATGAAATCAATGTATGCTTCGAAAAAACAGCTAATTGGTGGCCGTTTATATGTTTTGCGCAACACAAATTGTGCGCAAAGGAACGTTTTACATTTGTTTTGGTAAATACAATGTAAATTAGCGCGATCGAGGCCCAGGTCCGAGTTTTGTTCCTGAGTAGAAAGGGAGAAGGCGGGGAAAGGTCTATAAGCTCCTCAAAGCACTCTCTACTTACGCCTTAAACCACATAAAAGAGTTACGGCTTTTTTTATAAACGCCCAATAAACCTATATTAGTGAAACGCTATATTAAGTTTTGCCTATTTCATTTTTCATACGAGTTGTGAGAGACAAAACGCGTCATAAGCCTCATTATATGTTTATCGAACTTTATACTCATTTTTATGCGAAGCGGGTATGTGTTTATCTCTAATCTCATAAGGTTCATTATATTTTTTTCTTTAAATAACTGAGTAAATATGTTAAGATTTTAACTTGGTCTCATGTTCATAGATTTTATTTATCGTGAAATCTGATAATCATAAAATATGAGTATTTTATAAAATGTTTTCTTTCGAAGGCAAACAAGCATTTATGGCCCACTTGACAGTACTTACTGCGACTCAGCTGCTGAAGATAATTTGAAATATGTTTGGACTAAAAAATGAAATATTCTAGGCTTTAGAAGTTTTATTTATTATTCACACAAATGTGCCAAATATATTTTTTTATTTAAGTTGGTAATTTAAAAAGAGTTACTGTCTTGACGTTTACACTACACGGATGATCACGAAATATTTTACTTCGTATTTGTGATTGAATACATTCTTTAAGTTAACAAAATATTCGACGACGTTTTTGAATTGCTTTTAAATTTACTAGGTTTTACTAGGTGGTAGTGGCCCCCACGCATGCATTGCATAGGCCGCCACGTCTGGGATTACCCAAGTGACTCTGGGTAATCTCCATCGGCGCGAAACCTGGCCGCAAGGCCGGGTTGCCTGGGGGTGGACTAATGAAATTGCTTCGGCAGAACCTGGGCTGCCCCCGCGAAGGGCAGTGGAGTTACCGGGGAGTTTTAGTGGGTATTCCCAGTGTCATTTGGCGCTGGGCGACCCCCACACACGCCCGTCGCCCCGCTAGCGACGGGTAGGTCTGTAAACAGATTTCTCCCCGTTAAAAAAAAAAAAAAGGTGGTAGACCCATATGTAGGGTCGCCTGGGTAGGTACCACCGCCTTTCTTATTTCAGCCGTGAAACAGTTCGCTGTGTTTCGGATTGAATGGAAAGGTAGCCAGTGTAATTACTGGGCATGGACGGCATTTCATCTTAGGCCTCAGGATGACAACGCCCCTTCAATATCAAGTGCTTTTCCTTGCTATTGCAGGTGTCTATAGGCGTCGGTAACCGCTTACCACCAGGTGGGCCGTCAGCTTGTTTGTCATCTAGTTGTATAAAAAAAATTAAAACGACAAATATATTTATCAAAACAATTTTAATCTTAAAAAGGTTTTATTAAGAGTACACAATTTTAATCTTAAAAAGGTTTTATTAAGAGTATCCAGATTATAAGATAAAGAAAGAGAGAAAAGAGATCGTGGCTCGTTTTTCCTTCATTAAAATGTAAGAATAACCTAATAATTCACATCTTGCTGCAGGAAATTTTATCTTATGACAATTCAAGTTGAAATTGTTGTCAAGGGTCATGGCAAGAATTTAAGGGAAGCGTATATACAAACCATTACGTAAAAGGAATGTCAAAACTTTCTAACTTGGGATGTGTTCTAAATGTTAATGTCTGCGAACATCGTAATAGCCGAAGTCACATTCGATTTAACATTGTATTCACATCATCCTAATGGCTGCTCGAGAAACAATAGCGGGACGACGTTTCAGAAAATCATTGTTGAATCGTTGATACTAATGGCGTCAATAAAAGTAAAATAACAGCTCACATGACACAAATCTGACGTCATTAACACCTCTCTCTTTTATTCTCTGTATTTCAACAAAAGCTTTTATCAATTTCTATACATTCTGCTTGAGATGATACGTAAGAGCGCTTTTGTTAAAAGAACATTACCACAATTTTATTTTGACTATAGCTGTGAAGACAGTATGCGTACAGTGATGTTGTTATTTAAGTTTCGTTAACGAATTTAAACATAACAATACAAACAAGTTCTCTATTTTATAAAATTCGTTTACCGAGTAAAAGCATTTCCAATCAATCACTTTTGTAATTGAGATTTATAGTAACAAAATTATTGATATGATATGATTGGTTGGCGGTTTGTAGTATATCCAAAATATAGTATATCCTAATTGTTTACTGACAAACATGGTCATGAAACTTTAATATGTTGTATAAAAAAAAAAAAAAAAAAAATGTTAGCTAATAAAAATGTTATCTATCATTTGCACTAGGTAATTTAATGTACTGAATTATAACTTCTTATTCGTAAAAAAACCTGAAATATTAGTCATCAGCAAATGTAAATTGTGACATATGACAATTCACGTCCCACGTTTAATTAGTATGAAATGCAATAAGGTTTACTGTAAAATACTATATAAAAAACTTCGGATGAAAAGTTTTAACGACACTTAACAACTAAATACGACAAAAAACTAATTTTATGCCTTTCTGTTTATTGCAGAATCCGAGTCTGTTTTCCACTGTAAGATACTAATAAATCTTCCTACCCCTTTCTGTTTATGTATGGAGAAATGTGCGTATCTTCATTGTGGGGGATTCTATATCTCTTCTCCTGGAATGAGTTATTGTTGCTGAAATGTCACTATAATAGGTTTGCTTCAGACAGATACTTAATATTCATTTACCGGAGTTTGTAAGTTGACGTGACATATCGGTGTTGGTATGAATGTCGCTGATGAAGAATGGATGCAATTCAGCATGATGAATTATGAATACGAGAAACTGTTTATAGTATAATAATAATATTCATACACTCACACCTATTATCTAGCTCAAAGTAAGCATCATTAAGAGTTTTTGTCATGGATATTAAATAACAAAAATATATGTAATAATATATACCTAATAATATTAGATATATATGTAAATACCATGACCTGAGAACCAATATTTGTGTTAATAATAATATTCATATACTCACACCTATTATCTAGCTCAAAGTAAGCATCATTAAGAGTTTTTGTCATGGATATTAAATAACAAAAATATATGTAATAATATATACATAATAATATTAGATATATACGTAACTACCATGAACCGAGAACCAATATTTGTGATAATCACCCAAACATACACCCCGACCGGTACTCGAACCCGGGACTCTAGACCGAGTAGCCTGTAGCTAGGCAAAGGTTCCCGGACTTTTTTTCTCGTAGACCACTTTCAAAATTTATCTGGTTCAGGTGAACCCACTGCAACTATATTTCTACCATATTCCCAGAACGCGACAAAAATGAAAAGCTTAGATACGGAAACGTAGACCTCCGTCGTGTCTCCCGTGGACCCCTGCGGGTCAACCTGGACCAATTTAGGAACCAAGGAGCTACGGGTACTGACCACTAGGCCACCTGGTCGTTTGTTAAATAAAATGAACGTGTTATTCATGAAGCGATTGATAAAATACTAAAATAGGGGTAGACATTGGTCCCACCGGTGCCCTGAATGCTACTTTTTTTGTCAGACGCTACGTATAACGCGTGCATGCAATATTCAACAGAAATGTTTTCTAAACGATACGCTAGAGGCGCCACTCAATTTAAATCGGTGTTGAGGCTAAAGGAAAAAGATAAGAGATAAAGGTGAATGCAACGTTTTTTATTTTATTTTTATGATTTATATTTTACGTATATAGTTTGGTTATGATAATGCGAGAAGCGAGTTGCAATTAGATTTGCATTGAAAAGACAAATTTCGATGAAAACATAATCATACCTCTGTAATAGGCGTTAATTTTTAATTACCGCCGAAATAGGATTATTGACGTTAGTTATCTCATGGACATCCGGCGCTGTAATAGTAGGAGGATCTTAATTCAACTGTATTTTTTTTTATGTTTACCTATGTTAAATCTCCGTTAAAACAAGATAATTGTTTTAAATATCGAATCTCCATGATCCCATTTTATTGGTATAGTTTAGTAGTGATTTAATGAAAACCATAGAAAATGGAACTCCTAAACAAACAATAGTCAAGCGATAGTAAAAACAATGTTATTCAACCAGCAACTGACTGACAGACAGGGCGACAATGCTGACGGTCACCTACCTAGAATTAGCGTTGGAATCACGAACGTTTAAATTACGAACAAGCGAAATTGTCTTGAATTGAATTACGAGCGTAGCGAGTGATTTTAAAATAGACTACTGAGGACTTTGAGTAATTTAAAGTCACAGGAGACATAAAGAAAGTTAAAAATAATTATCTAATTAGATTAATTTCTAACTACAATGTTAAAAATTTTGAATGTTGATTTAGTAAAACAATTTCGAAACACTTCTAGATAATCCGCTTTTGTACAGTTCTATGAAATAAAGCATGTAAATATACTGAAGTAGCTGCAATTTTTAAAAATATTAATATTCAAACCATGTGGATTATTACGAATTTTTGAACATAGTTTAGATTTTTCTGAGATGCGCTGGCCTAAAGAACGTTTATCCAGGCAAGTAAAATACCAAAAAAAGAAGAAAAACTAAAATGCCGTGTTAAAAATTTAAATTATTTTGCTCTTATGTCACATTTAGGCAAAAATTCAATCTTTTTGTTCTGGAGAGGTGAAATCGTATTTTTTTGGTATTCGCTTCTCGCATTATTATTACCCATCTTTATGTAAAATAGAAATCACATTAGATAAAAAACGTTGCTATTTAAATAGAATTAAATTGGTTTGTCGTGCAATTTGAAGCTCAAAAGGGCACCTAATTAAGCACAAATCCCTTTTTTACGGGATTTTCCAATCAAGAGTTTGCAGAATTGTGAATAGAGACATCATTTTATAATTGCTTGGACTACTTGAATCTTAGTTTTGGATTTTACAACACCTACTCCATCTTTTGGAAGGTAGCTGCTAAAAACACTACTTTGTCAGGTTGTGCTCCAGCGGTGAGTAATGTTTTTATCATTTTCCGTGATTTGTATTTTTTTTATACAAATCACGGAAAATGGCTCAACACCATCTGATATGAAGCGGTAAGAAGAGTCAGTAAGCGAAGGCAGCTAGTGTAGCACACACTTCTAGCCGCCTCCATCTTCAAAAATCACACTTTTTAGGAATGAAGCGGAGTCATTTGGGGCTTATCAAATCAATTGGTTTTATTTCAAATGTGTAGTGGTAGCGAAAATATAAGACAACACTACCTACAATGTAGCCCAAATTGAACATCTGTAACGAATTCTAGATAATAGAAAAATATAGATACCTATATAGACAGAAATATGCTCAATAACCATACAAAGATCAATGACTCGTGAAGAAGTGTTCGTATAGTCATTAAACAAACATCTGCCTCTACAGGAATTAGAGCCCCTCGCTTAGTATAGCAAAGTAGCGTACTAGTATAGCAAAATACTAGATATTACGCGTTCGTATCGCGTTATTTGTTTACACTTGATATGGAGCAGTGATCGGTAGCGGAGTGAAATTGGAACAGATCTGTTATTATTGCTCCAAGTCTGTTCGGAACCGAGGAAATGAACGTATGAGGGATTGCGAAACCTCTATTGTTGGGACAATACGGATAATGCTTGCTAATTGCGTCTATAAAAATGGGAGAAATAAGTATATATCTATTTTCGTGACAAATGTAGGGTACCTAGCTGGAAAAGGCGTTGCTAACTTAAACAGTGTATTAAACTGATAGTAGTAGATAGTAGAAAAGCGAAGTAAATAATTTATGAAAAACAATAGTGGTGAATGTGGAATAATTATTTGAGGTAATCATCATCATCCTGGAGAAACACATGAGGAGTTTGGGCTATAACACAACCGTAGTAGAACCAAAGTCACTGACATATCTCATAGGCTTAGCAAATTGAAGTGGCAGTGGACAGGGCGTTAAAGTCCAAGAATGGCTACCACGTACCGGAAAGCGCAAAGTAGGACGGCCACCCACTAGATGGACAGACGACCTGGTCGGACCGAGGCTTTTGTTCAGCAGTACAGATCATAGGCACCAGCCTTTGATCTGCACCTCTGACCTCTGAATCTTCTTTTCCTTTAGATTATGAAGATTTAATGGTGGGTCCATGTTATAGAATCCATACCTAGTGCTTGACATTGAGCATGCTTATCGCGGTGTAAATGGTCTAGTCTGAAGTTACCCCGCGTCCGCAATCACCACTCTCCCCTAATGAATAAAAAACTGTACCTACATATTATGTGAGCAATAAGACAACACATAATAATATTTTAAATCGTATAAAAATAATGAAATCGTAATAGAAGCGCGGAAAAAATGCAATCTCAAATCGAATACTAACGCGATTTTAATGGAAAATCTCAACAAAATATTGCATCTTCAGCCCCAAAGAATCGGGCATGTAATCCAGTGGATTTTCATTTGGCGGTTTAGGTGTTGGGCTTAAACGTATCTTATTTGCTTCCGGTCTGCTAGGACAGATTTTTATTTATTTTGTTTTTCGAAAAGAAAAATTCGTGTGAATACCAGAGTAAAAATAATGTTTTTTCATAATATTGTATAGAATAGAATAGAAATACCGTATTTTGAGTCACAAATTGAATCACACTTGAAATAAATATTTTTGACCTGAAAATATATTAAAAACTAGCATAGTATCACATCTTGGACAAAAATACGTAATCCGCAAAAGAGCACGTATTGATGGCAGCACAGTAGAAAGCTTTTGGGGTTTATACAACCATAAAATGATATAGAAGTAGTTACGTGTGACTGGTAGTTTTTGTGTAGGCACTTACTGTCTGTTTTCATATACTTTATACTTATTACAGTACTTTTAAAATACTTGTTTGAGTGTGGTTTTTCATTTAAAATATGTAAGCCTTTTAAAATATAATTGTAGGTCTTTGTCCAGCAGATGCCTATAAAATCCGTTAGTTTGAAACGGATGCGAAAAAAATCCGTAAGTTTAAAACGGAAAATCCGCGAGGCACTTACGGATTTTTAGTTTCAAAGAAATTAGTCAGCAATAAAGCATAAATGAAAATCTAGGTTAAGAAGCCATTTAAACCTCCATTTTCATACGGATGTCTTATAAACTTTTGAAACAATCTAACAGAATCGTAAACAAGACTTATTCTTATATTACCAATAAATTATGAAATCGAGCCACATTTGAAATGTCTTCGTACTTAATTAAAAACAAACTTCATTCCGAGTTCTTGACTTCATAATGATATTCAACTTTTTGGTATCCACGAAGAAATTGTTTATTATTTAATATACATTTATTATAACATAGAATACAAATATTTACAAAGCTACATAGACAGGTTGTAATATTTTGACATCTGCTGAATTTTATATTATATATTTAGCATTCCATTTCTAGGAACGTAGTAGTCCGCCTATAAACACCTGCAATAACAAGGAAAAAATCACTTGGTATTGCAGGCGCGTTGTCATCCTGAGGCCTAAGATGAAATGCCTTCTATGCCCAGTAATTTCATAGCCCAGGTATATAAAACGTAACTAAACTGTAGTAGGCTTATTTCTATGTGTGAATAAAAAAATGAAACCGCTAGTGAACAAATGTTAGTCTCATTCATCACAAGCCTATATACACCACACTGGTGGGCACAGATGTACCTTTATTATTTGTAAGTAAAATATCATAATATCAATTAGGTTAATAAAATTTTAAATAGTTTTAACACAGCAAGGTTCGATTAACGAGTGTAGGTATATTTAACTGTACAGTCGAATTCTTTAAAATGTATCCATTTCAAAGCTACAAAATAATGTATCCATTTTGTAGTAGCCATTTTAAATCACATTAATTTGTAATCAGTCACCGCGATAATTCTATGTCAATACTCAATGTGTTATTTAAAGTTGCACAACGTCTGTCAATTGTTTTTGAGAAATTTATATGCTAACATACATTGTTACAATGACATGATTGTATTCTTTTAATTCTCATTAAAAATGTATCCCTTGTAATGTAGTCAATTACCGCAATAAGTTTAAGATGTATGAAATAGATAGGTAACATTCTTGTATGAATAGTATGACAAAAGTCGAAAATTTATGAATACTCTCCGAGAAAGTTAAAGCCTTTTTTAATAGTGGTTTCTTTGTTAAAAGAATACATCTTTATTGAGCTTTAAAAGTATACATAACATTGTAACAGTGTATGTTAACATGTAAATGTATCAAAAACAGTGTTTATAATAGAGTCGTTATTACTGTGTACATAATTAATACACATTGAGTGTTGACATGAAATTATCGCGGTGACTGAATACAAGTGTCTGTAATTAAAAGCGGCTACTTCAAAATGGATACATTAATTTGTAGCTTTGAAATGGATACATATTAAAGTACTCGACTGTACAACACGATATATTTTATTATAACGTTTAATTAATTACTGCCGCATAATCGTACCTATTGTAAGATAAGTGGATGTACGAAATAGCAGAATTAGAGAGATCTACTAAGCTAATAAATTATGTTCTTACCGCTTACAGGCCTTTCTTAAAGGCAGTTACTTAGCCAACACTGTTATTCCCAATTATTTCAGCTTAGTTAATGGATTTTTAACCGAGAGTTATTACTAAAAATGTGAAGGCTATTAAGATAGCATTTTTACAGTATTCTACGCAAACTTAATTAAATACAGTAAAAAGATGGTGGGTAATAATTTCTTAGTCTTTTGAGTTGAAGATTGCCCTTATGTTACCTGTTAAGTCGCATTAAGACACTTGAAAATCAGTTGTGTCTGGAATTCGATGCTTGAAAGGTTTAGCTTAGCCATTTCGGTACATGGCTACAGTGCTAAATTTAAAAAAAACTCCCGAAAACGGAGTGGCTACAGCAAAAGGTGTATACATCGACTATTTGGACGAAAAAATAAAGGTTTTAGCTCGGGTCCTTACGAGCTTTGGGAAACACGTTAAGTTGTTAGTCCCAGCTGTCATCAAATGACGAAAGTCTTTAGAGTAACTGTCACATAAGGCTGGATATTAATACCTAGCCGAAGAAATAGCAAAATGGAGGAACGCATATTCATGATAGATTAGAAAAATATGGAAATGAGAATACGTAATTAAAGACTTAGGTATCTGACAAATATTTATTTGATCTTTATTTATTAGATTTCATTGCAATAATAAGGTACGTTTGGTGGACTTGATGCCAATAGGAATTCTCTACCAGTCAACGAGAAAAATAGTCTAGAAAAAACAAAAGATAATGCAAAATAAAGCAGCGCGTGAGTAGACAAACGTAACCGATTATAATACCGCGGATATATGTTTGTCACCCTTGACGTAAAAAAAGATGACTGTTTATAAACACACGAACGCCAAAAATGGATTGCGGTGCAATATATCTCCGTAAGAAAATATAAGTCCGAAGCGATAGCTGCGAAGTTATACAGGCGAGTCCACGGAAATTTACGACATATAATATAAGTGTAAGTATAACCTTGCCCTATATTGTCTTTGCTTATCTGTGGATGCGGAATTTATTTACGCCACCAAGATTTAAGCAGTATAGTTGTGCAAAAGTGGGTACCGAAGGGAGTTCATTCAGGTGACACTTTTACGGCTATAAATTTCCGCTTTTTTAAGTGAACAACAAAGTCCAGGGTAAGTATTGATTATGATAATACTTTGAAATTAAAAAGTCATTTGATTTCTATTTACAATATGGGCTGAGACTACTTGACCTATGGTATAATTTTGATAGGCACTACCGCCATTACATTATGAGAGATTGGTGCTTGATGTAGTTTGGTTTTAAGATGCCTGTATAGGATTCTTATCAAGCAAACAAAATTATAACAGTGAAACAATCATTCCTATAGGTACATAACAATAAATGTTTACATAAAGAAGTTGGATATTTATATCAAAATCCATTATGTTTTTTTAAATAAACCGGTTTCTTATATTTTCAGTTAAATTACTTTATTAATTTATACAAAGAATTACCTTAAAACAGCTTTAGTTCAAGAATTCTTCTTCATTTAAAAAATATATCAAAATAATTTGTTACCAGTTCAGTTTATCCAGTAGGTATTCACTACAAAATAGCCACGGAAATTTAAGCTGTCGCGGTACTCTTAAATAAACGTCCCAGTGATTTTGGTGCAAACATTTCCCCGAACGGACATCTTGAGACAGGAAGAACTAGTAGGGAAAATAAAGAGTAAAATAAAAAACTTCGGCTGCTCTCAGACTGGCTATAAATTGTGAATGTCATACTGTGAAGCAAGTCTACCTAATGAGCCGCTTTCTTTTCATTTTTCCTTCCTTTTAAATAGTATTTGATATAAAATTTTATGATCTAAACGTAGCTTGGACTGCAGAGAAATTATTTCAAGCTTAAAAAACGTAAGAAGTATTTTATTAAAATACTGCTGAATTTTACGTTCTTACGTGATGTGAAACGTTAAAATTTTATTACAGACACAAATTTAGACAGACAGAGAATTTTATTACATGTTTTTTAAGCAAGTCATTTACGATTCATAACATACGAGGTCATAACTGGCTGACATTTTTCATTTAAAACGTATATTTTTATATTAATAGTCTGTCTGTAATAACATTTTTGAATTGTCGGTCACTTGCTTAAAGGAGTGGTACGGAAACGTCCTACGGGATTGTATTTACGATAAAATCCTATGGATTCATGAATATATATTCTAGAGGTTTCCAGTGGCTAAGCCATGATATACACGTTTTCCCTCTATCCATATATAGCCACCATCTTCTTCGTCGTCTCTCTATTGCCAGCCAACTGCAGCTTCAACTTCGGCTAGTTACACTTCTAGATGACGTAAACCACTTCGGTCTTCCGTTGAATGACTTTGTTTTTTATTTTATTTATCCCTAAGCTAAGTCACATCATGGGAAGTACTTAACGAATTGAATCCGTTTCATTTTCCTAATAATGTTTTAAAAAGTACTCATGTAGGTATTACGAACTTATGACTTTACAAATTAACTGAACAGTACCCCTAGCACAAACATTTTTAAATTTCAAATCGTAATCATATCGTTCACGCACGCTTAAAATTTCAATCAAAAGTCAGACAAAAGCTAACGTAACTACTCGATACGATAGTGATTCGAAATTTAAAAGTATTCGTGCTAGAGGTATTAGAAATCCTTAAATATGAAAAAAGAAATCACCTGTAAAAAATAACAATCTTTAATTCAAGTTCGTTCCCACCGTGTGCCATAATTTTCTTTAACGACAAACGGTCCGCCTGATGGTAAGCAGTTACCGTAGCCTACACTGACTACATTTGTAATGACCAAAATTTAGCGAGGTGTAATACCAGTTTAATTGATTTTACAAAACGGTGCATCTATATGCAAATTTATTTTTGGCTATATCTTACCGTAAAATCATGTAGTCAGTTTTTTGAGCTACAAGTATCTATCGTGTCAGCATAATGCTTTCTCTCTATTTTTAAAGGGTGGGCAGCATGAGTTATTCCTAAGGTGCTTCCATCATCTATACCCTGAAAAAATTACCTAAACCATCATCTATACCCTAAAGTAGGTAACCTACCCAAATGTTCAGTAGTAATTTTTTCAGGGTATAGAGGATTTAAAAATAGAGAGATAGCATTATGCTGACACGATAGAATAAAAATGCCCTTGCTTCCAACATAATGTTTTCTTAATGAGCTCTGTCTAGCTAATACACACCGCAGAATCACAACAATATACAGCAGTGGTGTTTAGCCGCGAACTTTGAAGAAACCATTTTAAAAAATTATGCAACTAAAACCGTGCCTGCGAATAAAGAAGCGGCGTTTTTGCCAAGTAAATATGCCCATGTATACATTAACCACAAAGTAGGATGGTGAATTCATCGCTCCTTGACGGCTTTCCGGAAAACTGTTGGCAAGTTATGGAAAACTGCACGCATAATACATGAAAAGCGTAATATTAGTAGAAAACTCAGCCAAGTAACGTTAGCAAAGGAGTGCATTATGAATTACGGTTACCTTACATTTTTGTTGGCAAGGGATGAGTTGGCTTATTGTGCTATGATTATGATTTTCATATGTGAGAGAATTATTTAGACTGTATTATTATTAATATTTTGTCGCTTATTCTTAGTGTTTTTCAAATCGTTAGTGGGCTTAAATATGTTATAAGCTGTCTTACAAAAAAGAAATAATAATATTGAGAGAACAATGTTTCAACCTAAACTTGCAATGGTCGCGCGGATTTCATAATTATGTAAAAACGAACATTCTCGAAAACCTGGCGAAGCAAATCTTTTGATGCTTCAAGTAACCGACGCTTACAGTATTTTACGAGCGCCGATCACTCCTGGTTGTATCACAGGAGCTTCCTGAACATTCACTGAAAACATATATAGGCGAACTACTTCCGCTATTTATATCAGACATAACTAAAATTTGGCATGTAATAACCGTAAATTTTTTTTAAAACATGTAATACGTGCCCAAAAAAATTAAGGTATGCCCTGAATTTCCCTAGGATCCCATCAACAGATCCCGAAATGACCTAAGGACCGCCTCATGAGTATACTGTACCGAATAAAAAAGAATTTAGAAAATCGGTACACCATTGACAGAGAAATCGCTGTACATACTTACATACCAAAAATACATACAGTGGAACAAAGAACCTCCTCCTTTTTTGAAATCAACCAAAATTTGAAAGTAACTCTGCCTGTCTATTACCTTTTCACGCTTATGCCATAAAAAAAAGGTTGTGAATATAACATCTAAAGCTAACATTTGAGAGCATCTCCTTTGTTTCATATTATTATATGTTATAACAAAAACTGTGTTTTAATAAGAAAGCTAAATATAGATTTATTTAAAGGTAGGATTTCTTAAAAGAACGCCAATTAAAAGTTTTACACAAGATACAAGGGCAGACGGAACAAGAGCAGCTGAACTGTAAAAATAATGTTGGCCAAGCAACTGTTGATATCCGCACTGAGAGCCACATTTGCCAAGAAAATATGACTCTTATTTCAACACAATAAAGTGGATACTATGTCCTCGGGATAGCGTGCACTTAATGGAGTATTTACTGCCTTGACACTGAGTTCTGAGAAAGTAGGTTTCTTGCGACTTCAACATTAACTACAAATATCTAGATTATTTATTTTTGAACTTAATACTACATGGGAGCTTTCCACAATGTAAGCATTTTACTAGCTAACTTATGAAGATAAAAAAAGTAATTTATCTGCGTTGTTCTAAAATAAAAAAGTTTTATTTGAAAGTAAGTACTTACATGATTTTAGGTTGCTTCTTAAATTAGAATGATACACGCACGTGCCATACATGTGAATGGTGATGTGATCCAAGTATTTTTTACTTCAGATCAATTGCAGTACCTACTGTTTTAAAAGACGAAGTACTATTTCGACTAAAACGACTTTCAGCCGAAATAGCTTATTAAAATCCCAACGAAATGTAGGTAGGGAAACATAGGTACTTATTACGGATTCCTCTCTCGACCGACCGACTTCACTGAGTCATTGGTACAGTGTAAAATAAATTCTAGATTCGCTGTAGGGCTACGCGGTGTTCAAAAAATGCCAACAGTTAGATGAAACTTTTGAAATATTTTGAAAGAACGGGCTATAAAGAACCCTATATTTACTAGCCAAATTGTCTAAAAATTAATATAAATAATCATAATATTCAAGAGGTTGCCTAAACAATTTCTGATTATAATGGTTTTTTTTTATACAACTTGATGGCAAACAAGCTGACGGCCCACCTGGTGGTAAGCTGTTACCGCCGCCTATAGACACCTGCAATAACAAGGAAAAATCACTTGATATTGCAGGTGCGTTGTCATCCTGGGGCGTAAGATGAAATGCCATCCATGCCCAGTAATTACACAAAATTATAGAAAGAGAATTGAACAATTATTCAAAATTTTGCTGGATGCAATCACACTCAAATTTTTTTTAAGCTGTAAGAATGTCTAGTATGTAATTAATTAATATGAAATAAATAAAAACAACTCAGCGGTTTGAGCGCTCTAGTTTTGATTACGAAAACAAATCAACTTTCGCCGTGGTTGTCCCCGGGATGGGTCCCGGGATACATTCTGCCGTAAAGATAGCAAACATTATCATATTCCCAAACAGCATTTAACTACAAAATATCTTCCTTATATCATTGAGCAACTTAGTAAACATGGCAGTCTAAATACATTCAATTCAAAAACTAGATTTGTAGACTACCAGTAAGAGTTACTGTTTGAAATTTTAAATATCACTTTCATTTCTGCTTTTTATTTCCCTTTATTTTAATATTTAGTTTCATGAATCCTTTGAAGGAAACAGTTGGCATATTCACAGATTTCTCTTTTAAACAAAGTAAGTACTTAATTAGATGGACAATAATAATACCCTATAATATGGTTGAGAGAAGCGATGGCTGGTCATCTCTAAGGTTCCTTGATTCACAAATCGTACATTTCGTTTAGCTTATAGTTTTTTTGAGAGAGCCTTAAGCGCTTATTACATTATCCTATTTCCTATTTCCTAACTAGATACCTAAGTAGAGAGCCAGCGATCACACTTCACTAGATAGGATCCTAAATATAATTCTAAATCGGAGAGAACACGCAGCCGTGATGTAGATTTGCTTCGTGTTACACGTATTGATGACACCGAATTTATTTACACAAAAAAAATTAAAACCGACTTCAAAAAACTGAAAAGGATAAAATAATTAAATTTAAGTAGGTATTCACCCCTAGAAACATTTTTTTGGAGTCGGTGCTTCACTTTCTATTGTTTTTGGAAACCACTTAGCACCAACTCCAAAAATATGTTTCTAGGGGATGAATACCTACTTAAATTTAATTATTTTATCCTTTTCAGTTTTTTGAAGTCGGTTTTAATTTTTGTTTAAAAATTTTTTTCACAATTTTTAGTGGTAACTTTCTACGGTCGAAGCTAGATGGGTGATCGTAAACGTATATTGTTTCCTACTATCGTATCGTTTCACTAAAAAGTCGTTTGAAAAGCAAAACTTTGCAATTTCGCATATGTAGACGACTTCATAATTTAAATTTTTTTAAATTTAAAACCAAAGTACCCAACTGTTTTTGAAAAAATTTTTATGGGACCAAATGGCAGCTATTCCGCATCGAACAAAAAAAGAATCACGTAAATCGGATCAGTAATCTCGGCGTAATCGGTGTACATACATAGAAAAAAAAAAACATACCGGCCGAATTGAGAACCTCCTCGTTTTTGAAGTCGGTTAATTAATAATAAAGAAAGTATACTTCATATTGTAAATAATATTATTAACATGTTACTCTAATATTTCAGTTTACCTATGTCTATGTCAGAATTAAGAGAAAGTACCGCGTAAAAGAATATTTCATATCACAAAAAAAATCTCATATGAATTTTGTACTTTTTTATTCCTAACAATTAAATTTTATTTATAATTATTAATCCTTCAATGCCCGGACGGCACCTTAAGTTGCCATAACAATTAAAATTTATTTGTATCTGGTTTATCGGGCTTCAAAGGGATCGCCTGGATATTGGATATCTCGCCAAAATAAGCCTATGACCTCTCTCACGGTGAAATCTACCTTCATGCCAAATATCATCTAAATCAGTTCAGCGGCTAAGGAACGAAAAACAGAGGCGAGGAAGGCGTTACATAGACTCAAAGTAGCAGGACTGTGGGACACTACTAAACCTCTATTGAAACACACAAAATGGGCAGAAACCTCTGTCCTAGACAGGTATATGGAAATGGGATGTGATAAAATCTGCCCCAAATTCATATTCGAAAAGAAATTTAAGATCAGCATTCCCACAAGAGAGGAATGGAAATGTAAGCCACCATACCTGGAAAAGGGAAGCCTAATCTGGTTCACTGATGGATCAAAGATGGACTCTGGAACAGGTGCTGGGGTCTATAACAAAGACACTCAAATATACCAAACCATGGGAAGGTTTGCCACTGTCTTCCAGGCGGAGACACATGCAATCATTCTATGTGCAATGGAAATTATGGAACAGAGGACTAAGAATAAAACTATATATATTCTTAGTGACAGTCAGTCAGCCCTCAAGGCACTGAGCTCTCCGCGCGTTAGCTCAGACCTGGTTCTGAATGCCATACAAGCCCTAAACAAGCTTGGTAGGTATAATAGGGTAAGACTGATATGGGTGCCTGGTCATGTAGGAGTGATTGGCAATGAGAAGGCTGATGAACTGGCACGGAAAGGTTCGGAAAACAAGTATGTGGGCCCTGAGCCCTTCATATCTCTAACACAAAGTTTTATTAACACAGCCATTACAGAAGAAGTCAAGAATAGGCATAGAACTGAATGGCAAAAGGTACCACGATTAAGACATTCCAAGTCCTTTATAGGGGGGAGGGTAGGGGAATGGAGTAAATACATCTTTACAAACGGTAGAACACAGGCTCGCTTCCTCACGGAAGCGCTCACGGGACATTTTGCCACCAACTATATGCTACACAAAATGCAAATTTCCCCTGCACAACCTTGTCGGGCATGTGGTGAAGGCCAGGAATCGATGGAACATCTTCTGTGTCAATGCGATGCCCTGGCGAGGATCCGAATGAGTCTTCTGGAAGTGGTGTATCCAAAGCCAGTAGACTATAGACTCTTTCACGCCAATGATATAGTGAAGCTTATGGCAGCTATATTCAGGACGTGGGAGGAGTGAAGTCAGGGGTGGCACAAAAGATCCCGAAGGGTCGAAGTGCATCGTGGCAAAGTCACGGCCCCATGATAAGATAAGATAAGATAAGATAAGATAAGAAGGAACGAAAAGTTAACAGACAGGCAGTTACTTTCGCATTTATAATATTTATGAATTCATTGTCTCGTTTTTATAATAATTTCAATAAATGTTTGAACCGTCTAATATTGTCTTTTGGAATCAGAGACGTCCTAACTCTCTAGATAGGATTTTAACTCTCTAATTACACCTTCCTATTTCCTAGTTAGAGAGTAGGGAAATAGGATAATGTAATAAGCCCTTTAGGCATTTGCGTTATAGTACGTTGTCTGACAGCCTCCTAAAGTTAATACTTTGACATTAGACTCTTTGTTAGTACCTACGTTGGTAATATACCTATTCTAATAATTTTAATTAAATATATTTTCTATGTGGACACTGCACTGCTTAATATTACCACTGTAACTACAAACGTTGTAACTTAATATTTGAAAAGAGTGCTACACGAGTTTGTTGCCGGAATCTTTTCGGGATTTTAACTTTTGATACTGGTCTAAATTTAAACACGACAGACAGACATACATTATGGCATTGTTAGCTAATGTAAATTCAGCCATGACCGACAGACAGACTGACAGAGATTATGACGTTGTTAGTTAACACAATTATTGTGATAGTCATATTCGAAAGTGCTTCTTAGCGGCCTATTTGAATAAAAATATTTTGTTTTAACACTTGACCGATAGAAAAAAACCTTTCGTATTTTGTGGTTCTTTTAATTTTTCATAAATGCTTTAACTCAATCTTTGCTCAATTTCCCTCAAAGGAGCAATGGATCCTCCAGTGTTTTATAACTCATAATGAAATCATTTATACTTGCATGAAAATAGCACAGACACTTTGTAACTTGATTCTAGAGTGCATAACAGAGCTTAATTAACTCCTTCACTGCGGATATATCTCACGTTTCTGATAAGCTAACAACACCAGGACAAATGGAAGGTAGGCGAGCTCATTGAATGGGTAAGGTGTAAGAAAATCCAGTACAAGTTGATCTAGTTTACGTATAACACCTACTGTGGGCTTACAATATGTTATAAGTACGACGCCCGCCAAGTAAGACGACCGGCTGGCCGAGTGGTCTGTACCCCAGGCTACTCGGTCAAGAGGTCCCGGGTTCGAATCCCGGTAGGAACAAATGTTTGTATGATGAGTAAGGTACGAACATTTGATTACGAGTCATGGATGTTTATATGTTTATTTAGTATATTTCTAATATTTAAATACATATTATTATCATTATTTCTCCGTTATCTAGTATCCATAACACAAGCTGTTAATGATGCTTACTTTGGGCTAGATAATAGGTGTGAGTGTATAATTATTATTATTATTATTATTAAGTATAGTAATAGCTGAACACGAATTTTAGTTTTTTTTTACTAACACTATACACAAATCAAATAGCTGCATTGAAGCATCATCAAGAGTTTGGTTTTGAATAGTACCTATGTAGATGACATATTTTTTATACTTTCGATATCAGTATGTACGCCCCACTATGCACACGCAGGTCTCCCAACACAGGAAATCAGGAGAAACCTCAGATCATATGTATTTCTATGATCTGAGGGAGAAACACATTAGGAAATTTGGGCCGCGCTGGCTCAATGCAGGTAAGTAGGTGGCTAAAAGCGGCTGCAGTAGCAACCTGGGCTGGTAGCTTACTGTGCCTTCCAAACAAAGAGGAGCTCGAAAAAAACATTTTTTATCGACTCGTTCGCCATCAGCCTGGCTGAAAGTTACTTTGTTAACCGACTTCAAAAAAAGGAGGAGGTTATCAATTCGTCTGTATGTTTTTTTTCATAATCGTAATCAGAGAGCTCAAACTACAACGACAATGATCACATAAGTAATTTGGATTCGTTTTGATTATGAAATATGTAATTACGTACCTACTTATCAGATTAAATGAAAAGAACTTACCAAAAAACAGTCAGAGAGTTATTTGTGAACACCAAAAAACAATCACACGAGCCGGGTACTTACCTTAACAAATATTTATGTTTTGACCCAAAACTTGTGAACTTGCTTAAGTTTAAACAGTACTTAGCAATATTGAAACGTTAATAGTAAACTTTGTTTAATGACAGAAAATAAAGTATTCGTTTGGATTATTTTATAATATCAGCCTATCTCGACTGCTGAAAAATCGGAAGACAGCCTGCGTTTAATGGCTCCTTGCAACCCTGAACAGCGAGCGGTTCGACCACCTAAATGCATTAGTTTGAAAATTGGGTTTATTGACGTCATGTTGTCATTTCGTACCGTGTACCTAATTATCTATACATGAAAAAGGCATTGAGTTAGGCAGTCGCCTCGCCTGTCGTCTGTACCCCTTTTTTTTTTTCTTCGGGGAGGAATCCGCTTACAGACCTACCCGCCGCTGGCTAAGCGACCGGCGTGTGTGGGGGTCGCCCAGTGCCTGATCGTATTGGCACTAGGAATACCCACTAAAACTCCCCGGTAACCCCACTGCCCTTCACGGGGGTAGGCTGGGCTCTATTTCACCACCCCACCCCCAGATCGTCTGTACCCCTAGCACGAACACTTTTGAATTTCGAAAAACCATCGTATCGAGTAGTTACGATAGCTTTTGTCTGGTTTTTGTTTAAAATTTTAAGCGTGCGTGAACTATACGAAGACCTGCGTGACATTTGCCATGTGACTAAAATGTTCAAATAGTCGATTTGTTTTCATGTCACCGTCGTGGGACCTGTAAAAGCATACGTTGACACGTCATCGTATGCCTAGGTCCACGTGCACCCCAAGTCACACGGTCTCAAATCTGCACGACGGACCACCCCGAGATATTGCGTCATATGGTGAAGAGCCCCACGAGCTGTTTAGGTTAGAATGGGGCCCTATAGTGTGTTATCGGCGGACAGCGGAACAGCCGTTTCTTGGGGTCTTCCTGCAGGCGAGTCAATGCATTCCACCTGGAACTGTCAGACGGAAGGTATCACTGACCGCATGCATCGCGGCAAGGTCTCTTGAAGCTTTGGTTTTACGCCATGCGTACGGTGGTCACCAACAAGACGGTGTTCAGACCCTACCACCACCAGTGGAGCAGTTGATAGCTTAGTCGCCTCTTGCGAGAGACACGTGAATAAACGGGGCTTTAAATTGAAGAATCTATGATTGTGTACTCATATATGTACATAAATATATATTACCGCCAAGGAATCATATTTTGTTCTAGGAATTTGCACGAGATACTATCTTACGTACGACCTCAGCTTTATGAAGATAAAGGCGAAATTTAACGAAAAACTAAACGATGGCGGTAATTGGTGCAGGTTTCTACGCTAGGCCCAGTAACCGACAGAATTGTGTTATTATTGACGAGGATTGGGTCACTGAGGGATTTTTAGGAACCAATAAATGTCACACAGGTAAATACCACAAAATAAATAAAAAATACCAATTGAAAGGTTAAAATTCATTAGATACTTCACTTGACTACATTAAGAAATAATCACTATCATCGAACTGCCGATAGATTCTGCAAAATTTACAATCTAATGTACTATGCTAGAGTTCACTTTCAGTACCTAAACTAGCAAAAAACATTAAAATTTGGGAGTGTTATACTTTGATGCAATTTTTTTCTGTCCCCATTGCTTTTTTAATTAACTGTTGTGGTTCTGATTTTGAAGAATATAACAATGATTATGGTGCCAGAGAAAATTCTTACATTGCCACGCGAGAAAAAGAAATATTCGTTATTTTTTATAAACTGACGGAGTACCGGTACACTATCGACATTACCAGCGTTTACCTTATAGCCCATGTGTTAATTTTCGGTCGTATTGTCGTCACTATCCTGTGTATTGACAAACATTTGTGTACGTTTATAGCACAGATAATTAAAATGAAAACAAAAAAATAACCTGTAATTTAATGACCATTATAGCATCGGTTCGAGTTATTGTAATACAGCTATTTTTCTTTAAAAATAACAAATCTATGGCAAAAGTGTTTCAAACAGCCAAATTGAGTTACTAATTGTCACTTGAAGAAACTAATTGACACCACAGAGAACCTAAAACTTGATGCACGCGCAGCACTAACATAGATACTCAATCGAATGTAGATTTGACGCCATTTTGTTTGTTTATAAAACAATAAAAAATTAAAATGTCTGGTGTGATTTATTTGAATGAATAGATAGGGTGTAGATAAAGTAGTGTATATAACTGCACATAACTTTATACATATTAAATAAAACACTCGCGTGATACTATTAAATAACTCGCCAAGGCTTGTTTTATAAACACCCGCTCTATTGCTCGTTTTCACTGGCATTTGCCTGGCGTTAAGAGCCTCTTAGCGACTTTTAGCTCAGTCTATCTAAACGAGATAGAAAGATTCAAATGTCAATAAGAGTCATCTAAGCCTAGGGAATGGTAACTAAAAACAACATTAGACTACTATTACGTACATAATAAGATGTGGATTCTAAAAAAAATAATTGAACTTTCGTATCCGCGCAAGTAACCAACGAAAATGCCAAAGAGACGTGCTGCTTTCAAGACTCATCAATGTAGTATGTGACATCATGCTTAGACCGGAAAAAGACAGATGGCACTTATAACACTTTTGAAACCTGAATATTCCAACTTGTCTGCAATATTCCAAATATGTTTCCTCTATTAGTTTTGAAGATCTGTTGAATGGTCCGGTCTCGAGGTGGAGCGCTCTACACCCGAACTCATTTTGCTATTGCACAAGTTGTAAATTAATAGGGTCATACTTTAGGCGCTCGGTAGGAGCTCGGTGGTGTAGTGAGGAACTGTGTGATATTTATATTTAAAAAACATATACAATTTATTAACTTTAGGTAATCACTTTATACAGATATCTAATTTCTCAATAAACCCACAAATTAGCTTTGACCCGTAAGGGAAATGGATTAATTGCGTAAACTAATTTAACTAATTAGAATGTACAAAAGCTGTGTGCTGTGAAGCGTGAAAAGGTTACTTCACAAACGAAAAGCCTCATGTCTGCGCCTTCTACATTGTATTATAATGAGCTTTAAGTTTTATTTGAAACATATATGTAACTTTCGGAAGCTAAATACGAGGGTCAAACTGAAAGTTCTGAGAATATCCTACACTGATCAAACTAGCAATTTGGGTATCAGTTTTATTATATCTTTTTAATAATGTTAATGTAAATAATGTTCATGCACATCAATACGTCGCTGCATGCGATGGAATCACTGAGAAAAGCACTGTGCCCACTCGTCCTTATACATATAGTGGCCTCGTTGACGGCATTTTGAAACCCAGCCACTGCGTCTTTGGCATCCATAAAACGTTTTCCTAGAAGTTTTTCTTCTATTTTCTATAAGACATTACTATGCTTATAGAGACAAAATATCTCATACCGTGTGTTTGTGAACTCGGGATAGTCGACAATACCATAACGCATTTGACCCATAATAAACAGGAAACATATTTATGGGGCTTTTTATTGTAGGATAAACATTATTTTTAGTTGACTAATTATTCACGAATAAATATGCCTTTAAATTAATTTTTATTACGCTCGTAAAAAAATTGTCAACTCCTTTTCAGTGAAAGCTGAGATACTTTTTCCTTATTTGAAGAAGACTAATCTTCAGATCTAAATCGCCACTAAGACCTTCGATTGTGCTTAACGACTACTATCACATTAATGACTCAATCCCTAGGAATGCAATATCAAATGTTGGAGAGAGAATTGAAGATATTGAAACTACAAATCTCCGATACTAAAATCGGTCATTTCGTAGGTCATAAAACTACTTATCATAAAGCAATGAGATGGCAATAACTAAAATTTACTGCCTTTATACTTTGCCTTTGAACGAACCAAAGTACAAAACTATAAAAACTGTCTACATAGTCAGCGCTATAATAATAGGTTCTAAAAGATTACTTAGTAAGAGCTGGAGTATTACATAAATCTTTTTTTAACCCGACTTTGAATGACGGAGGTGCTGTACCACCTACCATCCCCTGGTGCGGCAACTCTATGCCGGAGATCTTCATTACGCAACGGGAGGTATGGCGTGAGTTGTTATCTCTGGATATTCATAAGTCGAGCGGGCCAGACGGTATACCGGCAGTGGTGCTGAAGCATTCTCCACCAGGCAAGTCCCGCCTTCATGGAAGACTGCATATGTGCACCCGGTGCCAAAAAAGGGCGATAGATTAGACCCATCGAATTACAGGCCAATCGCTTTAACCTCCCTTCTCTCAAAGGTGATGGAGCGCGTTATAAATACGCGACTCCTCAGGTACCTAGAGGATCACGACCTTATCAGCGACCGTCAATACGGCTTTCGCCACAGTCGCTCGACGGGTGATCTCCTAGTGTATCACACGCACCGTTGGTCTCTTGCCATTGAGAGTCATGGTGAGGCATTGGCAGTTAGCCTAGATGTAGCGAAGGCGTTCGATCGGGTCTGGCACAGGGGTCTTCTTTCGAAGTTACCATCTTACGGGCTGCCTGAGGGGTTGTGCAAATGGGATACTAGCTTTTTGTCCAGCAGATGCATAAGAGCCGTCGTTGACGGCAGTTGCTCGGATAGCATGGACATTAACGCTAGCGTCCCGCAAGGCTCGGTGCCGTCTTCAACATTGTTCCTGCTGCATATCAATGATATGCTGTCTATTGACTGAGTGCTAATACCCCTCGGTCTACTGTGGAGGAAAGTCGCGGTCGACTTGTGGCTGAAATCGAGAGTTCTCTAATCAGAGTCTCCGATTGGGGACGACTAAACTTAGTCCAACCCCACCCCACTCATTCAACCTCACTAAGACACAAGTCTGCGCGTTCACCGCTAAAAAAAATTTGCTGTAGCTCCACAATTCCTCGACACACCGCTTTCCATCTCAACGAGTATCATGATCCTTGGTGTTGATATCTCAAGCGACGTGCAGTTTCGCAGTCATTTGGAGGATAAAGTCAAGCTGACATCCAGGAAGCTTGGTGTGCTCAATAGAGCGCGGCGGTATTTCACTTCGGGGCAAAGACTGTTACTGTATAAGTCTCAAGTCAGACCCCATACGGAGTACTGCTGCCATTTATGGGCGGGAGCGCCTAGATACCAGCTTGGACCATTTGACTTGCTCCAAGACGCGCTATGAAAATTGTCGACGATCCTGCTTGTCGATTCTGTAACAAAACTCGCACCTCACTTCGCAAGTCACTTCGAATTCAACTGTCAAATAGAGCAAATTTTCATAAGATTCGTTACAGAATCGCACCCCTGAGCTCACAAGCGGTATTGAACCTTTAAGCCTGAGGAGAGATTTTGCCTCCTTGTGTGTGTTCTACCGTTTGTATAACGGGGCGTGTTCTGAGGAATTATTTGACATGATGCCTACGGCTCATTTTTATCATCGCACCGCTCGCCACGGGCAGGGAGTTCATCCTCACAAATTGGAACCAAAGTGGTCGCGTACTGTACGGTTTCAGAGAAACTTTCTCCCGCGTACGCTCAAGTTATGGAATGAGCTCCCTGCAGAGGTTTTCTCGAATGAGTACAGCATGGGGTTCTTCAAAAAAGGCTTGAAAAGGTTTTTACAGAGTCTGCATCGCGCAAGTGATACCCCTGGTGTTGCAAGCGTCCAAAGGCTACGGTAAGCGCTTACCATCAGGTGGGCCGTCTGCTTGATTGCCACCTAGTGGTATAAAAAAAAACTTTTTTATACAACTATACAAACAAGCTGACGGTCCACCTGGTGGTAAGTGGTAACTACCGCCTATAGATAACGCTTGCTTATGTTTGGAAAATTACTACTCAGGTATTTCACTATGTAACGATTCGTACACGATTATGTAATTATAGTAGGGAGAAGCTCGGTAGCGTAGTGGTATGAGCGCCCTGGTTTCGATTACGAAAACTAAGCAACTCGCCAGGTCGAACTCGGGATGGGTTAACCAAAATTTTTTATCTCGAGCTCCTCCGTGCTTCGGAAGGCACGTTAAGCCGTTGGTCCAGGTTGTTACTGTAACCGCTTTAGCCCACCAACCCGCATTGGGCCAACGTGGTGGTGTTATGGCCCAAGCTCCTCGTGTTTCTCCCATGTAGGACCCGTACCCAGCAGTGGTACAATCTACCACAGAAGTAGCTAAACACTTTAGTACCATGTCACACCTATCTTGTGCACGTACTTTATAGTTGCTACCGTACTATATTGACGTTAGAGTCGTTGTGACATGGTACTAAAGTGTTCGGCTACTTCTGTGGTAGATTGTACCACTGCTGGGTACGGGTCCTACACGGGAGAAACTATAGGCTGGTGATGTGATGTGTATGTAATTATGAGCTAAAGTATTGCATACAACTTAGTAATGTTAGGAAAATTCACGATGTAACATCAAAATAATCAATTTTCTTTATTACATCACTACTTTGACTAACTTTTTTTAAAAGCCGGTTTCAGCGGGTTTTTTAAGACTAACGCCTTCCGGCCACAGCCAGCCGCAGAACGCTCGCTTTGTTCACTCAATTGTATTGCCAACTCCCTTTCAATCAGCAAAACAATGAAAGGGATATTAAAGTACAAATCAGTCTAGCTCTATGAGTTTTCATACTGCGAGAACCCAATTCAATAAATAAAAGCTAATAGGCCATTTACATGAGGCAAGTTTCTTGCCTATACCATACACCTAATTTAAAGCAAGAAATTATTTGTATAGTCTAAACAACACATAACACTGTAAAAGTCATGTCTTGCTTCAATTTATTTGCATGGTACAGGCAAAGAACTTCGTATAAATGGACCTGAACTAAATACGTTGTAGTCAGGTAGTTTGATATTATTTACTTGTTAGAAGGCTCCAAAACTTTCTCTGAGTCAGCGTTTTAATATTTAACTTCCAAAATAATGCGTAGTGGCGTTTATTTAACGTCGATTGTCGGTACCCCTACAATAAAAACAGTTCCCCATTTACATGGACATGTGTGACGGAAAGGTTTAATGATAGACGTTGATGACTTAGGAACGAAGTGGGCTGGAATCGGGGTAAATTTTAATTGCTTAATCAACCTCGACGCGTGAAATGTGCGTGCTTCGCGGGAATTAGATCGAATACATGTGCTGAATAAAGAGACTATGTTTATGGGTTATAAATATTTTATGTAAACCGTAGTAGAAGTAAATACTGACTTTGTTTATTCACAAACACAAAGGGAATTAGCCTAATCAGCCATTTAATATACAGCTAAGAGCAGACTGAACTTTGTAATACAGTTGGAAATCAAGTCGTATTACTAGATTATAAAATAAATATACGCTATATTTTTTGCGAGCTCCAAACTATAATGAGTGTAAGGTTTCTACAGTTTAAGCGCTAAATGGTCTGACAAATTCCTTACAGGCAACGTCTTGCTCCCTTCTTTTTACCTACCATAGTGGCCCTAATACTGTAGAACACATGCTAAGTCTAAATTTAAGTTTAGTGCATCTCTTTCTCTCAATATTTTAACGATAAGGATGGCTGTGATATGATTTGACATTTAATAACGTGCGTACAATTGTCGACCTTATATGTCGTCTAAAATTGTCTATGGTTCCTTTGAAATCTGTCTAAATTTAGTTGGCAGCTCTACACGAATTCTTGCTATCTTTTTTCTATTACATATTGCGAGAAAGAGATATACTGTACTTAAATTTAGACTTCGAGTGTGTCTTCAGAATTTGGCCCGTTATTGACGGCAGGAAGTTATGCTTTGATTTAAAATGGGACACTTGAAACTTATTTTAGCTTAATGATACTAATTATTTTCAATTTAGTTCTGGAAAAATCTTTCCATGAATAATAACATCACTTTCTTAGTGAGAAAGACTTGATTAAATGTAAAAATGTAAAAATAAGATGTATTGCTACACCTTTTAACCTTTACATAAAATTATTCACGAATGGTTCGTTTGAGACATGCTTGTATTCTGTCAAGCTGAAAAATCCTTTATGGACCTTTTTTTTATTTCAAAGAGCTTGTTTTCGTAGAATATTGTTTATACAAATAGAGCTTGTGAAAAGCTGACGACGTTTGCATAAACATGTATCATCAGGACATAAAAGACATTGTTCAAACAATAGCCTATTACGTCCCACTACTTACATAGCCTTCAAAGAAGGAGGTTGTTTGGCTGTAAGGAGTTTGAATCATGGTATGCAGCGCAGCCGATCTTTGGTATAATAATATAAATATCAGATCAGAGGGCCATGTCTCAATCTCTATAGCTACCCGTCTAAATGGAAAATGTATGGGATTTGACATTTGTGATCGAAAGTCGCAATCCCATACATTTCCCACTTAGCGACAGCGATAGCATCTTGTCTAAGCCCTCTGGATGTCTTGCACAGAGGTAGATTATAGTCTAGAATAGCACAAAGGATACTAGGTGGAATGAGAATAAGTAAGTAGCATGGGGGCATCAGCAAAATATTTCACTAAAACCTTATTTTAATGATGTGTATTTTTTTTACCATGTATTACAATAAGCCGAAAGCTATACCTCCCTTGTCTTCAAGAAAAACTAAACATCGCAGCTTGTCATAGAAAACTTCCATACCACAAATCTAAATCCCAAGACAACGTGGTACAGGACAGCACTTTACAGTATGGAAAATATCTGTGTTACGCTCACAGAATACTTTTACTCCGGAGTAAAAGTATTCCGTGGTTCGCTACGCGCCGCATCCACATTGTCACGATATTTTATGTAAATATTTGTTTTATAGTTTTCCCAGAAGCTTTAGAAAATTATCAATTATTTTACATCACAATATGATAATACCTGCTTCATATTTTTAACACAAAAAAATATATAATGGACGGGCCAATTTTGCTACAATAAAAAAGAGAATGATCCAGGTACGTGCTGTACTCGTTTGAGAAACCTTCAAAACTTGACAACAGTTTAGAGTTCTTTATAACGGACGACGAAGAAAATTTTGTTGCACAGTAATAATATTACATGGTAGAATTGACAATTTTAGTTTTATTTACCTTTTTAAGCGTCAAATGAAAAATAACCTTTAGGTTTTAGTTTTAGTGATTTTTATGAAATAAAGGTGGCTAGTTAGCAAGCATACGGGCCTAAAAACGGCTAGCGTTTTTAGGCCCGTATGCTTGCTAGCTAGCCACCTTTATTTACACTATATATACTATTGTTACACTAAGGATACGTTGGTCAACTTGGAAAATTCACGTGTAAGAGTTATAATTATAGACAGCATAGAAGACAAGTCCTCTTCTTCACAATGCAATGCTTCCTCAAATAGCTTTGGTCATCTTACCCCCTAATATACTGTTGGCAATCCAGAGAGAAGAAGCTCGGTGGCGAGAGGAGAGGTCGGTGCAAACCACTAACGGTTTGATCGCTCTGGTTTTGATTACGAAAACAAAGCAACTTTCACCATGGTCGGTCCCGGGATGGGTCAATCAAATTTAATAATAATCTCGAGCTCCTCCGTGCTTCTGAAGGCACGTGAAGCTGTTGGTCCCGGTTGTTAATGCAACTGCTTTAACCCACCAACCCGCATTGGGCCAACGTGGTGGTGTTATGGCCCAATCTCCTCATGTGTTTTTCCCATGTAGGAAGGCCTGCGATAAGCCACAGATGCCAGAAACTGTAATTATACGTGGGAATCTTATTGGTAATAAAAACTCAACATTACTGCTGTTTTTAGTAAAATCCTCTGACAACTGTATTTAGACTAGCCTTAATGCCCATGCATGGAAAGGCTTATTGTTTTTCGTTACCAATATATTCCACTAAAAAGCTTGTATGAAACGCCGTGCCCCAGTCTCTACGCGACACTTTGTGGGTATTACCAGATAGTTAATAAATTTCTGTCTAGGTAATGAATAAAGTTTCGATATTAGATCAAACCTCAGCTAGGGTGTTCAGGAAATATAGGCAGAGTGCTGTGAACTTTATTAGATAACACATAAGTGAGAAGTAGGTATGTAACGGGACAAAGATCTTTATATACCTACTAATAAACTATTTCATGCTCAGTGAGTGAAAAGTTATTTAATTCGTAATGAATATTATTACGATAAACTACATTTTTATGTTTTATATTCGTGCCTTTTAGTATTTAATTCTTAACAACTGCCTAAATTCAAATGGTAACATGTAATAAAATAATAATGTTCGTTCTATATTTCTCCTCAACATCACATTACAGATCAAGCTTATAAAAGGGTATAAGTTAATTAGGTGTTTATTAGGTAATAAAATTAATTTCAAAAATTATATCAAAAAATGAAAGTATAAAATTTATTTTAACCTGATTATTGATAATTTATAACTTGATTATTGGTAATAATTTATTAACTTGATAATTGAGGATTTATTAACTTGATAATTGATAATTTATTAATAACTAGTTTCTGCTTGCCTGGGTCTTGGTTATCACTCCAAAAGGTAGCATATGTCCTTTCTCAGGATGTCATCCATCTCCATGACAAATTTTATTTTAATCAAGCCAGGTGGTCAAGGAGTTAAAATGGATCGGACAGAGTAAGTTTCTTATAATATTAGTGTGGATTCTATCGAATTTAATTACGTTTGAAATAATTATTAAAGTTCTTACACACCAAGCAAGCCTCTCTAAATCTTTCCAGTACAAAAGTCGAGTCGAGATGACTTAAAGCTTACAAGAAAACTTGCCAGAGGTCATCATCATCATCATCATACCAGCCTATGATGTCCACTGCTGACCAAAGGCCTCCCCCATCGATGTCCAAATAAAACGGTTCTGCGCAGCCTGCATCCAACGGCTCCCCGCGACCCTGACCAGGTCGTCTGTCCATATAGTGGGAGGCCATCCTACTTTGCGTTTTCCGGTACGTGGTCGCCATTCGAGGACTTTAACGCCCCACCGGCCGTCCATTCTGCGTGCAATGTGCCCTGCCCACTGCCACTTCTTTTGCTAATCCTATGATCTATGTCAGTGACTTTGGTTCTCTTACGGATGTCCTCATTTCTGATTCTATCTCGCAAAGAAACACCTAACATAGCTCGTTCCATAGCTCGTTGTGCGACTGCAAACTTGCACAAAAGACCTTTAGTGAGAGACCACGTTTCACAGCCGTATGTCATTACTGGCAACACACACTGGTGGAAGACTTTCGACTTGAAGCACTGCGGAATTACGGACGAGAAGATCTTACGCAATTTCCCGAACGCTGCCCATTCGAGTTGGATTCGTCGATTTAACTCTTTCTCGAAGTTGGACCTACCTAACTAGATCATTTGTCCGAGGTAAACGTACTCGTCAACAACTTCGAGAACAGAACTCCCAACTGTAACTGGTATAGGTGCGACATGGGTATTAGACATAACCTTTGTCTTGTCCATGTTCATTTTCAGACCCACCTGTAGGGGATTCTGTCGAGGTCGTCGAGCATTGTGTTCAATTCCTCCAGGGATTCTGCCATTAATACTATATCATCGGCAAATCGAAGATGAGTGATGTACTCGCCGTTGATGTTGATGCCGAGTCCTGTCCAGTCCAGTAGTTTGAAAACATCTTTCAACGCAGCGGTAAACATTTTCGGAGATATTACATCTCCCTGTCTTACCTCTCTCTGCAGTTGGATAGGTTTCGTATTCTGATTCTGTACACGGATCGACATGGTGGCGCTCCTGTACAAGGACCTCATCACCTCGATATACCGATAGTCAATGTGGCACTTCTGAAAAGACTGAGAGGTAATAAAAATATAACCGTTCAAATTACAAAAAAATATTTTTTTTAAACAACTAGATCATTATTTCATTGTTTTTTTGCAGAGAAACAGCAGATTCCTCTTTTTTTTTCTTAGCAACGGATAGCTAGATAGCTTATCATATAGTTTAATTGAAATTAATAGTCCTAAGACAATTTACTGTACGTCCAAAGTCCATCCATATTAATCTTGTTAAGTAAGTTAATGTGATTTTATTAAAGGCTGGCTAATTTTAATTAAGGAAAAAATCTGCTATCACAGATGTGACTGGCTAAATTCCTGATTAATGTTAGGGAACGACAGATCATTGTCTACCCGAAGGCGCATGTATTTAAGCTGAGCCTAAAATAATAAATCTAAACTTCGATTATATTTTGGCATGAAATATATCGCCCTTTGTGGAAAATCACGCCCAAGAATAAAGAGTAAGTAAATCAAGTGCTTTTCCTTGTTATTGCAGGTGTCTATAGGCGGCGGTAACCACTTACCATCAGGTGGGCCGTCAGCTTATTTGTCATCTAATTGTATAAAAAAAATGTGTTTATGAATATATAAAGTAGGTACAATTATTCAAACTTCACTCATCGCAATCGCACTGATGTTGTATTGTTGGTAGGGTTAAAATTAATATTTGAAAGGACTTACTTTAAGTCCATTTATATTTGTTTAAAGAGCTTTTTGATTTGATTATGATTTTAGATGAAAGCATGACTTACAAAACGGCTTATAGATGATGTATTATACAAGGACACGTAGAGAATAGTGTATAAGTACACATGTATTATTAAGACTGCTCAGGAATTTAGAATTAAATGTAATCGGCTATTACGGTGCTTCGGCCCACCAGCTAAATACCGCATATAAGAGAAAGAAAGAGACACAGAGAGAGAACCACTGTAAAACTACGTTCAATGAGTATTTAAATATCCCATATTATGTGCACGTTTTTATACATGGGTATTAATATATTTTAAAAACACAGTGGCTTACACAGGTGGTGACGACAATAAATTAAGACATGGGCTATATTAGTTCACAGAAATGTTTTGAAACTTTTAAATATATCTTATTGATTTGATAATTTTATAACATTGCCACATTAAATAATGCAACCAACGTTGTGTTATTTATTTAGAAATGTTATGTGACTATCAAATGAATAACATATGTTTGAAAGTTGCAAAACGTTTATATTAAATCCCATGTCCATCACAGCATGCAAAACATCTCTCCAATGACTTAGCTATAGAAATTACTAACGTTTTCTATAGAATATAGGATATTCAAGAGACGGGATAGTGGTATTGCCCCTCGAACTTTAAGCGCCCGCCTGGACTGGACCTTAGTGAGCGCATCGTACTAACTTATCTTGTAGCGTTGTGCTGCTGTGATTAAGGTCGCCAGAGCTCCTTTAGAAAGCGTTGTATTGGGAGCTCGGAAGTTTCGGAGAACCTCGGTGGTGTAGTGGCTTAAACGCTCTGGTTTCTATCACAAATAACAAAGCAACTTTCGCCAAAGTCGATCCCGGTAAGGGACAACCAAAGTTTTTAATCTCAATCTCGAGTTCCTCCGTGCTTCGGAAAGAACGTAAGCCGTTGGTTCCGGTTGTTACTATAACCGCTTTAACCCACCAACCCGCATCGAATCAACGAGGTGGTGTTATGGCCCAAACTCCTTTAAGTGTTTCTCCCATATAGGAAGGCCCATTGCCAGCAGTGGGTCGTATAAAAGCTGGTGATGATGATGATGTTGGTAGGAGTGTAACTCATCACCTTTACTGTCTCTTTTGAATTCTTTTGGCTACGTCACTCATAAAGCGGCCGAAAGTATCGTAGCCTTATAAGTAACATACAATAATCGTGGTATGTAAAGCTCCAAATACCATTAATTAAATTAAAGGTATCATATTAATTTTTATTTAAAACTTAAGTAAAACAAAATTATCATCAAAAATCACTTAGATGAGTTTTGTAACTTAAAATGTTTTTTTTAAATAATTTAGCTCTATATGTGTACATTTAACAATTTTCTTATAATCAATTGGATCAATTACAAATAAAGAAAAAAAAGGATGAATAATTTTATGCTCCAGGCGGGAATTGAACCCGCGTCCACTAGGGTCCGGCCAGACGCGATCACCACTACGCCACCAGAGCACTAGATAAAACCTACTATTTTCTTCACCGCTGTCTACCTTTTTAAGCCCCGACGAAAAAAGAGGGGTGTTATAAGTTTAACGTGACAGTCTGTGTATCTGTGTGTCTGTCTGTAGCATTGTAGCACCTAAACGATTCGGTTTTTTTTGTTTGATGTGACTACGATGGTTCTTAGCAATAATTTATGAAGATCAGTTCAGGCGTTTGATGACTTTCAGCTCATTTTCTACATGATAATAGGATTTTACTAACTTTTACAGATCCAATTCATTTCAAATTTGGTGTGCCTTCAATTCGGTGACATTCCCATGACATACTAACCTTGAGCTGTTCCTATACCATTAAAAAGTCTTTTTGCGTCTTTAATCACAGAAGACGGATATTCGGATTTTCCACAAAAAAAGGAATATATTGTCATAAAAAAAAACAAGTGGCTTTTATCTTTTGCACAGGTACAAATAGGTATAATCACTAAACCAAAATTTAAATAAGTACATAAAATAAACAGACTATTCTCTATAACATTCTCAATGGTAAAATTTGTTTTATTATAAAAAAATACCATTGAGAATGTTATAGAAAACAGTTTGTGAATTTTATGTACTTATTTGTGAGTTGCATATACCTAATATTATAATATTTACTACTTAAACACACCTCAATGGGAAGGTATGTTTGGGTGAAACTGATTTCAAAGCAATAGTAACTGCTAAATATACGTACCCAGATTATTTCTCAAATAAATTGTATTTCATTTCAATATAATTAAAGATATAAAAATAGTCAGACTAGTATGCGGTGTCCTGATGCTACTTGCCAAAACTTGCGAGATTTGTAAGAAAGGCCTGCAGCTTATTTCTTCACAATTAGAAAAAACAAATTGTAATTTGGATTCTGAAATTCCTCAAACTCACCTCAAATAATTCTTTTGAATTAAATTCCTGGTAAATTCATAGTCTAAGTGATATTATAACAAGATTACACATTTTTTCTACAAATTATCAAACCAATATACTAAACTCCCAGCACCAATTCCGAACAAACATACATCATGACTTATATAAATTACTTACCCAACTTCGCGAAAACTTTGGCACAAACTTTTCGTGTATATAAAACAAAAATTTCACACTTACACTCTATAATATTGTTGTAATCTAACACTATGTTATTTAGGACAATGTTGCACAAATTGTTTAATTGTTTTTAGGTCGCTGTTATATAAGTTTCGTGTACGATGGCTCTAAAGCAGGGAGAAGCATGCGACTCCTCGTCACCGCTAAACTCTTGGTACTGAAGCTTATAAAGGTAAGCTTTCAGCGCACAGGCGCACAAACTGAACTTTTCTTTCAGTAATTTATTACATCGTGATTGTTCTGTTCAACTACTTAGATTTTTGCAAACGATAGTTTTCCCTAATTTTTTTTGGGAGCGTAGATGTCAATATTGCAATATACCTACTTACGTTGCTGTTATGAAGACATCTTTATAACAACAACGTAAGTATATTAAAGCAGAAAGACAACATTTAATATGTATAATGATCTTTCTTAGATATATGTATAATTTTATATTACAGTAAATTAAATTAAAATATAACAAAGACCAGTTACAGTTAAAAGCGTGCTTTAAAAATATAAACTTATGTAATCTTGAGGGTTGTGGAAATAATAGGTTGGGGGTTTCTTCGCATTTTTTAAGAAAATTCAAAAAATTTTTTAATATAGCAACCAGAGCGACGTGCATCTTTGACATCAAAATTTCAGGATTGAAAACGCTTAAACCAAATTTGTGCTACTCTCACAGACACTGCACTAGGTCCATAAACATCGCAAATTTTTTTTGCGGCTTGCGTTGCATTATTGTAGAAAAATTTTAAAATGTATCGAATTTCTTCATTAGATTCACTCATCTTGACAGTACGAAATACAAATGAAAAACACACATTTTCCTAATTTGAATTTGGAATTATCTTTTTTAAAATCTAAACTTTTAATGATACTAAAACCAGCCAGATACAAATAGTACAGTCAAAGAGATTTTATTACAAGTTCATACATACTATAATGCAAAAAGACTTTTTCCCCCACCTAATATGTTATTAGTGTATGTACTGGAAAAAATCCTAGATCTCAAATTCTTTTATACAATACACTGTTTGTGTTTCTTAATAAATAATAATAATGCCGTAATTGCCTATAAGTGAAATGACACAGATCCGTATTTTTTAGTATGGCGAAGAATTTTATTTGTTTATACTTAGATCCTTAATTCGTGCATTAGCAGTCAGATAGTTACCATAGACGAGCTGATGTTCGTTTATTTGCTTTTACATGAGTGTAATCATAGCGATCACTCGCATTCGAATTAAATCATTAGGCCATTGAAACAAATAATTCCTCTTCAAAGTACGTTAATTATGTATAATGCATTACTGCGACCTTTTTGTTTGAATGTTGAAAATTTGCTAAAAGTTGCGGTTAGGGGTTTAATCCCACATGGTGACAAATGTCTCTTGATAAAATAGATAAGTGTTCACAGTTTCTGTAGTTTAACAATTTGTAATACAAGGGCAAGGCCAATTAGTTTTATACAGAAGTATGTAATACGACATAGATAAAGTTTTATTAGTTACTGAGCATCAATACGTAGTTTTCCGATAGTTTTTGGATAGATGTTTGATTAATATTTTCTAGCAATGCAATAATATCAGTCCTAAAGACTTTTATAACTTTTTTGACTTTACGAAAAAATGTAAATAGTTGTCTTTTAATCTTACTAGTTGCATGATCCAAAAATAATTTGAAAGGTGTATTATTATAATTAAGTAAGTGTACGGACGGACAATATGGACAGGCGGCTATATTTCTGGTTTTACTGTCAATTCTTTATTAACCTCTGGCATAGACCAAATTTTATCTTTGTATCACTTTTCAAAAAAATATTAGCGGTAAGTATAATTCAAATTATTATATTTGCTCTCACAATCCGTCTTCACTGGGATTCTCAGGGGAATTTAATTTATTAATTCTATCATCGTATAAAGCCCTAACATTTCTTCTTCACTAATTTTATTGAACTGTTCTTAGTGCTTACCTTTTACTCTTTTTTGGATTGATAAGAACTTAATTTTTCACATTCTTTTTCTGATAGTACTAACTATTCTTTAACAATGATTTATCAGTGCCTTGGGAATTAGCTTTGTTTCAAATACTAGTACGGTTTAGGTCAAATTAGTTTGCTTAGGTTTTTGCTTAGGAGTGAGTCTTTGCGATAATGCAAAACTAATATTCAGTCAGAGCATAGAGCATACTTACTTGTTCTGATGATATAAATACTTTTAACAGTACGAGAAAAAGGCTCACTTTTGAAATTAAAAAAAAAAAATTTTTTAGTAACTGTATGTCTTTGAGCAAGGCAAGGACCTACCCGAAGGACCTATAACTTTTTCTGGAGTACCAATGTTTTGATGATCCGTAAAAAGATTACTATCCAAAGCATTACAAATTTTCTTTTTTGGAGTCTTTCAATCGTTATTATGAGAAACGCAAGCACGTAGTATGTAAAGGGAGTCTATAGAAAAACACAAGATTACACTTTGCAGTAAAGGCGCTTTTCAAATTTACATACGACCAATGGATGAATCTACGCCCACACTTGCGACAGTGTTTCCGAAAAAAATGTATAAACTTTTACTTGGGCAAAAGATACTAAGTTGTTTTCATAAACAAGTATCAGATTAAATAATATCAGCAGAAAATTTGTTTATCATGATAATAGTGTAACAGTAGAGATTCAAGAAAATTTATTCTTTTTGTTAACATCATCATTATTTTCTGCTTATAAAAGATTAAGAAAATAAAAGCACTTAGTACGGATATTTGGTATGTAAACCAAGTGTGGGTGGCAGCCTGCCGAACGTCTGGTATTCCTAGGGTAATATGTAGGAGGGATGACTTCTTGAAGCTCCTGAAGACACTCTCCATACAATTTGCAAAAGATATTCAAGCAGTTAACTGAACGGCGGTAATCCAAATTGTGAAAGAGCACCGCTTAGATGACGAATAAATATACATCAATGGCTCGTGAAAAATGCTCGTCCTAGAAATATCCGTCCCTGGATATGCACCCTGTCTACTAAGCTAAGGGTCTGAATTACATATTTAGTAGACAGGGGTAATAATCACACGACCAGCCGGCTAACATGAACTTAAAATTTCAATTGTCGTAAAATCTTCCAGTTTGTTATACGTCAGTGTAAGATGTAGTAATAAATCTTACTCTTTGAATCAAGTTTACTCATTGTACTGGGATGTTTGGGATGTACTGCGGTCCTTTATGTTGACAAACACCTTGTAGGTAAGTGCAAAACACACATCCTGTAATGTTTATGGTGTGGTCGTTGTTGACTAAGGCTAAGCTACGCCCTTGGTCCCATGTGTCACAACCGCAATCTACTATTCCCATGCTCCTCGTATATGCAAGGAATTATGTGTTTATTAGGGCTACGGGTGTCCTTTGACTCGTTTAAGATTATTGATCCTAATTTAATTAGCCCGAGCCACTTTGGGCAACTTCTTTAAAATTCGCTCCTTGTCTAGCTAAGCTTCAATATCGGTTACGATAGTTTCTCATTATTATAGCTTTATCTACAAAAATAAACCCTAATTTTCAAACCAGCCTCCTTATTTGCTAACTCAAGCGACAAGTGTCGGTGGATAAAATCTTCGATGTTTTCACATACATCGATGTTTTGAATAAAACAGTTTTGTTTCATAGTAACTTGAAACAATGTATATAGAAGGCGGTAGGCATCTGTACTTGTCATTTTTAGCGAATAAGGGAAAGAAAATTCGAAAAAGAAATTGTTTGAATGTGTTAGATGCGACATTGCATGGTCCTCGTGAAGCATTATCATTACTTATTTGTGAGGGTTAGCCGTTCATTTGTAATCTGTTATTTATTGATTATTTATTTTGTGATTTTCCGGCATAAATCGTTTTGAATAAAGGCTTGCGATGCTTTGAGCATATCAATATCTGAAATGAATTTATAATTAGGGCTTGTAAGTCTAATACACAAATGAGCCCCAATTAGTACCACTACATACTCATGTTTTTCATTATGCTAACAGTATCGGTAAAAAATTTATTTCTATGGGAGCATTTAAGTATTCTATTACTTACTCAACACAGTCAGCTATTCCAGAGCATAAGTATGATATATTATGTTAAGTAATACAGCCATGTCCTGTGAATAGTGCTATAACTACTAGAATCATTTACAAAAGCACTTAATCCTTGAATGCCCAGACGTCATAAGCGTATGACTTGGGCAATTAAAATTTAATTGTGTCTGGTATTTCGGGCTGTAAAGGTAAAATATTTAAGATCCTTCATTTGATTACTATTTTGATACTACTTCACAAATTAATCTTTACTCAGTTTATTTTTCCTGAAAATGTAATTTAATTTTGAACAAAGACTTCAGTGAAGAGTTTAGACGTTCCCAAAACGTTACTATCGCGTCTGGACAAATTGTATGAAAAGGATTATATATAAACACAAGAAAAAGAAGAGAAGACAACAAAGTTTTGGAGGATGACAACACTCCTGCAATATCAAATGATTTTTCCTTGTTGCGGATGCAGATGTCTATAGACGGCGTTAACCGCTTACCACCAGGTGGTCCGTCAGGTTGTTTGCCATCTAGTTGTATAAAAAAAATACATCACCAGCCTATATATGTCCCACTACTAGACACAAGCCCTACTACATGGTAGAAACACATCAGGATTTTGGGCCATAACACCACCACGCTGGCCCAATGCGGGTTGGTGGGTTAAAGCGGTTGCAGTAACAACCGGGACCAACGGCTTAACGTGCCTTCCGAAGCACGGAAGAGCTTGAGATTATAAATTTTGTTTGACCCATCCCAGGGTCGACCATGGCAAAAGTTGATTTGTTTTCGTATTCGAAACCAGAGCGCTCAAACCAATACGCAACCGAGCTCCTCGAGCTAAAAAAACAAGCATAACACACGAAATTAAATAAATTATTTCGCCTGTGCTTTTTACTGAGAATTAAAGAGCGTTTTCGCCGCTTGGCTTTTCATACAAACTTTGAAGTCGAAAATATTGGAAACGAACAAACTGATCCTACAAAACTTGTCATGCATAAGCAAGTCAGGCTTGTCTATAAAGTTATTAGAGGTTTTTCGAAAAGAAATTTTTGGTAATATTTAGTTTATTTGAAAAGCTAAAAATTACTTTTACTCAACAATAAGACTGTTTTGAATAATACGCATGTCAAGTCTTATTAGAATCTGTTTGTAAGATTCGAATATATTCGACTAGATAGTTTGTATGAATACGCCGTGCGGCGTAGACACTCTTAACGTCAAACGTAACTATCGCTTCTTTCGGTGACCGATTTTGAAATGCATAGATAGCGCTCCATGACATGTTTTAAAACCAGCTTTTTTATATACAAAGCACAGAAAATGACTTAACGGCACCTGATGTGAAGCTGAAAGAAGAGTCCATATGCGAAGATAGCTAGTGTAGTTTAGACACTGCTCCACCCCACCTCCACCTTGCCCTCCCAAAAGATGTTTTTACGACTCTTTTGTAGACACCTCGGTTATAGACGGGATGGAACACATGCTTGGCATTAATCTACAGTTCTGTAAGTACTATCAAAGGATCTTAAGTTCTTTAAACTACTTCAAATAGATTCACTTTAATAAAATGCGAATATAAAGTGAAAGGTAAGAATTAATTACAATTTTATAAGTATTTTCATTATCAAAGAGTACAGCTTGAACAAACTTCAAAGTATGGTCATGAAAATTTCCATAATAACTCTTATCATAAAGTGTTTCGGCTGGAGCAAGTTTGTAAGCGGAGTAATGAGTGGTTTTCAACTTCGAGTGGGAGTGCTCCTGTCTTTTAATCAGCAAAGTAAAAGTGAGTAATGTGGGGGAAATTGAATAAAGTTATGGTCAATGGAGCTAGTTCCGTAGGTACCGTGTAACTTTTTTTGCTGTTGCTAAGTTTGCTTTTAAATCTAAAGCTAAAGCAGCATAAAATACTGCTTTATTTCGTAAATTAGTACTGGTTACTTATAATCGAAAATTAAGCCGGGACTTCTTTTTATTGGGGTAATTTGTCGGTTTTAATGAAATGGATTGATCAAATATGACGACCGGCTGGCCCAGTGGTCTGTACCACTTGCTATGCAGGCTACTCGGTCAAGAAGTCCCGGGTTCGAATGCCGGTAGGAGCAAATGTTCGTATGAGGAGTACGAGCAAGAGTCATGGGTGTTTATATGTTTATTTAGTATATTTCTAATATTTATTTTAATATTATTGTAATTATTTCTCCGTTATCTAATATCCATCTACAAGCTCTTAATGATGCTTACTTTTGGCTAGATAATAGGTGTGAGTGTAAGAATATTAATATAATATAATAATATTCACACATATATGGATAATGGATGTTACATGACTCGTGAATAAAAGCTCGTACTCATCATATAAACATTTGCGCCCACCGAGATTCAAACCCGGGACCCCCGGCCGAGTAGCCTGTGTAGCAAGGGGCAAAGACCGAGTGGTCTAATTCAGAGGTATGTCTATTTAAACATATAGTTAAAAATCGATGTAGGTCAAACCGTTTAAAAGTTAACTATTAGCGTAAAGGTTTGAAGATTCACCAAGGTTCTCGCCTCCATAAAGGGCCCCATAAGGTGTGATTGTAGTGCTTCTATTTAAGCAAAAACGTACATATATCAGACATAGGTCAGATATCCAAATAATTGAGTACTTACTTATTAATATTTCAGGAAAAATGGAAACGGAAATTCTTTTTAATACTTAAGTGACGGTAAATTATTAATTACTTAGAGCATCGTCCTACCGTGATTCGAACATGAGACCTCACGGCCCTCATAGCAGTTCTTGTCAGTTTAGAATTTTTTTTGCACATTTATGTAGTTTGTAATCAATACAATAAACAAGTTAACCTCTCCAAATGTTATTTTAAACTTTCGATGAGATGTCGGTCATCATTATGTTAATAATATATAGGTATATTTAAAATATTTTTTTCAGTTACTGGTATAAATATTTAATAATATACAGGGCGTCCCACGGCCATGCCACACGGAGGGAAAGTATATTAAATATTGAACGTAGGATATTTTACTAAAAGAAGACATCGTTTTATTTTTAATAATAAGTAGAACTGCATTCACAGATTTTTTAAAAATCGCCTACCTCAACCGGGAATCGAACCCGCCAAATGTGATAGAAAAATTACATATTATAATAGCGTTTGTAAGGGCTACTCATAAGCATTAGTTTTTCCTAAATAACCTAGCATATTAAATGAAACTAAGATCATAAAATTTTTCATTTTATTTTAAAAAAAATTAATTTATCAAATGCTCAAACAGTGATCCGTTCTGTTGTATACAAATTCTCACTCTTTTGATAATTTCTCTCCCTGTCGATTTACTTATTTTTGCATGGTGGATGTTTGAAATAATACGTCTAAGTTCATTTTGTAACTCCTGCACAATGTTGTACCGGTTCCTGTAAACTAAATCTTTTACATAACCCCATAAAAAAAAATCAAGTGGGGTTAGATCTGGGGATCTCGGTGGCCATCTAATTTGTCCAAAAGTGCCGATCCAGGAAGGAAAATATTCATTAAGAAACTCGGCTGTTCTCCTACTGTTATGAGCCGGAGCCCCATCTTGCTGGAATATGAGTTTTCGTCGATCTGCATCAGGAAGATTATTAATCTCATTTCTTAAAATCTCAAGTATTTTTAGATATCTTTCCGTGTTCAGAGTTCCTTCGTAAAAATGTATTAAGAGAACCCGGTTACTTACAATCCCACACCAACAGTTGAAAGAAAAACGCACTTGATCATTAGTCTCGCGGATTCGTAAGGGATTCTGTCTGGACCAAATGCGATTATTACGCCGGTTGTACATACCGTTGTTACTAAAGTTTGACTCGTCTGACCAAATAATGGTGTTCAAAAAATTTTGATCCTCAAGGATGAGTCTCTCGATATGTTGGCAGAAATTAAATCGTCTTTCAGCATCTCCCGGCCGTAATTTTTGCACTAATCGCCCTTCAACATAACTTTTAAACTTGTATTTTTTCAGAACGCGATGTATTCTACTCTTTGAAAGTCCAATTTCTTCTTCACCTTCCCTCACTGAACTCTTCGGGTACGCTTCAAAGTAAATCAGAATGTTGAGTTCATCATCGCTGACGTTTATTATCTGCTGCTGTGGTTGCTGTAAGCGATGATCAAAACGTCCTAAATTTGTTAAATTATCCACCATTCTTTTCAACACATATCGAGATGGTGTGCGTCTATCGGGATATCTTTCGCGGTACCACCGCAAAGCTAATAAAATGTCTTTGTGATTTAAAAAGTATGCTTCTATTAAATCCAAATTATTTTGGTACGCCATGGTAAGTAAATTAACACAAAAATTGCTAATAAAAGAAAATGAAACTCACAATAAACAAAAGAACAGACGCTTGAAAATTTACGTGTTCCATTTTCGAATTATTTATTTTTACTAATATCAGAAATGCATACAAGTACCTACAGCACTTCATGTATCGCTTTATTATTATCATGTACTTACACCACGGAAATCTCGTATCTCAAGTGGGTAGGTCTTTAAAATAATAATGTTAATTGTTGGAAGCATGGCCAAGTCAGAGGAAATTTCCCTGAACAAAATTTTAAATAAAATGAAAAATTTTATGATCTTAGTTTCATTTAATATGCTAGGTTATTTAGGAAAAAATAATGCTTATGAGTAGCCCTTTCAAACGCTATTATAAAATACAAGTCATTTTTCTATCACATTTGGCGGGTTCGATTCTCGGTTGAGGTAGGCGATTTTAAAAAAATCTGTGAATGCAGTTCTACTTATTATTAAAAATAAAACGATGTCTTCTTTTAGTAAAATATCCTACGTTCAATATTTAATATACTTTCCCTCCGTGTGGCATGGCCGTGGGACGCCCTGTATATGTATAAATGGTAGTGCTGATTCATCGCTATGAATGAAAAATGTTTAGGCGTGAGAACGGTGAGAGATACAGAATTTCATAATTGTCAAGAAGACCAAAGATACAGATTCGACACCTGTGACGAAAAAACTTTATTTTTTCAAAATTTTTTTTAATTAAATAAACTTTTAACGCAACTGTAGCTTTATTTACTTTTCAAGAAAAAAAAAAAGTTTTTTTATTGGAAACAACCTGAACCGGGAAACTACCTGTAGTTTACCAGTTCAGGATCACCAATAAATTCAAGTGATGTCTCTGTGCCTATATAAAAATGAACTTTAAAAACAGACTGAGACAAAAGTCGAATTGCACATATATCGAAAAGAGCCATACACTGTCGATTTTTCGATACGATATAGATACATTATTGTATGGGTTTTTATTTTAAAACAATGGATCGTAACGTAGAATCGCTCTGTATCTGCGATTATCTATCAACACATTATCCTATGTGATTTGTGATGCATAAGGTTTTTTTACAAGCTAGATTTGATCATTATTTTTAATGTTTGCAGTATAGATAACACAAACCAATGCTTTAGTAACTCATGTCCTAAAGAGTTATTTTGCAACTAAATTACAACAGTTCTGCTAGTCTGCTTCTGATGGTAGTCTAGCAAGATCTATTTAGCTGGGTTCAATTCTCATATAAAATTCATTAGTTTTCCCAGACGTTTTGAATTACAGTGCAAATGCAATGAAGGACTCAATTGAATAAATCCAATCTTGTAACGTGTTGCACTGAGAATGCCTTCATAATGTACCTTTATTAGTCTGCCTGGAACTATTACAGGTTTTTAAATCGGACCTTTCACAATTAAACAAATTGTAGAGTTATAGGATCATGTTGGACATTTCTTGAGGGTTCCGTAGTAATTAAAGACAAAAAAATATTGTAATGTTTATATGAAAATATAAAAAAAAAATCGGCTGTGAGATAAAGGCATAGAGGATAATGTTAACTACACTCTCCTCCACTTAAGGAGCAGAAGTAAAACCGACATCTGTGCCAGACATTAAAAACAAGTTTCCCTCATATCCAGGAGGAAGAGATTGTTAACTATCCTACAATAGTGATGTACATAGACTCACTGAAATTACTCTGCATAAAACGAGACAGCATAAGATTTTAACAGAGCCATGGAACCCTTTAAATCACTACAGTCCAATCCCTGCATAGACTACAGGTTCTACAGTACCGTTTCAAGCGCATGGCCATCGGGTGCTCCTGGTACATGCGTAATGTCTTATCTTATCTTATCATGGGGCCGTGACTTTGCCACGATGCACTTCGACCCTTCGGGATCTTTTGTGCCACCCCTGCCTTCACTCCTCCCACGTCCTGAATATAGCTGCCATAAGCTTCACTATATCATTGGCGTGAAAGAGTCTATAGTCTACTGGCTTTGGATACACCACTTCCAGAAGACTCATTCGGATCCTCGCCAGGGCATCGCATTGACACAGAAGATGTTCCATCGATTCCTGGTCTTCACCACATGCCCGACAAGGTTGTGCAGGGGAAATTTGCATTTTGTGTAGCACATAGTTGGTGGCAAAATGTCCCGTGAGGAAGCGAGCCTGTGTTCTGCCGTTTGTAAAGATGTATGTACTCCATTCCCCTACTCCCCCCCATAAAGGACTTGGTGTGTCTGCGTAATGTCGATCTCCACAGGGTTTTTTGACCTCCCAACCCTTACCCAGCCCATGAAAGACGCCCCCAGGCGCTACTTTGACAAAGCACCCCACCACTTTAGCCCGCTCATTGTAAGAGCCTCCGACTACTCTCCCGATGTAAACGTCCCGACTCGTTTACGTAGACCAAGGAATGTCCTCCACGACCCTGACGACCTATCACGAGCGCAAATGCCCTCGCACACACAAGCACATCTTGTCAGCGCGAGGAAAAATACAACAATAGCTCTCGTGTGTGTCAGAAATATGGGGTGGAATTATATATTTATAGATAGATCTATATGAGTAGTAATTTAAGTACGTGGAAGAAATAAAATCAAAGTATAAAAGAAAACTCATTTATTTGACAGTGATCACTATTTAATAAAGAATTAATGTATTTTCATTTTTCATATTATTCAATAATAACTTAAACGGAAATTTAACATTTTAAAGGAAGATTAAACATTTTAACAATTAAATTGTTTACGTCTTGTTTTAACAAACGTAAGTAAGAATAACGCCAATAAAATAAGTAAATCTCAATATTATTTAAACATTAAAAATATGGTGCTGAAACTTTTATAACTGGCTTAAAAACTGATCAACATATGACACGTGCGTAACGTAAGCGAAAAGTCTGTGAAGATTACAGAAAAATGCTTCCATATGATTTTGAGCATTAATGACATTAATTTTTTAAAGAAATGTCGTATTGATTTTATAACTTCGTTTATAATTTATTATAGATCTTTTCGAAAATAAATAGTATCGAGACAAAATGTTAGATTTTAGACGATAAATCTGCAAATCGTTTATCTTATTCGAAAATGTTTTAGTGCTACTACAACAAATAATTTATTTTCTTCATTTCGTCTGCATAATATATGTTGTCCTTTGAAGAAGGGTGAATAGACTAGACGAAAATATAAGAATGGGTTTATTTTCCCCTTTTTCTGCTATGAAGACCTAATTAGAATTATTACGAAGAAAAATAGTACGTTATTATAATGCTAAATGTGGAGTGGTGACCTAATTTTATATACGTATATTTTTCACAAGAATAATTGTCCTGACATAGCAATTTATAACACCCTTACATAATAGAAAAGTGTTAAGATTTATGTGTTTACCAAGAAAAACCTTGAACTGTAACTAAAGAGAAAATGGGCGTTATAATACAACGATTTACAGTTCTTTTCACGACACCGCATCTGTCAACTAATAATATGGCTTAACTTGAATACTTAATATTGAATTAAATTGCATATTATACCAGCCCATAAAATCAATCAATTTTTTTTCTAAAACAGTGAAAAGTAAGTCAATATTAACTTTTTAACTTATTATTTCTTTACAAAATCAGGCTAGTAGGCGAAAGGTTGATGTTAAATTTTGTTGATCAACAGTTCTATGCTGGCAGGTGTCATTCCACAGAGTATCTTTGTGATGCTCAGAACCTAAAGAAATTATGTACTCCATAACGTGAGAGCGACAACCAAAACGGCGACAATCGTTAAACTGGGTTAGGTTAAAACTGTGACCAGAAATAAAAATCCGTCTGTCGCCGTAAATGTTGGTCAGCTATGCGATTCTCTAAAGTCAGCAGCCATGAATTCGTGGCTGTCGGCAGCGCCGTCATACTTTTGGCGTTTGTTTGACAACCGTTGGCGACACCAGCGTTCCGACGTCGAGCACGGCGTGAACCGGAACTAAAAAGTGATTGATTTTTATATTTTTTTGTAAAAAGTCTATCAAATATTGAATGAAGTCATTGCGATACAATTTTAACACAACAAAAAAGAAATCAAAAAATATCGATTGTACTTCATGTCGTATAACCAAAACAGAGACAATCGTACACAGCCAAGAGACCGACGGAGAGATTATTAAATACAGATTCACGCAGCGCAGTGCGCAAACGTCAAAACCAATGGCAGCTCGTCGTCTTTGTCAGACGTCAAGCTCGATGTCGAATATTTTTGTTTGTGAATCACACTGCTCTGTGTGTACTATAATAAACGAAACAACACCTTAAAACATGTAGAGCATACACACACACTTGCACAAACACAAACGCAAACACGCACGTAGAGTAGAACCTGAGTGAGTTCCTGCGGTGAGTGAGGTCGCCCCAGCCATTGAGAATACATCATGTTAGGACCAAGGGGACACTAAACTAACTAGAATTTAGAAGTTTTACCATTTAGTTACTGAAAACACTTAAAAGGAAGGCCAAGTCCGAAGTGGTCGCATCGAGAACACGGCACGGGCACGAGGTAGAAGCCCGCAGTGGGGCGCGCAGTGAGCGCGAAGTGGGCGCGCAGAGTTGCGCGCGAAGTGGGCGTGCCCTACACACGCAGTAGAGGCGCGAGGTAGGTGCGCCCGGCAGGTACGTGCACAGCAGGCACACAGCAGGAGTACGCGGAGGGGTGCGCAGTAGAGGTACGCGAATGAGGTATTTGGCAGGCACGCTCGGTAGAGACGCGCTGTAGGCACGCAGCAGGGGCGCAGTAAGGCTGCACGCAGAGGAACGCGCAGAGGCGGCGCGTAGAAGTGCTCTTAGCAGAGACACGGAGAGGGGCGCGCGGAGGGCATGCAGCAGGCACGCAGCGGCCGCCTAGTAGAGGTGCGTGGAGCCGTGCAGCTGGCACGGAGGAATTGCTCGGTCAGACACGCAGCAGCGCCCTGGCGAGGCTCGCAGCACAGGAACCACCCGATGACGCGGAGACAGCTTGCGATGGGGACTGCTGCTGATGCTGCTTCCCGACCTTTTTCTTCCTTGTCAAACACTAGAATGTCAGATATTAAATAAACAGTAATTTTGAAGAAAATACAATAATTAGAAGCCTTAATATTAACTGAAAGAATGTGAAAAATGTGTAGAATACAAGTGCGAAGGTAAAACAGCGAGTTATTTACATTGGAACATACATTTCGGACGAAAGCGTGAAGATGATAGTTTAGAGTGAAAATGTAAATTCTAATGATTAGATAAAGATACTTAAAAGACGAATATGTTTTAAGGTTAATTATAGACATAGCTTTACATACGAGTAGATAGATAGGTAGTATTATTGAAAATAATACTACAACACTACACGCAGGTTACTAGCGCCCGTGCTACATGCTACAAGCAGTTATAGAAACCGTTTGCTTGCTTGTTTGCTACCCTTTTTACCTTGTCAAATAAAAAGATCAGTTCTTAACTGTTTCATAATGGTTTACAGATTGCAAATTGCTTAGAACCCTTTAATTTTACTTCAATCAGTGAGAGATAGAATTACCTTACATATGGATCAGTATAATTTTGGCTTTGGAAAATCGCCTCTATTACGAACAGAGTAAGGGCGGTCTCAAAGTCAAAATGTTATCCTTGAAGTATTAAGTGAATAGTATTTAAATAATTATTATTCAAACGGATGCCACAAATATGACAATAAAGTCAATATTTACCATTGGCAATTTATTATAATGGATAGTCAGAATAGACTCGATAAATGGAACTAAATATTAATTGTATGATACAAATGAATTCCTTTTGGATAGGTTTTATGGGAATTTATGATATTTTCTCATATTCATTTATATGGCGAATGTTGTAGCAGTCTTGCGGAAAGATGAGAATGTCAAACTTAAATACATAGCTGCAGAAGGACTTTTCTGTTAAAAAGTTTAATTGCGTAAAGTTTTGTAACCGTTTTAGTGAAGCAGAAAGATAATTACCTTATTATCTTCTAAATCATTTATTTCAGCGTGACGTAAATTTTAAATTGACGTACGACGTACGTGACGTAAATAACCTTTCAGGACACTACTTGCCGGTTGACTGGTAGAGAATGATTAATGGCAATAGGACCGCAAAATTGTACCTTATCTTGTGCAATAAAAGTATGATTCAATAAGAGACATTACCATGGTCATGTCGGACTCGTGTTAAAAGATCACAGTATACCGATTTAAAAACTTACAGTATCTCAGAACCGCTCTGTCGAATGACGCACCAAGCGAGAAACTAAGTTGACGTTCACGTGGTGCACCGGGATCACTCGTCGACGACCTCTACTCTTCTGAAAGGTGACCTCATGATTTTATTGTCTGAACTAGCCAAAATTAACAAATAAATAACGTCGATTACTACTTATTTATGAAATGTACTCTCCATTTGAATTCAGAACGCCTGGGTCGTCGAAAAAAGCGCTAACGTTAAATACTTAGTAAGCGATTAAAGTAGTCCTTCTGCGTTAATACTTTATTACGTGAGAGTGCTTTCAGAAAAAGAACTGTGAGCTGTAACCACAAAGAATGAGCTCTTGTTAATGGAGAATGCGACCCTTCTCGTAATTAATACAGTTGTTTGTTACTTAACACAAGCAACCAGTTCCTTTACTGCTAGTCCTGTGTCCTATATTTATAAATACCTATTATAGTATAGCTAATATTTTTTTTGTAGTATAGCTAATTCAAATAGAAACGGAAGGAATTTAAATGACTGCCTCAACCATGAGGCTTTCAGCATTCTCGAAAACATGTTACTTTAATATTCATTTGGTTTATTGAAAAATCATAATTATTATGAATATGATAATTAGGTTGATTTTTACATTATTAACTAAAATGATGAAGTATATACATGTCTACATGATAAGCGCTCACTTGTGGTGAGCAAGTTTACTAGAGTTCATCAGGGAAATTATGTTTTGAGAGCAGGAGGAGTTAAGGTGCTATAAGCGTTACGGTTACCTTCCACCCCAACGATGAAAACAAAGCAACACACAGCCACATAGTAAATATAATGTAATGAGTAGTGTAGTTAACGCTTAGACCACTGTAAAATATATCCTACACAAAAATTTAGGTTATTGTAATGCTTAAAATATCGTGTGTATTAATTACTTCAATATTACTAAGTCGGCGTGGTCAAAATTGAGTGATAAACTCTACCTTTTTTTAATTAAAATTACTTATCAAGAGAAGAGCGCAGGGAAAGTTTCATATCACAAAATATAACTTATTTATGAGCCTGTCTTATTAACGTTCATGGCAGTCATAACTTTGGTTAAGCATAACATTCCTAAACCGGTAACATTGTTGCATACTAGATAGAATTCCTCAGTGCTAGCAGTGTACTGAATCAACCTTGAGATAGAGTTTCATGAGCAAAGTTGTATTCATAAAAGTTATATTACCGCCAGCTTTTCTCCGGTCGTTTATCAGAAACATTTAAAGATAAACTGTACGCTTTGTTGAATGTTGATAATTTTATTATTTTAAACTAACTTCCTTCCGCGACTTCGTCTGAGTTATCACAAGGGAACGCATTTGCGGCAGAAGTATAATATGTTTTATACCAAACTATAATCTAACTACGTGGCAAATTTTATTTAGATACGTTCAGTCGTCCTGCTGTGATTAACTAATGTTACTTATGTTAATGGCTAGGTACAACTAGAATGCCAATTTTGATATGAGAGATCACGTTTTTTAAAAACACAGTGATAAATAACGCTAAGCACCAATTATTTAAAAAGGCAGTAAAAAAATTACTGAAACAAACACGTTACTTAACACAACACTAATTAATCACTTATCGCACTGAAAAACTCGCACTGATATACCTATATCGCTTTACAGTTACGCTTCGCAATTCTAAATAGAACTGAATTTCTGTGCCACTGAATACTACACACCAGTTTATCATGTTACCCTTATGGCATAGCCTCTTATTACCATTATATTAAAATTAAACGATCAATGGATTTGGATGGATGAAAAAGCAGTAAAAACTAATTTTAGTAGGACATTACTACTTCTATAATTTATTTATATGTTTATGTAGATTTTTATCTTATTTTTTTAGTATTTAGTCAGGGTTTTATTAAAACAATTATCAATTGATATTAAAATAAATAGTTATGGTAATTAATGTCGATATTATAATAAATTGTCTTTTTAAGTTTTTTAAAAAATTTGGTATTACAGGAATATTTTATTAGATTTTCATTTATGTAATACGTTTGTCATTTAGATTTTTATATACTAAAAATGATGAACTAATAATAACCGTTATGCAAATAGCGCTATTTAATTATTCATTGTCACTATGAAACCCTTTTTTAATTAGTTGAGACATAAAAATAAATTGCTACCTTATAGTCAACCTTGTTTTTTCTTGAGGACAGACAACGTCTCCAGGCACCTTTACTATCACAAGATACTGTCATGTTTATGGCTTGACCTTTCAAGACCTCGCTTTAAGTACCAAAAGTTTATTTGCTATGCGACAGAGTGATTTAGAATAAGAATAGCTCTGCACGGACTAGAAGGCTCTTAACTCTTAAAAGCTTATTAAAGTAATTGTCACTAGCTCTGGTTGAGATGATAACGGTTTGTACAAGTTTCTTACATACATACTTCGTTAAAACAATATAAAATAATTGCTAGAGGAATGAAAAGGCTTGAGAAATCTACACTTGTATTATAAAGCTGAAGATTTTGTTTGTTTGTTTATTTGGTTGAACGCGCTATTCCCAAGAACTACTAATTCAAATTGAAAAAAATTTTTTGTGTTGAATAGTCCATTTATCGAGATATTATAATAAGCTATATCTTTTGTGCTACTGTGTAACGCGAAAATCCAAATATTTCGCTGCTCGCACCATTGCCAAATTAATCATAACATCACGCTACAACCAATAGGAGCTGAGCATCAATGGAAAACGTTGCAAAAGTGGGGAAAAAATATTCCTTTTCAGAGGTTTCGTTGCGTGCGCTCCGTAAACGGTTAAAGTTAAGCAAACATATGTATTATATCGGAAGTGTTTTCCTTTTAGTTCTAAAAAAAGTTCGCGATGACGTTTGCCTTTTAGGGTAGCCTCACATTTGATAACCAAAATCTGCGAAGGTATTTTTTCAAATATGATATTGTTCCTTATTTATTGATTATAAGTAATTAAAATATAAAACTAGAAAAATTTCACGTCCTGAGGCGGGAAAACAACCGACGAAACACGAACGACGACGACGAACGATGACGTGAAATTTTTCTAGTTTTATATTTTAATGACTAAGTAATTTTTAAACATTTATAAATGTTAAAATAAAAAATTAAGGATGATTATAAGTATTTTATTTTAAATGAAATAGTTCTTAGCATTGTTCGATTTCAATAAATATCCTATGAGATATCTACTTGGTTTATTTTTGTTTACAAGCCTTCTTCCGTCTATTGAAAAAGTATTCTGTAGAAATAAGTAGCACCACTGTACTTTCTCTCCATCAACTATGAGTACTTATCCCAACAAATATTATAAATGCGAAACTAAGTTTGTTTGTAACGCCTTCTCGCCTAAACCACTGAACTGATTTAACTGAAATTTGGCATGGAGATAGTTCGAAACACTGGAAAAACGAAAGGATACTTTTAGAAGCGATAATCAATAACCGCACGTGCGAAGCCGAGGGCAAAAGCTAGAAAAATATATAAAATATTCATAAACTCACACCTATTATCTAGCCCACAGGAAGCATCAATCGGAGCTTGTGGTATGGATACTAGATAACGGAGAAATATTGATAGTAACGTGTATATAAATGCATATTACAAAATATACTACAACATTATAAACATCTATGACTCGTGAACAAATGCTCGTATTCATCACACAAACATTTGCTTCTACCGGAATTTGAACCCGCGAACCCTGACCGAGTAGTCTGTATAGCAAGGGGTGCAGACCACTCGGCCAGCCGGTCATCACTCGGCCAACTGATCGTCGTATATACTATATATTACTAGCTGACCCCGCAAACGTTGTTTTGCCATAAGAAATAATGAAATCCATAGCCATAATGAAAATCGGTCAAGCCGTTTCGGAAGAGTATGGTAACTAAATTTGTTAGTCGAGAATTTTTAAAATAATATGTTACTAATATAAATTGTAAAGTAAATAAATAAAAACGGGCCTTGCATTATCATATTGCCGTCGAATGTAACAGCAATCTACATTCACGCATTGTAATATCACCGCACATATTTTTCTGTACGAATGAACTTACTTCAATTGAGCGTAAAAAATTCATGGTAATACAAAGGGATATTTTTTCTTCAGACTAGGGATCGCTTTATAAGAAAGAATTGCAGAAGTACTATACATCAAATGTATTGGATTTCTTCGGATCATTGAGTATTTGAGCATCTATTCTGAGCTTAGAAAGCCTTTACTTGCGTTTAACAACGTTAGATGTTCTGATTGTTGGGTCATGGTTTGTTTTTGACGACACACATGCGCTAGCGGCATTTTTGTGTCACTCGCAGCTCAAAGCGCTAATAAAACAGCGCCAATTTTGGCACCGACTAGTACACATTGGTTTGTTTTATTGTTATGATATATTTGTTCTTATAGATTTCCCACTATTCTTTACAGTGAAGCTAAAGTTCTAAATTCCTCTGAGACCCCTCTACGTAGGCGTCAAGGTCTAATAGACCGAAGTATTCACAGGTTCTCAACTTAATTTTCGCAGAGGTACTTCTGTTTTCTTGGTGGTTTTTTTATAATAAAAAAAATAATTGCTAACAATATAGGTACCCCTACACTAAAGTAAAACACAAAATGAAAACTTCCGAATGAGTCCAAACTCTTATTTGACTCTTATTACGACGACCGCCTGGCCGAGTGGTCTGTACCCCAGGCTACTCGGTCAAGAGGTCCCGGGTTCGATTCCGGTAGGAACAAATGTTTGTATGATGAGTACGAGCATTTGTTTACGAGTCATGGATGTTTAAATGTTTATTTAGTATATTTCTAATATTTATATACATATTGTTATCATTATTTCTCCGTTAACTAGTATCCATAACACAAGCTCTGAATGATGCTTACTTTGGGCTAGATAATAGGTGTGAGTGTATAAATAAAATATTATTATTAGACTGAAATATTATTAACTCTACGTTCCTAACCTTTTAATTGATATTGATGTAGTAGCTAGCTAGTATTATTAATTTATCATCATCATCAGCCTATAACGTCCCACTGCGGGGCACAGGCCTTCCTACAAGGGAGAAACACACGATGAGCTTGGGGCTTAACACAACCACGCTGGCCCAATGCCGGTTGGTGGATAAAAACGGTTGCAGTAACAACCGAGACCAACGGCTTAACGTGCCTTCCGAAGCACGGAGGAGCTCGAATTAAAAATTTTGATAGACCCGCCCCGGGATCGACCATGGCGAAAGTTGCTTTGTTTCCGTAAACGAAAACAGAGCGCCCGAGCTCCTCCGAACAAACATTACTTCTTAGTTTTTGTTAACTTCTCTCGTGAGCGCTTGGTGCAAAAAATATACCATAATGATAATAATAATATTTTAAAATTTAAGGACAGTTCGCATTATGATAGTATCTAAGTATTAGTATCGCTTTTTGTAACGAAGTAAACTTTACGGTTTAATATAAATACGACCAGTTTTTTGCCATTTTGACATGCAAACGGGATTCCAACCTCAACAAAATATCTAAGATATTTTTCTTATTATTTGGTTATTTATTTCATAAAGAATTTTGTGCCTAATAAGGATGCTATTATGTAACAAAAGCAGCTCGGCTATTGCGGAAATTCTCAACAAGTGACGTTTGTCTTTAGGAATTCGCTTTATGATTGTATGGTACAAGTCAATGTCTGCGAGTGTATGCTTACTGTAATATTAAACAACAAAAGTGCACACTTTCAAGTCGAAAATATTAGAAGCGACAAAGCTAATAAAAGGAAAAAGGACAATTGAACACTGTTCTGTAAATTTTTACCTATTTTTTCAGTATACTGTACACATAGATAGTTTGTTTTTTTTTTAATTTTAAATAATATAATTATTTATGTGCCTCCTTGTCTCTAACCTAGAATAAGTCAAATTGTTACTAACACACATATGGGCCTAGGTCTGAAATAAATGTTTTCATTCATTCATTCTTTATTATTACTGCTATTTCAGTAATTGACCGACCGACGTGTGGCTTTTTATTTTCATGATTTTCTAATGTTTTAAAGTTTCGTATTTTTTTTTATAAACGTTAAAATTCTAACGACACATTTATTTTCATTGTGTCTATATTAAAATAACCAGCTAAAATAACTTTTTGTACTAGTTAAGTTCTAAATTGGCATGCCTTTGAAATATCAGTCGTTTTTAAAATATTCGAAAGTACTTTAGCTCCACTTATTGAGAAAATAATTACCAGTTAAGATATTTTTTAAAATATTTTAACCGCTCGTTTCTCATACATTACACCTTCAATCTAAATCGAGTTCCAAGCAATTCTCGTTAAAAGTTCTGTCGCTCTCGCATGATTTAGCCTCTGTTAGCCTTACGAATTGCCTGTTCACTCTTTCGGCAACTACCCTTAGGGCACAAGTTTACGAGGTATCATTTCGTTACCTTTCACTATTTCTGTAGTCCATGTAATAAATTAAGAAATCTCTGAATATCTGATTGCGTTTCGGTGATAAACAGATCTCGAAAAGTACCTACGATTTTATCGGCGAAAGTAGGAGTTGCTTTTTACATACCTACTTACTTACCTACTGGTTATGAAATTGTTTTTAAAATAAAATAAACGAATTTTTTAGACTAAAAGAGCTCTCTTTTCAAGTTAATTAAAACTTATAATTAAGATGTTCGTTATTTAGTTTGATAAAAACATATTTGTCTAATAAAATTGAGTAAAATTAGTGATTTGTTTCCTCCTTCCCTCTGCTTTCACAAGAACACGCGTGCTGGATTTTGTTGTATGCATGTATAGTGTAGGTAGATACAGCTTCATCATCATCATTATTTCAGCCAAAAGACGACACAGCTGGATAAAGGTCTCCACAAGTGATTTCGAAGACGATCCGTAATGCACTGCTAGCATCGCGCTATCTGCGACCTTCACCAGATCGTCCGTGTCGGTCTACTTTGTCGGAGTCCTGCACACGCTGCGTCTACCCCCACTGTAGATACAGTATGGGAGTAAACAATTACTAATAGCAGTTAATTAAATGTTTATGTTGAAGGTGTGCTTGAGGACGCTTTGTGGCCTAATTTTCAGTTTTAAGAAAACATCAGCCTGCGAACGGTCACAGTACAAAAAATATGTTCTCCAATGAGAATCGAAAAATTACGTACAGCTTGAGAGTACACAATTAAATTTAGCTGCAACTAACCGAAGAAAATCTAAAATCTGATTCTTTATAATTAATAATAATTAATATGACTCGGTCTCACATAATATTTTCAAAAGAAGTAACGTGGAATATTTAGAAAGTCGTAAATAAAATATTTCATAAGGTGGAACCTTTAGGAAGGAAGGGAACACACGTGCTGGTAATGACTTGCAGGTTTTGTGGTATACAGGTGGTGCCGTCAATACGACAATAAATTAAAACATGGGCTATAATAGTGCACAACAATGGTTTTCCACTTTCAAAAACATCTTATTCATTTTAAGTATGGGACGAAATGATGCCGCCCATGTTATATTATTTCATACAAATGTCATGAAATTATCAAATGAATTAGATGTTTTTGAAAGTGGCAACCATTTGTATGAACTAATGTAGCTCATGTTTTAATTTATTGTCGTATTGACAGCACCACCCTGTATACGTATCCAAAGTGAATGTTTTAGTCAATTTTGTTATTGTTCTTGTAATTTTGTTTCTAACTTACGATTAAATAATGAAGTGCAAACACGTAACACCAGATGTAACACAACACAGATTATTGCGTCTAATGCTACTAATTCTACTTGGTTAGATACAGCTAGTTATGCGCGCCCCATGGAGGTTAACCGCTTACGTCACGACTCAGTGTTCATGCTAGTAGGAATGCCTTAGCACTATCTTAGCTTGTTACACATAGCTAAATAGTTCTATTGAATTCTGACAATGTGATAGTTAAATTGAGTAGTGAGATACGTTAACGATAAATGCACAAAATCAAACCATAATATACCAACCACACCACGAGTACATACATTGGAGCTATTTGTAATTGAGTAGAAAACTACGACCCAGAGGGGTCTTACTTGTAACTATAATACTTGTACAATAAATAAAGCTGTCATCAATTTCACTATATCTTCGGACATTAATCCCTCAAGTCGCGTTATCCCACCGGAGGGCTGTGACAATTGAAAAATCAAATGTGTCTGGAATCTGATGTTTGACGGGTTAAGAGCCTGTCGTGTCTCGTCAGATATGCTAGCACCAAGAGACTCGTTCAAGTAAACACTTAAGTTTCACTGCGTTGTTTGTTTTTGTTCTTACTAATGAGTTATTTTATTTAGTTTTATTTGGGGGCCTTACAGCTCACATCTTATCTTATCATAGGGCCGTGACTTGCCACGATGCACTTCGACCCTTCGGGATCTTTTGTGCCACCCCTGCCTTTACTCCTCCCATGTCCTGAATGTAGCTGCCATAAGCTTCACTATATCTTTGGCGTGAAAGAGTCTATAGTCTTCTGGCTTTGGATACGCCACTTCCAGAAGACTCATTCGGATTAGCCTCTAGCCAGGGCAACGCATTGACACAAAAGATGTCCCATCGATTTCTGGCCTTCCGGCCTGTGAGTGCTCCCTTGAGGAAGCGAGCCCGTGTTCTGCCGTTTGTACAGATATATTGACTCCATTCCCCCCCCCCCCCCCCCCACCCCCCATAAAGGACTTGGAGTGTCTTAGTCGCGGTACCTTTTGCCATTCAATTCTATGCCTATTCTTGACTTCTTCTTTAATGGCCGTGTTTATAAAACTTTGTGTCAGAGATATGAAGGGCTCAGGGCCCATGTACTTGTTTTCCGAGCCTTTCCGTGCCAATTCATCAGCCTTCTCATTGCCAGTCACTCCCACATGACCAGGCACCCAGATCAGCCTAACCCTATTATACCTGCCAAGCTTGTTTAGGGCTTGTATGGCATTCAGAACCAGGTCTGAGCTAACGCGCGGTGAGCTCAGTGCCTTGAGGGCTAACTGACTGTCACTAAGAATATATATGGTTTTATTCTAAGTCCTTTGTTCCATAATTTCCATTGCACATAGAATAATTGCATATGTCTCTGCCTGGAAGACATTATAGCTCACATACATAATAGTTAAAGAACAATTAGTTTTGTTATAGCAAGACACTAGCTACTTGGATTACCCCGGCTACGTTCTTGAAGAGTCCTTCAAAGCGAAGGCCGGGGTATGCTTGTTTGTCCGGGCGGTTTTTGCTGTCGCCGTCTGCGCTGTTTGGAGGACCCTTCCTACTCTATTCTTGGGGTGCATGTGGACCTGGGCACACATTGCCGAATCTACGTGTGCCTCTATAGATCCCATAGCGGTGACATGGAGACAACTCGACTTTTCGAACATCTTAGTCGGGTGGCAGATGTTGCGCAGGAGCAGTTTCCAACCGCGGAATTGGTGTTTTTAGGGGACTTCAATGCTCACCACGAGTCGTGGTTAAGTTCCTTTAAAACTAACCATGCTGGTAGAACTGCCCACGCTTTCGCTCTCACGCACGACCTGACCCAACTGGTAAACCAGCCCACCAGGATTCCAGACATTGTCGGTCACGCGCCCTCATTGTTGGACCTTCTGCTGACGACTCGCCCGGATGGATATCGGCTAGAGGTTCGTGCTCCTTTGGGAACATCGGATCACTGCCTGGTATCCGCTGGAGTGCCACGGGCGTCGCCACCGGTACCTTTGGTTGCCAAACGCATCTGGCACTATGCATCGGCAGATTGGGACGGTATGCGGGATTACTTCGCATCTGTCCCTTGGAGGCAGCTACTGCTGTTGCTGATGAGATCATGTTAGGGATGGAGTACTATATCCCTCACTCCGATCTCATTAGTAGGGGTAGGCGTAACCTCTGGTTCAACTGCGATTGTGCCTTAGCTGTTGAAAACAGACAGTCGGCATACCGCGCTTGGATCAGGGGCCGAGCTTGCGGGGATCCCAACATTGACTTACTAAAAGCAGTCTATAACAACGCCACCAAGTCCTGCAAAAGGGCCTTCATCAGAGCGACTGCAACTTACAGCCACCAACACTCTCCTACTGTGGCCACACAATGCCCGATATTCGTATTAGGCAATGTGTACGTGCGGAGCTTCAGTAAATCGACGTCTAGAAAGCTAGTGGACCTGATGGCATTCCAGCGATAGTACTGAAAAACTGCGCAGCGGAGTTGTCTCCTGTCTTAACGCGGCTATACCGTCTTTCTCTCTCTTCTGGGTGTGTGCCGGAATCTTGGAGAGAGGCCAACGTGCAACCGGTCCCCAAAAAGGGAGACCGATCAGACCCAGCTAACTACCGCCCGATAGCTGTCACCTCAGTTCTTTGCAAGGTCATGAAACGGATCTTAAACCACCAGCTGATCCGATACCTAGAAGATCACTCTTTAATTAATGATCGACAGTACGGGGTTCGGCCGAACCGGTCGACGGGTGATCTTCTAGCGTACTTAATGTATGTCTTGGGGTGAAGCTATTGACAAACGTGGTGAGTCACTGGCAGTTAGCCTTGACATTGCCAAAGCGTTCGATCGGGTCTGGCACAGGGCTCTTCTCTCCAAGCTCCTGGCATACGGTCTGCCCGCTCAGCTCTGTAACTGGATCGCCGGCTTCCTGCATGAGCGAAGAATCCGTGTCCTTGCAGATGGATGCGCTTCGCGGTTCATGTCAGTGAATGCTGGTGTACCACAAGGCTCTGTTCTATCCCCCACACTCTTTCTTCTTCATATCAATGACATGATTCCGTTAGGAAACATTCATTGCTATGCAGATGACAGTACAGTACATGGGGGATATTACGGTCGCCCAGGGGCTGGGCGCGCTGAAACCGAGAGGGAGAGAGAGAATCTTACCATTGAGCTAGACAGGGTGTTGAACCTCGTATCTGAATGGGGATCTAACAATCTTGTTGAGTTCAATGCTAAGAAAACACAGGTGTGCGCGTTTACAGCCAAAATGTCGCCGTTCCTTCCCCTTCCGTCTCTTTAGGGCACGACTCTTTCGGCACAGGGCTCCCTCAACTTGCTAGGTATGGAGATATGTTGCGATCTGAATTCCAGGAACTACATCGAAACCGTGATAAAAACAGCCTCACGGAAGCTCGGTGTCCTGAACAAGGTGCGTCGATTTTTCACGCCTGACCAATTATGCCTGCTGTATAAAACTCAGGTCCGGTCTTGCGTGGAATATTGCTCGCACTTGTGGGATGGCTCCGCCAAGTACCTACTCGATGCCCTGGACAGATTGCAGCGTCGTGCTGTCCGTATCGTTGGCGATGTAGAGGTCACGAACAACCTCGAGCCTCTGCAATTGCGGCGTGACATTGCGTCGCTTAGCGCCTTCTATCGGCTATATCACGGAGAGTGTTCTGAAGAGCTATTTGACCTTATCCCACCTTCCCCCTTCCTACTCAGGAGCACGCGTGCCGATCTTCGGAGTCATCAATTCACTGTCTCCACTTCAACGTCACGTACAAAGAAATTTAGTAGCTCTTTTCTTTGTCGAACTTCCAGAACTTGGAATTCTTTGCCAGCACATGTGTTCCCTCCTTCCTATAACATGGGTTCCTTCAAAAGAGGCGTAAAAAAGCACCTTTCGGGCCGGCAAGGTGGAGGCAGCTAGAGCAGTGTCTGAATTGCACTAGCTGTCTTCGCATATGGACTCTTCTTACTGCTTCACATCAGGTGGTGTTGAGTCATTTGTCGTGCTTTGTATATATATAAAAAAAAAACTTTTATTTAAAAAAATTCTCTTTCCGAAATTCGCAATTCTGCCCTTATAAAAATTTAGTTATACCGGTAATTGTATCAGCCTCCCTGTTAAATGTGTTTTAGAAATAAATAAAATATAATTTTACATTACCCTAATCAGGAGTAATGAATGCCGGTCTTCGGAGTCATCAATTCAATGTCTCTGTGTTGTGGTGTTCGGCAGGTTGGGGGATGTTAACAGAAAGACTTATTGAGACAGTAAATGTAGTTAAGTAATAACGTCTTTAAATAACAAAGGTGTCTTGGATCATACGTACTGTGTGTGCAGCTAGGTGACAGTGACAAACGTGAAATGACATTATTATTGTATTGCCAACATCTTCCTTTTTTAAAAAAAATAAGAACAAGAATTTCTTATCAATAACCACTTATCGAAAAAGTATCAAGGAAGTTTTATACATTAGGATCCTAAGATAAGGGTCTGTGCCATCCGCTATAGATTTTCTTAATATTTTTTTTACTGAACCAATTACTCTTTGTACCATACCATTTGATCTACTTAAATAGGGACTAGAAGTAGTATGTTAAATTCCACAAGACTTTGTGAATTCCTAAAACTCTTTACTGTCAAATGGGGGGCCATTGTCTGAATTCATGATTTCAGGATGCCATGTCGTGCAAAGATAGATTTCAAATGGGTGATTACAGTTTTAGAAGTTGAATCATTTTTTATTAAAGCAAGTTCTATATATTTGGAGAAATAATCAACAACCAGTAGGTATTTTAATCTATTAATTTCAAACAAATCTATACCTACTTTATTCCATGGTAACATTTTGTACTCATGTTGAATTATTGGCTCTTTTTGATTATTTTTTCTGTATGTAAGACAAACATGACACTTATTAATATATTTTTCAATATCATTTTTCATGTTAGGCCAAAAGACTGTTGTTTTAGCAAGAGATATGCAGCTATTTATGCCTAGTATTCTCTCATAGACTCTGGAATGACAATGTTATTTCCTTTGAATAAAATGCTATCAATTACATGTAATTGGTCTTTGAATGGGAATCAGAATCAGAATCTTTATTCGCAAAGAACATGGTCTAACAATGTTGGTAGAATTACCATATTGGCTCTACATATTCTGTCATATCAGACATGCAAATTTACAATTTCACTAATTAAAATAGGTATTCTTATTCTCACAATCATTTCATTTTAAAATTTTATAATAATAACTGTGTCACATCTTTTAGGAGAGTAATAGAATTAATAATTTGAACACTTTTGTGAAAGGCACATTACATTATTGAAATAAATGACATTTTTTAAATAAATGTGATATTTTAAATAAATGTCATATCTTAAACAAAAGTGATAATGAAAATAAATGTCATTTTAAAATACTATAAAATAATAATTATTATCTCAAATTAATCAAAATTTGCACACACACACACACACATGAAGTCATTAGAGATCTTTCTTTAGGTAGTCAGACACCGAATAATAACACTTGTTCATAAAATAATTACGTACTAATTTTCTAAATTTATTAAAATTTAGACCCTTAAATCTATCAGGTAAGTGATCATACAACCTAATTGCCATATAATAAGAGTTCTTACTGTGAACTGCGTGCTTTTGTATGGGTATATACAAGTCATTTACGCAATGTTTTGTTCTATTTCTACTTACAGTGTCAACTTTCTTTACAAATAACTCGTAATGCCTATGAACAAAATTGCAAACCTCAAATATGAACAGTGAAGGAAGTGGCAGTATATTGTTCTTGATGAAGAGAGGTTTGCAGCTTTCATCAAACTTCATACCATGCAAAGCTCGAATGCATTTCTTCTGAGCAACAAATATTTTATGTGCCTGTACTGAGTCTCCCCACATGACTATTCCGTATCTGAGTCTGGAAGAGACTAGAGCATGGTAGGCTGTAAGTGCCGATTCCATTGTTGCTATTTGCCTTAATCTGTATATGACATACACGTAACTATTTATCTTATTATACAACATCTCAATATGACTTTTCCAGTTGCAGTATTTATCAACCATAATACCTAAGAACGGGAAACTGTCAACCACCTCTATAAAGTCTTTATTCAACATAATATTCACTTCCATCGATTTACTATTGTAAGTTTGAAATTCGATAATTTTTGTTTTAGTAAAATTAATTTTCAAATTGTGAGAGTCTAACCATTGTATTACTAATGACAACGTCTCTCGCAACTCTGACTCAATTGTATTTTTATTTTTAGCTATAACCAAGATAGTGGTGTCATCAGCAAACAGTAAACACTCTTGACTAAGTTTTTCGGGTAAGCTATTGATATAGCATAGAAATAGTAAGGGGCCGAGCACACTACCTTGGGGGACACCATACTCATTTTCTCTACAGGATGATCTGAATTTTTTCAGGAGGTATTTTTTATTGGTACCATGAGAAACTTTCACGACTTCAACACATTGTTTCCTGCCACGAAGAAAGTTCCTTATCCATTCGTGGGCCCTACCCCTAATGCCATAACGATAAAGTTTTTTCATGAGAATTTCATGAGAAACCATATCAAACGCCTTAGTCATATCCAAGAAGATAGAGAAAACTCTAAAGCCTCTATCGAGATTTTCAGTGACCCATTTAACCAAAGAGAAACACGCCAGGGTAGTAGAACTATCCTTCCTAAAGCCAAATTGTTTATCATTTAAGACTTTACATTTCCCTATAAATTCATTTAACCTGGAGAACATTAGCCTTTCGAATAATTTTGATAATACTGAATTTAAGGTTATAGGTCTGTAGTTATTTAGATCATCCCTATCACCTTTTTTTGTATAGGGGTTTAACTGTAGAGAACTTAAGGCGCGAAGGAAAATGTCCTCCAAAAGTTAAGTCTGTCCAAAAGATAAATTTACTATGTAGGATAAAGGAAACGCTACATATTCTGCACACAGCTTAAGCATTTTAGTATTTATGCTATCATATCCGGTAGAGTTTGTGTTACGAAGTGATTTTATTACTCTACATATTTCTATTATACATGTTATTATATATATATACATTTTTTATATATTGTATTGTCTTGATATTGATTTAGTAGGTATTTATAATTTTGTTGCAAAGTAAGGGCGACTTGGAAGATTACAAGCATGAAAGTGGGTAGTTATTTATGTAACTATAAATTTATTAAGATATAGATTGTTTCTAACAATACAAAAGTAGGCTGTAGTCATCCTTCATAAAAAAATGAAGGAAGAGGAAGAATGAATAAATTGATGAATAGACTGTGTGAATGATGATATGGCTATGAAAATAATTACTGGCCCTTTAGTAGACTTAATAAAACATATTTTATTGCGTTGACCCCAAATGAAATTGGGAACTGAACTGTAGCGATTTTGCTGCTATGCAATATAAATAAGTAATGTTATCATATTTTTAAGCCGCATAAGACTCCCAGACTCCCAGCGTCATATTTATATTAGTGACAAAACCATTGTGTCTGGAATGACTTGCTTGAGACACAAGATACATTTATTTTTACTTGTGACCATTAAAGCAAATAAACTCACACAAAAAGTAAAATTTGACTACGCTGTGAACGTATTGAAGAAGCTTAAAACTAATACAACACAATTTCTGCTAAAATGATTTGAAATAAATGAAAATTAAATCCTTCACTCCTTATCTTGTCGGCCAAGATTTGCTTAATTCGTATTAATTGCATCTAGGCGGCGTACGTTGCAAGCTAAACTGGATTAACGAGAAGCGCTGGGGAACTCCAAGATATTTTCTAAATTGGTTAAGAATTAAGTGTGAGTATAGCTTTATAGTATGAAAGTAGGCTGTGGTCATCCTTCATAAAAAATTAAGGTCTATATTTTATTTACCAAATGATTGGAAATAAAAAAGGCAGTATCTTTTTCCCGAATCTCTTACGGAAATTTTTGTCACCATACCTACTATACAATAGCACAAACGCAATAGTTCATGCGAACCGTGGGTACATATAGTACCTTGTCGCTTGTACAAAAATATAAAGTAGCATTTTATTTAATATGAAAAGTATTCACATTTGTGTTGCATTTTGTGTGTTTTAAACGCCTACGTTACAATAAAGTTATTATAACAGTTACAGTGTGTTTCGGATTGAAGGGAAAGATAGCCAGTGTAATTACTGGGCATGGACGGCAATATCAAGAGATTTTTCCTTGTTATTACAAGTGTCTATAGGCGGCGGTAACCACTTACCATAAGGTGGGCCGTCAGCTTGTTTGTCATCTAGTTGTATAAAAAAAAACTTATTTGTATCGTATTAAAACGTTATTTGTAATTTGTTAATTGAAAATTATTCTTTAATAAGGTATATTCTTGCTTCTATTCCCTATTAAATTTTATATTACGTCAGCTATAGACAATTCAATTCAATTTTTGTTTTATGGCCTCTGTCAGATTTGACAATTTCGCCAAGATCCAGTTTTGGAAAAGACACGAGACTGTAGGGGATTATTAACCGGTTGGGTAACCTGTGGACAAGCACAAACAATAAGTTGGTTAGTTGTTGTTAGTATGTTTATAAATACAAAAATGTATATATAATATTGTACTGTATTTAAAAGGTTATTGTATTACAAGAATAAACTAAACTAAGGACGTAAGTACATTTAAAAAATTGTCTGAGGTAGGTACTAAAGTTTTATATTGTACTTTTTAATATATTTTACCAACACCGAAATAATGAGAGGAATGGATTGAATCTGAGAGAGTATAAAACCCATATTAGCTGGACGTGGAACAGAGTTTGGAAGCAGATCATATAGAGATATGGGGTGTCTAGAGCAGTTAACAAATATATGTTCTATGGTGCCTTCGTCTAGACCACATTCACATAAGGAGTGATCGCGTATAAAAGCTAGCCCGTATTGGTTCGGTTGTCGCTCGAGTCTGTCATGGTAGTTTACATTTGAACTTCGTACTTCGAACTCGCATACCTACTTGTAGTTTCCAACTGCTGCTTGGCATTAGCATTGTATCACTGAATACAATGCTAGACTATTGAGTCCAAAGATTTATTTATTTAATCCCAATTTTATTGCAAAAAAATACCGATATGCCAACCAATTCGTGAAATATTATCTGTCAATAAAACTTATGACAATTTAATAAATTAGTATGGCTTTTAAAAGGCAAAATAAAAAAATTTAATAATATATCAAAGTAATAAAATACAAAAAAAGTAAGGTATAACATTTTTTTTTTATATTCTATTACTTTGATTTATTTATGACTTTTTTTATTTTGCCTATCAAACGCCATACCTACGTGTGTTTATCTCTTATGTTTAGTGATATTTGATAATATTCTAGGAATTAAGGTTCGCCTATTGTTGTTTCTTGTCCAAAAAATGAGAAAATACCTAGGTATCTTATTTAAAGGGCTTTACCAGTTTTTTAATCCATTCGATCATAGATATGTGTCTCCAATTTATTACGAATATTTTTTTATTAGAGCTTATTATTACAATACATAAACATTGTAATTTAGATGATCCTAGCGATTTTGAATTCTGGAAGAAGCAGAAGTTTGTGGGATAAATACTATCATTTATTCAAGAGTCATTCAGTCTGTTATTTATGGGTGTAGGTGTAAGTATACACGTAGTAATAGATAGATAAATATAGATAAATATTAAAGATGCAAAAGTTGATAGCAATATCGTTGAGGCAGACGTCAACTTGGTGTCTATCGTATAAAAGAGTAACTGAAATTATTTGAATTGTTTAGATCCTAACACTCAGTGTTTGACAAAGATCAAGGTTTTGGTCTTTTATTGTAGTCCAAGGCTTTAAAAATATGCCTGGAATACCGGTGGTACTGTACTGGATTTTCCAGATTGACTGAAATTTACACAAAATCTGAACTAGTCTTAGAATTCGGTACCTGCAACCTTCACAATCCGGGTACTCAGCTACTAAATAACTACTAACTACTGAGCAAACGATACCGACGATGTAGTTTGAGCAGTCACTTAAGTCACAGTAAAGATCTTTATAATAATAAAGAAATAAGTATATCACGTATCCGTGCTTCGGAAGGCACGTTAAACCCGCATTGGGCCAGCGTGGTGGTTTTATGACCCAACCTCCTGATGTGTTTTTTCCATGTAGGAAGGCCTGTACCCAGCAGTGGGACGTATGATATTATGCGTATCCTTCATTATACGATGAAGCATATTATAAGTTAAAAATTTAGAAAACTGAGGAAACCACGGGCTATTGCTATTACTAATAAACTATAAATTCGAAATAATCCTAGTGTGGATTTGATTTTTAAGAAATTCGAAGCTACGGCTATGCTCTCTCAGCTTAAAGAATACGTAATCAATTGCAATGTTTGTCTAGAATTTACTAGATACCTACACCGTTACAAAAAAGTATTAAATTATAATTTAAAATAACAAGAAAACCCTGCATGGAAATATTTCTTGTATGCCTTCATATATTTACTGGTTCAACCTAAATTGACATTTTAATTAAAAACAAACAGCGAATCTTCCAATGTTTGTCCAGTTAATAGAATCAGATTGAAAAATTAATTCCTAAAATGGCAAGCTAAAAATTGTTTCGGAATTATGGACTTTATTGCAAAAATGGGAATTTTTAAAGTCACCGCTAATTGATGAATTTCTTGTGAATAGATTGTAGATTTTGTAAAATATCTACTAACCATTTATTGTGTTTAATTAAAAACAAAAAAAAGTCTGTAATTGACAACATATTATCACTTTTTACAAAGTGTTCAATAAATAAAAACTCGTTTGCAAAAATATCTCATTTTTGCTTTCTTTGTAGAGATGAATACGTATTTTTTTATGAATGATCGTTATATCCATGGAAATATTCTGTACGTAATATAAAAGGAAACATGTTTTCATTGTTGTAAGAATAGCTTCTAGTGTTGTGTATCCTTGTTTAAAATATATTTAAGACATTTTATTGCACTTTACTTATTTATAAAACTTAGATGATGATACCATATTTGGCATTGTGTAATGTGAAAACCTGTTCTCCAAAAATTTACAAAAACACTAAAATCAAAACAGTACAAATCAAAGTTCTAGAAGCTTTATTTTGTTTAATAGATATCTGGTATTTTGTTAGAATAAAAGAGAGTAATTGAAAAAAAAAACAAAGCAACGTATGTGCATGACGCACAACGTATGATTATATGCAATATAATATCTGTACGCATACATGAATAGGATTTTAGGTTTACTTTTGACAGCACAGCTGCTGTTAGGAAACTATAATTCTAGGCGTTAATATTATAAAGCAATTAACCCGGCATCATTGTGGCGACCAAACAGAACACCGCCGTCGTGGCCGGGTATAGTTTACCCGTGTACACACGACAGCACGTCAAGTAACAGTCGCACTACGAAAACCGCCTCCATTACAAACGCAGTAAGGGCGGTCCCAAGGTCAAACTGTTACGCTTGACGTGCTGTCGACTGTACATTATTGTACACTCAATGTCACGTCAATATTAGTTTTCTATAATACAGAAATAGCTAGATACAGACATCATTTTATGACAATGAAACATTTAAATACCAACATTTATTTAATATTAAGTAAATCGCTATTGATATTAACGCAACCTTGGCTTTTTGTGATAAATCATGCTGTATACAAATAGGTTCGCCACAATTGTTGACAAATAATACGCGTATTTAGCTTTAAAGTAAGTAGGGTATAAAAACCGTTAAAATAACTCCGTATAATCGTAAGAATTGGATCAATTTAAATTGTGGTCAGCAGTCCGTGATGACCTCACTGAGGATTTAGTGGGGGAGCAGACCAACCACGGACTGTTCGAAGGTTAGTACCTATTACATTGCTGTACTAAAATTCTCCAAATTTTCATCCATCGGTGTCAAATGGAAAAATTCCTTTATACGAATAGCTTAGAGTGCTTCAGTTCAGCGTACAGCGCCGAATTTTCCTAATTTTTCCTCCTCCATTTCACAGTACGGTAACTAGATTAGCGAGATCTGCTTTTCTTTCCGTTTCAAAAGCATTTGTTTTGGAAACTCGGGAAATGAAAGAGGCTTCACAGGTCTCGTAAGCTGGTCCGTTGGTATATCTACTGGTGTAATACAATGTTAGGCACGAGTATCATGTTAACATTTATTGTTTAACAGTGCAAGGTAAATATGCTATTTGAACACATTTTATCTCTTTGCATAAGTAAGGTTATTTGACAGAACAACAGAATCAATAAGCAGTTATAAAATTTAACTGTACAAGCTAAATCGGTGTTGCTGGGCTTTTACAGCTTAATCTAGTAATAAAACAGTTCAGACTGAAGCACGAACTATTGTCAAGCCTGTTACATAATACAGGTGATAGCATTCACGTCATACAGATATCTGGTCAGAGACAATGCGTAATCTGAAACTGAAATGACTAGTGAATGGGTGAACACCGTACACTTTGAAATGCACATTGAAGTTAAGTCCTAACAAATATCATAAATGTGAACGTGAGTTTATTTGTTTGTTACGCTTTCACACCTCAGCCACGAAACCGATTTAGATGAAATTTGGTACGGAGATAGTTTTAGACTCTGGGAGGAACAAGATATACTTATAACCGACATCCAAATGGGCAAAGCCGCGGACAAAAGCTAGTTATGATAGGAATGCGAAAGTGAGTTTATGATGTAGGTATGTATTTTTGCCCTAATTGCATTCCTCGTTTAATTTGAAATGAAAATTTTCACAAATCGAATGCACAGTTTTAAGACATCATATAAGAGGCAAAAAGTGAAGAAATCTAACAAACAGGGTGTTTTAGTATTTAAATTTAAATGGAAATTTCTGTTCTCTAATTTTAACAATAACTCCTCGTGTTAGACTAATGTTCAATGATTATTATAATATAGAACCTATTTCGTCACTCGTGGTCTCGTCTGTTTCTAGAACAAAGCTGTATTGTTAAGTAATTACTTTCCAGGTATAAAGAGACAACAGTTTGATAAGAACACCCAGACAAGGAGATAATTAGCAAGTGTATCTGTCGCCGCCATCTGGTTAGATTCCTAGATCCAATGGAATGCCTAGGCTGATAGTTAATGGAAATATACTTAATGGATCGTCTAGTTAATAGTACTTAAGAGTTTTGGCCTGATTGGTAGATTCAAGGATGACCGATATCGGTTTGAGAGGTCATAAAAAATAACCTTGAACCTACCAATCACTCATACAATTCCCCAAAAGCTCTTCGATTTAAACGACCTGCCTAGGCGACCAACTGAATGGCTAATATAACCAGACGGCTGAGATGACGTTAGTAATCTGAATAAACGTTGCGTTCAATGACTTGGCTAGTTGTCCTACAGCCGTTTCATTGTATGCCGGCGTTCAATCAACGGGCTAGGCGTCCAGTTAAATTTAACCAGACGGCTGCGACATATTTACTAGCAGCTTCTTATCATGTGAACATTAGAGTCTTAGTGTCTATAGGCGGCGGTAGACATTTTACCTGATGGGCCATCACCTATTTGGTTATTTAGTTGGGTATGAAACAATTTACATTTTTTTAAAAATATTGGGTTTTTTAATGACTTGAAAAAATATACGCTTTTCGCAATTTTCGTATTTAAAAATACGAAAATTGCGAAAACCTGACAATCGTATTATTAAAAAAAACAAATAGGTATTTGTTTAATCAAACGAGCAGACCGGTAATTAAATTTTATAATTCGCGTTTCTATCGTCAATTATGTTTTTAATTTATTTGAAAGTTTAATCAGTGGAAGTCCTCCTCGTAACGGCTAGGGTTTTCCAAATAAGCCGACGAGTTGATTGGGACTTCATTTGTTTCCTTTGTTAAAAACTGAAATAGAAATATATTGAAGGTCGGTGCTTAGAAACAAAATAAGATCACCGTTTCTTAGACAGTAACAACATAAGCAGTAATGTTGATGATAAATGACTTTATTTTGGTTCTTACTTCAAAAAAATGTTTGTTTTATTAGGTTTTTTACATAAATAACTATAATCTAAGGCCGGGACCTATCTAATAAGTATATGATTTACATGTGGCAGGAGGCCCCGCTCTTACGCTCCTTGTCTTGATACAAGGTAATCTTTAAAATAACAAGAGTTATTTAATTTAATTTTATAGTAGGATCTATCTTTTAAAATTCAACAATATACAAAAATACCGCACAAGTCTTATGTAAAGAAAACCAAAGCACTTCAACCATTTACATTCATTTTACTATTGAGTTTCAAATAATTTAATAAAATTGAATTCCTTAGTTATGTCAGAAAGTAACCTAAGCAGAAAGTGACAAGTACATTCCCTAAGCCGCTTTGTCTGCAATAGAATATGATGATAAAACATAATGTGTCTTTTTTATAATAAGGTACATATTGAGCCTGAACTAAGGTCCTATGTTGCATAAATTAAAACTCATAAATAAATACAAAATTAAAAATTTTAAGTAGCCCCCCGCGTCATTAATTATCTATCTAACACCATCTCGTTGAGACTATTCATTAGAGCCCAAACACGCTATATCTGCTGTAAGTTTCTGAAGAATTAAGCATTTCGCAGACTTTTTGATGGTACCTAAACCATCAAAAAGTCTGCGAAATGCTGAACCTATTCAGCTCAAGGATCGTTTGTCATGGCAATGGCACCGATATGTGACAGTACATCAAATTTCAAATCAATCGGATTTGAAAAAGTTAGTAAAACCCTATAATTATGTAGAAAATTAGCTGATAGTCATCAAACGCCTGAACTGATCTTCGTACATTATAGCTAAGAACCATCGTAGTCATATCAGCTTTCAAACAAAACAAAATCGAATCAAAATCGGTCCATTCGTTTAGGCGCACCGATGCCACAGACAGACACACAGATACACAGATCCACGACAGACACGTAAAACTTATAACACCCCTCTTTTTTCGTCAGGGGTTAAATACAAAGAACCATAGCGAACAATATTTAACAATATAGATTAGCATTACCCACACATGAGCCAATTAAATAAACACATTATGCTTATAATAATCGCAGTTTCTAAGGGATTGATGTAAAATATATATACTCACATAAAATTAGTAATAAAGACAACAGTTGGCAGGTATACACTTACAGGAAAAGAAAGTCAATTATCGTATGATTATGATGGTCTTCATGTACTCTTTATTAGTTGGCATTTATTTATAATTTATTTGACTTTACACAAAGTTCCTACTTTTCTTTTATGGAAATAGTTCGTATAGTTTCATCGTAAGCATTAACGGCATAGAGATTGAAGCCGTACTCGATGCCTTCATGCATATTTGGCTTAATCATATTTTTTTGTCATGCAAGATAATTTATTTGTCAAAGTTAAAACTTTATGTACGTACGAACGAAGACCGAAATATATTTTCAAAGAACCGAGTGTTGAAGCATGGACTCTAAAGTTGAATGTCATACAAGAACATCCAAAGGATAATACTAAAAGATCAAACGTAGAAATCTTGAAAACAAAACAGAACCTACGGCAATTGATTCTATAGTCATTCAGTTGAAATCGATTTATTTTACTAACTTATTCTCAGCGCAAATATTTGCTTAAAGCAACCCTTCTTATCTGCTAGTCCCTTGTCAAATACACTATATTTGCTATCACTGGCGTCTGTGGACCGTAAAAATAGGCTTTGAAGGAAGTAAATACTTTGTAATACTTTGATTACTCGTGCTTGACAGCTTTTTACACAAAAAGGTTCAATTGAGAAATCACGCCAGATTTCGTTCGGCACTTTGCTTACTTGATGTTTTGAAAGTTTTATAAAAATGACAGACGCTATCCACTTTTTAGTCATATTATACAATATGGAGAGATAAATTATAAGTAAAGAAATACTTAGACGTTTTTAATGTTCATGTGTTTCGATGATGATGATGAATGTTTATTTTGATTACACAAACATCTGCCCCGGCCTAGATTTAAACCCGAGACCTCTGCTTTAGTAGACTGTGTAGTGACTACTGGACTAGGCGGCCGTTAGGTCTGCTCCTGATTATCGTACTTTTGATATTTTGTAAGCATAATGGGGAATACCTCTAAATCGTAAATACTTACATATCCCATGCTGTTTGATAAATTAATACATAGAGTCAAAGCAAAAATAAAATCATTTTTTCTCTTCTTTCAAAAGACAAAGCTCTCCACTGATCTAATAAATAACCTCATAAAATTCTTCATCACGCTTTCATAGAAGACGAATAAATAACGGCGTGATGCATTCACCGTCGAACTAGCCGTCAACAACATTTGTCACGTACTATTTGTTAGGGAAACGTGACTGCGGGTACGCTGAACGATGATTAAGGTGCCTTTGCTGTTTAATTTAGTGTTGTTCTTACCATTACCAGCAAGTTTTGCACAAGCGTAACAGTTTCACTATTGTCATGCAAGACTCATACGAACCACTATGATAGAGACGATAACTTAGGGGAAAGTGCGTACTGAAAATATTGAGTGAATTCGTTTGGTAGAATAGAAAAAGCTCTTTCGTGCTATGCAGAATGAAGGTTAAGTTATTTGCTTTCGTGACCTTTTTATCATGATCTCCCCTCTCTCCCAGAAGAAAAAGATTATCAATTATTCCTATTCTACCTTGACGTAAACAGTATTCTTCAAAATTATTGCGAGTTCAGAATTACTCCACGCTCAGTCATTTCTTCTATAAGGATGCAAGACAAAAAAAGAATTTAATTTGTTTTCAATTTAAAATTTGAATGCAAGCCCTTTACACCGTAAGCTACATTTTTCAAATATATAAATAAATTTTATAACAGCAGATTTTCTAGACAAAGGGTCATTATTGTGTAAAGGACTAACTGAGATTCTTGCTCTTTGTTCTCAGAATAAGGCCACTTTGTGGACATTGAGCGGCTGGCAGAGTCTGACAGATTGAGATTTATTTTCAGTCTTAACTTTCACAAAAGTATGTAATATTTTAATATTTAGAGCTTAGAATCTAGAATAATTTAAAAATCAGTTTTTAATAATATGCAAATTTTACTTAGGCTTGTTTTTATGAAATGAAATATAACAAAGTCCTACCAAATGTAGCTAAACTATCTTTTCACAAACTTAAGCTATACGCCAATCAAACTTTAATGAAAAAAAAGCTACTTTAAGGTCCAAGACTATTTAGATGATAAGAATGCGTCGACACATAAAAATTTCATAATGTTTTATAAATTTATCAACGATAATATGCTTTATCCTAATATCCTGCTGTTCATTAATTTTGATACATTAATTTTCGTGTGGCGTCATTTTAGAAATCTTATTGTGATTGTGCATTGTCAGACAGCTTGTTAATAATGATAATACTTTTATCATTTGGTACCTACTTTGTTAGTACGTTGTTATACCTTCTCTTCTTATATTATCTGTTTTTCTCTGGGCGGCACTCCACTACTAAAAGTTATAATTTTGTAACTACAGACATTGAAACTCATATTTGAAAAGAGTGACTTCACGACTTTGTTGCCGGAATCTTCTCGGTAGTTCTACTTTTGGAACCGGTGTAAATTCAGACACGTCAGACAGACAGACAGATATGCGGACAGACAGACACTTTGACGTTGTTAATTAATATATATTTTGTGATAGTCATAGAACTGTGATTTCTGATAATTTGAAACTGTTTTTTGGTGACATATCTGAATAACGATATTTTTATTTCATTTCATTTCAATTCGACTTTATCTAAGCTCAAAAAGTTCATAACCTGTAAAGACAAAATTATTACCACTTTCCTCAAAGCAACAAATTTCCTTTTAAAACCTCGCTTAAATCATTAAACATCTTCAACGGTGTTTGTTTCGAATGTAACGCTCCAATTAACACTTATTTTAAGAAAACCTAAGACCACGACCTTATTTGATTCAGGTGATTCAAAGGGTCGGTCCAACAAAGGAATTCCATTGAAAGGGCCCTGAAAGCTTTCTCGCTAGATATTGATCTAATTGCTATTCTTCTATGCGGAAACTCGGATTGCACCGGTATAAAGATTACGTACTATCTTTAAAACGTTCAAACGGCTTTCACTGTGAGATATGAGCTCCGGTAAAAACGTTTCCCTATATCTGATTACTTGCAAATTAATGAGATACTTATGTGAACATACAGTGTCTATCAGTAAATGTTAAATATACAAGGCGATGAGGAGCTTGGTGGCGTATTTGTTTGAGTGTTTTGGTTTCGATACGAAAAACAAAGCAACTTTCGCCAAGTTTCGTGATAACACGAGCTCCTCCGTGCTTCGGAAGGCACGTTAAGCCGTTGGTCCCGGTTGTTCCTACGACCGTCTTAACCCACCAACCCGCATTGGGCCAGGGTGGTGGTGTTATGGCCCAAACTCCTTATGTGTTTGGCCTTTTGTCCTTGTAGGAAGGCCTGTGCCCATCAGTGGGACGTATATAGGCTGGCTGTTAATGAATGAAATAAATAAAATAAAATCTTTTAAATTCACTGTTGTAATTCATCAAACCATAAAACAACACAATCACCATGACAACGAACAGAAACTATCAAAAGGTAAAAAAGAATATAAAATACAAAGAGGCTTTACTATGGTTCGCAACATGCTCCCCTTTTTTAAAGCAGGACAACCTTTTTTAAGGGCCGCCTCAGGACCCCGCCTGCAGTCCTAATATCTACCACCCTGACTATTCCGTCTCGGCCCGGGTACGTGGCCTCGACCACCCCCCGAGGCCAGGTTCCTCTTGGGAGATCACCGTCCCCAATAAGAACCGGGTCCCCTGGCCTGATCGATGCAACGGTCCCTGGGACGCGGCGAGGAGCTAAGGTTGGTAGATACTCAGTGACCCACCTACGCCAAAAATGATCAGCAAGCCTCAAGGCTTTCCGCCAACCGCTTCTGCCACAAAGATCGGAGTCCGCGAGTTCAACGGGGAATGGCCGCCCTGAAGACTCCCCGAGCAAGAAATGATTAGGCGTCAGTGCCTCTGGACAGTTGGGATCGGGTGATACATGTGTAAGTGGCCGTGCGTTTACCACGGCTTCTGCCTCCAGCAAGAGCGTATGAAGCACCTCATCCGACGGTGCTCGGTCCCGTAGTGTCGCGTTGAGCGCCGTTTTTACACTCCTGACCATTCTCTCCCACGCTCCACCCATAAACGGAGCCGAAGGGGGGATGAAACGCCACTCAATCCTCAGATCTGTTGTGAATTCTAAGACCGCACGATCATAAAGCACCCGCAGCTGACGATTCGCACCCACAAACGCTGTCCCGTTATCGGACCATATAGTGCTCGGCGACCCACGACGTGCTATAAAACGGCGAATACACATCATTGCGGCATCAGCCGAGAGACTGTGGACCACCTCCAAATGGATCGCCCTCGTGACCAAGCAAGTAAATAACGCCACCCATCTCTTTTCTCGTCGCCGCCCAATAGTAACTTGCAGTGGGCCAAAATAATCGATTCCCACAATGGAGAAAGGACGCTGGTGATGGGTGAGACGGTCTTCGGGTAAGTCGCCCATGGGAGGTCTCAGTAAAGGCGCTCTCAGCAATTTACATAATTGACAACTTCGGGCGACAGATTTAACAACATTTCTCACGCCAAGGATCCAGTATTGCTGGCGTAACTCATTAAGTATTGTCTCCGTGTTGGCATGAGCAAACTTGATGTGAAACTGGCGTATCAACAGGCGTGTAGCGGGATCCTTTCCGCATAAAATTATTGGATGAGTCACTTCTCTCCACACACCAGGAGCAGCTGATATTCGGCCTCGTAGAAAAATTAGGCCGTCCTCTGTCAGTGCGGGAGACAAGTTGGTTAGGCGGCTCTTCGAGGGTAGCTGCTGACCCCGACTCAGACTCACAAGCTCCTTCCGGAAGGTGTTGATTTGGCTCTGACGCAAAACGTGCCTTTCTGCACGGCGGATGGCTTCCACATTTAGTGACTTAATCTCTGTGGCAGGAGCAGTGACAGTCTCACGGGGAAAGAAATTCAAAACAATATCGTGCAACAAAGGATTTAGGAAATTATGAGACCGACTTTTGAAAATGAGAGCTATGAACTGATGCAGTCTAGCAGTGGCTCTAACTAATCTCTGCCAAGAGCTAAAATGAGTTGCATCTACAACTGCTGGTAAAGGCAAATGAAAAAAATCATTAAAAAGAATGACTTCAGACATTAGACGAGGTGAACGTTTTGATGAGATATTACGATGAGTTCTATAACTAGGTTTTAGTTCATCTTCTCCCTGCGATGGAGAAAGAATGTTTAACGATTCAACTGGCCACTCACCAGGAGGAGACAACAAAAACGATGGACCAGCTATCCAGCGTGACTCAACAGATAGAGAGTTACACTTTCCCCTTGTAGCATCATCCGCGACGTTAAGGTCACTGGGAACCCAACGCCACTCCCTCGTGGCGCTCGATTCCAAGATTTCGCCAACGCGGTGAGCGACAAAGGGTTTAAACTTCCTGGCATCATTGCGCAGCCAGCCCAAAACGGTCATCGAGTCAGACCAGAAAAAACGACGAGCTGGTTTATAACGATGGCTACTGCAAATAGTCGCACTGAGACGAATGGCTAATAACGCGGCTTGTAGTTCCAACCGCGGAATGGAGACGGGTTTGAGAGGAGACACACGTGCTTTGCTCATAATTAAGGCGAGCCGTACGTCACCAGTCTTAAAGGTAAAACGCCAGTAGGCAACTGCAACATGCGCTAATTCACTGGCATCGCAAAACACGTGCAGCTCCAAATCGATAATTTCATTTCCGCAAAGATTATAGCAACGCGGGATCTCTACATTCGATAACAACGCTACACTATCAAACCACTCTCTCCACACACGTTGGTCCACCTCGGGCAACTCATCGTCCCAGTGCAAACTCTTACGCCACAAACTTTGAAATAAAATGCGTCCTCTAACTACAATGGGCGCAAGGAGACCAAGTGGGTCGAATATACGCATAACCTGCGCTAAAACAGCACGCTTTGTGAAATGATCAGGCGACTGATTATAAAACTTACAACTAAAACTAATTACATCACGACAGGGAAACCAAATTAAGCCTAGCGCTCGTACAAAACCTGACGATCCTAAATCTACACTACGATCTACATTAGCAACAAGAGCAGACACTAACTCGTCTGGTAGCAAACATAAAGATTTTCGGTCATTAGACACCCAATCACGCATTTTAAATCCACCACGACTGTGCACCGTCGTAATATCAGCCACCAAACGAGCCGCGTGTGCTGCATCGTCAACACTTCCGATGTAGTCATCCATGTACGTGTCGCTTTCTATTGCGCACACAGCCTCCGGAAACTCTTCTTGAAACTCTAATGCGTTCAGGTTAGTAATAAACAATGCGGTAAAAGGGCTAGAGCAGGCGCCAAATATCATTGACGACATACGGTATGTCTTCACAGGCTCTGCTGGACTGTCCCGCCAAAGAAAACGTTGTGCGTCACGGTCACGCTCCCGAATCTTGACCTGAGGAAACATCTCCTGAATGTCCGCAGTCAATGCTATTTTACCCTCCCTGAACCGCATCAAAATTCCGAGGAGAGAGCGAAGTAAATCAGGGCCGGTTAGCAACAAGGAATTAAGCGACACGCCATGGGACTTCGCCGCGGCGTCGTGGACCACGCGGAGCTTGGCCGGTTTGTTGGGATTTATCACACCAAAGTGTGGTAGGTACCAACAAACCCGTTCCGTTGTTTGTCCTGTGCAGTCTTCGGCATAATCCTTGCTTAAAGTGTCGTGAATATTTTTCCGATAACGTTCAGCATAAAGTGGATCCTTGAGCATCTTCCGTTCGAGGCTATGAAACCTGGATAATGCTAAAGGATAGCTGTCGGGCACGCAAGGATTATCCTCTTTCCACAACAGTCCAACCTCAAAACGTCCAGAAGGCAGTCTACGAGCTGTGCGTTTTAAAATTTGAAGTGCGCGTTCGTCATCATTACTACGTGGTTCATGTTTTGTAATACCTAAGGCGTCCAACTTGTACTGCTCCTTAATGAGGTTCTCTAGCTCATATTTAGGGTCAGAAAAATCGAAAAAACTAACATGACAGGCAGCTGCATAATCAATAGGTTTAGTTTTGCTACTCGAGAAACCAAACACGACCCAACCTAGAACCGTCCTAATAGCCACAGGTTGTGACTTTGATCCTTTCCTGGTTTCATGGGGCACAGTAAGGTGCCAGTTGTCAATACCTATTATCAACATAGGCGTAGCTACATCGTAACATAGCTCCTCGCACAAATCACTCAAATATAAATAATCACGTAAACTATCACGCGTAGCGGTTTGAGATACCAAACCTAAGTTCTTAATAGAACGCGCCTTAGATATTACAAAATCGTCAGAGGAATACTTCCCTCTAATCTTAAAATCTACATAATTAATAGTGCTATCTCTGGACAAGCGTCCAACGCAGTCTAAATGTAAATGTCCCTGCGGGCCTTTTGCACCTATTTGGGCAGCAACATCTGCATCGATGAAAGTCCCCGTAGAACCATCATCCAACAGAGCGTAAGTCTCGACGCTTCCTGCAGGTCCGCTGATCGTTACGGGTAGCACCTTTAGCAAAGGCCGGAGAGAAGAAGAGACTGGCGTTGAGGTAGTCCCAACAATAGCCTGGTCAGCGATATCTACAATTTCCTTCTGAGAGGACGGAAACGCCGTAGATGCTACAGGGTTATCTCGGTCTTGCATATCGTCACAATCGTCACTAGCATTGACGTTATAGTTGGCCACGTCGTTCGTGTGAAGTAATGTGTGGTGACGACGGTTTTTGCAAGTTGCCACAGTACAAGTCGTCTTACACATTGCATATCTATGGCCACCCTTAACCAAGCACTTCCTACAAACTTTGTTTTCCGTAACCCATTTATCTCGCCTATCAACCGACAGCGAAAGGAAACGAGCACAAGCTGAGATCTCATGACTCTGAGATCGACAAAATGTACATAAAGAAGATTTCGGCTTGTCCCTAAAAGAAATTTCTTTGGAGTTTATTTTCTCTTTGAACTCTAAAAAATGAGACTTCTCCTGACGCCCCTTGTCGCGAGGTACAAATTCAGTCAAAATACCGAACTTCATATGGATGTGAGCCTCGTGCACAAGGAAGTCAGAGAGAAGTTCTAACTTAAAATTACGGGTGTGTTGACGAGAAAATGCAAACTCTACCCATTTTTCCCTAAGAAGGGGAGAAAGCTTACCGAGAATAGCATTCACGAGCTCCGGACTAGCCAGATATTCAAAATGATTCAGTAACTTGATGGTAGAGACACAGTTACGGACTTTACAGGCAACATAGTTTAGGTCTCTACCGGAGTCGAAACTACCAATCTTCGGTAAAGCTCTCACCTCAGACAAGGCATTTATAACAACAATTTCCGGATTACCGAATTGCTGTTCCAAAGCTGCCATAACCTCTTGCGGGTCGTCACACGCGATCAAGAGCGTTGCTACCGCTTCACGTGCTGCTCCCCGTAGAGCAGTGGACAGTCGTACTAGGTTGTCCGAGTCCTCAAAATAAGCCATAGTGCGCTCGTAGCTTTTGCGGAAGCAGAGCCAATCTGCGGGCGAGCCGGAAAAAAAAGGAAGATCACTTACCCGTACTCCGTCCGGTCCGCGTGAGGCTCTTAATGGCTTCCGTGAATTGTGTAATGGTTTCATGAGATTTATTTGTGTTACTATTACAATTATTATTTTGACTACTTGGGTGAGTGCCTATGCGTGCATGTGTAGCGGTCGTGACGTCCGCATGCGTGCTCCCAGCCTTTGGGGCGTTCCGCTGATCTGGCAGCGTCGCCGGCGAGGAGTACGTGGCCCCGGCAAGGTATGGAAACTGTCCCCCTTTGGCCGAGGCACGGTCGTTAGATGCGACCTGAAATTGAGTACAGCCATTAATACTATTTCTAGAATGAGACTTTACCCAATTTTCAACATGTTGCGCTGAAGTTAGGCTGGCGGTGCGACTAGATTGGCTGGAACGGCTGGAGCGTGCTTCCAGTGCCGCAACCTGAGCTCGTAATTCTGCGTCCGCCGCTGCGCGCTCCGCAGCCGCGACGCGCTCACGGTCCTGGCGCTCAGAAGCCGAGGCGCGCTCGCGCTCTGCCGCGGCGCGCTCCCGCTCCTCGCGCTCAGCCTGTATCTGGTTCACCTCCAGTTCCGCCATACGCCGAGCATGCTGCGCTTCCAACGCAGCACGCTGTGCGACGACCGATGATTTTGTCGTAGAAGAACTTTCAGCCATGCTCTTTGCTTGAGCCCTAGTTTTCACCATTTGTAGTTGAAAAATAATCAAATGAATTTAAATTAAATGCGTGAACTCTTATAAAACACTTCTGACACCACTTTGTTAATGAATGAAATAAATAAAATAAAATCTTTTAAATTCACTGTTGTAATTCATCAAACCATAAAACAACACAATCACCATGACAACGAACAGAAACTATCAAAAGGTAAAAAAGAATATAAAATACAAAGAGGCTTTACTATGGTTCGCAACACTGGCTATGATGATAGAAGGCAAATCTCAGGTCAAATTTTACTAAACAATAATAATATAATTTAGTAAAATAACGTTTGGGCGTTGAAATATGTTTTTACTGGAATGTTTTTCTCAGTTGTAATTTCAAAAAGATTGTGTGTTTGTTATCTATTAGATTTTATTCGTTAGAGGTTAGCTCACCTTTTATTCGGGGGCGGAACCCGCTTTCGGACCTACCAGCCGCTGGCTAAGCAATAGGTTTGTGTGGGGATCGCCCAGTGACTGATGACAACGAAATTGGGAATATCCACAAAACTTTCTGGTAACTCAAATTTAGTATTGTCTTTTTTATCTTATTAAAATAATGCTAATTAAATCGGATTCATTCTATGAAAATGACTTAGGTGGGTACTCCGAATCCGAAGAACAGAAAAAAAATACTAGGTATAACATTTTAGTTAGTCTGAGAAGTTTTGAGAATTTCTTGTTATAAATTCATTTTGTAGGTACACCTATTGTGAATTGTGTGCGAATGCTGAATTCGCCGAAACATTTCAGTTGGACAAACAGAATACGTAAATTACGTTTACTTATCTATTGTGTTTATTCTGCATCCTTTGAAGCAAGCTTTATAAGAATTTTGTTTTCTTGTAAATCTACTATTTACTTTGAACCAATACTTATGTAAGAAGAGTATTTATCAAATTTTCTGTCTAAGAACTATTTGTTGTTTGGGTACAATAAATATAGAATAAGACTTTTAATTTTATAGAGTGACCATTGTTGCGACCTTATTTAATCTCAATCTTCGTGGAATTAGAGAGATTTTCTGCTGTAATGTGTTTTCGGTCCAATGGAGAGGCAGCTCTATCTTATACCGAATAATCAAAATTAAGACCTTTCCATCTCCGTTTACATTCGCCTGAAACATGGTTTCATGCAGTTTCAAGATTAGTTAACATACACAAGAAAAGAGTTTTTAAGACCCTATATGGCCATTTAACAGCCACGTGTTAAATTCCATGAGAGTTAGAGAAATAGGGCTAATAGGTACTTTATACCAATTACTGCAAATGACTCAACACCACCTGACGTAAAACGGCAAGAAAACTCTACTGCCTTTACCGTGCCGGTCCAAAAACTTGTTTTTTCAAAGGTGGTGAAAAAGACAGCATGGTATACATGACAAGGGTAGAAGAAAAAATCCTTCTGGGGAGCGCTGTGAGAGACGGGTGTGTAATGTTTAATATAACAACATATCGTATAATGATCAAAACATATAAATCAAATGATATAGTTTTATTTAATATAACACTTATTTAATATAATGATGGAATGAATGAATTTTAAAACACATAATTTTGAAACGTATAACAAATGATTGAGCTAAACTTATTTAATATAACAGCCGTTTGATATAACATTTACATGATATAATAATTAGAATACATAACATTTATTTAGTATACGAACATTTTGTATAACATTCATTTATGATAACACTATATTTGATAACACTAGATATACTTAAAACATGTAATTATTACTGTTCCTGACCGAGGAGGGGACTGTATGAATGAAACTAAGATGTGATGTGGAATGATGTATAATGGAATATTTACAATGCAGTAAAATTATAAAACTAAAACTACCCGATTGCCACCCGTACATCTGTTCGGTATTGTGACACTGACTTAATCTATCAAAAGGAGGTCTACCATGTAGCGTCCTGCTGTCGCTTACCTTTAAGTTAGTTTTTAAGTTTGTAGGATAGTAAGTGTTTTTGGCAATAACTTCATAAATTTAAAGAAAATAAGCTTTTTCTCGGTAGCATTCTCTTTATATTTTTATTTTGCTTCGTTCTGTGTAGTTTGTTTTTATTTTTATCATAATTTTCATTTTGTAAATATTTTCATACAAAATAATTCATTATTTTATTTCAATCTCGGACTATGCCATTTCAACCAGGTAATTTTAATCTTTTGTTTTTGAATCTCAGCCGGCTGTCCCCATCTTTAGTAATTATATTTCCATCTCTTTCTTTAGTATGGCTACCGAGAGAACAGCATATGTCTTTATTCGAAATTCTAAATTCATAATTCATTTATTTTGGCTGCTTTTCTCTTTGTCTTTTTCAAAATTATGTGTCAGCGACAGCCGTATAAATAAGGTCGGTCGTCTGATACTGGAGTTCAGTCGTCGAGTTTCTCTCGCACACTACGCACTGTGGTGCTGGCCGTTCCCGGGCCATTTGGCATTGGCCCGGGACTCAAGAAGGCTCCGCGTAACCTTTCGTCTTTGAATAAACGCCTGTGGCTGAAGATACATCTGACTACGAGGCTCCGGATGCTGCTGCTGGACCCCGTCGCCTGAGCTCCGGGTGCTGTGAGCACCACCACTACTGGGCCGCGGCGCCTGACTGCTCCGCCTAGCCACTGCTGCTGGGCTAGGATCTGGACTTCGTACTCTACACTCCGTACCCCTCCTATATATATTCCTTTCGTACTACCACCGGTGGTCCATCGCGAGTGCCGAATTAATAATACGTGAGTGTCGGACCCTTTTCCCCCATATCCCCGCTCTGTCCCTCCGTCGCGAGTGCTACCCCCTAGGGACACTAGGTATACAGATTTGTGTTTTTTAAAATAAATGTACATATTGTTGCTAACCTAACCTCTCTCTTATCTTTATAGTATAGAGCTTTCCCTATTTCCTCCCTTCCTCTTATCTCTCCAGTTTTCTCTACTGATCCGTTACCCCTATTCTCCTCCTGGGAGTAGGTGTAACGCGACAACCATGGCTTCTAACCATGGTATGATCCAGCCAGTTGCCAACAATTACTTAATATAAAATCCAATTCATATAATATCATTTAATATAAACAGTATAAAATCTCATTTAATATAAAAAATATAATACGTATAAAATCATTATTTTATTGCTATCAACTGATCACCTAATTGAAATTAATTTATGAATAATAACATACCTAATAGCAACCAATCAGGTAGATAATGCATTATGTAAGCAGACATGCAGCAAGTAAGCACGCGGCATGCAAGCAAGCATGCAGCATGCAAGCAAGCATGCAGACAAGCATGCATGGCTTCTGTCACGGCTCCGGCGGCTTAAATAACATTCTACAACAAGACAAGACTACGTGGAGTCGGTTTTGCAGCGATTCGTTTCTGTCACTAACACTGTATGCCAACAGATTATTATATCATTGATTGTTATACCAAGTGAAGATTATATCAATCATAACCTTAATGATAGTTATAGAAAATGACGCGTATATATGAAATGAACGATATATTAAATGAGTTTAATTTTAAATAGCATTATTCGTTAAGAACGTTATACTAAATGGTATTATATAAAATGAAGATTATGTAAAGTAAACGTTATGATAAATAAAATTATATTAAGTGTTGGTATAACAAATGATTATTATGTAAAATGAACATTAGTAAAGTTCGATTATATCAAATGTTGGTATATCAACTGAGACGCTCCCGTGAGAGACAGCATAACAACAGCAGTTTCTAGCATTTTAGTTTATTTTGTTCCCTCAAACCTTTTTCTATTGTTGAGCACACGCCGGCGGTTTGATAAGGGACAAACGATTAAATGGAGTAACATTAAAGAAGCTTCGTGTATCGGCTAGTTTCACTTCGCCAGACACAGATATAAGCAGCTTCTTCAGGACTTGAGGGCCATACAGACTCTAAACGACAGCGGGACTCCTCTACGGGAGCATCACCTCCCAGGCATCAGCCTGTGGACTAGAAATATCCCAGGGGAAATTTTGATGAATTGAATCCCAGGGGACACTTGAGTTATCGCCCACTTAAAACCCCAGTTATACTGTAAGAGCCATATTCCGCCAAGTGATAACGTTGGAGCGATAACAGGTACAGGTACTGTACGATTGTTGATGCTTTTTTTAAATGAATTGTTACGAATGTTTGAAATTCGCTAAATGAAGATATTCGGAATCACGCTTACAATGTTGTCAGACTTTATTTATACATAGACTAAGCTCTTTATTTGCTTAATATGGCATCTTTCTCTTTTTTACTTTCAAATATAGCGAAAACCATTTCTTCGTTAAGAAAACTATTATTTATGTGTTTGACTGATTAGGTGTGGGTGCTTTTAAACGTGGTGTAATTTGAAATAAGCCCATGTACACCGTAACAAAAAAGGATAGTTGTAATCTTTTTCTGCTGGCTAAGATGGAGACCAATGTTTAACGCAAGGCACTGAGCATGGGATATTTATCCTTCTCCATCGTGATATACCTTTTTTTTAACCAGGAGAAATCAACACATGGTCTTACCACCTGCTAGCGAAGCGGGGTCGCCTAGCGTCTAATCCGCGGCAATACCCGCTAGAACTCCTGAATAACTCCCGTGCCTTTCATGGAGATGATCTGGGGTCTGCTAAGCTAATTCACCACACCACTTAAAGAATTATTACAATTCTGTTAGTGGTGTGTACAACTAAAAAAAAACTACCAACACAAGGTGCGTTGGTTACAGCCTACACATACAGGATCCAGCCTCCAGCCTACAGTGCTAGCAGTGGGATTTACATGTCCATGTACATGTATAGGCTGTTGATTATGATGATGATACGCAGAAAGGAAACTCTTCATTCAAATACTTTAAAATAGGTAGGTATATTGTGAAAGGTCTCCAAATTTACTAGCATACTCTTCTTTTATTTATGGGATAGAGTCGAACTGTCTAGAAGAAACCGTAAAGAAACATTACATGTTACAAAATCTCATAAATACATGAGCAGTGCAGTACCTACAAATTTCATTCTACGTGATGTTGCGCTTGGTATTTTCTTAGAAATAGAGTAAAGATGAAATCTCTGGATGTGCCGCGTCTGCTGCCTTGAAAATTTATGTCTTCAAAAACATGACTGTAGAGAAACTTTACTTTCTAGTGCTTCACTTCACCGTGCCGTCTTTAATTCTGGTGATGGACAAGAGTAAGTTGACATAGGAATCCACTGATGAGCCAACAGAACTTAAAACTAATGAAAAACTTTCTTTAAACAAGCAATAACTGTGGTCGTGTATGCACATGTGTTTCTTTAACGTAAAATTAATTTAGGCAGATAGATTTAAGTATCTGCCCAAATGAATTAACGACGCTTTTCTATTATTGATGAGATGTCAGCGGAAACCCAATATTTTTGCTGTCATTATGGTTGACAGGTTTAATCAAATTGAATTGGTTTGAAATACAGAGGAGTTACATCTATTGGCTGAGCTTCTGTTTTTGTAAATTTTTTTGAAGTGTATCATTCTAAATTATACAGCTGCTTTTTATTGAGTACACAATAATTATGTACGATGTTGAATGAGTTTATTAAATGTGCATGTATTTATTGTTAACTTTATTCAAAACAAAAAATAGGCATCAAAATATCAAAAAGTTTCCAACAATACGGAACACTAGATATTGCACGTGAGATCTACTGAAAACTTTCTCGATTTAAGCTTACAAAGTGTGACTGGAAAGTATTGAATGCCACGCTGCCTCGCAGTTGACAGTGTATTCTGTATAAAAATAGAAAACATGAACAGTGTTGTTTTCCTATTTTCGCTTGAAGCTTCACCGATGTGGGTAATAGAAAGTTGAGAATTAGCGCAACTTTTGATAAACGCGTTGAATTCAGGGTTCCGATTTTTTGTTCCAAAAAGGTTACCTGTCCGTAACAGGTGCTGCTCAAAGTTGTAGAACGTTCATTTCACGTTGATACTCTAGACTAAATGAGAAACATTTTCACGTGTTTTCAAATCAGAACGTCAACAAATTAAAAATACCTCTTATTTAAAATATTTTTGCAAAACCATAATGCCCTATAAATAGATTGCTTGTTAAATCTGTTAGTGGACGATTTCGGTAACTATGATGTGTAGTAATACATGATAGTAACCTAAACTTTAGTAATTTATAAGGCTTCGTAAATATATATAATTTAGGATTCATGTTATTAATTAATGGTCTATGTTTTTTTTAATGTTTTATAAGTTTCACGTATCTGTCTGTGTATCTATGTATCATTCTGTGGCATTGTAGCTCCTAAAAGAATAGACCGACTTTGATATTTTTTAAACATTTATGGACATGTTTTATTTTGACGCCTACTTAATTGTAAGAAATACAAATAAAGAAAGACGATGAACGATGAAAAAACGTGGTGATGATGATGATTTAAAATTACTATTTTGTAGAGTTGTTCTAGCAGCGAACTAATGGGCATAATTATAATCACTCACTTTGGTACGAAAGAGGTCAGACCACTATTATCAACAGCCATTATATGAGTTATATGAGTTCCACTTCTGTGCACCATCAGTCTTTTTACATCGGAGAAACACATGAGGAGTGTTTCTCCGATGTAAAACTAAAGGTTAACGTGTGTTGCTGTATTTGTAATCAAAGACAAAGTATTCAAATTCATGTGCCAGCGACTGCCTCTATGTAAGTAAGATATTTCTAAGCGTAACCTGTCAAGCCTTAATTCCAGACACAATTCGTTTTCAATTGTCCTAAGTTCCCCGAAGATATTTTTCGCATGACAGATTAAAGAAAGCGACTTTGAAATATTATCCCTATTTTAATGAGTGAAAAACCAACATAAATATGAGACATGTTACATTTTATATTCTGTGTAAAACTCTAGAGAGACGAAAGGTTAAAATAACAAGAGTTAAAGAAATTTCATTCTAATTGAAAAGATCTCTTCAATGATAATCTCACTCGTTTTATGGGCGAGGGTCCAAAATCTGATAGTAACGTTTGTGTTCTCATTTCTGGTTTAATATTACCGGAGTATAATCTCCGAAATACGTAGATTCTTTTGAGTGTGTCTAAAACGGGATTGATCTGCTAAGTCGCGTTAGACCCCTGAGAGTCTATGTTCGTTATTACATACGCACCTGCAATGTCAAGTGATTTTTCCTTGTTATTGCAGGTGTCTTTAGGCGGCGGTAACCGCTTACCATCAGGTGGGCCGTCGGTTTGTTTATCATAGTAGTATAGTAGTAGTAGTAGTATAAAAGTAGTATAAACAGAAAAATGTGTTGTCTCTGAAATTCGACGAAATTACCCTTTAAGATCCAAACTGAGATCATCAGCCTATATACGTCCCACTGCTGGGTACAGGCCACATTGGAGAAACACATGAAGAGATTGGGCTATAACACCACTTCGCTGGCCCAATGCGGGTTGGTGGGTTAAAGCGGTTGCAGTAACAACCGGGACCAACGGCTTAGCGTGCCTTCCGAAGCACAGAGGAGCTCAAGATTATAAATTTGATTGACCCATCCCGGGACCGACCAAAGCGAAAATTGCTTTGTTTTCGTAATCGAAAACAGAGCGCTCAAACCACTACGCCACCATGCTCCTCAAAGTGAGATCATATGAATCGAAATCAGTGAGATCATAATATAAATCAAAATCAGATAGTTATCTTGCTAAGAATTCAAAAGTCTTTACCGCTCAAAATGTGAAAACTTTTCATATTGTAGCATTTATATTCACGCGATTATTATACATTCCACATTACTAGTCTTAAATGAAGTGAAACGAAACGTATTTGTTTCAGTTCATTTAAGTCTAATGTTCTTAGATCCATGCTCGAGAGTACCTTCGGGATATTTCATACCAAACTACTTAGTAGCATTGTTTGAATGTATATTCAATCCATGTTTGGTTAAAATAGAGACATTTACTTTATAAAATCTTTGTACTCAGAATATTACTTCTTTGATTTGACTTTGCTGTTTTCCTCTGTTCAGATATTTCAGATATACAGATAGAACGTGATTTGCCGTTTCTATAACATCTTTTATCTTTCAGTACGTATGTATAAAAATAGGTAATATTTTTCTGAATTTTGTTAGTCTTGAACATATTTATTTTTTCTTCACTTTAATTTGTTGATATTTATTTTCATATCTGTATTGTGTACACATCGTCTATCTTTCTTAACCTTTTTCTGGTTGCTTACCTGCTACAAGCAGATTCTGCGAAACATTTAGATCCTTTGTGAATACGTTGCGTTTTAGAAACTGTATGCTTAAGTTTCACATCTGTATAAATAAACTTAATTGAATACTAATATAACACTACTCGGAAGCTCAATAGTTTATTGTGCAGTACAATGAAAGTAATTCACACGGTACTGGAACTATTTTTTTTCAAAACAGCAGTTTAGACAACCGTCTGGCCGAGTAGTCGCCCTTGCTATACAGGCTACTCAGTCAGGGGTCCTGGGTTCGAATCCCGGTGGGAGCAAATGTTTGTATGATGAGTACGGGCATTTGTTCACGAGTCATGGATGTTTATTTAGTATATTTCTAATATTGTACATATTATTATCAATATTTCTCCGTTATCTAGTATCTGTTCTTAATGATGTTTACTTTATGTGAGATAATAAGTGTGAGTGTATTAATATTATTATTAACAGTCACCTGCATCATTATTTTAATCAAAATTGCCCACTGATACTATTTGACTTTGTTGTTTATTTCGAAAGAGCTTCTTAGGAGCCTACTTGAATAAATATATTTTTGATTTTGATTTTGATTTTATTTTGACTGGACCTTTAAAATTTTAACATCACTGTTGAAATTAGTGTTTGGTGATATAGAAAAATGCTAAGAAAATATTTCTGACGAGTATTTTACTTCATCAGCTAGAACACAGGTGAAGGAGCTTATTTCAATTTGTTTGTGTAAAGATGGTCTTTGAGAGTCATTTTATGTTAACATTAAAATTTTTTGCTTTATCTTACAACTGTGAGATTTTACTTTGCAGTTTCCAAGTGTTTATTTTCACATTTGAACCCTCTAATTAGATGGATATTGATTGATAGTACTGGCCTCCACAACACAGGCGTCCTAGTGTGGATTCCAGTGACACTGCTAAATCTGGCAGAATTTGTTAATTTTGTAATCTGAACTGCAACAGTGACTGTTATGTATGTATGTTTATGTACTGAATAAAATATTTGTGTGATGCCAACAAACAATATTTAATAAAAAATAATTGCAATATTAAAAATTTTAAGTAACCCCCGGCGTCATTAATCATCTATCTAACACCATCTCACTAAGACAATTCATAAGAGCCCAAACACGCTATATCTGTTGTAAGTTTCTGAAGAATTAAGCATTTCGCAGACTTTTTGATGGTATAGGATCAGCTCAAGGTTAGTATGACATGGGAATGTCACCGAAGTGACAGTACACCAAATTTGAAATCAATCGGATTTGTAAAAGTTAGTAAAATCCTATTATTATGTAGAAAATGAGCTGATAGTCATCAAACGCCTGAACTGATCTTCATAAATTAAAGCTAAGAACCATCGCAGTCACATCAGATTTCAAACAAAAAAAACTGAACCAAAATCGGTCCATTCGTTTAGGCCGAGGTAGGGCATAGCGTTAATTCGCTCGAACTGGAGCAGCCCGACTGGTGTAATACCTCCACCTTACAGAAGTTCGCAGCCAAATGACGCTGCTTTTGTAGTGTCGTGTTCCTGCGGTGAGTAAGGTTACCAGAGCTCCTCAAGGAGTCGCCGTATTGGCAGCAGGTAGACCTGTGGTGTCTTAAACACCGTCATTTACTTGTGTAGGTGCATCGTGTTGGCACGGCGGTCAGGGAGACCCAGTGAAACGGCTGTCCGCTGGCCGCCCGCAGGCTGAACGGGTTCCCGAACCCAGGGATTACTTAATCTCCGCCCTGGGAGGCTGAACCGCCAGTTTGTGCAAAATCTCTGTGGTAGTTGTCGTGCCGGAGGAGGAGACCGGAGTGGACCCGGCTACTGCCACAGGGGGGGACTGGGGGCCCTTCCGCCCGCCGTGCCAGCACGCTGCAATCCCTGCAATGTACCATGACGGGTTCTAACCGCACTTTTGTTTATTTTGCTGCTAATACGGAGATTCCTTTAAAAAAAAAAATCCTTTTCAACTCTTAATGGCCAGAAAAAAGAATAAGAAAAATGGTTACTCAGCGGCTTCCTTTTCCACGCTAGGAGTGGATTTCTGCAACATCAGGGGACTTCATAGTAATATCAACGCAGTCCACCAACATCTAGAGACTGCGCAACCGACCCTACTTTTTCTTACGGAGACTCAAATATCCTGCCCGGCCGACTCATCGTACCTACTCTACCCCGGGTACAAGCTCGAGCACAATTTTGTGCGTCGTGCCGGGGTGTGTATGTATGTCCGGGAGGATATTTGCTGTCGCCGTCTTCACGGCCTTGAAGACAGGGACCTGTCGATTCTGTGGGTTCGTGTTGATCACGGTGGCCACACCCGTATCTACGCGTGCCTTTACAGGTCCCATAGCGGTGACTCGGACACGACTCGACTCTTTGAGCACCTGCAATTGACGACCGACAAAGTTTTCGAGCAGTACCCTACCGCGGAGTTAGTGATATTAGGAGACTTCAATGCCCACCATGTCGAGTGGCTCAGTTCTCGGTCCACTGACTACGCGGGAAGGTCTGCTCACGAATTCGCCCTGGCCTATGGATTCTCGCAACTGGTTCATTCTCCTACAAGAATACCAGATATCGAGAACCATACGAGCTCTTTACTGGACCTTCTGCTGACTACGCGTCCGGACGGATATTCCATCTCAGTGGATGCGCCCCTAGGCTCATCGGACCACTGCCTCGTCCGGACCCAAGTGCAGAGCGCGCGACCCGATTCACCCTGACCCGCTGGGTGGCGTCGCATGTGGCACTACAAGTCAGCAGACTGGGATGGGTTGCGTGAGTTTTACGCATCGTACCCGTGGAAGCAGCTCTGCTTCACGTCAGATAATCCTGATACCTGTGCAGCAGCAGTCACTGAGATTATACTGGCGGGTATGGAATGTTACATTCCTAACACGCTAGTAGCTGCAGGGGTTAAGAGGCGACCGTGGTTTAATCGGCCATGCAGAGAAGCTCGCATTAGCAAGCAGTCTGCGTTTCAGGCTTGGACCACGGCTCAAATCAATCAGGATCCAAACATCTCTGACGTGAAGCGGAATTTGAATGCTGCTTCGAGGCTATGTAAAAGAGTAATTGCCAGAGCGAAATTCGATTTCGTCGGTAGAATTGGTGATCGGCTTGCAAGATACCCTTCTGGGAGTCGTGCTTTCTGGTCGCTCGCCAAAGCTACCGAGGGAAACTTTTGTAGGTCGTCCTTGCCGCCACTACGTAAGCCTGACGGGAACTTGGCCCACAGCGCTAAAGAGAAGGCAGATTTACTGGGTGCTCTCTTTGCCTCGAACTCGACTTTGAATGACGGAGGTGCTGTACCACCTACCATCCCCTGGTGCGGCAACTCTATGCCTGAGATCTCCATTACGCAACGGGAGGTACGGCGTGAGTTGTTATCTCTGGATATTCATAAGTCGAGCGGGCCAGACGGTATACCGGCAGTGGTGCTGAGGCAGTGTGCTCCTGAGCTGTGTCCTATATTAACGCGCCTTTTCGCGCTTTCGTACTCCACCAGGCAAGTTCCGTCTTTGTGGAAGACTGCCCATGTGCACCCTGTGCCCAAAAAGGGCGATAGATCAGACCCATCGAATTACAGGCCGATCGCTATAACCTCCCTTCTCTCAAAGGTAATGGAGCGCGTCATAAATACGCAACTGCTCAGATACCTAGAGGATCACGACCTAATCAGCGACCGCCAATATGGCTTTCGACACAATCGCTCGACGGGTGATCTACTAGTGTACCTGACACACCGTTGGGCTCTTGCCATTGAGAGTCAAGGTGAGGCATTGGCTGTTAGCCTAGATGTAGCGAAGGCGTTCGATCGGGTCTGGCACAGGGGTCTTCTTTCGAAGTTACCAACTTACGGGCTGACTGAGGGGTTGTGCAAATGGGTCGCTAGTTTTTTGTCCGGCAGATGCATAAAAGCCGTCGTTGATGGCAGTTGCTCGGATAGCATGGACATTAACGCTGGCGTCCCACAAGGCTCGGTGCTGTCTCCAACACTGTTTCTGCTACATGTCAATGACATGCTGTCTATTGGTGGGATGCATTGCTATGCGGATGACAGTACTGGAGACGCCTACTATACGGGCCGTGCCAATACCCCTCGGTTTACAGTGGAGGAAAGTCGCGGTCGACTTGTGTCTGAAATTGAGAGTTCTCTAATCAGAGTCTCCGATTGGGGACGACTAAACTTAGTCCAATTTAACCCCACTAAGACACAAGTCTGCGCGTTCACCGCTAAAAAAACCCCATTTGCTGTGTCTCCACGGTTCCTTGACACACCCCTTTCCATCTCTAAGAGTATCGGGATCCTTGGTGTCGATATCTCTAGTGACGTGCAGTTCCGTGGTCATTTAGAAAATAAAGTCAAGCTGGCATCTAAGAAACTTGGTGTGCTCAATAAAGCGCGGCGGTACTTCTCTTCGGGGCAAAGACTGTTACTATATAAGTCTCAAGTGAGACCCCATATGGAATACTGCTGCCACCTATGGGCGGGAGCACCTGGATACCAGCTTGGACCGTTTGACGCAGTTCAAAGACGCGCTATGAGAATTATCGACGATCCCGAGCTCACAAGCGGTATTGAACCCTTAAGCCTAAGGAGAGATTTTGCTTCCTTATGTGTGTTCTACCGTTTGTATAACGGGGTGTGTTCTGAGGAATTGTTTGACATGATGCCCACGGCCTCTTTCTACCATCGCACCGCTCGCCATCGGCAGGGAATTCATCCTCACACATTGGAACTAAAATGGTCGCGGTTTTAGAGAAACTTTCTCCCGCGTACGCTTAGGTTGTGGAATGACCTCCCTGCAGAGGTTTTCTCGAATGAGTACAGCATGGGGTTCTTCAAAAAAGGCGTGAAAAGGTTTTTACAGGGTCGGCAACGCGCAAGTGATACCCCTGGTGTTGCAAGCGTCCATAGGCTACGGTAACCGCTTACCATCAGGTGGGCCGTATGCTTGATTGCCACCTTAGTAGTATAAAAAAAAGGCGCTACGATGCCACAGGCAGACACACAGATACACAGATACACCGATACACAGATACACAGACAGACACGTCAAACTTAAAACACCCCTCTTTTTTCGCCGGGGGTTAAAAATTAGTTTCAACTGATAAATATATTCTTGATAAGAAAATCACGCTTTGTCAACCCTAATATAATATGGTGCGTTTAAAGTGTGCGTGACTTTTTATAGAATTTCATTCATATGATAATTTCATTTTAAATCATTTTGAATAATGTTTTTTCAGATAAAGATTATTAGGCAATAAGACATTTAACATAATCCTTATTTAGTATATGGCTCATTTGATGTAATTTTGTTTTTATCTTAATAACATTTCATATAACCATCGAATAATGTTTTATTACATTACAGTACCGGACCGCACCGTATACAGATGATACCATATATTATCGCTGAAAATTATTTCACCCGCCGTGGCCGCTTTTAATGCCTTATAACGCTTATGAGGCCTCTTATGAAGGCTTAAAGTCACCCAAAGGGCAATGGCTATCCATTGCCCTTTAGGCGACTTTAAGCCCAATTGACTTTAACACTAAGTATAGCCCTATGGCTATGCTTGGTGTTTCTTTGCGTGATCGAATCAGCTTACATAGTCCCAAGACATGTGAGTCTCAAGTGGCAGTGGACAGGTCTCATTGCAAGGAAGACTGATAGCCGTTGGGGCGGAAAGTCCTCGAGTGACTGCCGCGTACCGTGAGACGCAGAGTCGGTAGGTCCCCACAAGGTGGACTGACGATCGGGTTAGAGTCGGGGGAAGCTGATGGATGAGGGCAGCGGAGCATCGATCGGTTTGGAGATCCTTGGGGGAGGTCTATGTCCAGCAGTTGGCGATTCTCGGCTGATATGATGATGATATAATTTTCAATTGATAGAAGTCTTAGTGCCTTCATTATTCACTTGGAGGAGTTCAGTGGCGTTGTGATTTGAGCGCTCAGGTTTCGAAAGACAAAGCAACTTTCGCCGTTGATTTCGCTGGATGGGTCAATCAAAGTTTGTAATATCGAGCTCCTCCGTGCTTCGGAAGGTATGTTGTGACTGTTTTAACCTACCAACTGGTATTGGGCCAGCGTGGTGGTGTTAAGGCCAAAACTCATGTGTTTCTCCCATGTAGGCAGGCCTGCCCCCAGCAATGGGACGTATATGGGCTGGTGACGATGATGCTTCACTTTTAATAGCTTAGTCCATACCAATACACTGACACTGAAATGACTTTAGTGACAGTAACGAATTGCCGTGAAACCGACTCCGCACATTCTTGTCTGTCCTACTCCTTTAATGTAATTGCTGAGGAGCTAGTTGTGAGCGAACGCCATCTGCGACGATTAGCGGAGCCCCGCAGTGCTGGCGCCGTGGCAGAGGTCTTGTGCTTTTAGTTAAATTTACAAGTTGCATGCCTGCTGGCTTGCTTGCTGCATGCATGCTGGAATACTTTGCATGCATACAATCTACAATACAAGCATGCTATCTTGTTATGCAGCTTACAAAAAAAATCTTAATATGCTCATATGTTAAACACGATATTCAACATATCAAACTAAATTTACAATTTCTCAGTCAGGTGTTCACTTATGCTATAACACATACAGGGTGGTGCCGTCAAAGCGACAATAAATTTAAACATGGGCTATATTAGTCCATAGAAATGGTTTGCCACTTTCAAAAATATCGTATTCATTTGATAATTTCATGACATTTGTATGAAATAATGCTGCCAACGTTACACTATTCCATACAAATGTCATGAAATTATCAAATGAATACGATACTTTTGAAAGTGGCAAACCATTTCTATGGACTAATATAGCCTATGTTTAAATTTATTGTCGGCACCAATCTGTATACAGGTAAGTTCGTTTGATTTTCCATTATCTTCGTATAATTGGTGTAGAAAACCTAGTGTATAAAACCTTCTGCACAGTTCAGAAATAAAATACTAAAATAGCAATGTACAAGTAGACACAAAAGATCGCAGGATTCACTCTAAATGAAATAACTCCATGAAAATTGTTTACGTAAGGTATGTAGAATGAGGAAAAAAATCAAATTACACCCGCGGCGTGAAGTAATAAGGTTGGTTTTGTTATGAACAAAAAATAGGTAATGTTTTATGTATGTAATTTCTTTGCTGATTATATTTGTTGGAATCTGTTTATACAGGTAAGTGTTTGTGTTGTGTCTATGGAATATTCTGAAACGTTAGTACTTACATTGTTTGTTCTACAGCTTATTCCATTATCGTTTATAATATTAATTGTCGTACTTACTACAAAATTTAGAAGGGTGTCTCTGGATATCCATTTCAAAGACTTACCTTTTCGTTGTAGATTCGAATCAATTTTGATTAGGTAGATTGCGACTTACACCAAAAATGCTTTCAGAGCACGGAGTATCAATGTATACAATATAATTTCATTTACGTTTAGGAAAACCTTTGCTTTCTCTTATGAATAACTATTATTTTAATTTTGATAATTGTAAAACAGCTTTTTTTTTCAATTTTCGATAGACACTTATTTTGAATAGGTAATGTAGGACAGTTTTCCAACACGACAGAGAATGATTAGCTGCTCTACCTCTCATGTACCATAGGCGCGCGAGAGTGTCAGGCTTGGCAGGCGCCGTGCACTTCGTCAGTAACTTGTTCCGAAATGCCGGCAACAAGCCTCGGCAAAAACCTAAAATAACTGTTTGTTTCCCTTCGGGGTGGAAAACTGTCTTATTTGAGTTGCCTACCTTCGGCTCTACCTTTTGGAGACGTGTTTACCATCTGCCGGCACGCATGACCAACTTACTGTGACTATTGTACTGTTGTTAACAATATAGGAGTAAAAAGAAGCCCCAATTAACTAAACAATCTTTGTTTTAGATTTTATCATTACAAAAAAAAAACAACACATTGAAGATCTTACTTCCGCAACTAAAATCACAATTCACAAGGATCATCACATAAATTAAACATATATATTACTTATAATCATAAAATTCTTAACATCGGATAATTTTAATCAGTCTTAAAAATTACCATTTAAGTAATTATCACATTATTTCTATTTATTATATAGCAACTATCTAATCAACAGCACTAAAAAAGGAGAAATTAGTGCCTTCATTAACTTCAGTCTTGTCGACCCAGGAGTGTGAAACAGTAATAGTATTTAAAGAAATGTGTATGATCTTGCAAATACCCACGTTTGATTATGTGATGAAGTGGTAAATTCGTATCATAGTCACGTCCAGCTACTGCCGAACGAATGGATCCCGGACCACAGTTGACACACAAGTCCTTAAATGGTGCCTTCAACCATGCTGCTATAACCAGTAGTGAGGGTCCTTGACCCTAACCCGAGTTGTTATGAAAAGACTCGATAACTCACTTTGGGCTCTTCTTCTGTTATCCCAATTGGCCCAGCTAACAATGTGAAAACCTGGACTGTGTACCTATGTTTTTTTTATACAACTAGATGACAAACAAGCTGACGGCCCACCTGAAAGTAAGCGGTTACCGCCGCTTATAGACACTTGCAATAATTAGACAAGGGAAAATTACTTGATATTGCTGGTGCGTTGAAATCCTGAGGCCTTAGATAAAATGCCGTCTATGCCCAGTAATTACACTGGCTACCTTTCCCTTCAATCCGAAACACAACTGTTTCACGGTTGAAATAATAAAGGTGGTGGTACCTACCCAGACGACCTACCACCTAGTAACCCTAGTAGTACCCTAGTATGTTGCTGGACAACAACTATCCAGATTGACAATGTTTTGCGCTGTTTGTTTTAGATCCAAAGCCGGCCCACTTGCCCTCCTTTAAAAGTATCAAGTCATGAAGTCTGCACCCGGATGCCAACAGCAATAACAGGGCAATATGACGAGAAACTTGGAAAATGCTTACCCAATAAGGTATTTAGGCACACATAACATACATTTTGATGACTCTCGCATGTCTTAAATGTGTGCGTGCAGCACCACACCATGATTTTATGGCAAATAAAGTTAGTTGTCATTGCGCGCTAGTACAGGCCGCTCGTCGTAAACCAGTGTTTTATTTACTAAACCTCCTGATCAATCATAGGACTCTACGTATAGTAGAATCTAGTTGTATGACACTTACCTCAGTGCACCAGCACGAAGCTTACACATTAATATAGTAAACCATACGGTAGACGGCAGTCCATGTAGCGTAATTAAACAATTTAAAGGAGATTTAAGTAGGTATTCATCCCCTAGAAACATATTTTTGGAGTCGGTGCTTCACTTTCTATTGTTTTTGGAAACCACTTAGCACCAACTCCAAAAATATGTTTCTAGGGGATGAATACCTACTTAAATTTAATTATATTATCCTTTTCAGTTTTTTGAAGTCGGTTTTAATTTTTGTTTAAAATTTTTTTTTCACTATTTTTAGTGGTAACTTTCTACGGTCGAAGCTAGATGGGTGATCGTAAACTTATATTGTTTCCTACTATCGTATCGTTTCACTAAAAAGTCATTTGAAAAGCAAAACTTCGCAATTTCGCATATGTAGACGACTTCATAATTTAAGTGTTTTTAAATTTAAAACCAAAGTACCCAACTGTTTTAAAAAAAATTTTTATGGGATCAAATGGCAGCTATTCCGCATCGAACAAACAAAAAAATCACGTAAATCGGATCAGTAATCTCGGCGTAATCGGTGTACATACATAGAAAAAAAAAAAAAAAACATACCGGCCGAATTGAAAACCTCCTCGTTTTTGAAGTCGGTTAATGAAAGCCTATTCTCAGATAATCTTAAATAGATCCCTTTTTTATTTTTAGGCCCCGGCATTTTTGAGTAATTTTGAAAAGTGCCTACAAGAAATCTTACCTTTATATCCAAGTTTCTCTGATAAAATATTTGAAAAAAAATAAATTCAAATCCCTAATATTATTTAGAAACAATACCAGAACCGGACTTACCGTGTTCTTATAGCTTTTTTTTATAAAAAAAATAGCAAATTGTCATAGGATGAACCAAACTGAACCCATGCCTACTTAGAAAAAAACATTTGAGAAGACAACGCACGATATTGACGTTTTGTGCTTTGTCTGACATGTGTCACTGTTTTTAAAAACTGTTTTTACATCTCTGGATAACGATTTTTTGGCCCGAATCAGATGTATTTTTTTGGTTAAATACAGGGATATTAAAGTATAATTTTTGCTGCATAATATTCTTAAAAATATACTCTTTTTCCCCATATAACTTTTGTCTTGGGGGGTCACCAAGTACCAGCTTCCATAGAAATTCAGAACATCTCCTTTAAGATCTTTTTACCTTTCGCTAATTGAGCCTTCAGACATAAGGCTTTTAGCATTGACGACACTAAATGATGAGAATCCACCGACTTTTGGCTAGTCCAAAAGTCGGTGGATTCTGTCGAATAAGCAAGGTTTTTTACTCAACTCAGAACTACAATAACGGTGTGAATGTTGTTACTACTGGGCGACTATGAGATGTGAGATTACCCAAACTGTATCCAGGACTCAATTTCGACACTACGATAAATTTATAATTTCTTAAAAAAAACAATTAAAAAAACAAAGCACTGTGATTTGAGAAAATAATTCAGTTTGTCCCGGTTTGTCATTTAAGTTTTCTTCTATTTAGAATAAAAATGTCATCTTTGTTTTTTTTTATATCTTCTGAAACAATATACAAACTATTTACAGTGTGTTGTGTGAAGACTTTTATACATATTATTTTTCCAGATTTATAAAGATAGTTATACCTAGCATAAAAACATTTTATGATTTAGCTATTAAATTATAGAGGTAATTCGTTCTATGTGTACGTCGTGGACTTTAAGCTCTGCCTACTTCGATGCCTGCTAATTACTCTTAAAAGCGTAAAATTAGAAACAAGGTCTTTCGTATAAATCACTTTAAGTCCAGTCCCGGAGCCCTAATAATAATTATGGCGGTGATTATAAGTCACATCGAAATGCTAAAAGGTTACTCGAACACGACCAAAGGAATTATTTTAATCACTTTTACGCGACTTGGTACCGATATTTATAAAAAATGTGAAGAATTTCATAAGAATTTTAGATTTGAGGTAATAAAGAGTAATTATTTCAATATTATTCCGATTTCGCTGCAGGTGGCTACTGAGAATCGTTTTACAGATACAGCTTGAATTTAATGATTTGTCTTTGATTCCTCGTTTATCTGAGATGCTGGCTGTATTCTTTTAAGAGAATAATATGTTTACTGCACTTGCGTCTTCTTTCGTACTAAATTCTAATTTTCTAATTATAATTACACAGAATGGTGGGTTAACCCATTAACCCAGCAATGGTGTAATGGTCCAAACTCCTGATGAATTTCTCCCATGGGCCTGTGCCTAGCAGTAGGACGTATATAGGCTACTGATGATGATAATGACACAGAATGGAACAATTAAGTAGAACCCAAAATACGGGTATCCTTAATATTGATGGCAGACGCCCTATATTTTTTTGCACCAAAAGATTAAATTGACTATGAGGGTCCGGCCGTTATGGTCCCAGTTCGGTTTGCCCCCGGCCGGTATGCACCCACATTGAAAAAGTTGTTATTCCGGTATGGACCCAGCCGCGTTGCCCACATAATTTCTCTTTTTGTCATAATATTCGAATCAGTACGGTTGAGTAGACAATTCTTAAAAAATGAAAATTAAGACCATAATCATGAGTGAGTGATGTGTATAGATAACAGTAGATCGGGTGGGTATATACCTGTGGCCTATAGTGATGAGGGATTGCATACATCTGTCTACAATATTGAAGGTGTTTTTTTTCACTAGTAAGTAAAAGTCACTTTTTTATATGTAATTATTTTTATTCATTAATAGTAATAACGGCAATATTACGAATTAAATAAAAAAGAACCTATAAAATTGCGACACAAACAATGATAATATACTCTCAGCACAAAATAAACATAAGTTAAATTTAAACAGTAATAGAAGTTAAAACACTTTTGTTTTCAACAGTATTTGCTCAAGAGTCTAGTCCAAAAAACTATGGTTTTAAAATGGGGGCAACGGGGCTGGGTGCATACCGGAATAACAACTTTTTCAATGTGGGTGCATACCGGCCGGGGGCAAACCGGACTGGGACCATAACCGGCCGGACCCGACTATGAATATGTCTTTCTTTGAAGAAACATTACCTATAGCTGTTAAACTCTATAAATACGTACAATTATTCAATGTCACCAAAACATACTTTATTAAAGCAACAAAAACTATATTAACAAATCAATTTATCATTAGACGGTGTTATTGTCATTAGGTTATCGATTTATTTAATTCAGTTGTTTTATTATTATTTCTGAACCAAACACAAACTATTTACAGTGTGTTTTGTGAAATCTTTTTACATTATTATTTCAAGATTTGTAAAGACAGTTATACCTATTATAAAAAAAAAATATGATAAAGCAATCAAAATTTATTTTACTTTTTTCATGTTAATAAATAGCTGAAGATAAATATATATTATGTATGTTTTCGTTGCAAAGTATTGTTTAATTTATATAAATTCAATTACATTTATGTTATAATGTTTTACATACCTATTTGTTAGATGACTAAGATGTAACTTGGGGGTCAGAATTGACACCATGATGCTAGTTACTGTCGTTGAATTCATGATGCCAGCTTGCATACGAATAAATAGTCCGAGTCAGTTATCCCTGACCGGAAAACTGTGTTTGTATTTTCACTCAGAACAGTTTTTTTTTTTTGCGCTATACCTCTTTGTTAATTGGCCAACAAGCTGAGGCAAGAGCTTAGATGTTACGTTTTTTTATTGTACAGACGATAGCACATCACGTGTAACAGTTACACTACGAAAGCAGCTTTTATTACGAACGGAGTAAGAGCGGTCTCACCGTCAAACTGTTACGCTTGATGTGACATATGTTTACTAAGACCTAAACCTCTACTTTTGCATTCATAATTTTATTTTCAAAATTATAATGAAGGTTTAGAAAATATAAAAAATAAGTATCGGAACTAGAAACAAATCGCGTCCTTGGGTGGGAACCGAATACCCGAACCCAATGCTCAACTTATCCGAATCGTAGGTACTTAAAAAATACTCGTTCGGTCGTTGAAATTTAGTAATTTCGATATTGTGGTGTTAAACGCTACTTATAGTATACAATTGAAATTTTAAGTAACGTCGGCTTATCAATCATCGATCTTAAGAACATTCTTGAGACCAAACATGCAAACTTTTTCGATTTTATTGCTACACTTGTATTGCTTGTTGCTTCTAATGAAAAAGTATTATTATGGCGCAGTCGTTTACTATCGAAGGTATTGTTCTTGCAAATTTTTAATTAAATAATTATTATCTTTATGTTGTGACTAAAGTGTGATTCTCCTAATTAGATGATACCTATTTCTTGGGATGAATTATTATAATTTCACTTAGAAACGAAGATACTTTTAAAAGCAGTAAAAAATACAAGAGCATAGGAATGGAGTCCCTGCTCCCAATATAAAGCTTTCTCATGATTTTCCAGGGTAGGCAGCGCGGGAGTAGTGTCCAAGGTGCTACGAGCATAACAAAAATAACAAGCTTAGGCCGTACTCGTGCCTACGCTTGTTATTTTTTATATAGGGTTGGCAACTCGTGAGAAGTGTCCAAGGTGCTACGAGACTACAGTAACCGGTTACCATCAGCGGATCGTACATACCTACACTTCTTAGCCGACCTTGTCGTATACTAATAATGTCAATAAAAATATACAATAAACTACCTACTTACATTAAAAATGAAAATATATTATATATATTCTGTTAAGGAATATTTAGATGATATAGGTAGCAAAATTTAATTATGAATAATATTGGAATCAAATATTTGGTTGTTATAGAGAAATGTAGGAGTTTTGGTTGTTTGTGGGAGATATCTGCGCTCTCTTTTATGTTGCAATGCCCTCCAAGGCGCATATGTTTGTAATTGATATTGTAATTTGTGATATTAGTTAACTTTAATATGTATAAAGCAATTATATCAATAAATAAATAATATAAAAAAAACTATTTGTACTTGCTAGCAAAATTCATGCTATAGTTAATATTATATTGCATGAAAAGGGTTAGTGAACGAACCCATAAACCCTCTTTAAGGTCCGAAAGTTCTGTCCCAAGCCTACGATAATGAGTAATATTAACTCGTTATAATTATATGATTTATCTCAAAAGTCAGGCTAATGGAAACCTTTGATAATTTTTGTTTTAATTACACTCAATGGACCTAATCATTTTTATTCCAGGGACGGCTTACCCTAAGGTTAGGGCAACACTGCGCGCTGTCTCAATGTCGGCCTCTTAACAGGCCTTACTATTTGTTTTTCCTTTAAACTTCGACATCTTCACACATTATGCATTTTCTCTTATCTCCCAACATATGTTATGTTACTATTTCCATACTAATAACCTTCCTCGTCTCATGTTCGTTAAGTCTTCTCATTTTATCTAGATGACAGCACATAAAGTGTTACAGTTGCACTACAAAAGACGCCTGTATTACGAACGGGGTAAGGGCCGTCTCAAGGTCAAACTGTTACGCTTGATGTACTGACAACCATCTTCGAAATAAATCGAAATTGTTGTATTGGCCAAATACATGTGATCAGCGGCCGGCAAAAGTTGTATGAAAATCCAAATCTGCCATATTTTAGCGGCCAAATCAATTACTATGTAAACTCTTATCTGCCGTATAATTTAAAAATGGAACGATCTTCACTCTGATACATGGCAATCAAGGACGTAATCAATCAAGGTCAATTAAAGGTTTTATTTGAATTTGAACTAGCTTGCAAATATAAATAAGTTTATTGAAAATAAGTCCAGTTTAAATTTCAAAAAACATTTAATATCTGTATTTTCTAATAAAAAATTCTGCCTACGTACTACTTATTTAGTTTCAATTTCCGCGCATTATTTGAGAAAAGTCCTATACATCTATACCTAGGCCTATACATCGACCACAACTAGACATTTGATGGACTTGCGTATGTGTACATTTACACGTTCTTCCATCAATGACTCTTTTGCTGGCCGCGGCAATAAAGAAGGTACTATATTATTTGACTTTTCAAAAAATCCTCTTACAACTAATTAGACTAGCGTGACTTGCTTATGTATGGCAAGTTTTGTTATAATCCATTGTATTTGTTTGTTTCCAATACTTGAAAAAGTCGTGCGTAAGTCCCCTAACGAAACCACGGCCACGGTGAATAGATAACATTAGCGTGCTACAACGTTCATGGAGTAAATTGCTTAATATTATGCCACAGATAAAACATATTGCTTAGTTAAATTTGATGGTATGGTACTTAGTGGTATAAAAACCTTTATTTTCTGTTTGGCATTATTGTAAGTTTTCTGCGAGATAGAATCAGAAATGATGACCTCCGTAGGGGAACTAAAGTCACTGACATAGCTCATATGATTAGTATCTTATCTTATCTTATTGTGGGGCCATGACTTAGTCACAGTGCACTTCGACCCATTGGGATCTTTTGTGCCTCCCCTGCATTTACTCTTCCTGTCCTTACATCTTTAGGCAGAAAGAGCCTGTAGTCTTCTGGTTTTGGATAAGCCACTCCCAGAAGGCTCATTCTGGTTCTAGTCAGGGCATCACAATGACATAGGAGATGCGTCATAGATTCCTGACATTCGCCACATGCTCGACAAACTTGTGTTGCAGAGAGTTGCATTTTGTGTAGCATGTGGTTAGTAGCAAAATGCCCTGTGAGTGCCCCAATTAAGAGGCGAGCTTGTGTTCTACCGTTTTCATAGATGTACTTACTCCATCCTTTTACCTCCTCTCCTAGGAAGGCTTTGGAGTGTTTTAGTCCAGGTATTTTATGCCATTCAGCCTTGTGTCTGTTCAGGACATGGTTTTTAATGGCTGTGTTTATAAAACTTTGTGAAAGTGCCAGAAAGGGCTCAGCACCCACGTATGTGTTTTCTGAGCCCTTCCTTGCCAATTCATCTGCCTTCTCATTGCCCATCACTCCCACATGGCCGGGCACCCAGATCAGTCTCACTGTATTATGTCTACCAAGCCTGTTCAGGGCACGTACAGCGTTTAGGACTAGATCTGAGTTGATGCGCGGTGAGCCAAGTGCCTTGAGAGCCGCTTGGCTGTCACTAAGAATATATATTATTTTATTCTTAGTCCGTTGTTCTATCACTTTCATTGCACATAGGATAATTGCATATGTCTCCGCTTGGAATACAGTTGCAAATTTGCCCATGCTTTGATATAGTTGTATATCTTTATTGTAGACACCAGCACCCGTTCCTGAGTCCATCTTGGATCCGTCCGTGAACCAAATTAGACTATTCTTTTCAGGAACTGGTGGTCTACATTTCCATTCCTCCCTGGTAGGAATGCTAATTCTGAATTTTTTGTCGAATATGAATTTGGGACTTATTTTATCACATCCCATTTCCATATACCCGTCTAGGGCAGATGCTCCTGCCCACTTTGTGTGTTTAAAAAGAGGTTTGGTGTTGTCCCATAGACCTGTAGTCTTATGCCTATGCAACGCTTTCCTCGCCTCTGTTTCAATAACTATGTGCAGCGGGGGAAGGTCTAGGAGTACCTCCATCGCTGCCGTTGGAGTGGTTCTAAACGCTCCGGTGATCGCTAAACATGCTGTTCTCTGCAATTTGCCGAGTACAGCTTTGCAAGTTGCTAGCCTTGTTCTAGGCCACCAGACTATGCTGCCATATGTTAATAATGGCCGTAACATGGTTGTATAAATCCACTTTATTATCTTTGGTTTCAACCCCCATGTTTTACCATAAGTGGAGCGACACATCCCAAAAACTCTTTGAGCTTTTGTCACAGTTCTCTCCATATGTAGTTTCCAGGTCAGCCCTTTATCTAGCGTGATGCCAAGATATTTCACTTCACTGGACCATGTTAGTTCCGTTTCGTAAAGTTGCAGTGTTTTGAGCCTTAATAGGTTCCTTTGCCTTGTAAAGGAGATCACCGTCGTTTTACTGGGATTTACTGACAAGTGGTTGGTGCTACACCACTCTTCCAGTTTTCCCAGCGCTCTCTGCATAATCTCCGATACAGTGCCAGGGAATTTCCCATTGGCCATTATGACCAAGTCATCTGCATAACCTACTGTAAATAGTGGTCCTTCATTTAGTCTAACCACTATGGAATCAACCACAAGGCTCCACAACAACGGGGACAGTACCCCTCCCTGAGGGCAGCCCCTTGTGGTCCTTGCTAGCAGACTCTCCCCTAGTAGTTCAGAGTAAATGATTCTGCCTTTAAGCATGCAGTTAATCCACTTCCTAATTGTGTGGGGAACTCCATGCTCTCTGGCAGCTATTCTGATGGATTCAAAAGTTGTGCGATCAAAGGCACCCTCAATGTCTACAAAGGCACCAATGCACACCTCCTTATTATCCAGAGCTGCTTCTGCTCTGCTTACTACATAGTGCAAGGCTGTCTCCGTGGACCTGCCAGGTTGATATGCACACTGTAGTCTGTTTAAGGGGAATTTCCTTAGTGGCCCCTCCCTTATGTAGTTATCCACCATTTTCTCCAAAGTTTTTAAAAGGAAGGATTGGAGACTGATAGGCCGAAATGCCTTTGGTTCTTCATAATCCGATTTTCCAGGCTTTGGAATATAGATTACTTTGACCTTTCTCCAAGTTCTGGGAATGTATCCGAAGGCAATACATGCTTTGTAAAGCCTGCATAGATGCTGTCCAAGGTAGGAGCTACCTTGTTGTAGTAGTATAGGATAGATGTTATCTGGTCCTGGTGCTTTGAAAGGTTGAAAACTAGCCAGGGCCCATTTTATTTTTAACTCGTCTACTACCTTTTTAGCAATGTCCCAGTCGAATTTAGAGGTTTTCTCTCTTAGTTCCTCCAATTCAATAGGGTCTTGCTCCTGTTCTATGATTTCTGATCCTGGAAAGTGCGTATTTAACATGACCTCCAGAGTCCCCTTTCCCGTATCTGTGCTACCACCATTTAGATTTTTAACTATTCCTAATGGGATCGCATTTGTCGTCGACATTGCTTTGGCTAACCTCATTCCTTCAGGGATTGAAGTTATGTTTTCACAATAAGTTCGCCAAGCCTTTCTCTTTGCTTTCCTAACTGCAGTACTATACCGTGTTAGCGCCTTCCTATAATCACTATGGTCATTCCTAGCCTTTGCAATGTTAAAGGCTTGCCTTGTCTCTTTTCTTATTTGAGCTATTTCATGTGTCCACCAGGGTACCTTTTTCCCTACTATTTTACTGTCTGGGCAGTTTTGCTGCCACACTGTCCCTACAGCCTTTGTCAACCTCTCCGCTTCAAACTCGATATCAAGTATCGAGTTGAGGTTGCTGTTTGGATTCCCTAATTCAATCCTAAGATCGCGTTTGTAATTATCCCAGTTAGTAAGTCTCGGATTCTTACATTGTACAGTTTTCGGTTGCCCTGTGTTTCCGTACTTAAAGCATATATAATTGTGATCTGAAAGTGAGACCTCATTTGATACATGCCAGTCTGTTACATATCTAGCTGCCTTATTTGAAGCTACAGTTATATCGATAACCTCAGCCCTCCGAGCATTAAAGAAGGTGGGCTTACTGCCTTTGTTAAGTATTTGCATGGGTGAGCTTACCAGAAAATCCAATAACCTTTCTCCTCTTGCATTGACGTCCGAGCTCCCCCAGACGACATGATGTGCATTCGCGTCGCAGCCGATGAGAACATCCACTCCTTCTCGGTTGCCATAGTTGATCAAGTTTCGTAGTTCCTCCGAAACCGGATCAGCTTTTTCATAAGGGAGGTAAGCTGACGCCAGAACAAGCATCCGCCTGTCCCTCCCCTCCCCTGTATAGACTTTGATTGTTGTTAGGTCCCTGCAACAGAACTGTGATAGAGCCACCGCATTGTAGCCATTTCTGACATAAATGCAAGTTCTCATATCTTTAGTAGAACACATATAGTATAATGTACCATTTGTCCCACTCAATCCTTTGACTAGTCCCCGGTAAAGATACGGTTCTTGAATCAAAGCAATGTCAAACTTGCCTCTTTGCAGTTCCCGTGCCAGAAGGGCAGAGGCTGCTTTACTGTGATGTACATTTATTTGTACGCACCTTATGCCTGTCATGATGCTGCAGTTGCAATTGTCATATGATTAGTAAGTTGAAGTGGCAGTGGGCAAAGCACATAGCACGCGGAGAAGACGACCGGTGGGGCGTTAAAGTTCTAGAATGGCGACCACGTACTGGAAAGCGCAAAGTAGGACGGCCTCCCACTAGATGGACAGACAACCTGGTCAGGGTCGCGGGGAGCCGTTGGATGCAGGCTGTGCAGAACCGTTCCATTTGGAAATCGATGGGGAAGGCCTTCGCTCAGCAGAGGACGTCATATGCTGATATGATATGGATGGTCATTATAGTAAGTACTTACTTAGTTGGTTTCTTACACGACAAGGTTGGCAAACCGGCACAAAAGCCAGCTGAGCGATTTAGGCGATGTCTATCCTGCGAGTTTAGACACTTTACTCAGGCGTTATCTATTCTGTGAGATTAGACACTATACCCACGCGTTGTCTATTATGTGAAAATCGTGAGAAAGTGTTATGTTGACAGCAAAAACAATATTTAGTTTACTTTATGACTGGAGGACGTCCTCCAGCCATAAAGTATTGTATACCTTCAGCTATGAGATTCTCTAAAGTTAGCAGCCTTGAGTTAATGTATGTGGCAGCACCGTAATGCCTTTTGGCGTTTGTTCGGCAAGCATTTGAAAACCGTTGGCGACACTAACTTTTCATTGACAAGAACGGCGCGTGAGCTGAAACTAAATATTTGTTTATCATATATAGATAAACAAAATTGTTAGATAGTAAGATCTTTATGTAAATGTCAATCAAACACTAAGTCATAAAAAATATCGATCGTACTTCATGTTACGTTGAGTTGAGTTATGTTGAGCGACGAACATACACAGCTGCGCGATCGACGTAGAGATTTGTAAATTCGCTTACGCGCAGCGCTGTGCTCTAACTTCAAAAACAATGGCGGCTTCATCAAGCTCTATGTCGAATGTTTCTGTTATTGAATAGCACAGCTTCACCCAATATTTAAAGCTTTGTCAACGAGCTTTGGCGACCTTACTCACCGCAGAACACAGAACTACAAAGTAACTACTGTTATTAAGCCTTTTGTAAGGTGAATCTTTATGATAACAATCTCTATCAACATTGCATAAATCAAATTAGGTACGAACATGAAATGAACTGATCAACGAATAAAAAAAACTTACTACTTATATAGATAAAGTTGAAAAACAATCCCGTTCGCCATTTTTAACCGACTTCAAAAACGAGGAGGTTCTCAATTCGACCGGTATGTTTTTTTTTTTTTTTTTTTTTCTTTGTATGTACACCGATTACGCCGAGATTAGTAATCCGATTTACGTGATTCTTTTTTTGTTCGATGCGGAATAGCTGCCATTTGGTCCCATAAAAATTTTTTCAAAAACATTTGGGTACTTTGGTTTTAAATATAAAAAAACTGAAATTATGAAGTCGTCTACATATACGTAATTGCGAATTTTTGCTTTTCCAATGACTTTTTAGTGAAACGATACGATAGTAGAAAACAATATAATTTGACGGTCACCCATCTAGCTTTGACCGTAGAAAGTTATCACTAAAAATTGTGAAAAAAAAATTTTAAACAAAAATTAAAACCGACTTCAAAAAACTGAAAAGGATAAAATAATTAAATTTAAGTAGGTATTCATCCCCTAGAAACATATTTTTGGAGTTGGTGCTAAGTGGTTTCCAAAAACAATAGACAGTGAAGCACCGACTCCAAAAATATGTTTCTAGGGGATGAATACCTACTTAAATTTAATTATTTTATCCTTTTCAGTTTTTTGTTGTTTGAATGAAGAGTGCAAATATTGTAGAATGTTAAACAAACATTGACTTTTACCTGCTTGTAGTCTTACTCTCTCTGTGTTAATTAAATAAAAGCTGCGTCCAATATAAACTTTTTATAATAATTTACTTTTAATTATGCTGTTTTAATTTTTTTATTGTTATTAAAGAGCTGTTATTTTTCTTTATTTGATCATTTTTAGGGTTCCGTACCCAAAAGGTAAAACAGGAACCTATTACTAAGACTCCGCTGTCCGTCCATCCGTCAGTCTGTCACCAAGCTGTATCTCATAAACCGTGATAGTTAGACAGTTGAATTTTTTACAAATGATGTATTTCTGTTGCCGCTACAACAACAAATACTAATAAATAGAATAAAATAAATATATAAGGGGGCTCCCGTACAATAAATGCGATTTGTTTGCTTGTTTTTGCTCGATATTGATAACGGCAACAGGTAGACGCTTGTTTATAGACAATGGTACGGAACCCTTCGTGCGCGAATCCGACTCGCACGTGACCGGTTTTTAAATTAGTGGTAATTTTTATAATATTGTTATGCATAAAACTAATCATAAATGTGTGTTAGACTTTATTTAAAGTTTATTCGATCAGTCTTGTTTTTTTAACTTGGCCTGGATCTATGGTTTGACAAAATATGACATCAAAAAGAGACATAAAAGCGGTGTTTGGTGCAACTAAACGTCAGAATAAGATATAATATTTAGAGAAAAAAAAATATAAGAGCGATATTATATTATCTGGAGCTAAATGTTAAAACCTTGTTGTATTCAAAATTTAAACAGATCTTCATATCATCAGAGTTGCACCAACAGAAAAAAATGATCACTTAAAACCTCTTAATATTTCGTCTGCCATGCCAGGAATACCTTGTATAGGTCGCAATTTAAATTATAATGTACTGTGATTCAATTATATGACGTGCATTTAGCATTAAACTCAAAGCATTGATTATTACAAAGGGACGGTACATTTTCCAGGTTTTACAGTAATTAAAACTTGCCCTTGACGCGTCTATTAGCATTCGTCACGATAGCTGACGCCAGTTTTATAGAGTACCTTACCTATATACTATGCTAATAACAAAATATTTTCTTCTGAGCCCAGTTAGCGGCTGAAAAATTTCAACAACAAAAGAAATTATTTGGTATTTAAAATATAACTTAACTTGAAAAATTTCACGTCCTGAGGCAGGGATCGAACCCGCGAGCTTTTGCAATTCGGGTGACTGCTCTAACTATCTAAACTACCTAGGACGTGGGATATCCCTGTGATTTTTTAAAATGAGAATCTAGTATAACTGAATCAGCGCTAAGAACCCGCCGCCGCGATATTCAATTTTGCGACTTTTGTAAATACGCGATATTGCAAACTGCTCTTACGCGGTCTGGCACGCCCACCGACGATTTATTATTTAACAAGATAACTGGCATGACTGGCTCTCATTTTCAAGAGCACTCCCCTTACATTTGGTATATTAACCTATCAATCCACATATTCTAGACACAGTCGGTTTTTAAGTGTCATAATTATGTCAAAATTTGTTTTTTTATAGGAAAAAATTAACGTTGGGTCGCAGAACGTAAGCAAGTATTTACTAAAGTACATAGTATTTCTACGGTAATATTTCTTTATAATACCTACGATAGTTAATAAAGTTGACAACTACCCCATTAATTAAACACATCATTGTTTTATAAAAATACGTAAACAAATTGATTATTTTAGAAATACAGAGCATTACTAACTATTTTAAATAAAATCTTTCTTTTAAGTTATTCACAAAGCTAAAACCACATTACTTACACGCAAAGTATACACCAACTTTGATATTCAGAATTTATTTAAATTATTCATAGTTAATTTGTGTATATGCTCATATTATCATACCTTTCTTTTTTTATGCAACATGTCTACCAATATTAGACGACCGGCTGGCCGAGTGGTCTGTACCCGAGGCTACTCGGTCAAGAGGTCCCGGGTTCGAATCCCGGTAGGAACAAATGTTTGTATGATGAGTACGAGCATTTGTTTACGAGTCATGGATGTTTATATGTTTATTTAGTATATTTCTAATATTTATTTACATATTATTATCATTATTTCTCCGTTATCTAGTATCCATAACACAAGCTCTTAATGATGCTTACTTTGGGCTAGATAATAGGTGTGAGTGTAAAAAAAAAAATAATAATATTGATACTCACAAAAGAATATTTTTTAAAAATGACAGTTGATTGAAAAACAAAGTTTTATGGCGTAGTCTAAAAACAAATAAAGTTTTATTTTATATTTTTCAAGAGAAAATAGCTTGGATGCACCTGGTGTCTTCTATCACAAAAGAGATGAAGCCTTCTTCAAATTGCACTGTAATTTGAAAAGGGTCCAATTTACTTTATACATTCTACGCGAAACCTCGTTAAAAAGAAAAATATGCAGCAATATTTATTTTAAAATTTAATGCAGACGTTATATTCGGCTTAGATTGAAAAAAAAAACCTTTTAGACGGGAATACCTTTTTACGAAAATGATTAGGCATAGTTAGTGCAGGTACTCTCGCGAATTTCGGTAAAACGGTATCATTATTGCTTCCTCTTCTACTAATTAGAATTAATCATATTATCAATAGTTAATTTACAGGCCTAACCAAGTAATAAAAATTCAGCAAGAAGTTAGTTCCAGTTGAGGATTTAGAATCATTATTGTCTGCATCGTAATTGTATTTCATTATACTTTATTAAGACATGTTGTTTAAAAATACAACATAATAAACCAATAATACTGCAAAAGTCTCTATATCAATCATTTGGCACTTAATGTTGGATAAGATCATCATCACCTGCCTATATACGTCCCACTGCTGGGCACAGGCCTTCCTACATGGCAGACATACATGAGTAGTTTGGGCCATAACACCACCACGCTGGCCCAATGCGGGTTGGTGAGTTAAAGCGGTTGCAGTAACAACCGGGACCAACGGTTTAACGTGCCTTCCGAAGCACGGAGGAGCTCAAGATTATAAATTTGATTGACCCATCCAGGTACCTACCATGGCGAAAGTTGCTTTGTTTTCGTGATCGAAACCAGAGCGCTCAAGCCACTACGCCACCGAGCTCCTAGATGGATTAGATAGTAACCTTTATTTTGTGATCGTAATAAGCGTTTATTGTTCACTTTCACTTAGGAAGCAGTAGACGTCTTTCAACACTTCAAAATCTGGCGTATATACATATTCATATTCATTTATTCGCCATATAAATTTGCAACAATATTGTACAATGATATAGTAAGTGTCTAGGTCTTAAGGATGTTACAAATCAACCTTGTAAAGGTTTTGCGATATTTTATACAATTTATACAATTTACAATTATTATTTATCTAGATATATTAATTGGATACGTTTCTCAAACCAATATCATAATCATAATCATAAAACTTAAGCTATTTCATCACATTGACTTGAATTCAGACAGCATAAAATAGAAAATATTCCTAAGTCAATTCCTAATGTCATAGTTACTACTTTCTATAATCAATTAAATTAAATATAAACACATACATCACCTTTTTTCTGGACTATGTAATAATAACTTCTTAGTTCACTAGGACTGAAAAAGGACCACCTCTCTTAGTCCCGTCAACTGATGATTATCACTTGAACGAAATCACAGCCAGCAGCTGGTAAAAAAATAAATAAAGGCTTCGGATCTTTACAGCCCTTTATTTCGACAAACGACTTCCTAAGTAACAAAGTAAAGCGATAACAAACAGTAGCCGTTGACATTGAAGATAAACATCATCTTGTGAGTTCACAACTCCCAGGGTGAATATTGAGAAGGATTTCCAATGGTTTGGGAATTGGGACGCATTGGGGTCTTAAAAGTTTTGTATCGTCAAGGGATGGCGTTTTATATTTCTGGTATCGAAAGATACCGTAATAATTACGAGTCTATTTCAACTTGGGTACATAAAACGTTTGAGCCTTTTTGCATTTGGCGGCTTTTGTAAAGTAGATTTTACTACTTCAAATTATTTCCTAATGAACCTTTATAAAATTCTTTTAATTCTTAAATTCTTTATTAGTATTTGTGTTGGCACCTTAATATTAGAAAAGTTCCTTAAAAGTGGCGTGAAAAGGCACCGAATAGGCTATAATAGTGTCCTCGTACTGAACTAGCTGTCTTTGCATATGGATTCTTCTTACCGCTTCTCATCAAGTGAGTTTATTTCCATTGATTTATCTATGCAATTCCAACATTATTAATTATTATTAATTTATTGTCCGGAATAGCCTCAGCGAGCCACTAAGTTCAAAGATGTTATAAGTCATGAACAAAAATAAACCAGAAAAGCGAGGAGAGCTAGAATGCATCATATTGTTCTAAAACTTATAATAAATGCAGAGCTTATATTTTGCACTGCATTTTGTCGGGATGCAGCGGCAATAAACTTTGTAGATACAATAGATACTTTGAAACCGTATTTTTAGAAATTTTAATTTATGTAGTAACAATAGTATTATACTCAGCAATAACGACTCTACTAGATATACTGTTTTTGATACATTGACATGGTAACATAGGTACACTGATAGAATATTATGTATACTTTTAAAACTCAATTAAGATGATCTTATAAAGATGATTATCACATTTTAATGTTTTTGATGCGTTTAAACGCCTACTTTGTTGTAACAATAACAATTACAAATAAAGAAGGAAAATGGTGAAAAAATTTTATGCTCCAGGCGGGATTCGAACCCGCGTCTCCTGATTACCGGCCAGACGCGATTACCACTACGCCACCGGAGCTGTAGGTACAACCTACGAATTTCTTCACCGCTTTCTTTCCCTTTTCCAACGTTTTTATAGCAACGTTTTTCTCACAACTCATTGAAGTTAACACCTCTAATGATCCGAAAGAATATTTTTACAAATATTTTTAAACTTCCAGTTAATGTGAGAAAACTATTTTAATCACATTTTAATGTTTTTGATGCTTTAAACGCCTACTTTATTGTAACAATTACAAATAAAGAAATAAGAAGAAAAAATTTTATGCTCCAAACGGGATTTGAACCCGCGTCCGCGTCGCGTCTTTTTTTTATTTGTACTTGTTAAGATGATTATCTTTTTAACAAAGAAACCAGTATCAATAAAAGGCTTTAACTTTCTCAAAGATTTCTCAAAACTGTATAAATATTAGAGACCTTTTTGTTGTGCGAATAAATATGACACATTGAGTATTTACCTAAAATTCAGATATCATGCTTTTCTTCTAGTTGTATAAAAGAGTAAGGAGCTCGTTGCCATACTTACTGGTTTGACAGATCTGTGCCCCAAGCCCGAACATTTTTAAATTTCGAATCGCCATCGTATCGAGTAGTTACGTTAGCTTTTGTCTGGCTTTCGTTTGAAATTTAAAGCGTCTGTGAACGATACGATTGCGATTCGAAATTAAAAAATGTTTGTGCTAGGGGTCCTGGTATCGATCACGAAAACAAAGCTACTTTCGCCATGGTTGGTAATGAATAACATCGAAAAGAATTGCTTCGGAAGCATTGCTCTCGCAACCGAGAGATCCATAGTCCCACCACGTTTGCTGTAATAACTTACAGTAAACGTGGTGGGATTATGGATCAAAACTTTGAAATAATAATCATACACTCACACCTATTATCCAGACCTAAGTAAGCATCATTAGGAGTTTGTGTTATAGATACTTAATAAATATTGATAATAATATGAATATAAATATTAGAAATATAGATACTAAATCAAACATCCATGACTTGTGAACAAATGCTCGTACTCATCATACAAACATTTGCGCCTACTGGGATTCGAACCCGGGACCCGTAACCGAGTAGCCCATATAGTACCTAAACGTTACGGACAGCTCGACCAGTCCAGTCGGAAATTAACTCATTATGCATTTTATATGAGATTCCTTTCTCAATATCTAAAGAGTCCTTCTGGCACTTCAGAAGATTAAGATACATATTCTGATGCGGAGCGTTTTTAACACATTTTTACTATCTAGACATTAGGTATAAGTTAACGAACATTCGTTAACTTATATCCAATGTCTAGATGATAAAAATTTACATAGATTTTAAATTTATTTCAGCCAGGAGATATAACTTTCTCAAATTGTGCTGCAATAAATCTTGTTCTTTGCAAAACTACACAAACTTTGTTTCATTCAGAACAAAATCATCTGGCAAGGATTTAACTTGCTCTCATAAATCTGAATCCAAGCAAAGCGGAAAGTTTGAGCTGAAGATTTGACTGCACTGATACCGCCACTGCAGCTACAAATTACTTTAAGAAGTTCCGAAACTATGTTGCCAACGTTGTGCAACAAATTGGAATGGTAGTTTCGGCCGGTTCATGTTGATAATTACGGACTACTCAGTGCCATATTACCGAAGATCTATTAGATTTCCTTAAATCTGTTTTTTTATACTAAAACCCTGACCTTATAAATATGTGAGTTGAAAATTAATATTTTTCATAATAAACTGTACACCGTAGATAGTATTGAAGTCTTTGGAGCTTTCGATTGTTATTTATCTTTTTTTAAGATTTTTTTTACAAATAAAGCAATTAATCAATCAAATACAATTGGATACATTGTAAAAGATAACAACAAATTAAATTGCCTTATTTCTAAGCACCAATCTCTTACAGGCAACTAGCAGGAAAAGAAACGAAATCTAGAGATACTATTAAATTGTAATTAATGAGTAATATTAATTCGTATTCTTCAATTTATTATATATTCTTGAAATTATTTAATAATCAAAATATTACCATGGTAACCACTTTTTTACTGCATAGATTTTCCATTGTATACTATAGATACGCAGAAAGTGTATAAAAATTATAATTCATACTAGTTAATATATTAAATGCTAAAGTAACGCTGACTTCCTTCATTCATTCTAATTCACCGGCTTAAGAACCGATTAAGATGAAATTCATAATGCAGTAAGATTGTAATCTTAGCAGGATTTATCCTGAGAAAGGACATAAGCTACTGATAACGGACATCTACGTAGGCCGAAAAGCTGGAGTTCACAAGCATGCTATAAATCTAACATTTGAAGCTAGTTAAACTAAAGTAACAGAATACTAGAATTAAATAGAATTACATACCGGCTAAGGTTGGGAATGCAGATAATGACATTCAACTTGTTTCCGAAGGACTTCAGTCTCGAAATAATAATTATGTTAGTTATTTTTATTAGTAATATTATTGATAAAACAAAATAAAAAGAAAACCGTAACCCACGGCCTTATTAATCATCTATCTAACACCATCTCATTAAGACTATTCTTATGAGCCCAAACACGCTACATCTGCTGTAATTTTCTGAAGAATTGAGCTCCCCGCAGACTATTTGATGATACAAGATCAGCTCAAGGTAAGCCTGTCTTGGAAATACCACCGAAGCAACATTGAACCAAATTCCAAATTAATCGGATTGTTTAGTAATGATGCCACAAACAGATACACATACACACACAGACACGTCAAACTTAAAACCACAGAATACATTTCTTATAACACCCCTCTTTTTGCGGCGAGGACTAAAAATAAACCAGCAACATTTCAAAATAATTTGCATAAGATTACTTTAAAATATAGAAGTAAATGTCTTATATTTACAAAAGAAATTTATGACAAAGATAACTTTTCCGAGATGAAAAAGTAACCAATTACGAGCAAGCCTTATTAATACCTGACATTCATTTTAGTTATCGCTTACCATAGAATTATCAAAGGCAAGAAACAGACCTTTGTGTTCTGTTAACAAAGACTTTAAGAACAAAATCATTTCGATAAGTAACGATGCGCTTAAGAATTTATTTCAAAATAAGATAACATTTCTTTTAAAGTGATACTCGTAACGCTGTTATAAAAAGTTACAAAAATGTATGGAGATCCGGCCAGGTCTACTCTATACTGAAAAATAGGTAAAAATATGCAAAACAGTGTTCAATTGTCCATTTTCTTTTTATTTGCTTTTCAGCGTGGTACAAGATAAGAATTTTTATACAAAATACTGCAACACAGACAAATATTCATCATGGGGCGTATGTCACTTTGGTGACGTTTAGTTGACTTCTATATCGCCCACCATATTGCCATAGTGAATAACGGTGAAATTGACGAAAAATCTCAACTTTTGCACAAACAAAGTATGCATGAAAACGAATTGTTAGTATTTTTCCCGTATTTAGAAAATTATTCCTGATTTTTTGAGATACTTGACAACCGCAACATCAAGTTGACAGCCGCCAGTGGCACTCGTTAAGTAATGTACGTCACTCGCCAAGATTACAATTCTATTACTGTATTCAGTACACACTAGCAGAACTAAGATCGGCGACATAGCCCACAGAATTGTGAGCCGCAAGTGGCGGTGGGCAGGCCACATTGTGAAAGGAGGGCTGACAGCCGCTGGGACGGAAAGGTCCTCGAGTTGCGGCCACGTACCGAGAGACGCAGCGTTAGAGGCCTCCCACAAGGTGGAACGACGATCTGGTTAAGGTTGCGCGAAGCTGATGGATGCGCGCTGGACCTGACCTGAACATTACATCCAAAAAATAGCGGTAGTAAAATAGTTAACAGAATTTTGTGTTGGCTGTTTTTGGTGCTGCCTGCACTACACATTTTATCGCATATATTTGCAGAGCCGACAAAATGCCAGAGCTCGTGGTATACGCATACACTACGGTAGCCATTTAACACGAGGCATCAGACATTGCATCATCGCTTCTTAAATGGCTTTTTATTTTATGAGAGATATTAGACCTGAGTCGATCGTGATTTATTCAGGAGTGATCTGGTCGCGAGCCACAAAAAGATTCGATCACTGAGATCGATGTTTACGCGCTTAACTCGATCACTCACTTCGTTTCGAAAGACTAAATTTTCTATTTACACAGTGATAAAATCTAATCATCGTGATTAAGAATTTGAATTAATAACACAAAACGAACAAATTTTATTTTTTATAAAATACTTTATAAAAAATATTGATATTATTTTTAAAATACTTAAATATACTATTTTTTATAACCTCGAAACATAATTACGTGTTTATTATATAACGCTATAACAACGCGCGCGCGACACGAATCGTACACAGTACCCAAAAGACCCGAGACCCACGTTGCGACCCGTGACGTGCGTGATCCACGACCCGTGAGCATAGAGAACCGAATCATGTGTTGTGCGGCTCGAAAACACTTGAGACTCGCGATCGATCATTTGATCGGATCATTGTGAGTCGATCACCAACCTAATAGGTCGTGATCGACCCGGGTCGCGGGAAATGATCGATCGACACAGGTCTAAGAGATATGGCAAAGTCATATTTACTCTTAAATGTTGAGCGCTCGACTGAGGTAGCTCCTTCCTCCTGCGGGAGATTGCAGCTAAATAACATTACTTTGTAGCGTTCTGTTTCTGTAGTGAGAAACACAACGCTACAAAGTAATGTAAGTAACCTTATCTCATAAAGAAGCAGGTTACCGGCGCTGAAAACCTGTACCCTTACCATGAACATTTTAAAATTTCGAATGGTAAACGTATCGTTCACGCTCGCTTAAAATTTCAAACAAAAGCCAGACAAAAGCTAACGCAATTACTCGATACGATGGTGATTCGAAATTTTAAAGTGTTCGTAGAGGTACTGTCTCTTTATATTATCACCTATAAGGTAATAACACAAAAGACGTAAACTTAAAGAAGAAGGTTGTCGGCGCCGGTAGTTCGCTTCTTTTTGTAATCACCCTAAGGCTTTTAAAATTCACTGAAAAGCGTTATATTAGAAACAAGAGGAAAGGTTTCCTGCTGCCAACATAACGTTTTTGCTTTACATTTACAAGATAGGCAACGCGTGAGTATTAATATTCAAGGGTAGACTCCCCAAAATGAACTTTGAGGATGTCTATCATGTTTTAAGGGAGAGTTCAAGGAACCATTCTGAAAGGTCGCGTCTTTTTAATAGTGTTTTATCCTTTCCTTTATCTAGGCAGTCTAAAATGTTTTATAAACTATTTCAACTTTGTTTGAAAAGAAGATGTTAAATATTTTCATAACAGTGGGAGTTGCATTATCACTGTGTGATAAAACTCTCTTTCATTAAATAGGAAAAAATTCAAGGTGATACGATCGCCTAATGGTTCAGGTTGTAAGGGTTTCAGCCGCAAGCTATCACCTTCCTCTCAAGGGGAGTATTTAATAAATAAATCACTGTGGCTTAGAAACTGACAGTGGAAAGTAGTTGATAGTTGTTAGTGTGGTACTGCGTAATGATAATCGCGTCTGGCCGGACATCAGGGGACTTGGGTGGGCGGTTTTTTTTATCGATTCCGTCTTTTTTGATTATCATTATCTAATTTTTTTTATGGGCCTTTATCCATTAACATGCATTTCAGCCCCATCGTAACTTACTTGGAAACATATTGTCGCACAGCGGGAACGGGAAGAGTCAATGGCGCAAAAATATACTTATCAACTAAAGTTTTTGCAGCTTCAGAAGACTGTTCTGACAATATACCTATAAAGGCTTCTATAGCAAATTGGTTAATGTTATATATTGTTTTTCATATCTTTTTCTCATTTAATTTTCACACATTCACCCTCGATCAGAAACATAACTATTTGGTTTGGCACGTATCTTCTTGTCTAATGAACATAAAAATCGAACTATGACGTCCTCAGTATGTGAAGATGGAACGTCGCGGTTAGCGTCGTCGGTGGCTGACATAAAATCTCACTTCGGCATAAAATTTTGCATTTTTATGTATTTTGCATCTGTGCACTCGCCGAACTTATTATTATGATATGGCTTACGTTATATTTTCCAAAATAGCAAGGTCCATTACCATAATTTCCTATTAAAGATAATTTCGCTCACGTTAAAGGAGGAGATAAAGTTAAAGTTCAGAAAGATCTCCGCCGATTCTTTCAGAACTTTAAACTTATCTTTATTGTACTGCACACCATTCTCATACACTTTTTTCTTGATTCAGAAATATAGCCGTGAAATTTGGCAGTATTCAAAAGCTTTAGATCTTTGTTTTGAATCTATACTTAGTTTTAAGATATTCCAATAAGATAGATAGGTATGGTTACTAACGCTCGCTCTCGATTGTCGTCCAAAATTTGAAAAATATCAAAAAATTGCATGACCACGTGATGTTTCTGACAGTCAGCATCAAAGGAATAAAAGCAATTTTAACCCCTATCACATTGACGTAAGAGACAGAATAATATTTTTTTACTGTGCACACAGAAGAACGGTTAAGTAAATAAATAAAATACGTCTCACGTGACCGTAACATGTCATGACGTTGGAAGCCACGCAATATGAGCATAAGGTTTAAAATTGCTTCATCGCGTTAAGGATTTTATTGTATTACTAGTTGCCAGCGGCGTCGCTCATAAATTTAATATACGATTTTAAGGCGATAAAAGGAGGCCTGGGTATATCCTTTCTCAGAATTATTTATAACGCTCATCACTGTATGTCGTAATATCGGGTTAATTTCTTTGACAGATCAACTCACACACGCTTGTATTATTCATAAGTCCATATTGACACAATTCTTTTTAGATAAAATGTAGGTGGCCTTATTTTATTTTAAAAAATCAAAAAATGTAGACTTTAAACAACCCTGTCAGAACCTTCTGTTTATTAAAACATAAATATCTCAACCCCACGAGCAGTTCCCTCATACCTCTTTGAAGTTTTTTTTGGCCTTATCCTTAACAATAGGGATATATAATATATGAATTTCTATATTAAGAGTTGCTATAATTGGAAAAACAAAATAGTACATACAGAAAAGTATAGACTTTATAACTTTGGGTGTGTGAAAATGAAGGCTTTAGATTTATTTTTGGTTTTCGATGCTTTCTCATTATATTAGTCACGCCGCACGCGTTCACGACCCAACCCTACTCAATGCGGTATGCCATTATACTGTAATAATACAAAACACTCTTTTTGTGTTACCTGATTTCCATGGTTTTAGCTAAATTTGAATAGATTTCCTTAAATCACCTGTCGTCAAATGCAAAAGTAAAGTGAATTCCGCACTAGTATTTTTCTACATTTTACCGCATTGAAACCTCTTCAGCGTTATAAAAAAAACGATAGATTGGTTGACAGAAGAGAGTCAATTTTTAAACTTTTCAATTTAGAAAATTTAAGAAATTTGAAAAATACGAAATAAATACATACATAATGATAACACATTTAAACGAAATTAAAACAAACTGATTAATCAAAAATAACTCAATATTATTTTCATTATTCTTAAATAACTATTTATCTTACAAAAAAATACTATTAAAAACAAATAAGGTACGACTACCTATTTTTTCAGTACCACTATCTTTGGCCTACATAAAAATATCATAACAAATATTGGGTAGGTATATTTTGACTCTGTTTCTATGTTCCCTGCGTGTCTTAGCACCCGGGAGGGCTATGAATTTGAACGAGGCGAAGACGTTCTAATAAAATTGTCACAGATAAAATAAAACGCGTGACTTAAGACTCACATCTTTTACACTTGGTTTGTTACGTAACCAAAAGATAACATTTTTACTTCGCATTCGTACAATGATAACGGAGGCGAGAACAATATGTTTCTTCAGAAAGAACTTGATTTTTTTACAGGGGTGGCAAACAGGTGTGTGTAAGGACCGCCTGATGCAGTAGGTACCGTAGCCTATAGAAGTTTGTCTGAGCCTATAAAAGCATCTGAAGCCCTATTAACGGGTCACCAATCGTATACAAATTGATAGATTGCTACGAGAAATTGGGCTGGGTAATAGTTAAGAGCACGGCGTGAGTGTAAGAGTAATATCATATCAGGCATTTTGAGCGACTTTGATTTACGCGCACCTTATGATAAAAAGAAAAAACAACAATACATACCACGCATATTTTTAATTATTCAAAAACAATCAAATATTGTCATTCACTGTTCGGTGAACCACAGAACAGGTCATCACTTAAATTCAAGTGCCTTTTGGAATATAAAAATAAGTATGAAAAGTTATAATGATGGCTAAAATTTTATTATTTTCAAAGAGCGATTTCACTATCGTTCGGGTTAGTTAGGTACTATAGTTTCTACTTTGTCTCAGTAATTGCGAGTAATTGTGAGACATGTCTAAAGAATATTCTGCGCGATTTTCTGTTATTTGTCTACTCAAAGGTATTATTATGTATAAAGTTTGTGATGTGCCGTCACATAAATTACTTCATAGTGGTAATCGACACGAACTTAGCAAAGAATTTGCTGAAATATTCTTTCTTAGTCGTTCTAAGTTTTCATCTAACGTTAATAAATCAGACTTGTTTGTTTTCAAGTCAGGCTGTTTTTTCTCTTGAATTGCTTTTGTTTAGTAATTTTTTTTATACAACTAGATGACAAACAAGCTTACGGCCCGCCTTATTCACAAGCAAAAATATTCGACATCGAGCTTGACGTCTGACAAGCCAACGTACTGCCATAGATTTCGACGTTTACGCACTGCGCTGCGCGAAAGCGTATTCATTAATCTCTACATCAGTCTCTTGGCTGTGTATGATTGTCTCTGTTTTGGTTATACGAAATGAAGTATACTTAATCGATATATTTTGATTTCGTTTTTGTTGTATTAAAATTGTATCGCTATGACTTCATTCAATATTTTATTGATTTTTACATAAGGATATAAAAATCAACAACTTTTTAGTTCCGGTTGACGCCGTGCTCGTCGTCGGAACGCGCTGGGTTCGCCGACGGTTGTCAAACAAACCAAAAGGCTGCCACGAATTCATGGCTGCCGACTTTAGAGAATCGCATAGCTGATGGTAAGCGGATACCGCCGCCTATAGACACCTACAGTAACAAAGGAAAATCACTTGATATTGCAGGTGCATTGTCATCCTGATGCCTAAGATGAAATGCCGTCCATGCCTAGTAATTAATCTGGCTACCTTTCCCTTCAATCCGAAACACAGCGTTTCACGGCTGAAATAAGAAAGGCTATGTTACCTACCCAGACGACTATAATTATTACATACAATCAGATGTTGACCTATGGTGAGTATGGTGAGTGGTACCTAAGTTGTACCCATTGGTTTTACAATATAGCAAGGGAATTACCTTAGTAATAATAAATATACCTTAGACATTATCTTTTCCGTAACGTTGAAACAGCTAAATGCTTTGTCTAACTTGTTTTTTTTTCGTACGCACAAAACCTGGAATGCTTGCCATGCACAATCATGTGCTTCCTTGAGGGTTGCTTCAAAAGAGGCGTGAAAAGGCACCATTAAGCTGGCGGGCTGGAGAATATCAAGCAATTTTCGCATAAGGTCTTTTCTTACCGCTTTGCATAACTTGTCGTGTTTTGTTTTTGCTAAACGTTATCTTTTTGTTAAACAATATTTTGAAGCATTAAATAATTTCTAAATATCTTCCTAAGACAGTTTCTTAGAGAATTTTCGTAATATTATTTTATTTTTACGATTCAATTATTACTGTAATTTGTATTATTAGATGTCTGATGTCTTATCGGTGAATAATGTCTTTTAATTAAATTTAAATGTCGCAATGGGGTAAAAATTACTTCTGGTCTGATTATGTACTCCATATAAAGTAAACATATAATATACAACATTGAAAGTGCACTTAAAAGCATCATTACGTGGGTTTGCTTCAAATTTGCGTGAAGGAAAATAAATTAACCGATAATTTATTCCATTTCATACATAAAAGTGAAACAATATCTTTTCCCGCGAACTAAAGTGGAGGGTTAATTGAGAGAAGAGCTTCTATCGTCTTTAGAAACAATTAATTTAATAAGGCTTAATTTAACACATGACCTTATAACGCTAATTACTCTGTGATGTTACCAGGCTGTTGTTTATCTATAATATTAATAGTAATTGAATCAAAAACTTACAAAGAAAGTGAAAATAGTAATTGAATCAAAAACTTACAAAGTAAGTGAAAACCATCTAAAAGGATAGTTTTAATATAAAATTAGCTTTACTTTACGTCAATTTAAACACAGATTATTGATTTAGGCAATTATATCTGATTAAGGATAAAGGTGCCCATCCACGATACTTAACACCTTTAAAAGTAAATAAAATAACATCAAAAGGCGAATACTACCAACAACCAACAATATCTTTCAAAGATCCTTACAAAGATACGAAAGTAACTTTTCCTGTCTGTCAGCCAGTTTTAACTCTCAAATCGCTGAACCGATATATCTCTATACCATGCTTAAAAGGAGGCTACAGCCACAGTCCTATTTATGTAACCTAATTGAAAAATAAAGATTATTATTATTATTATTATCTCTCGTGTTATCTCTAGTGTCAAAAATAATTTATTTTATGAAATTTGGCATTTGGCGGAGCCGTGAGCGGCATCAACTCCAGTATAATGCCATAGCCGTAATATAACTAAAATATTTATGTTTATTTTTTTCCATATTGAGGCTATGGCATTATTACCATATAAACGTTATTTTTTTACTATAAAAACGACTTTATTTAAAAAATGCAACATCTGTTTCTACAGCTAAAAATGTATTTGACGACCGGCTGGTCGAGCGGTCTGTACCCCTTGCTATGCAAGCTACTCAGTCAAGAGGTCCCGGGTTCGAGTCCTCGAGAGCCGAGAGACAAGCTCTAAATGATGCATACTTTGGGCTAGATAATAGGTGTGATTGTATGGATATTATTACTATTATTATTATTATCATTCCCGTCTAAAGCGGAAAATAAAAAGCTCAATAGATGGCGATGCCGAGAATCTAAGTTTGCTATAGGTATATCAAACTTAGTGAATCACCTGCTGCAGGTAGGTACCTGCAGTGTGATTCCTAACAAAAATATTCGACATCGAGCTTGACGACGGACAAGACGAACAGCCGCCATTGATTTTTACGTTCAAGCTCAGCGCTACGTGTAAGCGTATTCACTAATGTCTACGTCGATCTCTTGGCTGTGTATGTTTGTCGTTGTTTTGCATACACGACATGAAGTAGGTACAATCGATATTGTTCGACTTAATTTTTCTTGTATTTAAAATGTATCGCAATGACTTCTTTCAATATTTGATTGACTTTTACATAAAGATATAAAATATTAAACAACTTTTTAGTTCCGGCTCACGCCGCGCTCGTCGTCGGAACGCTAGTATCGTCGACGGTTGTCAAACAAACGCCAAAAAGTATGACCGCACTGCAGACAGCCACGAAGTGAAAGCTGCTGACTTTAGAGAAGCGCATAGTTGCTCATTGCGCTTTCTTGGCGAGGTTTTCCCAAAAACACAAGTTTTAGGTATTAAAAAAATAAACAATAAAATTATGAAAAAAGTTCAATTAAAAGATTCGGTGCCCATTGTGATCAAAAGCTATGGGGCGGTATTATCATTTCCTGAGTCTAGAATGTCAACGCACCTGCAATATAAAGTAATTTAATTCTTGATAAGGACACTAGTCAAGGATTAAATTACTTCATATTGCGCCCGCGGCTCCGCCCGCGCGGTCGCTTATTAATCCAAAAAGTGCCTTAGGTCTCTCTTATCTCTATATTAATTTTACCTTAATTAGTTCAGTGGTTATAACGTGAAATGGTTACAGACAGACATAATTAATTTCGCAACTATAGTATTAATACCTATGGATATTTCAGGTGTAATTAATAGATCGTTACCATGGTCATAGATCCATGGTTACCATTACCATCACGTAGATTATACGCTTGTTTGATATTCTTTGACTTTTTATTGGTTCTTTCTCCCTGTAATGGGAAGGCAAAGGGAACTAATTCCCCTACAGTCATGTCTCAAGTATTTCTTTATTTCTTCATTCATTGCATTCAAATGCTGGTGTTACACATTTCAATGCACCTTGGAGAATTCGACGCGAAATATATATGATTACAATCTCCATATGATGCTATTTGATAAGGTGGATAACCACAAAAAAGTTCTCATTGTCTTTCACACCATCATAATCACTTTTATTCTAATTGTCATTTAGTTGTTACGTCAACACAAACACTTGGTTTATAAAACTACACCAATTCTTTAACACAAAGTTTGCTCCGACACAATTTTAAATTATTTTAATAAAAATCTTGACAGACACCACCAAATCCCGCCAAACACTCCTTTGACTTTTTTTTTCATTTATTTCGCAAAGGATCGGATGATACAGTAGTAGGTACAGTTTCATAATTTTCATAATTTAAAGTAGCCACTAATTGCATCTGATCGAGTGGTCAGTACTCCTGTCTACTATAACAGATGTTCCGGGTTCCAATCCCGGTAGAGGCAGATCTTTGTATGATGAGTGCGAACATTTGTCCACGAGTCAGGGATATTTCTATGTTCATTTAGTACTAGTGGCAGCCCGCGGCTCAAAAATAATACTATGTCCTTCCAAGGGTCGCAAAACTATCTGTCTACAAAATTTCATTCTAGGCTCAGCGGCTTAAGCCTAACAAGGTAACATAGAGACAAACAGATAGTTTACTAAATAAGCTCTGGTGGCCTTACTCATAATCCGCCTTATTTCCCTGAAATCCAAAAAAAAAATAGTTAGCTGCTAATAATTGAATTTTATTGCTGTCAATTTTCTTTTTTTATGCATGATTAAAATTTCTACTCATATACCTACGTGATTGAAATAACAGGTGTGCCATGACTCCCCCAAGCAATTCATTGAAAATTATTGTTTTTCTTGCGTACATATTACTAAATGTGTTTCCACGCCATCTCTTGACCGCACTTGGAATTTTGACGAAAGAAAAGAGGGATGGAAGCAAGCTTGGTTCATATAGGAAAACCGAAATAGCAAGCCTAAGCAGTTGTGATTTTCCCATTTTACATAGATGGCAGTAATAATGATACCTCGAACTTTTGGAAATTAAAGAAAGAACATCGAAACATAAAAATATATTACGTTGCTCTTCTAATTAAATAAATTCTATAATATTCATAATTGTTTTAAATAAATACTGTCTACTTATTACTTTTTCTTAATATTTTCTTATTGTTATATGGATTATCTAATAATAATAAAGAAATTTGTATGACACCTTTCCCAGCTCCACCAACTTTTCTAAGACTGAATTAATATAAAATCAAGAACCATTTTTCTCCCTTTAGTGTTTTAGGGTAGAAATAATATACAGGAAAATGGGGAAATCGCCCGAGGGGGATAGTCAAAGAGAGCAAATAACGGTAATAAAAGGAAAAAATTCCCTCATTTGCACCCATGGTGTGACTAAATGTGCTTACCTATTTTCTGTTGTTCATACAATTTCTTCTGAAAAGGAAAATCATAGATTCGGTGGAAAAAATTTCCCCTAAAAATATAATAGAGAAACTTTACGCGAATATAGCTTTACAGAACTGAATAAAGGTTTTATTGAGATATTACAACATAGCCCAGATACCTACGTTTTTACGTACTTATTGGCTTGCTGAGATTTTTCCCGGCGTAAACGAAACAACATTTGTGCCCGGGTCGCCATTTGCAGGAGTCGTATTAAATGAAAGAGTTATTGCCACTCACAAGGCTAAGTGAACGAAAGCAAATGATCCATTTCTCTCTTTCACAACCCGTAGGTGTGAGAAGGACGAACGCGACATCATATCGTTGAGATTCGTTCTCGCGGTATGTTGTCTGTAACGTGTGCAGAGTGAAATATTAGGTGTCATATACGATTTTCTGCTGTGGCTGTGTAATTTCGAACATTACACTCGCTATACTAAGTTTGCACCATTTGTTATAATGCAAAGCGTACAAAGAACATTGCTGATACTAAGTTTGAATTGATATTGGGATCCAATTAAAATCCACACCGCTGCAATGGGTTGAATGCTATCGGTTGTATTTCTAGCAATTACATTAAAACTGTATTCTCTGCTCCTAAATAGTATTAAATGATTTAATCACCCGTTGTGATAGATTTTTTTTTATTCTCTGCAGGATAGCTCGTGGCCTTCATTTTATCTCATCATTTGTGATGATAAGGCTGAAGATACCCGGATACCTTAACCACAGAATATCTGACTATTTTACCTCTAACTGCTGGAACACAATGATGCTGTTTACTTTATTGCGGTAGACTTAAGTAAGATAGCAGTAGCTAGCCAAAGAACTTAGATAACCAACCACCAACCAAACTGAGCAGAAAATATCTGCCATCTGTCATCTGAGAAGTGATAAATAAAACTCGTGATTTTTGCTTCTAACTAGCAGAATAAGTCAAAACAACTTGACCAAAGCTTGCAGTCACAAGTAATCTTGAAAAAATCTGCAGTCATAATTACTTTTGACCAAAGCCTAAAGTTAAAAGTACTCTTAGCCAATGCCTGAAGTTAAAAGTACCTACTCTTGACCACAGCCTGCAGTCAAAAGTACTCTTGACCTAGGTTTGCACACAAGAGTACTCTGGATCAAAACTTGCGGTCAAAAGTAACCTACTCTTGACCAAAGCCTGCAATCAAAGTACTCTTATCCAAAGCCTGGAGTCAAAAAGTACACTTGGCCAAAGGATGCAGTCAAGAGTACTCTTGATCAAAACCTGCGGTCAAAAGTACCTACTCTTGACCAAAGCCTGCAGTCAAACTACTCTTGTCCAAAGCCTGCAGACAAAGTACTCTTGACTAAAGGTTGAAGTTAGGAGTACTCTTGGTCAAAGCCTGCGGTCAAAAGTACCTACTCTTAACCAAAGTCAAAGTACTCTTGATCAAAGCTTGCAGTCAAAGTACTCTTGTGCAAAGCTTACAGTCTAGAGTACTCTTAATCAGAACCTGCGGACAAAAGTACCTACTCTTGACCAAAGCCTGCAGTCAAAAGTACTCTTCAACAAAGTCTGGAGTTAAAAGCACTTTTGACTAATTTCGTAAGATATCATCTTTATAATGTTATTAGAATTAGACTGTTACATACTGGGTGTAAGAGAAACGCTTTCGAAAACAATAGCAGATGGTGACATGATTTGGTCTGTTGTTTCACACTAAACGACCTCTTTGTATGAAAATCCTTAATTTTTTTTCGAATTTAAACTTTTTTTAACAAATCTTGTTTGAGTTTGCCAGCACTGTCATCTGCCTTGGTTTTGCGAAATCGGTCTCCTTACACACGGTATACTACGAGCATAAAAAGGTACACATTATATCTTTGTATCTCATTGATATGGATCGCACGTAAAAACGTTACTCTCTATAGTTACTTCAAACAATGTTTTAGCCAGCCAACCGATACCAGTAATATTCAAAGCCGGAATAGGCAATAAAACTTTTGACATTATGGAGCCTTAGTTTTTTAGATGTAAACCCTTTACAAAGTTTTACATGTAAAAGTTTCACGTACCCTAATTCGGGGCTGGAAAATTACAAAAAGGACTTTTGAATAGTTGTTACGTCGAGTTCATAGTGCTCAGTTTAAAACTGACTTATAACAAGAGTATAGGGGTAGTCACTTTTTAGGGTTCCGTACCTAAAGGCTGTCCGTCCGGTTGTCACCAGGCTATATCTCATTAACGGTGATAGTTAGACAGTTGAAATTTTCACAGATGAAGTATTTCTGTTGCTGCTATTACAACAAATAATAATAAACAGAATAAAATAAATATTTAAGAGGGTTCCCATACGACATACGTGATTTTTTGCTTGTTTTTGCTCAAAATTGATAACAGCAACAGGTAGAAGCTTGTTTAAAGATAATGGTACGGAACCCTTCGTGCGCGAGTCCGACTAGCACTTGGCCGGTTTTTAAACTTACACTCTATGCTCTGTTATAGTTAGAACCTTAACATGCAACATTACCCGTATTTATGAAACTATTCAACAAGTCGTGTTAACAACTTATTCTGCTTATTCTGTTGTAATTAAGTTTAGTCGTAGTTTTGCTTTTACTTCAATTTTGTGGGTTTTGATTTTCATGAGATAAACAAGAGATAAAGATCTTAGTATTAAGATGAATATAAGAAATATTCTTAGTGAACTCTTCATACCGACACCGAGATTCGAACCCGAAACCTGATTTAGTAGTTTCTGATAGCGATTTTGACCACTTGACCAGACGGACGAGCCTCTTTGTACTTTTTTTGATTGTTTTTACCGGTTGTTTCTCAAACGTTTCATCCATCAATCTGCATTTTGAGCACGCGTGCCGGTCTTCGGAGTCATTAATTTACTGTCTTCACCTCAACATCACACACAAAGAAGTTTGGTAACTCGTTTTTTGGTCGGACTTCCGAAACTTAGAATTCTTTGCCAGCACATGTCTTCCTCTTTCCTATAACATGGGTTTCTTCAAAAGAGCAGTGAAAAGGCATCTTATGGCCCGGCAAGGTGGAGGTGGCTGGAACAGTGTTGTTCAAGCAGCACTAGCTGTCTCTGCATATTGACTCTTCTTACCGCTTCACATCAGGTGGTATTGAGTCATCTGCCGTGCTTTGTATAACAAAAATCACTGACATAGCTCATATGATTAGAAAATTGAAGTGGCAGTGGGCAGGCCACTTAGCACGCAGAACGGACGGCCGGTGGGGCGTTAAAGTTTTAAAATGGCGACCACGTGCCGGAAAGCGCAAAGTAGGACGGCCTCCCACTAGATGGAGAGATGATCAGGGTCACGGGGAGCCGTTGGTGCAGGCTGCGCAGAACCGTTTCATTTGGAAATCTACGGTGAAGGCCTTCGTTCAGCAGTAGACATCATATGCTGTTAGATGATGATGATGACTTACTGTCCACAAAATAATGTGCCAAGAGTATGCAGTACAAGTTTATTATGATTGCAGACCAGAAAATTAAAAATGTAATAACATAATTATAATATTATTATTATTTCTTTCAAGTCAAGGCGCATTAGTTGTGGTTTTAAGTCAAATAAATTACCGAATTTTCACAAATTTGCACTATATTTAAAGTTCTTAGGTTACAATTTAAGATACAAATATTTCTATTTAAAAATAGTTTAAAAAAATTAAGACTTTATATCCGCAGTTACAAAATCGTTGCTATTTCTTATTGAAGAGTCGTGTTTTTTATGTAAATAAAAGCAGTTTAATTATTTTTTTGGTATAATAATGTTATTTCTGTTACATATTTTATATTTAAAATAATATTTTATGTAAGATAATAATTATAATAATAGCAATTACAAATAAAGAAAGTAAACGATGAAAAAATTTAAGCTCCAGGCGGGACACGAACCCGCGTCTCCTGATTTCCGGCTAGGCGCGATTACCACTACGCCACCGGAGCACTAGTGCTCTAGTAGCGTAGTGTAATTGTTACAATAAAGTAGGCGTTTAACACATTTAATAACGCATCAAAAACATTAAAATGTGAATAATAATAATATTCAGACATACTTGTGATATGGATACTAGATAACGGATAAATATTGACAATAATAATGTATGTAAATATAAAAAAAAAACATATAAATATCCATGACTCGTAAACAAATACTCGTACTCATCATTGGCAGGTATATTGATAAATACCTCATTAACGATATGGATATTTTTTACCCATAGCCAGTAATGTCGTGCTACAGGAGTGCGACAAGCGCTGGGTTAATAAGATCAGCCCTTATTGGCCAGCCGGAGATTCCACAAAAAAAAATATGTTGTCTAATATTTTATGTGAATACTTAAATATTAACTGACATCCAACTTTAATAAAGCATCGAAATAAGTAACTCTATGTATTTGTCTCTTTGTTATTTAATTTACAAGTATTTCTGTTTCAAGTTAAGTGTCTGCGGAGAGACATTTACCCGATCTTAACCCAATTTAAGGCATCTGCAGAACCAGCTTCATACATTATGCTGAGCGAAGGCGAGGCCATCTCGCTTAGCAGACATTATGCTGAGCGAAGGTCTTTTTGATGCAATTGTTTAGAAAAAAGTAATTGGGAACCGTGAGTTATAGGTACTCCCGGTATTGCAATATGCTTGGCTGCCACCTTATATGGTGGTGGTATGTAAAAGAAACTTGATTTAAGTCATAGTGTATTTTTTACAAAACATTTTTATTTTATATTCTATTGTATTAAAAAAATAACTTTGTAATATAGACCACAACTAAAACACTAATTCGGGTTGTAAGCAATTTGAGGACCCTGAATTCCTATGTTGTCTATAGGTCGTTCATATGACGGTAAAGATTAGACAATGTCATTCACAGGCCAACTAGCTTGAAGGATATAAAATATATACTTTCAATACTGCCTCAGGCATAAATCTTATCTACACAACGTCCTATATCTAACATATTAATCTACTGAATCCATGAACTTTCCATTACGTAAAGATTCGCTTAAATAAATACGGTACGGTTTGATTAAATTTTGTAACAAAATATTTTTCCATTCTTGTAAATATTGAGACCACTTAATTTGGATATAATTTAGAATAAATATAATTCACGAAGCTTTTTGATTTACAATGAATCGATATTAACCCTAGATAGCTAACTTTCTGGTGTACCCTTTTTAAGCTAACCATCCGCCGAAACGATGGGTATTAAAAACAGTTATTTATCATAAGATATATACTTTAAAGATGTTTTGATGCTTATTATAGTTAATTGAAGGGCTAACTAATAAAATATACATTTTATAAATCAACTTTATTTATTTTCTTATAAAATAACGGCAACTTTATTTAGACCTCTAAAAATGAAAATTCTCTCATATAAATCCTTTTTCATACAAAATCAACAAAAAAAAAACAGCAAAATACTCAGTGTTTTGGCGTCATATGGGACATTAGAATATAAAACATAATTACAATATAAAATAAACTACTTTTATTGAGAACATGTGACACAATAAACAAACTTGTGTTCACCACATTCTGCGATTTTCCGTCGAAACGGCTGGAAACGGCTACGTATCTCAAAAACCGTAACACTTATCGGTTCGGTGTGTGCGCCACGAAAAAGACCTCACCGGCGACTTAGTTCACTAGCCGAAGCACGCTATTCGGATGCATCGTTAAAAAATTACAGCGATATTACTTTGCGCTGCCCGTCGATTCGACGAAGGTTAGCTATCTAGGGTTAACGAAATCCCAATATTTTTACTTGTAGAATATAAACGTAGGTATGTTTTAACATAAGCAGTGTTATTCATACCTACTATACGGGGAAATTTTCAAGTGGGCTTGGATGGCCAAATCCAAAACTATGAAGAATAGCGCAAAATACTCTAAAAACAAAAACAAACAAACAAAATGCATTTATTGCTTACAAGTAAACTTTTACAACATTTTGCGACTCCCCTTTTATGTATAAACTACCTGTGTTAAGGAAGGCCCGCTCTTTCACAAGATGCTGATTGTCGCTTGTAAGGTAATGTCACTTTTGTAAAGAATGAAACGTCCGTTTGCTATCAAAGACGTATAATAAAGATAAAAGAATAACAGAATGTCAAAGAATAAAAAGGAACATTTCAAAATAGTATAAAAAACATGTAAATTATAGATTGCCAGCTTAGCATAGTCAACATGATCTAAATAGGTACAATAATTAAAATAGAATTAAACTAGAAAAATTTCACGTCCTGAGGCAGGAATCGAACCCGCGACCTTTCGCAATCCGGGCGACTGCTCTGACCACTGAGCCACCCAGGACTTGGGATATCCCTGTGAAATTCTTCTAGTCTATCTTGTATTTGCGTTTATGAGCTAACGTCCACGTTTTTCGAATATTTCGACATTGTAGGGTGGACGTTAGCTCATAAACGCAAATACAAGATAGACTAGAAGAATTTCACAGGGATATCCCAAGTCCTGGGTGGCTCAGTGGTCAGAGCAGTCGCCCGGATTGCGAAAGGTCGCGGGTTCGATTCCTGCCTCAGGACGTGAAATTTTTCTAGTTTAATTCTATTTTAATTACTAAGTAATTTTTCAAACATTTATAATAATGTTAAAATCAAAAAATAAGAATAGGTACAATAAGCTATAAATACTCAAAGGCGTCTCGGGCCTGATTTTGATGAAAACTAATATGGCATCGTTAGATTATTGAAAAATCAATATTCTTAGCCCGGAACCGAACCCGGTGATTTTGAAAAACAAACCCCATTGTGTATTGTTACACCATTCGATAGGACACTGTCGACAGCACATCAATCTATTTACAGCCATCCACGCCGACTTGAAAACTTCTTCCTGTAGGTAGTTAGGTAGTTAAGTATCGTTTCAAAATATAAATCAATCTTTTCTCAATTAGAACTGAGGCAGACTTCAAACTCATGTGACTGGTATTATTGTTAAATAATTTTTAAACTGGGTATCTTCGGATTATTTAGTAAAAAAATTATCTGCAGATCAACTCAGCATTGACTATGCTTTTACAATGTCAACAGAACATATAATTGAGTTCGGTAAAGGAACTATCAAATGAACATCGGTTTCCAGAAAGTTCTCGCTCGTTCTATTTACAAGATGTATTTCGAAACTGCCAAGTATTTTATTTACATTTGCGATGTTGAACTTGGCTAATTAGAGTGATCTTCGAGTTGAAAATGCTTTAAAGGGAATGTCTCCAGTTAAAAAGTTTTCTTGAAGCTGGCGCGATTTAATTTTTCCGCAAAATGTAACTCAAAGTCGTTAAAAGCTTTAACTTCCATCATGAACAATTTTTGAAGTAGTTCTATTTGGAAACATATGAGAGCTCTATTTAATTGTGTGTGTAATTATTTTTATAGACAAATGAATGACTGGACTGCAGGTTTAACTAGTTCAATGGTAAAACTAAGTACATAAAATTATTTTTGAGCTTAAGAATCAAGTGAGGGCGCGCCCATGCTAGATGCAACGGCACCAGCGGCGCTTGAGTCTGCACGAAGGTCGAAGTATTTCAAGGGATGTTATCTAGGGACAGAACGCAGACGTTGTTCTATCCTCTGCGTACTCGATTTGATGTCTGCTACACGGCTAATCCCATCGATTCCGGGGTAGACCTTCGTGATTCATCCGAGGATCCATAGCAAAGGTGGAGCTGTCTTGTCCCGTATCAGGAGAAGTTTGCCTGATTTTGATTTCTGCTGGAGTGTGGAAACATAATGACTATGTTTCCACACTCCAGCAGAAATCAAATCTGGCCCAGAAATGTTGCTTTATACGTTTAACCCTCTTATACACTGAAAAAAATATTTAGCCAAACTGCTTCTGTTACATTTTAGTTATAACCAAAATTTACCGAGATGTTATTACTGTTTATTGGATTTGACAAAACAGTGCATCTCTATACAACTTTATATTTGGCTAGGTGTTACCCTACGTTATGTAGTCACTTTTTTAATCCAAAGTTCAGTTGTCATTTTCTTCAGTGCTGAAGTTGGTTGATTTTCGTCTACTCGGACATTAGTGGGGGCGGCACAGTTATGAGAGTTCGACCGATAAAAAAATGTGAAGGAGTTTGGGACAACAAAACTAAAGGGTCAATACTTAGTGGGGTCAAGGGTCGAGAATTTAATATAACTTCGATTTGTGCTAAACAAGTATGTACATTTCCTCATAGGTAAGATGAGTTAAGTATTCGTTTTTAATGGTGGCGCTTATTACTAAGAACCGCAGCTTTACCCATACCATTGAAATGTAGGCAATAAACAGGTGAAAAATTAATTTTATACCTTCATCGGCGATTGAAGTGGATGTTTGATTTAGAAAGTAAGTTTTGTATCTCATTGCATACTCCAACGAAGTTGGTAACATTATCTAATTTAACAGCTTGCGGCTTGCCTCGGCGCGCCATAAAGCGATGGAGGGCAGCCAGGTAACGAAGTTTAGAGATCCTGGGGGGAGCCCTATGTTCAGCAGTAGGCGTCTCTTGGCTGAATTGATTATGATGATGAATTTACGGTTGTGCGAGGTACCCTAAATTATTTTTTAAAGATTTTATTTTACTACTTTGTCGGCGTATGTATTACATTACATAACCCATACATATTTTACAGCTTTCCTAAACTTAGTTTCTCTGAGCTAAGCCTACGACAGTATATGGACACTATGAAGGTCTAAGAACAATAGATATTTGAATTTATGATTTCTGAAGTAACTACCTCGGGTAACTACTTATTATTTAACCTGTGAAAGGTAAGTAAGTTACTTTTGACTTATTTATGCTTTGTTTTCAACTCAACCAGAACTGCAACAAAGAGTTTTGCTTATGAAACTAAATGTGCACCTCACATTTTGTAACGCAGCATTCTAGCTTACCCGCATACAAGATAATTTTAACCAACATAACTACCGTTTAACCGCCTCCTTTAACGTCCAAAAACTTGAATAATCTCCTTCCGAAATTGCGTTGAACATTACTTTTTGCGTTTGACTTATAAAAGTCGCATATTTTATTCAAGTCAGCCCAAGATATGAAAAAAGTACTTTAAAGTCATTCAGGTTTTATAGGCGAATATATTGAGTAAACTTGGACCATATCGGCCAATATGATTTTTATGATTGGCCGGGGATAGCATTTGGTGTTACAGTGTGAATTTTGCGTATTTTCGAATATACTTTAGCGTTATACATAGGTAAGCTATTCTGAGGATGATATAAGAAGTGAATGTTTAAAGAAGTGAACCCTAAAATATATTTTTAGGAATTTATTAAACTGAGCAACTAAAAATACTGGGTAAGTTAGCGACTAAAAATTGGTTTTGGTCGAATATTTAACGATTTGTCGCCGAAATAAGATTTTTTAGTTGTCACTTAGTATTTTCGCTAGTTAGGATAGGTAAGTATAATGCTCAGTAAAACGCAAGCCATAATTTAAACCTGTAAGAAGGCGCGCTATGAGCATTTTGCACACGCAAAAACAAAATACATTTTTTTTTATATTAATAGCAATTTGGCGTTACAAGCCTCTCAGTACCTTCCCAAATTTTCACCACCTCTCCCTTGATACAACTCGAGTGAGTTGTATCAAGGGAGAGGTGGTGAAAATTCAAAGTCACTTTGACAGAGTAGTGAAGTGTTTTTGCAAGATGTGTATCAGCGCCTATCCGCGTATACATTTGTTTTCTGAACATGATAATATTTTTTTAACTGTTTATTGTTGTTTTGAGAATGTTATTAAATTTTAATTATAATGTCTATTGTATGAGGACTAATATACGTATTAAGATCATCCAGCAAGACATTCAAATTTTTTCCTGGCTAGAAAAGTCTGATCCTGGTGAAGTATAAGCACGAGAGTTATTAAGTTTGTGATCAGGTGATTTTTATCTGTTTCTAATAACGCAATCATGTCTTGGCCTAGCGGCTTTTGTGCCAGATGGAACAAATGACGCTAAAAAAGCATGTAATGCGTGTTAAAACGTGTGCAGTAAATTACTCTACACGGAGCACGTGACTTTCATGTGCAATGCAAAACATGACGGAGTTATTACACGAAATCTCGTGGAAAACTAAATTATTCAAAATTATTGTCATTATTTTTTCTAGATTTTTTTATTAAAGTCTGCCAAAAGTTAAGGTTAAAGCTTAGAAGATTTTTTGATTTTGCATAGAACTGAAATTTTGGACACTCAGTAATAGAAAACCACTATAATATACTAATTTGTTGTTATTTTATTGATGATATTTTAAAATATTCAACATAATTATCATCTTTCATTAAAAAATGTACATTTGAAACAGCGTGAGCATTTTGCTCGCGCGCGCCTATCCGTGTACTTTTTTAGGGTGCGCTTATCACGGGTTAAGCATTATTTGAAAATACAACAGTAGACAGTTTAATTAATTGAAATCTTTACACGTTTATTAAATTTGTTTAATGAAACATTTGAAATCGCAACGTATTTTTAAATGTTATTATATGATTAGGCCCACTTTGATTATAAAAGACATTTTACATTTACGTGGTTGCTATGTGGAATAATTTTTCACATGCGTACACTCGTACTACATTTGGCACCACCTTTGTTAAAACCAAAATTCGGCGTTATATTAACAGCATAGGATTGATGTCCCCCTGCTCACAACATAACGCCATCTTATTAAGCTCTGGCGACCTCACTCATCGCACAACACAACACTACAAAGTAATGTTCTTAAACTGTGTTATTCTATAACATGAAGGTGCTTCTACAGTCTGGCGCTATTTTGAGTGAATACTACTACAGTACCCTATCTCACTACAACGAACTTTGTATTTTCAGACAGAGTAATGTTCTTGTTGTGTTAATAGAACGTTCAAAGGCGCAAACTCCCGTTGGTAGAAAAGTTCTTTGACATTTAGAAGATGTTCCTGAAATGTCATGTGTGTTAATTCAAGTTGGGCTTAGGCTATGTACGCAAGTTGCCTGAAAATTTTAATAACACTAAGCGTCTCTGTTTTCAGCATCACAAATTTGCATAGGCAGAGCTTTAGTTAGACTATTACTGACATACATTAGACTGAAGTACGCGCTTAAATACTAAGCACAGTATCTGTTCCAAGTCGGGTTGCGTGCCAGTTATGGAAATATTACGAGGAGAACTGTATTATATTGAACTTAAAAATTTTCTACTTCTCACAAAATACGATTTTAATACTGTCAAGCGTTTTTCAATTCTGGTTTCGTACATTTGGTTATATATTTGAAAAGTCTTTAAAACTAATTAAACCTGAATTATACGGGGTGGTGCCGTCAAAAGGCAATAAATTAAAACATGGGCTATATTAGTTCATAGAAATGGTTTGCCACTTTCAAAAACATCTTATTCATTTGATAATTTCATGACATTTCTATGAAACAATGCAGCCAATGTTATATTATTTCATACGAATGTCATGAAACTATCACATGAATAAAATGTTGAAAATGGCAAACCATTTTTAGGAACTAATATAGCCCAAGTTTCAATTTGTTGACGTTTTGACGACACCAATTTATATTTTATTTAAGATTTGCAACCTTCTGGTTGCGAAAACCATAATCTGCCTGTTATTTAAAATTTGGTCATGATAATCACATGATTTTTAAAGCATTTGTTTTTTTTGTATTTAATGGAAAACTTTTCTTCTTTCTTTTTTAGCCGTTTTCAACCATTACGGTGTAGACCTCGTTCAGCTGCCGCCACTTGTCGCGGTTTTGTGCTGTCTGCATCCACAATTACCTTCTGCTACCCTCCTCACGTCATCCTTCCAACGCATCTGCCGTCTACCTCTAGGTCACTTCTCCCCCCAAGGCTGCCACTCCAAGACCGTCTTGCACCAGGAACCATGTTTTCGAGCAACACGACCTGCCCAACGCCACTTGAGGCCTGCCACACGCGTGATGGCATCTGCAACACCGCTTGCCTCTCTAAGCCATGCGGTTTGTTTTACGGTCCCTAAGTGTAACCCCCACCGATTTCCTTCCTTACAATAAGCCTAACCCCTTCAGATACAATGGAAATATGTCTACCTAATAATATTATGATTATTGTAAGTACCTGTAGCATTTCACGAAAAATGTTAGTCTGCACAGAGAAACGTAAGCCTCCATTTATATCTCCATTTTTTTATGTGAGATAAGAAGTTAAAGTTTAGACTGAAAAAGGCCATGGCAGCCCCCTTATTCTCATTTGTCGGAACACGGATTCGACTCGAAAAGTCACATGCCGTCTCGCTTTGACGCACCGCGATAAAAAGGGACAGGTATGGAGTTTCCGAAATTCGAATATTATCCGACAGTTGAGAATAAGGGGACTGAACATGCCATTTGATTCAGATTGGAATTTATTTGATTTCCACGAAAGTAAACTTAAGCGAAACCATTGATCCGTGTCTCGCCCAAGTCCCGTCACGTAGACATTTTTACGTTTCTTGAAAGCGCGTCTAATTTTGTTACTTTAGTGTTTTAAACTAAGGTAAATACACCACATCTTTGTAGAAAAGTCTAAAATAACGAGATATACTTAACTTAAAAATAGAGTTAGGTCATTAAATTAAGTCGTTAACTAGTGCGTTATGCTATGGCTATAAAGCGAAAAGAGAATCTCTATCCTAAGTGCTGGGAAGTGAATTTTCTAATACTTATGTAAAAGCATTTTTTTATACTTTGACTTCGTTTTAGCTTCATTCTCCATCAAGTTTTATTGATTATTAGACACCGGCTTGGTTTTTCAGACGAATACGTATATGGTTCTAGCAGGGTAGGTTATTAATTTTGTAATATTTGTGAAGGAATATTAAAGAAATTATTATTACTAATATTGGATAAAAAGTAACCAATATGGTAGCACACAATATTTCCTTTAGGTAGGTACTAATTGTGTAATTTTCATGATATTATATTAAGAAGAGTTAAAAGTTACTATTCAAGGGATAAACAGACTTTATAACTTTTTTTATACAACAAGATGACAAATAAGCTGACCGCCCACGTGGTGGTAAGTGGTTACCTTTATAGATACCTGCAATGATACAATCACTTGGTATTGCAGGTGCGTTGTAATCCTGAGGCCTAAGATGAAATGCCTTCCATACCCAGTAATTACAATCGCTACTTTTACCTTCAATCCGAATCACAGCGAAAATAAGCAATGCGGTGGTACCTACCCAGATGACCCTATATAAGGGCCTATCACCTAGTAAGACCACCACCACCTACCACTACTTATTAAACTATTAATGAGGCTCATTTACATGACGCAAATTTCTTGCCTGTAGCATACAATTAAATTGTAGCAAGAAATGACACTCATGCTCTTAACAACACATTATGGAAGTCATTTCTTACTTCTGTTTAATAGTATGGTACAAGCAAGAAACTTGCATCGTGTAATCCTTAAATCTTGTAAAAGAAGTTATTGTGCAACAATTCTGTTCCATCTAGTGTCAATTTAACCAAAATGTAAATGAGTAAAAACTTCCCAAGGGAGAACCTTGTATCATAAATTCGCTTATAAAAAATTGGTGAATTAGTCGAAGAATACAATTAAACTTTGTTAATTGCAAAAGAGATTGAAAGCTTTCGTTGTCTAATCTACGAGAGAAGTAAGTTTAGAATCTCGTTCCTTCCAAATTACCTCCGGATGTTTTAGTTGAAAAGTAAAAGGTATTGAGATTTCTAAAAAGTTTATTGTACTTATTAATTTTTAAAACTTTTCTATATACTTAACGAACATAGCATTGAGTTGTGATATAATAAAAAAATTAAATCTGTGCCATTTCAATGTTACCTTTACCTTCCTTTTTTATTAAATTTGTGTTCAAGAATTTATATTAAAATAAGTATTATGAAAAAATAGTACATTATGGTACAAGTGTGTAATGTTAGTGATTACCGCTGAGGCGCATTGAGGCCCGAGCCGTCAGGCGAGGGTCTTAAGGAGCCGAGGACGGTAATCATCAATACACACGTGTATCATACAACGTTTTTCAACACACTTCTGAATAAAATAATACTTAAATAAAAAACCATTTTACATAGTAGATAAAAAGTTTATTTAGAGAAACAATTAGTAAATGTGCAGTTAGTAAAATTATAATTAACTATTTTTGATGATATAGCGGTCTCATCAGATAGATTATTTACTGAAATACTTTCATGTTCTATTGTTATTTGTGATGGTTCATTATTCGTGTAGGTAGGTGAAATCCAATCATTGGATATACTTGGTATTTCGCTAGTAGGAAGCGTCTCAGAATCAAGTTTAATTCTTTTTGTGATTTTCGCACAAATTTCCTTCTTGTTTTGTATGGAATCTTCTACGTATGATTCTGCTACATTGCTAGATCGCCACCCGCCATGTCGCTTCAAAGTCATTATATCAGCTCCTGAATTTGCCAGCAATGTAGCTGAAGTTCTTCTGAAACTATGTCCAGTGTAGCTCTCAGCATCTACTAAACCCAAAAACTTAGCGATTTCTTTAGGCATATAACCAAATTTGTTTATACCTATAGGCTGACAGGTACATTTACCATTCTGGTAATTTAGAAAGAAACGGTCATTTTTTGTTTTTGGTGAACGCAAACTTTCATACTTCTTAACAATATCATAGAATGGACCGTGTATGGTGAATGACCTAGGTATTTTATTTTTCGTGATAGGTATCTTCACTAAAAGCATCTGGCCATGGTTTTCTATATCTTTTACAGTTATATTTGTTAATTCTTGTATCCTACAGGCACCAGTTACACCAAATATTAAAGCAACCTGAAACAAAAGAAACAATAATTAAAGTCAACAAGCTGCTATTAAATATTTAATTAAAATTAATTTAACTAACCTTTGTAGCCAAATATTGGTTATCTGGAGCATCTTTAATAAATTTTTCAATATCGTCAGATGATAGAACCTTTGATTTTTTGCTTCTAAATCCATCAGATAGTCTCTTTAGATAAGCCGACAAATTCGAGTATGTTTTTAAGTCCACTCCATTCTTTGTTCGGACTGTACTTTTTAACATTGAGTAAATACACCACAAAGAGCTAGGTTTGTACTTAGAAGATAATTCTTTAAAGTACGCCATGAACACATTTTCTGAAAAAGACTGCGTATTCTTGTTGTTCTGCCATTGTATGAAATTTTGGTACGCTAATAGATATTTTTCCTTTGAGTTTTCTGGTAGTAAACTTTCCATAACGTTCTGGGCTTCACATCTTATATCGGGCGGTGTACAACATAAATCATTTTCTTCATAAATTGTATTTGCAGACATCTTAATTAATAACTAACTAAATAACTTCAAAAGAGAAAACGAGAAGAGTTGTGAAAAATGTTTCGTAATGGCGGGAAAAATTAATCAGTTTTCCTATGCGCGCGCATCGGCCATAGACTAATAAATTTCGTAATGGCGGGAAAAATTAATTAGTTTTCCTATGCGCGCGCATCGGCCATAGACTAAAAAATGAGGTTTCTTTTTTTTGGGCTTTTCGCGGATAGGTTTTTAGCGCAAATGTAAGCGTAACTCAACCAATAATATTAAAGAAAGAAAGAAAGAAAGAAAAATATTTTTATTTGACATGCACATAACAAACAACAACAAGAAGCTTAAACAATAAAAAAAAAATAGACAAATACAAACAGTTTATACTTAACAATAAGTGCAATCAACAAGGCCCTATCTCAGCATAAAACTTTTGCGACATTATAAAAAACGTCGCAGAAGCGCTGTTATTATGATAGGGCCTTGGGCGTGACTTTGGATTTTAAACTACATATACTTACACATATACATAAATACAAAAAAATACATATACTTACACATATACATATAGATAAGTGACATAAACTCAATCACATCAGACATGGCTGTATGGGCATTAGTTCCTTTTGCCTTCCCATTACAGGGAGATTTAACAACAAAAAAAGAAAAAAAATATATATTTTCAATTTTAATTATTAAAAAAAAACTATTACTCACTAGTGAATAATAGTAATGAAAAAGTCACAGTTTGATTATAGGTGTCATTATGTGCCTAATTGCCATGGGATTAGAGCCACTTTATGAGGAAGTGTGTTGAAAAAACTATTGTTAGAAAAAACCTTTTTACATTTCATTGAAATTAGCTTTTAATTTGTAGATTATAATGTGCTGTCAATTGTAAAAATGTTCACAATTCAATAATTTAATTTAGAAAACTATCATTGATTTCTCATGCAGAAAAAATTTGTTAAAAGAGTTTTCATTCATAATTTTGAATAAATAAATTTTCGCGGAATAAATTTTAATAGCAATAGATAGGTGTAGGTACTTAATTGCTTTTTTCGCAGAACACTTTCGAGCATTTTACAATCCAACTGAGAACATAATTTTATCCGTGGAATTGGAGAACATCTCCAATATTCACTTTGATAAAAGATTGAAGTAGGCATGTAATTATTAAAGTCTAGAAACTTCTATAAAATATGAGATTTGGGGTTTCAAGACCATTTTTTCCTACACAATTTAATGATGTGCCGTTTTTTTCGACCAAGTAACTTGTTGCTTCAAGACCATTTTTTCCTATACAATTTAATGATGTGCCGTTTTTTTCGACCAAGTAACTTGTTGCCATCTTGTGAGTGATATAATAAGAACGACAATATCAATTTGAATAGCTGAAATCAACTAGCTTTACTTAATTATAAATAAATAGAATTAGAATATAATTTTGTGTAAAATAAAATTTAATATAAGACATCTTTATAAGGCTAAGAATGTAGGTTTCATAAAACGAATTGCGAAGAAAAGAAAAGGTCACGGATCTTATAGGCATTAAAAAAATTCGTCATAAATATATCGGAGTTCTCAAGTGCCATTAGGCTCATACTCAGCCTTTTAGGTAAATTCTAGTCAATTTGTACAGAACACTCCTAAGTGTTATGTTTATAAAGATGTAATGACTTAGTAATTAAAATGTAAAACTAGAAAAATTTCACGTCCTGAGGCGGGAATGGAACCCGCGACCTTTCGCAATCCGGGCGACTGCTCTAGCCGACTGAGCAACCCAGGACTTGGGATATCCATGTGAAATTCTTCAGTCTCTCTGTATTTGCGTTTATGAGCTAACGTCCACCCTACAATGTCGAAAATGTTCTATTTCAACATCCGAAACGAGTATTTTTACAAATACCTACGATTCGGTTAAGTTGGGGCAGTGCTTTACCAACTGAGCGGTTCGATTCCCGCTTCAGAACGAAAATTATTTCTAGTTTTACATTTAAATTACTACGTAATTTTTCAAACATTTAAACATTTACAATAATGTTAAAATCAAAAATTAAGAATATTTGAAAGCACTGCCCCAACTTAACCGAATCGTAGGTATTTGTTTTAAAACGACTGCTCTAACCAACTGAGCAGTTGGTAAGAGCAGTCACCCGCATTGCGAAAGGTCACGGGTTCGATTCCCGCCTCAGGACGTGAAATTTTTCTAGTTTTTCATTTTAATTACAAATTAATTTTTCAAACATTTTTAAATAATGTTAAAATCAAAAATTAAGAAAATGTAATGAATTAATCAAAAAATGTAAAAGCTCTTAGCAAAAGTAAATAGAAGCCGTCATAGTTATGTAAACGTTACCAAAGCTTTTGGTATACGTACTTAGATTTTAAGAGTGAATTTGGAAATCTCATACGCGCTGAAGTTTTAAGTTTTTGCCTTGGTTTCAATCTCAAAAAATCTTCGCCTCGGTCATTCTCAGACAGCTCATGGAGCCATCGATCCCAGTTGATACTGCCATTGCTTTCGCCCACCAACCTGCATTTTGCCAGCGAGGTAATGCTTATGACGTTTGTTAATAGGGAAAGCTTTATGTTTTTCTTCCTTGTTTTTTTTATATTACTAAGGCGGCAGTCAAGAATAAGCCTACCTGTTAGTAAGCGGTTACCGAATCCTAAAGACCCTTGTAACAACAAAGATAATTTTACTCGAGCGTTGCCAACATCATTATAAACTTTTACGCTCCTTTTGAAAAACCCTATGGTGTATTCGTTTAAGAAAACCTCCGCAGGGAGTTTATTCCTCAACATAAGTGTACACGGGATAAAATTTCTCAGAAAACGTACAGTACGAGATCACTCAGTGCAATGGTAGATAGAGGCTGCGGGCATCGTTTCAAATAATTAAAAAAAAGATTGTTTAGGTGAATCATAGTATTGCAGTAAGAGATTTGACGTATTTGGAAAATAATAAAGATACAGTCTCCGTGTTACTAATTTGAAGAAGAGCATGACCACGATAAAATTCTCAACGTCTTTCGCGCCAAATTCTTGCAACACACTTGATTTAAAAATCGCATTATTTCCATTCCGACACAAATCATTCCGATAAAAATCTTGATCGTCGCCATTAAATGTCGGTAAAATTACTGATGACATTGATATTTTCCAGGATAAAAAGTGCTGTAATGACAACATTCGAAAGGATATAAACGATTTTGATCTCTATCGCATTGCTACAAGAGATTAAGGTATATTTGGTAAAGATTGTAGAGGAGCAAGGATTAACGTGCAGTAAACATGGAGTACAATTCGAGAAGAGTCGAAATAAATCGGTGTTTCGCGTTAGACATTTTTCGTGTTTTCACTAATGTTGTATTAGTAGAGACGACTTGCAACGAAGGGTCTTCGTCTGTCGAGATTTTACTATAATAAAACTGTATGGATATTCATACAGGGTGTCCAAGAAATAGTACGACATACTGCAGGTGGTGATAGCTGGGATCAATATCTACCAAAATTACTCAATATATGTTCAGCGAAATTTTACGGTTTTAAAGATATACAAAAATTTCTCAAAAAGCATATCTCAATGAAAAATTCCTTTTCTAGTGTTTTTTTTTTACATCAAATCATTCGTAAATAGTTACTCTACTTATTGATAAGACTTTTTTCTATCAAAAACAAGAATGTTTCCATGAATAAAAAAAAATCGTTGAAATTTGGCAGAATGTTTTTCTTATCACTTAACTTTGACCTACAGTAGTGAAAAAAAATGTATGTGAGAGTTTTGTACAACATGCTTAAAAAAAAACTTGGTTAATGGTGATTTTGGAAAGATACAACTATAGTGCGTTTTTATTAAAAAATAAGAAAATAATGGTATTCTAGTCCCAGAGGAGCCGATTTTGTTGAAAATGTAACTAACGTAATTTTAACAAAAAAAACCACTATGAGAGTAAGTAATAGCTGCTTATTTACGTAAATTATTATAAAAAAGTTGTGACAATAATATGCGATAGTAAAATGCAAAAATGGTCCGTAATTTAAATCTCAAGGGATAAGGTGATAATAAAAAAAACAAAGGACTTAACTTTGAGAAAAAAAAAATTAAAAACAATAAATCACAACAGATGTTCGAATTGCTTCCCTTGTGTCCTAATACACGCTCGGAATCTTTTTAAGAACGAGCTTTTCAGTCTTCGAAAGCTTATTTGGTCAATTTCTCTTGCTGTAGTGGTAACCCTTGCTCTTAGTTGTCGGTCATTCGGAATCGGTTTTTCGTAGATTTTATCCATGATGCAGCCCCCATAAAAAAATCCAGGGGATTTAGGAATTTTTTATTGAGATATGCTAAAAAATCTGTTATGAGGTAGAGATTTTTCGATATTTCGGAAAAATTTGTATAACTTTAAAACCGTAAAATTTCGCTGAACATATTGAGTTATTTTGGTAGATATTGATCCCAGCTATCACCCCCTGTAGTATGTCGTACTATTTCTTGGACACCCTGTATATTAATTTACCATTACAATTGCTAGATAAAAAATCTTCTAAACTAGGAAAAAACATTCAAATTAAAACTATAGTTTTCGTTAGCTCTTAGTTTTCCAAGGTGGGTCTGGTGGCCTGGATAAAAATTTGGTGATGTTTTTTTTATATTTTTTTACTATTATTTTAAGTAATTGAATCATTATCTCGATTTAAAGTCACAAGCAAGAAATGTGAATCGCATTCCAGCGTCGTTTTATATTTACGGGAGAGTGGGGATATTCCAAATAACGTTGTCAATTTCTCATTAGTATTCAGAACGCTAGGACTTCTATTTGTTGATTCGTCGGAATATTTAATAATTAAGATCGAAATTATCTATGCAACGTGAGACGCTCTGTGTCTATGGACTATAAGCAATTGACTTAAAAATAGAGATGATGACATGCAGTTTCAATGCCATGTAACTAATAGTTAAATGACCAATCCAATCTAGTATCCATAACACAAGCTCTCAATGATGCTTACTTTAGGCTAGATAATAACAGGTGTGAGTGTATTTATATTATTATTATTGTTTTTCCCTTGGCTTTGTAGTTTCACTAGGTGGTAGACCCATATGTACCTGCCTGGGTAGGTACCACCGGCTTTTCTTATTTCAGCCGTGAAACAGTTCGCTGTGTTTCGGATTGAAGGGAAAGGTAGCCAGTGTAATTACTAGGCATGGACGGCATTTTATCTTAGGCCTCAGGATGACAACGCACCTGCAATATCAAGTGCTTTTCCTTGTTATTGCAGGTGTCTATAGGCGGCGGTAACCGCTTACCACCAGGTGGGCCGTCAGCTTGTTTGTCATCTAGTTGTATAAAAAAAAAGGCTTAGGTGACTCTTAACGACATTTGTCTTTTTCTATCTGATAAAGCTAGACCGAGATAAAAATTGCTAAGAGACATAAGAGTCGCGTAGCAAATGTTAGTAGAAACGAGCATGAAAATGAAAATGACAATCAGGAGAAGGAGAAGGAGAAGGAGAAGGAGAAGGAGAAGGAGAAGGAGAACGAGAACGAGAACGAGAACGAGAACGAGAACGAGAACGAGAACGAGAACGAGAACGAGAACGAGAACCTGTTATACCTGATATTTGGATTATTTTACAACGATCGTGGTCGATCGAGGAAGATTGAAGATGTCACTCTTTGTTAAGTTTATAAATGTACTACCGTCAGTTTGTTTATTATTTGTGAGTTCCGACTCGCAAAATAATAAAACAGAGTATGCAGGAGCATACAGGAGCTCACACCGTGCATTGCTGGGGCAGTGTGTATAATAATGTAACTAGTTAAACGTTAAATCCATAATGCAGATTTATACTGTTTTTTCTAGATGACCGGATAATCACCGATTTAAATTTTATATTAAAAAACCAGTCGTTCATAAAGATTTCCCCTCGAGTCATGTCTATATGAATATTCAGGGTTTGCTCTGATAAAAAAACTTTGGTCCTGTAGTTCAGAAGAAAACTCATCAGTTAGGTGATTTGTTTCAACTTTGTTCCCCGAAGAGCGTAAATGTAGGAAAATAAAAGTGGATAATGGTAAAACACCACGCAGTTTTGTCCCAATTTTCTTGAAGTGTGTCTGTCGTATTCCCTTCAAATGTATCCAGATAAACTAAATTTAGGTTTTATTTTTCGATACGTTCTTTTGAGTGAATGGGAATACAAATGGGTGTATTTCAGCAAGAGCTAAAGTGTATTATCCTTAGGGTGAGATTTATTCGAGTTTTATTTTTATAAAATGTAAATCATAATACTAGAGCTATATCGCATCATTTTAGAATTATTATGATTTTCAAATGGTACTTTACACTATTTAAGTCACATTAACAGTCAGTTAATAAATAGTTAATAAATAAATAGACGAAAAATAAAAGAAAAAGAAGTGAATCAATAGAGGCCCAAAACCTTTTAACAGTTTCTTACATCTTTGAAAGAAACAGTAAAATTTACCCCGTAATTTTTCAAAACCTTTCAAGGAGTGTCCGCAAGCATAGGGTATAAGAAATGCTTTTTTGTGCAGATAAATTACTAATAATTAACAAATATTTGAAAAATTAATAAAATGTTTCTAAATTGCATAGCACATCCGCAGTATAACTACATGACTATTTTGTATGCTATAAATATTCTACATTCTGTTACCTAATTTGAGGGAAGTTATCTTTTATTAGTATAATTAGATAATCTTATCACTAATGTAAAAGTCTTCATCATATGGCAAGAGCACTCCACTAAACATTACCGCATCGATTACTTCAATATCCGCAATCTTGGCTTGCTTAATTACTTAACTCTCGGGTCTCACCTAAAACCAGCTCATAATCTAACTTTCGATATTTCAGTTCATATTTTATGGGAAGTCGTGCTGAATATCTTTTAACGATTTTTAGATGATAAGAGTAACCATCGCGTCATTAAGACTTTAAAGGAATAAAATCAAATATGGTTCCTTCATAATCAAGTATGGTACTTTCATTTGTCTGAGTCTCTTCTTTCTCTTTATTATAAGTGTGCAGTATGCTTACTGCTTAAGCTTCTTAGCCATAAGACACACGCAACCGTTTTGATTAAGGTTTTTCTTTTCAGTCATTGGTTCTGCTGTTTCTATTACACGTCAGCGCAGGCTGTCTTAAAATCACATTCATACTTATATAACTTAAACAGCATAAAAGCAAAACCACTTGAAAACTTGAAATTTTGATAACTATTACAAAACGATTTCCTTATATTGTACACGTATTATGTACTTCAAAGTCAGAGTGGTTGTTAATGCGTAGATTTCTGTGAATATCTAGTACACCACGATACGTGCAACAAAATTTGATGGTACTATTTAATATCAACAATTATCATATTAATATAAAACTGCGTATTCTATCAGAGGATTGAATTTTCAGCATCTAATACTAGACTAAAAGCTAATTACGTGATTTGAACTTAAACAAAACAAAACACGAACTCAACGTAAAAAATATGAATTAACAAACAAGAACAGAAACGAATTAACAAAATGACGATACTCCAGCTTCTCAGTCGTCTGACCTAAGATGCGTAATGGAGGCGCTTCTGAGGTGATAATCGAATCAAAAATATCCAGGAAGTTGGTTCGGACCTGGCAGGCGATTGGCCCATACGTTCACCAGTTGAGTTACCAACGCCTTTCCTATTTTGGCGTGAAGCAGTTAGCTGTGTTTCAGTGTAAACGGAATAACAGCTTGAGTACTCACAGTCTCCAGTATTAAGTACAGCACAATTCACCTGTAATAATATACGTCATTTTGGATAATTATTCCACCACAAGAGAAAGACATTTCTTTTTAACGAAACAGTTTTGGGCAACCTTTCTGTGTTAAGCAACGTGTATTTAAAAAGCAGATATGATTTTAATACAAAACACGTAAATGATATAACACCATCTGATGTAAAACGGTAAGAAGAGACCATATTCGAAGGCAGTAAGTGCAGCTCGAATACTCTATTTTAGTCAACTTCATTTTGCTAGCCTGTCTTTTCACGCCTCCTTTGAAGGAACTGTTTAAAACTAAAGAAACAGCGTAGAAATAAGTTGCAAACCACGGTACCTACGTGTGCCCAGTGCGGGTGCTTCCGACTATATTGGATGACAACACTGCCGGGCTTGTAATAAAAATTGTGGTAGATGACAAGTCACTAAGTGCAGTATTAATTTTTATTGAATTCGGTATAACTAATATAAAATAACACTCAATACTGAAGGCAAAATATCTTCCTTGTATCAATAAATCTAGAAGTTCATATTCTTAATTTTTGATTTCAACATTATTATAAATGTTTGAAAAATTACTTTGTAATTAAAATATAATAAAACTAGAAAAAATTACGTCCTGAGGCAGGAATCGAATCCGCGACCTTTCGCGATCCGGGCGACTGCTCTGATTACTAAGCCACTCAGGACTTGGGATATCCCTGTGAAATTCTTCTAGTCTTTCTGTATTTGCGTTTATGAGCTAACGTCCACCCTACAATGTCGAAATATTCTATTTCAACATCCGAAACGAGTATTTTTACAAATACCTACGATTCGGTTAAGTTGGGGCAGTGCTTTCAAATATTCTTAATTTTTGATTTTAACATTATTATAAATGTCTGTTGTTGTTGTTATAAATGTTGTTTTTCTAGTTTTATTATATTTTAATTACTAAGTAATTTTTCAAACATAGAAGTTAATACTTACGATATTACAACTTTAATTCAAATTGATTGCCTCGAAGAAGTTTAACAAAATATTGCAACGTAGATTATTCAGTTTTGAGACTTTTAATGGTAACCGAATCATGGATTCGGTTACCATTTAAATCAAAATAAGTTTTTAAGACGGTGTTCATTAACTAATTATGGACAAGAATTTACCAAGAAACGTCGCTAAAGAGGTGCTCATGAAATATACATTAGCCTTTAAATCCTTGATTTAAATAAGGTATCGCGCCCATTAGTGTGATAAATACAATTTTAGGGACCAGTGGACTTGATGAATACAAGTTAATTTTAGAATCAGATGAAACTCATAGATGTTTCACTAACAATTTTCTTTGAGATGTTGACAACTTACAGTTTTTTAATCTCTCATTTCGTTTTCGTAAAGCATTATTCATCTTAGTAGTAAGGACCTTGATAACAAGAAAACGTCATTATAGAATGATTTTTAATTAGGCTAAAAAATAGAACATTTTTACTTTCTATAGAGTAATAGTATTATTACGACAGCTGCTTCTGCCACAAAATGAACAGGAGTTACGCTTGATGTGCTGTCAACTGTACAACAAAAATAATTCTGTAATTGGTTGCTTCCAAATTATCGGTAATTCGTCACACTAAGAGATATATCGCAGTTTTGTAATTGACAATAATTTTACTTTAACAACTACATATATTCAAAATTGACTGCAATATTTCATAGCAAACGCTAACACGTTTGAACAATAAAGCTACGAGTTTATTCTCGCAGTAAGCTTCAACTCGGTATGGAACGAATATATTTCCTAAGTCTAGAATTTTCACTCTGTAAAAATATCAAGAATATTTCCGTAGCTATTCTTACCTTTATAAATAGCAACATCTAACACACTTACGTAATGTATAAGAACACATTAAAAAATATTATAAGAATATTTATTGGTTATTATAGATTTTATTTTTCTTGATACTTACATAATATTTTATATAATTTTTTTTTTATAGAAGGCTCTTACTAGGTTGTAGGCCCATATGTAGGGTCGTGTAGGTAGGTGACCGGCCCGGGGTGAGGCCTGGTGCCCCGCCCTAGGACTGACTCTGGTCGGTTCTAGGGTCGGGCTGCCCGGAGGCGGCTCGGTGAAATGCTTCGGCAAACCCCGGGTCGTCTCCATTATGGGCATGGGGAAACCGGAGTGGTTTAGCAGGTATTCCCAGTGCGGCTATGATCAGGCGCTGGGCGACCCCTGCACAGGCCCACGTCTAGCCGATGGTCCGCTGGTCCACCTAACCAGCGGTTTAGGGTATCGTCCGTATGCGGATTCCACTCCGAAAAAAAAAAATAGGGTCGTGTAGGTAGGTACCATCGCCTTTCTTATTTTAGCCGTGAAACAGTTCGTTGTGTTACGGATTGAATGGAAAGGTAGCCAGTGTAATTACTTTGCATGGACGGCATCTCATCTTAGGCCTCAGGATGACAACGCATCTGCAATATTAAGTGTTTTTCCTTGTTATTGCTGGTGTCTATAGACGGTGGTAGCCGCTTAACACTAGGTGGGCCGTCAGCTGGTTTGTCATCTAGTTGTATAAAAAAGGCACCCAGCAATCTGGTATATTAAGCTTGAGTGCATTGGTGTTGACTCTGTAAACATTGCAACCTTCGCTGTGGTTGAACTGAATTGTTCGTGAGAGTCAGAATGACGGGTGTATTGTAGCAGAAATGAATGTGCTATTTATGTAGAAATGTACAGACAACGTACTATTTAGTACCTTTAATTAAATTCAAAGTACCTTTATGAAACGGGAATAATTGTAATAAAGCAAAAGCAGGCCTGACGCTCAGAATGACGGGTGAATGCTTAAAATGAACGTAATAGATATCTTATTGATAATTAACACTTACCAAATGAAAGTACCTTTTATGCACTTAATGTAAATAAAATCTCAATCAAAATATACAGCGACAAAAAAATTATCAAAAGCAAATTTTGACGCCTGCAAATTTTTACAGCAATTAATCAGATTGTTACATTGGGTATCACATAAATAATACATTCATTTCTACCACACCCGTCATCCTGGCCTACACAATTGGTCAATCCGCACTCGCTGCAGTGGTCTTCACCCACGATAATTGTCATTTTGTCAAGAGAGGGAAAGAAAAGGATAGGGAGCCATGCTCAGTGCTTAGACCATAGAAAAGATAACAGGCTTGGCACAAAAGGATAAGGAGCCATGCACAGTGCTTAGACCATAGAATAGATAACAGGTTTGGCACTCAGCATGGTCTACCTCTCAGCCAGCGGAAATGGATTATCAACTATCCTTAGATCATGATGTAATCGGCCTCGTCATCCTGCGTTAGAAATCACCCCACTTTTCTCTACTGTTAATTAAACTTTTAAAAACCCACTTGAAATAAATCAAAGGAAATAATAAATAATTAAAATGGATGTTATTGACTTTGATTTAATTTTAATATTTATATCAGTAATAGTGTTCGGTCTTTTAGGATTCTGTCTTAGATTTCTATCATAAATCGATTTCTTTCAGATATTCATCGCTTGTCACTCGGCGAAACCTCGGTTTCGCTCCAAGCACAAAACGTGTCAATCTCCGTTGAATGAAAATATCTGAGCTAGCTACTAGCGTATATAGCGTTCGGTAACCGTGCCAACAGAGATTTTGTCTGATAATAGCGACGCGTGCTATATAAAAAAAACACTAACGAGTCTAAGCTAAATTGGTGAACTTTAAATAACTTCTGATCAACAAACGGGGAAAACGATTGCGCGAAATGTTTTGAAATAAAATCTTCTTCGTGTTCTTTTTCTTTCTCATTTACTCTTTTCTGGACAATAGTTTCTAAGTAAGTGATTATTCAGGCAACAACAGGCTAACGAATAAAAACTTTATGAAAATAGCAAAGATAAAAGCAATGATTTTTCAGCCTACCAATGTGTTTTTAACCCCCGACGAAAAAAGAGGGGTGTTATAAGTTTGACGTGTCTGTCTGTGTATCTGTGTGTCTGTGTGTCTGTCTGTGGCATCGTAGCGCCTAAACGTATGGACCGATTTTGATTCGTTTTTTTTTTGTTTGAAAGCTGATGTGCCTACGATGGTTCTTAGCTATAATTTATGAAGATCAGTTCAGGCGTTTGATGACTATCAGCTCATTTTGTACATGATAATAGGGTTTTACTAACTTTTACACATCCGATTGATTATAAATTTCGTGTACTGTCACTTCGGTGACATTCCCATGACATACTATCCTTGAGCTGATCCTATACCATCAATATGTCTGCGAAATGGTTAATTCTTTAAAAACTTACAGCAGATATAGCGTGTTTGGGCTCTTATGAATAGTCTCAATGAGATGGTGTTAGATAGATGATTAATGACGCCGGGGGTTACTTAAAATCTTTAATTTTGCAATTATTACAGATAACTGCTACGGAAAACTGTAGCAGTTCTTTGCTACGGGAGCTTCGTAGCAATTGTATCAGCAGCTAAGCGGCCAAGTCTTCCAGTGGACTTATTTAATATTTCCATTTAATAAACAGATAGATAAACAACAAGACCATGGAAAAAACTGTTTCTATCCATTGTCTTCCATTTTATTTAAGACTAGTGCCCATGCGCGGTTACGTCCGTTTGGATTTTGGTTATCGTGACAAAACGTAATAGCCTATTTTCGAATTTATAATATTAGTATGCATGAATAGAATATGAATACAGTTGTCTTAAACAAATATAAGTAAACGACTTTCAAAAAGGAGGAGGTTATGAAATCAATGCATATTTTTATATTACTTTAGCTATTTATTCTGACATTAAATATTGAAGATTATAATGATCCATTTTTAATAGCTTAGTTAGAGACTTGGTTTATTCAGTCAGAGCGTAGATTCAGAGATATAGTTAGTGGTAAAGTGGTAACAAAAGCGCATGAAATATTAATAAAATAAAATAGTATCCTTAAATTTTGATTTTAACATTATTATAAATGTTTGAAAAATTACTTAGTAATTAAAATATAAAACTAGAAAAATTTCACGTCCTGAGGCGGGAATCGAACCCGCGACCTTTCGCAATCCGGGCCACTGCTCTAACCGAATCGTAGATATTTGTAAAAATACTCGTTTCTGATGTTGAAATAGAACATTTCGACATTGTATGGTTGACGTTAGCTCATAAACGCAAATACAGATAGACTAGAGGAATTTCACAGGAATATCCCAAGTCCTGGGTGGCTCAGTTGGTTACAGCAGTCGCCCGGATTGCGAAAGGTCGCGGGTTCGATTCCCGCCTCAGGACGTGACATTTTTCTAGTTTTATATTTTAATTACTATATTAAATAGGATGCTAAAACGTATTAAATATGTCGATCGGTTGGATTTAATTTAAAAAACTGTCACATGAGAAATAACTATGCTAACATGGCGGTCATGTTTATCATAAAGACATGAATTCTTCTTAGCTTTGAAAAACGTCTAAATTGTGAATTATAAATACATACAGCGAGACCTAGTACTTAACCCGTCAAGCATTAGATTCCAGACACAATTATTCAATTTTCAATTGTCGTAGCCCTCTGGAGGGATAACGCCGCTTGATAGATAGAAACAAAAATAGGTAAAGTTTCAATTAAAACAACATATTCAAAAAATTTTAAACAAAAATTAAAACCGACTTCAAAAAACTGAAAAGGATGAAATAATTAAATTTAAGTAGGTATTCATCCCCTAAAACCTATTTTTGGAGTCGGTGCTTTACTTTCTATTGTTTTTGGAAACCACTTAGCACCAACTCCAAAAATAGGTTTTAGGGGATGAATACCTACTTAAATTTAATTATTTCATCCTTTTCAGTTTTTTGAAGTCGGTTTTAATTTTTGTTTAAAATTTTTTTTTCACAATTTTTAGTGATAACTTTCTACGGTCGAAGCTAGATGGGTGACCGTCAACTTATATTGTTTCCCACTATCGTATCGTTTCACTAAAAAGTCATTGGAAAAGCAAAAATTCGCAATTTCGCTTATGTAGACGATTTCATAATTTCGGTTTTTTTTAATTTAAAACCAAAGTAACCAACTGTTTTTGAAAAAATTTTTATGGGACCAAATGGCAGCTATTCCGCATCGAACAAAAAAAGAATCACGTAAATCGGATCAGTAATCTCGGCGTAATCGGTATACATACATAGAAAAAAAAAAAAAAAAAAAAAACATACCGGCCGAATTGAGAACCTCCTCGTTTTTGAAGTCGGTTAAAAATCTATAACTCTGAACCCATAAGAGAACAGATCCATGATTTAAAAGTACATTAGGTAACGTGACATCCCTTCTACTTGCATTACAGTCAGAATACTAAAACATTCCGCATAGCGGTGGATTCCTATTGCGGATCGTATAAAATCCCACTTATAGCACAAAGAGTTAGTTCGTCTGAATTCGAGGAAAGAATAAATTACGCCCAAGTGAGCCGAGATGGAATCACAAACAGGGTTGCCAATGTTTAAAAAAGTATGTTTATAATGATGACGTTTTATTGAGATATTAAGTAAAGGCAGCTTAATTACCAAAATTTTCCATCAACCCAATCGATTATGTTATGTCATGGAACAAATAATAGTTTGTGTTCATTAATAAAGACAAAAAATAATTTATGTACAGAAGCATATAGAGGTAAATTACTATAATAAAGGCAAAACTTATTTATGAACAGAAGCATATAATGGTAAATTACTATGTCTGAATTAATTACAGTATACATGACATGACTGATTTACTTTTAGACATCGTGTACCATTTATCAAAATAGACTAAAGTAATGGATTACCAGGCTCATGAAATAATGATAAAAAAGAGCATTAATATCACCATTTGTTTTAAGGGTTTGGCAGACAGAACGCGTACTTACCGCCGCGTTAGAGCGTCAATAGCGTTGCGTTTTAACGTCGCGTTCTTTCATGTCACACACACTAGATTGATTAGTTAGCGGAACGCTCCAACGCAGCGTACCATTTAACAGAGCGCAGTGCAGATCACTATCAGTCTTTTCCGATTTATACTCACAATTTTGCCTATATTGTTTCATTTTTATAAGTATTATCCTTCGTATTATATAAACATAGGTGTTTCCGAACCAATTCTATTAGTTTTTCAGTTATAATTGCAATATTTTAGCAAACGAGCAGTCGAGCGTTAAACACAATCTGTAAAAAAATACAACGCCCGGCGTCAAAGCGTCCTACCGCCGCGACAGAGCGTTGCGTACTGCTAACGCCGGTGCTCTGTTTGACGGCTAGTATCGTTCATAGTACAATACAATTTGACGCTATAACGCGGCGTCAGACTAACGCCCTGACGCGCGTTAATTACGCGCTCTGTCTGACAAAGCCTTTAATCATTCGTATGAGTATTGTTCTTTCTGTGTTTATTATATAATAAAAAATAATAAAAAAAAACCATTTTGAGAATAATGAAAGAACACATATCAATAATAGACTTTGATAACCGGCTGGCCTCTTGCTATACAGACTACTCGGTCAGGGGTCCCTGGTTCGAATCCCGGTAGGAGCAAATGTTTGTATGATGAGTATGAGCATTTGTTTACGAGTCATAGACATTTACATTTGACGACCGGCTGGTCGAGTGGTCTGTACCCCTTGCTATACGGGCTGCTCGAGAAAGAGGTCCCGGGTTCGAATCCCGGTAGGGGAAAATGTTTTTGTGATGAATACGAGCACTTGTTTCGAGTCATGGATGTTTATATGCTTATTTTATATTTTTAATATTTCTATACATATTATTATCAATAATTAGTTATCTAGAATCCATAACACAAGCTCTTAATAATGCTTACTTTGGGCTAGATTGGTGTGTGTATGAATATTATTATTATTTATATGTTTATTTAGTATACCTATTTGTAATAATTTTATATGGGTACATATTATTATCATTTTTTCTCCGTTATCTACACTGGGCATCACAAAAATCGACCCACCATGTTTTTGCACGATTGCTCTTACGATTTCAAAGATAAGCGTTTAGAAGTACGTTTTGTTTATGTCTAATGGTCTAAGGTAGTATAAGACATTTGATACTCATAAAACTTCACGCAAATGAGACTTATTATAAACTTTTTTAAAGTAAGCACTGCTCAGTGCCGGTTTGATGAATGATTAAGTATTCACTTTGGCTCTGTTTAATTCACTGCCACGTGTTTGCAACAGTGTAATTGTTATTGACAATTCTTACTTGCACGGGCAACTGCCAAGTGTGATTTAATATTTTATTATTATTATTATTATTAAATATATCTTTACAAAGATGAAATAATTCACTTAAATTGACGGCAGTTTGGGTGTCGATCACGAGTTTGACCTAAACCAGAGAATTCAAAATCGATGTCCTTGAATTATGATGAATATGAATATATAATATTTATTCACGAGTCATGCAGATATTTATAGGCGGTCGGAGACATGGATCTGTGAGTTCGATTATTAATACTTATCAATATATTTATACCAAAAAAATATTAAAGTCTTCAAATATTAGTCGACAACTTTAGTTTTATGGACAGTTTAAAGTTTAAAATTTTATTAGAGATTTCCTTCATCGATAGTCAGTGACAAAAAAGGACATTGAAATTAGCTGTAATTTTAACCTAGGTTCATAAAGTAGTGGTTTTAGTACCTTAAGTATTTTAGTCCAAACTCAAAATAAAAATTTGTTACTGTTCATATTCACTTAATGTTCTTGAGGATGGAAAATTACGGTGTCTGGTTTGTAAATTTTTAAGCGTTTTTTTACTGATGAAATATTATTATTCAAGACTTTTTGGTGACAGCCCTATTACCTATATTTGATATAACTATCACATCATGCCAATCTAATTTAAAGCTTAATTGCTTTTATGATCACACTTAAACGACAAACCCTTGTTGAAAAATAATAATTACTCATATAGTTTTTCTTATTTCTATTTCACTGACTAAAAAGTATATTTACAACCGTGCCTCGTCAGTGAAATGTTCTTATCCAACTCAATGGCACAGCTGCAATACGTGCATGGGGCGTGATAATTTTAGCAGCTGTTCATTGTATGAATTCTCGTCTAGACGGATAGAAACGCTTTCAATTCGCTATTATCAAGTATAATATAAATCTTATTATCCATTTCATACGGCAAGGTTTTCCTACAATAATAAATATGTCTCACGCTAAATATTTATGTAACTATCAATAAAAATCAGAACTGATTAAGCCGTGTAAAAACGGTAATTAAACACACATTTATAGATAAAGGTAATTAAAAAAAACGAATAGAAATTTGTGCCCACACACATACTAGGTGGTTGGCCCGTATGTAGGGTCTGGGTAGTACAACCGCTTTTCTTATTTTGGCCGTAAAACAGTTCGCTGTGTTTCGGATTGAAGAGAAAGGTAGCCAGTGTAATAAAGGAAGGTAGTAAGGAAGAAGGAAGGAAGAAGGAAGGAAGAAGGAAGGAAGAAGGAAGGAAGAAGGAAGGAAGAAGGAAGGAAGAAGGAAGGAAGAAGGAAGGAAGAAGGAAGGAAGAAGTAAGGAAGAAGGAAGGAAGAATGAATGAAGAAGGAAGGAAGAAGGAAGGAAGAAGGAAGGAAGAAGGAAGGAAGAAGGAAGGAAGAAGGAAGGAAGAAGGAAGGAAGAAGGAAGGAAGAAGGAAGGGAAGGGCATGGACGGGCATGGACGGCATTTCATTTTAGGCCTCAGGTATTTTAGGCCAAGTGATTTTTCCGTGTTATTGCAGGTGTCTACAGGCAGCGGTTATCACTTATCAACAGGTGGGCCGTCAACTTGTTTGTCATCTAGTTTTATAAAAAAACAGAACCGTGATGAGTTGGAGAAACAGAAAGAGTATCTTGTCCTGAAACAATTAAAATAGCAAATAGTCTAAAAGATAACAAAATGTTAAAATACTATAAATTAATTACATTTGGCTTTAGTAAATAAGCTCATTTTTACTACAGTAGACTATTTGTTAAAAGTTCTATTGTAATTTCTTATATTTTTATAGAGCTTAGAGCTTGTTATGTATTTAATTTCGTATGACTGTGACCGGCAAGGCCGCCAAGATCAACAAAAATCTGTCATTGACAGCGACACCGTACTGTCACAACAAACTGGTGAGTGGATTATATTATGTCACAGATAACATGACGAGGATGGTGTAGGTATAACAATCGTGATGACACCCTATATCGAGGTCACCGGTCAAAAAAGGCTTACATATTAGGCAAAGCATGCAATAAGTAACCTTTTTAAATTATAATGCATGTGTTGACTATTGCTTGCATTGACGACCGGCTGGTCGAGCGGTCTGTACCCCTTGCTATACAGGCTACTCGGTCAAGAGGTCCCGGGTTCGAATCCCGGTAGGAGTGAATGTTTGTATGATGAGTACGAGCACTTGTTCACGAGTCATAGATGTTTATATGTTTATTTTGTATGTTTCTAGTATTTATATACATATTATTAACATTATTTCTCCATTATCTAGTATCCATAACACAAGCCCTTAATGATGCTTACTTTGGGCTAGATAATAGGTGGGAGTGTATGAATATTATTATTATTTATTATAACAGACCATCATACTAACTTTTTTTTTTATTGAAAAGCTCTAGTAAAAAAATAAGTAAGCATCGAAAATAATAAACCTTGTTTGAACATCTTTTTAACGATCACTGATGCTAGTAGTTCATTAGTTTCGTCGCCCAAACAATATTTTTAGTTGCTCAATTTCTTATTATGCGAAAAAATATAGCAGCTGCAATATGAGGGCATTTTACTGGAAAAATTCATACTAAAAAGGAGATATTAGTGCATTTCTTCACATTTCAGTGCAAAAGCAACGTGCCGTAATAATCTCCAGCAGCTGTTGGCGGCACTGGATCTAAACCAACCGGAATAAGAATAATACTCAAATTCTGTCTTACAGAACTTCGAACTATTTTATACTACTAGCTTAATCCTTAGCTCTAAAAATAAAGCGTTTTATTTAAAATAAGGAGCTTGGTGGCGCAGTGATGTGGGCGCTCTGGTATCGTTTACGAAAACAAAGCAAGTTTCGCCATGGTCGATCCCGGGATGGGTCAATCAAAATTTATAATCTTTAGCTCCTCCATACTTCGGAAGGCACGTTAAGATGTTGGTCCCGGTTGTTACTGTGACCGCTTTAACCACCAACCAGCATTGGGCCAGCGGCAGCGTGGTGGTGTGATGGCTTAAACTCCTCATGTGTTTCTCCCATGTAGGAAGGCCTGTGCCCAGCAGTGGAACATAGAATAGGCTGGTTGATGATAATGATGATTCAAAATAATATCAAATGATGAAATATAGCATGCCTCAATTTCGATCAGTTTTAATTTTTAAAACAGTTCTGGTCCCAACACTGTCTGAGAATAAGGTTGTTCATAGATACATGATTATTATGGTTAAAACTACTAAGTTGTGCTCTAATTATATCATTATATTTATTGATTTTTTGAATATCTCACATAACCCCTAGAACTTATTTCAAACAAAGTCTATTGAGGATTCTGAAGTTTTGAGTAAATTTCATGTTGAAGGGATAGTTTAATTTAGTTACTTCTATTAATTACTTCTCCAGAAACTGTAATACATATAAATTTCTTGGGAGTAGGTAATTAGAGTGATTTGGACGATTCTGCTTACTCATTCCACTTAAAGAAATTTTATTTAAAAGTTTTGCTTTACTTTCTATAAATATCAAAAAATTAAAGCTAATAATATCGAGAGGATTTTTTATAACAAGGGTTGGGTACAATAAATCACAAGGAGTCTTTATAATAATAATAATAATAATTCATTTATTTCAGATTCCCATCCATATGCGTTTACATTAACATTATTTTATTAGTTATGTTAGTAACAATATTAACTTAAAGTATGTTAGATGGTTAGTAACAGGAATAAAATTTTGATATGTAATTATAATAAGTGTCATAAATATTAAGAGTCATAGACGGTCTACTAGTAATTTATAAGTAAATGTAATAATATAATCACTAAATATACAAAAAATTGAATTTTGAAATTGAATTTAAAAATTTTTATGGTCAATAACAATTTAAAATTAATAAAATAAATAAATAGTAATAATTAAAAATCATTTTTTTTTTATGATTTAAGCATATGAAAAGTGTGGCGTACTGTACGGTTTCAGAGAAACTTTTTCCCGCGTACGCTCAGGTTATGAAATGAGCTCTCGCTGAGATTTTCTCGAAGGAGTACAGCTTGGGGTTCGTTATTCAAAAAGGACGTAAAATGGTTTTTACAGGGCCTGCAACGCGCAAGTGATTGGTGTTTCAAGCGCACATACGCTACAGTGACCGCTTACTATCAGGTGAGCCGTATGATTGATTGCCACCTTAATGGTACAAAAAAATGAGATTAGTCTGCCCTCACTTTCCCGCAGAATTTCTCCGATAAACTTGACTAAAGCTAAGAATCAGTTTCATAGTCTACCAAGGACACATTAAATAATACAAGTCATTTCTTGCTGTAATTTTATTGTATGCTAAATACAGGCAAGAAACTTGCATCATGAAAACATGCCTTAATCGAAAACAAATTGATACCATTATTATTTGACTGTGGTTGTCTTCTAAACAATGCAGAATTATTAATATTTGTACTTGATCATAACTAGAGCTTATGTCAAAAATACATAAACGATTTTGATCCGTAACACATTGAAATAAGGGAGATAATGAAACATCACTTTGCTGCTGACTGTACTACACTAGTACAGACGCTCTAAATGGTGGAATTTGCATTTGACTGCTTCACACAGCAGTTATCCTGGACCGGAAATTCGAAACAACAATCGTGGTCTGTTTATTCTCATGCGAATATGACACCAATTTTCTATTACAATAAAGATGTAAATAACGTGAGATATAAATTATATTTGCCTTTTACTTTTAAGACAACTTTAATATATCTGACAATTCTCTCGTTGTGCCTGTTGCATATCTTTTGACATTTTACGCTAACAGTATAGGTTTTAGTTGATTTTGACTTTTTCCGTTTCCTTAATCGCTATTTTCTTGGAGCACTGTCTTTGAATGATGTCTTGTGACTGCATTTCATACAATATTTAAATGGAAAAAATACCTAGAACTTAGTTGTTGTTTATACTTGAATATCAAGTACATGACTGAGCACGAACAGAATGCGACAGTAAGTTTTTATGTTTATTTAGCATATTTCTAATATTTATATTTATTATTTATGATCCTTATTTCTCCGTTACTTTGTGTGCATAGCAAAATCTCTTAGTGATGAATAATTAAGCCTCGAAGATAGGTATGAGTATAAGGATTATTATTATTATTATTATGACTAAGGATGTACTGCCACCGTACAGCATTCCTATGGCGAGCCAGGTCCCCAGAGATCAGCAAGGAATCATTACGTTGGGATGAGTAGCAGAGGTACTTGTATCGGATGCTATTAACATAAATTCTCTTGATTTTTATATGCTAGCCAAAACACGAGAACGCACGTGGTATTACAAACGTCTGTATGCTTCGGTAACCGCTTAGGGTAGAATGAGGTTTTCATGTCCTTATAGCAAAATAAAAGTAACCCGTGCTGATTGCAGTGCCTGGTATCAAATATGGGTATCCATTTTCTTTGGCTGTGTACATAATGATACTGACCATTTATATCATTATGAATATATCCTCCTAGTGTTCGGAATCATCCCAATCTTCCCTAGCACCATGCCAGGTTTGTGGGAACTAAAAACTTTGACAAACAATCCTTTTATATACTTAAAAAAAACCTCTATCCCAAAATCCAAAAAAACCTAAATAAACCATAAACCTAAAAATTTGATCCCAATCCGAATCCTTTTATCATTGAAAAAAAGGTAAAAAAAGTTAGATTTAAGCCTACTAGGTAATTAAAACTGATTCTCATAGGATTGTTTTGAAAATTTAATTTCTGATAATTATTTGCTAGGGATAATCTCTTAAGCTTAGTTTCAAATGAATTACAACTTTGTTTTATAAAATATCACAGTCCTTTAAAGGTGTTTGACTAAATGATCGAGAGTTCAAACAATTAGACCTCAAAAGGGATGAAGGGTAAATTGTCATATCATTATTTTTAATTCACGAATATATTACACATAACACAATTTGCAGCTGGACAAAGAGAAAAGTTCAAACATCAGAAAGGATCAAAATGAAACAAAATTCTTTGATCTCAAAACGGCGATGCAATTAAGGGCCGCAAAAAGCAAAAAGGACTCAATCAACATTCTTAAAATCTAACACGATTTTGAAGGCTTAGAACACTTACTACAACTACCTACTTCTCATCAGAAAAATATTAATAACTTGCCAACTGTGTAATTACAGTTACAAGCAATAAACATGTACGGTCGGCCATAGAAGTAGCTGAACACTTTAGTACCATGTCACAACAACTATGGCGTCAATATAGTAAGGTAGCAACTATAAAGTACGTGCACAAGGTCAGTGTGACATGGTACTAAAGCGTTCAGCTAATTCTGTGGTCGGCTATACCACCAGCTTGCTGCTCGTCTTATTTTTAATGGAATAAAAGTCACGAACCAATAACATGATCGTTAGTCATGAAGTTACGCCCGGGAGATAGAGACTGATAGAGATTCTTTTATTTTTAACCCCGGACGAAATAAGAGTGTTATAAGTTTGACGTGTCTGTCTGTGTATCTGTGACATCGTAGCTCGTAAACGAATAGACCAATTTTGATTTGTTTTTTTTTTGTTTGAAAGCTGACGTGATTAGGGTGGTTCTTAGCTATAATTTATGAATATCAGCTCAGGCGTTTGATGACTATAAGCCTTTGAAATTTGGTGTACTGTCACTTTGGTGACATTCCCATGACATAGAAACCTTGAGCTGATCCTATACCATCAAAAAGTCTGCGGAATGCTTAATTCTTCAGAGATTTACAGCAAATGTAGCGTGTTTGGGCTCAAAAGAATAGTCTCACTGAGATGGTGTAAGAAAGATGATTAAAAAGGCCGGGGACTTCTTAAAAAAATAAATTTCATATTATTATCTTACTAACTGAAAAATCATTCGTGAGATATCATTTGAAGATGCTTCAATATTTGCTTGCAATAATAAAATTTTGATATTACTTTTTCAATAACAGCACTGACATACTCGAGTAACATGTAAGTATTCAACATCTTAGATTCGTTCTAATATCGACGGGTGCAAAGTAAAGTCAACTACAAATTCACGTTTTTCTTTTTATTGCATTTTCGTTCTAATCAAACAAGACGCCACAACCTGACATACTTTGTTTTGCAGATTTCACTTTTTCGAACGTATAAAAAGCCATCTACGCATGTTTTTGCAGATAGTACGAAGTTAATGCGACCGCTTCGAGCGTACACAAAATGTCATCAGGCAGTTGACTCACATGTCACCGGCGCGTACGTTTTAGGTTAAAAAAAGTTTTTGTCTATACCGGCAGCAATTTCGAGGTGTAATTCTAATCTCCAATTTCATTACTCCTTACAATCTTTAAAATGAATAAAGAACGATGCAAATTGTTGGTGCATTAGGAACAAGAAAACAACTGGACATCAAGGGAACGGTTGTCGTATATCTTAATATTAAGTGTTCCAATAACGATTAAGATCAGTAAAATAAAGAATATACAATTTATGTATGAAATTTAAAGTCCAAAGTATACACGATCAACTGGTAGGTGGCTCAGTTAGCATTTTATAAAGTACGATGTAAGAATGGTTATCTGCAAAATCTCGTAAATTATCAAGAAATTAGCTTTACTAACATAATGTACAAATAAATAACGGTATAAATAGATTATGATTAAATTTTCAGAATTATTGGTCCACTCATTAAGAAAATAACACCCTTTTTCGATCTTTTTGCTCTCCTGTAAAGTTGTTATTTTGCAGATGCCTCTTTTTACTTTGCACCCGTCGATATATTCTGCTAAACCTTTCTCTTAATCAAAAGTCAGTTTCGTACTAGATTGTTTTTGGAATAGACCAATTTCTGTGCAGTTAAGGCAACGCTTGCAGCAAACACTTAAGTTTGATAATAGCTCGTGCAATTGCAAAGGTTAAATCCAATAAGCTCATATCTGAACGGGTATGGCATCTTTTTATTCATGAGACACTTTTCTGTAGTCCTCAGACTAATCGTAAGGAATTTGTAATGGGATACAACAGATTGTGTCTCTTTGTGTTTGTAATTGTATTTTCTTTGTGTCTTCAAAGTTTTAACAGTTATTTGAGTTTTATAATTTTATACTTACTGTGCTACTCATCTTTAAATTTGTGGAGAAAACTTTTTATAGATGACTTAGATTATTGTTTTTTCACTTTTTATATACGAAAGCACGGCATATGACTCATTACCACCTGATGTGAAGTGGAAAGAAGAGTCAATATGCGAAGACAGCTATAGTGTAGTTTGAACATTTTGTTCAAGCCATCTCCACCTCGCCAGCCAAAGAGGTACCTTTTCACGCCTCTTTTTTTAGGGGAGGTGGGGCGACGGAGGGGGGGGGGAGGGAAAGGGGTTATAGGAAGGAAGAAACACATTCACGTGCTGGCAAAGAATTCCAAGATTTAGAATTACCACAAAGAAATGAGTTACTATTTTTTTGTGCGTGATATTGGGATGGAGACAGTGAATGGATGACTACGAAGACCGCCATGCGTGCTTCTGTGTAGAAAGTTGGAAGGTGGTTAAGCTAGAAAAACTCTGTAGAACACTCTTCACGATAATAGCCGATAAAAGGCGTTAAGGAACGCAATCTCTTGATGCAATTATAGAGGCTCAAGGCTGTTCGGGTCCTCTACATTGCCAATGATACTGTCCAGTGCAACGAGAAGGTACTTGGCAGAGCCATCCCACAAGTATGAACAATATTCCACACAAGACCGGACCTGAGTTTTGCAAAGCAGTTGCTCAGGCGTGAAAAATTGACGAACCTTGTTCAGGATAGCAAGTTTCCGTGACGTTACTACTACTTTTGTTGGTTGAGGAGTTTCAATCTCTCACTCCAAAGATTTTCATCAGATTACTTACAAATCATATTGAGACCAATCTATGGTAAGTATAGTAGCATTCAAACAGCAAAATAATTCATATTAGATTCTTTTCATTACTTCATGACCTTTGGACGTTGTTTGTCATGATATGACGATTAAACTTCATACTTTTGGAGGAATAATGGATTTCTTTCTAGCAATAATTATGTTCAAAACTCTATTTAACGAGTCCTAGATGATCTCGGATTTTTATCTAGACATATCAAATGAATCGCTTGTCATCTCAGAAAACGTACTGTAATGGCAACTAGGTGCAGTAATAAAGTCTTGTCTGTGTTTTATTATCTACTTATTCAGACCATAATTCATTTTGAGTTATAACTTAAAAACAATGCGAAAAGTATATAAATGTATAATTTTTTATCGTTGGCGACATGGTGGTCGGTGTGGCGACGACAGTAAAAAACTACCTAAATTATTTCATTTGCGAGGGATTTGAGAATAGAGTCCTGAGTGCACCACATGATTCAAACGGATCCAAGAATTATAAGACTGCTTTTTCCCGAGGAATAGACTCTGCTTTTCATGCCAACTGCGAAAAAAGAAAAACGAATTATGCAGAACGTAATTATATTCGAAATAATATTGATTTATTAAATCAAAAGTAGATCATTTTTTGATTTTCTATTTTGAAAAAAAAAAATACAAGGAAGACTAGGCTGTCTCCGCTCGAAGCCTTTGTTTTTTCACATAAAAAATATGCAACATGCCGGGACTACCCTTTTTTATGATTTTGTTACATTTGAGTGACTCCAACGATTTTAGAACAATTATGTGTTGTCGATTCAAAATATTATTTTTTTCACTAAACAATTTAAGTTTAAATTAATTCAATCAACATTTGTTATTTGCTATTTTCGTATTCATAATTAAATAAAATTAAATAAATGAACATAAAATTAATTCTATCTCAAGGGATAGAATGAATTTAGAACAACGTTTTCTCCCTGTCTTGTAAAGACTTTTAAGAATGTCTTACTTTAAGTTGAGTTTACTTGACACAGAATATTTGTATGACATTTTTAAGCAAATAATGAAACGATGTAAAAAAAAATGTTTACTTCAGGCGGGAATTAAACCCGCGTCTCTTGGGGCCCGGCCAGACGCGAGTTTCAGTTTTTGTAATTACAAATGGTAAAACAGTGTTAATCTGTCAATCGGCGCTATACCTCTGGAACTCTATGACAATTGAAAAATCAATTGCGTCTGGAATCTGATGCTTGACGGGTTAACCAGTGAAGTTTTTGTTATGACGTGTGTGTGTGTTTGTTTTTACGTCTGTTCATGAGTTTCTTTTCCTAAAATAAAGGATTAAACTGATAAAGCAAATGAGCTAATAGTAGGATTTATTTTATAAAAGCAATCAGAGGAAAGTTACCAAGTTACTCCTCATACAAAGGTGGCGGAAATAGGGTAATAACTACGTGTGTTTACCGCGTGAAAAATATTTTTGTCGCTTTATTTTTTATACAACCAGATGACAAACAAGCTGACGACCTACCTGATAATAAATGGCTAGCATCGCTATAGGCGGCATCTGTAATAAGAAGGAAAAAATCACTTGGCATCGCAGGTACATTGTCATCTCAAAGCCTATGAATATCCTTCCATAGCCAATTATTAAACTGCCTACCTTTCCCTGCTGACCACAGAAAACTTTTTTTGAGGCAAAATGGTGGTACCTACCCAGACCACCCTAAATACGGGCCTACTATTTAGTGATTCCTAGTATTCTGGCTATGGAACACAAAAACACATTTAGTTGTAACCACTTGTATAGAAAAAAACTTTCAATATTTCGATCAGCATAAATTGTTTTGTCCCCAATAATCTGAGGTATTAGGTACCTACTTAATATTTCTAGGAACTTAAGCAGAAACAAGAACTCTAGTAGAATCTTAGTAGTTAAACCCTTTTTGTGATTTTGACCCTGACTGGACTAACAGAGCTGTGTAAATAAACTTAGAGAAATCTCTGCTTTCCTGGCAAAATATTGTGATGTAATTTAATAACTTTGGCAGGGTATGTACAGTCAGCATCAGAAACATCTAAGCACTCAGTGATCAAAAATATCTGCTTTGTTTTAGAAAAGTGGTTCTTATACTTCGATTCTATCGAATGTTGTTTATAGCATTTCAACCAGTGAAAGACGATTCTAATGACTTAGTAATACGGCTTGAGCTACTCCGTGCTTCGAAAGGCACGATAAGCTGTTGGTCCCGGTGCTACTGCAACCGCTTTAACCCACCAACCCGCATTGACCAGCGTGGTGGTGTTATGGCACAAACTCCTCATGTGTTTATCCCATGTAGAAAGGTGTGCCCAGCAGTGCGACATATGTATGCAGGCGATGATGACGATGATGATGATGAATATTATGACTGTACCTTCAACTTATATTTATAAATGAAACATTGTTTTGAATAAAACACTGCCAGATTTTACTTGCGTGTAATAAGGTACACTCAGAAATAAATATTGTTTGGTACAACAACCAAACGTTAATTTTACTTACACAGCAAATCACCTTAGTTGCCTTAGCAAATTCACTCGCTATGCTACCTTGACAAATTTATTTTTTCTTAATGTTACGCTTTTGTTATTTGGACAGACAACAGCAAATCAAGTGAAACAGTTGCACTACAAAAGCCGACTCTATTACGAACGCAGTAAGGATAGTCTCAAGGTCAAATTACTACGCTTGAAGCGCTGTCGAGTGTACAAACGGAACAAATATTCATACAAAGCATTTACGACAATTAGTGACCAACATTTCAATAACTGTGGTGCTAGAGACTAGCCCTACATTCGCGACGATTTAATAAACCAAAGCTACAGCCAGCACTACATGAATAGGCTATTATCGCCCACACGGGGCCCAAGTCAGTACTTGTTTTCGTTTACTAAAGTAACACTGCAAATTCGTATATTGGATAGGTATTTTTATATTAAAGCTAGTTCATTCATGAATAGTAATTACAATGTATGCTAATTGCGCAACAGATATTTTCTCTGTTGAAACATAGATTTCGACCTGAAAACTATTGTTTTCTAATAATTATTACAAGCAGTTAAGGGCTCAAAGGATGTTATTTCAGGCCGTATCATTATTTTAGGACCGTAGATTAAGGGAATACAATGTACAGTGGTATGGGTATGCAGAGGTTTTAAGCCACTCTGTATTTTAATAAAACTGTGTTGAAATTTTACTTAAGGACAATATTTTAACTGTCTGTGTTATTGGTAGAACGTTAGAGTATGCCTTATGGTTTTGAATCTGCCGAATTGTGCCTTTTTATGTGCAATTAAATTGAAGTACCTAAATAAATAAATAAATCAAATAATTGTGTTTCTTTCTGTATTGATTATTTTTTGACTATTGAAGTGCAGCTTACAAAATAACCCTTAAAATTCACGTAGGCGCTCATACACAACAGAAAACCTAGGTCTGATATAGTATGAGAGCTTCGTAGATGAAAATATTATCATATTCTGGTGACTAATGTATCGCTCAACTGACATACTTGTATCACTGAAAAACGGATAATAAATTACTTTGCTAAGCAATTTGACATCATCATTAAGAGACAACAAATGTGACAGCTACGTTTGTTTTGGTAGTTTAAATTCACATTAAAAACCAGACATATATTTGTTTCATTTATACATTGAAAACATAATTTTTCACACATGTATAGGCTAATCTTACTGTTGGCCGTCAGACAAAACGTTTGCCGTTTTAGTTGTGCGCAAAAAAAGTTTTTCTCGCCACACTGTCAAGCAGCTCATCCATCATAAACTTACTGTCAACAATTTTTCTTCCTGAGAATGTTGATGTGAATATACCTTTCTTGTTGTTACAAAGGTTACCCTTGACATATTTTATGAATAGTGCTCGTATTTTTATATTAGCCTTCAAGTAATCGTGCGCGATCGGTGAGTCCGCAGCTAACTAATTTTGGTCATATTTAAGAATTTTAATGTGACCATTGTCACTGGTGACATGAGCAGTAATTACGTTTTGCACTCTGAGGCTTCGCTGAGGCGCGCGACCCAGCAAAAAATGTGTGGTGCGCAAATAAACTAAGTGAGTGTGTCATATTTTTGTGCTTTATTTGTAATATCGAACTTTATAAATGTTTGATTGTTAAAAATATTATTTTTATTTATGGTGCTACGAGAGCCTTGATCAGCAAAACAAAACGAGATGCCGTTGTTCAAGTGTGAAAAACATTTGTGCCTGGAATATGCAGTACCTACCTAAGATTCAGATGCCGAGTAAAGTATTACAGGACCTTTGTAAACTTTCGTCTAATCGTCGTCATTTTAGACATTAAAAAACAAAAAATAAAAAACAAAGACAAAAAAGGGCAAATAATAAATATGCTCAGTGAAACATTGTAATCCGATAACGCATGAAAATGACTCAACACCACCTGATGTGAAGCTGTAAGAAGAGTCCTTAAGCGAAGACAGCTAGTGCAGTTTAGACAATGCTCTAGCCGCATCCACCTGGCCGGCCCAAAAGGTGCTGTTCACGTGTCTTTTGAAGGAACCCATGTTATAGGAAGGAGGGAACACATGTGCTGGCAAAGAATACCAAGTTCTGGAAGTACGACAAAGAAACGAGGTACTAAATTTCTTTGTGCGTGATGTTGAGGAGGAGATTGATGACCCCGAATACCAGCACGCGTGCTCCTGAGTAGGAAGGGAGATGGTGGGATAAGATCAAAAAGCTCTTCAGAGCACTCTCCGTGATGTAGCAGATAGAATACGCCAAGCGACGTTATAGATGATTATTTATATTATTATATCAGTAAACTCCTCATTGTTTAAAATAAAAAAAACATTGTTTTCTATTGTTTGCTATATTTAATTAAGGAGGTGATTTTTTAAGTTTTTAAAGAAGTTATTACTTTTTGTTTGATATAACAATAAATAAATGTAAGAAACCATGTCATTTTCTTTTTTTAAACAAGTCTTTATTACTATATGTCATATAATGACACAATCACACTCGTTAGGTATCTCAAAACATGCAGTCAAAGTTGCGGTCTGTCACTCCACCCGCGACCACTTATGTTTGGCGCAAGGGTCCTACCTCTGTAAGGTTAAATTAAAGTAAATTAGAGAAAAACCAGGGTAAACTGCTTTTTAATTGAAGCGACGTATTATATAATTAATAGTATTCTGAGCATAGTATCACGATAAATTCTTAATAGCATCTGGCTTAAGTATAAAAGATCGTTATGGCTTATTAAGTCGGTCAGAACATTAATAATGATACTCTGTTGAGTATAAAAAATATACGTAAGTAGTAGTTATTGAGACTTGATACTTGTGTATACTTACATTTATTATTTGGGCTTAGTTCCTGTATTCAACTTATTTTATATACTTCGTATCCATTTTCTTTGCGATGGAGATTTCTGCTTAGGATTAGATTGCTGCTTAGCATTAGCAGCAAAAACGTATATTGTATCACTATCATAATATTGTTAAGACTTTAAGACCAACTTACTTTTGAAAAGGAATCGGTGAGTATTTATTTAGATCAAGGAATATCAAGCAAGAAAGGGCCCGCCTGGTGGTAAGGTCTACCACCTATTACATGCAGTTACACCCTGAAAGTGGAATAAATGTGCTAATAAAGGGTATTTTATCACACTGTATTTCTTTATACAGAGCACGGCAAATAATTCAACACTATCTAATGTAAAGCGGCACAGCTGCACACTGTTCTAGCCTCCTCTGCCTTGCCGGCCAGTAAGGTGCTTTTTCACAGTCACGCCTCTTTTGAAGGAACCCATGTTATACGAATTGGGGAACACATGTGCTGGCAGGCAAATAATTCCAAGTTTTGGAAGTATTAACGATAAAGAAATGAGTAGGTCATCATCATCATACCAGTCTATGATGTCCACTCCTGAACAAAGGCCTCACCAATCGATTTCCAAATAAAACGGTTCTGCGCAGCCTGCATCCAACGGCTCCCCGCGACCCTGACCAGGACATCTGCCCATCTAGTGGGAGGCCGTCCTACTTTGCGCTTTCCGGTACGTGGTGGCCATTCTAGAACTTAAACGCCCCACCGGCCGTCCATTATGCGTGCTATGTGCCCTGCCCACTGCCACTTCAATTTTCTAATCCTATGAGCTATGTCAGAGACTTTGGTTCTCTTACGGAAGTCTTCATTTCTGATTCTATCTCGCAGAGAAACACCAAGAAACATAGCTCGTTTCATAGCTCGTTGTGCGACTGCGAACTTGCACAGAAGGCCTTTAGTGAGCGACCACGTTTCACAGCCGTCAATGAGTAGGTATTGGAACAAAATTGTAATGAATAACTACGAAATAAAGAAACTTTTATCTCTTTAAGTTTCTATTGGAACGTTCAATATACTTTCTGTGCTGTTTAAAATACACTTTAAAATTACAGCGATATTTCAAAACTTTCGCGGAAAATATGTTAGCGGAAATCACCCTCGACCGTTAAATGGCGGGTCTAACAGCCAGGTCGTTAAAATTACTGTGCACAAAGCAACAAAAATTATTCGCTCAAAACTCTCAAAACATTTATTGTAGAATATTCCCACCGCTATTACGTTCTTTGTCTGAAACGATCAAGGATAGAACAATTCACTTATTATCACGGCATAGGTACAGCGAAATCAACATGATTGGAGACAATACATAACATTGTAATCTCGAAAGCACTTTCAAGGATCACGGCGAACACCTGACGTGGTGACAAGAGCGCACGCGCCAAAACTTGGGAGTAAAGCGCGTGGTCGCTACATTCAGTAGCCGAACGTATCCCGGCGATATTTCACGCCACGGGACGTTAGCCGGTCACGGTATACGGAAAGCGCGGGACGAAAGTACCGATTTGTATTAATACTCAACCCTAAACTTGGTCGCAAGTGAAGTTGGACCCAATTGTATGTAATTGTGTGAATGAATTTCAGTGACGTGTAGAGTTTACCCGGAGAGATTTGATTTGAGGTAAGTCACGTCTCGAACTTGAGGACTTGTTGTAGCTAAATTAATTAATGCAGGTTCCAGTCTCTCGGCCTAAGAGTTTGGCAATTACAATTACGTTTTGGGTTGACGAATTAATGTTTATCAAAAGTCTTAGTGAATTTGATAAATCCACGAAAATGATGATATGCCACTAAACTTTAACTTGGCACTGTTTCTAATTTAATAATTAACGACGCGAATAATTGGCACTTATTACTTAAGTTCTAACAGTCTTCATTAAAAAGAAAAAAGAAAATCACCACCTAATTATACATTTAACCGTTACCCAAGAACCTCTTCTATTGTAATTAATGATAGCAAAATTAAATTATAAAGACGCCATCAAATTTCGCGGCTTTAGAACGAGCAGGACCATTGCGTGAAGTAATCCATTAATCAGATTCAATTAATCCATTGGCCCTAAAATATTATGTTAAAAGCGGTCCTCGGGTTTACCTCGAATTAAATTGGTACTCTTACTTACCAAATTATTTACATTAAAAAAGGACGATGAATTTGACATCATGAATCTACTTTTATTTGTTATAATAGTCGATAGGTAAAATTTCTTTGATATTAGTCAACTAAATTAGTTTATCCTAAAGTAATGCTTAAAATAAACTAGTTGCTTGTCTTTACCGAAATTAACAAGAGTTAGTTTTGATGAAGCTAAGTACCTACGTAAATCAAGAGATTTACGTAACTAATTCCAACGTTAAATTATTGTAGGTACACTATTAAACCCCACCAAATTGAATTTCGTTACCAGTTTAAATGTTATGTTAATTTGTGGCCTTTGAATATTGGGAGCCAGGTATCCAGAACAAAGCTAACACAAAGCTATTGAAATTTATTATCAACAGCCTCGCACATAGGGACACGGTTCTAGGTGGAACCGGCATTGCAAAATTGAATTTGATTTAAAAACATTACGTGTATTTACATAATTGTTCAAAGATCAATTCAAAATAACACTCCACTTTTATAAGACTGAACTAAGACATACGCTTAGTTATTTGAAAAACAAAACTCTATTTAGGTATTAAGTAAATACTCGTAAATGGGTTTAATATCTGAAGAAAATAATGGTGACTGTAGAAAAAACGCCAAAGGTATTAGATCACAAAATACCTAGAAGCAAAAATAATGTTCTCAGTTTCCCAGTAAACATACTTTTACACTAATAATGTTCTACGGATTTCAAAAGCTAAAGATATTGCCTCGACAATTTTAGGCTTTGACGACACTGTAAAGCTGTTTAAATTAAAAAATTCAAATTTTCTTCTTCAAGTTCATGATATATTCTTCTGATTTCATTAAATTTTATATCTCAATACGAACACGGAGTTACTACCCTAAAAATTGTGCAAAAATTGGCTCCTTTTTACGTTCTTTAAGATATATTTTTTTAACACTACAAAGTCTTTTATCATTGTTGGAAATTCACATGAGAAAATTCCTCGCTTCCTTGTTATTTGTGAAATTTCAATTACAATCATTTCCCGGAAATGAGATTGCTAATGGTATATTACGTAACTTAAGCAATAGCTCCAAGAATATTACAAATGTTCAGTTCATAATTAACATAAAAACTTTTTGAAAATTCGCTAGCACTAAAATTTTTATCAGTCACTTAGCAGTCTGCCGATGCTCTCACACAACAGAAAATCTATTGTATATGTGGGTACTTCATACATTAAAATAAGTTGTTCTTTGAATTTAAGTGCTTTAAAGTGACAATACAGTGATTGTATCGGCAAAGCATATGCAGATATAAAATCATTCCCTTTGAAAAAAGTAAAATGTTCTATTTTAGCGACAACTTTTTAATGTTCACTTTTGCTTGTATTTCTTAGAAGCCATTTTTTCATACTCTAATGTGAAATATCTGTGCATCAAAAATTGAAACCGACCATAAGTCACTAGTTATGTCCTACCGCTCAACTTGCTTTGGGACATAATTTTCAGCTGAAGCTAATAAACGGCGCACGAAATTCTCACAGCTTTAAGCAGTAATGACATTTATAAAGTGTTATATCCCGCCAAAATGTTACTACTGTGTTGCGGTACCATTATTCCCAAAAAAATAATAATCAAGGTACTCCAAAAAATTAAACACGCTAGAGATCCGCCTTTCTTATTTCAGCCGTGAAACAGTTCGCTGTGTTTCGGATTGAAGGGAAAGGTAGCCAGTGTAATTACTGGGCATGGACGGCATTTCATCTTAGGCCTCAGGATGACAACGCACCTGCAATATCAAGTGCTTTTCCTTGTTATTGCAGGTGTCTATAGGCGGCGGTAACCGCTTACCACCAGGTGGGCTGTCAGCTTGTTTGTCATCTAGTTGTATAAAAAAAAAAACGATGTAGAGCGGGTGTTTCTACATGGTACTCACCATCATCGGTGTCTATAAACATACCACTGCTGGGCACAGGCCTTCCTACATGGCATGGGAGAAATAAATGAGGAGTTTGAGCTATAACACTATTACGCTGGGCCCAAAGCAGTTGCAGTTAGAACCGGCACTACTCTATCCTATTTTAGTTCGGTCTACATTAGTATAGTTAGTACTCTACCGTGCTATTCTACCGTTGACTCTAGAACGTAACTGTGTGATGGAAAAAGGAGAAGTAGAAATGTCTGAAGTAAAATTAACGTCACTAAGTTTATTTAAATAGTAAACTTAAATATCGTTTTAAAAAATCTACTTGAAAGCTGTAATTTATTTAATTGCTAACTAAAAAGGGAAAAATAAATGTTTAATGTTTTAAAATCTCTAAAAGTTAATAATGACAACTATTTTTGAGCCGAATTGATTGATTTGAAAGTCGGTTAATAATAATAATAATAATTTCTTTATTATTCCTTCACAAACATTAGACTAGAATAGGCAAACGAAGGATCGTATTTGAGAAATTGAAAAGCAATTAACACCAGAAACTGTAAAATCTGTATTATCTGTATCGAGTTTCGTTTATCAGAGTAACTCCTTTACAGTTCTCAATGGTACAATGATCATCATCGTCAACATCTTTTTGGGGCGAGAGACGCCCACTGCTGGGCATAATCCTCCCCAAGGGAGTCCCGTGCTGCCCGCATCTATCAGCTTTCCGCGACCCTCACCAGATCGACGGTCCACCTTGTGGGGGGCCTACCAACGCTGCGTCTCCCGGTACGCGGCCGCCACTCGAGGACCTTTTCGCATTAACGGCCGTTAGTCCTCCTTGCAATATGGCCTGCCCACTGCCACTTGAGGTTCGCAATTCTTCGGGCTATGGCGGCGACCTTAATTCTCCTGCGGATCTCATAATTCTATTACCCCGAGTATAGACCTCTCCATTGCCCTTTGGGTGCCATTGAGCCTTCTTATGAGGACCACTGTAAGCAGTCACGTCTCAATTCCGTAAGTCATCACTGGCAACACATACTAAATAAAGACTTTCGTCTTGAGACACTGCGGTAGTTGGGCCGAGAATATGCAACGAAGCTTCCCAAACGATGCCCAGCCGACATGGATCCGTCGATTAACCTCTTTCTGGAAGTTGAACTTACCAAGTTAGACTATTTGTCCATGGTAAACATATTCGTCAACAACTTCCAGTGTAGAGTTTCCAACACAAGAGTGGGTACGACATGGGAATTTGACATAATTTTCGTCTTATCCATGTTCATTTCAAGAGCCACTTGTTGGAAGACTGCAGAGGTCGTCGAGCATTGTGCACAAGTCCTCTATGGCCTAGGGTATTCGCCATGACTACGATATCATCAGCAAAACGAAGGTGAGTCATTTACGCGCCGTTTGTGTTGATGCCAAGTCCTTTCCAGTCAAAAAGCTGAAACACATCCTCCAACGCGGCTGTGAACGATAACGGTACGGTGATACTAATAATTATTCTTTTATAAAATGAAGCTCATTATAATCCAATACAAGCCAGTCCTTTTCCCTTATTGGCTAACTCAAATAACAAGTGTCGATGGAGAAAATTTTCAGTGTTTTTATGTTTTCTTGCTGAAATAGCCAACTCTTTAAATTATTTAATCATCATAGATCCTTTGAAAAATAGAAAAAAAGTCACTAATTTAATATTTTATTATGTTTTTAAATTACAATTAAAATTGTTTATTTGCAAATGTTGTCTTATTTGAAATAAAAATAAGTTAACGGATCAAACTCGCATTTCATTAGATGTTATTTTATAGGAAAATTGTGTTGGAGCAAATATTGAAATTGGTGTTGTTTTGTGAAACAAGAAGTGCTTTTGCTGACGACGATATTAAAAACCATTAATTGAGCGTTCCCTTAGCAAAGCAATTAAGAATTAAATTGTCGTTTTGGTTGATCTCATCCAATTATCACGTTAAGTCTGTCACCATATATTACGCGTCAAACTTTCCCAAAATACATTAAATCACTTTCATATTTCAATGCTGTAACTGCAAAAATAAAGAAAATACATTAGACGTGGCTGTATTGGCTAAGCCCGTTGCTTTCCCTTTGATTATAACTCAATAAAAAATATTCGAATCTGTGAAACATTTCGAGTTCGCAACTAACCTTAGGCTACCTTACAAGCTTGTTTGTACGTATTTGAAGATTTAATGGACAGCACATCAAGTGTAACAATTTCACTACGAAAGTCGCCTCTACTATAAACGCAGTAAGGGCGGTCTCAATGTCAAACTGTTACGCTTGAAGTGCTGTCGACTGTACATATTGAAGTGAGAAATATTATTTTTTTTGTATGTGATTATGCTCGTGTTGTTTTGAGCCCTAAGAGAAATTTCAGAAAGCCTTATAGTAGCATTAATTCGTCATGCTCTCTAATAAAGCCGGGATGGGTTTGGATTGGAAGACGATAATTAAAATTGTACCCTCATGGTTAATCTTTTAAGCACTGTTCATTTACATTTAATATTTTCATCGAATCTTAATATTTAAAAGGCTTTGGGATTTAGCTATATCTTCGAAGCTGGGTATCAACTGTCAAACTCGTTATATTTTCTACATATTTTTACAAGTAATACAAAAATGACTTGCGGAGAGATAATAATTTCAATGATAAGTATAATAATACAAAATCATTATTTTTATTTTACTTTACGAGTCACACTTTTCACCTGTGAGAAAGCAGGTCCTCTATAAAATAAATTCCGGTAATTTACGTCCAATTATTATTATTTACGTTTTCCAGTCTCTATAAATCAAACGAGGTGAGTGCAAGAATATTATTATTAAAATTAAAACCTTTGGTTCGATATTAGTGGCAATAGTATAAAAAAGTCTTTTAAGTTTTTTTTTCAATGCATTGGTGTATTCTGTCGATTCTTATCGAAAGGTATCTATTTAAATTAGTGATCGCCTTGTGCTCGTAATTCGACCATAATTAATTTAAATTTTATGTTTGAATATTATTATGGTTCTATTGACAAAGACGTCTATAATCACAGATGTTTTTTAAATAATTTTTTTTATGTTTTTTTTGTAATTCCTTCTATAAAGGGAAGGCAAAGGGAACTACCCATACAGCCATGTCTTCAGTATTTCTTCGTTTATTGCATAATGCTGGCGTAACACATTTCAATGCTTCTTGGGAGTATTTGACACGAAATATGTGATAACAGTCACTTTATGTGCTACTTGATGAGGTGGATAATCACAAAAAAAATCTCATCGTATTTCACACCATAATCACTTTTATTCTAATAATCTTTTAGTTGCACGTCAACACAAACACTTCAATAATAAAACTACGCAACTCAATGTCCGCTACGACACCATTTTTAATTATTATTTAATTAATTATTATTAATATTTTTTTTATTAGGGTTATGTTTGACATTCAGTAATACTATAATCAAATAACAATCAATATGAATCTATTCTCAATTTGACACATTATATGCGTGTTGTGTCAAATTCGTGGTAGTGTTTGTAATGTTTTTATTATTGATTTAATTATTTTTAATGCATAATTAAATAAAAATATTAGCATCCTGCACTCTTTTCTCTATATAAACTATAAGTGTGCGGAATTTCATACTTCTCCGTCCGCGCAATTTTCGTAGAAAGGGGTAGGTACGAAGTTTTTGTTTTACATATTAATATTATGATTATATCAGATTTAATAAGTACACGGCCTTAATATCTTGGCTTAATGACTAAAAGTTTGCGCAGTAAAATATTTAACCATGCGCATCTGAGTTTTTATGGTTCATTAGATCAAAATATTACGTTAATATTCCTTAGCGCACTTCCGGAGAATTCAGAGATGAGGTCAAAGTAATATTCTTTTTTTAAACAAAAATAAAAATCGACGTCAAAATATTAAAACGGCAAAAATCGGTACTTTTAGCACTAACTTATCTAATAAAGGTATATTTTTGGGTTGATGCTTCACTTTCTATTGTTTCTGGAAACAGCCAAGCACCAACTCCAAAAAGTTAATAATTATTATTTTGGTGTTTTTAGTGTTATGAAGTAAATTTTATTTCTTGCAATATTTAGTGATGAATTTCCAAGGTGAAAGCTAGATGGGTGTCCGTTATCATTATTAACTTGCCTGTGTCTCAGTCTCTGGTTGAACTACGAAACTAATAAGTTTCGTTCAGACTTGCCATATAATTTAACTTTTGTTTTCACCAGATCCTGATGCAATTTATTTGGAACCAACCCTGGTAGTATACATATTCGAACTTAAAAACAATTATGGAAATCGATCAACATTTGGCGGAGATGTGAGCTAACATACAATTAATTGACAAATTAATTACCTTCTGCCAATTCCTCCTCATTTTTCGAAGTCGGTTCAAAATACATCGTAATCGTTTTCGAATTCCGAGGTAGAGAGTATCGATCAATACTATTCTTCTCTTTTTAATTATTTCTGTTTTTATTTTAGGAATTTAGATTATATTTGTATGTATTTATTAGGTGTATTTTATAATGCACTATTTCTACCTTTCTATCTATCCTCCTAGTCATAGGGCTGCAGTAAGAATTTTTTTTGTAGGAATGAACAGGTCCTTCGTACTGTGTTGTCCTTGACCATATTTAAATTGTTGCTTTTCTGAGTGCATACATATTAAAAAAAATATAATTAATTATAATATAAACCTTTCCATTTATTTCAATAGTACCTACTACCATAACATAATATACGATTTCAATGCTTCTTACTCATTAATCAATTCTTAAATATACTATGCATAATTGCTAATTAAATCAGTTATAATTACAATGGTCTGGCCAAAAAAAAACTTGTGAGATTATTTATATATGATAAGAAATTGAACAAAATAAATAACTGAAATTATTAAAATGTAAATATTCACTCTACATTTAACGGGGGTCGTTCTTACCTGTATAGAGGACATACATACAGAAACTAAAAGCCTTTATGAAATAACGAAGGTCTGACCGTCACGGGCGCTTGCTCTGATATGACTCAAAAGGCAATTTCGTCCTTAATAAAAAATGGATTTTGAGTTTGAAACTACTTCAGCTTTTGCCAAATATATATAATCTACAAAATCTAAATATATAATCTACTCATTACAAATTATCTATATACTCATTAAAGGTAAATCGAATTCCACCGTTATCAAATAACATTTATGCTTATCGCCATTGATTTGTGTATACACTTTGATATGGAATAGACTTGTAATTGACCACGATTTCAGCAGATATTAAGCGACGTGCGGCCGACGAATTGGTTTCGGGCGATTGGTCAGCCAAAATGTTCACTCTCCCTTTATGATAATATGAAACGACATAACACGGAGACAAAATTATTTGTATACACTTAAATATTGCATCTGTTTTATAATTATTTATACCTCTTAAAATGATTATTTACAATGTTTGTAAACGGATATGCATTTTTTGTTTTGTTTTTCAGTACATAAATTCATATAAAAGAAACAACATTCTGGACAATATTCTATCAGTCAAAATAAAACATCATATCAGGCTACAACATCAACATCATATCAGCAGTAAGCATCATAAAGTCCACTTCTAACCAAAGGCCTCCTCCATCGAATTTCAAAAAGATCGGTTCTGCGCAGCATACTTACATCTAACGCCTCACCGTGACCCTAACCAGGTCATCTGTCATCGGTCATCAACAAGTAGGGGCCGTCCGTCCGTTCTATGTGCTGTGTCCTGCCTACTGCCACTTCAACTTGCTATGAGCTGTCATTGACTTTGGTTCTCTGACAGATGTCCTCATTTCTGACTCTATATCGTTGGAAAACACCCTAACACAGCTTGTTATACAGATCGTTGGGTAACTTAGAACTTGTATAGAAGGCGTACGTAACCACGTAAGCGACCACGTTTTACAGCCGTAAGTCGTGACTATGGCAACACACACTGGTTGAAGAGTTTTGACTTGAGGCACTGAGATTATTTGGGCATGAGAAATTCATTGCCGAGCCTACCCGCCGCTGGCGCACCAGCGATCGTATGCAGGTCTTGCCCAGTGTCTAAATTGATCCTAGGAATACCCGCTAAAACTCCTGGATAACTCCCGTGCCTTTCGCGGAGGTGGTTTGGGGTCTGCGAAGCTAATTCACGCACCACCTTATGGAAACCCGGCTTCGTGACGATGCAGACTGCCCATGGGCAATCTCAGACGTTTTCAGATGCCGTTTGTATTACGCGCGCGCTACCCAACGCGCGAGGGCGCAGGCAGACGGGCGATCGCCGCCCACCGTTCTACGCCGGAGAGGAGCCGCTAGAGGGTCCTCTTCCTGTTCCCTCTCCGCTGCCTCCTTCTACGTAAGAATACTCTCGCAGAAGAAGGCGACAGCCTCCCAAACCCTCTCACTCTGAACCATGGTTCGTACCATGACTGCCAATGAGAGGGGACCGCCGCCGAGCACCGCACGAAGCTTGCGCCGCTCGTGTCGCCAGGCCGGCCACTTCAACAGAGTATGCTCGGCGGTGGACGAGAAGATCCTACGCAATTTCCCGTACGCGGGCAGCGTTGGATTCGTCGATTTAACTCTTTCTCGAAGTTGGACCATTTGTCCGAGGTTAACGTGCTGGTCCACCAACAAATTAATAATTGATAAAAATAAAACATATTTAATAATTTTTAATTTTCTCCATAAACTTTAGATATACAATATACAACAACAGGAGAAATAGATACGAAAATATTTCAATCACGCTTAAAATAATAGTAAGAGTCTAGGTCTAGGTCAAAACATTGTAATGTGACCAATCATGGCAATAATGACAAATAAAGTAAACAAAAAAATCTTCTTGATTAATTTATGATAGTTTAGTCATGAAAATCACAATTGATTTGAAATTATGGTGTGAACCAGAGTTGTATAAAAAAAAGTATTCCGCATCATCATAACCTTTTAAGATATTAAATACTTTCCTCTACAACCATTAAAACTTGAAGAGCTGTTTGAGGTACATACAATGTTTCACTCGTATGTAAAACGAAGAAGTTTTCAACAGTATTTTAACTTAAACAAAGCCACTTAATTTTAATATGTTTAAGATACTCTACCATCAAATGATTTTTACTATAGCAATACCAGCAAGGAACATTTTTTAAAAATGCTAGACATGGAAACGAAAGAAGAAATACAGAAGAATTTTGCGTGGAGTCTCCCATGTGTTTTTCTTAGTATTTAACCTAAGGGTTACGAAGAGGGTGAAGCTTGGCGTAATCCTTAAAGATGAAAGTAAAAGCAGTAAATATTTTGCAGAAATAAAATTCAGGACTCACTGTGACAATAAGGCGAAATTTGGTATGCAAATATCCCTCAAATGGCCCTTGAATTATATTCAGAACCAACAAAAAGATCCTAAACTATTCATCGGCTCGTTAGACGGATAGCATCCGACGACATGCAGGCTCCACTCGAGACGAGCTCAATATTAAGTAACGAGTTATGAAAAACATGAGCGACAATGCGATTGAATTAATATAACGAATGTTTACACCGAGTATTATAACAAAAAAGTGGAACAGAATGATTATTTTGTAGCGAATGTCAACGGATGTCTTATCTGTGTCAGTGTTTATGATAAATCGAAAAATAAAGGAGGTAGAGTACATTACAGCAGTTTTGGCCTTATTCATGAACGCTTTCTTTGAACCTAATTTAGTTTCAGTGCCCGCCCGTAGCTTCGCCGGCGTGAATTTCAGTTGGCGCACCAAAAAGTATGCTTTGTCCTTTCTATGGCCTTAAATTATTCCCAAACCGATACAGAGTTACTTCATACGAACAAACTTTATCTCTTTATATTATTAGTATAGACTACACTGTTAAACGTGGATTGTCATTTTCATTTCACTTATGAGTGAGCGAAAATAAAATAGGCGTAGTAAGTGTTTTTAGGGGGGGGGGGGGGGGGGGAGCTCAGTGGCGTAATAGTTTGAGCGCTCTGGCTTCGATTACGAAAACAAAGCAACTTTCACCATGGTCGGTTATAAGTTATAATTTATAATCTCGAGCTCTATCGTGCTTCGGAAGGCACGTTAAGCCGTTGGTCCCGGTTGTTACTGCAACCGCTTTAACCCACCAACCCGTATTGGGCCGTGGTGGTGTTAAGGCCCAATCTCCTCATGTTTTTCTCCCATAGAGGAAGGCCTGTGCCCAGCAGTGAGACGTATATAGGATACTGATGATGAAGTGTTTTTAAGTAAAAACATTTTTTCATCTTTTATGCTAGAAATACTCGCTGGCATATCTATATCGGCTCTAGGTTGCAGAACCTCCCTGCTAAATAGCCCTACATCCACTCGTCTGCGTGTAATATTGTGTTCCCACATCTAATAAGATTCCAAGATTTTCTCAAAGAATTAGTCCACAACACTAGTTGAGGTTGTTTCTGTCCTTGTCCTATATGATAAAGAATGTCTTTCTATTATGTTGTTCTGTTGTTCAAAACACAAAAATATATTGAATATACAGAAGTTTCTTGATTCCTATTTTGACTTTTGATATTCGATGACGTAACAAACAAACTGTTGTAGGACTTGTAGTACACTTAGTTATACATATATTGACATGTAACTTTTACAAAAAAGTGATGTGCTGCAAGTTTTTAGTCGCTGAACGAAATGCGGTTAATATACGAGTGAAACGTAATGAAGATAATATTCGTCCTTATATCTCTATCAGCTTGTTACACTGTCGAGAGCTGTGGTGAACAATAATAATAAACTTATGTCTAGATGTCCTTGTCTTCGCCTGTTTCTTATTACACGCTGTTACGGGTAAAGGAAAAACTTCATGACTCTGCGGATCTGTGCGTGATGCCAAAGTTTTTGCCAGATTTCGCTTCGGGCGTTGCCTACACTAAACCAGCTGCCTTCAATCTTTGTATCATTATTCATGAACATATCGTTTGCAGAACATCTGTTCTGAAAATTTTTCATTTTTTTTTCTTTCATTTCAAAATTTCCATAATACTTTATAACTTTCGAAAAAAAATTGAAAAAAATCTCCTTTGATTTTTTTACATATCATATGATATCATTTCGTTCTCAAATTTTGTTTCTCTATTTTCTGTCTTTTTTCATAACAACGTTGTGTATCTTTTATGCATGAGATAAACAATTTTGTTCAGCTTTTGATATTTTAATATTATCAGGTGATTAAATATCGGTATAGTAAAATGTTAACTCATAATATCGCTTACTCGTTAAAATCGTTAACTACAGCGAATCAGCGAGTGGCGGCATCGTAAGTAAGGTAGTCACGAGTAAAATGACGCACTTTTGACATCCCGTCTTATTCTCTTTGCAATAAAAGTGACCGACTGTCACAACTGTACGTACCTACACATCTTATTGCACGTGACTGTAGGTCGATTGATATTGTTTATCAAAAATAATCGATCAGAAGTCAATAATTTGACTATTTGTCAATAATAACAAATCTTCTGTTACATGGCGAACCCTTTACAATAATTACAAAATTATACGTAGAAACAGGACGTAAGTTCATAAATATGTTAGCACTTATTTTTAGGCCTGGTTTGTGTCCTAATGTGCTTAAAAGTGCCCTTTCCATGTCATGTCACTATATCAGCCGAGTAATTTGTTTTAGTCAAACCTATTACTTTCCACATAAACCTTATGCGACATAGAAAGTGGTAGCCACCCACTAAACACATATCATTATGATAAATGAAAAACTACCTAAAACTTTTATTTTATGTTGAACTTCGACATCCTTACTTAGATAACCTTGATATCCCATTTACATATTATAGCAATAATACGGTAAACAATATAATATTTCTTAAAATGTAATGATACTCAATTAGCTATTCTTAAGCCCCTCCGGATAAAATTACTAGTGACGTTTTAGCATTTTCGGATTCCTTAGAAATGCAACGAAGTTATATAGTTTCGTTATGTACGTCTGTTCATTTTCGTCGATTATAGCGCTGAAGTTTAATACAACTTATATGTAAGAAAACTCATAAAAGATTCAAATTTTACTGGTGCATAAATTGCCATTATGATATACTATGTACGAAAATTTATTTATTACTTTACTAATAAAAAGTAAAGTATTCCTAATACAAAATCACATTATCCACGTACATTTTGCAAGTTCTTAATAATGTTCTAACATAAAAAATAACTGTCTTATATTTTTGTCCCAGTAAACTAGATCACGGTTATCCACATAAAACGAACGATTCGAATCGAATCGATTTCATATCCGCTTATTGACATTCATGTATCGATATGTATTGAATCGATGCATCGGAACCGAGACCGTACGCTTCAGCTCGCCAAATAATCACGGCAATAGAAGCGAATCAGGCTTTTACGTCTATATAATTTATCTGTAAGCTTGTGCTATATTGGATATTTTATTTACTTTATAGCTCGTTTTCCTTGCTTTTACAAATATCATTGATGTTAGAAATGGTAGAATTAGTTTTATTTTCATTCAAATTTGGCTCATAATATAAGTGATTGAAAGATTTTTTAGCAGAAAAGTGTTATTATCATGTGAATGAGTTTTTTAATGATAGGACAATTTTTAAAATTATTTTTATAAAGAGACATGTCCGAAAACAATTTGACTGTTTTAAATTGACATTTTTTTTTTCCTCATAATACTTATCATTGTTATTGTTTTATTAAATACTGAATTCGTACGCCGTAATAGGCAAAAACATGTAGGACGAAATTTGATAATATTGTGACCTCTGCATTTTTAACCGATTTCAAAAAAGAAGGAGGTTATATGTTCCACTGTATGTATTTTTTTTTTATATATGTTCACCGATTTCTCTTTCAGTTGTGAACCGATTTTCAAAATTCTTTTTTTATTCGATAGAGTATTTTCCTGTGGTGGTCCCACTGTCACCAAGTTAGGATCTGATGATGGGATCCCAGGGAAATCAAGGGCAAACTTCAAATTTATAGGCACGTATGACATGTTTTACTTTTTTCCAAAGCTATTCAAGTATTTGCTTCTGTTAGTCATCATCTCATGTTGATGAGCTGTTGATGGAAGGTACAACTCCTTAACGGCTAGGAGTTAGAACATAATTCTTTCACTATGTATTTCAATTAAAGCCTGAGACACAGACAAGTCGAAAGTGCTGACGGTCACCCATCTTGCTTTGACCTTAGGAAATCACTTGAAAATGTGAAACAAAAATTTTTTAACAAAAATAAAACCGACTTCAAAAAAAAAGGAAAAAATAATTAAATTTCAGTAGGTGCTTACTTCCTAAAATGTGTTTTTTGGAGTTGGTGCTCCACTTTCTGTTGTCTCTGGAAACAGCTTAGCACCAACTCCAAAAAATACATTTTAGGAAGTAAGCACCTAGGCACTGAAATTTAATTATTTTTTCCTTTTTTGTTTTTAATGTATACTTATTTTTTGACAAATAAATGCATTGTGATTATCATAATTCCAGATGTTCCTTACTACCATGAACCACAAAAAAAATATCTAAATTTTGGAAAAAAGAAATCCGTAGTTTTGGACACAATTTTCCGAAGTTTCGAATAATACTGTTTCGTGCCATAACAGATATCTATCAGGAAACCCAATTCTTTCGTTTGACTTACGAACGTTCTATATATTAATGACTTTTCATGAATTTTCTGAATCCGAGGTTCCAGGTTGATTTTTTCACTGTAGGAGAATAGTTTTTGTACTTAAGGTTCGTAATGAGTTTCTTATTGTATGAATAATGAAAATGGTCTGAGGTTTAGCAGTACCCACTCCATATTATGTGATTATTCTTTTTACAGTAAACTGGTGTCAGAGCTTCGCAGCCGCTTGAAACTTAAATTAGACCTCTGATTTCACTCATCTTTACGAGTTCTTTTACACGATAGCATCCGGACTAATCAGCTTTATTGTTTCAGGAGTTTTAAAACGCGAAGTCCCTGTCACCCATCCAGTACCAGAACATGTCATAATATATTTTTATTATCTTACCAAAGTATTGTTTACCCTTTCTACTTTCCGCCCGCCGGCATCCACACACAATATAAAATATATTGTATGTATCTGATAGATACTTCACATATTACACTGATGCGTTTACAGATAGGAATCGTTCAATTCAACTTAGAGGTCCAAAGCTTATTTACTCATAAGATATCATTTTACGACTGTTTTAGAGGGTCTCAAAGAAGCAGTATTATTCTCAAGCGGGATTTTAAGGAAATAAAGATTTCTTGACGAGTTGTGTTAAAGAAAGCGCGAGAGTGCTAATATAAGTGCCAAGGCGAAGTTACTAAGACTTTCTTTCCTAATATTGAAAGAAGTTGTCTTTTGCAATGCTTTTACTGAAATCACGTATGGCTGTTTTAAGTCTTGGATTTAAAATGTGTTTTTATTCAAATGCCAATAAAGCTACATTATTTCTAAGGCTACATTGCTAATAATTGACACGCTTGGTGGTATGCAGCGTAGACTAGAAACTTGTTTTCGGCCTACGCGAAAAATAGGAATTTTGTGTATGAAATGGTTTCCCTTTGGTTGATCAACAGTTATTATACAAATTTACAGATAACAAGCAACGAAATTCAAAGTTATTATTTCGCAAATCAACGTTTCATTTACTTGTGTTTCACAGACTTTACATCTCATAAAGTAATTTCTTCACAGATTGTCATTTTGCAATAGAACATTAATAAATTTTTCCTAACACAAATACGTTAAACGACAAAGATCTATTGTCCAATTTTTCTTTAATAATATGGTTACTTAGTCTAAAGACATTACGCAATTTATGGTATGGCACCGTATCATTTCTTAAATTTTCATGCTAAAAACATAAGAAGCGCCTGAAACGACTTAACTTTGTTAATCGAGTTCAGCGCATTCCGACTTGTGTTGGTTAGGTTTCGCCTCGGGGTAGATATAAAACCTTTTTCTGTTTCAAAAAAAAAGTTAGAACTGTGACCACAACGCGCGGCTAGTCCCTACTCCGAATATCGATCGTCCGAAAATCATAATCCCTAACACGTTTGCTATAATCATCAATTTTCATAATATTCGCGTATACGAACTAGTTTATTACCTAATCATCTTCAGTTCTAATGCTTTTGTGTCATTAGATCGGGTGCTATAATAATTATAGATATCATATTTTTCTTGCTATAAAGTCACATGTCCTAAGTGTTACATTGTATAATGTATGTTAGACCGAATGGTGGTTTATAATAATATTGTTAGTCCGAATAATGCCGCCGGCCAGCAAGCCGAAGCTGCGGTGTTGGGCAGAAATCATCTGCGACGATAAGGTCGCGTGGGAACGCCAGAGCCCCGCAGCGCCGGAGCCGGACAGAAGCCATGCATGCTGCACGGTTGCATGCTGCTTGCTTGCATGCTGTATGATTGCTTACATGCTGCATGCTTGCTTTCATTTTTGCCAGCATACTTCATGCTCGCTTGTATGCTGTATGCATGTTTATCTAGTATCCATTACACAAGTAATGGATACTACAATAAGAAAACATTTCAAACAAGAAACAGAAGAAATAAACAACAAACAGAAGAAGAAAACAAAAAGTTTGTAATTGAAATTTAGTCAAACAAATTATTTGCGAAATATTATTTTTGGTTTTTGTAACTTGTCGACATGTCAGTTTGTCTTTTAAAAATTTCATTAATAATGCATATTTGAAATGCCTGCTTGTCATATGCATGTTTGCGTTTTGATGTCCTTGTTAAAGCATTAGTTTGCGTAATGAAACATTGACAAATGTTGCTTGTGAACTGGTAATTTTCTAATGAATTGTGTGTGAAACATTAGAGAACCGTATGAAATATAATCGCCTGTGCCCAGAATTAGTGTTAATACGAATACAATTACAGTACTTTACTTTGTTACATTATTATAAGATTATTAAAAAGACGCGGAACGTCACCGCACTCCGTATACACCGAGCTAGTTTAACCAAACCCTAGATTTTGATTAGATGCCGTCTAGAGAGCTAACGCTCTCAGGAATCAGCTCACGTATTGCCTGCAACGTAAGTATCAAGAATTTTACCAAGAGTACTCTCTGACATTTCATTTTGACGAACATAGATTATGGCACGTCACAGACTATGGTAACTATTTGCCATCAGGCGGGCTCTGTACTACCTGATACTCTTTTGTCACAAAGATATTTGATTTGATCAACAACTTTCGTTTATCATGACGTGAAGCACAATCGTTGCACTTAAACATTGAATAAGTTGTATTTATCTTTTAAAATAAAACCAATTTACCGCATTTAACTCGCGTTTAATTAGATGTTACATTATAATTATATACGAGACGTTTCGATTACTTTACAGCGATTGACTCCCGGTCTTCCCGTGACCACGATCGTTGTAATGTGTAGTGCTCGCGAACATGTAAGACAATACTATGTATTTACCTTTTTAAAATATTTTTTTATGTGGGCCATGTGAAACAGAATGTAAGAAAATTTTCACATGTGCAACATGACATGCTATTAATCGCGTATGAACGACTGACTGTCGATACAAATAATGTGTGTAGATTCTTTAAAATATTTAAGTTCCCTTATAAAAATCTTTGGCCATGTCTATCCCACCTTCTTATTCTTCATAAAACTTACTGAAACAACATTAAAAGTGAAACTGCTTTTGCACCTTTTTCTGCCAAAACGGCAGCAGTCTAATAAAAGTAGTTTCCAAAGAGAAATGGAATTTCCGGACTTAAAATATGGGTCGACCAAATACCGTTTTACCGTCGTCGACTTTAAAGATAAAACATAATACAAGGCATGAAATGAATCTCCAACTATAATTGGACGGTTTGTTTCAAACTTGAAAGGTTTTGAATATCAACTAAACCACAAGTTATTTTTTTAGGTCGTCTAAAGATATTTACTATTTCTTTTCGTCAATTTTTATTTATCTATAGTGCCTTCAATTTTAATTTGGACCCACACTAGTGAGGCGGGCTGATTAAAAACTATCACGTCTGATTATGTGAGTGATTCACAGATATTTTATAACTTATATGTTGTTTGCTCTCCTCGGAATATCCATGACTACTACCCATGGTTACCCATCTACTAAAAGGGGGCTGTTAGGTTGTTAGTTATTATTTTAGAAAAAATCTTAAGAGACCATCACGTTTTTTTAGTTTTGTAGTTCACGGTGACGTTCTTTCCATAATTATGTACAATTATTATTAAAATGGGAGGTATATTTATCAATAATATTATCACCATACTCATTTCAGCTGAGAGACGCCCACTGCTGGGCATAGGCCTCCCCCAAGGATCTCTTAACCGATCGGTGCTGCGCTGTACGCATCCATCAGCTTGCCGCGACCCTCTCCAGATCATCGGTCAACCTTGGAGGCGTACCAACGCTCCGTCTCCCGGTACGCGTCCGCAACTCTAGGACCTTTCCGCTCTAAAGGCCGTCAGTCCTCTTTGCAATGTGGCCTGCCCACTGCATCTGACCTTGGTTTTCCTACGGATCTCATCACTTCTGATACGATAAAGCAGATAAACCCCGAACACATTTTGCCATTGCACTTTGGGTGACATGAGCCTTCATAGGAGGCCCATTGTCAATATTATAACCTGCGTCAAATATTCAGCCGCACGGAAGTACGGTATCCATGCTCTCATTGAACAAGGACACCAAGCTTCCGTGAGGCTTTTATTATCACGGTTTCGATGTCACGCTTTGAAAACTGTCGTCGTCTATCAGCTCATCTCTACACCGAGCAAACTGATGGAAACATTTGCCGAAAGACAGAAAGTAAAAATTATAATTTTTTGAACAGCTTCAAGAACATTTGAAGGACTGTATCTTCGTACCTCGTAAAACCAGCGCTTAGCAAACTCACAAAACAGCGCTGTACGGTAACTATAAAAAACATATTACGCATTCCGCTACCTACTCTATATAATGGGTATTGCTACCTGAAAAAACCTGCAAGAAAATAACCCAGCCTTTTTATTGTGAGAAATGGCGATTGTTTTCATATTTCACGGTAATAATCGTGATGAAATTGGAGATGAAGCTGTGATAAGTGCTTTGGAAGGTAGTGTTCTCTGAAACAGGTAGTGTTACTACTGCAAGCAGGTAATTTTCTTTTTTATACCTAATAGAGATAAAGTAATTGGCTTTCTCTAGAAAAACATTCACACTTTGCAGTAAAATTAAGCCTTGTAAAATTCGAAATGTATCTTTTTATTTAAGGGAAGGGAGAACAAAGTAAGAATACTTACTTTGTCTATAACGATTAATTCCTTGTGTATGTGACACTCGTTATGAGTGTAACATTTGGCTGGCCGCGCCATTCACGTTCTTCTCGCACATTCTCACTTATGCTTGCTACACTTACCGGCTTTAGAAGTAGTACCAAGTTTGGGCTTCCTCCTCCTACCTAATAGGAGAGCTAAGAAGTACCACCTGTATAAAGGTATATATACATATCCCTTACATACAATAATTTAGCAGAGATAAGTCATTTTCAACTAAAATATAAAGTGCGTGACCGTTTAAGCACCTCTTCTTTACAGAAGGTTGGGAAAGAAAGTCCAAAGTTTAATAAACTGACCGACGACCGGCTGGCCGAGTGGTCTGTACCCCAGGCTACTCGGTCAAGAGGTCCCGGGTTCGAATACCGGTAGGAACAAATGTTTGTATGATAAGTACGAGCATTTGTTTACGAGTCATGGAAGTTTATATGTTTATTTAGTATAAGTATTTCTAATATTAATATACATATTATTATCATTACTTCTCCGTTATCTAGTATCCATAACACAAGCTCTTAATGATGCTTAGTGTGAGTGTAAAAAAAAAAAATTACATAATATCCTCGCTTGTAGTTTTTCATAAACTTTTTTACCAGCTCTTGATAGGTTATCATCATTTCAGCCAAAAGACGCTCACTGCTAGGCATTGGCCTACCCCAAGGATCTAATGGGCATTAAGTATAAAAAGTTTATGTAAAATAAATATATCTAATAGGTATAAAAATATACCTAATCGGTTATATCTAATAGGTATAAAAAGTTTCTGTTAAAGTTTATGCTATTTTTTTCAAAGAGTATTAATAAGATATAGCATAGTAAAAAGGCTTATTTTATCCATCAATACAAGCAACTGTTACTGTGAGGATAACTACGAAATCGCGAAAAAGAAATCAGCTGTAAAGAAATCAGTGTATGGAACAGCAAATTTCATTATCGTGATTTTGTAGTAGTCCTCATAATAAAAGTTGTTTGTATTGATGTGTGGAATAAGCCCTTACAATATGGCCTCAACGTTTTGTTACACCTTTTATAGATAGGTCTACCATTCGACAGCTTTACAGAAGAATATAACAATTCGGTATTTTTGTATAAATGATAGATTTTACTTCGTTTCAGTAGCTATCGAGTTTTGTATCAAAACAAAAGGCTTAGAAGTGATATATAATAGATGTAGACTTTCAGTTGCTTCGCTGCCCCATCATTGTGTTGCCCCAGTATTCACAAAGGACAATGCAATGCTTTCACTCTATAAGCTAGCTAATACCATAAGTATATTTTCGTAAGCAGAGCTGACTCTAAGTGTTACGTGACGCCTGACGAGTGTCAAATATTCTTAGAAACGTTTTTTGTGGAAACGTGAGGTATTTTATTGGAACGGTATTTTTAGTCTTCGAGATTTCTAATTTGCATTAGGGGAAGTCAATTAGGTTAATGAAATTTCTTGATCGAATTTGTTTACTTCCTTGTAATGTATTTAATATATATTTTAATGAACTTGAGGTCAAGGCTAATCAAAATAAATTTTAACCTCAATTTATCACGTATTTTAATCAGAGAAAATACATTCTTATACAGAAATATTAAAACAATTGAGTAAAATATTATCTGTTAAACATAGTATGGACACTTGCAAATATACCAAAAGCGCACAATCACATTAAATCATAAATTTGAAGATAATAATACATAAAAAAAACTTTAGGAATTCATGTCGGGTTTCTATCATTATATTTATAATGGCACTTGCTCAACAAGAACAACTACCTGTTTTATATAAATTGCAAATTAAAATATAATTTAAAAGTATTATAATAATTTGACGTGTGTTTGTTTTTAACTTGGTCCCTTACTAAGAGTCTTATGTGCAAATTCGCAGTCACACAGTGAGTTATGGAATGAGCCATGTTAGCTAATTCTCTGCGAGATAGCATTATACATTATCATATCCTTAGGAGAACCATAGTCACTGACATAGCTCATAGAAATAGTAAGTTGAAGAGGCAGTCCATGGGCAGGGCACATCGGACGCAGAACATTACAGACGGCCGGTGGGGCGTAAAAGTTCTAGAATAGCGACCACAAAGTAAGACGCCACCCACTAGACGGAGAGACCACCTGCCCTCTTATTTAGAAACTTTCGGATCACAGATTCGTTTCGAAAAGTCACATGCCATCTCGCTTTGACGCAGCGTGATAAAAGATGACAGGTATAGATTCCGAAATTCGAATCTTTTCCGACAGTTGTGAATAAGGGGGCTGGTCGGAGTCAGGTTGTGGGGAACCGTTGGATGCAGGCTGTGAAGAACCGTTCCATTTGGAAATCGATGGGGAGATCTTTGTTCAGCAGTGGACATCATAGGCTTGTATGTTTTTTTTATACAACTAGACGACAAACAAGCTGACGGCCCTCCTGATAGTACGTGGTTACCGCCGCCTATAGACACCTGCAATAACAAGGAAAAATCACTTGATATTGCAGGTGCGTTGTCATCCTGAGGCCTAAGATGAAATGCCGTCATGCCCTGTAATTACACTGGCTACCTTTCCCTTCAATCCGAAACACAGCGAACTGTTTCACGGCTGAAATAAGAAAGGCGGTGGTACATACCCAGACGACCCTACATACGGACCTACCACCTATGATGATAATAATTTGATAATTTCATCATGCAATACGAGTCATAAGAATACGGCCCAGATGATGTAAAGTAAGTGGTAACTGTAACATAGATGCTCGTAGCATTACGGGCACTACTGCATAACACGTAAGCATGAAGACAAATGCTTAATTTTAGAGCATAGGAAACGGCTCCCACTGATTCCAACGTAAGTATTTTAGAAAAGAATATAATAGAACAGAATAGAATAACTTTATTTATCAAATGTAGGTTAGTGTTATTTCTATTTGCTTAATAGTCTTATTTCTAGTCACACTACATTTGCACCTCGGTAAACAAATAACAAATTTAATGAAGGTATAATTTTTAAAGTCAATGCCAGCTTTACACAATATTAAGACGTCAGTAAACGTGATCAAAGTACTTAATTAAAATTAAATCAAATGGAACGTGTATCACCATTTAGATAATATTAATGGGCGTCTATCGACTGAAATGATGACGATAAATTAATCTTGCTCAGTGAGCACTAGTAACCTTACTCACTGCAGGACCACAACATTACAGGTGGTGTCTTTTAGCTGTTAAGTTATGTTTGGCTTGTAAATTATTATTTTTAATTTAAAAAGACTAAACATATTTGGGGGTCGATACGGTAAAGCCTTTTTTGCACGGACCATGTTATTAAGTTTAGGCGTTAATCAACTTAAAGAGAACATTTAAGAATGTTATAGGTGACATTTTGCGGTGAGCTAAAGCCTTTAGGTATATAAAATGATAGATCATTCTGTACGCCTCTCGTGTACGAGCCAATTTGTGTATCACTTTTAAAGGACAGCGTAGAGCTATTTCTCAAATGTCTTTGTAAATATTGAACACTCCCTTTGGCAAACGAGGACATTGTCTCTGGACAGCGACCCTTATCCATTCTTACATCGTCTCTAGAATATGCAAAGAAAACATTGCCAAGTGCGCTTTCAGCTATCCAAGCTTTAAAGGAATATCATCGGCTTTTTTGAATAATCGTTGTGTCTATAATTTTTCATTTTTTTTAACAGTAAATAAATAAGCAAAATTTTTTCTTTTAGTCAATAAATATTTCTCACCTCATTTAAAAGAAAGAAAGTAAATATTTATTTAGTGGCAGACAAAGCAAAAATAGAATTTTTAAGACTAAAGTTTTTTTTTTTTTTTACAACTGAATGACACACAAGCTGACGGCCCACCTGATGGTAAGTGGTTACCGCCGCCTATAGACACCTGCAATAACAAGGAAAAATCACGCGATATTGCAGGTGCGTTGTCATCCTGGGGCCTAAGATGAAATGCCGTCCATGCCCAGTAAAATATTAATGAATAAATTTCATTTCATTTTAAATATTCCTTAACCACAAAGGAACTGGCCATCTTACCTCTAACTGCCGGAACAGAACGTAGCTGTTACTATGGTGGTAGTTGGCCAGGCAGTCTTAGAAAAAGCCCTGTCACCAACCAAACCGTGAGAAAATTCCTACCTCCCACGGGAATCGAAACCTTGTCCTCTAGATTTGAGGTATGTGTAATTAGATACATATAGTTTAGATATGAAAGCAACAGCACAAACAAGACACGATATAATGCTCTATAATTGTGAAGTAGTAGTACTATGATGATTCTATTATCATCATTCGGTGATAGGTACCTATTCAATATTCTAGAAACAACAGAGAGACAAATAAATTGTTGCCACAATAAGAACCCATACTTGAAGAATGGAATGGAATCCTTAGAAAATCAATTCATAAAATGTAATAAGCTCAAATAAGAAACATAATAAACCATTTCGTAAGATAATCCTTTTAATATACGTACCTGTATGTCACGTATATAGCAACGTTGATTAAGTAACCGAAATTGTATCCAAATTATTCGTACCAACAGAGCCCAAGGGTATTACTTAATTTAATGTCCTTTTAAATGACCATCTGACTTAAATTATTAGTGTAATCCCTAAATTTGGGATGAACAGGACTGATATCCTCAGTTCCATTGTTTATGATTACTATTAAGCGTAGATTCAATAATAGGTACATTGTTCATTAGCCGAATTTGAGCGCAAGGGTTGCCGACATGTGTCGTATGTACGTAATCTATTTATTTGCCCAACGATTCCCATTTGCGCTTCATATATTAATTCAAGACAGTAAGTAATGTTTTCAGCGCAAGTTGGGAAGGAAGATAATAGTAGTAATATACTTAAGGTATGTTATTGTTGAACTCTGGATTGTTACAGTATTTGCTAGATTTGGGCAATCGGTAAACTTGTCCGTAATCAATTAACAATACGTAGTACTTTATACATAGCTAAACAGAATTTCAGTTTTCAATTTAACCAAGAAACGCTACATAAATTCCTGTACATAAAAGTTAGTTCGCAAATTGTAAGTTATCAGTGACATAAAGTTCGATCCGAGATCGAGGCTTTGAGAACAAAATACACTTACTTCAAGTTGTAAGCATCAGAAATAAGTTTCATAGTGAGAAATATTTTTATTATCTCTTAATAAGTTTTTAATATTTAAGATATTCTGTATGTTCGAATTTAGTGCGCAAGCGACTTTAGTGATAAGCAGATCTGGTCCCAATGGAATGGAGCAATATAACAGAGATGGATCTTTTGTTAACTTTATTATTCCAGTAACCTCAGAGCTGGAAATGGGGAAAGTGGGGTAATTCCGAATGCGGTGCAGAGTAATTAAAACAGGGCCGAGTAAGACATCATAGAAAAAAAAGAGGTAAAAGAGGAAAATGACTGATCAAATGTTTATAGAGTGGCTGGTTTCTCAGAGAATGAGCATGGGCTTTTTGACCTTCTCTATTTTGATTGAACGGACTCGTTTATAACCACTCCACTGTATACTATCTAATAAGAATTTGTGATCGTTACTTAATACACCACTATAAATCTTGGCATGTATAGTGAGCGTGTGATCATTTTGGCGTTTAGCGATAGGTACTCCAATTTCTAGTACTGCATAATAAAGTACCAACCTAGGAATATACTTTTTAAATAATTCTTTTAGTATCTACTCTTTGTATTGGTCTTAAGATAAAAAAATAACCTAAAATCAGTAACTAATAACCTATAAAAGTATCTCAACGGCGCGTCGTCACGCAAACAATATTATTTTGAAAATTTTTTTTAATCAAATTACGGAAAAATCTTCAAGGTTCTACTCATCCCCATACAGCCTCAGTTACTGAATGTTGTTTATGAATTTTTGCATTTTTATGTGGTCGTAATACATTTTAGAAAGGGACACATTTTAAGCGGCAAATGTCCGATTAGTTACGAAAGTATACGATTACTGTAATGTTGATACTATAGTATCCATCGTGTTAGTACAATAAGGCAATACAAAATACTAACGTCATTTTTTACAGGGAGGAAGATAAGTTTAGCACGAAAATTCGACACGTGATCAAATTTTCGCAAATTCAAATTACATTAGAACCGCTGTGACTATAATTCTCGACATAATTAACGGGAGCAAATACAAAACATGAAATTAATTCTAGCCTTGCTTTCGATAAATCAGCTATCGATAAGCCCTGAGTGGCGTGAATGATTTGAGATTAGTCTAATCAATCGTTTGACAAGGGTGTAACGAGTCAATCGAGTTTTTTTTATTAGTATTAGAAATGAAATGCTCAATATAATCTATTTCCTTCCTAATTCTGATCCCTCATGTGAAATGTAGAAATATAATGTATTAATGTAATTTACTGATTTTTGCCTTTTCGTGACGTTATATGAGAATGTTTGTATATATTTCGAAGATTTGTGCAAACGAGAGACACAACTACATATATATAGGCATTACGTGTCTCTATCATTGTTCAATGTCATGAGCTGTTTTGTCTATTACTTAGAAAAAATCAAGTCCTGGTATGGGGACCGAACCTGCAACCTTTTATGATCCGGGTGACTGCTCTGACCACTGAGCTACCGAGGACTTCAAAACTTCCAATGATTTTTTCTTAGTCTATCTTTTTGCGTTTTAACCTTACGTGGTACACGTAATCATAATCTCATGATATCGAAAATATGATCACCCCTACGAGTATTTTTACAAATAGGTTCTCGTTTAAGTGTTCTCTCTCCTGATTGCTACGTTATTTTATTATTATTGTGGGATGTTTGTGTTTTATTTGTAATATTTCTTTCGTGGAGAAAAAGTGATATTCATAATAGCTATATCAGCCACTTCACTCACTGCGGAACAAAGATCCCCCATCGATTTCCAAATGAACCGTTTCTGCTCAGTCTGCATTTAATGGGCCCCCTCTACCAAGTGATATTAAATAGTGACAAATATTTCCGTATAAAGTACACGAGGCGTATCAGGCGTATATATTTCTCATAAACGTCATATCAGCCTAGGAGTTCCACCTGCTGAACAAAGGCCTCCCCCGTCGATTTCCTAGCGGATCGGTTGTGCGCAGTCTGCATCCGACGGCTCCCCGCGATCGATTAAATATCTATGATGAAAGATTGACAGTTTTTAATATGGAAAGCCCTTAAAATAGAAGATATATTCAAGGTTAAGGGTCTGTACTCTTCAAAATATTCCGAAACTTTATAAATTGCCCTCAATGACTCAATAGTTTTAGCTTAAATATTCCTTGTCACTGTCCTCGTCGTCCATCTAGCCTATTCAAACCACCTGCCTGTGTAGAACTAATTAGAAACTTTTTGGTATTGTAATATGTTTACTAGGAATTTCAACCAGCTCAATAATTCTGCGAACTTATCTCATGACAATATTCGATCGTTCACAGCCAAAATATTGTCTACTTCGGCAGAACCAAAACTAAAGGCTTATTTACTGTTCTCAATTTAGTGTATTTCTAAAGACTGTACTAAGTAAAAGTAAGTTCATAGGTATGTCGTCAATAATAATTAGCATGCTTGCAATTTTAATAGGTGACTGTTTTTAACCGACTTCAAAAAATAAGGAGGTTATATGTTCCACTGTATGTATTTTTTTTTGTATGTATGTTCACCGATATCTCTGTCAATTGTGAACCGCCTTTCAAAATTCTTTTTTCATTCGATAGAGTATACTCCAGGGGTGGTCCCATTTTCTCCAAGTCAGGATATGATAATGGGATCCCAGGGAAATCGAGGGCAAACCAAAATTTTTATTGGCACGTGTGACATGTTTTACTTGTTTTCAAAACCCAAGTAATATTTTTGATGGTTAGGCTAGTATTGTCCTATAATTTCGCGAGCACTACACATTTGAAATAAAACCACTTTACCGGATTTAACTCGCGTTTAGTTATATGATATAGTATTATTGTACAAGGTGCTACATAACCCCGAAAAAAAAATTGGAATTGTGGGGTTGCGGGGGGTAGTTATCGTAGTATGGGCACGCGTGTGTGTGTGTGCGTGCGTGCGCGCGCGTGTGTGTGTGTGTGTGTGAGCGTGCGTGTGTGCGTGCGTGCGTGCGTGCGTGTGTATGTATGAGTGCGTGTGTGTGTGTGTTTACGGTATTCACGAGCAATTGTGACACTGTTTTTATTAATTGTATCGAAAAAAGAACGGTCTGAAAAATATCAAACGTTTAGAAAAACTTTTTTCAACTAACTCTTGACAAGAAACAGAACATACATACATATTGTATGCAGGACGTTTTGGTTACTTTATTACTTAACAGCAATCATGGTCACGTGAAGACTGAGATGCCAGTTGTCTATGATAAGTTTGTAAGTTACCTACCGTCACTTTGTGTTGTATTTTAAGTGGTTCGATTCACGCATACGGAACAAACGGTGCCGGGAGTTTTATTTCAAATGGTTAGATTATATTAGGCTAGTATGATGCTCACCTAAATACATACCTTATATAAATATATTCTATACCCTGATGATAAGCGGTAAGGGTCTATATGTGTAGACGGTTAGTGCAGCATAAACATTCTGACCCTGCCACCTTGCCGGCCCTTAAGGTACTATTTTACGCCTCTTTTAAAGCAAACTGTGTTATATTAGGGAGGGAACACAATAGTGGTGCTGGCAAAGAATTTCAAGGTATCTACGGCAAACAAAAGAGTCTTTCATTCAGGTAGAAAGAGTAAATTGTTGCATCCAAAGACGGAACCCATGCTTCTGAGTAAAATAAGGGAAGGTAGTGATAGCGAGAAAAAAGGAGCACTATCCATGGTATAGGCCAAAGAAGGTGCTAAGTAACACAATGTTTTAACATATTTGTATTTCAATATCAATTTCAATCCTCTATTGCAATAAAATATGGTACCTACAGAAGGTGTTAAAATAATTTGATTGTATCACATATTTTGACTGTCACACAGCATGCAATTTTCCAGTTATTAAGTCATATTCTTATTAACAACATTATTAAATCATTATTAAGACAAAATTATTAAGCCAATAATTAATCACACCATAAATTGTCAAACACTCAATAAATATTATATTTTAGTATAAACAATTTTTAAAAAATAATTTGGTCAAAGTTATGTCAACAAGGCAATGAAAGATGTCAATTATGTTGAGATTGTAGACGCTCAAGACTCTCCGTGACCTCTAAATCACCAATGATAAGGGCAGCACGACACTGCAATCTGTCTAGAGCATCGAAGAGATACCTACTTAGTAAAGCCATGTTATAAGTGCCAATTGTATTCCATGTAAGAACGGAACTGTATTTTGTATAGCAAGCAAAATTGGTTTGACGCGGAAAATCGATACACTTTGTTATGGCTGTCATGATCACAATTTTGATGCAGTTTATGAGAATCAGATCGCAGCATATCCTCGTAGGTGATGCTGCCTCGTAGCAATTTACAAGATCGATGTGCTATTTTTTATATACCAACCCACACGTAATGAAGACAATGGGATCAATGTAAAATTAATTAAAACAAACGAGCTTTTGTTTTTTGCTCACTCTTCCGGCATATTTTTTAGCAGTATAATTACAGCCGGTGAGAGGATAGGATTAGTAAATATCAAATTACGGGGGAACGTGCGTAGTTAATCAGGAATCATAAAAATTTCAAACACGCTTGAAACCTTGAACTCTGTTTTAATTCCTCTGACTTAGTCTGTTGTCAACCAAAAAAGGAACTTTTGTTATACTTTAATTAAAAAATTTAACTACCTTTTCAAGACATAAATGTCGCGGCTTAAGATTTGAATTGCTTATACTTAAGTTACAGCAATTTAACAGGTTAGAGACCTGGGTAATTTTAATTGGTTCACGCGGGTGGATCTTACGTAAAGTTTTGTATTCCTCTGTGATTGCCTGAAATGTTTATTATAGTTATGTCAAATGTATAATTTAGCTGTCAAAATGAGTTAGCAAATAATTCCACAGAGGTAAGCTCCAGCACACATGAACCCTTACGGCGCGTAAGAATCTCTTTTTTATAAGGCATGGGCTTTAAAAATGAATATTATTCTTAATGAAGTAGCTTTTGGTGAGCTGAAACATGGTACTATATATAACATTGCGATGTTATAGCACCTCTTTTCCCGTTACATTTCAATGTTTTTAGATGCGTTTAAACGCCGACTTTATTGTATTTTATTGTTGTGCTCTTTTCCCTTTCCAAAACTGGCAATATTTATAAGTAAGATAAATTCCAAATTCAAATTCACACTTTGGCGTTAGATTAAGTTCCCCTTTCGTTATTTCATTCTATAGCTGACTGTGAGATGAGACGTTTGTCTATACAAGCGGCGTATCAACGGCCGCCATACTTTTGGGCAATCTGTTACTAATAAAATAATTACAATACCGATAGCGCACAAGCGGGGGCATAATGGAAATGATAAGATTGCATTATGAAGGCAATTATTGTAAGTACCTTATCTATAAGCCTAATCTGTATTTTGGTGTTTATTCAGTGTTTTATGTGTTCAGTTTTATAGACGTATACAAGTGCTAAATTTATTGGACCTTCTACACACCCCAACGTCATAAAGCTATGCCCGGATTCTTCAACCACAGTGAACTAGCTGTCTTATCTGTGCAAATAATCGTACGGCCCGCTTTGTGGTAGGCGGTTACTGTAGCCTTCATACGCTTGTAGCACCAGAAAGCATTTTGTTGTAACCATAGTAAACCAGTTAAAAATAAATAAACTAACATTATAAATGCAATAAGTAATATTCTTACCATTACACCTTTGGCCAAATTTTAAAGTTACTGACGTCATCAAGATAGTACCTTCTTATGTTAATTCGGCATAAACGGTATGTTTAAAATAGTGGTAACAATATTTATTTTTATTTCTTTTGCCAATATTTTATTACCAATAACTTTTTACGTAACAACTCTGGGAAATTCAAAATTTTATTAATCTAAAAATACTACCTAATACCACGGTATAGATAATTATCATCTCTGCGTGAAATATCAAAATTATGTTCTACAGTTATTCTATTTATAACTCCGGCTTTAGCCAACTTTGACCCCACGTTTTGCTGTCAAGTACACCATCTAAAAACTTTTACCGAAGTTTTGTCAAAAGGTACTTCGGGGATATTATGAATATCATAAAGAATTTCGCTTTTTCATTTTACAAATTCATTTCTTATTGATTGCTCAGTTGTTTGACTTTTTAAATCAGCATTTTTTATTTGATTTGATTATTTTGTTAACTTCTGTTAATCAATCACTGAAATATTTAAAAAGTATTTGTTAAAAATCATAACTTTAACTGTAAACTATAGATGTTGTTACCATAAAATAAATTGAAAATATCTTTTAAATTTGGGAGTTTTGCTATTTAACTGACAAAACACGATCTACTTAATTTTAAATTACAATCCAGTTGATCTTTATTCTAATATTGAAAGCGTTCAATTTCTTAGTAAACTAATTCGTATGTGCCGCTTATACAAAGCGTACTTAGACATAACCATAGTTAAACACAGGACGAAACGTTCGAGGTTAAATTTAAGCAATTAATAAAATAAGTTTTCAGTTTGCTGGCATTGGTTTTGCAAAATGTGCAAAGTTCCTTGATTAAAATCAAATAACTTCAGCATGTTATGAAATTTCACTTGGTGATAATGTTAAAAGACATATTGCAAGTAGTTGCCACGGTTCCTCCTTAGCCGCAAACTTTGGTAGGTATGATTTGTTACGAGTGAGATAACAATGGATTGATTTAAGAGTGGGATCGTTGTAACTTTAGCAGCTGTCAAAGTTTGTAGTCCATATCATATTCTTAATTTTTGATTTTAACATTATTATAAATGTTTGAAAAATTACTTAGTAATTAAAATATAATAAAACTAGAAAAATTTCACGTCCTGAGGCAGGAATCGAACCCGCGACCTTTCGCAATCCGGGCGACTGCTCTGACCACTGAGCCACCCAGGACTTGGGATATCCCTGTGAAATTCTTCTAGTCTATCTATATTTGCGTTTATGAGCTAACGTTCACCCTACAATGTCGAAATATTGTATTTCAACATCCGAAACGAGTATTTTTACAAATACCGATGATTCGGTTAAGTTGGGGCAGTGCTTTCAAATATTCTTAATTTTTGATTTTAACATTATTATAAATGTTTGAAAAATTACTTAGTAATTAAAATATAATAAAACTAGAAAAATTTCACGTCCTGAGGCAGGAATCGAACCCGCGACCTTTCGCAATCCGGGCTACTGCTCTGACCACTGAGCCACCCAGGACTTGGGATATCCCTGTGAAATTCTTCTAGTCTATCTGTATTTGCGTTTATGAGCTAACGTCCACCCTACAATGTCGAAATATTGTATTTCAACATCCGAAACGAGTATTTTTACAAATACCGATGATTCGGTTAAGTTGGGGCAGTGCTTTCAAATATTCTTAATTTTTGATTTTAACATTATTATAAATGTTTGAAAAATTACTCAGTAATTAAAATATAATAAAACTAGAAAAATTTCACGTCCTGAGGCAGGAATCGAACCCGCGACCTTTCGCAATCCGGGCTACTGCTCTGACCACTGAGCCACCCAGGACTTGGGATATCCCTGTGAAATTCTTCTAGTCTATCTGTATTTGCGTTTATGAGCTAACGTCCACCCTACAATGTCGAAATATTCTACTTCAACATCCGAAACGAGTATTTTTACAAATACCGATGATTCGGTTAAGTTGGGGCAGTGCTTTCAAATATTCTTAATTTTTGATTTTAACATTATTATAAATGTTTGAAAAATTACTTAGTAATTAAAATATAATAAAAGTGAGGAGTGGACTGTAATAGAGAAACTAAAATGAGACGTGGAATGATGTATTATGGGTTATTTACAATGCATTAAAAAATACAAAATTAACCCTACCCGACTGACACTGCCGTACATTTACTTTCTTTTTTACTAGTTAACACAACTCGGCGGCGTATTGGTTTGAGCGCTCTGGTTTCGATTTCTAAAACAAAGCAACTTTGCTAACACAAAGCAACTACTAGGTGGTAGACCCATACTTATGTAGGGTCGCCTGGGTAGGTACCACCGCCTTTCTTATTTCAGCCGTGAAACAGTTCGCTGTGTTTCGGATTAAAGGGAAAGGTAGCCAGTGTAATTACTGGGCATGGACGGCATTTCATCTTAGGCCTCAGGGTGACAACGCACCTGCAATATCAAGTGCTTTTCCTTGTTATTGCAGGTGTCTATAGGCGGCGGTAACCGCTTACCACTAGGTGGGCCGTCAGCTTGTTTATCATCCAGTTGTATAAAAAAAAAAAAACTTTCGCCATGGTGAGTCACGGGACGGGGCAATCAAATTTATAACCTCGAGCTCCTCCGTGCTTCGGAAGGCACGTTAAGCCGTTCGTCCCGGTTGCTACTGCAACCGATTTAACCCACCATCCCGCATTAGGGCAGCGTGGTATGGCCCAATCTCCTCAAGTGTTTCTCCCATGTAGGAAGGCCTGTGCCCAGCAGTGGGACGTATATAGGCTGGTGATGATGATGACACAAATCCAAATAGGTGAAACTTTTGCAAGTTCATGTAGATATACGATTATAGGTAGGTACTTACATTTCACATTATCGTTTAAAAATTTCAAAACTTTTAGATTCCTTTTCCACATTGGTTTACACTGGTTCCACAGTTTGAGATAGTTAAGTTTTAGTTAGCTTAGTTTCTCAGAATTATATTTATTGAGATAGAGATCGTGGATGAATAAAGACAAATAAAGTTAACCCAGGCCTCATGAATCATCTATCTAACACCATCTCATTGAGACTATTTATAAGAGCCCAAACACGCTATATGTGCTGTAAGTTTCGCAGACTTTTTGATGGTTTTGGGTTAAGCTCAAGGTTAGTATGTCATGGGAATGTCACCGAAGTGAAAACTTCAAATAAAATCAAAATACACCAAATTTAAAATCATACGGATCTGTGAAAGTTAGTAAAACCCTTGTATCATATAGAAACTGAACTGATAGTCATCAAACGCCAGAACTGTAGCTAAGCACCATCCTAGTCACGTCAGCTTTCAAACAGAAAAACCGAATCAAAATCACACACAGACAGACACGTCAAACTTATAACACTCCTCTTTTTTGTTTCGGGGGTTAAAAAGGTTATTTTTTATACAACTAGATGACAAACAAGCTGACGGACCAACTGGTGGTAAGCGGTTACCGCCGTCTATAGACACATGCTTCATATTGTAAAAATACTTGATATTGCAGGTGCGTTGTCATCCTGAGGCCTAAAATTTTAATAGTACTTACAAGATTTGTTATATGAATACTCGAAAAATACAGGTAAGACTTAACTAGTGAATTTTACTTGTCAACCGGCAAACTTAAGCATGTTGTCGAAGGTTATTCATTTGCTTCTTATTTAGGCAGTCTCTCTCTCTCGTCTCTTCAGGGCACGACTCTTTCGGCACAGGGCTCCCTCAACTTGCTAGGTATGGAGATATGTTGCGATCTGAATTCCAGGAACTACATCGAAACCGTGATAAAAACAGCCTCACGGAAGCTCGGTGTCCTGAACAAGGTGCGTCGATTCTTCACGCCTGACCAATTATGCCTGCTGTATAAAACTCAGGTCCGGTCTTGCGTGGAATATTGCTCGCACTTGTGGGATGGCTCCGCCAAGTACCTACTTGATGCCCTGGACAGATTGCAGCGTCGTGCTGTCCATATCGTTGGCGATGTAGAGGTCACCAACAACCTTGAGCCTCTGCAATTGCGTCGAGACATTGCGTCGCTTCTATCGGCTATATCACGGAGAGTGTTCTGAAGAGCTATTTGACCTTATCCCACCTTCCCCCTTCCTACTCAGGAGCACGCGTGCCGGTCTTCGGAGTCATCAATTCACTGTCTCCACCTCAACATCACGTACAAAGAAATTTAGTAGCTCTTTTCTTTGTCGAACTTCCAGAACTTGGAATTCTTTGCCAGCACATGTGTTCCCTCCTTCCTATAACATGGGTTCCTTCAAAAGAGGCGTGAAAAAGCACCTTTCGGGCCGGCAAGGTGGAGGCAGCTAGAGCAGTGTCTGAACTGCACTAGCTGTCTTCGCATATGGACTCTTCTTACTGCTTCACATCAGGTGGTGTTGAGTCATTTGTCGTGCTTAGTATAAAAAAAAAAAAAAAAATAGGTACATTTTTATTCCTAGAATGAGTCGCAAATAATCAACAAATTTTCTCTCAAATGCTTGTCAGAACGAAACTTGCTAGATTAAGAATAGGTGGTACTTTTTAGTCACCTATATTTTATTGTACACACGACAGCACATTAAGTGTAACAGTTGCATTACGCAACCCGCCTCTATTACGAACACAGTAAGGGCGGGCTCAAGGTCAAACTGTTACGCTTGATGTGCTGTCGACTGTACCTAAATAGAAATAAATGGATACTTTTAAATAAGCTTAATAACTATACTTAGGTATCCACGTAGTCCATACACGAGAATAAATTGAGCTCTTTTTACTACCTCGCTTTAAAATTAAGCTTCCTCGTTTGAAACAGGACTATTAACTGCTAAATGATTTTTCTTTTATGGCTATTTTAAATCAGTAGGTACTATTCAATGTCGCTTTATAGCATTATTTTTTTATACTACTAGATTACAAACAAGCCATCAGGCCCACCTGATGGTAAGACACCTGCAATAACAAGGAAAAAAGTCACTTGATATTGCAGGTAAGTTGTCATCCTGAAGCTAAAGATGAAATGCCGTCCATGCCCAGTAATTTCATTGGCTACCTTTCCCTTTAATCCGAAACACAGCGAACTGTTTCACGGCTGAAATAAGAAAGGCGGTGGTACCTACCCAGGGCCCGGCGACCCTACATGTGGGTCTACCACCTAGTAACTTCAATATAATGTAAATTAACACATTAAGGGGCACATTAACACAATATCTTTGACCATAAATCAATTAAAGTATGAAGTAGACTCACTGGCAGTCGTAACAATAAACATTGTTTTTTTAAAGAGAGCATTATTAAGTGTCATCACGAGCACATCAGTTTGGACTTGAAAGCCGCTGCTATTACAAACGGATGCTATTATAAGAGCGGTCTCTTGGGCCAACTGTTCTGCCCAATGTGCAATTTTGCTAGTAGCCTTGAGTGTCTAGAGTTGGTCTCCATTATTTTTGTCAATTTCTGTGTGGTAGTAATTTTCTGATCAGTTTGGTTGGTAGAAGCCCTTTCTTAGTCCGCTTGGCTACTTACCACCATCTTACCTAAGTCTGCAGCCATAAAAATAATGTTAGAAGCATTGTTGTTTTTGGGCAGGTGCAGGTAAGATAGCCAGTTCCTCTGTGTTTTCAGGAATCCGGGTGTAGTTTGCTTCCATCTTCGGCCTTATCATCACTTACCATCAGGTGAGATGAAGGTCAAGAATAAAATAACATGAAATGTTACAAAACCAGTGGAGCTATCCGTAGAAGTTTTATCTGGTAGTATCAAGGTCAATTTAGACGCTGCGTGACCCCTGCATACCCCCGCTGCTTTGCTATTGGTGGAAAGGCCTACAGTGAATTTTTCCTATTAAAAACAGAGTCTACAAGTTTTATATTAGTTACTTTTGATAATAAGTTCCTGCCTCTTTATATTCTGATGAGCCTTTAGCCAATGCAATGTGCCTTAGGATTTACACTCCCAGAAGCGGGTGTTACTGATGTAAGACTAAAGGTACTATATTACGAAGGAACAAACAAACCAATTAATAGATAGGTATATCTCAAATGACCTGTACTTACACAATCCGCTTAATTTTAAATGAAACGTCAACGGAGTTTAGCGAATTATTCGCCTTTCCTCTGGAAATATCTAACACTTGAATACCTACTGAGACCCGAGCTCTTTCCCAGAAAAATATATTTTTTTAAATATGTAAGAGGCTCCCAATGGTAGGTAACCTTTAACATAATATATATGTAATTTTAACAACACCGCCTTTTAGGGATTTACAATTTGAATTTATAATATTTTTCACACATTGAACCGCTTGGCTCTCTAAGTGCTGCGTAAGAATTTCTGAGCATATCATTTTGCGAAACGGTGATAAATTATATTGCTTATATTTACTGTGTACTTTTAGGCTACCCGCTGATTTAAAATATCTCGTGGGTCTGAGAACTGGACCGTCAATTTTAAACACTTATTTTGGTTCCTCTAATAACAAGTGCTCACGGCAATATGTAAGTAGTCTATGTAACGTTACCTTTATTTTTCTCATATCATGGACAATTCCTGACGCACTTTTCTTTCCTTCTCAGTAACAGAAGTAGATAGCTGTGTGGAGTTTGCATCAATGGCAACCCCTGTTTACGTGTCCATGATTTACAACAACATTCTGGTTGCTCTCAAAGCATAGCTTCATTCAATGTTGCTGTTTTTGAATTAGATGCAACCACAATGAAGAAGTCTTTTAGTACTGTAAAATGGGGACTGTAAATTGAGGTTGTTATTCGACACCATAAAATTACGGTGGCGGCAAAAGTCAGTTATAAGCTGCCCTCCTGTGACCCAGTCTTGACCCAGTCATTCCATTTGTGCGTGGCGGACATGTTGGCAGCTTTCCTGCTCACACTCCTCCATCCGCGAGTAGTGGGATCATCCGAGATGGACCGATTTATTGTTCGCCGTCGAAAAACCGTTTAACGATTACTCTGACGTAGCCATCTAGTTTTCTGGCTTTTGATATTTTCCTAAAACTTTGATTTATCATTTGAATTGTAATGAGTCAACCAGTCTACGATATTTGTGTTGGATAATGTGCTAAATAGGTAAATAGCAGTAATTCATTGTGCTATGTACTTATTATTATTATTATTCTAGATAAGTCGTCATATTTTTTATTTAAATTTCTCCTTTAGTTTTAGTTACGATCGATGTGTTTAATAAGTTAATAGTGCATACATTCGAGTTTTAGACTAAAAGTACGAAGTTTTGATAGAAAAAAGTGTATTAGCATTGTAACATAATATTATCCAGAAAGTGTTATTTTGTAATTATTATTGTAAGCAAACTTTGCCCAATATCTGAGTGGCACGTTCATTAGAATTGTTTAATTGTTCCCAAATTACGTTAAAAGGATACCGTTGTAATTTTAAGGGACTGAATTTTTAAAATGTTTAGCTTTCTTTAATGGGCTCTTGCTATTATTTCAGCAGGTGAAATTCTCATAAAAGTTTCCTTATTATACATAGGTAGGATGCTGGTTTTTCTAGATAAATTTTAATCGAATTCATTGTAATTACATAAACATTAGGTGGTAGGTGGTATTTACTAGGTAGTATGCAGGGTCGTCTGGGTAGGTACCACCACCTTTTTTTATTTCAGCCATGAAACAGTTCGCTGTGTTTCGGATTGAAGGGAAAGGTAGCCAGTGTTATTACTGGGCATGGACGGCATTTCATCTTAGGCCTCAGGATGACAACGCACCTGCAATATCAAGTGATTTTTCCTTGTTATTGCAGGTGTCTATGGGTGGCGGTAACTGCCCGTCAGTTTGTTTGTCATCTAGTTGTATAAAAAAAACAGATGAGGGTGAGGAGCTCGATGGCGTAGTGGTTTGAGCGCTTTAGTTTCGATTACGAAAACAAAGCATCTTTCGCCATGGTCGATCCCGGGATGAGTCAGTCAAAGTTTGTAGCCTCGAGCTCTTCCGTGCCTTAGAAAGCATGTTCAGCCGTTGTCCCCGATTGTTACTGCTACCGCTTTAACCCACCAATACGCACTGGGCCAGCGTAGTGCTGTTATGACCCAAACTCTTCAAGTGTTTCTCCCATGTTCGAAGGCCTGTGCTCAGCAGTAGACGTCCCAATGCTGGGCAAAGTGGTATATAGGCTTGTGATGATGAAACAGTTGAGGCTGGAAAGACATAGGTATTGCATTTTTTCATGATAATAATTTTTAGGTATTAAAGTGGTGGAGGAAGAGCTGACGTCTAACCTGGACTTCGGTGCCACCATCGAATCCAAAGCTCATAATTTTGTAAAAATTTATATTTTCAAATTTGATATTGACAAAATATCAAATTTTCAAGTCTTGTAATTCTGGAACACCACTTATAGTGTCATTTTAATAGAATAGGGCCTACGTAACATCTTTTACGCGTATCCCGTACCCTTCCTACGTCACGGAACAGCAATGAATGATTGGGCCGGCTAACTACCACCTCTACATAAGGATGACTTTCAGATTAACAAACCTTCCATAGTGGTATATTGCTATCTAAGACTATATATAATAAGATTAATAATATTGATAAAGAAAAAATTGATTTCGTTGTAAAGTAAATTAATAATAAGTGCTTAAATTTTTACATTAATTCAATAGTAAAGACGCTAGCTCAAGCAGGATGAAGTCAGACTATCTGAAATATTGTATCATACCCTTATACCAAGAAATATGTTATACTTAACCAGGATCACCTCTACTACTACCTATGTCCTGCAGTGGCACGTATATTGGCTGGTAATGTGTATGTGTGTGTATGTGTGTGTGTGTGTGTATGTGTGTGTGTGTGTGTGTGTGTGTGTGTTTGTGTGTGTGTGTGAGAGAGTGTGGTGTGCCGGGGCGGGGGCTCAAAATTGGAATAGTAACTAAATATCGCTATGCCCTAGTTGCTTCAATCTGAGTAGGTACTCACTTCAAAGCGCACAAGGGATTTCAAATATGACCAATCCTGGATAAGGCTTTTATATTTTCAGCTACCCATGCAAACTTTCAAGTCTAACATATTGGAAACGAACAAATCTATTCTACGAGTAATATGACTTTAAATGCAAGTCAAGTCTAAATAGTTATCGAAAGATTTTTCGAAAAACAGTACATATTGTTGAGTAAGAGCAATTTTGAGTTTTTCATGCAAACCACAAATAACCAACAAATAACCAACCATAATTAACCAACTTCAAAAACGAGGAGGTTAATGAAAATAAAGCACGCAAGCAAGTTTATTTGAAATCACTGCCCCAACTTAACCGAATCGTAAGTATTTGTAAAAATACTCGTTTCGGGTGTTGAAATAGAATATTTCGACATTGTATGGTGGACGTTAGCTCATAAACTCAAATACAGATAGACTAGAAGAATTTCACAGGGATATCCCAAGTCCTGGATGGCTCAGTGGTCAGAGCAGTCGCCCGGAATTGCGAAAGGTCGCGGGTTCGATTCCTGCTTCAGGACGTGAAATTTTTCTACTTTTATATTTTAATTACTAAGTAATTTTTTAAACATGTATTATAATTGTTACGCCGAGATTTCTGATCCGATTTACGTGATTATTTTTTTTGTTCGATGCGGAATAGTTGCCATTTGGTCCCATAATTTTTTTTTCAAAATCAGTTGAGTAGTTCGGTTTTAAAATAAAAAAAAAACTGAAATGAGAAAGTCATCTACGTATGCGAAATTGTGGATTTGGTGGCTTTCCTACGACTTTTTAGTGATACGATACGATAGTAGGAAACAATGTAAGCTGACGGTCACCCATCTAACCAAAGTCATCACTAAAAATTGTGAAAAAAAATTGAACAAAATTTAAAACCAACTTCAAAAAACTAAAAAGGATAATATAATTAAATTTAAGAAGGTATTCATCATCATCACCCAGAAACATATTTTTTGGAGTTGGTGCTAAGTTGTTTCCAGAAACAATAGAATGTGAAGCACCGACTCCATAAAATATGTTTATAGGTGATGAGTACGGTAGGTACTTCATACTTTAATTTAATTATTTTATCCTTTTCAGTTTTTGAAGTCGGTTTTAATTTTTGTTTAAAATTTTTACTAGACTTCAAAAATACTTCAATAACTTTTAGCCTGATTAGCTTAAACGTGGCAAGTGTTTTTAGAATCGGTTAATGTGTTCCCAATATTTTTGACTTCAAAGTTTGTATTACAAAAATCAAAGAAAGCTACAATAGAACCACTTTGAAGGTTATTCAAATTCAGAAAAAATTGGCATACATTTAGCAAGATAAAAAATTCCTCAACAATTATTGTTTACCGTGAACGGGTAACTTCTAAACATCAAATTATTTATTAAGTAAAGTGAAATGGAACGGAATTTATTAATTAATAAATTCTCCTGTTTCCCAGCCACTTTAAAATGCGGCGTTTATACGTAATTTCACAGTTAAATTTTAATTGCACTCAGCAATGCAATAATCGGGCTGGAATTCATAGCTTTGGGTTTAACGCCTTAATTTCGTTTTGATTTTCACTAATTGCGGTAGTTATTGGTTGTAGTGTAAATCAATTAGTATTATTGGTGAGATGGTTTGGTGTTAATGATTTTAAATAACATTGATTTTGTTGTATATTCTTACTATTTGTTTCTTTTCAAATATAAACACTTTTTTGCGTTGATATGATTATGGAATGTATATTTTCACTCTGACACCAACTAATTTGATTAAATTTTATTTAATTAGGTACATTTCGACGGCCGTCTATTTTAGAAGAGTCGAGTTTTAGAACTCTATAAAGAGAACATTATAAATAGTTATAATAAAAAATTTTAGGACCTGGAGTAACTTCTGGGGTAAATACCAGTTTAAGGTCACGGTACTCATATTTCTAATATTCATGATTATATGATATTTATGATGATTACTCATTATCTTGGCTTCAAAAAAACATAAAAAGAACTATGTAACTAACGTAGAGCTTTTTTAACTTTATAAAATGCTCTCTTTATAGAGTTCCAAAAATAGACTCTTCCAAAATCGACGGCCGTCAAAATGTAATTTTTACAAACGTAGATACCTAAATATTTCGAGACAACAGTAATAATAAAACCTTATTCTACGGAAAAATATGCAAACAAAGGGCAATGATGTACACAGAATGACATCATATGCAACCGTTTAGCTAAATTGAACATACTATAAAATGTATAAAAAAATTCTGCCTGCCGTGAATCCAATTTCATATCGCTTACGCAACTTCATTTTGTTACGCTTAGTGAAAAATATGAGACTTTACAAGTAAGCATTATTTACAAAAGGGGTAAATGGATACCCGTTTTTGTCCTCGGTAAACATAAATGTCGCGGTCCGCTTACTTTATAAATGAACTAAAAAAATACAAAGGTCCCTAATGCAACGGTCCAATGACTTTATTTGGGTAATATATATTTATTTAGGTTGCTTTACTGAGTTTGATGTAAACATTTCCGTTTAAATTATATTTTTTTATTACCTTCTAAATAGATTTGATATACCTACCTACATTTTGTTAGTTAATTTGTTTTTAGTATCATGCAATTTATTTTTACTATTTGGCGTGCACAGTAATGAAAGGTATTTAATAATGCCGAATTACGTGGTGCGCATAATATTTTCCGGAACTAGCCAAGAGGGTAGTTCCGGAAAATACTATTAATATTTAAAAAAATATTTCGAAATTTTAAAAAGAAACTTTTTGCTAAAGTTACTTTTTATTAGGTTAGATCCTATATGACATTATTTCAAGAAAGAAAAACATGTTATACTGAGTATACGATCACATTGTGTTAAGCCAAAATACCCAAAAAATACACAAAATAATGTCAATATCCTATAAGGATACTCTGTCCTTAGGAAAATATGTAAATAAGACCCGAAGATACAAAGTGTTGCTATTTGCGGTAAAGATTGCAACTTCGAACCTTACGGGGCTATGTTACAAACAAAAATGTTATCGGCCTTGTTTACCCTATATACGGTTAAACTACAGCGTAGCGGTCGGGCCACGGAATGGAATACAAATAAACAGAAGCAAAAAAATTATGTACGAATTGAACGATTCCTCATATCTCTTTTAAGAATACAAAAGAACTTAAATTGCAGCTCTTAGTATTTTTATGTATGTGTGTTTGTTTCTTTCGATCTTAGCTGATCTAGTTTCCTTGGTCTTTTTAAGTCTACAGTGCCATAACAATTTTCTCTTCTTCATGAAACACGCTTTTAATCCTCTTGTAATCCATTTTTGTTTTGATTTTAATGTTTTTCTAATAAACAAGCACAGGTCATAAAAGCATTCAAAGATATTTATGAAAGTGTCGTAGGCTTGATTGGGGTCATCGCAAGCTAACGTGTCGTAAAAAAATAAGCTTTCTATAGCTACAACTTTTAAATTTCTGAAGATTTTCCCTACCGAAATCCCGACGTTTTGAGAGGTGTGAAAAGCACCTCTCGGGCCGGTAAGATGGAGGCGGCTAGTGCAATGTCTATTCAGCACTAACTGTCTTCGAATATGGACTGTCTTTAAACACATCAGGTGATGTTGGGTCAATTGCCGTGCTTTGTATAAAAAAATCAATATTATTTTAATAATAGCTGTAAGTGTAGGATCATCATTATTAATATTATGCGGGTTGATAGCCAAGCACAATGAAGGGATTTAATTTTGTTGGTTGAATTTCTTGGCTTAAAAACTTGCGAATCAGTCTTATAAAAGTGTCAAACTTTACTGATTTTTGAAGTTGTATGTATGTGAGCGGGTGAAAGTTGAGAGCTTTAAAACTTGTTTTAAGGTACCTACTTACATTATTATATCGAAACTTAAGGTAGACGTCAAAAATAGATAGAGAGAACTGTATTAATAAAACCGATTAGGTGTGATTATTTATAAAGAGTATCAAAATATGTAAAATAACCCTGGCATGAACATTTTAAAATTTCGAATCATAATCGTATCCTTGAGCATAAAATTTCGTTCAAATTTTAACTATAACACTTAATACGATGTTGTTGATGACCATCCGAAAGTTGAATATCGTTCTATTTTAAATCGGGCACTGATCCTCATATTTAACAAATGCTTTATTTAGCGACCATCATTTTGCAAGCACGATCGACAGCTTAACGTGCCTCAGCTTAAGTATATAAGCTTCTACGTAAGCCTATTATTGGTTATTCCCACATCCCAAGAATTAACTTACATCATTATTGCTAATAAAGTTTCAACTGCTGATAAGTTCTAAACTCAAATCTTCTGTTTGTCGCTCGCTGAAATAGATACAAAGTAAATAAAACTTTCTGATGGAAGAAAAAAGTCGCAATTATTTTAATTTGAATATAACTTTAGCCTTGGATTTCACTGAGGAGTGGCAGGGTTTATAACTGTTGTTGATACAAATAAAAACATAGTCGTATTAATAATTTATTATAATACACGTTACTTTGATTCAGTATTCTAATATATTTATGAAAAAACTCAGGACATCGAAACTCCATGGAATGATTATTTTTAATCATTTCTTATTGCTCATCTGCTTCTAGACCCGCGGGCTTAGACTGCTCATTGTCGGCCAGTCAAAGTTATAGTTTAATAAAGACGATTCCCTTTAGTTTAATAACCATCATTTTAAAATTTCGTCGGTATTCATATCAGATTCGAAGCAAAGCGACCAATATATCATAAAGCTAATAATACGTATATTAAAACTTTCACCCGACCTTATATTGACCTTTACAAGGACAAAAGCCCTCATATTATGGAAATTCGACACAGTAAAGGTATGACATAAATTGAGACCTCAATAAAATATTATGTTTCATCAATAGATATGTCAATCCACGCTCATAAAGGATTGATCAGGGTGGAGTACTGGATTAAAATTGTTATTTATCTTATATTCCACGATACTGCTACTTAAATCTGCAGGTATCTGTTTTTCAATTAAATTTAATTTTCATGAATGATACGTTATGATAGTTGAATAGATCAAAGCAGGGTTGCCTGTAAAATCAGTCAAGATATGTAGATAAAAATAATAATAATATTCATACACTCACACCTATTATCTAGCCCAAAGTAAGCATCCTTAAGAGCTTGTGTTATGGATACTAGATAACGGATAAATATTGATAATAATATGTATATAAATATTAGAAATGTATTATTAAACATTATAAACATCCATGACTCGTAAACAAGTGCTCGTACTCATCATACAAACATTTGCTCCGACCGGGATTCGAACCCGGGACCTCTTGACCGAGTAGCCTGCATAGCAAGGGGTACAGACCGCTCGACCAGCAGGTCGTCAAAAAAAAAACTTATAAACAAAAATAAAAACCGACTTCAAAAAACTGAAAAGGATAATATAATTAAAATTTGCTTCACGTTCTATTATTTCTGGAAACAACTTAGCACCAACTCCAAAAAATATGTTTCTAGGTGATGAGTACTTAATAAAATTTAATTATTTTATCCTTTTCAGTTTTTTGCAGTCAGTTTTTTTTTTAGTGATAGCTTTCTAAGGTCAAAGCTAGATGGGTGACCGTTAGCTTATATTGTTTCCTACTATCGTATCGTTTCACTAAAAAGTCATTGGAAAGCAAAAATCTGCAATTTGGCATACGTAGACGGCTTACTGATTTCAGTTATTTTGATTTAAAATCCAAATTACCCAACTGATTGTAAAAAAAATTTTACGGGACCAAATGGAAACTATTCCAAATTAAACAAAAAAAGAATCACGACGAAATCTTGGCGTAATCGGTGTACATACATAGAAAAAAACATACCGACCGAACTAAGAAACTTCCTTGTTTTTGAAGTCGGTTAAAAAGGTAGTGCGGTGATGTTATGGCTCAACTTTTCTTGTGATTCTCCCATTAATAGGAACACCCTTTAAATTTCCTAGTAGTAGAACAAAAAGAAACCGGTGAAGATGATGAGCATTGAGTTGTGCGTCACATTACTCTACTCTATTTATATTGTCTACTTCATGTCTGTTAATTTTATGTAATAGGCTATCGTTCAATATTTTATTCATATTGCATTGAATGAGTTGAGTAATTTTTATGTCAAACGCAGAACATCTCGCATTGTAGTTCAGTATTAAAGAAAATGTACAATGATAATGTCGCTTACAGGTAGCATGATATAATTTTAGAGTTAACGCTATAGCAGAATTGTGCTTCCTATTAGCTTTGAAGACACATAACTCAACGACAGGAATTGACTTGAACCTCAGGAATAAGTACTCACTTAACTTTACCTCCTACCTATATGCCATAAGAGCTTCACACTTACACACGAGATATGTTTTCGGAGCATCACAGAGCCTATTGCGATACGGATCGTCGCAGTATCGCGTATTTATTTCCAGACATGAAGATTTGGTTCTGGTACGAGCCGGTTTCTGCCTTACAGTGATCTTAGCACTTGTTTATCACTTCTTTAGTTGGTCTACTTTACCACTAGCACCTTTCACGATAATCATAATATATGCTTTCGCGCAAATTTCCTTTCGTATTTTTGCCACCTGATGGTAAGTGGCTACCGTAGCTTAGACACATCAACACATGCTACACAAGGAGTATCATTTACGTGTTGCCGACTTTGTAAAAACCTTTTTACACCCTTTTTGAAGAATCCCATGCCGTACTCAATCGAGAAAACCGGCATATGAAAATTTCTAGATGAATTACCACCCTAAATGTGAATCTATGCCTAAATATCTTAATTTACTTTATATGGGTACACAAGTATTTTACTGCTATTTTGTAAAAAGGTTATTTTGTTATTCCGAGTAATTTATGTTGATATGCGTGGTCTAGAGATCGAGTTTCGATACGTATTCGCTTTGTTATGATCATATTTATCCACAAAGAGCCCGCGGTAAATCTTCTAGCCAACCTTATTTAGCTCATAGAAAACGTGCAAAAATTAAAATGTGTTATTGTTTTTTTTTATTCTGTTTTTTGAGTTTTTCTTGTAAAACGAATAAAAATTACACAGAACATTGATACACAGGACATTTGTGGGCATTTTAATTCGTTGCTATAAGAGTCACTTTCCAACTGACATGTTACGCTTGTTACGCTTGATGTGCGGCCTTCTGTACAGATGCTCAAAAACAAAAGAAAAAAATATATGCACGATAAAAACTATGTCGCAATTATTGGTGAAGGAGAGGAAAGTTTCCCATCTATTTACTATATAGCAAAGTATAAAAATCGCTTTCTCAACCTCAAGTTAAGAATTATATGGAATCACAAAGCCCGAAGCGTTTCTGTAATCGAGCCCAAGTAATTTTTACAACTGCGAAGGCTGGACTCCGCGAAGGACGAAGATCGAAGAAGTGACCCATTACCCAACTTGCCGTGCCGTAAGCCGTGCACGTCGCAGACCTTCTCTCCTCTACAAGATTACATGTCCGTGTTCCAAGCCTGATAACCCCGGCGCTACTGTTCGCGAAGGACAAAGCCCTGAGCGTGCCGAAGCATCGGAGACTTAACTTCCATTGTAGCTAATTACTACTTACTCGTACAGGTCGTGCACAAACAAATTAAATAACCTGCCTTAAATAATTTACGAAACTTGGCAATCAGTCTTACTTACTTTAGCAAGTTAATTATTTAAAATAAATCTAATTATGATTTCTTCGTCAGCACAAAATGTTGTGACTCAGAATGGTGGAAACCTGCCCGTAAGGTCTGGTTAGCTGGGGGTAGGCATGTGAAATTGTTTCGGTAGTGCCTAGGCTACTCCCTAGGAGGTTAGTGGAGTTACCGGGGACTGCTAGTGGGAATTACCAGGGTCATTAGCACTGGTGAACCCCACACACGCCCGTCGCGTAGCCTAACGAGGTGTTGGTCTGTAATCAGATTTCTCTCCGACAAAAAAAAACCGCACAATTTCTAGTAATTCGTCCTTAAACAAAACTAGTCAGTTGATGAAATAATATTACTTTAGTATTGCCTCTTTACTACCATCTTCCTCTTATTACATCCTCCTCCTATTGCCATCAAGCGGGAATTCTTTCTTCAGAAGGGAATTACATCCCGCAGCATCAAGGATAAATTCTTCCTTCAGTTTACAATACAATTCAAGAGTAGCTTAGGTCAACAGCATTTATTGCATTTAGAGCGAAGTGCACTGTTTTATTTGATACTATTGTCTGAAATGAAAGCTCTGCTTTATTTCAAAGGGGTTCTTGATCCGTTGCTTTGTCTAGGCGATGGTTCGCTTATTTTTAAACTACTAGAGTCTAGCGTCTGTTGTCAAGTTTGATGTATTTAATCTTCACTGTCGTGTACTCAGCTTTTATTAGAAAATTTAGAGTCGGTCGAGACTAGAACTTGTTTGACGGCGGGTCAATCAACCTCCGGTAACAAGGGCGCTTGTTACCGTTGGATCATTCCGATGTAGAGGAGGTTGATTTTCGTGAACTTCACGCAGGCAATGGGCATGAAACTGCACAGGATCAAGATCTACCTATCTTACGAGCTACGGTATCAAAGACCAAGATACACTTTAAGTCGCTGAGCTATCAGTGATTTTTCTAGCTGCTCCTCTGGTGCAATTTCCACATATAGCAACCACAGCTGATATGCTTAATCTAATGAATGCCAACTAAATAAATTTGCAAAAATAGGTATATTAAGAAATACAGTTGATAGTCAAGTGGTCTATTAATTATGTATCTTTTATCATTAATCGTAGGATTTTTCACAAATCAGACACAATACATTTTCTATTGTCCTTGCCTTACCTTCTTGGTAAGGAACGAAATCATTTGGTTTTAGTTTAATCGGAAATGTTATCAATAATTTATTACAGAAATTAAAAATATAGTTCCTGTTAATTGATTTAATTTAATAAGCTGGTAAGTCTGGTTTAATTTAATAAGCTCTTGATCTGCGTGATCAATTAAATACAAGCGTAAAAACAAGTCTTTTTTTTATCTCATATCAAAGCAAAAGCCGTAGCATGGCTTTGCACGTTTGGGAAAGGTAAAGTAAGTATATAGGCGGTCCTGTAATAACATGGATAAATCAACTTTTTATGACGCATTCACCAGCGCTGACGGTATTCATTGTGATCTGCACAAATTCCGGAAAAATTGAACAAAATTTCTGGGAAAGTTCTGAAAGTTGTCTATACTGCTGACAGTATTTAAATATTACCGCTAATTATCATTATCAACATCATCATATCAGTTCATAAATCGAGTCAAGTTCTTAACGATCCTCATGATGTTTCATTTCTTTCTCTCTTATGAAAAAAGAATTGGACAATTAACATGCCTTAACAGTGATGCCTATATCTAAACAACATTATCAAGTCTTGGTGAATAACCACGTATGCCTCATTCTACTAGTTTTCGAAAAACAGAAATGTTCAGAATCTTCCCTTTACGTAATACCATGAAAATGTTTCAACGCTTACCTTATAATCTTCAAAGCCTGAGTAAATCCTTAAACATTCATCTAAGTCCCTTGAACGCTTCAAATATATTTAAGTAAGAATAAAGCTTTAACTATACATTATACAAGTAATGTCAAAATGAATATGCTATACCGTGCAGAAAGGAAACTCAAATTCCTTACAACACGTCAGCTAAGTTTTGGTGCGAGTGTATTTGCCAGGTGTGCACAACCCCGGCCCGCTAAGTTTCACGGCCCAATAGGCTCGCGACCCTTTGATTTTCCACCTGGTGCCCCCGGCTTGAAATAGACCAGACATGACAGTAGACAGAGAGAGGTGTAACGACGATAGAGATAGCTTTATTTTATTTGATTCGATTATGTAGGAAGCCATAAGATTTAGAATAAAGTTTGGTTCACAGTTCTCTAAAAATTGGGCATTATTAAAAATGTTTCCTAAATTTGGAACAGGTTTACCACTTCCTGATGTGAAATTAACATTATTTAACATATTATGTTTTGGTTCGAATTTTGTTTCTACAACAAAGATTAGTACCTATTATGCCTTATGGCATTCTTCACTGAGATAATACTGCAAAAATCAATGCATTTTTCTTCATTTTTGATTTTAACATTATTATAAATGTTTAAAAAATTACTTAGTAATTAAAATATAAAGCTCAAAAAATTTCACGTCCTGAGGTGGGAATCGAACTCGCGACCTTTCGCAATCCGGGCGACTGCTCTAACTAAGCTGTGAGAGTTGGTCCTTAGTATGGAACTTTATTGACCTCTTGATGTTCCTGGCATTCAGTCAGCCGAAATAAAGTTCACAAGCTATTGTCATAGTAAAATAATGTTGTTACTTGTTTCCGTATCCTAACATTACATCAAAATGATCTTAAACCAGCTGTTTCCCTCAAAACTAGATGCTAACAGAAGTCGTAACAATAATGGCGATTAATTATTCAGTGCGTTAATTAAACGTAGACTCTGCTCTTATGTTTATGGCTATAATTACACAAAATAAGAGCCCTTAAGTCTGTCGACATAAATGCGTAATTAGCTTAAACTGTCTAGCGGGCGTCACGTTTTCTTTACAGCTCCTTTCATGTTGTGTATCGGGGTTTATTGTACGGAGCTAATACAAGGAACGTTTTATTCGTAGTCTGTTTAAATTCGGATTTAAATAAGATTGATCTGGTAATAAAAAGTCTTACACTAAAGACTTGATAGATATTAGTGCCTATATAGTATGGTATGGTATTTCTGTGATAAGTAGTTTACTAGGTGGTAGGCCCGTATTCAGGGACGTCTAGGTAGGTACCTACTACCGCCTTTCTTATTTCAGCTGTGAAACAGTTCTCTGTGTTTCGGATTAAAGGGAAAGGTAGCCAGTAGCTTGTTTGTCATCTAGTTGTATAAAAAAACGTATAATTCTTACAAAATAAATTAAAAACACTTGACTCTCTCATTCAAAACGAATATGAAAAAGATAGATAGCTGTTTTTAAACTCATGATGAGTAATAGTGAGTGGCTGCCAGCAGCTCCGCCCGCGTAGACATCGGTTATCGCGTTCGGTTCCGGAGCTTAGAAGCGAAAAAGTATAGCAGAACTTTCGAGTAGGAGCACAAAAAAAGTATTATTCTTCTGAAATAATTCAATTCACAATCTAGAAGCTTGCTTCCAATATTTTGACAACGGTCAATGTTGGAAGGATTGCTCAAGTGTCATTTAGCCTGATGATTCTTAAAATCTTTTTGAAATGTTGGACACTGAATGCAAACTTTTACAAAATATGATTCTCTCCATAAAAAGAAAAGCAAAGGGGTCAAGCCCGTACATATATCCGTACGGGCTTGATCCCTTTGCTTTTCTTGTTTATTTGTTTTAGTGAACCACAGTCTGGCTAAAACAACCTTCTTTGTTGACGGTGAAGAAAATGAAAAGTATGAAAAATGTTTGAATTTGATCTCGCAACTTTTAAAAATACCAAGTTCGTTTATTGTTATTATAATATCTTTAGGGCAATGGGCTTGGACTGATTGCTGTCAAAAATGAATGGTCGTCAATCGATAAATAACTTTTGACAGTTACTTCTAAACTTGACTGGAGGAAGTCGTCAAGGGGTGTTGTCGGCTGACTGTGAAATCGACAGGTTGTGCGCATCCACAGCCATCTGACAGCATCCATTTTGTTTTATCGGGCCGGCGTCCACGTTTTCTTCGGAAAACGAATTCGTCTTGCCCAATCACCGTTCAACGTTGCCGCAAGTTATTTGCAGATTAATTTTACTTGACATTGGCAAAATTCGTAATACCGAGAGGTCATTAAATAAAGAAAAAGAAGAAGTCGTTAAGGAAGGGGAGGTTAAAAGGAGGTCATTTTTACACGTAAAACTATTCATCTCGTAGTTTGAACTTCTGATGGACCGAAGAGATCTTTCATGGACCATCTTTTTACTTTTGTACGTCAAGGCTAGAAAACAAGTGTATGGCTCGCCTGATGGTAAGCGGTTATCGTTGCTCTATAGACGCTCGTAGCACCTTAGGCATTGTTTACCCGTTGCCTACCCTGTTAAAATCAGGATAGAGCGATATATTGACAGCATAAGGGACGAGCCTCCCTTCTCCCAAAATAACGCTGTCTCAATGAGCTCTGGTGATGTTATCACTATCCTCTCCTTTATGTTATGAAAATTTAAGTGATTCGACCTTTCGACTCCTTATTTTTTCTGTGTGTGTTTAATGCTATTGATGATAAAATAAGTCAAGATGGATCGACGATCTGGTGAAGGTCGCAGGAAGCCGATGGATATGGGCTGCGCATCGATCTGTTTGGAGATCCCTCGGAGAGGATGAAAATAATTTCAAGGAATAGAAAAATTTGGCCAGCTAGGTACATTTTTTTGCCGGACTTCCAAAATTTGGAATTATTTTCCGGCACATGCGTGTTCCCTCCTGCCTGTAACATGTTATAGGAACCCTCTTGCATATAACTGTTCCCTCCTACCTATAACATACTTATGTTATAGGAAGTAGAAAACACAGATGTGCTGGCAAAGAATTCCAAGTTGTTGAAATACGACTACAAATTTCATAGTACCTACTCGCCGTTTAAAAGTAAAAAGTACTTTGGGTAGTATCAAAATTCTCAAGAGAGCACAATATTCAGTGAACCTGTGTATGTTATTGGCTCGAAACTTCAAAGTCTCTTAATATGTAACAAGATTGTCTGCTCGCCTGATACTTTGAGAAAAGTTTTATCGGAGGTTATCAGGTAGAAATTGGTACACAAACTTGTGAAATGACTCAAAGTGAGGAAAATTATTCAAATTGGACTCAAAATAGAATGTCATTATCAAAGTCATCCTTTAACCTGAAAACCTTTTTGTTGTTGGTAAAAAGGCCTGACCTACTGTTCATTGTTAAATGAGTACAATGGGTGGTATAGGATTCGAACCCACTACAAAACCGACCCTTCCGTCGCTCCAACGAACAACAGAGTCAGCTGTACTATGGGTAAGACTTTCGTAACTGAACTAAAATAAACATTTGAAAGGCGATGCCTATATATAAATATGATAATATTGTGCATGTACTTGTACCTATATGGCAGGTATATGGCTACAAATTTTAATGGTCTCGCTATATGAATATGAGCAATACAACAAGACAAAACGCAAAACATAAAACATAAAAAACACAAAACCAAAAGCAACACAAACACATAAACAAAATCGAAAGATAAAACTTAATTGAATTTCTAAGAAGTATAGTGTACTTTAGGATATAATTACTTAAAGCGATGCTTAAATACAGATCCAATATATTACTTCGCCCGTGTCTCGGACGGCACTGAGAGCTCCTGTGCTTACCCACACATTCGCAGCGTGTTTGTATACTAGGTTTGTTTGTATGTCATTGTGATGCCCTGACTAGAACCAGAATGAGCCTTCTGGGAGTGGCATATCCAAAACCAGAAGACTACAGGCTCTTTCTGCCTAAAGATATAGTAAGGCTAATGGCAACTATATTCTGGACACAGGAAGAGTAAATGCAGGGGAGGCACAAAAGATCCCAATGGGTCGAAGTGCACTGTGACTAAGTCATGGCCCCATAATAAGATAAGATAAGATAAGATACTAGGTTTTATCTCACGAAGCGAAGCGCGCTTTACATAAGGTAGTAAAGCGCGCTCCGCTTCATGAGATAAAAGGACTATACTTTAATCCGCTCAGTCAAATGTAATTTTTAACTGATGCGTTACGATTGATATGCGGTCGTCTTTCTTTTATACAACTAGATGACAAACAAGCTGACGGCCCACCTGGAGGTAAATAGTTACCGTCGCTAACAACAGAGAAAAAAATCACTTGTTACTGTAGGTGCGTTGTGATCCTGTGGGGTCAAATGCCTTCCATGCATAGTAACTACACTAGCCAGTGTGTAGTGAAAGGAATGGTAGTTACCTTTCCTTTCAATCCGATACACAGCGAACTGTTACACGGCTGAAATAAGAAAGGACCTACCCAGATGACTCATCTGTACATAATCTGACTTTATGTACTTGTTACTGTACTTTTTAATTTTTTTAAAGTAACATTTGCAGGTACCTATTTAAAAGTTGTCTAAATGGTACCTACTTACTGAAGTGTACATTATTATTTCATTTTTAACACAACCTTTTTGAGAAAATTAAAATAATATTCTCACACTCACACGGACCATCTATTTCAAATTTTATTTAACCTGTCAATCGACAGATTTCAGACAACTGATTTTTGAGGTCATAAGACTCCAGAGAGCCTTATGTGGCTTAACAAATTAAGCATCATCTAGAGCTTTTAGTGATGCTAGCGGACAAAAAATGTTAATAAATTGTAGTTCAATAAAAATAATATATCCCTAATATGCATTTTATCACAGGGCCTGAATATTGTAATAAGCTTTCATAAAAATATTTTAAGCATCTGTAACCCGTGTGCAACTCTGATTATACAAACATCTGCCGCTCCCAGGATTCTAGCCCGGGACCTCAACCTTACAAGCGACCAGCCGGCCGTCAAATAAGAATGAAATGATAAAATTTATGATTATAAGAGATTATTAAAATTATTATGGCTAATGATTACAGGCTAATGACCAAAACAAAAAACTTTTCGCAACATCTTGAGCCCATTAATAAGGACAGAGTAATTAATTAATATTAATCTTTGTATCACTTAGGTCAATAATTAATATTATCTGTTATTAATGTTGTTTCATATTTTATTAATATCTACACAGCAACCGATAGTCATCTTACTATTCATCATAATGACGGTAATTTACGGTTGAACTCAGAAATAGAATAACACTTTAGTACCATGTCATCATCATCATCTTCACCAGCCTATATACTCTCCTCGCGCACAGGGTTTCTTCACATAAATAACGAGCACCTTATTCGGAAACGATCTTTCAGAAGATCGCAGCTGCATATCACTACTTTGTAGTGTTGTGTAAGGTCGTCAGAGCTCACTTGGAAAAATTATGCTATCCAAGCTCTGTCAACATTATGGTTCCCCGTGATTTCTGAGGAACCGTAATGAAGGGTAGACAACGCGTAAGTAGTGTTCAATGTGGTTCAAGCGTTTGTAGTATATGGCTACCGTTTACCATTGGGCAGACCATACCTTGACGTTTGAAAACATTTTATCTTTTTATCATAATATCAGTCGAGAGACGTCCACCGCTGGGCATAAGCTTCCCCTAAGGATCTCCAAACCGACTCTTTTATCTTTTTATAAATGAAGTAAATTAAAAGGAAGACATAACTACTTACATTTGTTTATATATGGATGTATTGGAGATACGGTATCCAACGAAGATGAGTCGATGCCCTAATTCGTTGAATGGATACCAATTTTGTTTGACAAAATACCTAGGCGTCAAATTTGCTGATAGTAAACGATCCAATGCTATTTTTGGGTGTACACATTTAATTAAAAGCTGTAAATATATTTTTTATCTGCGTATTGATTGTGTAATCTATGTAATGAAAAATGGGGGTATTTACTTTATACTTTTGTGGTTGTTAATTGAAGTTGCATATCCGGAAATAGCATAAATAAGCAACGGGTGTCAAGGAGTTTGAGATTTTTTGAATAAAAATATTAACAATTGAAATTATTACTTATTAGTTCATTACTAACCTAAATTAATTTCTAATCAGAACACAACAAAATACTCCTATAATGATAATTAATTTGCCAACTTTTCGGGTACTTTTATGAGCTAGCTACAATTGACGCCTGAAAGAATTTGTTATTTAAATATATATCGACATATATATCGCAACGGTCTGGTTAAATTAGCCGCTTAGCTAGACGCCCAGCCCGTTGATAGAACGCTCTTCGATTTACATCATTTAAATCGAATAGCTCTTGTGTGACTGTTTGCGTGATTGGTAGTTTAAGGTTTTTTTTATGACCACTTATAACCAAAACGATGTCGGGTACAAAGAGTACATTTTTTATACGGGCATAGAGGCATCACTCCATACTACAAAATATATCGCACTTAGCGATATCTGGTGATCTGAACCGGTAGACAACCAAAAAAATTATTTTCTTAATGAAACCTTTTTTTAAAAAAATAACTCACTTTAAGTAATCAAAAGTTATATATAAAATGTTTATTTATGTATTTTTATTATCAAAATAAAATTTCAAAGAAAAATAACTTTTCCACATCGGTATTTGAACATGGTATTCTCGGTTTAGGACGCAGGATGTCTCGAAAATCTACCATGTAATCATTGACAATAATGATGAATTAGCGCTACCATTTCTACTTCAGTAATGTACTTAACTAAAATATTTTTAATGGTAATTTATTGAAAAATACAGTGCAAAAATTCATTAAAAATAACGTTGAAGCCACCAATCAAACCAAAACTCCTCGGTACAAGACGATCCTTTCGTTGACATTGCGTACCTACTTTGTTGGTACGTTTATATACGTTCTCTTCTAATTTTAATTATTTTTTTCGCAGGGTGGCACTGCACTGCTAAAAGTTATATTTTTTAACTGCCAACATTGTAATTTAATATTTGAAAAGAGTGACTACACGAGTTTGTTGTCGGAATCTTCTCGGTAGTTCAACTTTTGGTGTAAATTCAGACATGACAGACAGACAGAGAGTATGACGTTGCTAGTTAATGTATTGTTTGTGATAGTTACAAAAATGTGGTTTTTGACGATTTAAAGGTGCTCCTTTGTGGCCTAATAAAATAAAATATTTTTTCTTTCTTTCTTTCTTTTCAATACGCCAAGTCATTAACGTTAAATGAGTCTTGTTCAATTAACTATCGGGCTAGCAATTTGATTGGATGCCGGCGTTCAATCAACGGACTAGACATCCAGCGGAGAATTCAACCAGATGACGGCGACATATACAGGGCTATATTAGGCAAAGCATTTGTATGAACTAATATAGCCCATGTTTCAATTTATTGTCGCATTGACAGCACCAACCTGTATATCTTCATAGTAATGTTGTCCAATTTTCAAATACATCTTATTCGTTCGATGATTTCATGACATTTATATACTACTAAGGTGTATATTACTAAGTTAATATGTTGCCACTTGTGAGGACCTATAATTGGCTTTTTGTTATTTATTTATGTCACTTAATTTGTAGTAATAGCTGTTGGTCTTCCGAATAAATAAATAAATATATAAAAAAAAATTGGCTGTATTATTTCATAGAATTGTTGAAAAATTATCAAATCATTATGATGTATTTGAATGTTACAAAATATTTCTATAAACTTATACAGCTCATGTTATAATTTTACTGTTGTATTGTCGTCACCATCCTGTATATATTATAAAAGACATGGCCAAGATTGCATAGTGACTTTGCCTAGGTATCAATTTCCATTTGGACTAATGTTTAGTATCGTCTTATTTTCCTGAATACCTACAGATTAAAATAAAATAAAAATAAATCACAAAGCACTTCACAGACAGGCATATCAAAAGAAAACAGTTTAATTAAAACGCAAGATGATCAAAACCAAGCCAAGTGTACAATAATAAACTGTGCTATTAAAATGAATGTTCGATACTTCTGTCCATTTTCAATAACCATTCCCTAAGTATGGTGACTCTTAACGCCATTTATTTGTCTCTTTCTATCTCCTTTAGTTAGACCGAGATAAAAATCGCTATTAGACTTAACTCTAAGCAAATGTTAGTGAAAACGATCATTCGATTATTATAAATGCCATTTTTCGTAACATGTTCACCATAATATCAACGCCCTTGTTTCACTTGGTATAATCCTAAAACAAACAATAATAAATCATCATAATGTACTGAGTAATCGATTCAGAGACTGCAATGATGACAGCTAACAGCGAATGTCACTTATCAGTCCAATAAGTAAGGTATTTTTTTGATAAAATAAAATTAAATGATGTTTCAAAAATAATATTTATTAATAATTGAAAAGTTAAACATTTGGAGTTTTTAAAACAGTACTCTTATTTTGTTTTATTATTACGTATTTAGTTTTTTGCTAAAGTTATTGTATTTTTAGATCGTCTGTGGGGTAAGGAACGTCAAATGTACAAGAACTTATAACTGGAAGTTTACACTAAGGACTATTAATTTAATTTAAAATACTGTAAAGTATTTTAAATTAAAAGCCTCAGGACGTGAATTTTTTTTCTAGTTTTAATATATTTTAATTACTAAGTAATTTTTCAAACATTTATAATAATGTTAAAATCAAAAATTAAGAATATTTGAAAGCACTGCCCCAACTTAACCGAATCGTCGGTATTTGTAAAAATACTCGTTACGGATGTTGAAATAGAATATTTCGACATTGTAGGGTGGACGTTAGCTCATAAACGCAAATACAGATAGACTAGAAGAATTTCACAGGGATATCCCAAGTCCTGGGTGGCTCAGTGGTCAGAGCAGTCGCCCGGATTGCGAAAGGTCGCGGGTTCGATTCCTGCCTCAGGACGTGAAATTTATCTAGTTTTATTATATTTTAATTACTAAGTAATTTTTTAAACATTTATAATAATGTTAAAATAAAAAATTAAGAATATTTGAAAGCACTGCCCCAACTTAACCAAATCGTCGGTATTTGTAAAAATACTCGTTTCGGATATTGAAATAGAATATTTCGACATTGTAGGGTGGACGTTAGCTCATAAACGCAAATACAGATAGACTAGAAGAATTTCACAGGGATATCCCAAGTCCTGGGTGGCTCAGTGGTCAGAGCAGTCGCCCGGATTACGAAAGGTCGCGGGTTCGATTCCTGCCTCAGGACGTGAAATTTATCTAGTTTTATTAATTACTAAGTAATTTTTCAAACATTTATAATAATGTTAAAATCAAAAATTAAGAATATACTGTAAAGTTCTACAGGATTAATAAATTATACGATAAGTAATTCATTATTTTATTTTTATAATTTGATACCTTAGTGGTGTTCTTGTGTTTAGTATGAAGACTTGTATCAATTCGTGATCAAGGGTAGGATATAATCCTACGACCTTTTACAAAACGGGTAATAAAGTTGCATAGAGATGCACCGCTTTATTAAAGGACATAAACTACGCCAAATTTCAGTCATTACAAATGTAACCAAAGTAGTTTGGTTAAATGTTTTTTCAGAGCAAGCTCGCAAACGATGCCTATCGTTACTTTACTTGCTAAATAGCGTATGATTTATGACAAAACAACACCTTGTTTGCCGATATTGAAAGAGGTCTTTAAAAGAACAAATCAAAATAAAAATTTTAATCACCGAACAATTACTTAAAAGATCTTATTAATTTGATTAAATAACTTTTGGGATTTCGGGTGTTAATATTTCAGTATTTTTCTATCCAAAAAATCATCCCTAACTCAATATTGGTCAAATGATGAGTCCAAATGCGACCCTATATTATACGACACTAGCTTTCACTTCGTTTCACTTTCATCCCGTTAGAATACATGGAGTTGCAAAAATACATTCAAACTCACATTTAAAATATTACATATATCACTAGATGTTAGGTATCGCTCCAAGAAGTATCTTAGGTTCTCTCTGGGGTCTCAATATATCTCAATACCAAAGGACACGGTCTTTTTTGGGCTTTTATTTCGAATAATTTTGAACAGCAATCATCATCATCATCATCATCATCATTTCAGCCGAGAGACGCCCACTGCTGGGCATAGGCCTCCCCCAAAGATCTCCACACCGATCGGTTCTGCGCTGTCCGCATCCATCGGCTTCCCGCGGCCCTCACCAGATCGTCGGTCCAGAACTGAACTGAACTGATCGTCGGTTGAACAGCAATGTGATATACATTTTTACAAAACTAATTAAATGAGCTACTCGATTTTAAAGAAATCGGTTTTTTTGAGCTGGGCAGTTTTTCTAAAAATGTAAATACTGTTGCAGCTGAAACTAAACGCAGGTTTGCTGTTTTCCCTCGTTTTTCAAGTCGCAAAACATCTCAAATCCTCATATTGTTGCTTTGTCTATTAAATATTTGAAGTTTTTACTACAGGTAATTTTATTGTAGCTCTAGCTCCATATTTTAAAAGTAAAAAATTATTATTGTTATACTTATTAACACTTTCACGGACACTCCGCCCATAGGCGTAAAATAGGTTTCAATTAATTGCACAAAAAATGCTATGCCGTCATCGGACGGTCGCTTTGTTTACATTCAAGGGGAGAACACGATATAGTGTCACAACATGGTCAAAATCCATATAGTGTCATAAGAAAAGCCGGAATAAGAGTCATTTTTTTGGAGTACTCGCCTCACCCCCTCCCGCACACGCTGTCGTATAAAAAATGTAGTCTTTGGCCGTGACAATACGTCTGTAGCCGTGCGATTTTTGTACTTCAGTCGCCCAGTGCCATAACATACATATAATGTTCTATTACATAAGACAATCCGCCTACATCCGTTGTATGGGAATTTTTGTGTCATAATATACTGTTTTAAAAAATGTAAGTGTCCGTGAATGTGTTAATGCAATAACAATACGCAAAAACCAACTATGGTGTCACAGTGGCACTTTCAATGTTCATATTAAAATAAATGGGACACTATAAAACATTTTTAACTGCACTAAAAATTCTGAAAAAAATGTATCTTTTTATCCAATAGAGCTAGAATTGCTGTTCAAAAAATATAGCACAGGCTTCATACATTTTGTGGTTCTCGCCTTATATCTAAATCAGTTCAGTGGTTTAGGCGAAAAAGCGTAACAAACAAACAAATAAACTCACTTCCGCATTCATTAAATTAGTTAGGTATAAGATTTAGAAATTTTTTGGTTACTAGCGATATTGCAAAGTATTTTAGTTCAAATACAATATCTTTCGAAATATTAGAAAGATAAACACGTCAGGGGCAGACCTCCCATCTGTTACAGTGGCAGGACAAAACAACTTTTCGAGGGTGCTCAGAAACAATTTGCTGAAGTCCATAGCACGATAAGCGCTACGTAACACTTTTGGATTCTTTTCAGATCAAATCAGTTGTTCGAGATTGTTCGAAAAGTTTCGCATCGAAGTTATATTTCACCTCTTCGAAGTTGCCTTTGTAAAGTTTGTAAATAATTTCAATTCCATATTGTGTTCTAGAGATTTAAAAAAATAGTCGCGCAGTTCTGTTTGTAATTAAAAAAACATCATTGTAAATCTTTTTTGAATCTTACGAAAATCGAACTAAGTTACATAAAGAGTATTTTTTGAAAAACTACAGTATTTTTACGAAGCCATTGGACACTTTTCACAATTAACAATTCCCAGAGAAAAAAAATGGTAGAGCATTTAAGGATCAGGAGATAAATTAATACATTCACAATTGTTTCGCACCAAAGATCTACTATTGAAATGCTGGAAAAATAATTATCAATAAACGCCTATGAGTTCTCTTTGTAAACCAATTTTCGATGTTCAGATTGTTTACCATAAGTTGACTTCAACAAGCTCGCTACATCTTAACAACCTTCCATCCTTTGAAAAGGCTGAACAAAAGGGCGTTTTGTTCCGAATCAATAAGAGCACTCTTAAATTACTTGAATGATAATAAATAATCTAAGGCATACTTCTATTAAATAACGGCATTTGAAAATGGAATTCAAATTAATTTGCTGAAGGCTCGGGGGGACACGCTTTTTTCATTCCGTCCGTAGGCAACTTTGTTCGACCCATAATTCCTGCAGAAATGAGTGGGAGTCAAATATTTTTAGACTTTGAATGTCAAATTCTTCATAGATTTATTTTAAAAATTATAGATGTTGAATATTCATCCAAAGCAAAGATGATTAATTAGATATTACATAACTGTATACCAACCAAATGTGAAGCCGTTTTCGCACTGAAATAAATAACAAAACCTTTTGAAAAATAGATATTTCAAATAAATAAATACATTTGTTTCAAACAAAAATTTCCTTTGTTATTCGCGTAGCATAAATGTTTAACAACATTTTCCCCACTGATGACACGAAGAATTTCATTTGTAAAACAAAACTAATAGAACCAGAGTCATCTTTTGTTCGAATTAACCTAGAACGGGGTTTTGTATAAAATACGTTCCTAGCTCTTTTTAATAAGGATATCAAATTGCACAGTACAGACCACTGCACTGGAAAATGCAATGAAACTGAATGCAAACTGTATTAAACATTCCAACGAATACCATAATGTATCTTTGTAGCAACACTTAGTAAATACTGGCCAGGTTACAATGTAACATTTCAACCCCTTGTTTACAATAAACAGTACTTATGAAATATTTGTGGAATCAGCGTACATTTTCACATCCAAATTAAAATTATTATTGAGTATATTTCACTGCTTTTTTAAAATAGATAACATGCATTTGGCCACAGATGGCCCTTAAAGCATTACCGGGGCTTTAAGAAAGCGAAAACTGTAATAAGTCCTCAAGCCTTAGGAGCAATTTGCCCTTGGGGGATTTCTAATTGACAGACAAATCTTTTCTTGTTGAAGGTGATTAATGGTTTCTATTACTAAACATTTTTAATTAATTTTGTAAGAAAAATTAAATCAATGTGAGTTTGAATTTTATTGTTATGAGTTACAAATATTCGATCCTGACTAAATACTAAAGATGTACAGAGCCTTTACTTCAACTATAAGTTTAATTTAATACTTATGTGAACCTTATTATTTTTGGGGCTGTTTTATTAAAAATGGTCTTCTTAAAGTTATGATCTATAACATCAAAACTTGAAATAACAGTAGTTAGACACTCCATCCCGCAAGCGAATATATTATTCCGAATGAATTATCTGTCGTTGTTTTGGTGCTCATAACTAATTACCAGAGGAAATCCTGCTAATTGATCATTAAGAAGTAATGAAGTAACAAATTATTCATTATGTAAATAATGCCTAATAAACGCATTCGTATTCTGAGCATACACACTCCACAAGCAAAATATCACACGCGCGTATCGTATACGATTTTAAATGCCTAAATACCTTCCGTGTGCTACCGTCCTTAATCCGGATAGCAGCGTGATTAATTAAGTTTTAATTTTAATCGCAAGCGTTGAGCTCCATTATTTACCCATGTGGAATACAGTCTTGAATTAATAATGGGAATATGTTTACCGGAGGCAGACTCTCCGAATGTTAGGTAAAAACAATAAAGTTAAATATAGTGCGAGGGCTAGTGAAAATTTAGTTCTTTATTCACGCTCGCTTACAAGTAGGTATACCAAGCTTCATTTTTAACCCCCGAGTGTTATAAGTATGACGCGTCTCTCTGTGTATACGTGTGTATCTGTGGCTTCGTATCTCCTAAACGAATTGACCGGTTTTAATTATTTTATATTGTTTTTTTTTGTTTGAGAGCTGACGCGATCAGAATAGTTTTTAGCTATAATTATGAATATCATTTCAAGTGTTTGGTGACTGTCAGCTCATTTCCTACTTTATAAAAGGGTTTAACTAACTTTCAAAGATCCGTTTGATTTGAAATTTGGTTTACCGTTACTTCGGTGGTATTTACATGCTAAACTTGATCCTGTCCTATCAAAGAGTCTGCGGTACGCTCAATTCTTCAGAAACTTACAGCAGACATAGCGTGTTTCGGCTCATAAGAATAGTCTCAATGAGATGGTGTTAGATTGTTGATTAATGACGCCGGGAGTTACTTAAATTTTTCAATTTTTTATCGTGCCTGAGTATATTGCATAGTTTGCGAGTAATTATTAATCACTCAGTCATAGCATTAAGCTTACCACGTTTACGAAATGGAAACTCATTTAATCCAACTTGGTTTACAATGCTATTTATTGAAGGATATCTTTTATATTATTATTTGGTAACTAACCAAATTCAGTTCCCCAGTGCATCCAAATTGGTTTGGTATTTGCGAATAGCATTTTATAGGCAATAAAATAGCTGTGTTCGACGGTATTAATAAAATTAATTGTTATTACAATAAACGTACAGGTTAAACGCTTAGGCTATAATTGGGATGTTGCCTAAGTTTGAAAATGGCGCTATTTTTCACAAATTCGAAAAATATACGCTACTGTTACCCATAATAACAACTCAAACTTAAAATATATGGAATATTGTTAAAGTTGTACAGTTTTGAAAATATTAAAAATGTTCATTTTTTTGCAAAATTTATCAAAAATGTTTATGATATTATATTGCTGATATCAATTAAAACAAATCTTCTTATGACATCTGTTAATAAAAACATACCTTATATACAGATATTATCAATTTTGTCAGTATTCCCATACATTTCTTAGTAATATGGGAACATATGACGTCACCTGTTCCGTAGATTTTCTATGGAGCGTTTTTGGACGATGCGCCGCAACACATCAAACATACCACTATATCTGTGAAACTGTTGATCTTAGACATACTATTTCTTCTGCAATATTTCTTTATGAGTTATAAACTTCTTATTTATGAAATTAAAAAAAAGTTGTCAACTACCCTATTCTGTCTAGCCATAATATGCGTAGCACACCACTGCGCTGCCAATACACGTGTAACTACTTCATTATACATGGTGGAGTTAGATTGTATGTCTTTTGAAAACTGACTTTATGACCGCGAAGAACTTACACTAAATTTAAGATTCTTGTAAAGGACCGACCTCCTTTTGTAAATATATCTTGTATAATAGTCTATGTGGTGTTATCCTTAATCTATTCTTGTCACTTGCTCTTCTACCTAAGCTTGTTGTACTATATTTTTAACCCCCGACGAAAAAAGAGGGGTGTTATAAGTTTGACATGTCTGTCTGTGTATCTGTGTGTCTGTCTGTAGCATCGTAGCGCCTAAACGAATGGACCGATTTGGATTCGGTTTTTTTGTTTGAAAGCTGATGTGACTACGATGGTTCTTAGCTATAATTTATGAAGATCAGTTCAGGCGTTTGATGACTATCACCTCATTTTCTACATGATAATGGGATTTTAATAACTTTTACAGATCCGATTGATTTCAAATTTGGTGTACTGTCACTTCGGTGACATTCCCATGACATACTAACCTTGAGCTGATCCTATACTATCAAAAAGTCTGCGAAATGCTTAATTCTTCAGAAACTTACAGCAGATATAGCGTGTTTGGGCTCTTATGAATAGTCTTAATGAGATAGTGTTAGATAGATGGTTAATGACGCCGGGGGTTACTTAAAATTTTGAATTTTGTAATTATTCGGTCTTTTTTATATCTTTTATGTATTTCCGTTTCAAACAATATACACCCTTCTCTTCCCAATCCGCCTTTTCCTTTGCTGACCACGACATCATGCCAACTGACAGATTGCGCGATGACTGAGAAGTATTTAGTAGAATATTTCGACATTGTACGATGTACGTTTAATTGTAACGCAAATACAGATCGACTAGAGGAAATTTACAGGGTCATCACAAGTCCTCGATAGCTCAGATATTTAGAGCAGTCGTCTGGATGGTGAAAGATCGCGGGTTCAGTCTCCGCCTGAGGACATTAATTTCTTTTCTATTATTTAAGTGCTCTTAGCAAGCAGAGTTGGTAGGCAGGCAAACAATGTAGATTTGGACAGTATATCGTGAGTTAAAACTACACTTTTACACGTCACAATACGTAATCAAAGCAATGACACTTTTACAACTTTATTATCTTCCAAGTAGTAGGTAGTATTAGAAATCGCTTCTGTATTTACTAAGATTAAATACCACGTGCCGTTTCAATCAAGATCACTTTAAAAATACTCATTTATTGGTTAACACCTTCATAAGAAGAAAGTAAAAGCTGTGTCCTAGAGTAAATAATCCAACATACTATTAATAAATCGGAATGTTTACTTGTATGAATATAATTGTATCACAAGCTACGGAACCGTAAATTATTCTTTTCAACAAGTAAACCACTCAATTGAAAAAAACAAAAGTAGGCAATAATGTAAATAGGAAGGTATTCATTTTAGGAAGCAGTGATTCTATTTATTCATTTCAAACCACTGGCCGAACTCGACCGGCTGTCTGGTCGAGTGGTCACCTCCTTACGGCCTGGCCACGGGAACGGGCGGCGGCGTCTCGGCAACCACTGCGCGGTCACGACGACGCGCTGCGAGGCAGACATCGAGTCAGCGCGCTGTCGTTGCCGAGACGCGAGATGCAGGACGGTTGTGCGGTGATGTGCTGGCCAAACCGTTACAGTCTATTAAAGCTTGAGGTCTTGGTTTACAACCCGATAGAGGCTTTTTTGAGAGTTTTTTTGTACAAGACAAGAGAATGTTTGTGTGTTTATTTAGTATATTTCTAATATTTATTTAAAACATATTTTATACTACATACTTCTCATGTCATTGTATTTCTCCTATGTAGGAACGCCTGTGCCCAGCAGTGAGACACAAATAGGCACGTGATGATTATAAAGTACATATATTTCTACGTTATGAGTGTTACCTAGATATAATTACAAAGGACTTTCATATACATCCACAATAGGACGTATTGGTATTGATTTTCAATTTATTGGTTGCTTAATTGTTATTGCTTGCCACGTTTATCAAACATGGGTATTCTTTTGCTTTACATAGCAACTTTTATTGCCGGCTATATTATTGCCAATATTATTAATACTAGCGTTTGCATACGAGTTATTATGTAACATATGTTTGTTTGAAAAAAAAAACAACTATTCTGTACTAGTTTCAAAATGTGAGGGTTAGCAATAAAAGTTATGTATTAAATACTATCGAATCTTGAAATTTGTCTTTCAGTCCAGTAGTTTTTATGTACTAGGGCAACAAAATATGTATATTTAAAAAAATATTAATGAATAGCCAGGCACATTTAGAAAAAATCTACTGGTAATCTTGTTATATGATACAAAAATATATTTATGAATACCTAGTCTTGCCATAAATACTGAAACAAAGAAAAACAAAAATTGTCTATTGCAAATAACATTTATTACTTTTACTTAATAACATTTTAATAACATTTGTTAGTTTAATACATAAATATAAAACAATTTAAAATATAAAAAGCTTATTCCAAGTGGTCTCCATTGGCTGCAATACAGTCCTTTAAACGTTGAGGCTAGTTATCAATAGAAGCACGCACTCTTTCCATGGGAAAATTCTTCACTGCCAATCGTGCGGATTGTTTTAGGGACTCCAAATTATCATGGCGTTTAGAGCAAGCCGTACTCTCTAAAACTGACCATAAATCATAATCCAGCGGATTAAGATCGTGACTAGACGACGACCATTCTTCAGCTCTGATGAAGTCCGAAACGTTCGTTTCCAACCAAGACTGCGTGGAAAGAGTTTGAAATTGAAAAAGGCGTAAAAAGCTTTCCTGTAAAACGGTGCCCAACAGTAAACTTGCCTTTAAAAAATATCTCAAATTTGGTATGTATCATATTACCATCGTCGTGAAGACACTTACCTGCCTATCTCTTCAACAAATGCCTTCTACTTAAATGTTATATAGGATATATGACCTATTTGCTTACGCCAGAAAATTAGAAAAATAGCGAAATTTTATCGGTCGACACTCGCAATTCAATTCAATTTATCTTCAATAGAACATTTGTAAATCAGTTTGGGAGACCAAATACCCTTTACAAATTGCGCCTTGTTTCCCAAGCCTGAGCTGAATTTCTAATATGGTAAGTAAAGTTTTATTGAAATCCTGTAACACTAAGGTAATGTTTTTAATTAAAATGATATTACATGTAGGGCTCACAATATGCAAAGCAGATCTATGTACTTACAGTAACATACCTAAAGAAATATATATGATACTGTAAAAACTCGAATTACGGTAAATCTTAGGATTTACCAATAAAAGCACAACACTAACCTAACTTAACCTACCGGTTATTGCTAGGAGTTTTCTTTTTATACTACTTAGGTGGCAATCAAGCATACGGCCCACCTGATGGTAAGCGGTTACCGTAGCCTATGGACGCTTGCAACACCAGGGGTATCACTTGCGCGTTGCCGACCCTGTAAAAACCTTTTCACGCCTTTTTTGAAGAACCCCATGCTGTACTCATTCGAGAAAACCTCTGCAGGGAGGTCATTCCACAACCTGAGCGTACGCGGGAGAAAGTTTCTCTGAAAACGCACAGTACGAGACCATTTTAGTTCCAACGTGTGAGGATGAATTCCCTGCCGATGGCGAGCGGTGCGATGGTAGAAAGAGGCCGTGGGCATCATGGCAAACAATTCCTCAGAACACACCCCGTTATGCAAACGGTAGAACACACATAAGGAAGCAAAATCTCTCCTTAGGCTTAAGGGTTCAATACCGCTTGTGAGCTCGGGATCGTCGACAATTCTCATAGCGCGTCTTTGAACTGCGTCAAACGGTCCAAGCTGGTATCCAGGTGCTCCCGCCCATAGGTGGCAGCAGTATTCCATATGGGGTCTCACTTGAGACTTATATAGTAACAGTCTTTGCCCCGAAGAGAAGTACCGCCGCGCTTTATTGAGCACACCAAGTTTCTTAGATGCCAGCTTGACTTTATTTTCTAAATGTCCGCGGAACTGCACGTCACTAGAGATATCGACACCAAGGATCCCGATACTCTTAGAGATGGAAAGGGGTGTGTCAAGGAACCTTGGAGACACAGCGAATGGGGGTTTAGGTTAGGGTTAGGGTTTGGGTTAGGTTATAGGTAAATCTTAGGATTGACCATACTTCGGGCTTTAGCAGTAACATATATTATATAGATTCATGTATATTTGATTTAACTTTTCAATCTGACAAAACGACCTCTAATACATTCTTACACGAGAAAAAAATATGAACAGCCCTTTTTAAGTTCAAAACGTCATTACTACCTTCAGTATAGGCCTCAGCGTATTGAAAGTGTGGTGCAACTGTCATAATGATATGACAATCAAACTTTTAGCAGGCGTTTTCAAAGAGCCTTTTCGTTTAAACCAGTGTAAGCCCGTAAGAATCGTAGCAAGACAAAACTTACTCTGATCGTACTTTTATTAATGCAACCTTTCTCATACGTAGCTGGAATAAAACACTTTTTAGATTTGCTTTGAGGACCTTCCTCATATTATTATGTAGCAAGAATACAACACTTTCCGGATGTGCTCTGGCGACCCTCCTCATGTGGAGCAGGAATAAAACACTTTTTTCATGTGCTCTGGAAACCTCCCTCATACGTAGCAGAAATACAACACTTTCTTTTTTGTTATCTGGGGACCTTCCTCATACGTAGCAGGAATATAACACTTTCACAATGTGCTCTGGCGACCCTCCTCATGTGTATGTAGCACAGGAATGAAACACTTTCTTCATGAGCTCTGGGGTCCTTCCTCAGACGTAGCAGAAATACAACACTTTTTCAATGTGCTCTGGGGACCTTCCTCATACGTAGCAGGAATACAACGCTTTCACAATGTGCCCTAAAGATAACCCTCATGTGTAGCAGGAATACAACACTTTCTCAATGTGCTCTGGCGACCTTCCTCATACGTAGCAGGTATACAACACTTTCACAATGTGCCCTAGCGACAATCCTTATGTGTAGCAGGAATACAACACTTCCTCAATGTGCTCTTGGAACCTTTCTCATGCGTAGCAGGAATACAACACTTTCCGGATATGCTTTGGCAACCTTCCTCATACGTAGCAGGAATTCAACACTTTCTCGATGTACCCTGGCGACTATCCTTTTGTGTAGCAGGAATACAACACTTGCTCGATGTACTATAACGACCTTCCTCATACAACACTTTTTCGATGTACTTTGGTGACCTACTCTGTGTATCTGGTACGGTGTGTCTGGTACTCTGGTGGTGGCACAAAGAGCGTAAATTGGCAAAAAATATATATAAAAGGTTGATCCTAATATCAAATATCGTTTTTTAAACTTCTAGGATAAAGTAGATTTTGATGGTAAGTATTATAATATAATCTTATTGGTTACGTTAACGACAAGAGCTAATTCAAATTAATTAGATACATTCATTTGAAAGTACTTATAATTGAAATCAATTGGAATGACGGATACAATTAACGCTCATACGTTACGCCTCCCTTTAAGTTTCCAACTTACGTAACTATTAAATTAAGGGTGCTACTGCTTTGTGAGAAATAATTGTGTCATTTGGTTTCGACGCATGATTTGTTAACATGTCGAATGTGTTTATATCAAATGACATCTTGTACATTGAGTGAAATGTAGCCCGTTTAAACATGAATAAATAAAGTCGGTCTCTTCATCTGAGATTTTCTTATTTAATTGGGGAGAGTGGGGTAATTACAAACGAGGGGTAACCCTAAACGTTAATACTAATGATCATCATCATCACTACCAGCCTCTAAACGTCCAAATGCTGGGCACAGGACTTCCTACATGGGAGATACGCCACAATATAACACCACCACACTGGCCCAATGCGGGTTGGTGATAGAAAGAATTAAAAGCCCATGCTAAGTTCCTGGTGTTGAGGTTATAAAAATGGATCTTCCTACTAAGCCAACAGAAAGAAATTGTGAACTATCCTTTTTCAAAATTACCCCGCGTTCGAAAATACCTCACTGTCCCTTTATTTTCTTCAAAATCATATTATAAATCGTCCGCACAGACAATAACACAGTAGGTATACCTACAATAGTAGAACGTATGAAAAGTGGCTATAAAGGTTACCCTCCTTAATATTAAAGGCACACTGCCACAAATGTGAGGCAAAATTATAACAAAGATTTTATTTTTATAGTCATATAAAAGTATACCTACTCTATTGTGTTCGATACTAATATATCACAAATATCACATTAAATGCTATGAATCAACACTTATTCGAGTTATCACAGTACGACATATTTCATGATAATTACTGCTCAAGTTCACCACACGATACACCACAATCCATACTTTAGGCAAATTCCTATGACACAGTAAACATTATGTACAGTAGCCCAAATAAGAAATTAGATTTTTTCAAAATATTAAGTGGATATTTTTTCACAATAATTTCGGATGCAGCATAACCAATACAAAATAGAGGTCTGATAATGTACTATTAGATATCCGTTTAATGGAGCTCATTTAATGAATGCGGTATAGTCACACTAAGACGTAACTTATATTACTTATGCACATAAATACAAATAGATAAGTAATTTATATACCAGTATTCGAAACAACCGACGTAAAGCCCTCTTTCATAAAAAGTTTCATAACTAGTTATGTTTGCTCTAACTCTGTGTTACATACTGGCCTCAGACCACTGAAACCATATTGAACTCAACTTTATCAATAGTGACTGAAGTTTGAAACTTGTTTGCCCACCGGTTGTGCAATGGTTGTATTCACATTCAAAGCTTCCTCTGTTTTTTAAATGATTGCACACAGTACACTGTCCGTACAAATAAACACACTATCCATACAAATAAACATTTTAATTTACGTTTTTGTGAAACCAATCTAGCGCAGCAGAAAAAATAAGGTTCCTGTGTTATTTAAAAAAAACTTTGTATTTTTTTATTTTTCAAAAATCATAGTTTTCTTCAAACTCAAATAATCAGATGAAAAGACACTGAAGAATGTTATAAAAAATAAATAGCAACATTTTTATTGACTGTTACCCTTTTTTATTTTCTGTAACTTGGATATAAAATGATAGAGAGAAAAAGTGCAGACACGTTATATAACCCACTTTGTTTCAAAACCTACTGACGATATTCATTTACTACGCTTCTCCAGAGTGAAAATTCTTCAATGCCATTAGAGAAATTTAGCAAACTATCTTATGGCACATTTGCATTGAATGACAGATGATTCGGATAAAATGTACCTAATAATGGTTACTCACTGGAATGTTGCCAATCATTTATTGGAAAAATACTCTTATTTCAGTGCACCTAGGTACAGATGGAAGTCACCTCTATTGCGAAAGTCACGTCTCAAGGACAAACTGTTATGCTTGAAGTGGTGCGACATAAAAACACAAGCATAGCGCATAACTGTGCCCTATAATATAAAATGGTGTAGGTACCTAATATTATTGTGACAGGTTTTTTGGATCAGACGTTTTAATTTTAAATTGCTGCGTCACTTGAGCTACTACGTTTTTGTTTTTCAAAAATAACCCTTTCCTGTAAAAGTTTTTTGACAAATGGAGAGGACAGTTATTCTTTCACACATTTCAGAAAACAATGGTTTCATTGTCATGATTTTATTACGCTCCCGGGAGTCTTACGTGACTTAACAATTGTGATTTTTTGCGTTTCTGGTCTTTTATAAAACGTAGTGACCTAGACTAGACGGTACTGCATTAGCACCCTCGCAATCATTCTTCTCGTTCAAACATAACTCTTCCTCAATGCGATCAGGTTACGTTACTTATTACAGAAACACAACTTATTTTGTGAATATCTTCGCTAAGGTTGAGGCTCTTTCCCAGTGGAATAGAACACTATACTCTAGGTCCTCAATATTATTAAAGCCTGAATTCTCCTCACTGTCTACCAACAATAACAATATCCTCTGCCGTTTCCCGCAATAAGCCAACCGAAATACTAAGAGTGAAGTGCCCGCTTGTAAAAATATAAGTCACAACTCATAACTTTTCAAATTACCGTCTTTTCTCTTTGATCGTTTACACGAGGGCGTGGCAATTCCGAAATTAATATTTCCTCTGTTTTTTGCTCGCTTGACTCACTGGCAGGAATTTTCTGAGATGGTAACTTATTTTTGGGGTTCAAAGTAAAAGTCGAAATACGTCTGTTTTATTAGGCTAATTGTAATTTTTATATTAATGTTCTTAAAATGGACGAGTCTGTTCAAAAAGGAATGTGGATTTTCAAAAATAAAAATGTACTGATACTTGTAATATTTTATTGTGTTTATTCAATATTTTTTCTTTTTTTTAATGTTAGTCAAATACTTGATTTGGGCTAGATGATCGGGGTGAGTGTGATAATATAGTTTTCATTAATAATCATCATTAGTATACATTTCCCTGGGAGTGATAATTCCACCATGCTTGCCCAGTTATTTAGTGTCAATCGGGAACAATGGCCTAACGTATATTCCGAAGTAAATAAAAGCTCAACATAAGAAATTTTCATTAATGATCCTAAAATCATGGCCAAATAGTTTTGTTTTTGGAATCGAAGCCAATCCGCTTATGCCATGACGTCAGCTAGCTCTTCGTAACCTGTAGCAGAATCATTATCTATTATTACCACCAATAAAATGGGCCAATATGTGGCCTATGTTAATTTCGCTTACAAGAGCTAAGTCCACGTCATATTAGGAAGAATCCATGACTATTTATTACACTAGTGCCCCATTAAGATGAAACTACGAGAAAATGTAACTTTCATCCCATTAAATCTCTTGGTGGTAATAAGGCTTAAATTCGAACGGCGTTTGACCTTTTTGTCCTTTATCAGCCCTGTGGTGTATCGTCAACACTTATAGGATTTGGTTTGGAGTCACATAATATTTTAAATTACCATATTTTTTTTCACTAAGGCCTCTAAAATACATTACTCATAAATACTATGTTCATATTTTAATAAAACGCTTAATATTTAATAATAAATTAAATGTCCCATAAAAATCCGCAACTTCCTTATTGTCATCGGTTCCTTTTGATAATAAAATTCAGCAAAATTATAGGTGTAATAAAAAAGAACAATCAAAATAAAAGAAATGATAAAATATGCTGAGTGCTTTTGTTATTAAATGTGGTAAAAATATAAATACAGGTTTATTTCAATAATTGTAGAAGTGTGATATTTCTGAAACCAAATATTTTTATTGGAAACGACTAAAATATCGCGCGAAGCTTTGGAATAGAATAAAATATCATTTATTGCCCAAACTATCTAAAAATTATGTAAATATTTACTAGAGGTTGGCTCGAGACAGGTTTGCTGCTTGCAGGGTGCTTGTAGGTAGAGAAAACCTGAAGCTAGCTTATCTGAACCATAAGACACAAGTTCGCTTGCTTGCAACATTACTTCTTTAATGAGCACTGGCAACCATGCTTACCGCCCGAACACAAAAAAATACGGGCGCTCTAATGCACTATAATCTACGTACCTTACTAAGTACCGTCTTTCCTATTTCAGCTGTTAAGCAATTCGCTGTTTTACCGAAGCAATTTCTTGTCTCTAAAACAGCAACGTATCTGCCATCTCTCTTCTTTAATGCCCCACTGCTGGGCATAGGCTTTTCTACATAGAAGAAGTATATAAGGAGTTCACCCTCTGATCTGCAATAATATGATGCAATCTCCTTGATACTGTAGCAAGTGTCTATAGGCCAACATTTACACTATCGGTTTGATCATCTACTTGCATGCTATTATTAGGAGTAAATAAAACCTACTATTCACGCATAGAAAATAACGTAATTAATTTTAATACTCCTTGGCACTTGTTTTCAATGCTTAAATAAACATGCAACTAGTTACATGTATACTGTAAGACCGCAAAGCAAACACAATTCCGAAGATTACTTGATATCTTACAAACGGGCGTTGTAAATGGAGTAGTACCGACAATATTGAAGAGAATGGCGTCTCCTGAACGATCCGTACATTTGCATCTTCACACCTCATCTAGGCCCGAATTAATGAAGTTAACACATCCCTTGACTCTTAGTACGGAATCGTAGGGCTCATATTTGATTAGTCGACACAAAGTGGAGGCTTTGTAGCATTGATGTTTAGTAAAATACTAGAAATGTCAAGAAAAACTGTCAATCAAACTTGATTACCTGTAAAAAGGTTAAAATTGGAATACATGAGACAATTTTTAACATCTAGCTTATAATAGTCATCGTCGCCAGCCTACATACGCCCCACTGCTGGGCATAGGCCTTCCTACATGGGAGAAACACACGAGGAGTTTAGGCCATAACACCACAACGCTAGCCCAATGCAGGTTGCTGGGTTAAAGCGGTTGCAGCAGCTTATAATTGTTTTTTACGGATAGTACAATACTTTACAGTACAATTTGATTTTACTAATACTTTCATTTACATAATATCAAATAAGACCGAAAATTTATTTAAAGGCAAACGGTTTCAGCTGTACGAAGCGCCCCGTGAATATGGCGGTCGTAAATTCCTTCCAACCCGCATTGTTTTGGATTAATGGACTAATTTTATGTGATTGGGAAGGATCTGACCGTTGGACGCAGATGGACGAGGAAATATGAAAAAATAACGATTGTTGGAGGCCAGATATGTAAGCATTTAGGTATTTGCTTTTGAATCATCTGTAGGTACGGCAGCAGGTGCGTTTGTATGTTATAGTTACTAAGCGTGACAGTCAAGACTTAGTTAAATCAGTATCAGTAGATTTCTAAGGTATCCATGAGCCAGGCACTTAGATATTTTATCACTGACTACACACCATACTCGTAACGGTAAGTTACGAGAGAAAGTTTTAAAATCTTGGCTCAGTTTTTTTGAGTACGGGTCACAATGCCCTGCCGACAAGCCGTTGCAATGTCAACAGGCTAACCCGCATGACTGGCAAAAAGCTGTAGGTGGTGCATCGCTGCGGGGATTAGTGGACGCAAAAGCGTGGGCAAAAAAGTGGGAAAGCACCCACACGCCCCCCTCTCAAAGCTTCCACTCAGCGAAAAAAGAAAAGTATTTTAAAAAAAGGCAATAGGTGTAGGTGTTTTCCAATCACTTCTTATCGTTCAAAGAGCGTGATTATGTAAAAAAACATAAATATAATCTTTTAATATTTGCTCAAATGGAATAACGTGAACACTTATGGAAATATGGTTTATAAATATACAACAAATTTATTTCAAAGCTCATTTTCGACAAGGGGCATTAATTTGGAAATATTTTCGTAACGGAATATCGGGCACCAAGCCGCTCGATTTGGAGACTGGCGGCAGATGGAAACGATAGTGGATTGTAAACATAAATAACTAACGAAGATAGATTAAAACACGTTTCTTTTTCATCTTTTTTCGTTAGCATTATTTTTGAAATTTATTTAGTAATCATAGAACTTTTACAAGCAAGGCTGATGACATAATCTAATACAAACACATAATTTAAAAGACTGATAACGTCAAATCGAAAAACACTAGACTCCAAGGAGCTTTCAGACATCTGGTCTTGCAATAATGCTCATTAATAATTTTTTGGCTAAATAAAAACAAATAACTATAAGGGCGGTTTTCAGTATGTACCAATGGGCACCTTTTCCAAAGTACAAACTAGACGATCAACTAAAATCAAAATTGTTTTCCCAGCTGAACACAAAATAGTATAGTTGCACTCACTATAAAATTCTCAAACCATGTCCGTTGTTTTAATAAGAGGCTCATCTAGTACAGATTGGTCCGTGTGAAATTAAGTGTATTAGGAGTACGGTTGGAGGTACACTTGGCGCAGGAAATGTGACTCATCGATTAACACATTAGCTCAGGTTCAGTGCTCGTGCGGGGTCCTTTGAGCGCCTACTCGCTAGACGTGCTTACACTATACGTCTTTGTTGGTGATGATAAAGGCTTTGCCTTCGCAAACATAAAAATGGAAGTATTTATCTCTTTTCTCTCCATTTATCACTTCCTTAAGCTGCTAATCAAAATGATTATTCCCATAAATCACTTTTAAGAACGGATTTCCGGGAATGACATACAGGGTGGTGACGACAATACGGCAATAAATAAAAAATGGCCTATATTAGGTTCATTGAAATGTTTTTTTAACTTTTAGATACATTTTATTATATTTATCATTTCATGAAATTTCTATGAAATAGTATATCATTGGCTCCATCATTATTTCATAGAAATATCCTGAAACCAATAAGATGTATTTGAATGATTTAATTTATTGTCGTAATACGTTGACATTTGTCAAACCTATATTCGTTGTTATAAGAACTATTTTCCACCTGACGTGCTACGATTGGTGTGCGGTCTGTAAGTTTGAAATATTTAGACAGTCAATAAAGGTGGTTTTCCACCAGAGGGGCGAGACGAGGCGAGGCGAGACGAGAATCGAAATCGCACTGACCCTTTTCCACTAAAAAATGCCCACGAGAGCTCACGCGAGATGATTTTCCACCAGAGCAGAGCACAGTGGGACATCCATAGGTCATAAATCTTAAAAACCTGCTTTCTTGTTTTACATTTTATTCCTTGTCGTTACATTGGATAGTTGCGGTACCTTCTGAAACTATAAATAGGTCAGTAATTAGAGTGCGCCTTCATTATCTATTGTGCATTCAAAGAGAGCGCATCGCCAATCGTAAATACTGTTATCAGTGAGTCATTAAAAAGCGTGACGTCATTTGTTGTCATTGCGGGACCTGTGAGTGCTGTGTGAGTTTTTTCTGAAATGGATATCCAAGAACAGGGTATGTAATAATTAATATTTTTATTTTAATTGTATCTTAGTATATATTTTCTTTAGTATGTCATTGCTACGAGGCGACTTTTCTTGGAGTATTATATTTTAATATTCAAAGTTTGAATAAACTTTTAAATATGTTCCCACTCGCTCCGACTATGGAGGTATATTGCACCATAATCTTTAGACTTTCTTATCTTAGGAAAATTAAAACTTGGCTGCCCTTATCTGCCCTTTTGGCGATGACAAGGGTGCTACGGTTGCCAGATTATCTCGTAGCATTTGCTACGAAATTAGTTTATTTAGTCTTAGTGCTTTGTGTAGGTTTTGTGACTGAATTTTAACCGTTTTTTTTTTGTTTTAGGTAATTTATATATATGCTCGTTTTCAAGAATGCATATTCTTGAAATATGGCTAACTGTCAATACCGATAATGACTCGGAAAAGTGTCGTCAAGTCTTACAAAGTTTGTTGACTACTCTGAACGATGCTGAGAACATTGATATTCATTATTTAGAGAAAATTGTTAATAATTTATGTAAAGCTATTGCTCGATTCTGGAAAAAATGTAATAGGGATAAAACCAAGCTTTTATATAAGAATTCCGATTGGTTTAATGTTATTGAAAAAATTCAACTTGTGAAAAATAATAAGCAATGTACTCCGTCTGAAACGTCGCCGTGTCATTCACGTGGTCGTCCTCGAAAACCTTTTACGCAATGTAGTAAAAGGACTAAACGTCGGAGAGTAGCTGATTTGTCAAAGTCTGATGATTCTACTGTGAGTGCATTGCTTGATGTTTCAGACTGCTCATTCGATTCGTGTATATCTAGAGTTAGCACTGATGATGTCTTGTCACTTGTGACTGATGCTCAGTTGACAAAACATCAGTATTTATTAATTAAAAACTTTGTTAATAGTAAGATTTCTCCTAATGTATTACCATGTTACCAACAAATTACTACAGCGAAACAGAGATGTTACCCTTCTAATATAACTGTTTCCGAGTCTTCAGCTGAAGTTGAATTACAAAGTCTTTTTGATCACACAGCTTCTCGAATCCTTGAATCTCAAAAAGAGGTCTTAGATCAGATTCCTGATGATTGTTTGTCTAATATCTCTTTACTTGGGAAATGGGGATTCGATGGCAGCACTGGACATAGTGAATACAAACAATTTTTTTCAGATTCAACTTTAGAAGATAGTAGTTTGTTTGTAACATCTTATGTACCCCTTCAAATTATTGTAAAATTAGCTGAAGATAATTGTAAAATTTTATGGAAAAATCCTCGACCCTCTTCCACTAGGTACTGCCGTCCTATTCGATTTCAATTTTTGAAAGAAAGCACAGCAGTGTCTTTGCAAGAGGAAGCTTATTTTAAGGATAAAATTGAAAGTTTGCAACCTACTTTTATTCAGATCGACAATCGTGAATTGGTCGTTTCTCATAAGTTGCAGCTTTCAATGGTAGATGGTAAAATTTGTAGTGCTTTAAGTGAAACATCTACAAGTAGATGTTATATATGTAATGCTACCCCTAAAGAGATGAATAAAATAGACGAATGTTTACAAAAACCTGTAATAGAGAGTAGATACCAATTTGGATTATCACCACTACATTCTTGGATACGTTTCTTCGAATATTTTATTCATCTTTCATATAGATTAGACATAAAAAAATGGCAAGTTAGGCTAGATAGTGATAAACAATTGTTATCAAATAAAAAACAATATGTACAGTCCCAGTTTAGGGAACGATTAGGTTTAATAGTTGACAAGCCGCGTAGTGGTGGAAGCGGGACGTCTAACGACGGAAACACGGCCAGGAAGTTTTTTTTGGAATCAGCTGTATCTGCTGAAATTACAGGTTTGAATAAGGATCTCATAGATCGTTGTTGTGTAATATTACAAACGTTATCTTCTGGACATAAAATTAATGAATGCAAGTTTAAAGACTATGCATTACAAACAGCATACAGCCTGGTCGAGGAATATCCGTGGTATAGTCTTCCTGCTTCTGTCCACAAGGTGCTCGTACATGGATCAGACATTATAAGTTATGCATTGTTATCTATAGGAGAACTTTCCGAAGAAGCTGCTGAAGCGACAAATAAGTATATCAAAATTTATAGACGAAGTCACACTCGAAAAATGTCACGTGAAGTTACCAATCAAGATTTAATACAACGACTATTATTACATTCAGATCCTTATATTACAAGTCTTCGGAAACTTCCCCCTAAAAAGAAAAATACTCTGTCACAAAGTGTAATAGAATTGTTACATGTTTAATATTGTTAGAATAAGAATAATTTATTTGTATTTTGTTAGTTGTTTTGTTTTTTTTGTATTTAATTAATTTTAATTTATTTATTTCTATTATTTTATTATAATTAAATAATGTTATCAATGTTTTGACTCTTATTTTATTTAAAATATATGTTTTACATTCCAATTTTTAAGTGTTTGTTCATGATAAATTTAGGTAAAAGTATGTTATTGTTTATATTTGTTTTTTACTGAAGTAAACGTTTTTTATTCCGTAAATACATGTACTTCTTTCATTTTAATGTTCCTAAAACACTTTTACAACTATAAGTCACTAAAATAATACAATGTATTGATAGTAACAGGACTTTAACTATTTATGACCGCCCTTGTATGGAGCGTGTCCCTCCGTGCAGAGTGGCGAAAAAAGAATTGAAATCGCACAACAATAAATCTATCGCGATAAGCGTGTTTCTGTTGCAGAGTTAATTTATACTCTATATCGGATACAATACGGTTCATTTTTTAACAAACAAATATTTCAATTTATGTCTCGCAAATCCTCGTCAATCCTGACTATTTCCACCAAAGATGGCGCGAGGCGAGTATTGAGATATTTGTTTGTGTAAAAATGAACCGTATTGCTTCCGATATAGAGTATAACAAATTTCAATTAACGTCTCGCGTCGTCTCGTCTCGCCCCTCTGGTGGAAAATCGCCTAGGGTTCGAATCATATCAAATTTCATATTTTAATTTATACTCTAAATCGGAAGCAATATGGTTCATTTTTACACAAACAAATATTTCAATTCACGCCTCGCACATCCTCGTCAATCCCGACTATTTCCACCAAAGATGCGCGAGGCAAGGATTGAAATATTTGTTTGTGTAAAAATGAATCGTATTGCTTCCGGAATAGAGTATAAATTAACTCTGTAACAAAAACACGCTTATCGCGATGATGTGCTCAATCATTTTAGTGGAAAAGGGTCAGTGCAATTTCAATTCTCGTCTCGCCTCGCCTCGTCTCGCACATCTGGTGAAAAGACCTCCACCTTAAGACTATTCATTTCTAACCTGCAAATGTGCGATTCAATATTTTTTATACAAAATTATTTTATACAATATTATTTTTAAACAATAAACACTGTTTACCTTCGTCAATGAATGTCGTGTTACAGATTAGCTGAACTTGTTTTATAATTATATGAAAGTAATGCAATGAATACAAAGTAAATATTAAGTATTTTTGAAGTAACCACAGCATGTGCTATCCAAGGAGTTTAAAAATTCAGTTGGATAATGAGTGGCTTCGTCTTCGTTTGTGACACAGTCAACAAACACACGGAAACACATTAATTAAATAAATTACACTTATTATAATATACTGACTCTGACTGATTTGACAGAATAATCTGGAATGATTGAGTGAGACCAATCGATTGGACATTTTTTTTATTATATCATTTGTTCATTTGTCATTTGTTCTATATTTAAGTAGCTTGATATATTTTCCTTAGTTCAAACAAAATAAATTTCTGAACGCACGCATTAATATTTGACAACCAATAATCAATCCTTTTTATTACTGACATTATTCTACATTTTTAAAATCGAAAATACGCCATCGTCTGAATATTGTGAATATATCTTGAAGATTCGAAACCTTTTTTAAAATACGTTTTTTGATATGAGGGAAGAGTTTACCGTTTGACGGAACAAACATTAAATGATTGACAGTTACAAAACCCATGAACATTTTGTATGGGAACATTATTAAAACCTTAACATTGACATTATTAAAACCTGTGGAAAGCATCACAAATATGCATGGTAGGCAAACCAGGAAAACTACCAACGGAACCGAGTTCTTACCGACCTATACGCCTCTTTGAGAAAATATTTCTACTATAGGAAGATAAAGTAATCCTGGACGTATTTACCGCTGTTGGACGAATGTTTTTGATTTAGTTAGTACTTAGCATCATTTCAAAGAACGTCAAAAATGTTTGTTAGACAGCGGAAAATACGTTCCCATAGATGGCCCATAGCAACGGCTTTGTATATAAATGCTGTCAAAAACCGTTCGATATATTTACACAATTTAGAAAGTTTTTATTTTATTTATTTATGTAATATACACTAAATGGTGGTTTATAATTATTTTATATACACTAGGTGGTAGGCCCGTATGTAGGGTCGTCTGGGTAGGTACCACCGCCTTTCTTACTTCAGCCGGTGAAACAGTTCGCTGTGTTTCGAATTGAAGGGAAAGGTAGCCAGTGTAATTACTGGGCATGGACGGCATTTCATCTTAGGCCTCAGGATGAGAACGCGTCTGCAATATCAAGTGATTTTCCCTTGTTATTGCAGGTTTCTATAGGCGGCGGTAACCGCTTACCATCAGGTGGGCCGTCAGCTTGTTTGTCATCTAGTAGTATAAAAAAAAATCATAAATATCAACGTATGTTCCAAAAAACAACCTAATTGGTGGCCGTAAAATGTTTAGCGCAAAACAAATTGTGCGCAACGTAACGTTTTTGGTTTTGCTTTGGTAATACGTTGAAAATTAGCGCGATCGAGGCCCAGGTACGCGTAGCCACCGCTCGTGGAGAGAACAACGAGCTAGGCTACGCGTAGTCAGGCACGCACAGTCTTTACAGGTTTTTACACAGTTAAAAACCCGACTTTTGAGCGAGTTAACTGAAGGTCCCCTTTATAAGCTTTAGTTGCTGGTTTTCTTATTGTAATTTGCACCGTCTGTTTAGCTTCTCGGAGTTTTTATATCAATTTCTGGCTCTTCAGACTTCACAGGCCAGCAAATAGTTAACTCCGAGGAGTTCGGTAGCATAATGCTTTTTGGTTTCGATTGTCAAAGCAAAGTGACTTTCACCGTGGTCGGTCCCGGATAGCTCAATCGAAATTTGAAATCTCGAGTCCTTCGTGCTTATAGCTATAAGGCGTTGGCCCCAGTTTTTATAGGGACTGCTTTACTCCACCAAACCGCGGTGGGCTAGCAGGTGGTGCTATGGCCCAAACTCCTCATATGTATCTTCTATGTAGGTAGGCCCATGCCCAGCAGTGAGACGTATGAGGCTGGTGATGATGTATATAAAAACTCCGACGAGATATCAACGAAGTATAAAGATAACAGAATAAATCAGCTGTGTCACGCATACCTAAAGAACAGGCATGACGAGATAATAAGGGTTCCGTTTACCATTTTGGTTACGTAACTCCAAAAACTTGTAGGAGATATTTCTTGTTCCCTCCATCCCGTGTATTACGTTGTCAATATGAAATGCACGGCTACGTATTTTTATGACGATACCGTTCGTATTATTTTATGAGTCCCTTGGGCTATCATAAATATTGTCCTACCAACACATTGATTTGTTAGTACAACAAGTCGTTTATCTAAACCTCTGATGTAACTTGAGATTACTTATATTAAACAAACTTTAGCTATAACTTTATTGAACCGCACTCAGAATTGAATTTGGTGATTTATAAGAAATAAAGTAGTTTGGGAAGCCCCGAAACATAACAAAAATGTAAACAACAAAAACAGATCTCTAAGTTCTTTTGAGTAGGTAGATAGATTTATTTCTAACTCGTGTTTTTAATAATCACCTTGTAATATTATTATCTAATTCTAAGTTCTAATATGATAATTATTATGAAATATATAATTTTCTATCTCGAATGAAAGCAGTCATTATTCAATTTAAGTAAACGAATATTAAGACCACACGAAAGTTTTGAAATAAATTTACAAACTTTCATGACAAGCCCATTCCGATCAATTCTTGTAGCTGTAAGAAAAAAATTTAAAACTGGAATAATATCATATTCTGACATCGGGAATTGGACCCGCGTCTTGACTGCTTTAAGCACTGAGTTACCAAAGATTTGGGAATAATCTGTGAATTTCTCTTAATATTATCTGTTTTTGCGTTATAAGCTAAAACCTACTTTCACTATGTCGAAATTACAATATTTCAACACCTGCACGATTACTTTTCGTTCGTTCCAGACCACTTTAGATATTTTAAATACCACTCAACAAACACACACAAACGGGAGTCATGGATTCCCTTAAATTGACACAATATCATCCCATACATTTATGGAGACCGTTTAGCGATGATGTGCCAAAGTAATGCACTTTTTAACCGACTTCAAAAAAGGAGGTTATTTATATTTTGTAATGCGATACTTCGTTTCTCGACGTGACACACAGTCCTGACTGAAGCACGGGGAAACACGATCACCCGCCTCGCGCCGTTATGTCACAGTGTGGAACACTTTTACATGTGCTGAGTGGGTCTTCTTAACAACTCACAACATATTACAATACGTCATTATATCTGTAATATCTGGCGATACGGCACTAATACGTCACTTTAGCATAAATTGTATTGGCATGATCGGTTCGTTGACGTTGTAGCATACATGAAAGCTCAAAGTCAATCGTCGATAGACGTTGTGTCATATAATGTTATTTAATTGGGATGTTGCCTAAGTTTGAATTTGGAGATATTTTTGAATTTGGACAAATTCGGAAAATATACGCTACTTTTACCCATAAAAACAACTCAAACTTATAAGATATGGAATATTGTTGAAGTTGTACTGTTTTGAAAATTAAAAAAAAGGTGATTTTTTTTTCTAAATTTGTCAAAAATGTTAATGATATTAGATTGCTGACATCAATTGAAACAACTATTATTATTACAACTATCAATAAAAACCTACTTAATACATAGTTATTATCAATTTTGTCAGTATGCCCATACATTTCTTAGTAATATGGGAACATGTGACGTCACCATTTCCGTAGATTTTCTATGGAACGTTTTTGGACGATGCGACGCAACACATCAAACATGCCACTATATCTGTGAAACTATTGATCTTAGACATACTATTTCTTTTGCAATTTTTCTTTATGAGTTATAAACTTCTTATTTATGAAATAAAAAAAAGTTGTCAACTACCCTAATAGGGTAGTTGACAACTTTTTTTTTATTTCATACGTTGGAACGTGTTAAGATGACCTCTGTTAACACTTACCGTTGGCGTTTTTTCGTGGTCTGAGCAAGTAGTTTCTCGTATATATCATTCTCGTGCTATAAATTTGGGCTTCTGTGTTTTTCACGGGGAAACCCGGCGATATAAATGGATTTATCTTGTAGGATAGCTCCTTGCCATAACAATGGCCACATCATAACAGATTACTATAATTTGATTACTGTTTTCTTTATGGCAGGTATTCTTTCCTAGAACTAGGGCAGCTTAGTTGAGCGCAATTTCTTATCTCTAGAATTTAATTTTTAGTTTTATTCACATATTTTATATCAACATGTTCTTCTTAAGGCTACACCTTTTTTAAGCGAATATATATCTACAGTCTGCCAGTCTTGAGTGTAATCATATTATAATATTATGAGCAGTTTTACGAGCTGCTTTCTTACGTCGCTACGTATTAAATAGCATATTATAATTATTAACATGTTTTCAGAAGTTTATAAGTACTTTGTTTCTGAGGAAAATAGCTTTCGATTAACCCTAGATAGCTAACCTCCGTCGTATCGACGACGGGCAGCGCAAAGTAATATCGCTGTATATTTTTAACGATGCATCCGAATAGCGTGGTTCGGCTAGTTAACTCAGTCGCCGGTAAGGTCTTTTTCGTGGCGCGCACACACCGAACCGACAAGTGTTATGGTTTTTGGAATATGTAGCCGTTTTCCGCTGTTTCTATGGAAGATCTCAGTATGTAGTGAACATAAGGTTATTTATTGTGTCACATGTTCTCAAGAAAAGTAGATTATTTTATATTGTAATTATGTTTTATATCATAATGTGCCATGAAACGCCAAAAAACTGAGTATTTTCCTTTTTCTTTAGTTGATTTTTTATGAAAAATTATTTATATGGGAAAAATTTCATATTTAGAGGTCTAAGTAAAGTTGCCGTAATAGTATAAGGTAATAAATAAAGTTGATTTATAAAATGTATTTTTATTGGTTAGCCTTTCAATTACTATAATAAACATCAAAAGATCTATCAAGTATAGAAAAATAACTCTTTTTAATACCCGTCGTTTCGGCAAAGGGTACACCAGAAGGTTTGCTATCTAGGGTTAAAGGATCTATTGCTTTCGTTTTTAAGAAGAATTTTTATAATTATGATCCATATGTCATACCTTGAGTTTTTTAATATTGGGTACTGATATTTTTTTACAATGCACTTATTTTTTTGTTTTATTTATTTGGGTTACTTAAGACTAATTAAACCATTTGTAAATAAACATTAATATTAAATTAGGAGTAGGCAAGAATCCACAATTAGAGTTATATTAAGTTGTAATTTATTGAGACTTTATTTTACCTATAAGACTATTTACCTATTACGAATTTATAACTTAAAATTTTGTTTGTTTGCTATGAATACAGTAGACGTATTAAAAATGCTACTTTGTAGTAAGTACCTAAGTAACAGTAAAAGAAAAGTTTTATAATTTTTCTGTACATGTTACATTTTTAGTTTCCTTCTGATTATAGAATGTTACTATTACTTTTTAGGATTTTCACAATTCATTTATTTAGGTTTAAAAGACTATCTATTATTACAAATTTTTTACTTACTTAAAATTTTGTTTTTGCTTAGTATTGGATATTTATTAATGAATTGCACTTAAGTCAGATGCTACTTTGTTATAATAAAACTTTATTGCAAAAATTTACATTTGTAATATTGTTTCTTTCTAAACTGAAATGTCTCCGAACCAAACCAATATTTGTGTATCGCATATTCAACGGTTTCTTATTGAAATGACGGAATAAATTTTCTATACCTGTCTGAAACAGCTGCAGGAGTAATATGGGATGAATTCATTTCCCTTTGTTTGACCTTATTGTGTGGAACTCGGAGTAATCAAATGGAGATGCCTAATTCAAAAATTTATACAGAGAAAAAATCATCAATTTGAGACAGCGCAGCGGTCTATTCAAGTTAGGGTTGACAATAATTAAAATACTAGATAATAACATTCTGAACTCCCAAAAACCATGTGCTATGTAGCCTAGATAACGGAAATATTAGATAATATATTATATGTTTGAATATTTTATTAATGAAATATGTTATATGTCATATGTTCATTATTACAAAAAAAGTGTATCAGAATTAAACAAAATATTAGACAGAGAGAAAAACTGTAAACCCCATTTCAAAAGCTTAAACCTCTTAACACTACCTTGTGTCTTCCTATTTGAAATTTGTAAATTCACTAGGAAAAACCCGTTTTTATATTCTAAAGAAGGAGACATGCCTCGACATAATATATCTCACAATGAAAATAACTTGGTGCAAGTAACATATGTATAAACTAATATTGCATAGTTCAGGACCCGACCCAGTGTCAATAAAAATATACAAGAAACTACCTACTTACATTATGAACGAAAAAGATTATTCCAAATTCATAAAACTCGTCAAAGATTTTCTCATAAATAAGACATATTATTCTGTTAAGGAATATTTCGAAAATATAGCAACAATTTATTGCTTGTTGAGAAATGTAAGAATTTTAGTTGTTTGTAGGAAGTATCAACCATCTCTTTTATGTTGCAATGCCCTCTAAGGCGCATATGTTTGTGATTGATATTGTAATTTGTGTTTGTGAAATTAGTTAAAATTCATATGGAAAGCAATTATACAAATAAATAAATAAATTTAAGAAATCTACAAACGTCCAAGACCTGCGAACTAATATTCGTACGCGTCGTAGATTATAAATATTAAACATCAAATTAAACGCGAGTTATGTCCGGTAGAGTTTTTATTTTTTTATACAACTGAATGACACATAAGCTGACGGCCCACCTGATGGTAAGTGGTTACCGCCGCCTATAGACACCTGCAATAACAAGGAAAAATCACTTGATATTGCAGGTGCGTTGTTATTTTAAATATATTGCTTGCGAGGATATAAAGCAACAAGTACTTGATAATTTATTAAATCCACCAAAACCTGCAATTCTTGAAAAAATATCAATTTTATTGTTTGTACATAATTATGATAAAATATTATTAACCACGATAAAATTAGTTAGGGTAAAAAAATGTCAACCCTATCAAACGTGATTTTGCTCCTTCCGTACACTGACGTTCCGTTAAAAAATGTTTCGCGCATGTTCCGATGTTCCAAGCGGATGAGTCTGCTCTCAGCTCGCATGCTTTATTTCACGCGAATTACAATGTCGCGCGCTGTTGCACGACATGTTGCCAACACGAGGCGGATGTTCAACATGTTTTTCTTTAGCTATTCATTTTGATACACTACGAGTGACTTTGTCCTTATGTTTTGCGAGAGTAACGCAGCATTTCTTTCTGAATGTGATAGTTGTTAAAAGATATTGATTTCCGAATCTGAAATTTTATTTAGTAGATGACATCTTTAGGAACGTATGTAGAATAAACCAGGTATTAAGTTCATACTCGTTTCATTACCAGCCTATATGTCCCACTTCTGAGCACAGGCTTTTCCACATGGAAGAAACACATAAGGAGTTTGGGCCATAACACGACCAAGCTGGCCCAATGCTGGTTGATGGGTAAAAACGGATGCAGTAATATAACCAGGAACAACGGCTTAATGTGCCTTCCGAAGCACGGGGAAGCTCGAGATTACAAATTTTGATTGACCAATCCTGGGATCGACCATGACGAAAGTTGCTTTGTTTACGTAATCGAAACTAGAGCACCTACATGTTATACGCAGTTAATTAACACTACTTTGTAGTGTCGTGTTGTATTCACGTGGTTGTTTTTTCAGTTATCCCAGTACTAATTCATAACACAAGCTCTTCGTTATGCTTAATTTGTGAATAGGTGTGGCGTTAGATTATTATTTTAAAAATTATCTATTTATTTCTTATACCTTTTTCATACAATGCGTTTCTTACGAATCATTATTCTTTTCCCAATATTTATTAAAATTAAATGTAATTTTTTATTTGTTTCAGGTAATATATATCAAATTTCAGCCACCGTGATACTATCATGAGCATAAATAAGAAAGGTAACAACTTTATTAACTACATTCTCATGTCTCACACTTCAATATCAAATTATAACTTACCTAAAAGAAAATTCGTCTCCGAAAATTCCTTTATTATCCTGGGTATTTTAATAACGTCTTCATGGGGAAAAAAATACAAAAATACACTCTAAAGGCTATTTTTAATCTTCGTAGATCGATTTGGTTAGCGTCTTCTGAAGAATGTATGCAGTTCGATAAATTTTGTCGAGTGGACTCTTTGGCCCTTGCCTGCCTTAAAAGGCGCATTGAACTAAAAAACTCTCCGTAATAAAGAACACAATGTAATATTATATGGCGCTTTCCTGACAGTCCTACTTTCACTGTGATAAGTACCATTTCTGTTGCTTTAATAGCACAATTATAACATATTTACGATGCCAAATAACATAAAAAGAGATTTAGACCGTTTCCAGTTTTTGTTTTATAGTCCACTTATCGCCAACTCGCAATCGTATCAATCGAATAAAATATTGAGCCAATTGAATGTTTTATGTCATCCCAACATGCCCCGTTGTCCCAATTTTTTCGTTGTCTGTTTGATATGGGTCATTGCTGTCCGTCGAATTGCTTGAATATGTGGCTGAAGTGCATGTTAATGTTTTTTTTAAGTAAATGTCGTAAATAAATCAAGGTGTTAAATTGATTAGGTATTCAGTCATAATTATTTCTCGCTGTGTATACGCCATATAAAAAATGGAAATAATATTTCGAATTCTATTTTTCCCATAATTTACAATTCAATTCATTATGTGTTTGTAAATAGAACACTTTTTTTTATACAACTAGACGACAAACAAGCTGACGGCCCACCTGATGGTAAGCGGCAACCGCCGCCTATAGACACCTGCAATAACAAGGAAAAGTCACTTGATGTTGCAGGTGCGTTGTCATCCTGAGGCCTAAGATGAAATGCCGTCCATGCCCAGTAATTGCACTGGCTACCTTTCCCTTCAATTCGAAACACAGCGAACTGTTTTACGGCTAAAATAAGAAAGGCGGTGGTACCTACCCAGACGACCCTACATACGGGTCTACCACCTAGTGCCGTAAATTAATTTATCGAACGTAATCATCTCATCTTAGGTTTCAGGATGGCAACGTACCTGCAATAATCAAGTGACTTTTCCTGTTATTGCAGGTGTCTATAGGCGGCGGTAACCGCTTACTACTGGGCTGTCAGCTTGTTTGTCATCTAGTTGCACAAAAAAAAACCTGAAAACGAAGTGTTTAAAATATTGGACTCAATAACTGAGATTTGACGCTATAAGAGTTCAATACAGTTGTTTAAACAAAAAATTGAGGATCAATTTAACGACAATTCAAACATTTTTTATAAATTTTTTGATCTGTTGAAATTGTTTGGGTTAAGTTTTTTTTTTTTTATACAAAGCACGACAAATGACTCAACACCACCTGATGTGAAGCTGTAAGAAGAGTCCATATGCGAAGACAGCTAGTGCAGTTCAGACACTGCTCTAGCCGCCTCCACCTTGCCGGCCCGAAAGTTGCTTTTTCAAGCCTCTTTTGAAGGAACCCATGTTATAGGAAGGAGGGAACACATGTGCTGGCAAAGAATTCCAATTTCTGGAAGTTCGACAAAGAAAAGAGCTACTATATTTCTTTGTACGTGATGTTGAGGTGGAGACAGTGAATTGATGACTCCAAAGACCGGCACGCGTGCTCCTGAGTAGGAAGGGGGAAGGTGGATGAAGGTAGGTGAAGGTAGATTCGTTTTTTGGCCTATTATGATTATTTTCTTTTCCAGGTTCGATTCTAAACCAAATAGTTTTATTAAAGACCTAAATATTATTTCGAATTTAGCGTCCGTTGAACTCCTGCGAGTCGAACCCCAGTCAAGGAATGGAAATATTTAAGAATTACGACCAAATAGGTACAGAAAAGCTTTTTAAATTCAAGAACCTACCTATTTATAAACTCCAATTTCGTTTCCGGAAACGTAAAATTGAGCACCTCCATAAATTTAAACTGGACTTAATAATTGGAGTAACTGTATTTGTCAGGTTGAAAATTGACATTTTGCATTATATAAGAAGCTATTTCTATAAATATTTTAACGAATTGGTATGCTTCTCAATATTCACTCAGTGTCTATATAATTATTACATTATTTTAACTGAGTCGTACAATAAATATTTTCACTTGACATTATCTTCAATTTTATTTATGTTATCTTGTGTTTATTAAATACTACGCGTGCAGTTCAAACAACATTACATATTTCCCGTCATCATTAAAATGGCAGAAAATCCACTGAAATGCTCGTAAAACTTACAACTGAATTGTTAACTTTGAAACAGTCCCAGAGTGCACATCTGTTCAAACTGTTGAGTTCAACCAAGATATTAGAACAAAGTGGTACCTAGTGCAATACTACACTCCATAAATAAATAGCTGCAAGGAAAATGTCATAAGACGTAACGCGACTAGGGCTGTCACTTTATTCGTATTGCTTATTATCTTTAAATGTGACGGACTCTTTTGTTATATGTCAACTAAATCAATTTGAAATAAAACCACATGAACAGGTTTAACACGCGTTAAATTAGATTTTTCATTACTATTATACAACCGACGTTTCGATTACTTTACAGCGACCGTAGTGACGGGAAGACTGAAAATGTCAATTGTTTGATAAGTGTAAAGTTAATTTTTAATTAGTATTTTTTTTTTAAAAATACAAGAAAATGTTCTTTATTTTTAAGTTTAACGTAACTTTGTGTTATATTTTGAGCTTTAACGCAAACGGTGCTCACGGTGTCAGTTTGTCGGACAGTGTGAGGACGGGCTTGGGACTGTATTATCCGAATGATGGGATCCCAAGGTGGTGGTACGTACACTTCAATCATCTTCTCAATTGAAGTTAGGATGTTTTTGATTTCAAAAGTCTCACGTAACATTTTAGGAACGAAGCGGTGTTCTTTGGCGTGGATTTGGGGCTTTTCTAATATAATATAGAGATTTGAGCACCCGACGTGGATGTACCTATTCTACACTACAGATGATCAACAACATACCGTCAAATAACACTCATTTGTAGCGTTTATGATCCTGCGGCGAGGAAAACGGAAGGCGGGTGCTTTTTTCCTGAAGTTGGCACTATTAGAAATTATTTATCAGGTATTTTTCATGAAATCATTTCTTGTTGCTTACTTTTTATTTCAAAGCCACGTACGAAAGTGAAGCTTAGCAGTGTTTTTATTACGTTAAAGACGTTGCGAGATGATCACCAATGGCTAGCATAGCTTATTTGGATGTTCTTAAGAATTCTTATTCACGTTTTTGTTATGCCCCCATGGTGTGGTCGCAGACTGGCCGCTATTTAACTTTGTTAATGAAAAACACTGAGACACAAGCACGGTATTATTTCAAGATATAATAAATAGGTTATTATTCTATTGTAAATAAAACATACATAAGCACAATAATTTCATTTAAAGAAATTGAACACTTTACAATTAAAAAAAAATAGGCACTAAATGGTTGTTAGGGTAATAAATAACGATTATATACTTCAAACATCCAAAGATCAAAAACAAGTTTAAGAAATAAAAGATCCATAACAAAGGAAAGAAAAAAAAATCTCTCGATAAGTAATTTAAATAATAAATGCATAACACAACAGAATTGGCAACGCAAATTGTGGTTTGATTACCGCATTTACGTGTGAAAATGAACGTTGGACATGGAAGGACAGGCATGAAAGAAAGATTAAAACGAAATTACACCTTTAACAAGCTTATTTATGGCGTGGGCTGAACAAAATTTGCAACTTGTTTCAGTTTACTTTTGTTTGGTAATTTATGTTAATAGCAAAGGAGCTGTTTTGTCACATTAATTTCGACGATTGAATATAATACGGACGGACATATTCAATGTAATACGGACAGATACAATGTAGAAAAAAATTTAACTATACCTGCATTTTAAGAACGAAGTAAAGGTTGAATGCTTACTTATAAATCATAACATATTATATTATGATCTGTCTCTAGCAAGGGTTGAAACCGAAACTTTGGCGTCACATTTACACCGTTGTTGGTTACGGCCAGTGTTGTCGAAATGAAACGCTTTTTTTTTGAACTGGCAACTCTCATTTCTAATGTAATGTGAAATTTTCTATAGTGATAAATAAGTACATCAATAATGTAAAACAAAATCAGTGTTGCCTGCAAAATTATATACAGATGCAGACAATTTCCTGGTTTCTCAGAAATAGCTCGGTCTTCAACAGTCAGCATATATTAAATTTGTTATATCTTTTTATATCTTTAGAAAATTAGCTAGGTATGCCACAATAAAAAAAGGACAACTGAACTTACGACTACATGTAGCTCAAAAAAGTGACTGCGTAACTTATTGTAACACCTAGCCAAGAATAAAGTTGCATAGAGATGCACCGTTTTGTGAAATCAAACATACTGTAATTACACCTTGTCAAAATTTGGTACAAATATAACCGAAGCAGTTTGGTTAAATATTTTTTTCAGTGCAGAAAGAGAAAAGTTCGAAAGTTTTCTGGCGTGTTATTTGAGAATTCAAACTCATATTATTGCGAAAGTTACTTTGTCTGTCTGCTACGTAGTCACTCATAAGCCTTAAAACCGATTTAGATAAAAAAGCATGAAGATTGATCACATCCTCAGAAAGGACATAAGCTATCTTTTGACGTGACAGCCTACATGCAGCGGGCGGGGGGACCTGGCCTACGTGCAATAAAGATAAAACTGAGTAAATAACTATTGTCAAGACCATTTGGTCATGGTTTGGCCGATGTCATTTGTTTGTATTTTAAATTTAGTTAACATTTTTAAAAAGAAACAAATGACATCGGCTATCCACATCTATAGTAATATAAAATATTTTTATAAATACGCAAAATGAGGTTCAAACGACGACGACGTCAGTGTCTGAAAAAAATTAATAGATTTTTTAAATAAACTCTCACTATTATTCCACGCTTCCTCTTGATTGTATAGATAATTGCTAACGTGTCAGTAGTAACTTTAGTGTTAAAAGTGTTACAGGATACGGTAACCGGTAATTATCGGGCGGGCCATATGCTTGCTTGCCACCCTTTGACCCTGTGAAGGGTGAAGACCCTGAAGGTTCTGCTCAATATGTGTAAAAATTTATAACTCAAAACAAAAATAAAAGTAATTGATTAATGAAAGCCGCGGCAGCGATTAAAAACTATGGGAATTCTACAAAAATAAACAAAGTAATATAGGTAATCCAGCTATAAACAACTTTTTTAATTAGCAGAAGTGTCAACCCTGCAAGGCTTCCTACGATAAAAGCAAAGCGGGAAGAACCGTTTAAGTCTCCATTTATTACAGCCACGCTTTTTTTTAATTTGTGTGTTCTGTACTGTGTATTAAACTTTGAAGCCGCCTGATTTAATTTGCCAACTTTTGTAGCTTGGCTGAGTTATTTACAAACAGAAAAAAATATAACACCAATTTAGATCATGAATATTCTCTGAATAAATTCTTTTAAGTAATGAAAAACAAAATATTATTACCGGTTTGAGCATTCCGTGTTCTTTTGTCTGAAGGATTGTTCTTATTGGAAGTTGAAATTACGTCTACAAAAAATGGGGATGATTAATAATAACGAAATGGAGTCTCTGGTCGTTATTATTAGTTATCCCCATTTTTTTTCGACGCAGAGGCGAAGCTCTACCCGGGGGAGAAGGGAGGAGAAGGAAGGGTGTGTGGGGCTCTCACCCATTAAACTCCTTAGCGACGTACCTTCCTAACCGCTTTCTGACGACATCATGGGATAGTCCGAAGACATTTCGCCATTGTGTCGTCAAGACGGTTTGACCGCGGTCCGGAACCTACTTAAAGTTTCGTTGGGGGAATAAAGAGAGGGCGAAGGAAAAAGAGACCCCCTCCCCCCTCCCTTCAACTTACTTAAAGTCGTCGCGCCATGCGTAGGCCCGTCGACTGAGCTGTGCAGGCCGGGTAACGGCCCCCTACATTATTAACTAAGTATCCCCTATAACAACTGGAGTGGGCATAATGTATCTATACTCGACAAATTCAGTAAGCTCGCCTTTTCTAAACAAATCAATAGAAGGACAAAACCTAAAAAGTAAATAGAATCGGATGTAAACCGAATGGCGAAAATATTGTGAGATTGTGAGGTACAAAGTTTAAGCATTACCAAGTAAGGTATCGCTGAAACATCGCGCTACAACTATTCTCAAATTGTACATTTAATTTATGTAACTTTGTAAATAAAATTTATTAATTTCACGTAAATTTTGAATGAAGTTCAAAATTGTCCAAACGGTTGCGGGTTTGCATCCCATCCCAGTACATGTCAATTATTGTAACGTACTTCTTACTAGTTCTTACAATACAGTGTGTTACAAAAGAAAATAAAACTTAAGGAGGTGGTTGCTTTACTTGTCAAGAGTTACCTCTGAAAATTTGACACCTTTCAGACCACTTCTGTTTTCGGATTAAATTAATCAAATCATAGTCTACTCGTGACAACCTTAAAATGAGTACTATCACATATCGTACGACACACTATAGCCATAACACACACCCACACATACAACCCCACACATGCTACAATATCGACCTCCTGCAACCCCAGAATTCCAAATACTTTTTCCGAATTCTGTAACACCCGGAATTTTTCACCTTTTGTATTGTACAGTCGACAGCACATCATTCGTAACAGTTGGACCTTGAGACCGCCCTTACTACATTCGTAACAGAGGCGACTTTCGTAGTGCAACTGTTACACTTGATGTGCTGTCGACTGTACAATCAATGGTTACTTTGAAACTATTCCGCTTAGCGAAGAACGTTTACTGTCAATCTTAGTAAGATCTCAGATAACCAAGATTTTTCTCTTCGAACAAACGAATGCATTGAAGAAGATAATCCGATAAGAACAAATGGCAAAGCCCGCGATCAATAGAGATTTCTCAAACGAAATCTGACTGGCATATCGGTGACTCGTTAATACTGGAATTTTGTAATTTTCACAAACTGACAAGTATAAATGTAAGCGGAGCGTTTTGAGAAGGGGGTCTAATGGGCCGTATTTGTCACTAGTGACCTGTAAAATGGTACCATTAATGTTTTGAACGACCGTATGTCGTCTTAGCGTTTGCCCATGTCAGTCTTAAGTAAACTGGAGGCTCTAAATCGCGTTGTTTAGTCTCAACGTTTCCAGCCTTGAATTCTCATGTAACTAACAAAATATTTACGAAAATAAGACAAAAAAAGCTTAAGTAATGTATCATTTTCAAAGGAAATTAATGATATCGGTATAGGAATAGCCCCAAAATTGTTTCACCAGTCGAAAGAAGCTGAAGGATATTGTACGGTATATGAAGTAGTTAAAAGTAGTTGCAATAATTATAAGTTAGTAAAGAATTCTAGCATAGCCGACAAATAACTCAGATAATATTAAAGAAAAACCTTTGAGTCATATAGTACAATTAAATATGTTTAGACTAGATACTGCGAAAAGATTCTTTGCGCACCGACTTGAGGTGCGGTGCTGCAACTCAGTGGTGTTCATCGTTCATTTGTTTTTACACTTAGACGACAAGGGATCCAAGTAAGCGTATGGACCACCTCCGTGGTCATAAATATTTATAGCACCTTAGGCATATTACACTATTATTGTTACCATTACCCTTTAAACGTGCCACTGCTAGGCACAGGCCTGCCTGCATGGGAGAAACACAGGAGGAGTTTGAGCCATAGCACCACCACGCTGGTCCAATACGGCTTAGTGGGTTAAAACGGTTGGAGTAAAAACCGGGACCTACGGCTTAACGTGTCTTTCGAAACACGGAAGAGCTTCAGATGTAAAATTTTGACTGACCCATCCGGGATCGACCATGGCGAAAGTTGATTTGTTATCGTAATCGAAACCAGAGCGCTCGAACCACTACGTCATCGAGCTCCTCCTTAGGGATTACTGGCTTGTCAAAATGTAAAGAAACCGTTACATTGTCAGCATAGGTGATAAGACCCTACGCTACTAAAATAAAGTTTACTCGTTTTCGTTTGAAGTATCGTGATATCAATATGCCTCAGAAGAACGTAGCATATCGGAGTCATTATAATATCATTAGTAACCTGAACCCCTACCATGAAAAAATCTTTGCGAAACCTTCAAGATGAACATAATAGGGATACCAAACACGAAGCTACTGTGAAGTCTGTTTCAATTTTGAACCATTTGTTTGGACTAATGGAAAACATACCCGGGGTACACAAAAGAATAATTAACATATACACGCACTAATCATTTTTTAAAACTTCGGTAAACGTTTCATTGTTCTGAAGCACGATAAAAAAAACGAATCAAATTCGTATTAAGAACGCCAGGCCTATAATTACAATCAAAATCTAATGACTACCTTACTCGACTTATCAATGATTCGAAATTAAAAAAAATATGTAAGCTAGGGATAGGTAGTTATATAAGCGTGGCTAGAGCGACGAACAATGACTCAGAGAAAAGCAAATCTCCTTAATTATTTTTAAGGAAATACTCATTAAATGATATTTTTTTAAAATATAGAAACCGTTTGTTTAACCTATAAAATGATTGAGACAGAAGACAAATCCTCTTACTTCCTACACAATGGTTCCTCGGTGAGCTTTAGCTACCTTACTCACTAGAAGAACGCAATACTAATGTGATATTGGCTGCCATTTTCTATAAGTGCTACCTCTTAAAATAACATTTCATTATCACTTTCGAATAACATAAAGGCGATTCGCTCTTAATACCTACTTAATTCATTTGCCACGGGCAGTGAGCCTTTTTCTTTTAACACATTTTGGGTCCTCAAATGGGCTTTATGGAGCCTAGCTAATCTTGACTCGTTAAATGCCTTTGGAAAAAACCCCGGAAAACGCCTCCTAAATTACCTGAAGGGAAATGTCGTGTCGTTAAAAATGCGTAGATCATGGTTAATGTATATGACGCGAGTCAACGTTTTTATTTGAATAAAGTGTAAATTCTTTTTTCTTTATTGTAACAATTACAAATAAATTCTTCTCAGTTCTTTTCTTTTTTGGAGTTTGTTTTTTTTTAATTTTTATTTTTACAAGAAAAAAAATGTTTTATTTAAAACAGCGTGGCGAGATTAGGCTAGTTTTACATTTAAGAAATACGTATCAATCATTTCTTCACCAGCCTATATACGTCCCACTGCTGTGCACAGGCCTTAGTACATGGGAGAAACACATGAAGAGCTTGGGCCATAACACCACCACGCTGGCCCAATGTGGGTTGGTGGATTAAAGCGATTGCAGTAACAACCGGGACCAACTGCTTAACGTGCCTTCCGAAGCACGGAGGAGCTCAAGATTATAAATTTGATTGACCCATCCCGGGACTGCCCATGGCGAAAGTTGCTTTGTTTTCCTAATCTAAACCAGAGCGTTCAAACGACTACGCCACCGAGCTCTTCCTGCGGATCCCCGAATAGAATGACATAATTGATTATAATCAGCGAAACTTTAAATAATGATGACATGATCTTGAGAATAAAATTTCACCCTGGTATTTTAGCGTCATCACCAGCCTTTAAATTATACACTGCTGGGCACAGGCCTTTCTACATGGGGGAAACATATGAGGAGCTTCGACCATATAACCAATGGTAGGTTCAAGCGGTTGCAGTATCAGCCGGAACTAAACGGCTTACCAAAGCTCTAGATTTAAAAAAAATTGGCCTGTCGGGGATCGAACACGGTGAAAGTTGTTTTCGTAATGGATACCAGAACGCTCAAATCACTACGCCAACGCGCTTCTTATATGCTTCGATCTCGCTAGTTTTTACCTTTCGCGTTTTCATACGACTTCAATAAGTATTTAATTAGTTATACTAATAGCACAGCTAATAGTAATGACAAATAGCTGACAATAAACACTGCATAGTATTGTACTGCATAGATGTTTCTTCTAAAGATTTGTTAAATCATGTATTATTATCTACATCAAAATGTATACCCAATACACTTACAACATTGTATACTCGGAAAGGTCATGAAGCAGTAAATCTAAACTAGGAATTGTAGCCAAAACGGTCCGCAGTAATCCATACTATGTCCAACAGGTGTAAGTAAAGTTTATAAATAAATCTCACAGAACTTACCCAAAGATTTACGTCCGGAGTTCTAACGTTCGCGGCTTTATTTCAAGAATACTGTGATAACGAAACGTATATACAACAGCAAACCAATTGTAACAGTTGCATAACGAAAATTGCCTCTATTGCGAACAGTAAGCGGTCGAACTGTTACACTTTATGTTCTGTCGACTGTTCCTACATAAGGGTTATATTTAAACATTTATGTTTTCTTGTAGTTTAAACGCTTTAACATTTTTATTACTAGGTATGATACACTCTATATAGAATGAAGTTTACTTAGATTGAAATGGAAATGGAATTATTTGCCAGCACATGTGTTTCCTCCTTCCTATAACATGGGTTCCTTCAAAAGAGGCATAAAAAGCCACCTTTCGGGCCGGCCAGGTGGAGGCGTGTAGAACTAGAGCAGTGTCTGAACTGGCGGCTAGAGCAGTGTCTGAACTGCACTAACTGTCTTCGCATATGGACTCTTCTTACCGCTACACATCTGGTGGTGTTGAGTCATATATCGTGCTTTGTATAAAAATATATATATTCATTATCTACCACTGATATTTCATTTAGGGAACTAAAAATTCTCATATTATTATGTTTTGGAGTGCCAGACTGGTAAAGAACATCTACTTTAGTAAAATAATACTACTTTGTGCACTAGAAGTGTCTTCGATTGGTGAGCAAGGCTGCCAGAAATCTTTGAAAAAACGTTAAGGAGTCGCACTTTAACCCGACCAAGGCAGCGTTTACTTTTGTTTTGTTAAGCATTTGAATTCGTTATAGAATAAAATTTGTACTGGTTATTCGTCAGTGCAATTTTAGTAAAAAAATAATATGTTAGTTTATATAAATATCTGATATAGGACATCAAGTTGGCCGGTAAAGTGATTTTATTGCAAATAAATAAATCAACTAGAAAATGATTCGTTGCTAAGACAGTAATTTACTTTCTTATTTATCATCATTAGCTAATCGTCCACATATAAAAAAAATTGTAAAAAAAAGTTCTGCTATTAGATTAAAACTCCTAGACTTTTTGCTGCTATCATAAAAGTATACCTTGTCTCAAGTTTTTCATAACCTATATAACTATTAGTAGTAGTTATCTTTTAAACAAAAGATGAACTAAGGTAAGTAGTTATTTTTGTTACAGCACATAAATAAACACCAAAAGTACATTTAACTTATATTTCAGAAACCTAATTTAAAAAAGGTATCGTAAAACCAGCAGCGAAAATGAGTACTTACTTAATCAAAATGAGAGAATATAAAAATAGAAACAATAAAGTATTTTTCCAAAATCGGATAAATTGCGTTTGTTGTTTATACAGGGTGGTGACAACAATGAATTAAAACATGGGTTATATTGGTTCGTAAAAATGTTTTGCAATTTTCAAATTCCTTATTCAATCACATTTTAATGTTTTTGATGCGTTTAAACGCCTACTTTATTGTAACAATTACAAATAAAGAAAGAAAACACTGCTACAAAAATTTTATAAAGGAAAAAAAAGCGAAAAAGCGGTGAAGAAATTAGCAGGTTATATCTAGTGCTCCGGTGGCGTAATGGTAATCGCGTCTGGCCGGACATCAGGAGACGCGAGGTCGATTCCCGCCTGGAGCATATATTTTTCATCGTTTTCTTTCTTTATTTGAAATTGTTTTATACTATCTATCTTTTATACTCTATTTACCCTATCAAATGAAGATGTATTTAAAAGTTAAAAAAAAATCTATGAACTGAGAGAAGACAAAAGTTTGTCTCTCCCTTCATATGAGAGAAAGAAAAGGATTTATAGGTTATGGAGTAAGTAATTGCCATCGTCTTGCAGGTGCGGTATGACATTCTGGAGACAAGAGATGTTAAGACTTCCTACATGTTCCTTCCTATACACATGCTTCCTTTTCTCCTCGCCAAAATAGCGGATTGCTTCACGGTCAAAATAGGTAAGGCGGTGGTGACTATCCAGACACACCTTACTAGAAGGTCTACCTTATAAAAAAAGAAAAAGGGATTAGGTATGCGTGTATGACCAAGGTACAGAGTATTGTTTTTATTTTATTCTTAATGGTGTAGCTTTAGGCCTCCATTTGATGGTAAGGCCGAAGATAAAAGCGAGCTACCCAGATTCCTCAACCACAGAGGAACTGGCTATCTTATCTCTAACAGCTGGAATTACTAGGTGGTAGGCCCGTATGTAGGGTCGTCTGGGTAGGTACCACCGCCTTTCTTATTTCAGCCGTGAAACAGTTCGCTGTGTTTCGGATTGAAGGGAAAGGTAGCCCGTGTAATTACTGGGCATGGATGGCATTTCATCTTAGGCCCCAGGATGACAACGCACCTGCAATATCATGTGATTTTCCCTTGTTATTGCAGGTGTCTATAGGCGGCGGTAACCACTTACCATCAGGTGGGCCGTCAGCTTGTGTGTCATCTAGTTGTATAAAAAAAAAACACATTTTTGCTGTTGAAATTATTGCTACGGCAGCAGACTAGGGTGAGATGGTGGTAGCTGGCTAGACTTAGAATAATCCCTATCTCTTACTACAAGCTCACTAATATTTGGCAGTAATCAATATTGTCTATATGACAAATTTGGTTTTTAAAGTATTTGATCTGCAAACAACAAGACATCCAAATTAATTAGGCACTGATGTAGACTGAAAACAAACAATCAAACATGAGTTAATTAAGTAGGTTTTAATCAACTCAATTCGTAATAAAATAAGTTATTAATTTTGCCACAACGAAATGTAAACTTAGTGCCTTCGAAATTCTGTGGGCCTTTACGAGTTGGTTGGTTATGTTTACACAGTTTCATCAATATACTGTCCAATTTAACATACCCACAGTCAGTGTCATGCAGTGAGTACCAAGTTAATGTAGCCCAAATTTTCAATAGCGGAAAGGACGAAATTTCTAAGAAATATTAGATTGGATTGTGGCCGTTGAAGCGTAAAAAATCTAGCATGGCGACCACGCAGCATAGTAGGACACCCTTCCATTAGATGGGCAGACAGCCTTTTTTTCCACACATAGCGGACTGTGCAATGCGCGCGTGGGAGCCACCCACGCACGCGGTCGTGCTTAGGGCACAAGGCGACGGGCGATCTTCGCCCGTCTCCCCCCAGCCACCTGTCTACGCTAGAAAGGGGCAGCAAGGCAGGAGCCTCCTTACGCTCCCTCTCCGCTGCCTCCTTTTGCGTGAGCATAGTCTTGCAAAAGGATGCGACAACCTCCCATACCCTCCATATGCCATATTGGTGCAGACACTCCATTTGCGCCAAGGTGCGGACCTGCCTAACCTCGTCGAGCTATATGGACAGAAGACCTGGTCAGGGTCGCGAGGAGCCGTTGGATGCAGAATAAGCTGAACCGATCTATTTGGGAATCGATGAGGGAAGCCTTTGTTCAGCAGTGGGCATCATAAGCTGATTTGATGATAATGATTATTATTATATTCGATTCGTACAGACACAGGTATACATGTGTCTTTTTTTTTTTTTTTTTTTTTTTATACAACTAGATGACAAACAAGCCGACGGCCCACCTGGTGGTAAGCAGTTACCGCCGCCTATAGACACCTGCAGTAACAAGGAAAAGCACTTGATATTGCAGGTGCGTTGTCATCCTGAGGCCTAAGATGAAATGCCGTCCATGCCCAGTAATTGTGTCTATAATTACTAACCAAACAACAAACAAACAAGCAAGTGAATGTTTTATTGAAGGTCGTTGGCCATTTTACTTTGGTACTTAGATTTACATTAATGGTGTATTATAATTTATAATTCAATAATCATCACATACAAGCTCTCACAAATTTAGTTTAGTTTGAGCTAGATAATTGCAACTAGTCAAATATTTGTTTTTTAATACAAATAATTAACTTTAAACTCCGATTTAGGTATCACAATGTCCAATCGTGGGGCAGATACACATATGCTGCTGATGACGATAGTAAAAAGACAAATAAAAAAAAATATGTCACAAAACAGCCAGCCAGCCATTTCTATGCTTAATACAGTAAATACAGCGGCGGTCAACGTCTTTACTTTAGGTGTTCAAACAATGGAATCAACTTGAAAAATTATAAATTCTTATTTAGCAAAAAAATCTATAAAAAATCTAGACGGTTAAATTCATTCAAATCCGAAGAATAAATAAGTAAGTATGCTCAGCGTCAAAATTGCATTTTGATTTTCCCAGAAACCTCACAAAGATTTTATCCAGGACCTACGTTATTATAAATTTAAATTCCATTCACAACTTTTTTCACTTCTCTTACAACTTGGTACTAAGTCGTGTCTTTACCTGACACATTGTTTCAAATAAGATAATAAGTTTCATACAAAAGGATTAGTGGTTTTCATAAAAGTGATAATTTAAACTTATTGCTCCTAGTCAGTTTCTCTGTGTGGTTGTTCGTAACCATTAATTCTTCTTCTTCTTCGGTTTACTCTTTACAGAGAAGTAGAGGTCATCACGAGGAGGGTTGAAGCCTGTTGTTACTTGCATCACTATGTTTCTCCATCTTTTCCGGTCTGCTGCACTTCCTAGGGCACACGTGCAATGGACTGCAAGGAATTTTTTATATGTTCGGTCTAGTCTAACGATGGATTTGATAGCATTAATAGCATTAATTACAATAATGTTAATATGTTTTTATCTAAAAATTAAATGAAAATTTAGGTGGCCCAAAGTTTATTCATTAGCCAAGTTTTAAGGACTTTGAAAGAGATCATTTTTTCATCAGATTTGCAACGATAAAATTACGTGTTCTATGTTAATTTGATCAATTATACAAGCGCGCTTGTGGTTGTAATTCTTTGTTCAAACAGTAATTGTTACTAAAAGATATAACTTTTTTTAGTCTACGAAAAACTTATTGCATCGTGAGATTATTTATTAAATTACTGAAGTACCGTCTCAATAAAAAGTCCACCGCTGTGACACTAAATAATATTAGCTATAAATAGACTATGATTATAGTATTCTCAGAAATTTTTTGCATAACTTTTTGATGAACTATAATTGTTTTACATACATTTGAGGTATATCTTGAACTTCATAGACTTATATTTTATTGCATAAAAGATTGCATTTTTTACAAAATTTGTTAAAACAACTTCTACACTTTAGGCCTATTAATAGGGATCACTTGTTCCAATAATTGATGTGATAACTCTGATTCCCCTCTGCAGATCAAACGGCTGCCAATGCAGATTAATTTGCCCTTATACTGTTCGATATCTGACTGGAGAAGTTCTAATTACTCCCTTTGAACTTATCACTCGGGTAGGTGTCGTTTTCGAGCAGCCATATGGGAGCATTACTGCCTCTGACATATTAGTTTGGTAGTAATTCGAGAGGAAATTTTGTTGAAAAATGTATGCCTTAACTAAAATTGAGTGCATCTGTTTTTAGGATATTCCATTAAAAACATTACATATAAAAAAGTTACCAGTCTCGTAAAGCAGTTCGTAAACTACAAAACAGTTTTGGGATTTAATATTAAACCAAGTCGGTAATTTTAATCTGTACCGGTGGGTGTCCACTGTCCATAGAACTTCTGCGGGATGTCGGAAAATATGCGATTGTGCGTGCCTTGGATATCATAAATGCGTGCATGGTACTTGATCATTCTTTTTGTTGCGGTGTTGTTTAAAACTATGATATCCCTTAAGATATTCTTTAAAATCAAATGATGTCACGTTCATTTTGGTTTAAAATTAAATACCTATAATGATTCCTATATTTATTATGATAAGGAAGAATATTGTGCTTAATAAAATACCTTAGCAGATAATGCATTATTTAAGAACAAATTTGATTACCAAAAAAGATTATAGTGCGCCAACTTTGAGATGAGTGAGACGATTTTAACGTAACGATAGATAACCGTTGACGCCGCGCACTCAACGAAAGCTCTGAAAATGAATATTTTTCCCGTTTTTGAATATTTTTCAGTGATACTAAGCTCCCATTACTTGTAGCGTGATGTATTTAATTATTTACCGATAAACGGACTAACACATTATTTTTTTTTAACTTGATTCAGTAGTTCCTGAGATAAGCGCGTTCAACCAAACAAAGAAACAAACAAACTCTTCAGCTTTATAATATTAGCTTTTAATTAATATAGTATAGATTAAGTATTAGATATCTAAGTAATATAGCACAAATACAAAAAATAGAGTACTTATTATATCGATTGAAAATAATTTACGACTCTCACAGAATATACCTATAAGATCTTAGTTGTGTTAAAAAATCTTGATTTTGTTCTAGTTTTTTTTAGATGAACAGCCTGCGAATTGTGGCTACAACTTGGCACAGCACCAAACAACGACCGGAAAGAAAAAGGTATCCGTAACTAACACTTTAAATTTCTTGCCAAGCGGTCCAAAACTTGGTGAGAGTATAAAAGTGGGTAAATGTACTTTGAACTTAGTGTGTCTTACTTGTATTTTATAGTGTTATCACAAAATAAATAACCGTACAAAAGAGGCTACCTATCCAAGAAATATATAAAAAGTCTCATGTGAAATGTATGTATTTATTTATTTACTTATAGTTGTAGCATGTATAATAAGTGATTTACTAATCGGTTTCTAAGAAGACAAATAATAAACACTTAGCTTAAAATTTTGCAGGAGACACTAATTTATGTGTGCACTTATTTATGTCTGTTTTTACAAAATTCATCCCCCTAAACAGTGAATCAAAGATTGCTTAAAAGTTATTTTCCTCACCTTATGACTAGTCTGATAGAAATACGCTTGAAAATATCATCAAAGGTAATCAGTATAAAGGCTGATGATGATGATGTCATCTTCATCATCAGCCTATATACGTCCCACTGCTGAACACGGGCCTTCCTGCGTGGGAGAAACAAATGAGGAGTTTGAGCTATAATAACACCTGGTACAATGCGGGTCGGTGAATCTTTATTACCTATGTGACACGTACCTGTTTGACAATCGTTACAAATTTTCGTGAATAGACTTTCTACTACTGAAAATTTAGTATGTTTTATTACCTCTAAAAATAGCCATTGAGTTTTTAAATTTACACTTCTTTTTATTCTGACATGTACCATGCAAAGAAAAAAGAATTACCAATATTTGTTGCGGTCAATCATTGAAAAGAGCTAAAATACATTGTTGTAATAGTGCCTCCGTGTTTTTTTTTATACAGGTAACTTTTAAAAACTCGTAAAAATTTGAAAGGTCGCTTACCAATTTCAGTTTCACCAAAAATAACTTAGTACACTTCAAATGATTGATGTTTGTTCCCTAGCGTGGAACAATATTTTATTGAGTAAGTTTACTCGTAAAACGAAAAAGTCTGTTTCATAGTGTGTTATGTGCTTTAGGAAATGGCGTATACAGAAAACAAAACATTATTACCTATAAAAATCCTTTCAATGGAAGTCGACGTACACAATGTCCCGAGGGTTACAGAGCGTGTTTTGGCATATGGAATGGGAGATAATATTTACAAATAAGGTGACAAGCAATTTTCCATAGACCGCGATCTATGGTTTCATTTATTTTGATAATGGGGATTGCACAGAGTACTTTATGGGGATTGATAGTTGGAAAGTAAATACATTTTTAGGAAAAGCAGGATTGATTGTTGCCTTTACGACATTTCTTTAAATAAATTCAAGAGTAAATTGGTCGGTTTCTTATCATTTCACAAATCATACAATATTTCTGAGGATTATTCCTTTGTCTCTTACCAGCTCGCCAGCAGTTATATAGAAATCTATTGTGTTAAAATGGGTCATTCACAGTGTTGAAAAGTTAGTATTTCCTTGTGATATTCCATAATCACCCGCATAATCATTCACTTGCCAACCAACCAGTCATCATTTTATTACCATTGGAAAAAATCTCTTGAACCCCGCAATTAAATTTGAAAGGGAAACAAATGAAAATATGCTTTTATTAAATCTCAGTCAGAGTCCTTTGGGAGCAGCGCGTAATTTTGATAAAGAATTTAGCTTGTTCTCATAATCCTCTAATGTACTCATTAGGTGCTTATTCTGTAATTCAGATGACGATTTTGAAATTTAATAACAATGTTGCGTTTTATTATCTTTGTGTTGTGTTTTATACCGAAAAGCGGTTTTGATAATTTGTGGTATTTGTATTTTTTTTCTTTGAACACGAAATCACTGGCACCCCTTATGCGAATTCCTAGCGAAAGCTTTGATGAGTAATATAATTGAGAAGTAAAATTCTGTCACATACATAAATTAAAAAAATATTAAAGAAAGAATCAATACGTGATATTCATATTCATTTATTCATCATAAATTTGTAACAATAGTTACACAAAATATTAATTTTAAATTAAAAGCAATAAACGTACACATTTAAATTCTTCATTCAAATAACTTTGCATAGCTTGCAATATTTATAGTCGGTCGTTTAATTGGTACTTTCGAGTGTAGTCAACCCGGTGCAATAATGAAAATAATAAAAAAGGTTATAAATTCAAATTCCAACAATATCACAATCTATAAAACTTCCTGCTGTATGCAGATCTGTCCGTTGATTTTCAACACGAGTGTAAACCTCTTTTATCCCTAGATTTACGATGGTCCAATGCAGTGTTTTAAGTCTCAGTTAAAATTCAATATCAGTTTCACGGCACGCTAGTTCCGATTGGAGTAGCGGAGTCATTTCGTTCGCTTTTGCTATTCTGTCAGTTGTAACATTTATTTACGAGCCACTTGAATGGGAGGTGTTTCACGTTGTTAAAGCACTACGCGTTTAAATAATTCTTTTGGTTATGACGTTGATGGTACGGAAAAAATGATTTCGAATATACAATAAAATGCTATAGCGCTTGATTTTGACTTCACTATTTATCTGTCTAGTTTTTTGTTGCTAATAGCTTCATAATCATTACTGTAAAATTATTCATTATGTAAGGAAAAGTCATGTTATGCTAAATATCTAATTATGAGATTAATGATATCATGTTAAACTAATTCAAACTTTTATCCTATAATGATTAGATCTGATCAAAATTATATGACTTAGGTATAATGTTGCTTTACCTGTTGCTCTCTTTTTTGGGTTGTTTAAAACAAAGTATTCTAAGTTGATATTAAAATATTCATATATCTATCACTATGTGATTATTATGCATAGCTCATTATTTTACGCTGAACTCGACTTGCGCTCTTAAAACCTCTATAAAATATAAGAGACTTTAATGACTTTCTCTTTTATATTAGGTAAAATTTTAAATACTTTGATGAGACGTGTAATTTCCTTAGCGATTATAGGATATCAAACGTCACGCTTTCTTCAAACAAACTTCTTTATGATTGATGATGACAATTAAGAAAAGTCATATTCTTTCAGAATTGGTTTCTTTGGTTCACTTGGTCCTTTTTCCTTATGTTTGTAAATGCCAATTTGATTGATGCAAAAACTGACGCTTAAGAATATGCCCACAGAAGAAATGGTACTTTAGATTATTGCTTTAAATAGATCAGTCAATGCTTCAAATTCATACGCTTTACGCTTTGCTTCTTCAAAGTAGTGTTCAGTAGCAATTTGAATGACCATTTTTAAATGTATCAGATTAAAGTTTTGTGCTTACATTATTATCATTGTTGAGAGAGGTGGGATATAGAAGTAGTTAGAAAATGCTTTATTGATAAGAGGAGCTCACCGCCGTAGTGGTTTGACCGCTCTGGTTTCGACTACTGAAACAAAGCAAGTTTGGTCATGGTCGATCCCGGGATGGGTCCATCAAAATTTATCATCTCGAGCTCTTCTGTGCTTCGGAAGGCATGGCGGTTGGTCCCGGTTGTCACTGCAAGCACATTCATAAAGAATGTGCTCCTAGCACATTACCCAGTGGAATAGCATAAATACTTAGCATAAATAGAGGTCCGTCCGTATACTTCTTAATTTTTTGGAAATGTAAACTTACCGAAGTCAATTAAGTGAGACGGAATAAGCCCCACGGTGTTCCCTTTGATGCCATAGAATTCTAACTTGTTTAATTCTTAGCAACTTCATTGACTCACCAACCCGCATTGGGTCAGCGTGGTGGTGTTATGACCCAAACTCCTCAGGTGTTTCTCCCATGTAGTAAGGCCTGTGCCCAGCAGTGGGACGTATATAGGATGATAATTCTGACATAGTAGGAGATGAGTTCCACTGCTCTCAACATAATGATTTCTAAATGAGGTTAAGCGACCTTACTCACACACCAACAAAACAGTAGCACCAGTAGTAGTAGTAACAGTAGTGTTATTAAGCTGCAATCTTCCTCAAGGTGCAGTTGCTAATCAGATGCTCAAGAAATTAAGTGGGAAGTACCACAATACCTTCTTAAAATTATTTAATTACGGTAAACTTTCAAATCAGTTGTCTGATACGAATCAAATGTAAAATATAGAAGTGAAAAAGTGACCTTTGAGTAACAAATAGTAGTATTGACTGCATTATTAAATAATTTTCAGATAATCCGATATCGGATGTCCGGCAGACCCGCCGAGTATTAGATCAAAAAACATTTTGTTAATGAAATATGTACTGCCTGGGGGATTTGATACAATAAATATGACATTTCTGTCGGAGTTCGGGATATTGAATTTACTCCATGATACTAATAATAACATAATTATATACTATTCTTCACATAACCTTTTATTTAAAGTTGGATAAATTAGCTTCCGTATTCCGTCATACTATTTCCTAACTGATAAAAAAATTAAAACAACCTTTTAGGTAGCCCCTTTGTTGCAATAAGGGACTACCATAAAAGATTGTTTTAAATCAGGGGAGTACTAAAAATATTCAACTAAGCGAAATCGAACCAGAGAGTTAGGTATATTATGTAAAAATAATTTATCGCTTCGAATTAAACATTTAGTTAATAAAATAGTATAAGCCAGCAAAGTAATTAGGAGTCTGCTTACTTATCAAACAAATTAATACTAATGACGAAACGAATTACGCTCGTTTGTGTAAAAATGGTATACAAAAATAAATCCAAAAGAAACTCGTATAATTTGGTTTAATTAGAACATAACTTCTTTTTAATATCCGCTCAGAGGAGGTTGTATCTAAGTAATTGTTTCCTAGAGACTCATAAAACCCGGTAAGCAAACTGAAGACGGGCTAGTTGGATGACCATGTGTTATACTACAAGATTCTGCATCTTTCCTGTTTTAATTAAGAAACTTCTCATAGCAGTTGTCTCGGTAATATGATGTTGAACAACTGAAATTGGGTGTTAAAAATACTAATGCTATTTTTTTCATAGTCCCTCAAACAATCTGTCCTAATTAAAACACTGTCCTAAAAATAATTTTTCGTCTTTTTATCTTTCACATGTTTGTATATTAGATTAATTAAATCTGCAATAACTTCAATCCTATTCGTGAATAAAGGGGCAATATTTGTTTGTAACATATAATTTTGTATAAAACAGTAAGTGACCGCATTTCCAGTTACCAAAAAAGACCAACTACTATGTAATTTTAAATATCTTTTTCTAATAACTTGGAGAAGATCGCAGCCAAAGCTGTGTTTATAGTGCTATTTTCCTGCGGTCAGTAACTACACCAGAGCTCATAAAGGAAGTGTTGAGTTAGAAACAAAGGAATTGCTTCCGATGCTTCCTATCGATTAAAAGCATGACAATACTTTAATTGAACCTTTAATGGTACTGAACGTCACGGCGACCACATGCCATGAGGTGGTTTGTTTGCTAGTTTGTATTTTAATACGGAAAATTACCTTTTATCATTTTATCTAATACCAAATGTAGGTATGGCGTGTGAAAATTATATTTAAAAGGAATATTTAATTTATTCACTTACTTAGTGTTATAAAAACCTATTTCAAGAAGAAAAAAACTTTGAAAGTATGCGGAATTTTTCTGTCTCTCAGTCGTGAAGAATTTTTTTTTACATTTAGTTCGCATACAGCCGCTTAAAAGCTATGCCTTTATGAAGGTGGGATAGGGATAGGGAAGGATAGAATAATGGTGGTTAGATCAAACAAAACAATGAATTAGTTCTATGAAATAATAACCAAATTTGGAAATGCTCGATGTGCTACACTGTCCAGACTTAAGTCAATCAGTTAATGTCTTGGTAAATTAAGTGTTTCAGCTCGTTACGTCTACTAAAAGCGCTTATCCAACTGACAGTGGAACTAGTTAGGTACTCATGAAATTAGCCAAAAGCAAACTTGCCGTGCACCAGTTTTCACAGCGTCGTCTAGCATGCGCTAGACCTAAATAAAGCAGAGTTCACACTCTCACGTACTAGCGGGATTTGTGGAGCGGAGCCACAATTGCTTAAAAAGCCGTATATTTGTCAAAGATTTTTAATAGTGACCAAAAAATATAAAGCTTGTAAGCTTAGTAATTAAAATAATATAAAACTAGAAAAATTTCACGTCCTGAGGCGGGAATCGAACCCGCGATCTTTCGCAATCCGGGCGACTGCTCTAACCACTGAGCCACCTAGGACTTGGGATATCCATGTGAAATTCTTCTAGTCTATCTGATTTGCGTTTATGAGCTAACGTCCACCCTACATTGTCGAAATGTTCTATTTCAACATCCGAAACGAGTATTTTTACAAATACCTACAATTCGGTTAAGTTTGGGCAGTGCTTTCAAATATTTTTAATTTTTGATTTTAACATTTTATAAATGTTTGAAAAATTACTTAGTAATTAAAATAATATAAAACTAGATAAATTTCACGTCCTGAGGCGGGAATCGAACCCTTGCTTTCTTGCTTGTAAGCTTTATATTTTTGCACTACAAAAAATATGTTATTCTATTAGTTTAGTGTTGCATGCCGATACAAACCGCTGAGCTGACTTCTTACAGTGTTTTTGTGTACGTTATAAGCAAATATCTACTACTAGATATTTACAATGTCGAAATTACTGAACTATCGTTGCAATACCCGGATGAGTCTATCAATTACAAATACTGATTATTCGGTTAGTTTGCGCAGTGCATTTGATATTTTCTTAATTCCCCAGGGTGTGAAAATTTGCTAGTTTAGTTATGCTTTGTAAATATATTTTTCCAATATTTATTATGTCCGCGGGAACTCGGGCCCTGGTCACCAGTTCGCATTGCACAATTGCGGATGTGGATTGATTATTCATCATATCAGCCGAGAGACGCCCACTGCTGGGCATAGGCCTCCCCCAAAGATCTCCAAACCGATCGGTCCTGCGCTGCCCTCATCCAACGGCTTCCCGCGACCCTTACCAGATCATCGGTCCACCTTGTGGGGGACCTACCAACGCTGCGTCTCCCGGTGCGCGGCCGCCATTCGAGGACCTTTCCGCCCCAACGGCCGTCAGTCCTCCTCGCAATGTGACCTGCCCACTGCCACTTTAGACTCGCAATTCTTTGGGCTATGTCAGCGACCTTAGTTCTCCTGCGGATCTCATCATTTCTGATTCGATCACGCAGAGAAACACCAAGCATAGCCCTCTCCATTGCTCTTTGGGTGACTTTGAGCCTTTGTATAAGGCCCATTGTAAGCGGCCACGTCTCGGTTCCGTACGTCATCACTGGCAACACACACGAATTAAAGATTTTCGTCTTGAGACACTGCGGTAGTTGTGCCGAGAATATGCTGCGTAGCTTCCCGAACGCTGCCCAGCCGAGTTGGATCCGTCGATTGACCTCTTTCTGGAAGTTGGACCTACCAAGTTGGACTATTTGTCCCAGGTAAATGTATTTGTCAACAACTTCCAGTGTAGAGCTTCCAACCTTCACAGGAGTGGGTACGACATGAGAATTCGACATAATCTTCGTCTTATCCATGTTCATTTTAAGACCCACTTGTTGGGAGACTCTACAGAGGTCGTCGAGCATTGTACCCAAGTCTTCCAGGTTTTTAGCCATGACTACGATATCATCAGCAAAACGAAGGTGAGTCATGTACTCGCCGTTTATGTTGATGCCAAGTCCCCTCCAGTCAAAAAGCTTAAAAACATCCTCCAACGCGGCAGTAAACAGTTTCGGAGATATAACATCGCCCTGTCTCACACCCCGCTGAAGTGGTATTGGTTTCGAGTCTTGGTCCTGGAGGCGGACTGACATAGTGGCGTTTTCGTACAGTGACTGCAGCACTTGGATGTACCGATAGTCTATTTGGCATCTCTGGAGCGACTGAAGCATGGCCCAGATCTCGACAGAATCGAAGGCTTTCTCATAGTCCACAAACGCTAAGCATAATGGCAGGTTGTACTCTTCGGTCTTCTGTATAACCTTCCGCAGCGTATGTATGTGGTCTATGGTACTAAAGCCTTTTCGGAAACCGGCTTGTTCGGGAGGCTGGAAGTCGTCAAACCTGCGTGCGAGACGATTCGTAACAACCCTCGAAAACAACTTGTAGACATGACTCAGGAGCGTGATGGGTCTGTAGTTCTTCAATAGAGTCTTGTCACCCTTTTTGAAGAAGAGTGCCACCACGCCCCTGTGCCATGCCTTTGGCGTTTTACCCTCGAGCATGATGAAGTTAAATAGCCTCTGAAGAGCTTTCAGGACCGGTCGTCCACCTGCTTTCAGAAGCTCGGCTGTAACTCCATCGTCGCCCGGCGCCTTGTCGTTCTTAAGTTGTTTGAGAGCTACACTAATCTCGTACAGGCTGACGTCCGGGATATCTTCGGTGTAATGTCGGGTTAATTTGGCTCTTGGATCGGTGGCCTTAGTGACAGGTGTGCGTGATGTCGCGTAAAGCTGCCCATAGAAGTTTTCAATCTCGGCCAAGAGCTCAGGTCGGGATGTAACGAATCTGCCATCCTCCGTTTTCAGCTTCGTCAGCAAACTCTGTCCTATCGACAGATCTCGGGCGAACACTTTGGAGCCTTTGTTCCGCTCGATTGCCTCTCTAATACATTCTGTATTAAAGTGGCGTATGTCGCGGGTCAATGACTTGGAGATCTGTTCGTTGAGTTGCCGACGAGCGTCTTCGGAAGACTGCAGTGCACGTCTTTCCTTCATGAGCTTTAAAGTTGGCGCAGAGATTTTTTTACCTCTTTTGTTAGGGCTGGGTTTGAAGAGCCCTGAACCCGCCGTAAGAACAGCTTCCACGAACCTGTCGTTGTACGTGTCCACATCTGTGCAGTCCTCCAGGCAATTGAAGCGATTTCGCAGTTCGAGCTGAAAGAGTTCGGGGTTTTGGATCTGGATAGCTGCAGGGCGGAGCGTAGACTTCATCAGTCGATACCTCTCGGATTTAACGTTGAGATTCAATGTGCCTCGTACCATTCGGTGATCACTCCCCGTGTTAAACGAATTGATCACTGAGACATCATTGAATATCCGAGTCTTAGTCGACATGATGAAGTCGATCTCATTCTTCGTTGCGCCATCCGGACTTTTCCAGGTCCATTTTCGATGCGGCCGTTTTTTGAAAAAGGAGTTCATCATAAAGAGTCCCTCCCTCTCCATACAGTCGGCCAGCATTTGACCTCTAAAGTTCCGGATTCCAGCTCCAAATTGCCCCACTTTCAACTTATCATCGCCACGTTTGCCTAGCCTTGCGTTGAAGTCTCCCATGACAACGGTGTAGTGAGTTTTGGAAGTATGTATTGCCCGAGAGATATCCCCATACATTACTTCTACTTCCTCGTCGGGGTGAGTCGAGGTCGGGGCGTATACCTGTATGACCTTCAACGAATACCGTTTGGTGATTCTGAGTATAAGGTACGCCACCCTATTCGACACACTTCCGATTTGTACAACGTTGTTCACGAGAGACTTGTGGACAATAAACCCGACACCACCTTGGGACAGATCTTCGCCCTCCCGGAAATAGAGCAGGTTGCCGGATTTCAGGACCATCGTGTCCTCGCCCTCTCGTCGGACTTCAGATAGTCCGACTATACTCCAGCGAATCCTGCTCAATTCTTCCTCTAGTTCCAGCAGCTTCTCCTCGGTCCGCAATGTCCGTGTGTTATAAGTTGCCAGGGCCAAGGTCGTCTGACGGGATATTTTCACCACCCGGGGATTCTTGGCACCCCTGGTCCCGGCGCCTCGCCAACGTCCGTCACCGCCGGAGCGGCCTCCGGTACCGCCGGGCACTTGGGGCCTTGTGTCGTTCTGTGAGTTCATGTTTGGGGGGGTTGTGGGCCGTCTCCCACCACGCTGGCCCAGTGCGGGTTGGTCGGGAGCGCCAGAGCCTCGTCTGTTGAACAGCAGGGTGCACCACGTGCAGGTGAGGTTGGCTTGGATTCCGTGAGGTGTTATCCGGGACCCCTTACACCCCTTATTGATTGATTATTCAATATTAACAAATCCCATCCACTCCCGCTTCCGCTGTAGTTATATGACAGGCCTTTATACAAGTGCAGGTGCCACGACACTGATTAAGTAAGTTTCGTTAGCGATATGTTTGCAGCTTACTAAGTGGGCAGTAGAATTATGCGCTGTCAACTTTTAGCGCTTCTTCATCTGTAAACAATTTCAGAATATTCGGTCCCTACTTTGTCTTCAGTAATATTCTTTAGCGGTAGGTATCATAATAATAATACTGACATTATTGGGACAAGGGATAAAACTGTTTATGTAATAAATTACCGTGAACATTATGGGTATAAGTAGGTCCATTTTACGAGGACCTCTACGTTATTATGTGTATAACATAATATAATGTTGTGGTTTATTAGATAGCGGTCATTTTCTTCAAAAATGTTACGATATGAGTTTCTCCAGGAAAGAATAAAATATTTGTGTCTCGGAACCAACTGAGCTTCGCGTAATTACTATTATATCAACCCTTACCAGGTGTTGCCGACAGATTCCCTAACCATGAAACGTATTCCGAAGTTTTGTACCAAAATTGGCCATGTTCTGTGTCATTGTAGATATATTTAATAGGAAAAACCTAATCTTTCGCTCACCTCGCGAATGTTATACAAAGTGTAAAGGAAATGCTCTAGAAAACGAAGGCATACAGCAGGGCTAGTCATCCTAAACACTTGTTAAAAAAATCTGGTCTGGAAGAATTGTTATCTATAAGATAAACCTATTGACATTATTAAAACAAGAAGGAAATATTTAGAAATCACAAAGAAACAGCTGTACATACAAGCAGATCGTGATTACATCTTAGTATGAAACAGACAGTTTTTTTTAACGAGGATTGATTTGAGGGTGACCAGCACTGTCATCTGTTTTTGTTTACGAAATTGTTTCTCTGACACCCTGTATGTCCAAATAAAAAATTTCAAATCGGAACAAACCACATGTTAGCTCCTGTTTCGTATTTCACTACTTTCGTCCATTTCGAAATTTCCACATAGATTTTTTCAAGGTTCCAAAATAATATCAAATTCCACTAGGACGAAGTAACGGTTAGTTTTATTCACTTTCGAAACTAATTTCCTAACTTAAACTAACAAATTACAATATTCGCATTTCTTGAAAAATACATCATAAAATATTCCTTTCCCAGAACTACACATACGAATGGAAATTTTGTTCCAATGATTCATACTGGTTCCACGCTTCGAATAGAGTAGCGTCTCTTTCAAAGATAGAAAAAGAAAGTACCTAGTCTAGTCTCTATGCCCGTTTGATGACAGCTGGTGAAACCACGCGACATGCCACATGGCGCTAAAAAAAATTTTGAACCGTGCTCGGGATTTAAAATTTCGAACGTTATGCGAATAAGTACCGATAGACCTCGCGAGTTTTTTTGGAATGGTTTTCACCGGATATTGCGTTTGGGTATTGAGTATAACACCAATATTTGATACTCTTTTAGATTAGGCGAGGTTGAAAAGCAATAACGGATGTTCCTTTTGAAAGCTTCCTTCTTTCGATATTAGACTTTTTTTTGTCTTTTGAATTAGCTACCGACATAAACATTAATTGCTTGTGACTTGATTCAGAATCATAATAAATACTTCGTTGTACCTACTCGTTCTTTTCGTCTTTGAAAATTAATAATTTCAGGTTACTTGAAGGCGTCACATTGGCTATTCCAGAACAATAACTTCAAAATCTATTTGTTACTCTACTATCTTTTTTTTAATACTACTAGATGACAAAGAAGCTGATGGCCCACCTGATGGTAAGCGGTTACCGCCGCCTATCTAGAGAGACCTGCAATAACAAGGGAAAATCACTTGATATTGCAGGTGCGTTGTCATCCTGAGGCCTAAGATGAAATGCCGTCCATGCCCAGTAATTTCACTACTCTATGAAATTATATTAGGTTCTTGTCTCATTTACGGTCAATATCAACCTAGCAATAAATAGCTTATTTTGTAGTAAACAAGTAATTAATTTTGGAAAAGCGTAAAAGAGGAATCGTAAAAGAATATCAGTTTTTTCCTTGTGCAACAAATCAAATAAAATGACCAAGTAATTCGAAACTACACCAAGTAGCTAGCTACCGGCACAACACGCATTTTTTTCTCTTAACCATTACATAACCATTTTATTTCCACGTTTTACAGTTTTTAATTCATAATAGGCAGATGGCAACAAGGAAAATCCATAATCAATAAAAATTAAAGAATTTGTTCGGTAAATCACTCGGGGCATCAGAAATCAATTAGGCTGTACTTGAATTATTCCCCAGAGATGACACCGAAAATTGTTGCCCCAGGTTACAAAAATGACTTAAGTATTAGAAAATGTTAACATTTTTTCACCAATATGGTAATTTATTGATTCTACCTATTGATTGCCACACTTGTTGCTTTTAACCCATTTAAAAGTTAACGAAAAATTAATTAATTTTTAATCTTTTCACATTGTTTTGCACACTTTCTATGCTATTTGAAAATAAATATACCTACCTATTGAGTGGCATATAAATGCACCATTGTCACATAGCATACCCAAACAACAAAAGTAGTGTTAATTTTAGCTGAGATCTACTTTAGGATAGACATGTGCTTAAAACGTGTCGAAGAACACGAACGAACGAACGTGACGAAGTGTGTCTTTACCACTCGACGAACACATTTTACTACAGTAAATCTCAGCTAGATATATAATTACATGTATATACTATGTCGCAGCCAACTGGATATCAGCCACTTAATTGGATGCCTAGGCCGAAGCGCCGGCATCTAATTAAATGTCTAGGCCTTAGAGAAGAGAACTAGAAACAGTCAACGTTTAACCAGACATATTGAAAGTCACCTCAATTGGACGCCTGGTGGATCGCTTTGTACTAAAGAGTGTTGGTGTGATGAGGATCAAGGTTGTTTTTTTTATTACCACTTATTAGCAAAACAATTTGGGTTATAAGTGGCTAATGAATGGCCAATTGAACTAGATGGCCGAAACGACGTCCAACCATCTGGTTAAGTGTTGCACTCAATGACCTGGCTAGTTGTCCTTTAGTCGCTTGACTGGATGCCGGCGCGGCGTTTGGTCAATGGTCTAGGCATCCAATTAAATGGCTTATTTAACCAAATGGCTGCGGCATATAGGTACACATAATTTATGGTCAACCGCGTAAATGTCAGTTATCGCTGTAAAATATATTCCATACACTGAAAAAATAATCAAAACTGAACTTTTGACTACATGTAGCTCAAAAAAGTGACTACATAAATTAGGGTAACACCTAGCCAAAAATAAAGTTGCATAGCGATGTACCGTTTTGTGAAATCAAATAAACTGTAATTACATCTCGCTATTGTCAAACTACTTTGGTAACTCATGTTACCAAAGTAGTTCGACATAATATTTTTCTGATTTAAATCCTTCGAATGATTAGGAATACCTACAATTTTTATCTAAATCGGTTCAAAAAGGAATATTTGCAAATTACTCTCTTAAAATCAAATATTTATTCCACAAATTATGTCCAATGTTACTTATCTGGCCACAATGGCATCCCGATTGTGTGTTTTTATAATGTAATCTAACTAAGGGTTATTGTCGACTTAGAACCACTGTATTGTGGCGTAAACTTTGTTGTGTAAAATTAAAATTAGGTATATGGTTTTTCAAAAAAATATTTGCAATTGAATATTAGATAATCTTATCTCTGTCTTGGCACCATTGATCGAAATATAGAATATGTGTCTGTCGCCAGCTCAAAATGATCTTTCCGTTTACCCTTTAAACCGATCACAAATGGGGAGGACATTATGTTTCATGTGTATTAGTACTCTCTAGTCAATATTATTGTTGTACCCAGCAACAATAATGTCAACCGACATACTAACTACACATTGCAGATTATCCGTCGTTTACTTTAGGGCTAATCTGTTGTCAAATTACCAAGCCTATAGGTCAAACATCAGTAAGCTAGTGTTATGCTAAGGTTATGCTCCGGTGGAAGGAGTAGGTGGGGATAGTGACGCGCTCTTTCACTGGTAAATTGACCGCAATTCTGTCCACGACATTTCTTGTCCCCCTAGAACGACTCTAGTACCCCTAGGACGAAGATTCGAAATTTTCGATAGTTGTCGAATCTTTAAGAGAAATAATGATAATGACGTCATAGTATCGTTGTGCAACTATCATCCTCGATAATGAGATAAAAATTTCGAAAAATAGTTCCAGAACCGGCCAGAGGCGCTGGTCTAAATTCCATTCAAAGCCGAAAAATGAATAGCGATACGAAAATTTCGACGTTCGTGCGTGAACAGAGTTTGTAATTGCAATTAAAACAGTATGTACATATCATTATTTTATAATTTGTAACCATCATCATCACCTGATGATGATGATTACACGCTGGTAAACAGAGGAGTGCCGCGAGTACCTCTGCTTGGAGTTTATCCATTCCCGAAAACTGGAGTGGAAAGTGATTGGTAGTTTTTCAGGACATATTGATAGAGCCCTTGTGTATTCATGTATCTATATCAAAATGTACAGTCGACGGCACATCAAGCGTAAGAGTTTGACCTTGAGACCGCTCTTACGCCCGTCGTAATAGAGGCGGCTTTCGTAGTGCAACTGTTACACTGGATGTGCTGTCGTCTGTACCTTGACATCATTGACTCTACGTTATTCTGCCGACAATATGCTTTTGAGACGAGCTTTAACAACGTTAGTCACCACAGTAATAGGAAAATACTACATCTAGAAAGTAATTCGACGACCGGCTGGCCGAGTGGTCTGTACCCCAGGCTATTCGGTCAAGAGGTCCCGGGTTCGAATCCCGGTAGGAACAAATGTTTGTATCATCATACAAGTACGGGCATTTGCTTACGAGTCATGGATATTTATATGTTTATTTAGTATATTTCTAATATTTATGTACATATTATTATCATAATTGATCCGTTATCTACTACCATAACACAAGCATTTAATGATGCTTACTTTGGGCTAGGTAATAGGTGTGAGTGTATAAATATTATTATTATTAATCAGGTAAAATCATTTATTTGTAAAGTAAGTATACTTTACAAATAAATGATTTTACCTGATTAATAATAAAGTAAAAATATTGCAGTCGTTTGAATTTACTGGCTTAGTTAAAACACACGTAGGCAATTATTTTTAATAGGTACAGCACATGAAATAAAATTTATGATTTTTATGTACTATAGCCACCTACCTGTGATGACGTGCATTGAGCATTTACGTAAAATAAATTGACTTTTGATGCCTTGGACTAATAAATAAAAATGATTGCGATCGCCTCAATACTACGAAAGATAACTTGGGATTGCTGTTATAAATCGGCAAAGGAAAAATAAAGAAAAGAAGAGGTATTTACTTCATAATCGTCATCAACGCCCCATATTTTTTAATTTATTAACTCGCACATAGATTTTTTTCATACAAGTTGGCAAACAAGCTGACAGCCCGCCTAGTGGTAAGCGATTACCGCCGCTCAAAGAAACCTGCAATAACAAGGAGAAATCACTTGATATTGCAGGTGCGTTGTGAGGCATATGATAAAATGCCGTCCATACCAAGTAATTACACCTTTCCCTTCAATGCGAAACACAGCGAGCTGTTTCACGGGTGAAATGAGAAAAGCGGTGGTACCTACCTACCCAAACGACGAGAATGTAAAACACGGCTTAGTTATCGCCAAAATTAAATTGTAGATTAAATTAATTAATACTGAAGGTTTTCCACTCGTGTCCGAGGATTGGACCTGTTGTTATAAATGGGGATTATTAATGTTCAAATTTGATAGGTATTACAGGCAGAAGAACATAGCGACGTTAAGCGGTCAAAATTCCGCCACCGGTATGGGAAATAGGAACTATTGGAGGTATATATGGTATTGGTATTGTCTATGGGAGGTATTTTAACTAGTCTTCTATAAAGAAGACTAGTATCCGCCCACGGCTCGGCCCGCATAGCTATTGTTTATGGTTATGCAAAAGGTACCATATGTCCTTTCTCAGCATGTCGTCAATCCCCATGCTGAACATCGTGTAAATTGGTTTAGCGGATTTATTGAAAACGTAATAAACAGACATAGTTACTTTCGCAACTATGTCCCTACATACGGGCCTGCCACCAAGAAAAAAACATTATATTAGAATTGGTTGTAATCAAATATTGTACGTCAATATATTTTTTAATATAGCAAGGTAGCAGACAAATATAGGACCCACCTAATAGTAAGCGGTTATTGTGGCCTATAGACGCTTTTTGAAAAATTCCTACTCGCTGTTGTATGTAAAAATCAAGAGGTAGACTTTTGTTGCCTGGAGAAGACAAGAATGCCTGCTCCCAACTTGTATCTATTGTAAGCTTCCGTAAAATAAGAAGCCTGCGAATAAAACCAATCAGTTTACTTAGAGTTTCATTTGTCTAAACAATAATTTTGGTTATCGTTTGGGAAAGTGGCTGTTCGTCTTATTCCCCTGAGTTACGAAGAAGCGAAAAACAAACGTAAAACATTTTCGTCCAAGTTTTAGACAAATGAACACTCAATAGTTTATTCAAAGTAGCATTTCAGAGGAAAGGCACAGACGACAGCACATCAAGTCTAACAATTACACTAGGAAAATCGCCTCTAATACAAACGGAGTATGGGTGGTCTCAATGTCAAATTATTACGCTTGATGAGCTGTCGGAAGTACAAACAAAAAGTTTTCCTCTCAACTTTGTCAGGTGGCATTTCTCGCACATTTTCTCAAATATTGCCAGGGGACGTTTTAAAAGAGTACAGAGAAATTGAAAAGATAAGAAGGTTGGCCAATATTGCTGTCTGTTATTGTGTTCGCATTTTATTTACGGAACAATCTCGCTACTCAGGCCCAATAAACAGCTGAGCTATTGGCTAAGGTGTGTATTTGTAAAAAGGATTTCGATTTATTCACTTTATCCGTTGTCAGATAGGATCAACTAAGCCCTAGTTGAAGATTTTCCGCTGAAAAAATAAATTCGCAAGGTAAGACATCGGTGGGTCAGTAGTCAGAGCAGTTACATGGATTATGAAATTTTGTTTGAAAATGTTTTATCTTCTTATCTTCTGATGGGGCCGTGACCACATCACGATGCACTTCGTTCCTTCGGGATCCTTCCTCTGCTTTTATTTTTCCTGTGTCACAAATATAGCAGCTACCATTAGCTTTACTATATATTTTTGGAGGTGAAAGAACCTATAGTTTCTAGAGTTTGGAAGGATGTTGAGAATAATTAATAAACATATAAAATCAAAATTTTTCGTAACTGCCCGCCTTGATCATCATCTATCAAACACCTACTCCTCGAGACTATTCTTAGGAGCCCAAAATACGCTGCATCTACTCTAGCATTTAAGGAATTGAGCATCCCGCAGACTATTTGAGATCTGTTCAGGCGTTTGTTCATCATCAGTTCAATTACTACTTGACAAAATGGTGTTACTATTCATCGTCGATCAATTTGAAATTTAGTGTACTTTTACTTCGTTGGTGTTCCCAAGTAATGCTAACGTTTAGATAATGCTGTAGTAGTCTGCAGATGCTTCAATCTTTATTTCACAGCAGATATAGCGTTTCTTGGCTCTTAAGAATAGCCGAAAGTAACTTAAAATTTATATCTTCTATTTCAATACCCAAACAAGTCCTTTTTCAAATACCTAAGTTTTTTCTTTTATAATCACGAGCACTATACATTTGAAATTAAACCACAAATGGTGTATGTATTGTAATAATAATGTATAACATCTAATTAAACGCAAGTTAAATCCGGTATAGTGGTTTTATTACTAGGTGTCGTCTGGGTAGGTACTACCGCCTTTCTTATTTCAGCCGTGAAACAGTTCGCTGTGTTTCGGATTGAAGGGAAAGGTAGCTAGTGTAATTACGGGCATGGACGGCATTTCATCTTAGGCCTCAGGGTGGCAACGCACCTGCAATATCAAGCAATTTTCCCTTGTTATTGCAGGCGTATATAGGCGGCGGTAACCGCTTACCATCAGGTGGGCCGTCAGCTTGTTTGTCATCTAGTTGTATAAAAAAATTCACCTATGACTTGGTGAAGCAAAGGATTGATTTTTATTTTTTGTATACTACAATAAAATATGATGATGATCATCATCAGCCTATATACGTCTCACTGCTGGGCACAAGCCTTTCTCCCATGTAGAAACAAATGTGGAGTTTGGGTCATATCACCACTACGCTGGCTTTATGCGCGTTGGTGGGTTAAAGCGGTTGCAGGAACAACCGGGACCTTGCCTTCTGAAGCATGGAGGAGCTCGAGATAACAAACTTTAATTGACCTATCCCAGGATCGATCATTGCGAAAGTTGCTTTGTTTTTCATACCGAAAAAAAGCAACTTTCTTATTTAATTTATTTTTTAAATTCATGCTAGCGACATATATAATAGTATCGTTATACAGAGACTTTCAGAGTAACTCTTAAGTTACGTTAAGTAAAGCTCTTAGTAAAGTTTAGAGGCGTGTAAGTGCTCGAGCCTAACTCCCGAGTGGAGCACTAATGATGCGGCGATCGGTCATCTATCAAGTCAGTTCGTTGCCTGTCCGATTGACAGCGAACGTTGAGAAAGTTGGGGCTGAACTGCAAGCTGAAATGCTTGTAGCATATGACGATATTTTAAAAAAATTAAAACAAAAAACTCTATGGATGATATGTAGGAAAAACAAAAGTATTTTATAAAAACTAGACACTAAAAAATTAAACATGAGTATAAAAAAAAACTAGTAACTATAACTAAATTAGCTTAAAACTATTTCACTTAAAATAATTGTATCCATTAACCTAATTTACACTGTGGAAAGTCAATATAATATGTACAGTCGACAGCACGTCAGGCGTAACAGTTTGACCTTGAGACCGCCCTTACTGCGTTCGTAATAGAGGCGGCTTTCGTAGTGCAACTGTTACACTAGATGTGCTGTCGTGTGTACATAACACATTTGACAGAAAAACGTATTCCACATAACATCGCCTCACTTCAACTCAACTTAATGGATGGAAAGGACAATGTTTTTATTAATTTATTCATTAATTTATTTATTTAATCTTTAATTGCACAAAATAAGTTACAATTTGGCGGACTTAATGCCATTAGGCATTCTCTACTAATAAACCGGAAATTTCAATCGGAAAAAAATGGCCTGAGAGGTGTCAAATTTTTAGAGGAACACAACCAGAACTCTAAATTTTATTTCGGACTTTCGGATACTGATGTACAATATTTTCCAATGCTTATCTTTGTGTGTGTATCTGTAAAAACTTGTAAAAATAATTACCTTTTTTGAAATTACTAGAATTAGGGGTTTAAAGAATTCGAAAAATATTGTAGACTTGAAAATACTTTTTTATTATAGTTATTACAACTACGTTCCCCATTTGTTTAAAATCAAATCGCTCATAGTGAAGCCCTATCTAATTTTACTAAGAATCGGGTAATGACTCATCGCAGAGAGTGTCGTAATCGCCTTTATTGGCACTTAGATGAGAAAATCGGAAGTTAAAACGAGAAGGTTTTTTCTGTGAAAAAGAAACCATGTAATTCGCCGCAATCTTTATCGCAGCTATCAAAATATTGTACCAAAATAAAAATATTTGGATAAACCTTTTTTACCATTAGATAGGTCTAAGCCAAAGTTTCTAGACGCACAAGACCCCTAGGGTCTATGCAATGCTAATGCTAAAACTATGAATTACATATCAGATTTTTTTACCTGTAAACGTTTCGGCCCTGCCCAGCCTCAACTCATAAACAATAAAAAATCTGATATGTAATTCATAGTTTTTAATTGTAGAGTTAATTTAGAGTACTTAGGTAGAGTTAATTTGTTGTGCAGCAGTCAAACGACCCCAAACTTTAAAACTGCCTAATGCAGCTTACTTTTTGCCGAAGGACTTTTGGTAAATCTAATCATGAGAGATAACGCTTCATGACAATAAAAATTAATTGTGTCGGGAATCTGTGGATTAACTTCTTGAAATAGCTAATAAATTGATTTCATTTTCTAATAACAAAAATAAATTATTTTAAACTTGGTTAAAAAAGTCGACACTTATGTTTTTTACTCGTAAATAAATCAGACAGTCAGGTCAGGCGGAGAGCGGGGCAGCGGGTGGCACGGACAGTTCGCGCGACACTTACTAACCACGGGAACGGGCGACGGCGACGGCGGCGACTCGGCAACCACTGCGCGGTCACGAAGACGCGCTGCGAGGCCGACATCGAGACAGCGCGCAGTGGTTGCTGATTCGCGAGTCACAGGACGCGCGTGCGTTGAGTTCGTATGCCAGACCATAAGACAGATTTATTTTTGTAATGTAGGTAATACAATAGGTCAAGGAAACAGAAAGGCTAGTTTCATTGGAATTATGAAGTACCTACATAGACAATGTTCCGATAAATCGTATTACGGTACTACACAATGAGAACACTATACAATGAGTATAGAAACTTTTGACTATATATTGAAACACTTAAACAACTTAACCTTCAATATATCTATCGTTCGTTTCTTATTTCTTTCCATAACTGGTTAAGAATTCGTCTATTTTTATGGTTAACTTTTTTGCTGTTCCTTAAAGGTGGCCTATTAAAAATTGTACCAAATTATTTGCTCTATCACGTCCACAGGCATTTTGAAACGTCCTGTCGGCGTTGATAAAAATCACAATACATAATTATGTTAAAACAACACTACGTTATTGCAGACGCGTGGGCTCCGCTTGACTGGAGTACGCCGATCGTACGCCGCTGCCCGCGCCATTACGTTCATGGGCAGTTCCATTTAAATCTAAATATTGAGACTCGCCGCTCCCGCGGCGCTCCCACGCCGCTGCTGTCTCCGACCCGCTTGCCGCTGACTTCGTAAGGACGGCCTTACGGCGGCTTATACGCGTATACAATACGCGTAAAAACTATCCATTGACAGCGTTATAGATATCTTTTTTTTCTCCCTCTAAAAACAATATCTCTATGTTCTCTTTCTTGGCCGAAAAAAGTGCACGATTGAGGTAATAAGAAAAATTAAAATATCTATTTTTAATGTGTGCGCAAACTCATTTGCGGATGCGGATTCGTGGGTATTAATCCGCATTCAGACAGCTTGGTGGTGCTATGGCCCATACTCCTCATGTGTTTCCTCCGTGTAGGAAGGACTGTGCCCAGCAGTAAGCAGTATATAGGCTGGTGTTTTAGAAGCACTTGCGCTTTACAAGTCATCAATGGGAAAAGATTAACAACAAATAAATAGAATAATAACAAAATGTCCATGCCACCCCTACACCTGCACCGCGCCGCGCCGGTCCTTTACCCTCTTGTCCCTAGTATGTGAGTGCTTTACCTTTATTTCTAAAGAAAACAGGCGCCCCCGTTGCTCGAAGTTGAACTCTTAATTATGACGTGAGAGATGTAGAGTCGGTTACACTTATAGCAAACTAAAATATTTGGCTTTTTTGCCTAAGACTGTTTGAAATTTTCAGATTGTAGCAATAAGTCATAAGTATCAAATAAATAAAAAAAACCTTAACCCAATAATAAAATCAGTATTAAAGATCCTATTTTCTCTTTTCCATCATATAACTTAGCTGAAAATAAACCTACTAAGTACAGTTCTTATCGTCCTTGGTGTACCCTGTTAGCTTCTTCTGTAATGATGTTTTGATAGCTTGTGCCTTCGAATGTGCCTATAATTAAAATGTCATTACGGAAAAGCAGAAAATTTTAACTGACTTTAAGTAGAAAGAACTAAATCCGTATTTGGCAGATGAAATATACTTTTGGCAGATGTAATGCTAATTTGGATCTTATTTTAGTATTACTAATTTACCTTTGTTATTTTATGTTAGTGCAATTATCTGGCGAAAGATTATAACGTTATCAAATATAAACCGCAAGTTAAAAGTAAAATGTACAGTAAATGTACCGACAATTCTAATATTGTCGAGCTTACACTGCTTTTTAATCGACTTCAATAAAAGGAGGAGGTTATCAATTCGACTGTATGTTTTTATTATATTTGTTACCTCAGAACTTTCGACTGGGTGAACCGATATTGATGATTATTTTTTTGTTCGATGCGGAGTAGTAGAAATAGTCCATTTGGTCCCATAAAAATTTTTCGAAAATCCATTGGGTAGTTTGGTTTTTTATTCAAAATTAGCGGAATAATTAACTCATCTACGTATGCGAAATTGCGGATTTTTGCTTTCCTATGATTTTTTAGTGAAATGATACGATATTTGACCTTAAAAAGTTATCACTAAAATTTGTAAAAAAAAATTAAAACAAAAATTAAAACTGACTCCAAAAAAACTGAAAAGGATAAAATAATTAAATTTTAGTAGGTACTCAGGTCAGTCAATTTTAGTAGGGCCGTCAGCTTGTTTGTCATCTAGTTGTATAAAAAAATAGTAGGTACTCCCCTAGAAACATATTTTTGGAGTCAGTGCTTCACTATCTATTGTTTCTGGAAACAACTTAGCACCAACTCCAATTATATGTTTCTAGGGGACGAGTACCTACTATTTTTTTGCCTATAGACACCAAAAATTACTTGATATTGCATGTACGTTGTCATCATGGGGCCTAAGATGAAATGCCTTCCAAGCCCAGTAATTACACTGGCTACCTTTCCCTTCAATCCGAAACACAGCGAACTGTTTCACGGCTGAATTAAGAAAGGCGGTGGTACCTACCCTACCACCTAGTAAAATTACCTTTTCAGTCGGTTTTAATTTTTGTTTAAAATTTTATTTAGGTTGCCATTGCGCTTAAAAAAAATAAAACTGGTGTAAATTTCATAACGAGGTCTAATCTAAAAAGGCCTAATCTCTAATATTCCAATAGCTGTAAGTTTTATTATCAGTAATACGTTCTATAATAATATATCATGGATTGTAATAAAACTCCGATACCATTTATCAAGCGCCATAAAGTGCCAAGCGTTTTGGTTAGCAATAAAAAGATTTGGTTATAAAGTAGGTGATTGACTTAGACACAAACTGATAAGACGAAATTTATGACACTTGTTGAAAATTACATTTAATAATGGCGTTAATTAGAAGTGAAAACTTTAAAAGTAACATGTCTAATGTTTTACTAATAATGTACAGTCAAATAATAAAATAACAATACAAAAATATTGTAAGTACGCAAATAATGTGTTGCACGAATCGTTTAAAAATAGAATAGTTATTTGGTTTTCTAAAGATTTTTTCATTAGAGTACTTTATAGAACAAAAAACTATTGATCGTGCATTTTCCCAATCGTCTCACAAGAAAACGCCTGCAATAGTTACAAGGTCTGCAGGAGATGCACTAGCGCCTAACCGTAGACAAGCTCTTAAACCATAGACTGCTTGTCACTTACTATGTACAGACGAAACAGATGCACTGCGAAAGCCGTTTCAAATGGAGGTACAGCGGTCTCATTGTCAAACTACGAGTAAGAGTACCACCGCTCTTGCTTACTCCAATTTATGCTCGATGTGTTATCTCTTGTACAATCATTTATTACTTGTCATGTTTGCCCCTAAAAATGCAATGTAATTGTTTAGTGTGCAGCTTTTGTTCTGTACAAAATTCATAAATCAGTAAATCCCAACAAAATATTGTCTTTAATAGGCTTCTCTTTTTACGCCACATGGTATTGAAAACCAGATTTGAGATATAATATCTGACTTGGTCCCCAATAGCGCACAACACCTTTAACGTGTTTATGTGGCTGTAATAAATCCATATAAAATAAACACTTTTTCATTGGTTCACTCTAATACTATTTTAACTATAGGTACGCTTCTATTTTCAACATTTTTCCGGGACAAAATAATGGGTACTACTTATACATACAAAAGAGCCGTTCAGAAGCATTCATCAAACAACAAGTGATAGCGCACATTAACATAACACAGCAGCATACTCTGTGAAAATGCCATTACTCTATTTGCATAATGACTGGTACGGTGCTCTTACAGGTGTCTCGTTACTACGCGGTCTCTTTTAATATTTGTACTTCTATTTTTTGGTAAGCTTGTTTGCTGTTTTACTTCTATAGTTTTGTCACGTCTGCCTTTCTGACTATACTGAACTTAAATTTTTAAAACATGAAAAACATAAAGGAAAACGAGAGACTTTTATGCAGTCGCTTTTAATGTACTTAATAATTATTTATTGTCAACCACCATTCATAGTACAAAATCTGTTCCAGTTAAAGTTTTCCGAAGTAGCTTTTAATTGATATCATTATTGTTAAAGTTTTATCATTTTATCAGCAGCTTATGAATTAATAATTTAATAACATTTATGTAAAAATCTGTGAATTTCATGCCCAAGTTTCAACTGTTTTTTTTTTTGTTTCAGATAAAAATTTCGAAATGGCAAGAAGGCGAAGAAAATTAGCATGAAATTAATAATGATATATCATGAACAATGAGATCTCATCTTATTAATTCAAAATGGCTCAAACGTTATATGACGTACAAAACTAGACAATATAACTATGGCAAATACTACACAAGTGCCATATTACTACAAAACTACTTATCATAGTTCTACAACATACCTTTATCCATCAAAACGACCGCCCGATGAATTAAAAATAGAACCAAATCGTACTTTAGTAATTAAGACCAGGCAAGCATTCCAAAAAAATTTTAGAAATATTACGAATAATGACACTAGTGGGAATTATATGATGCTTGTAGAAGATTTTAGTGATTATTTTTATGGGAATACAAGTCACGATATATTTAGCGAACACAATGGTACTTTAGATGCTTTAAACGATGTATATGAATACACAAATTGTACTATCAACGGTACATTCAATGTGTCTTGCTTCAATCGAGGAGATGCTCCGCCCGAGTACAATATTTGGGCATTATTATTGTTAATATTTCCATTTTTTACTCTGTTCGGAAATGTATTAGTTATAATGAGTGTCGTGAGAGAGAGAACCTTGCAAACTGTAACGAACTACTTTATAGTGAGCTTAGCTGTAGCTGATCTGCTGGTTGCGGTTGTGGTAATGCCGTTTGGAGTTTACTATTTGGTAAGTAATAAACTTTGAATTTAATCTGATTTCGCTTCGGTTTCTTCAATTCAGCAATCTTGCCTTTTGACTGTTGTTTGAAACATCCACTAAGAGCTATTACATTTCAAATCTCATTCAATGTAGAAAGCTTTAGAGGAATGGGAAGTAAAAGTTCGAATCCGGTAATGAAACTAACTATAGAAACTTTTAGCACAACCCCAAATAGGCAGAAACTAACACAGTTTCAGTAAACGTGAACTAGGAAACCAAAGCTAGATTTACTTGTGAAATGTTCTGAGAGTTTGTTGAATTGTATTTAGTACTAAATGCATTATGCATTAATGAAGATGCCGTAAATTTAAATCGTATTGTACCTTTCACCTTCTAATTTTTAAACAAAAGGACGCTTAGTACTCGCCATGAGGATATTGATCTGGAGCCGGCGATAACAATTGTATATTCCTTGAGATTTTTACAAAAATAAATCATAATCGATAGTGTTAATGAAACTAAGGGACAATATTAATTTATTGTTTTCATATTATTATTCCCGAGTAGAAAAATGAAAAAAAAAAACATATTGTGTGTATTTAAAAGTCTACAGTCTACAGTTTACTAGGTGGTAGACCCGCATGTAGGGTCGTCTGGGTAGGTACCACCGCCTTTGTTATTTCAGCCGTGAAACAGTTCGCTGTGTTTCGGATTGAAGGGAAAGGTAGCCAGTGTAATCACTGGGCATGGACGGCATTTCATCTTAGGCCTCAGGATGACAACGCACCTGCAATATCAAGTGATTTTTCCTTGTTATTGCAGGTGTCTATAGGCGGCGGTAACCGCTCACCATCAGGTGGGCCGTCAGCTTGTTTGTCATCTCGTTGTATAAAAAAAAAACAGTCGCTTAGAAAAACTGGATTAAACGATGTGTTTTTCATAACTCGCAAAAAAATTGAACATTCAAGTCACGATATTTCTTAATGACCGAAATTCTTAATGAAGCCGTCTTACATTCAGAAAGTGAACAGCAAATGTCTTATTATTAATTCCACCTGCTTAGTAAATTCAACCCTTTGGTGACCCAGAAAGATTTACGGCACTGCCAATGTCAGCAATAAAGTTATGTTGCTGACTTGCGTTTTCTGTTTGAAAGGGGAGTTTGGCAGAATACGGGCTTCTGTCTGAAATGACCTCAGCGTTTGCGTGAATTCGAGATAAAAAAACAACCATTCTATTAGAAATATTAATATGAAGAACGTGGACTTCTCACGGCTTTTAAACAAACTCTCAAGTTGAAAAATGATATTGGAAACGAACAAACATATTCTAACGAGACCTTCCATGCAAAATCAAGTCAGGCTAGTATAAAAACTTGACTGAAAATTTTTCAAAAATCTTCTCTATATATCTAATATTTTTCGTCTAGTAAAAAGTCCGTGTTTATTGTCAACTTGTGTTTAGTATGAGAAGTTGTAAATTGTAATTACTTAACTATAAATACTGTTTTAAGGAAAATCATCTGAAAACTTTTTAGAGCAGCCTGATTTTTTTTATTTATGGAAGGGAAGTCGTTTGTTGGTTTCCAAAATATTCGGCTTGAGAGTTTTTATGCAAAACCGTGCCACATTAACGTTCCTATAAAACATAATAAAAATATGAAAAAGGTAACAATAATCTCACGCTCACGCAAATAATTTGGAAAAATGGGTACAATTTTCTTTTCTTTTTTCTTGGTACGAATCCGCTTACGGACCTACCCCCAGTTGGCTAAGCGACGGGCGAGTGTGGGAGTCGCTCAGTGCCTGATCGTAATGACACTGGGAATATCCACTAAAACTCCGCGGTAACTATACTGCTCTTCACGGGGGTAGCCGAATCTACAACGTATCTCCGACAGTCATTTCGCCGTTTGACCCTTCGCCGACAAAACGTTTCGACATCGGGCAGTTCACCGACAGAACCTTTCACCGAATAACGATTCGCCGAAATAACGTTATTCGCCGACAGAAGTACGTAAGCGGGAGTCTTGTAAAAAATGAAAAAAAATAACCACATTTCTAACCTACCACGGCCGTGTCGGGCTTCCGCGGTGATCTCGGTTAATACCCGCCCGATGACGAAACGTTCTGTCGGCGAATCGTTAATGGGTAAAATATTCTGTCGGTGAACTGCCTGATGACGAAACGTTTTGTCGGCAAAGGATCAAACGACGAAATGACTGTCGGAGATACGTTGTGCAGCCGGGCTCTGCCGAAGCAATTTCACCAACCCATTCCCAGAAAGCAGGTTCGCCTAGCTCAAATTAACAGGTTATGAGACGTCCTACTACAGGGCACAGACGCTCTCATTTGGGGAAAACCACACGAGTAGTTGGGACTGTGATATGGTCGCGCATATTTGTTCGATAAACAAGTTGTTAACTAAAAGAGGTTCCTATAGTAACCGGGATGAGACGTTCTGAGAGACTTAGAGCGTCCCGCTGAGGCAAGTCTCACTATACTTTGTGGTGTTGTGCTCCTGCGGTGAGTAAGGTCGCCAGAGCTTTTCGAAGAAGTGTTATGTTGGGAACAACAGGAAGACTGGTCTTCTATGACGTCAACAAAACGCTTCCTCCAAATGTTTTACAGGGTAAGCAACGTCAGCAAAGTATATTATGTATTGGTGTACCGCGATATCTATAGCGGGTTTTACAGTCACGAGCAATAACAAGTAGGTACCCATTTCACAGTGTTCGGGACTATTACTGTAGATGGAATAAGAATCACGAATAGCGAGAAGTGGGTACATGTTATCACTCGTGATGGTAGGTAGTCTTGTTTACCGAGACACTTATTTGCAGAAACCGAGGTTGTTTTTTGTCGATCCATTTATCTAATAATGGCTTAAGTTGCTTTGTTTTTGTAATCGACCTACCATCCTGTCATGTCAAAATATGGAATATTCATTATAGCTGCAAATAAAACACATGTTTCAGCGAAGTCGATGAAAGATAGGAAAGTGCATTATACATGTTCGAATCATTAGATTTATCAATAAATGTGATAACATTGGTTCAATTTCCGCCATAATACTCTCACGCACGATCTATTTTACGTCCCTGCATCCCACTGTGATACAGGAGAACGCCGTAAAACTTTTAGGGGTGACATGAATTTCGGCTTGCCGTAAAATATTCGCAATAAAATTATATTTGCCGAAAAGATATACTCTATAGTTCGAAATGCTTCGGATTCTTTCTCCCGGTGGACTTCGCGATTCCTTTAGCAATCCATTGTAATCTTGCTTTGGTGATAGAATTCCGTGTTGTTTTACGACCAAATACTTGGTCTTTATTGTCTCTCCGATAGCGTTATTATTTTCGAATTCGCGAAAGTTGCACAATTTGTCTTTGAGTTTGTATTTTATTGTTGAGTGGTGGTAAAATTTTGTGTTTTAGTTCAGGGAAATATAAATGAGGAGCTCGAGATCAGCTGTCAGCATAATTTGACTGTTAAAGCTGGCCTTTGTATTTGAATACATATCCTTATGAAGTATTTAAACAAGATAAAATCATGTTCTCAGGCGGAGACTGACTGAACCCGCGACTAATATTTCAACATTGTGACGGTATACGTTATCTTCTAAAGCATATTCATAGAGGGTGGACTAAAAGCTATTCCCAAGTCCTGGGTAGCTCAGATGGTTCAAGCAGTTTATTTTTTATATACAACTAGATGACAAACAAGCTGACGGCCTACCTGGCGGTAAGCGGTTACCGCCGCCTATAGACACCTGCAATTACAAGGAAAAGCACTTGGTATCGCAGGTGCGTTGTTATCCTGAGGACTAAGATGAAATGCCGTCCATGCCCAGTAATTACACTGGCATTATTACTTAGTTACCTGGACTATGAAACGTCGCGGGTTAATCTTATAATGCCCAGACGGCAACTTAAGTTGACATGGCAATTAAAATTCAATTGTGTCTGGTTTATCGGGCTTCAAAGGGTTAAGTCCCCGCTCGAGGACAATATTTTTTTCTAGGTTTAATACTTTCCTTATGTTTATTAATTGATTTTAAAAAAATAAGAATAAAATACTCTTTACAACATTTATATGTACTCGAATGAGTAGTAAAGCATGTTTTAACAGTGGTTTAACTAAAATAAGTTATTAAGCATAACTAATAAGTTATTAAGCTAATCTTCTACGTCAGTCAACAAATTTCTTACACACGGCGAATGAACTGTGTCTGGAATCTGATGCTTAACTGGTTAGAAGGGTGTACTGTTCTGACTTAGGTTTTTAAAAAGGTAAAATATTTTAGAAGAAAACAAAATATTCATTACCATTAAATTTTTAACGACGTAATTGTATGGCTAATGAGTTTTTTGTGGATGATACAATTAATTTTCTTTAACTAACAGTCGGTTCTTCCATCAGAGAAATGAAAGAAGTAAGTTGGAGTTGAACAGCACTTAAGACTACAATTTGAGGGAAAATGCGGGGATCCTAATGGGACTTTAAGGGCGCACAGCCGATTTACTGTTTAAACAACTTAACGATTGCGCAATGGTTTAAACTTTGAGCAATTTGAATCTTATTTCGTGACGGCAATAGAGGTCCATGGGATTTACTTAAAATTAATGATCCATAGGTATTTACTGCATCATTATAAATTCACGTTTTTAATTCCGTGTTCAATTTTCGATTAAAAGATTTGTAACCGAATATATAACATTTAATTATTTAAAAAAATTACACTAACCGCTTTTTGTTCTTTAAACTAATTAAATTATAATCTAAAGAGTGTAACAACTTTGTAAAGACAATTTCAGTATACAAATAATGCACGATATTTAATCACAGCACAATTGGGATGTTGCCTTAGTTTGAATATGGTGGTATTTTTCACAAATTCGGAATATATACGCTACTGTTACCCATAAAAACAGTTCAAATTTAAAAGATATGGAATATTGTTGAAATTGTACTGTTTAGAAAATTAATATGATATTAGATTGTGGGCCGACAGCTTGTTTGTCATCTAGTTGTATAAAAAAAAAAGATTGCTGACATCAATAAATATAACAACTATTATTATGCCAACTATGTATAAAAACATGCATATTTCATAGTTATTATTAATTTCGTCAATATGCCCATACATTTCTTAGTAAGTTAGGAACATGTGACGTCACCTGCTACATAGATTTTCTATGGAGCGTTTTTGGACGATGCGCCGCAACACATCAAACATACCACTATATCTGTGAAACTATTGATCTTAGACATACTATTTCTTTTGCAATATTTCTGTATGAGCTAAGGACTTCTATTTATGAAATAAAAAAAAGTTGTCAGCTACCCTATTGTAATGTACATACATATGTTATGTAAGGCGTTAAATGCTCGTAGCATATAAAACTAATAAGTATTTATTGCGCGCACACTGCACTTTGATTAAAAGATTTTCGCATCAACTTTACAGCTTAACTTTGCCCTAAATTGGTTGAGACTGTGTGCTGAACTTCTGGTCTCAGCAGGATTAATGTTTCAAATTTATATCACTGTTTACTATACAGCCTCTGTCAGTAATTTCTCTCATACAAATTTTAAGTTATTTATCTTAATTTCTTGGTCTTACAACAAGGGGAACTTACGAAATGTAATACTCGATTCGGAGAACTTTGGTAATATATTTTAATGAAGACAAATTTAATTGTTCAGTTTCAGGCATGTAGATATGTGAGTTACACGTGGAAATTTTGTAAAGAAACTTCGTCGTCACCATTTATTTTTTATTTAAGAATTAGTTAGCTTGGTCCCATTATCAGTGTGGATGCAATAGAATATAACAATATAGAAGTCATTATATATGTCAATTAGTTTGCAAGTATATAACAAGAGCAGGTTGTTGTCGGCTGACTGTGAAATCGACAGGTTGTGCGCATCTGACAGCATCCATTTTGTTTTATCGGGCCGACGTCCACGTTTTCTTCGGAAAACGAATTCGTCTTGCCCAATCACCGTACAACGTTGCCGCAAGTCATTCGCACATTAATTTTACTTGACAATGGCAAAATTCGTAATAACGAGAGTCCATTAAATAAAGAAGAAGAAGAAGAAATCAAGAACACCAATTAAATTAAAGTTCCCATAAGCTTGGTTACTAACTAACACATTCACACGTTTTTTTGTAACTAGCCTGGATTAAGCATCACAAAGAGCTTGTGTTTTGATAACGGAACAACAAAACTCATTTTTAACCGACTTCAAAAAAAGAAGAAGGGTATCAATTCGTCTGTATGTTTTTTTTATGTTTGTTACCTCAGAACTTTGGGTGAACCGATATTGATGATTCTTTTTTTGTTCGATGCGGAATAGTTCCCATTTGGTCCCATAAAATTTTTTTGAAAATCCATTAGGTAGTTTGGTTTTTAAATCAAATAAACTGGAAAAATGAAGTCGTCTACATATACGAAATTGCGGATTTTTGCTTTTCTATGAATTTTTAGTGAAATGATACGATAGTAGAAATCAATTTAAGCTCACGGTCACCCATCTAGCTTTGACCTTCAAAAGTTATCACTAAAAATTGTAAAAAAAATATATTTAAACAAAAATTAAAACCGACTCCAACAAACTGAAAAGGATAACATAATTAAATTTTAGTAGGTACTCATCCCCTAGGAACATATTTTTGGAGTTGGTGCTAAGTTGTTTCCAGAAACCATAGATAGTGAAGCACCGAATCCAAAAAATATGTTCCTAGCGGATGAGTACCTACTAAAATTTCATTATTTTATCCTTTTTAGTTTTTTGGAGTCGGTTTTAATTTTTGTTTAAATATTTTTTAACATTATGTATAGAAATATACTAAATAAATATATACAAAATTTGGCAGTCAAAAAAACATCTGCCCCTTCCGGCATTCGAATCTAAGACCTTTGGTTTACCAGGCAGGGGAACTGACTACTCGACCAGCTAACGCTTATATAGTACAATAAAAAGTTGTATAAATTGCAATAAATCATTTTATTTTTTACCAAAGTGACAAATTAGCTCTATAATGTAGGACTTACACACTACGAGTAAAATCATTTCAATATCAAACGGGAAAAGGTAGTGTTTTTACCGTCAAAAAAATATAAAGTGACATCATGAGGCGAATGATTTATTGATCTGACATTGTTACTGCAGATATTCTATACCCATTTGGTGGAACATAATGATTTTATACGTGCGACATCTTTTGTACTACTTGTGTTCGAGCAGATAAATTTTGATTTGATTTGATGTGCAAGTGACAATGTTTAATAAATCAGAGGTCCCGAATTTTAGTCCCGGTAAAAGCATATACAGGTAAGTGCTGTCAATACGACAAAAAATTAAAACATGGGGGCTATATTAGTTCTTAGAAATCGTTTGCCACTTTCAAAAACGTCTTATTCATTTGATAATTTCGTGACTTTTCTATGAAGTAATGCAGCCAATGTTATATTATTTCATACAAATGTCATGAAATTGTCAAATGAATAAGATGTTCTTTCAACTATGTGCGAGTCCGTATGAGTGGCCCGTACGGATGTCAGAAATATGTCAATGTTGTCACGGGACGACCTACGTGAGATTTAATTAAAAATACGTCAGTAGAAGCCGAACGTCTTCATTGCACTGTCAAATAAATGCGATATAATGTACATGCTTAAAGTAGGTCATATTGAGTAATATGTTCAAAGTACATCGGCGGAGTAATCTAAATTATTAAAAATATTAGAAAATGGCTTATACAAACTAATATAGTCCATGTTTTAATTTATTGTCGTATTGACAGCACCACCCTGTATTTGTGTGTCAAGAACATCACATATAATATTTAGCTTAAATCCGCTGGGCTCTTGGGAATCTAGTGAATTATTTCATGATATAAATAGGTCCAATGTGATTTATGGTAATTTACTGAAACGTATATCGTTGGAGGCAAGCAGATTCCGCGGTTGACCCGTGACACACGAAACATACGTGCTATTCAACCACAGGGCTTAGGCAAGAGATCCACAGTTAATGTTCGCAATAAATTCGAATACAACATGGTGAAACTAAATTTTCTCAACATCTCCCTTTCTTTCGCTGTTTTCTTTTTCTATTTATTGAATTACTAACGACCGGCTGGCCGAGTGGTCCGTGCCTCTTGCTATACAGGCTACTTAGTCGGGAGGTCCCGCGGTTCGAATCTCGGTAGGAGCAAATGTTTGATGAGTACGAGCATTTGTTCACGAGTCATGGATGTTTATATGTTTATTTAGTATATTTCTAATATTTACATACTTATTATTATTATTATTTCTCCGTTATCTAGTATCCATAACACAAGCTCTTAATGAATGAAAGAAAGAAAGCGTTTATTAGCCAACACATAAATACAAATGTAAGTATAAGATAACAAAAAAGAAAAAAAAGAAAACAAAATGTGTGAGAGAAAAGAAAGATAAAAATGAAAACAAAAAAGATTCTTACTTTGGGCTAGATAATTGGTGTGAGTGTATGAATATTATTATTATTATTACTTATTTGTTTATTTATTTACTAAAAAATTTAATTGCAAAAAATAAGTTACAGTTTATATTCGTTTTTTACGGGAAAAGCAATCTACTTCGATCAATCTTTTTCGGTTGCTGACTCTACTACTCACCCCTGAGTAGTAGAGTCAGCAACCGAAGTAGATTGACACTTCAGTAACTCTTCATAATGACAAATCAGCACACTCTTATCTTGAGGAGCTGGGTGGCTTACTGATTTGAGCGCTCTGGTTTCGATTACGAAAACAAAGCAACTATCGCCATGGTCGATTCCGGGATGGGTCGATCAAAATTTACGTTCTCGAGCTTCTCCGTTTTAACCGACCAATCCACATTGGGCCAGCGTGGTGGTTTTATGGCCCAAGCTCCTCATGTGTTTCTTTCATGTAGGAAGACCTGTGCCCACCAGTAGGACGTATGGCTGTTGGTGATGATACTCTTGACAATTTGTATGAGCAACGTGAATGCCGTAGTGTGACATGGTAGGAAACTGTTATAATCGACTTCAGTTGCTGACCCCTCTCTGTAATGGGAAGGCAACGGGAACTAATGCCCATGCAGCCATACCTGAAGTATTTCTTTATTTCTCAAGTTATTGCATTGAAATGCTGGTGTTACACATTTCAATGCACCCTGGGAGAATTTAACGCGAATATATGATGCTATTTGATGAGGTGAATATCCACAAAAAAGTTCTCACTGTCTTTCACATCCTAATCACTTTTATTATAAATAATCTTTTAGTTGTACGTCAACACAAACACTTGTTTTATAAAACTACCCCAATTTCAAAACACAAAGTTCGCTCCGACACAATTTCTGACACCACTATCCCGCCAAACACTCTCAGTTGTTGACCGTACCCTTGGTGTTACAAGCACTAATAAGGTGCGGTGACCGCTTTCTATCAAGCGGGACGCATGCTTCTTTTGGCCACCCTTGTTGCATGTGTTTTTGTTGTTGTAGACATATTTTTTACTTTCATTGACACTTCAAGCAAAATTAGCTGACACATGATTTTTGACCGCTGACCACGATGCTGACCACGATAAAATTCTCAATTTCTTTCACATCAAACCACTTTTACTAGAAAGATCTTTCAATTGCATGTCAACACAAAAGCTTGCTACATAAAACTGCACCAATTTTATAACACAGCGTAGTCTCATAGACAATTTTGTAATGATTTAAAATGTAATTAAAAACTGACACCATCAAATTCCTCTAAAACTCATATCTATGATTTATCTTTATCGCTAAACAATTCCTTGCTGTCAGTGAGACGATGCCGTTTGCACGCGTGAGATTTATAGCGCTAAGCTAAGGTAATCTCAACCTTAACCCGACTAACTAAAACTTAGTTTCAATCATGAACAAGAGATGTTACGTAATTGAAATCTCATTATTGGCCGTTGGATTTCGCATCGTGTTGCTGCAGCGGCAAGGAACAATTTCGGTTTTCGATGCCACTGATAGGATGCACGATGATGGAACGGTTTGTGGTGTTAATTGGGTATTTTAGACGTGGCAGCACATACCGTTCGACTTCAATGGATGAATATGAATTCATCACCCAAACTCTGCAAACTCAATATTTCTTAAAGTAATTAATAATTGAGATTTTGGGAATCAACTTAGAACCGTTGCTCGGGATGTTTTAAATAAAATCCAATATGTTCTGTTTTTCTACAAACATATTTTTTTTTAGGTTATCTTCAATATAATCTATATCAAATATCAATATGAGGAGCTCGGTGGCGTAGTGGTTTGAGCGCTCCGGTTTCGTTCACGAAAACAAAGCAACTTTCGCCATGGTTGGTCCCTGGATGGGTCAATCAAATTTATAATCTTGAGCTCCTCCGCGCTTCGGAAGGCACGTTAAGCCGTTGGTCCCGGTTGTTACTGCAACCGCTTTAACCCACCAACCCGCATTGGGCCAGCGTGGTGGTGTTATGGCCCAAACTCCTCATGTGTTTCTGCCATGTAGGAAGGCCTGTGCCCAGCAGTGGGACATATATAGGCTGGTGATGATCTTCAATATTAGTTTGTTTTATTTTTTCTTTGAAAGATACTTTTTATGTTTATAGGTGAATTTACTATAACCGTGTCTAACACATCTAATAAAATTTACCCTCCCCATTTAGACAAAATGTAAGTAGGTAATAAAGTTAGCCACATACTGGTGGCAACAAAAATTGTACAGAAAAGGTCGCGGGTTCGATTCCTGCCTCAGGACGTGAGTTTTTTCTAGTTTTATTATACTTGTACATTAATTACTTGTACAGAAAAATTAAAAAAATACCCAAACCCCGCTCTCTAAATACTGAAATTGAACACGATAATATAAATTCGGCAGCCAGGCTACACGTATACATCTCCGAACACTTTATCTTGTCTTCGCAAGGGAATAATTTCATTATGTGATGTTAATAGACTATTAATGGACCTCTCTGGCAACTCGATTGCAGCCGAACGATTTTATTACATCGAATCTCCTTCTAGAATATTATAACACTACCCATTTGTATTAGAATTCGTTTTTTGATAAATGAATTGTAATAATATAGAGCAACTCTTTATTACAATACTCAATAGAAAATCTTCACGGTCCAAATTAAATAATAAAAAGAGATTCAAAACAATGTGCGATTGAATAAGCATAAAATAGTAGGTATTTCTAAAACTGACATTCAAGCTGGGAATACAATACAACTTACAACGAGCATTCAACAACTTTCTCACTCGTAACTGGGTGCTTGAGCGGTGAATAACTTTTTTAATTGGCTTCTGTGCACGCCGCTTAGTTGAATAGAGTGAATGACGCAGATAAAAGAACAGATGCACAGAAGATGATCGAAATTCGAACTTCCGAGTATAACCATTTCCTTTTGGTTTTGCAGGTTCGCTACAAATGAGTTAGAAAGAGAATGAAAGAAAGAAAAGACGTTTATTTGGTCACGTTTTCTTCTACTGTGATAATTTTAAACATCATAATTATATCCATCGTTCATTTCAAGATACAACAAATATTCATTATCTTGAATTGGAGATATTTTTACTGTATGATAAAAGTTTTACGTGGAGAATTAGCAAAAACAATGTGTGGTCAATAACATCAAAATTTTGAAAGTTTCATATGCAACAGCCGGTTCCTGTGGACGCTACATTATAAAGTTTTTTTTTTTTTTTAAATACAACTAGATGACAAACAAGCTCACGGCCCACCTGATGGTAAGTGGTCGTCGCCTACAGACACCTGCAATAACAAGGAAAAATCACTTGATATTGCAGGTGCGTTGTCATCCTGGGGCCTAAGATGAAATGCCGTCCATGCCCAGTAATAACAGTTCAATACTTTATCTAAGTACGTAAAAATATTATTTGGGGTGTTGGTAACTTTATTTTTAAACTAGCTATGAATTTTACGTGTGGTTATAGTTTACTTTCATTTAATAGTTTTCTAATGTTTACTATCATAACCTTCGCTATTTTATTATAAAAATCGATTAATAAAGCTAAGAAATTCTTCATATTAATAATCATCATAACGATATTATTATCCTAATTGAATAGCTCATACTATCGAACACAAAGGAAAATTCTTCAGCCATCCCATCTTTGAGATTTACTAAGCTGCTGGAAGCAAACTTTGCTGAATATTGCTTTGTTCCTGATTTCGTGTCACAGAATTCACGCCTTTATAGAGCTTTTGCGCGTAATTATGTTTATTTAGTGACACGCTTTGTTTCTCCGTGAAGGCCTACTGACGTGGTACGTGTTTGCTGACTCGTATGATTATTTATTACCTTGGAGGGTTCAAAACAACACAGTAACTACAAATTTCATCTAAACTACTGTGAAAGTATATACACATTTGAAATAAATATAATTTTATATTATAATGTAGGTATTAAGTAGGTACATTACAATAACCTTTGTTGACTTATTATATCAACCCGTCGGCGGGTGCGCAACAAAAATAGAAAAATAATTAAATTAAATTAGAAACTAGTGAAACGATAAATGTCTCCGAGATTGGAAATTCTTAATATTAAAGATTGTAAATGATGTATATTTCTCTATGGAGTAATTCTTGTTAAAATGAGAAATCTGTTTGATAATAAAAATAGCCTTAAATCTATTTATCCATAGAATTACGTGATTCTTTAATAGTATTTGAAGTAGATATCGTTTTTTTATTCAATTGTAGTTTTTTATATTTATTTTTTAATATTTCGTGCTACACGAGTATTTTACTCTTATGCAAAGTTTCACAGTTGCTAGGAATGTGTTACCTATACATAGGAATTTTTTGGACATGAAATCTTAGCGTAAGATAAAATGTACATGCAAAAGTATACGTACATTGTGGGTTTATTGATAACACCCCATTTACCTCAATGTAATTGTCCTCATGTATTGCCAAAGCTTCAATAAAACTATTGGACAATGGCATGCTATGTTCGGTTTCAACATACAAGACTAAATATATTTCTGTTGGACAGAAATCTATCAGATGATTTCTCAAAAATAGTTTTTAAAAGCAAGCTACGAGAACGTTACGCTTGGTTAATAAAGTACAAGTATCTAGTTTTAATTTTCTTGAAATTGAAATAAGCAAGTAAGGCAAAAAGCTAAGTAGATCTAGAAATCTTTTTATCTGCGTAAAGTTTACGTTTTAGGCACATTGTGAGCTTCGAAGACTGATTCCCGAGTGAAAAATAGACCAATCCATTAACCAATGGCAAAGACTAATCCATTAGCTAGAATTTAAACCAATACTGAAGTTCAACTATTTCTTACTGAAAACTTGCTTGAAAATTTTTAATGAGAAACAATTGAATACCTACCACTCAAGAGGATTCGCAATATAATATAATTAATAAAAGTTCTACAGAACAAACCAAAAATTAAATTTTCCAATTAAACAATTAATAGTACCTTTGCAAACTTTTCACTGAAGGTCAGATTTCCAAAAGGTTAATATAGCTTGAGTGACTGCCGGCGGGAGGTGCCTCGGAAATGAGATGTAATTAAATATTCATGCACGAATAAAGAAAAATAATGATACTGAACTTTTTAATGAATTCGGTGAGTGGGTCTTTGAAGCGCGCTGTCATAGTGTCACTAAATAAGTAAGTACCTATTCAGAATTCCGTAGCTGGTTTCACATGCCGTCAACAAAAGTTAATGATACCTTTGACATTGTGAATTTAATTTTTATTGTACCTTAATGAGAACAAAGTTAATTACTTTTATTTTGATACATAATACCTTTTTCAATATAAACGACAAGGAAATAAACCCTGTTTGAAATATATATAAAAATATCACATTCAAAAGTTCCTTGGCCATTCTTTTTGTACTTTATTGGTATTTTGTCACATGGTAAGATCAAAGTTTTCGCAGAAATGATTCTAAATTGAGTATCAAAAGACAAGAATGTTGTACTTATTTTTTTTCTAAAGCTGCTCCTTTCGTTCAGAAGATAATTGGGGAGCCCTATAGTATTAAAAATCATCAAAAATCAAATCAAAAGTACTAACTCCACTAGTATATAAATAATATAAAAATAACTACGAAAATTAATCTGATAAACATTACTTTGTACTCGGTGTTGTGTTTTCACCAAGACTAAGGTCGCCAAAGCTCATCGAGAAAGCGATATCTTGAGAGAAAAGGGCCTCCTCACCATAAGATGTTAACGCACTATCTTGAGTTTTAGACAATTATGCAATTTAAGTTTTTATTCAGTGCAATTAGTCAGTTAGTTTTTATTTCAGTCCCTAAGATTAATGAATACGCAATACTTTAAAATTAAACTAACCATTTCCAGTAGGTAAGGTAATTAGAAAGTAGATCTAGCCATCATTAGTAGATTACTATTAACAGGTTACGAGGCTGGCAACAAGTTTCCAAAAACCTAATAGACACATATAATTTTGCACTTCACTTAGTTACTATGAATTATATATGTAATTAGAAATATACGTTTATATAGATTGCCCCAGATCTAATGACCTAAGGAAAAAGGAAGGTATTATAGCGCTTCTCAGAACGAGGTTAACAAAGGATCGAAGAGATTGATTGATCTCTTAGAAATTGGGAGTTTTATGGCATGAAAAACTAACCTATTTGGTATAATTGGAGAAAACTACACGCTTACTCGATAATGTTAGTGCGGTCGTTTTTGTACTTTGTTAATTTTTTTTCTTACAAGGGTGGTAATACGGTAGTCTCCCTATGATATGTTACGTTAATGTTGTACATGTTACAGTCAAAACTCATAACCGGTCTAAACCACTCTTAACAGTTTTGACTGGTTTTAACTAAAGACGTTGGTCAAAAGCACTTTTAACAGCAAACATATTGTGTAATAGTGTCTGTGAAGAGTTTTGGTTTGATTGGTAGTTCCAAGGTTATTTTTTTATGACCACTTTTAACCGACATCGTTTTGTTTATAAGTAGTCATAAAAAACTAATTTTCAGTCTACTTATCACTCAAACCACATTTGACTTATTTTTCAGTCAAAACTATTTTTGACTAACGCCATCAGTCAAAACCACTTTTGCCAAATTTAGGCAGTCAAAACTGGTTTTTACTGGTTATGAGTTTTACTGTCAGATCATGAATTCGATTCGAAAAGTTACATGCCGTCTCGTTTTGACGAACCGTGAAAAAAAGTGACAGGTACAGAGTTTTAGATATTAGAATATTTTTCGAAAGTTGTGAATATGGCTATATATCTTTTAATAAGTTTACTATACGTGTCATTTTAGTAAATTTACTTAAACGTAAGAAATTATCATTTTTGTATGCAAGATGTTAGGTTTCCTCAAAATAAGAACAATTATGACTTCGACATCGACATAAAAATCTTGTTGAAATCGCTGTACTCATCTGCAGGACACGTCAAATACTGTTTTTGAACCACTTACTTTATGTCGTTGTGATAAAAAACTTTAACCCGCTGTAATAAAAATCATATTTGAATTGACGTACTAAGCGCATCATTTATTAATCCTCGCCATCTTTACAGACTTCTACCACAAAAAATTTCACATCTAACCAATCAAAAAAAAAATAAGTTGGTTTTGTCCGTAGACCTTTCATAATATTTTTAGTTGTCATAAATTTATCAGTTAAAACGTAGGTAATTTAATTTGATCATCATCATCATCATTTCAGCCGACAGACGCCCACTGCTAGGCATAGGCCTCCCCCAAAGACCTCCATACCGATCGGTTCTGCGCTGTCCGCATCCATCGGCATCCCGCGGCCCTCACCAGATCGTCGGTCCACATTGTGGGAGGCCTACCAACGCTGCGTCTCCCGGTACGCGGCCGCCACTCGAAGACTTTTCCGCCCCAACGGCCGTCAGTCCTCCTTGCAATGTGGCCTGCCCACTGCCACTTGAGGCTCGAAATTCTTCGGGCTATGTCGGTGACCTTAGTTCTCCTGCGGATCTCATCATTTCTGATTCGATCACGCAGAGAAACCCCGAGCATAGCCCTCTCCATTGCCCTTTGGGTGACATTGAGCCTTCTTATGAGGCCCATTGTAAGCGGCCACGTCTCAGTTCCGTAAGTCATCACTAGCAACACACACGAATTAAAAGACTTTCGTCTTGCGACATTGCGGCAGTTGAGACGAGAATATGCTGCGAAGCTTCCCGAACGCTGCCCAGCCGAGTTGGATCTGTCGATTGACCTCTTTCTGGAAGTTGGATTTACAAAGTTGGACTATTTGTCCCAGGTAAACATATTCGTCAACAACTTCAATTAAATTTATGACAACTAAAAATATTATGAAAGATCTTATAATATATCATTTTGAAACATAATTGTATGAAATATATTTTATCAAAATAACAACTCATTTAATGTTATTATACGTCCACGCTAGTCGCTTATTCTCCCTTTTTAGCAAAATTTTCCAAGAACAAGCTATGTATTTTATAATTTTAAGATGGTCGCTATTATTTTCACCTGTCTGCGGTAGGTCCCCAAAATGTCTGTTTTCATGCTCGCTGTTTTTTAAAAAAGGGCAATAAAACCCGAAATTTCCAGCCAAACAATTGTAGGTGCCTACGTCATTTAACAACGTGCCGTTCAAAATCGGACGCAGATACAACGTATTTGCAATTCAAAGTTATCGACGAGTTTCCGAGAGAAAAGGCGCGTTTTTTGCCGTCATTAAGCCGATGAGATATTTTAACACGTCGCACACCGTGGTTGCTTTCCATAAAATTGATTTATTCGTTGTGTCGGCCTCATTCCGCAATTTAGGTCCAAAATATACCTAAATATTTACAGTATGGTAATATGGATGCCAACAGCAAGGATCATTTTGCTATCGTAACAGTCATAATATTAGTGCTATGGTATATTAAATATAATATAATATATAAAATATAATATAATGAGGAGCTCGGTGGCGTATTGGTTTGAGCGCTATGGTTTTGGTGCGCTTACAGCTAAAATGTCGCCATTCCTTCCCCTTCCGTCTCTTCAGGGCACGACTCTTTCGGCACAGGGCTCCCTAAGTCCCTAAACTTGCTAGGCATGGAGATATGTTGCGATCTGAATTCCAGGAACTACATCGAAACCGTGATCAATACAGCCTCACGGAAGCTCGGTGTCCTGAACAAGGTGCGTCGATTTTTCACGCCTGACCAATTATGCCTGCTGTATAAAACTCAGGTCCGGTCTTGCGTGGAATATTGCTCGCACTTGTGGGATGGCTCCGCCAAGTACCTACTCGATGCCCTGGACAGATTGCAGCATCGTGCTGTCCGTATCATTGGCGATGTAGAGGTCACGAACAACCTTGAGCCTCTGCAATTGCGTCGTGACATTGTGTCGCTTAGCGCCTTCTATTGGCTATATCACGGAGAGTGCTCTGAAGAGCTATTTGACTTAATCCACCTTCCCCCTTTCTACTCAGGAGCACGCATGCCGTTCTTCGGAGTCAATTCACTGTCTCCACCTCAACATCACGTACAAAGAAATTTAGTAGCTCTTTTCTTTGTCGAACTTCCAGAACTTGGAATTCTTTGCCAGCACATGTGTTCCCTCCTTCCTATGACATGGGTTCCCTGAAAAAGCACCTTTCGGGCCGGCAAGGTGGAGGCGGCTAGAGCAGTGTCTGAACTGCATTAGCTGTCTTCGCATATGGACTCTTCTTACCGCTTCAAATCAGGTGGTGTTGAGTCATTTGTCGTGCTTTGTATAAAAAAATTAAAATAAAAAATTGTATACAGCTACTTTTTAATGGCGAGGTAAGTAAACAAAAACAGTAATTTTTTTTGACAAAACTGAAATCCGACTTCATACACTAAAAAGGCAAAAATAATATGTTTGCAATGTGGGACCGGACACCGGTGTAGTATTATTGAAACGACTGTTCAAGTAAATGATACTTTAGCAATAAGGATTTGCCCTTGTTACCTACTTATAATATAAACGTAACATAATTTGAGATAGCAATAATATTTATAATACATTTTTACTGTAAAGTCAATAAATACAATTTAGTATTGAATTTTTACATTTAAATTGAGGCACCAATAACAAATTATTTTAATTTATAACAAATTCATATATATATATCATCATAAGTATGTATTTTTACATGATAAATTTACATGATACCGGTTTCAAATGTTTACTTATTACGGAATTATTATCTTTGCAACAGTATTTTTTTATTTTTTACCGGAATTAAAACAGAATTTTGGAACATATTTTGAAAAATATTTCTTCGTCGAGACAGAAGGTGGACTTCTAAACGTCTTTCAAACAATTATAAAATAGAATTAAAAAATTTAAACAAAAATTAAAACCGACTCCAAAAAACTGAAAAGGTAAAATAATTAAATTTTAGAAGGTACGCTTTTTTTTACAATTTTTAGTGATAACTTTTGAAGGTTAAAGCTAGATGGGAGACCGTGAGCTTATATTGTTTTTTACTATCGTATCATTTCACTAAAAATTCATAGGAAAGCAAATATCCGCAACTTGATTTTCCTTGACTGATTTTTCCTTGTTATTGCAGGTGTCTATAGGCGGCGGTAACCGCTTACCATCAGGTGGGCCGTCAGCTTGTTTGTCATCTAGTAGTTTAAAAAAAAAAAAACTTCGCATACATAAACGACTTAATTTTTCCAGTTTTTTTTATTTGATAACCAAACTACTGAATGGATTTCCAAAACATTTTTATGGGACCAAAGGGAAACTATTCCGCATCAAACAAAAAAAGAATGATCAATATCGGTTAACCCAGTCAAAAGTTATAAGGTAACAAACATAAAAAAATATATAACGAATAATAACCTCCTCCTTTTTTTGAAGTCGGCTAAAACTCTAAGCCTTGAGCGAATCCTAGTGCAGATAATGGATCATGCATGCGATCACGCATCTCGCTTTGACTCTGGAATCACAAAAAATGTGTTTTTTTAACAAAAATAAAAACTGTCAAATTTAGTAATCTAATGTAAAGGCATACTAGGGAGTTGGTGCTAAGCTGTTTCCAGAAAAAACAGAATGTGAAGCAACGACTCCAGTAAAATACCCAAGATAAGATTAGTAAGTAAATATTTAAATTTTATTCTATTTTCCTTTTTAATGTTTTGAAGTGGGCTTTTATTAAAGTTCATTTTCTTCTGTTCTCACCTTTTTTTTAAATAGCTTTTGAAATAAAAACATTTCTTCATCACCACCACCACCTTTCTTATTTCAGCCGTAAAACGTTTCGCTGTGTTTCGATTTCGATTGAAGGGAAAGGTAGCCAGTGTAATTACGTGGTCAATTGAAATGCCTTCCGTATTTTAATTTAGGTCTCAAGATGACGACGTATTTTTTCCTTGTTATGCAGGTATCTATAAGCGACGATAGCCACTTAACACCATGTGGGATGTTAGCTTGCTTGTCATATAGTTGTATAAAAAATTATAAATTTATTGAGGTTAAATTTCTCTCTCTAACTATAGCTTGAGTGACGACAAGCAAAACATAGAACTTACCAGGTAAAGTAAAAAAAAAATTGGGCTCGTCCGGGATTTGAACCCGGGACCTCTCGCACCCTAAGCGAAAATCATACCCCTAGACCAACGAGCCAGCTGACAGAGTTACCAAAATAACGATACAGTAACAGTGAATGCACAATAAACCGGTTGTAAAAGTATTAATTTTATCAACGAATGAAAATTACGTCGCATCTAGGTCAGTGAGTAGATTGATTTAATAATATTGTAGACCTAACGGTTTGGTAACAAGCATAGATACTATCACAAGAACTTACGAAACATACTTCTTTAAACATCGAGTGGTTAAAGTATTATTAAGCATTTGTTCTAGAACTATATTTGAAAATGTATTAAGTGATAATATTTTTTAGATGAGAATATTTTTGAAGATTAATAAAATAGCTATTGTAATTTCTAATTATATTTCAACCGACTTCCAAAAAAAGGGGAGCTTGTTAATTCAAAAGAGTATAGTTTTCGTCTAAGATTTTTGTTCGTAGTTTTGCTACAGTCCTTTACTGTTGCTCTCTGTGACTTGCAAGATGCAAAGTAGTGGAATCACTCAATTCATCACGACAGATGCTATGCATGTTGGACCTGTTCGAAAGTGCAAGAGCCAATATAAAGGGATATTTCAAAAACAAATACCTTTTTGAAGATAGAATAATAATAATACTTACTCTCTTTTGGTAATAGGTAATTTTGTTGCACAAATATTACATACTTTTATAGAAATCAATAACAGTTTACCAATCAGAACAAAATTATCACCAGAACAATAAACTACTATCAAAAATTCCATAAATCATTGACTTAGTGAGAATTATGTCATTTTTGGTGCTAAATAAGTATCTTGAATTAGTTAAGTTATCTTAGTATGGTAAACAGTCAAATACAAGCCCAAATTTAAACTCATATAAATGTTAAAGCTTAAGATTATGTTCCCGCGAAGAGGAGAGTCGCTATTGACTTCTAATAATACATTGTCTTTTTTTTAAAACTTCTTTGGCGAGGAATTTTTAAAAGTACAGCAACTATACCACCTGAAGAGCAAGTGACACAAATTAATGTAGTCATTCTGTCTCATAAATCAACGTGACAGGGATCAAAATTGTTTATATCTTTATTATTCCGACTCGCTTGCCATTCTTGTTCATCATCACTATCATCATTTCAGCCGAGAGACGCCCACTGCTGGGCATAAGCCTCCCCCAGGGATCTCCAAGCCGATCGGTCCTGCGCTGCCCGTTTCTATCGGCTTCCCGCGACCCTTACCAGATCGTCAGTCCACCTTGTAGGGGGCATACCAACGCTGCGTCTCCCGGTACGCGGCCGCCACTCGAGGACCTTTTCCCCCCAACGGCCGTCAGTCCTCCTTGCAATGTGGCCTGCCCACTGCCACTTGAGGTTCGCAATTCTTCGGGCTATATCGGTGACCTTAGTTCTCCTGCGGATCTCATCATTTGTAATTCGAACACGCTGAGAAACCCCGAGCATAGTTCTCTTCATTGCCCTTTGGGTAACATTGAGCCTTCTTATGAGGCCCATTGTAAGCAGCCACGTCTCAGTTCCGTAAGTCATCACTGGCAACACACACGAATTAAAGACTTTCGTCTTGAGACACTGCGGTAGTTGGGCCGAGAATATGCTGCGAAGCTTCCCGAACGCTGCCCAGCCGAGTTGGATCCGTCGATCAACCTCTTTCTGGAAGTTAGACTTACCAAGTTAAACTGTTTGTCCCAGGTAAACATATACGTCAACAGCTTCCAGTGTAGAGCTCCCAACCTTCACAGGAGCGGGTACAACATGGGAATTTGACATAATTTTCGACTTATCCATGTTCATTATAAGACCCACTTGTTGGGAGACTCTACAGAGGTCGTCGAGCATTGTGCCTAAGTCCTCCAGGGTCTTAGCCATGACCACGATATCATCAGCAAAACGAAGGTGCGTCATGTACCCGCCGTTAATGTTGATGCCAAGTCCTCTCCAGTCCAAAAGCTTAAACACATCTTCCAACGCAGCTGTGAACAGTTTCGGCGAAATAGCATCGCCCTGTCTCACACCTCGCTGAAGTCGTATTGGTTTCGAGTTTGGATCCTGGAGGTGGACTGACATAGTGGCGTTTTCGTACAGTGACTGCAGCACTTGGTTGTATCGGTAGTCAATTTGGCACCTCTGGAGTGACTGAAGCATGGCCCAGGTCTCAACAAAATAGAAGGCTTTCTCATAGTCCACGAACGCTAAGCATAATGGCAGGTTGTACTCTCTATTCTTGTTAATATGAACAACACATAAGACGCTTAAGACAAATATTTAACAACGTTTACAATCAAGCGAAGACCGTTAAATACCGTCAAATTTTCAAGATACCATTAATATGTTAATGTTCGAATGTCTCAGTACCAATATTGGCATCACTTTAAGCTCCTAGTCTATGCTAGTGCTAAGTAATTTGCAATGCAAAACTGTTTCTGTGCTCTGCACTCTGTTGCTTTCTTAGAGTTATAGATCTTATGCTTATATATATGCTGGTCTCAAGCCCTAAAGCAATTCTATTTAGAATCTGATTGCTCGGTGTAAATTACATTTACCTCATCTCTTGTGATGACACGTCATTTGTAAATGTCATTATCATTAAGATAAAGTAGAGGAAGTTACTTACGTCGCGTTGCTCCATTTTGGGTGAAAGTCGTTATGGATCTACGGTAACATACGTTTTTGTTTTTGTTTTTAACATTCACGTAGTTATAAGTATCTGGAAGAGATTGGTGGCGTTGTGGTTAGAACGCTCTCTGGTTTTGATGACGAAAATAAAGGAAATTTCGCCTAGTCGATCCCGGAATGGCACAATCAAAATTGGTAATCTCGGTCTTCCTTGTTTCGGAAGACATGTTAATCCGTTGATCCCGGTTGCACCGCTTAAACCCACCAACCCGCAATGGTCCAGCGTGGTGGTATTATGGCCCAAACTCTTCATATGCCCAGCAGTGGGACGCATATAAGTGATGATGATGATGATGATTAGGAAAGAATGTAAGCTTCCATAGGACAGGACTTTTTTCTAGTTCCATTTATTTTGAGATTTTGCTGTTAACAGTTGTAAAAATTTGTATAATTCGTATATTTTCTTGCACCGGGTCAGTCTTGTATTGAAAAGGAACATGTGTCAGAACGACATATTGCCAAAACAATTAACTGTCCGCTAGCCGACGACAGTTGTTGTTCATAATGACGATTGATAGTGACTTATGAGGGTTTTTCGCTTGTGTGCAGATAACGAATTTCTATAGTCCTTAGTTATAGTATTAAGGTGCTGCCACACAGCTGTTTACACAGACTTTAGTACCGTAGACCACATACATACGCTGCAGCAGGTTATACAGAAGACCAAGGAGTATAACCAGCCACTTTGCTTGGCGTTTGTGGACTACGAGAAGGCCTTCGATTCCATTGAAACATGGGCCGTGATTCAGTCTCTTCAGAGGTGCCACATTGACTATCGGTATATCGAGGTGATGAGATCTTTGTACGAGAGCGCCACCATGTCGGTCCGTGTACAGAATCAGTATACGAAACCCATCCAACTGCAGAGAGGGGTAAGACAGGGAGATGTAATATCTCCGAAACTGTTTACCGCTGCGTTGGAAGATGTTTTCAAACCGCTGGACTGGACAGGACTCGGCATCAACATTAACGGCGAGTACATCACTCATCTTCGGTTTACCGATGATATAGTAGTCATGGCGGAATCTCTGGAGGAATTGAGCACAATGCTCGACGACCTCGACAGAACCTCCCGACAGGTGGGTCTGAAAATGAACATGGACAAGACAAAAGTTATGTCTAATAACCATGTCGCACCTATACCAGTTTCAGTTGGGAGTTCTGTTCTCGAAGTTGTTGACGAGTACTTCTACCTCGGACAAGTGGTCCAGCTGGGTAGGTCCAACTTCGAGAAAGGGGTCAATCGACGAATCCAACGATGGGCAGCGTTCGGGAAATTGCGTAAGATCTTCTTGTCCCAAATTCCTCTGTGCTTGAAGTCGAAAATCTGCGACCAGTGTGTGTTGCCAGTGATTACATACGGCTGCGAAACGTGGTCGCTCACTAAGGGCCTTCTGTGCGCAGTAGCACAACGAGCTATGGAACGAGCTATGTTAGGTGTTTCTCTGCGAGATAGAATCAGAAATGAGGACATCCGTAAGAGAATCAAAGTCACTGACATAGCTCTTAGAATTAGCAAAGTGGCGGTGGGCAGGGCACATAGCACGCAGAACGGACGGCCGGTGGGGCGTTAAGGTTCTGGAGTGGCGACCGCGTACCGGAAAGCGCAAAGTAGGACGGCCCCCCACTAGATGGACAGACGACCTGGTCAGGGTCGCGGGGAGCCGTTGGGTGCAGGCTGCGCAAAACCGTTTTATTTGGAGATCGATGGGGGAGGCCTTTGTTCAGCAGTGGACATCATAGGCTGATATGATGATGATGATGACACAGCTGTTTAAAAATGTTTACAAACGTTAGTAAACATTTGTTAAGAAACATACGATCTCAATGTTAGAAAATGTTTTCATGTTGGATAATATTAGTGAACATTTATAAACTACTTAACAAATTGTAACAAAATAAAACATTTGTTATCATTTGTTTGTAAACATATAATCCAGGCCAAATGTTATGTTGTTAAATAATTTTAAATGTTATAAATGTTTGTAAACATTTTAAAGGCCCTTAAAACATTTAACAATTCCTAACAGAATGTAACAATTCCTAACATTTGTTAGTAAATGTATTAGTGTTAGAAAATGTTTGTAAACATTTTTGAACGGCAGCACCTTTACGGTGGACAAGATTATTTTATTTCTTCGCTACCTAGTACATATCTAATTATTACTCAGCATCATAATTATGCTTAGTTTAGGTTAAGTACTTATTGGCTGTGAGTGTAAAGGCCAACAAGATGCAAGTTTCTTGTCTGTAACATTCAATTAAATTGAAGCAAGAAATAACTTCCATAGTAAATGTGCTTTTTGGATCACGCAAGTAATTTCTACAATGGCATACAATTATGTTACAGGCACGAAACTTGCATCATGTAAATGGACCTTATAGTATTAATGATATCATCGTTATCAGAAGGTAGGTATTCTTTTTCAATCAATCCGTAGAATTTGACAAACAGCATGACAGCAGCATGCAACTGGCCTATTAAGTTGAATTGTCATTGACATTTTATTGTAGTTGGGTGGACGTCAGTTCTTCCCAACTTCAGTAAAAGGTCAGTCATTTCAAAGGTATCGCGACCTCGTCTAGTATTAAGTTAAAAAACGTATACCTACTTTTTTACAAAAAAATATCTACGCCAGAGTCTCAAGTTGTCAAGTCAAGCTGAACTCTTAACGTGAGACTGAACGTAAAATAATAAAATAAACTTGATTATTTACTAACAAAAAAAGGCATTGGGCTCGTCCGGGATTTGAACCCGGGACCTCTCGCACCCTAAGCGAAAATCATACCCCTAGACCAACGAGCCGGTTGTTTATTTACACAAAATTCTTTATAATTTTATTCGTAATGCGTACTAAATCTATGTTGTAAAACCTATAAATCATGCTATCTATTTACATCGTAAAATATGTTAGCTATCTATATCTTTGAAATGATAGTTCTTTCAATTTTTTCGCTAAGATAAGGGAAACTATTACTAATACTAACTACATAATAAGTGCTTACAAAAAACAGTAATTGGATCAATTCAAGAAACTTAAACTGTTGTTTCCATCAAATAATCGTATTTTTTAAATTAAAAAATATTCATATTTAAACGTTATGAACCTTATGAAAAAAAAAATGATTTCGTATTTGGCTTGATATCGAGATATACAATACAATCAGAAGTTTTGTACCAGAGCGCTTTCTAAGGAAGAAAAGAAGAGAAATGTGTGGTCTTTCACGCCTACGCTAAGTCGCGGTCCGAATCCTAGTAACAAGTGATGGCATACTTAATGAATAGGAATATTTATTTACGAGTCATGGAAGTTTGTATTTTATTTACTAAACGGAATACGCGTTAGTCCTTCTGCTCCCTATATAGCGTAATTCTCATATTTTTTTCTTACCTTTGCCACTACAAAATTGGTGCCGTAGATGGCGATGTCATAGGTAAGTAGCGGTGGTCATAAATAAATCTCTCATTAGGGAGTTTGTTTTAATTTATTTTATTTGTTCAAGTACAGGCAACAGAACAATATAATGTACTAATGTTAATTTGTTGATATTATTCATATGTATTCCTTCCTTTTGCTATTGTATAAAACCATTGTTATTAGTGCAGCTGTTATACAACCTTGATATGGATTACAAACAAATTTTATGATGTAATAATTGTAAAGCATGATTACCTTTTACAACATAATATTTGATACGCTTTCCAAATGAAATGATAACATATTTTGTACAATAACACAACTGGCTCGTTGGTCTAGGGGTATGATTTTCGCTTAGGGTGCGAGAGGTCCCGGGTTCAAATCCCGGACGAGCCCAATATCTTTTTTGTAGTTTAGTATGTTACCTACAGTTTGAGGTTTAAAAATCTTACAAGGAATTAGGACAAACCTCAATTCTTTGTAGATTAATAACAGGTTTTTTTTTTCTAGATTGCAATAACTTTTTCGTTCGTAATTGACGTTCATGGAGGACAAAGTTGCTCGCGTCCGTAGGTTACAGACCACCTTATTAGCCCAAGGCCCACCCTACACGTGTCCTCCGGGTGGTGCTAAAAGAGCAACAACGCCGAGCTACAGGCGGCGGTTAATAACCTGTCCTCAAGGTTATCACAAACCCTGAAGGACTAAATCCCTTCAAAAAGTGTGACCACTATGCCTTGGGAAAGCTTAGTTTGAGTATTCCCCAACCGTCGTAATGGAAATGAGTGAAACAGATATGAATTTGTCATGCAATCCGGCTAACGCCCGGCGCTCGCAGGTACCCGGGCCTGCGAGTGTGAAATATACTACCGAAGACTGTGCGGGAGTGAGCGACCAGGCTCCCGTTATAGTAAATGCTACTGGCAGCAGCAATAGAAAGCTTGTGCAACAGGCATTCCATCCCAGCATGTTTTTAACAAGACCCAGATCTTCCTCAGTAGGGAACCTTACTAGTGTATCTAATGATCTGAAAGAATCATCTTTCGAACAAATTGTACAGAGCAATAATGAAAGCACTGAAAACCCTACCATACCTCCTATATGGCAAAGGATGCCAGAAGAACGTAGTGCTAAGAGAAAGAAACCATCAGATAGCCCACCAAACAGGCGAAGACCAAATAGTCCACCCCATTCAGAAGCAAACACTGGTAACAGGTATAGTATATTACCTGTTGATCTGACCGAAGAAGAAGAAGAACAGAATAATAGAACAGAGCGAACAGAAGAACAGTATAAGAAAGCTATCAAACCACCGCCAATAATCTTATATGGCATAGAGGATTTGTCAAAATTAACTGAATTTCTAAATCAGGGTGTACCAAGCGATAGCTTCTCCTATAGAATAATTAATAGAGACCAACTCAGGCTAATGTCAAAATCAACAGAAATCTATAAAACATTGATCGACCTTATTCGGAGCAAAGGCCTCATTGGACATACCTTCACACAGAAAGAAAACAAATGTTACAGAATTGTGATAAAAAATCTACACCACACCACACCCAAAACAGATATCCGCAAGGAAATTGAAAAAACAGGAAACAAAGTCAGAGGTGAGGTGATCTGTGCAGTTTCAAGGAAAAATAAAAAACCATTAAACATGTTTTTTGTAAATATAGAACCTAGTCCAAACAACGCAGCGATTAAGAATATAGAATACATTTACCATACCAAGGTTAAGATTGAAGACCCAAGAAGAACAAATGAAATTCCTCAATGCATGAGATGCCAACAATATGGGCACACAAAAAACAATTGTATGCGTCCTTACAGGTGTGTCAAATGTGCCCAAAGCCACAGAACTATAGATTGCCCAAGAAAGGATAGAAATACACCGGCTACTTGCACACTCTGTCATGGCTCCCACCCCGCCAATTATAAAGGCTGCCAAGTTTATAAAGAAATTAGAGCACGAAAAATGGGCCTTAATGGTAGCAAAGCAATCCCTCTGCCTCAGAAGCAGCCTGAAAAAAAGCTCACATATCCCCCAACAACGGAAGACTTCCCACCTCTAAAACCAAGCAACTACATCAGACAAAAAATAACAAACAGTGAACCTTTCATACAACAAAATAATCAAATTTCTTCTTCCGGGAATACTGGTTATCCCGACAGAAAAACAGAGGATATACATTCTCAGCTAACACAATCACTAGAAAAAATCATAGAAAGACAGTCAGAAAAGATAGATATTCTTATTCAGCAAATAGGAACTTTATTGGGTCTCCTTACGAATCTAATAGCCCAATATAATCAGAGAAAATAAAAATTTTGCGAATTGCTACGTGGAATATAAATGGCTTATCTCCGAATAAGCAGGAAGTTGAATTATTCATAAATATTAACAAAATAGACATTCTTTTGATCTCCGAATCACATATGACTAACTCAAGAATGATTAAAATTAAGGGATACAATGTATACTATAGCAACCACCCTAATGGAACAGCGCATGCAGGAGCTACAATAATCATAAAAGAAAATATCAAACAACACGAACTCCCACATTTTAATCATGCATACCTGCAGGCCGCTGTAATATCAATAGAGAACTGGCAAGGATCTTTAAACGTTGCTGCTGTGTATTGCCCTCCAAGACACCGAATAGACGAAAAGATGTTTACCGATTTCTTCCATACACTGGGAAATAGGTACATTGTTGGAGGAGATTGGAACTCCAAAAATACATTCTGGGGATCTAGGCTGACAACGACAAGAGGTCGAGAGCTAAAAAAAGCTATTGACAGAAACTCCCTTCATGTTTTGTCAACAGGAGAACCAACATACTGGCCAGCTGACTCTAACAAAACACCAGATCTTATTGACTTCTTCATCACTAAAGGAATATCAGAGTTTTACGTGAAAGTCGAATCATGCCTGGACGGTTCTTCCGATCATACACCCATAATATGCACTATAAGTACTACAGTAATATGGAGAGAACCGCGTGAAACTCTGTATAACTATAAAACCCACTGGGATTCTTTTCGAGAGCACATTGAAGAGAAAGCAAACCTACACATCCCTCTTAAGACTGAGGAGGATATAGAGAATGCAGCACTATATGCCACCAACTTAATTCAAGAAGCAGCTTGGCTTTCTACTCCAGTTGTTGAACCCGCTTCACGAAGGCAAGATTTTACCCTGGAAATACTCAGAATGTTGGCAGTAAAGAGGAGATTGAGGCGCCAGTGGCACACCAGTAGGAACCGACAGGATAAAAGAGCACTGAACAAAGCACAAAAAGAATTAAAGACCATGCTTAGGGAGAACGAGAACAGTACTCTACATGATAAGCTAAGGACGCTATCTCCACACAAAGCGGAAGATTACTCTCTCTGGAAAATGACCAAATCAACAAAACAACCAAAAGAACAAATGCCTCCTTTAAGACAATCAAATGGTAACTGGTCAAGGAAACCAGAAGAAAAAGCAGAGCTATTTGCCCAGTTTCTGAAGGAAGTCTTTAAGCCTTACGAACCTAATGATGCTGTGCTCTCGGATGACGAAGTTGATAGAGTGGTGAATAGTGACCAGCAAATGTCCTTACCACTAAGACCCATTGCTCCTGCAGAAGTTAAGAAAAGTATAACAAAGCTAAAACTAAAAAAAGCACCTGGCTTCGACTTAATAACAGCAGAAATATTAAAACAACTACCTAAAAAAGGAATAGTTCTATTAACAATCCTATTTAACGCTGTATTAAGATTGCAATATTACCCATTATTATGGAAAGTCTCCAGTATGAACATGGTGGTGAAACCAGGAAAACCACCAACTGATGTAACTTCCTACAGGCCAATAAGTCTCCTACCCATACTATCAAAGCTACTTGAAAAACTTATCCTACAGCGACTACTACCAATACTAGAGGAAGAGAAAATAATACCTGATCATCAATTTGGATTTCGCTCAAACCATGGGACCACAGAACAAATACACAGAGTGGCGCACACAGTAAGACAGACACTAGAAAAAAGAGAGTACTGCTCTGCCGTGTTTCTCGACATACAGCAGGCTTTTGACAGAGTTTGGCATAAGGGCCTCCTATACAAAATTAGATCATGTTTACCAAATTCCGCCTACATGTTGATAAGGTCTTACCTGCAAAATAGAATTTTCTGGGTTAAATGCGGTGAGTGCTTGTCTTCTTGCTATGACATAGAAGCTGGAGTGCCTCAAGGCTCAGTTCTGGGTCCTGTATTGTATACGATCTTTACATCTGACTTGCCAACTTCAGAGGATATAACTACTGCAACATATGCAGATGATACTGCTCTGTTATCTTGTAATAGAGATCCTAATGTAGCTTCTAGTAGACTGCAGATGCATTTGAATAAAATTGGAGCTTGGTTAAGACAATGGCGAATGAAAGCTAGCCCCACTAAATCTATTCATATCACATTTACACTAAAACGAGGGGAATGCCCATCGGTGACACTCGATGAGGTAACTCTGCCGCAACAAGCAACAGTGAAATATCTGGGAATGCATCTTGACAGAAGGCTTACTTGGCGGGAACATATAAAGGCGAAAAGGGATCATGCAAATAAAAAACTCAAGGACATGCTTTGGCTGCTGGGCAGACAATCTGCAGTAAGTCTAGAGAATAAACTCACAATCTACAAGTGCATAATAAAACCGATATGGACATACGGAATAGAGCTGTGGGGATCTGCAAGTCACTCAAACATAGAAATACTTCAGCGATTCCAGAACAAAGCTCTAAAAACATTGAGCTGTGCACCATGGTTTACAAAAAACACAGAAGTTCATGAATACCTAGAAATCCCTAATATCAAGGAAGACATAGAAAGGTTTTGTGAAGCCTACAAACAACGACTGGAACGTCATAAGAACCGACTGGCTACCTCGCTACTGGATACCGATGAATGTGTATCTAGGCTAAGAAGAAAACCACTAGCCACAATCTAAAATAAAATAATAATATGAGAGGGTCACATCACAGGATGTGCTGTCTCCAAAAGTTACTGTCAATGAAACATCATATCTGATAAAAGCTACGAAGCTGATCGCAGATGGAAAAGTGGTCAAACAAAAAAAAAAAAAAAAAAATTACGTTCATCACATATACAATAAATTTTAATGTCAATGTGACTACAATTTGACTAGACCAGCCAAGAATATTAGCTGTGTGTCAAATTTGACGGGTTGATTACAACAAAAAACAACCTCTTAATATTGATGAAATAATTATAATTAATCAATAATAAAAATTAATAATGATTTTTATGTTTTTAATTCACGCACTAGTCCAACCTAAACATAATCAAAAGCTCGTGTTGTAGATAGAAACATGATAATAATTATACTTTAGCCACCTTAGATAAAGAATAAATTAGTAAGCAAACCACTTTAATTTTTGTATGAGTGATGACTTGATGAGCAAGAAGGGTAGCGCGTGAAAGGGACACACCTATACAAAATGACAGTTGGTTTGTTAACATTATTTTTTTATATCCCAGACGCCCAGATTCAATCAGATTTCAGAGATATCACTGCCCAGACGTCATGAATAGACGACATAACAATTAAAATTCAATTGTGTCTGGTTTATCGGGCTTAGATGGGTTAAGTTTGCTTAAGTATAGTATATTCACCACCACTAAGGAACATAATTTTTGTTTGCTTAGTTAGACTATAAAAATGCATAGGGGGCAATTCTGTGTCGGCCGCACATGACAACACCCAGACATCACGCAAAGCGAATCGCGCGCATCAAAAATGCGTGTTTGCTATTAAAAAAAAATCGTATGTATACGCCCTAAGGATAACAAAGGTTACTTGATAACTAAACTGTGGTATGCCTATCTGTTCATTTTGTGGACAGAATTTGATACCACTGGTTCGATATTTGTGGTTACCTTAATGCTTTGAAATGGTAGTCATTTCCCAACTGACACTTGATATGTGGCCGCCGGTACTGTCGCGCGAATTTGGCGAAAACAGTTTCCTTTATAAGAATACATTTTTTCAAGTTAGTTTGTTATTTTATGGTTGTCTACAATACAAAAGACGCAGAGAAAACAATACCGATTAAAAATCAGAAGAAATTTATTGAACTTATTCATATTATTATTAAAAGGAAACGTCTTCGAAATCATTGCGAAGTTTGTCAATAATTCATTATTAAGCCTCCGCTCCATAAAATACTACCTCCAATAACCCTTAAAATTTATAGCACCTTTTTACTTTTAGACTTATAATAAATAACAAGATTCAATTATAAGACCGATGTATAGGTATTTTAATATTTTTCCAAACAAATAATCCAACGTAACAAAACATCGCGTGATAATAATATGTAATATGTTTGAACTTAGTAGTTTTGACAGCTATATCAAGGAAATAGTGTAACTTTGTATGAGTTTTGGGCCAGCTCTGAAGGAAATAACAGATTTTTCCTACATCTCTTTATGTAAGAAACAATCTAAGTATAACTAATTAAAGTAGTAAAAAATGTTTCAATTTGCTTGAAGAAAACAAAAAGTGTCAAAATAGATACGTATTGCTTCTTCGCTAGCGGCAAACAATTTCGAAAATCCACAAAAACACTCAAGTGCGTGCAAAATAGTCACGGCAGAAATAAGGAATAACAATTTTAATTTAATGTCAATAAGACATTAAAATTCAAATTTTTAACAGCGATAAGTATTATGCTGTGGACAGTACACTTTTCAGCACTATTACGCATTCTATGCTGCCATTTTATGGAATAATAATTTCTATTTTGTTATTTTTTTGCATCAAAATAAAAGAGTTTGGTGTTTGCTAAAGGAAACCATGTTATTAGGTACGTTTTTGTCTACTATCTGAAATGGAGCTCATGAGTTGGCCCAAATCGTATATCCTTTGTGTTGAAAATATTTATTTTCACGAAATACTTAATACGATTGACTGAAAGTACTTACCAGTCATAATTAAGTCAATCGTATTAAATTCTAAATTTATTGATTAGCAACTTCCGGCAAAGTAAAGCCTCTACTATAATTATTAATGTTTTAGATTTTACTTAATGAAATCTACTGACTTGAGTTACCAACACGCTCCACTTAGGTCCTATTAGTGCAGCCTGTTGGTTGCGCTTATGTGCAAACGACACATTGCTGTGTAGCAAATTATATTTGAGACTTTAAAAAGAGGAGCTGACCTTGAACTTATAGAATATCCATCGTAAGAATAAACAGTCGTGCATAAAAACAGCATAAATCCGTCGTGAGTAGGTAGGCAAGGCGGTAAAATTTCCAAAAATATTTACTAAATAATAATCATTATCATCATTTCAGCCGAAGGACAAACTACTAGAAAAGAGTATGTCATGTCTGATAGATTTCATTGACTTTTTTCTTAAATTTACTCCTTCCCGTACACGTTTACTCTTTTGTTTACTCCAGGAAATTGTTGGTGTATAAATAGGACGAGATTTAGTCAACTAAAACAATTTTGTTTAGTATGAGTGAGGTATGTATACTTATTAATAAGGTGGAAATTAATAAAATAAGCAATAAAGAATGTAAATTTTATGTTTATGGTGCAGAAATGACCAAGTTTTATTTTAAAAGTCTTAATCTCTGTTGCCTCTACCACTACGTCCAATAAACTTTATGCCGTAGAATCTGCAACATAACACCATAGCATTACATATCACTTAATTCGTCAAATATCTTCAGGACCCCTAGCACGAACATTTTTAAATTTGAATCGTATTCTTATCATTCACGCACGCTTAAAATTTCAAGCAAAAGCTATACGGCGATTCGAAATTTGTGTTCGTGCTACAGGTACAGATAGACATAACATAAATATATAGATACGCCAAATACAAATCTGTTCTAAGCCCCGACCAAAATGGGGGCGCAAGAAATTAATTACGAAGAAGCCTAATTAGAACAAAGGATGGGATTATAGAATTTTCAATCAAGAAATGTATAATGATACTAATATGTTAAAAATTTAGGTTGATAGATTGACAATATTAACTATACTAGTGGTCGCCTTCTGCTCGAAATTCAATCATAATTATTTTAAATTTTATCACAGTTTTTTTATGTTTGACATTTTTAATACTATAGACAAATCGATTTGAGATATTGTGTGTCAAATACATGTTAATGTGTGCAACATGACACCCACCTAACAACCCGCATTTTCCACTCCTTCTCTATAATTGTCCGCGCAATTTTCGTAAAAAGTGGTACAAAGCGTTTGCTTCACGTACTAATATAATGATGATTGAGATATCCGATGCAGACATACTTTAAGTAAATTTGAAATTAAGTGCCAAAAACGCTGTTACAAAATTGAGCTCAGTTTTGATAAAAATATTTCTAGAGCATTTATTCGCTAACGAGCTTCTCTTCTTCATAGAACCCTTATAGACCGTAATTCTGATACGGTACGTGATCTGACGGCGAAATCGTATAAAGCGAAAGACTAATACTATATGTCGTGGATGGCCAAGGAATCTTGACATCATTTCTTGTAATAGCTCCCTAAATCTGAGTTACTCGTAGGTTTCCCATAGAGGGGCAGTATTTAAATGGTCTCAGACAGTAAAATCCTATTTTCCTAAATAACTGGCCTACACAAAAATTATACTTTTTTTCTTGTAAATTAAGTCAGGATCCGTTTATTTAATCCTTGTTATGAAACGAAATGATTTGCTTAGATATATGTCTAAAACAGAACGTAATATCATTATGTTGTTACATATAATGGATTTTTGAGATAGCGTAATGTATTTAGACTTACAAATTGCATATTCTACGAGATACTGCGATAAGAAGTGATCAGCACACAAAACGACTTTTTTGTAAATTGCATTTACATATCAGATGTTAAGGTGTTTGATAACATTCTTTTTATAAATTTAGCTTACAGATGTTCCGAAAATTCTTTGGATTGGGGATGAAAATTTTTTTTTCATCCCCCCATCTCGGAAAGAGTATTTTTGTTCTTCGATATCTGCGTGCAAAAACCATTTTTATCCAATAGAGGATAAAGTAAAATTGAATTTGGAACATCGTGTGCACTAATCATCGTGTTGTGAATTCAAAACATCATTAAACCTCTTTACTTCTACCTCCATGGTGCCGAATTTATCATATAACCTTTTTTAACTTGTAAAAAACTCAGACTCGGCTCCTTCTTGGTGTACTTTTTGTTTAATTTGCTTTGCGCGCGCCATTTCCTTTTCACGACATATTTGTTAAAACCATAGGCTTAAACCAAAAACTTGAAAACAAGTAAAAAACCTAAAATGAGTGATTCTAGCGTACAAGAAGCTTATTTGACGCCAACAGAATTGACTGAAACTGTTAATACTGCGTAAATATTTTTTTTTTTGCATTGAGTTATTTCCTCGTTGAGGTGGGATGAACGGTTACGTGTTGCACTTGAGTGCAAAGATTTTTACCGGTCATCAAAATTGAGCACTCGGTTAAAAGGCAACTTTGCACTCTTGTATAACAAATAAATATTGGCTTATTATTTGTGGCTAATTCCAAGCCTATTGTTAAAAATTATTCTAACAGTCTTATATAAAATACTTTTCTGTGTTTACTCAAAGAAAAATATTTAACGGTTACGTGTTGCACTTGAGTGCAAAGATTTTTACCGGTCATCAAAATTGAGCACTCGGTTAAAAGGCAACTTTGCACTCTTGTATAACAAATAAATATTGGCTTATTATTTGTGGCTAATTCCAAGCCTATTGTTAAAAATTATTCTAACAGTCTTATATAAAATACTTTTCTGTGTTTACTCAAAGAAACCTCAAAATAAATTTTCAGTTTACTGTAGTTAGTAATAGTTCAGAAGCAGTCTGTAAATCATTATTTCAATATCAACAGGTTCCACACTTGGCCTATACTTAGGCGTTTCTACGCGGGAGAATCGCTTTTTATAAGTTTTAAAGTTCCGTAGTCAAAAAATTATGGCATAGGATAGTAAATAAGCAGTTGGTCCTGATATATGGCAGGTTGGCTGAAGGTGTGAATATTTCCTGGGTCATTGCATGCCATATTCTAAAATCACACTGGCTAACTTTCCTTCAGACTAAAATTACTGACTAATTATTTTTTAATTTGATGATTGCTGTCATTATGTTTATGTTCGACTGAAATATTCTAGTGTTACCACATCGTGACGTGAAAGGTAGAAAAATAATTATATCTTATCATTTGCGATATTATTCTTAGTAAAACATTTATTTGACATAGATAATCAATCGGCTCGTTGGTCTAGGGGTATGATTTTCGCTTAGGGTGCGAGAGGTCCCGGGTTCAAATCCCGGACGAGCCCAATACATTTTGGTAGTAATTATAGAATAAAAAAATATGTGATGTTGTATGTTATGTTGAATGTAATTTTATTATAATTTTAATTTTGGAGAGTGCAGATTATTTTTCTTGTTGATTTTATATTTTTTGAAACAAATTTATTTCATTATTATTAATTGCTTATTTATTAGTGATGTTGTTCAGAGCATAACTTCTAAACTAGGTTGGGGAAAAAGTTTCTTCGCATTTTTTAAGAAAATACAATACATTTTTTAATATAGTTTATTTACATTTAACTAAAGTATGTAGATACCATTTTGTTCGATAACTTTTTGCCATCTTGTAGATAGGGGCATAATCCCATTGCTATAGAAATTTTGGGGCTTCTGATCAAAATACCGCGACAAGTGGTTTTGGCAGTCCTCTCGTGATGTTAACCTGACACTGCCTAGAGAATTCTGAAGAGAGCGAAACAGGTGCAAATCTGAAGGTGCAAGGTCAAAACTATACGGCGTATGCATTAACACCTCCCAGCCAAACTCTCTTAATTTTTGCTGAGTGGCTAAAGATGTGTGAAGTCTAGCGTTATCATGATGAAAAACCACACCCCTTCTGTTGATTGATTCTGGCCGCTTTCTCTCAACTTCTTGCTTTAATCACATCAGTTGTTCGCAATAGAGTTCAGAATCGATGGTCCTGCCTGGTGGTAACAGCTCATAATGAATAATGCCCTTCCAATCCCACCACACACACAGCATCACCTTGTTGCGAGTTAACCCGGGTTTCGCCACAGTCTGTGAAGCCTGACCGGCCTTTGACCACGACCTTTTTCGCACGTTCTTGTCGCACGTGATCCACTTTTCATCACCAGTTATCAGCTTCTTCAAAAATGGTTCGGTTTCATTACGTCGTAATAGAGAATCACAAATGAGTACACGGTTCATTAGGTTTCTTTCAGTGAGCTCGTGGGGTACCCAAATATCGAGCTTTTTTGTGTACCCATTTTTTTAAATGCGCCAAAACCGTTTTGTGGTCAATTCCCAGTTCTTCAGCCACGTCGTGACTACTGATGTGCCGATCTTGCTCCAGTTTTTCAAAAATGGCATCAATTTTATCCGTAATAGGGCGACCAAAGCGACGTGCATCTTTGACATCAAAATTTCCGGAATGAAAACGCTTAAACCAAATTTGTGCTGCTCTCACAGACACTGCAATAGGTCCATAAACATCGCAAATTTTTTTCGCGGCTTGCGTTGAATTTGTACCTTTATTGTAGTAAAATTTTAAAATGTATCAAATTTCTTCATTAGATTCACTTATCTTGACAGTACGAAAAACAAATGAAAAACACACGTTTTCCTAATTTGAATTTGGAATTATTTTTTTTTTAAATCTAAACTTTCAATGATACCAAAACCAGCCAGATACAAATAGTACAGCCAAAGAGATTTTATTACAAGTTCATACATACTATAATGCGAAAAGACTTTTTCCCCAACCTAATATTTATTTTACTCGAGGCAAGTGAAAATTGTCGGCATGAAAAGATTATTTTAAACATATAGACCGAAGCTCTTTTTATTTTTAACTTTTCCGATTCATAAATATACTGAATTTTTCAAATTGTTGCATAAGAAAACGAGAAGCTTGCTGGTGTGTTTGTAAAAGCAAAGCAATATTCGCCTTGATGAAGGCTCGGTTCGGTGACCTAAAAACTGACATTCTACTATTCATTGCGTCGAAAGACGAGCTTTATGTAAGCAAAAACTATTGTGCATTTACATACAAGTGTTCGCAACCAAACGTGTCATAATAAACACTGCCGCTCAAACTTACAGTTATACCTTCTTAAAAGTTAACCCGGCGAGCGTAAGGTTCGAATGTGTAACATGGAGCGCTAGGTGGGTGTAACACACCCTGACAGTTATTGTGTGATTTTATTATGGTATCATTTTTATTACTTATTTCTTTGAATACTTAAATGATCTTTACATCTTTTTTCAACGGAAAAAAGGGGAATGAAAAAATAAATAGATTATCTATGTGACTTAACGGATTTTTAAAAGATATCAATTTCAACTTATATTTATTGACTAAGGCCTACGTTTATAACTTTTTAACAAAAAAATGAAAGAAAATCAACAAAAACTAGTTTTTCTTCTTCTTTGTTTTGTTTTTCCTCCCGCTGTGGAGGGCACTGGTTAGATTAGGTTATTATTCCTAAGTCAATAATGTATAGTGTATAGTATATGTCTCTTCCATGTAGGAAGTCCTGCTCCTAGCACGTACATAGTCTGGTGATGATATCAATAGAAAACAATAGTATTTAATCTCATTTGTTTTTTATTTCAATTTATGGTTGATCAATTCTTTTAGTTCAATATTTAGAGTTAAATAATATTTCATAATAAAACTATAACCTCCAGAAAAAAAAGTGCTGGAAAGTAAAATCGAATTTAGGCTCGTGCGGGATTTGAACCCGGGACCTCTCGCACCCTAAAGGAAAATCGTACCCCTAGACCAACGAGCCATTTTGCTAAACCATCCGAAACAAAACCACATAGCAATCATAGGTATTTCTCGTTTTGGTGGAAGTTGGCCTGTAGGCCAAAAAAGTACCTTAGCTCATCTAAACATCAGTAAGTACTTATACTGATGTTTAGATGAGCTAAGGTTTTTTTATCAAATTTGATCACGGAATCATCATTGGATCATATCAGTTTTTACGACGCGCTGAGAATCATTTATGATTAACAACATATTATATCAACCCAAGAACCGTTTCTTAATTATGAAACGTGCATGATAATTATTTATTGTTAGGTAAGGTGGGCTGTGTATTTACGCTTATATTTTCTGTAACGAACTGTTTATTTTAAAGCATACAAGCGTTTTCGCTGTACAACCGACGTGCGGCTGATTGGGCAGCTTTTCGAAATCGTAACAAGATTAGGCCGTGGTTTGATTGTGATTGTGCCCAAAAAGAAATCAGGCCAACGAATAAGCTAAACGTGGTTTGAATGAATCGTATTTATTATGCTGCAGTCTTTGGCAACGATTGCTTTTATCTATGTAAGTTAATTTACAGATGGCTTCATAGTCTTTATTAACATTTAAGTACCACCTAATTTACCACAGGTACACAAAACTATAAAAATAGCATTATTTGGCTGATATCTTTTATTGAAATTCGCGGCAAACCTCTTGCGCAGTTGCTATATTCAGTATAGAATCTTTTTCTGCGCAGGTTAGTAATACTGTAAAAATGATTTAAATGTTTGCCGGGACTTGTACGTGGAGGTGTTTCTTCAATCCCCAAACAAACGAGTCCGATTCGAATAATTACCTACTTATAGGTATTTCTTTGAAACGATCTATAGACATTGCCTTTATACTAGCTTTGGTAACATTGCATGACATTGGCTTGTTAAAATCATCACGTGTTCTACATACGAAGCAGTATATCAATGTCTTTTAGTTTCCTTCGTGAAAGAAACTGTGTTTAAAGAACAAGCAGTTGCACAATACACGCCATATTTTGAAGGTTCTTTGCAATTTTGTTAAGAGCTATTTCACATTTACCTGTGTCAATTTTATTTACTTAGTCCTTACGTATACTTTTGCGTGTCATAAAGCTTATAAGAATAATTTACTCCAGGTCTCCATATGATAGATTAATTATTAATGTATCTTAAGGAGAGCTAGAGTAAATTTCATAATTATAGTGTCATTTTTACGGAATTGCGTACTTACGCAAGATTGCAGGCACAACTTTTTAACTGACTTCAAAAAAGGAGAAGGTTATGTTTTTATTTTTGTTACCTTTTAACTCCGTCATTTTTAAACTGAATTGATTTTTTTTTTGGTTCGAATAGTATTACCTACTTTCAGATTGGTCCGGTAGAATTGTTTTCGAAATCGATTAAGTAGGTATTAATAAATCAAAATAACTGTTTATCTTGCTTTAAGGCGAAAATAATTAAAATATACTATAATTGCTTAGCAATTTGAAAATTGTATAAGGTCATCATCGATTAATTGAACGATAAGTATGAGATAAAGAAAAAAAGTTCGAAATTTTACTAACTTACATTGTATTTGAAATATGTAAATTTTTCATTAGTCTTCAATTTCTTTTATCCCATTCTTTTATACATTTCTTATTTCTTTTATCCCATTACATATTTAATACTTCATACACCCAAATTCTTTATATATTTTTAATAAAATCCATTATCAGGTACAAAGTCAAGTTCTGCCATTCACCAAAATTTTAAAGGCAGTAAAAGCGCATTTTCCTAACGCTTAAACTTGGCACATTTTCAAGAATTAATATCCTCTTTGGAATAGCTTACGTTAGTTTTACACGAGGGAAATTTATTGGCAAATATTTGAGAATTCCCCCAAAGCGTAAAATACCTGGAGCCAGCTCACAGAATATAAATTGATTGTCGAATTATATAATTGGTAACGAATATAGTTATTTTAATAATTGTATTCGTTTTATTTCGTATAACGTTATATTTTATTTAGTATAACGAAATAAAATGTAACTACTGTATTGGTGACAAAATAAAAAATAAAAAGGAGGCGCAGTCAGGGATCGATAATCGATTTATTTGGTGACAGATCTACCATTCTGAGCACAAAGCTATTATTTAAGTAATAAAACTATTATTATAAGAACAAAGTTTATATTCATCTCATGCACTACAATTTTATTGGTAATCCATCTCTTATTTTACACATATATTAACATTAATTTGATAATTAATACCTGGGAACACCTTTTGTTTATCTGAGAACGAAAATATTTCGTGGCGATAGATGTATTTATTAGGTGATACAACTTGATGACAAATATAAATTTTGGTGACAAGAAATATAGTCCCCGATAATAATTACTTAGACAAGCTAACATAACCTGGGGATAAGAATAAGATTCTTGGTGTTCTTGATTCTCACTTTCTTCTAATCATAAATGCAGATAAAGTAATATACTTGCAAAAATTGAAGCTAAGCTACACAATAGATCTGAAACTATTTTGGAATCCCAATAACCTCAGTTTCTGGGTAATTCGATCAAAGTCACTCTTAAGATCAAATCAAGTAAACCAACTCAAGACCTAATAAGGATGTCAGGAATAACATAAAAAACTCTTTGACTTCGATAGAGGCAAGGCTTAGTGGTATTTTCGACACCGTATTAAGCTTCAATTTACTATAAGATAAAGTAGCTTTACTTTAGCTTACAGAAAATTGAAGCTGAATAATGCAAACTTTTTAGAATTGTATTCTTGCAATGAGTGGGTTCTGTACCCCTAGCACAAACACTTTTAAATTTCGAATCACCATCGTATCGAATAGTTACGTTAGCTTTTGTCTGGCTTTTGTTTCAAATTTTAAGCTTGCGTGAACGATACGATTACGATTCGAAATTTAAAAGTGTTCGTGCTAGAGGTAGGTACTGTTTAGATTGTTGGGACTCCACAGATTAATGTTATATGTATCTACTGGGACTCGGCAACGCATAAGTAGTGCCCAAAGTGCCATGGCAACCGCCTGGCATCAAGCGGGTGGTGTCTGTCAACATTGTTTTATATAAAAAATCAAGGGGTAACAGCTATTGTTATTGACAGCTATTTAAAATTTCAGATAGAAATTTTATTTATTCGTATGTTTACGCTCGATATATTTTTATTGCATACTTAATTTTATAAAGCTCTAACTTTTTAATGCTTGGATTTGAATGTAGTATTAATAAAATTTGGCCGTACTTAGTCCCATTTTATTGTTTGTGTATTTAATTGTGTGTGTTTTTCTATTTCTGTCTACTACAAGCAAATCAAAAGGTATAACACTACTTATCTAATTTATAGTAAAATAATTTGCCTTTAGGAACTTGTATTGCAATGTATAAGGTCCTTTAGTTTTCAAATTGTATCAGTTTCATACAATCAGCTCATATAGGCACAAGTTGTTAATTATTCTGAAAAACGAGCAAACCACTTGAAGGTCAGTGTTGCTATAAAGGAAACGGGTTTTTGCCATAAATCTGCCACTAACACTTGATTACGCGTTAGTCCTCCACGGCGCGGCGGCACACCGTGTTAACTGTACGCTCATGAACAAAAGTCACGGTGTTCCTTATAATGAAGCAGTAATTGTTGAGGTTTATGTTCGAGTAATTATATTTTCCTACTTTGAATGGAGAGCATAATTTGTAAATATAATGTAGGTAAATTTACAGCGCGCTTTCGGAAAACAGGACATCATTTTGGTATCGGCTTGCTACGAGTAAGAAATTATGGATGGTAACTTGATTTCTTTATGATTTAAGATGCGACGTAGTTTAAACATATAGTTTAAGTTGAGGTTACATATTTTTTTAAATTTATTAATTCTTAATAACATAATTTTTATCGAGAGAAAGATATACCTAGTTTCAGACATCTCAAAATCTTAATTAATATTAATAATTAATTATTAGCCAATTATTATTCGAAAGTCTTCCGGGAGGGGGTGAAAAAATTACAATAAACATATCAATCCAAAATTATAATACCTACTTATTATTGGCAGGAATGTCATTAGTAATATGTATTTAGATATGAAACGAAGTTTCATTAATCACTGTTTATTGATAATATTGAGTTACAAATGTAAAGTGCTACGAAACCCTTGCGTGTCCAAAAAAAATGACCGGTTTTTAAGATAGCATAAGCCTATTATCAAAATGATGTAATTATTAGTACACATATTCATGTGTAGGAAATTTATCTGATAAAAGGGCTCCCCGACATACCATTAAAATATTTAGCTTTAGTCCTGTGAAAGTTTACCGCGATCAAGTGAGGACCTTTGTGTTTCCGAAGACGACAAACGCCTGGCGCATTTGGAATGTTAGTCGGTCTCTAGAGATTTTACTTATTGGGTGATATACGACCTGTGAAGAGGCGAGATCCTTGTACACACTGCCACGTATACGGTTTGCCGGACAGAGAACCTCGAATGAAAAATTACAATGCCTAAATATTCCACCACAAATAACATCTTATATTTATAATACTTTCGTAGTATTACATGTTTTTTCCAGTTTTTCCAGCCGTCCAGTGAAAAAGATCTTAATATTTATGTAAGTTGAAAGAGTAACAACGGACACAGTTGTCAGTAGCAAGGATATTCTTACAGATAGGTTTCATAGAAAAGATATTCAGTTGAGTTGGGGCCATAGATGAGTTAAAAAAATATAGTGTTTTGGAATATTTTGTCTTTGATATGTCATAATTTATCTTGTATTAATTAATTAATTTAAAAGTTATGTAAATTAACTGAATTGAATGGTTGACGTTTTGTCAATATTTTAATACCCATCAACCTAAAAGTTTTTTGCTAAAAATAACTATTATGTATAAGTACCATATTCTAATGAAATAAAGCTAAGAACTGCCAAATACATAAACTTCCCTTAAATTTTAGGGAGTGTGCATTTTGACATTAGCCCGCCCATACATTGCCTTTGAGAATACCTACTTAAAATGTATAAAGGGGTCTTAAAATTAAAGAGCGTTTTTTTTGTTCTACATAATAAGTGTGAATGTAATGGACGAACAGTGTCCAATGAATTTTCGCGTCCAAATATTTTAGAATAAGCGTACCGTGAAAGTAGTTCCAGTGCTGCGCCATAGTGCATGGCCCATTTCGTTTTCCTCCACTCTGACGCTTTAAACATTTTACGTGAAAAGAACATAAGAGTGCACTAACCGATCCTGAATGTCTATTTCAAAAAACGAAACACCCGATAAAGCATCAGAATTTCGGAATATTTATAGCTATCGACATCAAATACCGACAAAAACCATAATTTGATTACCCTGTATAGTTAATACGAGCAAAAAGATGTAAACATGTTTCATGTCCGCTGTGCCTTATTATCTTTGCAATAAGAGTCTTAGGATGTTGTACCTATACTTCATTATTTCTAAACTAAGTATATTTACAAATTAGCTGTGATGGTTATTAGGTACTTAGCGTGTTGTTTATTTTGTGTGTCCAAAAGTTGCAAATAAAATAATGAGTTTATCAATATTTTTTTTTGTCTTTGAAATACTCAATTAAATATTCTTAATTTTTGATTTTAACATTATTATAAATGTTTGAAAAATTACTAAGTAATTAAAAAAAATAAGAACATTAGAAAACACTGCCCCAACCTAACCGAATCGTAGGTGTTTGCAAAAATACTCGTTTCGAATGTTGAAATAGAATATTTCGACATTGTAGAATGGACGTTAGCTCATAAACGCAAATACAGATAGACTAGAAGAATTTCACAGGGATATCCCAAGTCCTGGGAGGCTCAGTGGTCAGAGCAGTCACCCGGATTGCGAAAGGTCGCGGGTTCGATTCCTCAGGACGTGAAATTTTTCTAGTTTTATATTTTAATTACATACTTAAATTGAACTCAATAGATTTTCTACTTAATAGAAGATCAATCGGGACCTCGATCGTGCTATTTTCCATGATAGAATAGAACATATTTATTGTCAAACTGTTACAAAGTTTCTTAATGCTAGGTGTTATTGCAATACAGTGAGTAGCGAACAGTTACCCTTATCGGGCATACAATAATAAAATCCTATAAATTCGTCAGAAAATTTGTTATAATTTTTATGTCATATTAATATATTCATACTTTTATTATAGTTTAAAAATTCATTAATATCATAAAATGCTTTATTTAAAAGCCACTTTTTTAAAAAATTTGCAAACCTATAACCAGGAAGATCTTTCAATAATACAGGTAAATTATTATGTGTCTTTGATTATAATTATATTAATAACATAAACACTTCCTAAATTGTGTAAATTTAGCGAGCGGTTTGCGACAGTATTTAGATACAAATACGTACTATGAAAACCATCTATGGGAACGTATTTACTTTTGTTGGACGAACGTTTTCGATTTAGATGGTACCTAGCAACTTTTGTTAGCGTTAGAAACGTTTGGAAAAAACGTCAAAAATGTTTGTTAGACAGCGGAAAATACGTAAACAATGGTTCCATAGTAACGTTTTTGGTTTTCCTTTGGTTAATACGGTGAACATTAGCGTGATCGAGGTCCAGTATTTTTCAATCAGTATTATACCAGGCATGGCCAAAAGGCTCGAGCGAGATAAATATCAAGCGAATTTCTATTTATATTAAAAGGTGGTTTCGAACGCCGAATACAACGAGGCAGTGACAGCTAACGCAGACCCGATAGTGATGTTTTTGATGAATGATGTTTCTACTATCAAGTGTCTGTCAAGAGGCGTTACACCTCTGGAGGTTTATGATAATTGAAAAATCAATTGTGTTTGGAATCTAATGCTCGACGGGCTAGTTAATGTAATTTTCCGTTTTTGAAATTAAAGGTATGGCAGATTCGTCCTCACTGCCCAACGATTTCAAATTTTGCAAATATTTTTCACATTTTGATTGTTACATGTTATTTTAAGTGAGTATATGATATTGTTTATAAGTTGAATCAAATTAGTTCTTGAGAACTTGTACCTTAACCCTAGATAGCTAACGTTCTGGTGTACCCTTTTTAAGCTAACCATCCACCGAAACGACGGGTATTAAAAACAGTTATTTTTCATAAGATATACTTGATAGATCTTTTGATGCTTATTATAGTTAATTGAAAGGCTAACCAATAAAAATACATTTTATAAATCAACTTTATTCATAACCTTATAAAATTACGGCAACTTTACTTAGACCTTATCTAATAATTTTAATAATATATAAAATGAAATGAAGTAGTATTCTACTTACTTGCATATTTAACATAGATGTATGGAGTTTATTTTTCCATAATTGAGGGACGATGCACAGATCAATAACCTTAATAAATAAAAAAAACTAAATGGAAAAAACATAATGCATTCTATGTAGGGTCGTCTGGGTAGGCACTACCGCTTTTCTTATTTCAGCAGCGAAAAAGTTCGCTGTGTTTCAGCTACCTAATGGCTAGTAGAAAGGTAGTCAGTATAATTACTGGGCATGGACGGCATTCACCTTAGGGCTCAGGATGACAACGCACCTGCAATATCAAGCAATTTTTCCTTGTTATTGCAGGTGTCTATAGGCGGCGGTAACCGCTTTCCACTAGGTGGGCCGTCAGCTTGTTTGTCATCTAGGTGTAAAAAAAAAATTTTTAACAATTAAGTATCGATTGAATAAAAAAAAAAAAGGTATCTAACACTAAACACAGTGCAGGTTTTAGACATTACTTATGATACCTTAGTTAAAAATATAAAATGTATGCAAGCAGAGGTTAGAATTATCCGAATCATTTCTCACTTCTATTCATCATCACCAGCCTATATACGTCCCACTGCTGGGCACAGGCCTTCCTACATGGCAGAAACACATGAGGAGTTAGGGTCATAACACCACCACGCTGGCCCAATGCGGGTTGGTGGCTTCCGCAGCACGGAGGAGATCTAGATTATAAATTTGATTGACCCATCCAGGGATCAACCATGGCGAAAGTTGCTTTGTTTTCGTGATCGAAACCAGAGCGCTCAAACCACTACGCCACCGAGCTCCTCAATTATGACTCGATAATTTCCAGTATGTTAAAGTGGTAAAGTCGTGAAGAGAGATTGTATCACAAAGTTTGCTAAAATATAAAATTGAGCCGTTAATTTTACTGCTTCTATATCGAGTACGCAGAGAGGGTTGAAAGTGTTAGCGTCAAGTGCGAAAGCAATTTTACGATTTTTATTTGCTCTCTCCAACGATTTCTGTTTAATTTGCTATCGACGCCGTAACGTTTAATGGAGAAGTCAACACTTTGTAGTAAAAAAGTTCTATTTTAACTTTCTGTTATTAAAATTTAGGTTACCGACTTACCTTACCTTCAAGATTATCTAATCTGTGCTTTAAGTGTCACTATGGTTACTAATCGTAGCGCGATAGCGTAAGTAGTGGTTGAAATGTATTGGTTTGAGTTTGAATTTGATTATAAAAACAAAGAAACTTTCGCGACGGTCGATCTCGGGAAGGGTCAATCAAATATTGTGATCTCGAGCTCTTCCGTACTTCGGAAGGAATGTTAAACCGTTTATTCGGGTTGTTACTCCAACCACTTTAATCCACCAACCCGCATTGGGCTAGCGCGTGGTGGTGCTATGGTGCACAAACTCCACATCTGTTTCTCTCATGTATGTCTCCCTTATCATCATCATCATGACCCTATATACGTCCCACGTCCGGATAAAGTCCTTCCTACACGTGAGAAACACATGAGGAGTTTGGGCAATAACACCACCACGCTGACCCAATGCGGGTTGGTGGGTTAAAGCGGTAGCAATAACAATCGGGACCGACGGCTTAACGTGCCTTCCGAAGCACGGAGGAGCTCAAGATTAAAAATTTGATTGACCCATCCCGGGACCGACCATGGCGAAAGTTGCTTTGTTTGCGTAATTTCTCAATTACCATAGTAATCAAACCATTACGTCACGGAGCTCCTTATCATCACTTATGAATAAAACGAATATAATTTTATAAGCGAAACTGTGTTTTAAAGTTATTGTATTTAACTTGCGAAAATACTTAATTCTAACTTGCAATAAACATAACTACTTACCTACAGCCTAACCGATGATTTGGTCACGATAGCCTTACAGACGATAAACGTTTACGTACTGCGGTCTAAATGCAAAAAATGTTTAAAAATTGCTATGGTTCATGAGTTTATTTCTTAACGCCTACGAAAGTTATATCACTTCCGCATGTCTCTAAAGGAGACATATATTATGGACGAAGACAATTTTGAATTCAATGAACGAAAGCAATTTTGAAAGCAATGCATTTTTTACTGGCTGTAGAGCACCAGTACTGTATCCCTAGCACGTACATTTTTAAACTTCGAATCGTAATCGTATCGTTCACGCAAGCTTAAAATTTCAAACAAAAGCCAGACAAAAGCTAATGTACCTACTCCATACGATGGCGATTCGAAATTTAAAAGTGTTCGTGCCAGGGGTACTGTATAGCCTGTATAGCGCGACCGATAAACATTTGGTAGGCTATGTGGTTTTGTACTTTGTAACGTTTGGAGATAGGGGTCCGATAAATAAGGCACCAGGAATACGTCACTTTAGGTATCCTATTATATTTAAAAAAATAATAAAGGCACACTGTAACAAGATAAATAAACTTAAAACTGAACACTTAAAAACTGAAATAATACTGAAATAGGCTTCTAAAAATAAGGTACCTACTTACGTACAAAAGTGCCTTGTTATTGTAGCTAGACAAATTAAGAAATTCAATTTCCACATCGGAAAGTTATAATAAAATGTTAGTATTTCATATACCGTCCAAGCTAATTGCAGGCGTCGAGAGCGAGACAATAATGAAAAAAATAGAGATACATCTCCTTTCAGAGTCAGCAAAATAATGATTTTGAAAGATAAAACCGAATCAAACGCCAAAGTATGAATTTGAATTTTGTATTTATGTTTAATTAAATGTTGCCAGGAAATTTGGAAGGAGGAACGAGGTGCTATAACATCGCAATATTAAAGTACCACGTTACAACTTTAAAACACAGATTTTCTCATTGAATTATATTTTTATTTCATAAATTATGAAGATATGATAATGACGCTTATGGTATAATAGAAAGTAAGGATGGCACATTATGGTTTGCAATAAATTTTGAAATTGGGGCTTCGGTCAAATGACTAAAAGTCTGACAAAATTAAGGTTGTTGGGTAAAAACGTTTGCAGCAACAACTGAGATCCACGGCTTAACGTGTCTACTTTACATAAAGGAGCTGGAGATTACAAATTTTAATTCACCTTTGGAATCCACACTGGTAAATTATGCTTTGTTTACCCATGTAATCTAAACTAAAGAGTTATAACCATTTTGTTAGCTAGCGCTACCTCTTAGATAGATAGAAATTCTGTACTTTCAACATTTACATAAACAATACAGAGATGAAACAAACACAATATGCTAAAAAGACGTTCTTACCGCTGCAGCGATCTCCACCAGACAGCTTTGGAGTTTACTGAAATGAATAATAGTGATGGGTGTGAAAAAGGACCGAAAACGCTAGTAGTTTTTCTTCCTTCAAATGAAAATTGAAATGACGTTTAACGTTCAACAGTGCCGATCAATGGTTACGGTGAGCTCCGTATGCATCAGAGAACACTGAAAATATAACACAAAATGACGGTAGTCAAATAAAACGACTGACATAATAAATACAGTAATCGGGTCATCGGGTACGAAATAATAATGTTACCTCTAATGAAACGCTAGTTGAATAAGGTAAAGTAGTTTTATTTAAAAGTAGAAATAAAGTATTAAATTACAAAAAAATAGGTACTATATTCCAATAAAGGAGGATGCCAATCCTACTATGAAGCCTTGCCCCACCTAAAAACTGACACATCTAAAAGTCACTTATGGCACAATTATACTATATTATTAGCACATAGTATTTTTAGATATCAATACATTTTTGTTTAAAGATGCGGTTTCTGAGATATACGTAAAACAAAACCGGATTGTGATCACAATCAAAACACTAGCAATGTTTGTCATCTGCCAAAGTGCCTTTTGATATTTTCTTCCTAGATAATAATCTTGTTCAATCAATCAAATGTATTTAATTATTACTCAACATAATTCTAATGAAATAATAATAATATAAAAAAACCTTAATAAATACATTAATATATCTTTTATGTTTTCAAAACATAAAATAAAACCAGCAACCACCAGCATCTTAAATCACCAGCTGATCCGATACCTAGAAGATCACTCATTAATTAATGATCGACAGTACGGGTTTCGGCCGAAACGGTCAACGGGTGATCTTCTAGCGTACTTAATGCATGTCTGGGGTGAAGCTATTGACAAACGTGGTGAATCAGTGGCAGTTAGCCTTGATATTGCCAAAGCGTTCGATCGGGTCTGGCACAGGGCTCTTCTCTCCAAGCTCCCGGCATACGGTCTGCCCGCTCAGCTCTGTAACTGGATTACCTGCATGAGCGAAGAATCCGTGTCCACGCTGATGGATGCACCTCGCGGTTCATGTCAGTGAATGTTGGTGTACCACAAGGCTTTGTTCTATACCCCGCACTCTTTCTTGACATGCCTCCGTTAGGAAACATTCATTGCTATGCAGATGACAGTACAGTGCATGGGGGATATTACGGTCGCCCAGGGGCTGGGCGCGCTGAAACCGAGAAAGAGGGAGAGATAGAATCTTACCATTGAGCTCAACAGGGTGTTGAACCTCGTATCTGAATGGGGCTCTAACAATCTTGTTGAGTTCAATGCTAAGAAAACACAGGTGTGCGCGTTTACAGCTAAAATGTCGCCGTTCCTTCCCCTTCCGTCTCTTCAGGGCACCACTCTTTCAGCACAGGGCTCCCTAAACTTGCTAGGCATGGAGATATGCTGCGATCTGAATTCTAGGAACTACATCGAAACCGTGATCAAAACAGCCTCACGGAAGCTCGGTGTCCTGAACAAGGTGCGTCGATTTTTCACGCCTGACCAATTATGCCTGCTGTATAAAACTCAGGTCCGGTCTTGCGTGGAATATTGCTTGTGGGATGGCTCCGCCAAGTACCTACTCGATGCCCTAGACAAATTGCAGCGTCGTGTTGTCCGTATCGTAGGTGATGTAGAGGTCACGAACAACCTTGAGCCTCTGCAATAGCGTCGAGACATTGCGTCGCTTAGCGCCTTCTATCAATTATATCACGGAGAGTGCTCTGAAGAGCTATTTGACCTTATCCCACCTTCCCCCTTCCTACTCAGGAGCACGCGTGCCGGTCTTCGGAGTCATCAATTCACTGTCTCCACCTCAACATCACGTAGAAAGAAATTTGGTAGCTCTTTTCTTTGTCGTACTTACAGAACTTGGAATTCTTTGCCAGCACATGTGTTCCCTCCTTCCTATAACATGGGTTCCTTCAAAAGAGGCGTGAAAAAGCACCTTTCGGACCGGCAAGGTGTAGGCGGCTAGAGCACTGTCTGAACAGCACTAGATGTCTTCGCATATGGATTCTTCTTACCGCTTCACATCAGCTGATGTTGAGTCATTTGTCGTGCTTTGTATAAAAAAATAAAATAAAATAGTATTTATTTTCTATGAAACAAAACGCAATGGTCAATGGTCTTCATTGACAAATCCGGAATAAAAGATTTTTGAAAATTTTATTTAAGTTGTCCACGAAACCTTGGCTTTAAATTAACTCAAACTATTTTCAAAAATAATCTTTCTATTTATTAGGTATTATAGGAAATATTGTTTTGTTGGACATTAAACTTAGGTTGGGACAAAAATCCTCCTTTATGAAATAATTATTTTCTTATATCACATCTAATTCATACCTCTTTAGAATTTCAAACATTGTACGCAGTTATCAGCTTTTATAAAAGACATAGGTAGCGGCATGATTATGAAATGTTAATTGAGAACGGAAGTGAGAACTTCGCAATATATTGAACATTATCAAGACACACGTTCCCTCTGATTTCCCTAGACGACTTTGTTTAACTGTACAAATACTTTATAATCTATACAAATATCTATTTCCCAATTTACGGCAAACCGAGTTATCTGTATTCAGAAGTACTCCTGAGGTGATATTTCACTAACTCGCGTGGGTTGAGCTCGTAAATTTACAACTTTCAGCTTTATTTAAAATCGGATTTAACCTAAGCTTTTGATCTGTAGCTATTGGTGATTGTATTTTAGCACTTGGAAGCTAAATTCAATCCGTACTATAATGTATTGTGTACGGAAAACGCACGAATTTTATTATTTTGAAACCATCTGCGAAAGTTTTGAAATATGTGTCATTTTTGGTTTCAGAATTCCCTTAATAATTTGGAATTCTAAATAAAAGGGGTATTTATTGTGTAATTTTTACACGCGTATATGCAATGAAGCCAATTCAGATATAGTCAAGCGATATTTTCTGCCCGTTTTAGAATTCGTCAGTTTTTTTACATATGCGTCCATTATTTAAATTTTTTTGATGCGTTTAAACGCCTATTGTATTGTTACAATTACAAATAAAGAAAAGAATATGATGAAATAATATATGCTCTAGGCGGGAATTGAACCCGCGTGTCCTGATGTCCGGCCAGATGCGATTACCACTACGCCACCGGAACACTAGTTATAATCTTAATAATTTCTTCACCACTGTCCATCCCTCTTCTTAACGTTTTTATAGGAACGTTTATCTCACCACTCATTGAGGCTAGCACCCTCTAGTGACCCGGAAAAACACTCCAGGAGACGCGGGTTCGATTCCAGCCTGGAGCTTATATTTTTTCATCGTTTTTTTTTCTTTATTTCTGATTGTTACAACATATACGTCCATGTTCTTACCTTACTCGTACGCACACTAAAATATAAATGTTATAAGAGCTACCTTAGAAACGCCTTTCAAAGTTGTACACGCAGGGATCAGTCAAGTACCGATTCGACTTCAAATGAAGTTATTGTTAACACGTTAACAGTCCCCATACAAAATGATCTGACCACCCGATAGACTTATCGGGTTAAACCAATTAATAGGTAACTTTGAGATAACTTTGAGATAATCTGTATTGTTTTTACGGATTTTGTATGACCAATTCTTCCTTCATGAGTCCACTAAATAACCGAAACCATACTCATAAGTCCGCTTAAAAATTGATGAAGAAAAATTCTAAGTGCTATGAACCCATATGGGGTCAGGGACGGATGGGTATAAACTGGTATGACCCCATATGGGGTCATAGGACTGTTAACGTGTTAAAGATTGCACAAAATACGAAAAATATGACTTTAAAACTGTTGTGAGGTATTACAAATAAATATATTTCATGCCTTTCAGTAAAATCTTAATCAACTAAAAATGAAACAAATAAAAATATATTAACAAACAGACAATAATAATCATATAAATCTGATATAAAAGAGAGCTATAACTAATTTATAGCTCTCTTTTATATATACACTTTTCTATATACATAACATAGATTTATTAAGATACACCTAATCATCAGAGGCTTTATTTTTCTCAAATCAAATAAGTATAGTTGGCATGGTTGCATGGCACTATTCTTTGTCCAGTGTGCAGTTAATTTTAGACAAATTTTACGTCCAGGAGACTTAAATAGGTCTTCTTAGTTGTTGCAACTACCATAGTAAATATCCCTAACTATTACAAGATGGTTCGGGACGTACAAACTTAGCCATAAGTGTTCCATTATTAGAACTCAACACATTATGGGGCGAGACGTGCTTCCACCGCACTCAACCTTGATTTCGATCTTGAGAACAGTAACAGCTCGGCATGTGTTACGAAAACTATCTTCCTGGTAGTTATATAAATTATTGCCAATGAGAAAGTGAGACTGCAATTTTGGTACCTACGAGTATACTTTTAAATAAGTAAAACTAAATCAACAATCGAGTAGAAGGCAAAACACAGAACTGCTTAACGATTTCGCTTCCATCTTTCACAAACATCACAGACATGTTTTTCAAATGCTTTAACTTAAGCTTAAGCATAAACATAAATTGAATTTGATCATTGTAATTGATTGATTGATTGTAAGAAAATATTAAGAGAGAAATTAATTTCCATAAATTGAGGCCCTCCCCATAAATAAATTGTGACAGATTTTTTTTATAGCAGTAGATGACCAACAAGTTGATGTCCCACCTGGTGGAAAGTGGTAACCACCGCCTATAGACACCCGCAATAACAAGGAAAAAATCACTTGGTATTGCAGGTGCGTTGTCATCCTCAGCCTAAGATGGAATGCCGTCCAAGCCCAGTAGAAAGAAAGAAAGAAAAAAAAATATTTTAATAGGCCACAAAGTAACACTTTTTAATCGTCAAAAAACACATTTTTATAACTACCACAAAAATATATTAACTAACAACGTCATAGACTCTGTCTGTCTGTCATGTTTGAATTAACACCGGTTCCAAAAGTTGAACTACCGAGAAGATTTCGGCAACAAACTCGTGTAGTCACTCTTTTCAAATATTTATTTACAATGTTTGTAATTTAAATAGTTTTATTAAAATTAGAAGAGAAGGTATATCAACGTACCAACAAAGTAGGTACCCAATGTCAAAAGTATTATCGTTATTTTCAAGCTGTAATTACACTGGCTACCTTTCCCTTCAATCCGAAACACAGCGAACTATTTCACGGCTAAAATAAGAAAGGTGGTATCTACCCAGACGGCCCTACATACGGACCTACTACCTATTTGTAGCTAAGCAATATTACAACAGTTATTACAAAATATTTAATCATTCATAATTTATTTATAAATGTATCATAATCCTCTTCTGAATTTTAGGTCAAACCGTCCCTTCCATCTAAATAGACTTAAGATGTGAAAATCGTAGCACCTAATTCCCTTTGAATATGCCTACATAATTAAGTTGGTGTATCCCATGTCAAAGGAAGTAGACTAGATATACCCTTAGTAGGAAACCTCATTAACCTAGCGGCTCACCTGTGATTAACGAAAGCATTATCGTAGACGGACCGACATTCTTACGTACTGGTAAGGGATTTTAAGGTTTTATCGATAACTCGTATAAGAATATATTGTGTGTGCCTAACATTAATCGTATTATGGATATTTTGATGATAATATAAGTAGCGTAGAATTTTCATCTTAATGCCCCCTTTTACACAACGGTATCGTTACTGCTAGCTGTAGTTTAACACAGGTAAGCTAAAAAACTATTAATCATTTAAAAAAATGAAATTTCATATGACCAATGAAAGTTCATCAATTGTGTAGCACGTGAGTTAGAACATAATTCCTATCACAACGGAGGTTCCTATTTCAGGGGCACGCACACGCTTGCAGAAGCGTGTGCTAAAATACAATACTTAAACACTAAAATAATAATAAACTTATTTTACTTTTTAACCCCCGACAAAAAAAGAGGGGTGCTATAAGTTTGACGTGTCTGTCTACGTATCTGTGTGTCTGTCTGTGGCATCGTAGCGCCTAAACGAATGGACCTATTTTGATTCGTTTTTTTTTGTTTGAAAGCTGATGTGCCTACGGTGGTTCTTAGCTATAATTTATGAAGATCAGTTCAGTCGTTTGATGACTATCAGCTCATTTTCTACATGAAAATAGGATTTTACTAACTTTTACAGATCCGATTAATTACAAATTTGGTGTACTGTCACTTTGGTGACATTCCCATGACATACTAACCTTGAGCTGATCCTATACCATCAAAAGTCTGTGAAATGCTTCATTCTTCAGAAACTTACAGCAGATATAGCGTGTTTGGCTCTTATGAATAGTCTCAATGAGATGGTGTTAGATAGATGATTAATGACGCCGGGGTTACTTAAAATTTTTAATTTTGTATTTTATATATAACTAATCTTGAGACATTTCAAAAGCAGATACGAGTAGGCTGATTCAAATATTGATAGGTACTTATAATTATAATAGCTTCGTTTTTAGTTATTCAAAGTGCAAATAGCCCTAATTCTCGAGAACACATGCTAAGTCTAAATTTAAGTTCAGTGCTTTCTTTCTCTCAAAATGATTATGAAAAGGATGGCTGTTATATAATTTGACATAATAAGAAACGTGCCTTATTGAACGTGATAAAATGCAGTGTTTAGGGGGCACCTCCGTACATGCCGTCTAAAATTATCTATGGTATCTTTGAAATCTATCTAAATTTAATTGACAGCTCTAAACGAATTATTGCTATCTTTTTCCTATTACATAAAGCGAGAAAGAGATATACTGTACTTAAATTTAGAATTAGAGTGTCTTCAGAATCAGGCCCAATATCGCTCCTTAATGTATTCGTATGTATTTGTTTCAAAAATAATCATATCTCCTACTTTATCATTTCTTTATTGTTTCTTTGTCTGGATCCTGAAAAGAAACCTTTAAAAAAATCGTTCTCACGATTTTTCTTCTCCAATGTTTTCAAATACGTAATACATTATTTTTTAAATATGTTTTATTATTATTTTTGACATTACCTTCATAATACTACCGCAAGAAAAAAACATTTTTAAAAATATATTACAGTATGTATGGATTATGTAATCAGATTATATCTACTTAGTAGGTAATAGCTACCGTTTAATTAAATCCAGATGATTATTATAATCCCGTAAAAGCGAAAATCATAAAGGAAAAACTTTTTACGTGTACAGTCTCAACGGATTTTGTAAAATGTTCAAACATGGAGAGCCTATTAATTAAACTTTGAATCGTCTTTCAGACTACACAAACCTAATTAACAAAAGTTTTCATTTTGCTAATAACATTGCTTTAAAAAAAAAATCTTTTTTTATTTTATCGATATATAAATTAAAACTCATAGTACATCACTACAGCAGCATTTTGCAATCTAGTGTAACGATCAGCTATTAAGAGCCGGATAACACCGACCGAAACGTACTAAAGGATAAAACCTTGCATCAAATGCAAGTTTATGGCTATTCTTATCATACTCAGACCCAAATAACAAATACTTACTTTGATTAAAAAATTAGGTACAATGAAGGCACCCTTAAATGAATTTTTTTTTGGTAAATTACCAGTAAAGACTAAAAGTCAAATAAAGACTTTGTATTGCTGATTATTTTGTGGAGACGACTCCGCGGAATAAAAAATATTTTACCCCGCTATATAATATATTATTTACTTATATCATTTTATAGCAAGCTTTTCCTCGATATTAGATAATTAGTTACCCATGAACAAATTTAAAATAACTTTGAAAGCTTAATTATTTAGAAAACTTTAAAAAAATATATATTTGATTATCAGAATAAGACATCAAAAATAATAATTATAATAATAAATCAACATCATCATCGCGAGCTCATGTACGTCCAATTGCTGGGCTCAGTCCTCCCTACATCTGAGAAACACATGAGTTTGGGCCATAACACCACCACGCTGTCCCAATGCTGGTTTGTGGGTTAAAGCGGTTGTAGTTATAACCAGGACCAACGGCTTAACGTGCCTTCCACAGCACGGAGGAGCTCGTCATTATAAATTTTGGTTACTCAACTTTTTACACCTAAAATATTTTTAGAAACTAATAAAAACAGAGTGTTTTCTCCTTCCTATGACATGGGTTCCTTAAAAAGGGGCGTGAAAAGGCACCTTATGGGCCGGCAAGGTGGAGGCGGAGAGAACAGTGTGTTGTAAGCTGCACTAGTTGTCTTCGCATATGGACTGTTCTTACCGCTTCACATCAGGCGCTGTTGAGTCATTTGCCGTGATTTTTATATAAAAAAAGAGTGCTGAAAAAATGATTGTGTCATTTCAATAAAGATATTTGATTGTGATAAAAAAAGGCAAAGTGAATTCTCTAGAACTTTAAAGGGCGCTTATAAACTTATCCCGGAGCCGAGTAGGCATGGTGTGCGCAGGAGCGGAATTGAGGAGGTGCGCTTTAATTCACATATATTTGTGCTACGTCATGTTTAGATGAAACACTTATTTCACAAATCATGTATATTGAAAGCTAAGAGACATATCCATGTGCTGGGTCTTTTATAATCTCTGGCAATCTCAATCACATCGCGAGCACAAGGCTGCAAAGTAGACATATTTGATTGCTTTATTCTTATGGTATTTTTCTAGTCGGCGCTAAATGAAAATAGCACTATGATCTAACTCCCTCACACAAACTCATTGAATAACGCACAGATGCTGTGTACTTCTAACTGTTACATATTTTTTTTAATAAATTTAGAGGATCATATTTTTCTAATCAAATTCATGTTTATTTAGTTTAGTATTAGAATACAACTATATACGTATACAGTATATATAATACAGTATATACGTATGACTTACGAGTCGTCAACACGGTTTTTGATTTTGTTATAAATTAACATAATTCAAATACTGTTTCAATAAATATGTAATTTCATAGACACCTAATTACGTTAATGTAAATTTTATCTCAACAAGAACATCTAACAAAACATTTCAACAGCCGTAAAGTTATGAGAAAATATTTAATGAAAGCCAAAGTTTGCTCACCTCCGACAAACAATGTTGCACAAACAATTTTCCTTGTACTTGTTTCGGTTTCAAATGGAACATTTATTTTGCTGATTCGTCTCGTATCTAAGACGTTTTACACGAAATTGGTATTCAATCAAAGTTTTGAAGTAGAGTGTACACATTTTATTAACTTGTTGATATTATTATTTCCTGTCATTGTAATCTTTATTTACTTAAATTAAAAGAGTAGTAGAGTATTCGGAAGTAACTTTTCATTTCGTTTTCAGTTAATTATGGAAATATTAAATGAGCATCTAAGTAAAAACACATGTAACCAAAATTACTGCTTGCACGGCAGCTTTTTGCAAATAAGCTTACAATAATGATGCTGATTCTCACCAACCAATGTCAATTTTAGCTGTCATTATTACCAACTAATAAGTAAAAACTCAATATCTCGTTAGTAACTATAAACAAAATACTTACATTTTGTGTGCTATAGAAGAGGGTCCTCGAACACAAGTGCTTAACTTATTAGAACATCCCTACCTCTTTATCTCACAATCTGATCCAATTTATCTCACAATAGAATAAAAAATAATTTGTAATGACCAAAGCATTTGTCATTTTCACGACGCTCACACACAATAGAAAACCTATTATGTCTGGTATGAAGGTAATTTACAAATAAAGTACCGATTTATTTGACTCCGGAATAAAAGCAAAGAAACTATAGCATTTAATACTTGATGAGCCGCGCTACTTTGAGTAGGTACTCTATCGAGTTTTTATCGGTGTCTCATAAAGTTATTCGCTTAAATAAAATATCCCGCTCCGTTCTGTCAGCTGCAACTTTCGTATTCCAATAAAAAAAACTCAACGGAAAAAGTGACCTATAGATAAATCAGCCAGTTGCCCAAAGTGGGCAGGGGCGTAATTCTGTTCTGGCATCGTTTCAAAGTTTGTCGACAGAATACTTCTATAAATAAAACAGAATAGCCCACGTTTACGACTAATCGTTATCGTTTCCGTTAATGGGACAACGATTGGTATTCGGGATCGTTGTGATATAAAAAAGCTCAATGAAGGCTCATTGTATTCGACGACCGGCTGGCCGAGTGGTCTGTACCCCAGGCTACTCGGTCAAGAGGTCCCGGGTTCGAATCCCGGTAGGAACAAATGTTTGTATGATGAGTACGAGCATTTGTTTACGAGTCATGGATGTTTATATGTTTGTTTAGTATATTTCTAATATTTATATACATATTATTATCATTATTTCTCCGTTATCTAGTATCCATAACACAAGCTCTTAATGATGCTTACTTTGGGCTAGATAATAGGTGTGAGTGTATAAATATTATTATAAATATTATTGTATCACAATTATTTCCACTATTAAAAGAAAATATAATAAAACTATGTATAAGAAGTACGACCATCCACAAGATGGACAGACAAGCTGGTCAGATTCACGAGCCAAGTAATGCAGGCTACGCAGAACCGTTCTTCTTTGAATTCGATAGGGGATACCTTCATTCAGCAGTGGACATCATAGGCTGATTATATGATGAGTGTGTAAATAATTACAAATAATAATGTGGTCCGATTTAACTACTAGAAGTAGGATATTTCAGGAGGAGGATAGGATAAATTGTAAAATAACCTTTTATATTAAAAAAAAAGGGTTTATCGCATTCCTATTCATTTCACATCTTAAACGAACTTTTATTGAAGCAGGGCTGATCGAAGTAATACAATATAATATATCATCAATCGATCAAACCAATCTATTGCAGTGTGTAGAAGTAGGATTGTTGTTGGTTTTGAGTCGAGTAGTCGACATCAATCATTGGGTGACCTCTACTTACCTCTTATAAACAATATCGTGAACGTTGATAATACACAATTAAAGTCTATATGTTGATTGATATTATGCTTTTGACTAATGACCAATGAAGTTTGATAAACATGAAACCGAGTAAAATTACGACATTCAGTAATTATGCATTCCACAAACGTTTCATTTATTACTCCAAAGGCAATTTACCTTACAATATGTCGTTAAATTGTCAGGTACAAACAATAACAACTCAAAGGTAATCCACACCCGGTGTACTTAATGCGGCCACACTACACCCTTAATAATTCCTGCGTGCCACCAAATTGTACATCTAACCTTCTTACCCAAATCATGGTCCTCTTAAAGTAGGTCAATCCTCACGCATTTGAGTCTGTTATCTACAATGAAATGGCAAGTGCTAAGTAACTGTCGGCTAAATTCTACTCTTAATATTTTTCGTATTTCTAAAGTCCGTGAGACGGCCGCCTAAAGGCATTGATTTGAACATTGGTACGGTTAATTTGACGTCATATTGCCAGTTTTGTACCTATGAAAGCTCGTATTGCTTTCAAAGTACACTGTACTATGCATGCCAGCCTTATCAATAGTTTGATATGTCTTTGAGTTAGGCGGTTACCCTGTCCACGCCAGAATGTATTCGAAATAATAATAATAATCTGTGTCAAACCGCCTCTGTGATTGAAGCTGCTTAGGCCCACCTACTTCAGATTAGGGTCTCATTTCCCCGAAAAACAGATTTTTTTACTAATAGTTGTACGGCTTTGTCTAAGCCTGGATAGCTTCCGCCATCTTACATAAATCTGCCACCATAACAATAATGTTAACAGCATTATTGTTCCGGCAGTAGGGGGTAAGATAGCTGGACACATAAAAATTTCAAAATGTTTTATATGCTTATAAACGAGTATTACGACTGTTAACCTCTATATTATGAAACCTATATTGTGATTGTGCATTGACAGACATCTTGAAAATAACGATAATACTTTTGTCATTGGGTACCTACTTTGTTGGTACATTGATATACCTTCTCTTCTAATTTTAATTGTTTTTTCGCTGGGCAGCACTGCACAGCTAAAAGCTACAATTTTTATTTGCAAACATTGTAATTTAATATTTGGAAGTAGTGACTATACGAGTTTGTTGCCGGAATCTTCTCGGTAGTTCAAAGGAGAATGGCAAGCTTCCTAAGACCTTTGGGCCTAAGCGTTACACTGATGATTATTGGACTGTTTTGTAGAGCGAGAAATACACGTTCTTTTAGTATTAATATTGTAATGCTTTTCTATGGGGTTAGCCAGATAAGTAGTGATCAAAAGTTAAGATACCAAAAATGTAAACAGACAGTATTACCTTTTTTATTGGCTTTTATTGATTAAATATGGCGTGAAAGTGGAACCCCACACCCTCCTCCTCCTTCCTGACTAATGCCGCAGTTTATGCAGTTCAGAGTCAAGCTCATTTTGAAGTCCAATCGGAAGCAATGTTCGGAGTCCAGGTGAGAAAGCCGTGTGAGACGTTTACGTGTGTGGCAGAGATCGTCAGAGTCCGTAATAAAATAGCCAAAATCGTTGTTAAATAAAGGAAATAATTAGCAAACACAACAAAGCATAAGAAAACGTAGACTCGAATGATTACCAATAGCAATAAAGATCTAGTCAATGGATGTAAATGTCAATTTGCCATGACACACAAAAATATATAGAGATTTTTGCCAGTGTTGGTTAACTAAATCGTAATCGATACTTATAATTCGCTAAAAATATCTATGCAGTTATCTTTAAAAAGACAGCGTACTAAGCGAAGCATAATGTTAATAGCACGTTAGCATTTATTCATGAGACTCAGTAAATAATTAAAATAATTTTCTTTTTATTCGTCGAACAAAAGTGTTAATCGATAAAACAGTCTTTTTTTGTTCTTGGCAACATTATCATCCAATGGACTTCATGATGGTTGGGATAACTTTTGGTCAACAACATTTCACTTTAATTTTTACAACTTTATCCCATAGACGCAGTTGTTGATTTTATTCGACAAAATATAAAAAAATATTTCATAAATTTTAGTAGTAACTTTGAGCTTGTAACGATTAAGCCCATTTCTACCGATCTCCTTTTGGAACCGGTGTAAATTTAGACATGACAGGCAGACAGACACTAAGACATTGTTTTTTAATATATTTTTGTGATAGTTATAAAAATGTGTTTTATGACAATTCGAAAGTGCTTCTTTCCTAGTTCCTATTTAAATAAAAATATTTTTGTGTTTTTTAATTTTGATTTGGTTCCTCTGTTGTTGAGGAATCCGGGCGTAACTCGCTTTTATCTTCAGCCTCCTCGTCATTTACCATCAGGGGAAATGACGGTCAAGAGCTACCCCGGTTGTAATAAAAGTCCTAAAATAAAAACGATAATTAAGTGCCTCGTTTCTTTGTCGTACTTCCAGAACTTGGAATTCTTTGCCAGTATATGTGTTCTCTCCTTCCTATAACATGGGGTCCTTCAAGAGAGGCGTGAAAAAGCACCTTTTGGGCCGGCAAGGTGGAGGCGGCTAGTGTCTATTCTGCACTAGTTGTCTTCTCATATGGACTCTCCTTACCGCTTCACATCAGATGGTATTTGCCGTGCTTTGTATAAAAAAAACGAATACAAAAACACTGCGGAATTTGATTCGATTGATTGAAACTCCGATATGTCTTAATACGGTCATGGATGATCGTTTCATATGTCTGAGTAGACGGACATATTTTTGCGGGTAAGGGAAGGAAGCAGCGAGGGATGAAATTGATGAGAGGATTAGGATTTGTACCTATAGCTTAACGTGATCGTTAACATGCTCAACATGTTTCAATGTTGGTTGAATTGAGTCATTCGTGTGAGTTAATAGGCCAATCGTTCATCCTAATTGGAGGATAACTATAATAGATACACGTTAGCATTAATAAGTAATAAATATCTATGGGTAAGTAATAGGTATATCAGTAGGTAAAGAAATAATTGCTAATTTTGTTGCCGTAATTTAGGTGGCAGATTTAAAGACTTAATAACTAAAAATTTTAATAATATAAGATACATGTAGGTATATCAAAGTTGAATAAGAAGAAAGGCCAATAAGTATGCATAAAATTTCTATTAGGTATGAAATTTCAAATTGATACAACGCGCACAAGTCCCGTTTATGCCAAGGATAAAAATACAAGGATCGTTGTACTTAATCTGTAAAGTACATACATATCAGATACAATACAATAGATTTCATAATGTGTGCGAGTGCCGGTGGGCTGATAAGGGTAGAAAGCTTAAATTTAGTGTTACACAGCGTAGGTAGTTACTTTAGAATAAGCACCGTTATCCATTATCGTACACGCAAACCAATTTATAATATATACGCTCAAGTCGTAAACAATCCCTGCGTGCATAATTTCGTCCCGAATGAGAATTAGGTACTACCCATAAGTTGTTTACTGAGTACCCACAACAGCGAAACTACTATTTTGTACAAACATTCAATAGAACCATCGGAAATGTAAGCATGAGTATCATTAAAATTATAATCCTATTTAAATGAGGATATTCTTGGCTCTTTAGAAATTTCGTACATTATTTACATTGTTGAGAAAGGCCTTGAATTGTGTAAACTTGCTCCGGTGTTAACTCACAAAATCAACCTGCATTCGTAATTAAAATTTTCTAAGTTCATTTAAAATTTAAACTAGAGGTTGTGTTACATAAAAGAAAAGTATAGTGACACTGAGAAATAAATATTTATTGAACCTAATGTTATCTTAGAAAAAAATACGATTACCGAACCCTTATTAATATCATGATGGGAAGAAGTGTCAGAATTGAACTTTATTGTAGATCAACTGATAGGTATTTTAAGAGAACCAAGTATTTTTATTTATGGATCACAAAAAACGATTACTTCCGGGTAACCTTAGGATATAAAGAAATTGTGCTAACTTAAAATGATAACCCCATTATTATTTTTTCTCGCTGAGGGGAAGCTCTACCAGCCTATCCGCTCTCTCCCTGCACCCCTTTCTTGCATACTGCCGACCGTGCGGGTATAGACCGCAGACACTACGTCCGCTTGTCGACGAAGCAGTGTGACCTAATAAGGTCCCATCTTGTGGGGAGGCCTCTGTAAAAAGGCCCTCCTCACTACTCCGACTACGTTCTTTAAAGTCGGCGAGCTGGTGCATTGACCCGCTGACTGGGCTGTGCAATTCTAAGCACGGTCCCCAACCGCGCCCAGAGCCCAAAGAAAGATGTTCTGCTATGGCGCAGGTAGCTGAAGGCGCCCAAATTGCGCCCTTCTGCGCCCAGTGCGTCGGCACCGGATGGCAGATGTGGCGGCAGCTTCCCGCTCACGTTCCGCCTCCTCTTTGCGATCCATCACTTTCTCACAGAATGCGAGAGTCGCCTGCCACGATCTCTCGCTCTCGATGGCGACGGTCGAAAGGGAGAGGTCATTCCCAATCACGGCGGTCAGCAGCCGCTGCTCTTCTGCCCACGCAGGGCACTCCTCCAGCTTGTGTTGCGCTCCCTCGTCGGGACAGCTATCGCAGTGGTGGCAGGTGGCAGAATCATAATCATAATCTTCTTATGAATCATAATTAAAACTTCTTTTAACTTACAAATTATGGATAAATTTATACCTATACATATAATATACATACATATATACAGAAATAAATATATTAATAAATTGTATAATGGTGGTCGCAGTAACAAGTAGCAACTAAAACTTCACCTACCTATATTTTAAGAGTAGGCTGAGTTTGTTGTCATCGTATTTCGACAGGTATTCCAATTCGCAGTCGTGTAACATGGTATGCACTGTAAGGGACATATTGTTGAATTTTGTGGAGTATGTTGAATACTGAATATAATGTTGAATATAGAGGAGTTCGGTGGCGTATTGGTTTGAGTGCTCTGGTTTCGATACGAAAAACTAAGCAACTTTCGCCATCCTGGGATGGGTCAATTAAAGTTTGTTATCTCGAGCTCCTCCGTGCTTCGGAAGGCACGTTATCACATTGGTCCCGGTTGTTTCCGAAACCGCTTTAATCCACCAACCCGCATTGGGTCAGCGTGGTGGTGTTATGGCCTAAACTCCTCATGTGTTTCTCCCATGTAGGAAGGCCTGTGCCCAGCAGTGGGACGTAGGCTGGTGACGTAGGCGGGTGTATAGGCTGGTGATGATGATATTGAATGAGGTTTCGAGTTTCAAATTCTCCGAAGATCGTAGGACTCTGAGGTTACCGTGTCTGAGGTGGGTGTCATGAAAGAAGCGGAACGTTCTGTAAGTTAAGAACAGATTTAGGTAGCCAACCTACCTATTTTCATAAAATTTTGCATGGAAATAGATTACATCCTGATAAATGATTTAAGATTTCCTTTTGGTGTAATAACCTACATCATACATGTTGTTTAAAAGCAAAGTATTAATTTCACTGTACCTACAGTATTATTATATAATATTTCTCGTCCAGATATAACAAGGAAAATATAACTTTTTCCATTAATACGACTTTCATTCGTATTACATAAATGTATAAGTAGAAACCAAGAAAATATCGTAGAAACACGTTCGAGCACATGATGTATGGACATAAGCCACTCCAGTGTAATATTATAAGGAAGTGTCTACGACCCACGTCACAAGTGAGATTCAGAAAACACAGGCATTTATAAAGCAAACGGAAAATATTGTGGCTTATTTCAAAGAAGTTAAGGGTCAAAATCGCCCAAAAATGTTTTGTGAAACGCGAAGGATGCACGAGAGCTGTCTTGGGTGATTTGTGCCTGTCATGGACTAGGTGTGAGGGTTTTAATCTTTACGGCTCTGGAGAATCTTATATTTTTTTAAACGTGGTTGCAAACGCTAAGTACCTGTTATATCTAAGAGCTCGGATACATTATTCATGTTTTGGCGATTATTCAACCACGATCTTTTGTAAATGTCCACCTCGATTTAAAATTATTATGTTTAGTATTTATTTGTCATCAGTCACTAGCTTACAGTTTAGGCCTGATAATCAACTACCAAAACTTACACGTATGTAGTGTTAATAATGGTAATAGCATCGCATGAGAATGTTCAGTAAATGTCTGATCAAAACTACATATTTTAGTTCTTTCAATAACATATTTTACTCTTTAACAATGTACTAAGGAAGTTAACAAAAATGTGAACTAAAACATTTACATAACTAAATTATATGTATCTATAAAGTCCATCTTCCGGTTATAAATTGTTTCAGATCACTCAGAATCTAAGGATATAAATTCTTCAGTAGGTAAAGCTGAGTCGATATGTTCACGAATCCTAGTACTGGAATAATCGCGTTCTTTACTACTCGGCCTCGTATATTATTTACTGTAAAATTGGACATGTACGAATAGAAGTGTAGCTCTGAATAATTCTTCTTGACGTTTGATTGCATGATCACATACCACTTTTTCCATTAATCCGGCCCAATCACATTAGTTCGCGATAATTTAATTTTAACAGTTCGCTGTGTTTCGCATTGTAGTGAAAGGTAGCCAATCTAATTACTGATGACAACTCACATGCCATACTTTTGATACTAGCAATTGTTCCTTTGTAATAGCAGGTGTCTCTGGGTGACGGTAGCCACTCACCACCAGGCGGACCGTCAGCTTGATTTTCGTATAGTAGTATAAAAAGAAATTGTAATCGCCACATTTTTACTAATCCTTTTACCGATGCGTTGAAACATTTCAATATCTTCAATTAGATCATAATCCAGGTAGCATGGTTGGTAACCTTAAGGCGATATGACAATGTTCTGACATGATGCAGTCAATAGCTTATTCTGACTATCTTGTGTTTTTAATATTCTATAGTATATAATATTATGAAGCTGAAGAGTTTTTTGTTTTATTGACCGCGCTTGAAATATTGCTATTGTGTTGGATAGTCCATTTACCGAGGAATCATATAGGCTATATCACACATCACGCTGCGACCAATTGGAGCTGAGCATCAATGAAAAATGTTGCAAAAACGGGGTAAAATATTCCTTTTCAGAGATTTCGTTTCTTGACATCAATTGATTTCAATGAATATCATAAAATATAATATAGTTTTAATTAAACCGTACCAGTCTTCAATGAGTTTGGATTATGAAGATTGTTGTCCTGCTCTAAAACAGTCATACACTAAGGTTTTGTTTTATTTCAGTTCGGGAGTTTTATCACGCTTTATTAATAAATTATTACCTTATTTATCTATCGCTCAAACTAGAATGGAATCATCTGCAATTATATCTTTGTAGTAATCGCCATCATCACTAATATTTTTGTGCAATATCAGTGCACCTAGGTTAATATTTTCATTGCTGACACGAACAAGGAGCTTAATTTCTTCTTTAGAAACTGGTTTCTTTATACCTTTACCTCTTTATCTATCCAAGGTTTGCCTCTTGTTTGTGTGAGGTGTGTGTGTTCACCCAAAATGACAATATTTTCGGCATAGGCTTATTCTCATCTTTAGAAATTTTCGGCGATACTAAATAATGTTATGCTTTCCATTCGGACTTATTTAAGTATTGTTTTATGGTTTTTTTTTCTGTTTTATTAACCAAAACCAAACATTTTAACCAGGCAAGCAGCAGATTCTAGACACAATTGATTTTTCAATTGCCATAGCCCTCCGGTGCGACAATAGCGCTTGAAGGATTAATATTAGGTACGCCATTGAGCATGGAACCTTTCAAACTAAATAAATTCTCTCATCAAGGCAGTGTTATAATTTACGTTTTAAAGAACTAGGCTATTTAAAGGGTTTTTATTAGGGTTGAGGGGTTTTGCTTTTCCGAAGCAATTTCACCAACTCACCCGGTTGGTGAAATTGCTTCGGCAGAACCTACGCTACCCCCGCGAAGGGCAGTGGAGCTACCGGGGAGTTTTAGTGGGTATTCTCAGTGTCATTAAGCGCTGGGGGTCACGTAGCCAGGCAGCGGCGGGTAGGTCTGCAACCAGATTTCTTCGCGAAAAAAAAAGATTGAGGGCCTAGTACACATTTTAAAACTAGTGGCAACTGAAACTTAACTGACATCCGAATCCCGATAATTAATAAGGGAAAGTAATAAATTAGAAGCATTTCAAAGTGTTCATAAAAAGAAATCGCTGGGATTTCAAATTGTTTCCGCTTATTGAATTCTAATCCCGCAGATACCCCTTTTGATCAACGTCAAGGTGCTATACTTGAAGTTATATAGGAAACACACCCAGGGCGAGCAAAAGGCATAGTTATTATTTTCTTGAATTAAATTTGTGAGATAGGCTCCGAACCTACATCGAATTCTGTACGCTCGATTCCATAGTTTTTCTGACATTTCCTTTCCCTTTCAAAGGCGAACCTTTAACGTTTGTGATACTCGTATTATACAGTTGTGCTATTGTGAAATTGTATCTTGTACTGTCCAGAGGGTATCGATACTAAAAATATATATTAAAAGCGCCTGTGAAATGTTATAGCAGGATAGTAATAATTTTTGCCAACCGTGATCTCTTACCGATATTTATATCGCCATTTCTAAAGAAGATACAAAGAGATAAACATAGATGATGCCTACTTAAGGGACATTGGGTAAAAATATAATAAACGGTATAAAACGCTATAGTAGTATTTAGTCGTTCCGTACAGTTAAAATTGGTTGTAATTAATTCATTGATAGATTGAGAGTTTGGTATTTTTTACGATTTGTTATTTATCGTTGTAGGCGCTCAAAATCGGTCATTTTAATTTCATCAAAACGAATCAAGACGAATCTAACGAAGTTATATTTTTGAAAATCGGTTCACCGGTTCAGAAGTTACAAGGAAACAAAGGAAGGAACATACATACAGAGGTACGGGTTGAAAACTTATCCATCCTTTTCGCCTTTGCCGAAGTCGGGTGAAAACCAATAGACACACAGGCTCACAAACATGTTGTTGATGCGTAAGTACTCGCACGACTCACGAGCTGAGTTGTTTTCAAAAGGGTTCAAACCTTTTCGTTGCGCTTGAGTCGTTTACAAATAAGACAATAGGAGCTTTCTTAAAACGACGTGATTCGAAGACTCTTAACAAGGCTTAAAGACTCGATTGAGTTGCATACCGTCATAACCGAGTCCAGCTCTTTTATCGAGCCCTTTCATCACTAGGTCACACCGCGAGTGAGCGAGCGAGGCGAGGGAGGCTTTTCATAATTCGATTCACACCCCAACACAAACGACTAAGCTAAGCTACGGCAGTGACTTGCTCGATGTAAACGAACTATCTGAAGATCCCAGCTAGGCCAGCTTTTGTAAGGTAGATAGTTTAGCTCGCTTAGTTCGTTCAGCTTCATTCGCAGTGTGGGCTGCGCATAAGAGCACTACAAGCTTTTTGGGTATATTGCGACGACTATAGAAATTAAGATATTTTGGTGTCAAGCACAGCACAGAAATTTATAGACACATTATACACAGAATTTGATTAATTTAGTTAGCATTTCAAGGAAAGAAAAGAAAAAGGAAGTGTTCTACAGTGGCAATCACGAATCGAAAGGCAAAACATCGGCCTCTACCAAGGTTGCCGACGATCTGATAAACGTTGCAGGTAGTTGCTGGATCCTACAGATTGCCGCGAAAATCATTAGGGGAGGAATTTGTCCAGCAGTAGACGTCTTTCGGCTGAAATAATTCATACATTTCAGAGAAGTAAGATATAGTAATATTTTTACTCTTATTTATGGGCTCTTAGCTTTATGTCGCAGCTTTAGTTAATTTGTTCCGATTGGGAATTTATGGAAATAACTCTTAAATATCTGAGAAAATAATATATCACACCTAATTTATAGTGTAATATAACCCCCATTTTACTTTGACTATCATAATATATCTTTCCGATGCCCTGTGGTTCCAGCTACCCTATATTATATTGCCTGCAATTGAATACCTAAGGGCTGTAGGGTTACTGTCATATATATTTTCCGGAGTGGCGCCAGATTTATTACCTACGCCATATTGCTCCGGTGTCTCACCCCCCAAGCTATGAATGAACAAATGAGTTTGTGTTTGATCCCGTTACTACGAAACGTGTCCTGAAGTTGAACCTAGCTTAAAACTTAAGCAGTCTGTATTTGTCCCTATGGGCTTACTTTAGAGCACATTTATAGCACTCTGTATTATATCTTTAGGTAACGTGGTCTACCTGGTAATTATTGGCTATCCTCGCCCAGAGACACCTGCAATAACAAGGGGAAACCTTCTTAATTTTTGATTTTACCATAATTATAAATGTTTGAAAAATTACTAAGTAATTAAAATATAATAAAACTATAAAAATTTCAGGTCCTGAGGCAGGAATCGAACCCGCGACCTTTCGCAATCCGGGCGACTGCTCTGACTACTGAGCCACCCAGGACTTGGGATATCCCTGTGAAATTCTGTTTTGTGTTAAGGGGAAACCTCTTAGTATTGCATGTCTTCATACCTAGTAAATACACTGATTACGTTTCCCTTCAATCCTGAACTGTTGGTAGAAATGTGGAGGCTTTATGAGCCAGGACCGCGGTTCACATAGCCCAGTTTTTTTTCACCTACTATTTTGGACGGGGCTTTGGCAACCATAAACGATAAAATGATTTACGGTAGTACAGCCAGAGAAAAAAGTGACTACTAAAAATAAATGGCCCCTAAAGGAAAGACGATGGTACTTAGATATATACCCAGAGGACCATACGTGTCTGCCACATAGTAGTAATATTTACAAAGGTAAATGTTAATTAAAAACAGTGGATGAAACTCTCATGGCGGTCACTTTTTTTTCTTTTTTTATTTATTTATTTATTTACGGAAACAAACAGTCACATATAATACAGTTTCACATTTCATGATTATATAATAGACTTATAGTTTCACTTATTGTTTAAATTAACCAATATTGACTTACTAAATAGTATTAAAAAAAACTTACTTTTTTTTGATCCTAGGTTTGCAACTTCTCAATGCATCAGAAAATATGTTGAAATATTTTAACAATTCAACGTGTTGGTACGAAAATTTCAACCGTCAATGTTACCTACTCGTCAGTTTAAACATTCTCTGCGAAAATTCTTTGCTATACTTAACTAAGAACTAAACTTATAAGTCTAAGTATGAAAAATTTTGCAATTCTTGTAAATTTTCATTACCTACTACTAAACCATGTACAGACGACAGCAAATCAACTGTAACAGTCGCACTACGAAAGCCGCATCTATTACGAGTGGACTAAGGGCGATGTCAAAGTCAAGCTGTTACGCTTGATGTGCTGTTGACTGTACATAAAACCAAGTTTCCGTACTCAAGTCCCGTCATCTTCAATCCTTCACTGAGTAGTTTTTTTTTTCATATTATTTTTACTATGGTATTTTATTATGGTTGTGTAATTGTGTTAAATGTTTAGAAAAAAAAGGAGAAACATTATTGCTAAAATTTTATAAGGATATACTTTAATCCCATAGATCCATCAAATTTGAGCCAGCGTGCGAAACTGCGATTATAGTATCTTATAGGAATCCTAGACACTTCTCGTGCATTTTGAGGCGTCAAACTGAGGACGTAGGCAAGCATAGGTATTTTTTATTACATGTACATGTCGTCAAGGGTCTAATAATAGATTCGAAGCAGTATTGAAGACAATTGCTCGGTTCGTTGGAACACTGTAACTATTGCAGATATAATGTCGCTAGCCTTTGGAGTAGTTGCCCGAGGGAAATCTATTCCGGGAATATGCGGTGAACAGATTTCATGTAACGTACGAAACGAGTATGATATTAATGCCTTCGTGTATTACCTTCGTCGTCTAAGTTTTATATTCATTCATATATTAAAGGAGAAAGAAAAGAAAAAGAAGTTATTTTGTATTAAATTTTAATTTGTAATAAATAAAAATATTTAGAGCAATTAAACCTGGGCAAAAAACCTTGAAAAAATAATCAAACTTCCAACAAATGGTAAATTTTGATTTACCGGAAGCGTACTAATAAAGCTGGCTGATTCTATGGGCGTAATAATCAGCAAGAATTCAATGGAATCCACAAAAAAAATGCTGTTTCATATATTTTATGTAGGTTATCAATGTACTTTTGTGTGGAATAGCTATTCTTTTTTCGCGGATTCTAAATTGGTCCCATAATAAAGCAATTGGAGGTTCAGCGAAAGAAGCAGCGATCCTGGTGTCAAAAAGGTGCTTAAAAGAAGAGATGTCGCATATACAGAATGGTGCCGTCTATATTAGTACAAAATGGTGTGCCACTTTCTAAAACATCTTATTCATTTGATAAGTTTATGATATTTCTATAAAAAAATGAAGCCAATGTTATATTATCTCATACAAAAGTCATAAATTTATTAAATCTTTAAGATGTTTTTGAGAGTGGCAAACCATTTCTATGAACTAATATAGCCCATGTTTCAATTTATTTTCGTATTGACGGCACCATCCTTTATTATGTCGACGCAAGCGTTCTACAACTAAAACCTTCCCATTCTCTAGTACAGAGCAATCATGTCGTCGCTATACCTACGTATCTAACGTTAACATTAGAATGTATTGCATATTAAATTCATTTCTCACTTAAAATATTTTTTGAATGTTTTGTTAAGAATCCAAAGAAAATATACGTAAGTATAAAATCACATTAATCCTTTTATCTTATATTGTAAGATATCGGCGTGTACTTGCTTATGTCGAGTTTATAACATGGGTGGGGCAAAGTGAATGCCTTGATAAGTGAAAGGCACAGATATATGTAACAGTTATTGTGTTCGTAGCTTGACTTGTATACTTTATTATAATTTCGATTACACTCACAAGCGGCTCGTTGGTCTAGGGGTATGATTTTCGCTTAGGGTGCGAGAGGTCCCGGGTTCAAATCCCGGACGAGCCCAAATTCTTTTTGTTTAGTTTTTTATTTTAAACACCGGTTTTAAATAAACTCACGAGTAATTAGCTTGCCCAAATGAAAAAATCAGTAAATTTAACAATTTTTAATTATTATTTCATAGTCACATTTTATCTATTTCTGAGCAGAGCCGGAGGTGCAATTACTTCAATTTAAAACCTTTTAATAACACAAATATTATAAATGACATTGATAATAAAAAAAGGTTTCATAATGCAGGAACTTCCGCGGGCATTCCTAGAACTCCATATCTACCAAAGTTTTATCTCAATCTAATCCCTGGTTTCGGAACGCAAAGGAAACAAAAATTTAAACTTAGATTTTTATTTATAAATTTATATTATAATATTGATTTGTTTTGAAATAGACTTAATATTATCACGTAAACATATTAGATTTTGTGCGTTTATAACGCCTACTTTATTGTCATAAACGTAAGAGATAAACGTTGCTATATAAACGTTAAAAAAAGTAGAATTCGGTGAAGAAATTGGAAGGGGGCACCTAGTGTGGCGTGGCGGTTATCGCGTCAGGCCGGATTTCAGGAGATGCGGATTCGATTCCAGCCTGGAGTAAGACAATTTCTTACAATAGAGATAGCATATTTTCACTTTTTTCATTAATTATTAATGTATTGATCAATGAATCAAATGAAGAAGTTATTGGATATCAAAATAATATTTTACTTTTGCTATTGAATACAAATAAAATTAATTAATTAAATTATATAACTGTGAAAGGACAGAGAAAAGATTTTAAGAGGACAGCGATGGAAACAAAGACAAAAATTTGTAGTTACAAGTAGGTAGTACCTACATAAGTCTTACAATCATGCCTTATGAAATTCAAAACTTTAATCTATGTAATGGTTTGTTTTGAATACAATTAGAATTCCGAGAAAAAAACATATTTATTTACCCGTTACTGTCCCTATGTAGTCTTTAAAACTCAATCTAATCAAGTAAATGCTTGCAACGGAATATAGGCTTTGTTTATTTACTTTCCACCCCCTCTTTTGTACATCCTACAGTGGTAGCGAGTGAGCAAACAGAATAGAATTAAGCTGAGATGATCCTTTTATATAGGTCACATTGCGTGGCTGTGATTTGTTTGTTACAATACAACTTTACAATACAACTTTTATTTGTTTATAATTTTATAGACAAAACACAGAGTAGGTACTCACTAATACTTTTCTAACAGTATAAGTACACAGCTTAGAATAATACACGTCAAATAACCAGATTTATTACTTCAAGCGATATCTTACAATTAACTTCGTTTTAAGCCGAAAGATTGAATATTTTTATAAGTAAACAAAAACTTTTTCATTTCACAGCGTAAACAAAAATCAATAAAAATATTTTCCGCTAGTTAATGCAATCATATGCCATGAACAACATGTAAGTAAATACAAAATCTATAGCTGTACAAAGTCATTACCATTTTGCTGTTCTCCTTACCATGAACAGTACCTACTTAATTTTTTAAAAATTGATTCCATACCGAATCGATGCATTAACGACGTAGAAATATGTAAAATTATTGTACATGCACTAATTACTATCAAACCATGATCCTTTTTACAGAATTTGCAAAAAAACTGCCAATGTTTCAAAACAAGAGCAATCTTTGTTGTTGCTCCACAAAGGCTAGATGTATAGTTTTTTGACAGTATATAATTTAGTATATAGGCTTATATTGCCTTCCACCCTGGAAGGTCAAGGTGGGGAGGATGTTGAGGTTTTATTTCGTTACTAAGAAAAAGAAATGATTTGATGTATGTCATAATCGACTTTAAAATTTTGTTAGCTTGTTTTTTCATATTGTACTTATATAATTAAATTATCTTAAACTCAAAAGGCCTTTAAGTTGTAAAGTGTTTTTCCTTAAAGTTTTCCTTTTGAAAACACGTAACCGCTCCGCGAACCTTAAGCTATAACAAGCAATGTTTTTGTTTTACAATCAAAATCATCAAGACATTATACTTAATTGAAGCTGCCATTATTAAAACGGGAAGTAAATCTTATTACAAACATAAATTAAGTATTTAAATCCAATATACAATACCATCTTGTTCGAATTCAATTTCGCGATCAAACCCGGGAAATTTAACAGCACATTTCGAAAAGTTAAAACCGATCTTTTGACAAGCGTTAAACTTAATCGAACATCAAATAAAACTCTTATTCATTCTACCATAGGGTACAATTTAATATAGCCACCAATGAACGTATTAATACGATTTGAGTTAGTTCGTGTTTGATTTTGGAGTCCGTTAGTGCGGCCCCTAGAGCCCTAGTCTCCCCATTACGATCCCTGCATTTGACACGAGAATATTGTTTTGTAGGTTTATCCTCCAAACGTATTCGACTATTGTCAATGAAATTCAATTTACGGGACAATAGATCCTATTGTACTGACACAAAAAATATAAACAGTATTACTAAACTGACACATTTTGCTATACATTTACAGCACATAGGCTATAGAAATGTGAAGGGGGAGTTTCGTGTCAAAATGCTCGAGCTGCTACTTACTATTTCTGAAACAAAACAGCTACATGTTGGAGCATAATATTGTAATATAGTTTTTATGGTATAGGCATGTCTTTAAAAGTAGAGCAAAATGATGTAGTATTATTTCTTATTTATATTTTAGTATTGCATAAGTTGTACTCGTATATTTACCTACTATCTATTATTACCTTACCTTATGCTTTTTATTTTCTTTTTTGTTACCTGCTTTGATGCTCAATAAATAGCTTATAGGTACGAGATGCTGAATACTGCTAGATGACTTTTTTAAAAAGCCGAAAAATAATATGTTATTTTTACAATATTTATTTTTCGAAGTATTCTGCATTTAATCTTAAATAAGCGTTGTGATGACATACGGCTGTGCACCATGGTCTCTTACTAAGGGCCTTCTGTGCAAGTTCGCAGTCGCACAAAGAGATATGGAACCAACTGGAAGAGAACCAAAGTCACTGACATAGCTAGTAGGATTAGTAAGTTGAAGTGGCAGTGGGCAAGGCACATAGCACGCAGAGCAGACGGCCGGTGAGGCGTTAAAGTTCTAGAATGGCGACCACGTACTGGAAAGCGGAAAGTAGGACGGCCTCCCACTAGATGGACAGATGACCTGGTCAGGGTCGCGGTGAGCCGTTGGATGCAGGCAGCGCAGAACCGTTCCATTTTAGAATCGATGGGGGAGGCCTTTGTTCAGCAGTGGACATCATAGGCTCATATGATGATGATGATGATGATGATGGAGCGTTTTAAACTCGATGGTTGTTCTGACAACGACTGATTCTACGAAAATTATTACACTGGGTTCTTATCATGAGACTTTTTTTAAATGAGAAATACCTTCGAGACTTTTTTTTCCGAAATACCTATTAAAATCACAAAAGAATTGAATTCGTGTACTAAGCGCGCACTTGCTCTCATAGAGTCGAATGTTTATAAGTGTAATATTCCTTTCAATTTCCATGAAATCAATGTTAATACGATCATAGAAGCTTTTAACTCTTTGAATATGAAAAAGACTGAGGATTTATGGGGCTTTTCTGTTAGTGTTATAAATTCGATAATAAATGTTATCTCTCCTAAATTATCGTTTATATTTAATAAATGTATTAATGATGGTGTATTTCCCAATCAAATGAAATTAAGTAAAATAATACCTTTGTTTAAGACAGGAGATATCAATGACCCCACTAATTTCCGTCCCATTTCTATTTTGCCGACTCTTAGCAAAATTTTTGAAAAAATTATTCTTAACCAATTACTTTCTCATTTTACGAGAAATGAATTGCTTCACAATAGACAGTTCGGATTTACTAAAGGAAAAAATACTACAGACGCGGGAATTGCACTTATAAAACGCATATTTGATGCTTGGGAAAATAGGCAGGATGCTCTAGGTATCTTCTGCGACTTATCCAAGGCGTTTGACTGTGTTGACCATCAAACATTATTAGGTAAATTAAAGCATTATGGTGTATCAATAAACTCATTAAAACTTATTGAATCCTATTTGACCAATAGAATTCAAAAAGTTGTTATAAACAAAACTGAGTCTTCTGGTGTGCCTGTGCATATGGGCGTGCCTCAGGGTTCGATATTAGGGCCATTGCTTTTTTTAATTTATATCAACGACCTCCCTTACTTTTCAAAAAATTTGTGTGAGACGGTATTGTTTGCAGACGACACCTCACTAATTTTTAAAATAGACCGAACTAAAACTGACTTTGAGGATGTAAATAATGCCATTTCAAAAGTGCTATCCTGGTTTGAAAATAATAATTTATTGTTAAATTCAAAGAAAACTAAGTGTATTAAATTTACTTTACCAAATGTAAGGCAGGTTAGTACTCATGTTGAAATCAATAAAGAAACTATTGAATGTGTTGACTCTACAGTATTTTTGGGAATTAAGTTAGATTCTCGTTTACAATGGTATCCTCATATCTCGTCCCTATCTAAAAGACTTAGTTCAGCTGCTTATGCTGTTAAAAAAATTAGGTCTTTGTGTGATGTTGAAACAGCAAGACTTGTTTACTTTGGTTACTTCCACAGTGTTATGTCATATGGCTTGTTATTGTGGGGCACAGCAGCCGACATTGAAGATATTTTTATTTTACAAAAAAGGGCTGTGCGTGCTATTTACAGACTCAAGCCACGTGATACACTGAGGGATTTATTTAAAGAAATTAATATTTTGACCGTTGCTTCTCAATATATATATGAGAACATAATTTATGTTCACAAATATAAACATACCTTTTCAAAACATAGTGATATTCATAACTTAAACACTAGATATAAAAATAAACTTGCTGTTCCAAGTTTTAGACTTCACAAGATAAGTCGCTCATTCATGGGGAAATGTATACACATTTATAACAAAGTCCCACCAAATGTAACTGAACTGCCTTTTCACAAACTTAAGTTATATGTGAAACAAACTTTAATGAAAAAAGGCTACTATAAGGTCCAAGAATATTTAGATGATAAGAATGCATGGACACATTAAAATTTCAAATGTTTTATATGTTTATTTACGAGTATTGTGACTATTAACCTCTGTAACCTATACTGTGATTGTGCACTGTCAGATAGCCTGAAAATAACGATATTATTTTTGACATTGGGTACCTTTCTTGGTACGTTGACTTACGTTCTTTTCTAATTTTCATTTTTTTTTCGCTGGGCGGCATTGCACTGCTCAAGGTTAAACTTTTGTAACTACAAACATTGTAATTTAATATTTGAAAAGAGTGACTACACGAGTTTGTTGCCGGAATCTTCTCGGTAGTTCAACTTTTGGAACCGGTGTAAATTCAGACATGACAGACGGAGAGACTTGACGTTGTTAGTTAATATATTTTTTGTAATAGTTATAAGAATGTGTTTGACGATTTAAAAGTGCTTCTTTGTGGCCTATTTAAATAAAATATATTTTCTTTCTTTCTTTCTTTCTTTCATGAGTCTTAAAATCATCCTACTTCAAAGTTTGTTGCTCTCAAAAACCGACTATCATTTTTGAATATGGACTGTTTTTCCGTAAACCACGTTTTAGAGCACCACGATTTGAACATGAAAGATAGGTTACCCAATAAAGAGTACATTTTCACTGAATCACTATAAGCAGCATTATTCAAGTCAAAAAACATTTCAGGTCCCAATCGAAACATTTTCATCGTAGAAAACGACATAAAATACGCAGCGACAAATCACAATGATAGAACAATTGTATTCCAATGCCAACCATTACATATTGTGAGCGCGGTCGTGCATCACCCACGTTCCACGTTTGGTTGGTACAATAAAATTCTCGCGGCTCGCCCACCGTCGCTGTACAATTCTGATGAGCGTCAATTTTAAATCCCAAATATTCCTACACGGCGCCCAATTCCGCGTCGTCAACGAAAGTGTGTCAGTAATTGTAATTTGCAAAATTGTTCCGTGTTTGAACATTGTTAGTAGGATTACGACGCTAGTGGTAGTTATTGCTAACAACCTATTTATATTAAAGTTATAAAATATTCTATTACGTTTTTTAATTGTTTTCATGGGAGACACATTCTGTCTTGAACAGCTGGAGTTTTATTAATTGGATTAAGAATATAATTACAAACATCATCTTCAATTAAAAGGTTTTAAAATAAAATAAACCAGTTGTTTACCCTGCACGTAACCTACCTACTCGTAAAAAATACTGTATTATTGGACTAGGTACCTATTGTATCCTTTTTATAATGTCTCGATTCACCTCATTGGCGTTAACGAGCCACTTGACTTTTTTCATTTTTTATTGATTAATAGCTGATGTTTTTATATAATAATGTCATTTCATTTCGCGCACTGTCTCATAGGTATACCTATGATTTTATTGTTTATGATCATGACAACGACGTTTTATGTTATGTACAGAATTTTTAAATATATTAAAATTCAGTTTTGTTTTAGTTTACAATCATTGTTTACATTTCATATGATGAAACTTGTTGCTTTTGTTATTTTGTTAAGTATCATAGGTATATTTTCAAAGTAATCACCAAGTTTTACTGATAGCTGTATATTGGACTACTGATGTGGGCTAAGTTGGACAGCTCACCAAAAACCACATTAAATTTCAAGAAGAATCATGTCTTAGGTACATGCCATATATTTATAATTATGAAACCAAAAACAAAACATTATTTAGTTAAGTTTAATAAACGCTAATTAACGATATTTGATCGCAATACAATGAAAAACATTCACAGCAAAATCATAATACCGTTCGTAACAAAGGATTCCGCAAATACTTCGATATTACATCGTGTTATCACAATAACCACATAGGGAAGATTATGATAACGTAAGTGTTACTAGGCGCCACTGAAACCCCGTCGATGAGGGGAGATGGTAAACAAATACCCCCTTATAGGGGCGTATCGAAGGGCACATTGGCTCAGCAACATAATACACGGTATATCCTGCACGCGATTGAAAACTTTGCTAGTAAAAATACCTTTTTAATTGATACTTACTGAAAATTTGACAACTTTCATAGTAAAACCAAAGTTATTTCGTAATCTACATTATTCTTTTCTCCATACAGGTACTTCCTTCACAGCCTAAAGTTCTTTTGTTTAAAGTTTATAGTAGGTATTTATGTATTATGTATTACTTATGTATTGCCTTTCCTACCTATATTTTTCATGGTAAATTTTTTCATAAACGATATTTACTACAAAAACTGTCGCTTGGATAAGCTTACTATACAGGATGGTGCCGTCAATACGACGATAAATTGAAACATGGGTTATATTAGTGGTCAATCTCGTAACAAACCTTTAGCACGGCGATACCTCAGTTCTACGATATGCTAATAGATGGCGTTGTCACTTTTGTATATATTCTTATATCGCGCTGTTGAGAGTTTTTCATGGGTAATGACCACCCTACCATATTAATTGTTTATTGTACCATTCTTTGCATGTATTTGTTTTATATACATTATACGTATGCTAGTGTGAGTGTTGTATCATTTTTGGGGTCCGCTTTTCCATGGTCCTTCGAGCCGGATATTCGGAAATTGACGCCAGACCCATTTCCTTGAAATCGTCATCGTCATCGTGTCGTCGAGTCGTTACGAAGTCGGATCGTATGGATATCGCATCGGAATCGTAAGCCAAATTTAGTGTTGTGATGTGACAAGTGCCTGGTGAACTGTGAGTACATTTATATTCTAATTAGTAGCAAAGATATTTCAACTTAGAAGAATTTAGACATAGTTGTGGACTTATAGAATTATAAGAAGAGTTTAGGACTTAGAATAGTTTTACTAAAAGTGGTCAGACGGGGAATCCATGCCCGATTTTCCTTAGAAATAAAGTGTTCAAACACTTAGAAAATTTTTCGATCGAATTTGGACTTATAAAAATTTGAGAAAATTCTACAAACTTTGAAATTATAACATGGAGTCCTATATCAAAGTGCAACTTGACTTAAGCGGAAGAATTAGTAGAGCTAAGTTAAATTTCAAAAAATCTTCTAAGGAGCGGCTGCGGTCTATGGCATATATCAATACTAGATTGGAAACTTTAGAGGAATTATGGCGTGAATTCACTACAACGCATACAAAGATTGTTCAAAGTTCTGATACTAAGGAACTAAACGCTAGCTTCTATTGCACTAATGACATCTATGAGACCACTGAGGAAACTTTTACGGATTACAAGTTTGAACTGAAAGAAGCATTGAGTAATTTGATGGAAACAAAGTCAGATAAGGCGAATAGTTCACCTAATGGCAATGATAGAGATTTAGAACGCAGTTTTAAACTACCTAAAATTTCCATTCCCGGATTCTCGGGAAAATATTCAGAGTGGATAAGCTTTAGAGACCTTTTTATATCTCTGGTGCATAATAACAAAGGTTTAGATGATGTGCAACGGTTACACTACTTAAAGGGACTACTAGTTGGAGAGGCTGAGCAACTTTTACGTCACGTACCCATCACGCATGACAATTATAAGACTTGTTGGGAACAACTAGAGAGACGGTATAACAACAAGAAATACTTGTCGAACTGTATTCTCAAGAGATTCATGAGTCAAAAGATTGTTACTGTAGAGTCATCGGTGGCACTCAAGGAGTTGCTGGACACCACCAATGAATGTCTTTATGCGTTGAAGAACTTGGGGATAGATATTAGTTCCTGGGACGTACTTGTGGTGTATATTGTATGCCAGAAATTAGATAACGAGTCCCGTAAGCAGTGGGAGCTGAAAATTAGTGAAGTTTCGGAAGAGCTGCCAACTTTAAATCAATTTCAGAACTTTTTAGAAACTAGATTTAGAGCACTAGAGTTTATAGATCCAAAGTTCCATAAAGGTAATATTGTCCATTCTACTAAGGTTCATCACACTCACACAACTACTATTGTTTGTCCATATTGTTCTGATTGTCATCGCTTAGCAAATTGCAAAGGGTTTTCTAAAGACGAGACTGACACTCGACGTGATTTCGTTCAATCTCAGGGCTTGTGCTTCAATTGCTTAAATGTAGGGCATTCAGCTTTTGCATGTCGTCAAATTTCTCGATGCCGTATTTGCAGGCGGAAGCATCATTCGTTGCTACACCCAAGAAATGGTACGAAATCCTCCGATTCTACGGGTATTGCAAATCAATCGGCGGACAAGGACGTTGTTGCACATGCGACAACATCTACATCGTCTCCAGACGAACACACTAGCATCACAGCCTGTTTTTCAACCAACCCGTGTCAAGTGCTACTTGCGACGGCATTGGTTAACGTAGAGTCAAAAACAGGCAATGGTACCACTCTTCGTTGTTTAATAGATTCAGGTTCTCAAGCAAGTTTGATTACAGAATCGGCAGTTCAGTTGCTGGGCTTAAGGAAAATACCTCACAAAAGCATCATCACAGGATTGGGAAGTGACCAGAGATCTTCGTTGACCTCTAAGTCTAGAGTTTCATTCAAACTACAATCACTTCACGATCCCAACTTTACAGCTAAAGTTCAGGCTTTTGTGTTAAACAAACTCACAACAATCCTTCCAGAAAGAGAAGTTGTTGTTGAGCTATGGTCGGAGTTCTCAAATATTAGCTTAGCAGATCCATCATTTCATACACCTAACAAAATTGACATTCTTCTCGGAGCAGATATTTATGGTGAAATTTTGTTAGATGGTATAATCAAAGGTCCACCAGGTGCTCCTATTGCTCAGCGAACATCACTTGGTTGGATTATTTCTGGGCCCATTTACATGGATGAAGCAAATATTACACAAAAATCGCTTGTCAGCATGCATATTGCTCACGTGAGTGAAGATGAGCTGTTCAAGAAGTTCGATACCCCTGTGTTGGATCCTAAGAGGCGTTTAACAGAGGAAGAGAAGAAGTGTGAGGAGATATTTACAACCACTACGGAGCGTAATAAAATAGGGATAAACGTACTAAACCTTCCATTTCATAGTCATAACTCAAGTTGTAAATATGGCAATACTAAACAAATTGCCACTAGAAGATTTTTGCACCCGGAGAAGAGATTATCGCCAAATGACAAGTCGAGACAGGATTATTCTGATGTGATTTCGGAATACTTTAAGCTGGGACATATGGAAGCAGTGCCTATTGCGTCTAAAATCAATGTGGCACCCATAAAGCAATTTTCAGTTCCACGTTTGGAGCAGTGTAGAGCTGTCCTGCTTACGCACCTTCTAGTTGAGGTAGCAAGCGTAATGATTGCTCGGCATGCTCGGACAGATTCGTCAGTGGCGCTGGCATGGCTTGACAGTAGACCAAATCGATGGAAACCATTCGTGGCATATAGAGTATCTGAAATTGTCACCTCATTTGAGACACATCAATGGGCGCATGTAAGTTCCAAAGGTAGTCCTGCAGATTGTGCGTCCCGCGTTGCTATGAATGTGGACGACCAGCAACTGCGGAAGTGCGGCGCTCCTTGGCTGAAACAGAAAACAATAGATTATCACAGACACAAAGGTGCAACTAAATTAGAAGAGAAAAAGATCCAGTTATGTATGATTAATACCTGCACAAATGATGTAGAGCTGAGCGGTAAGGATGACTTAAGCCAGAAAGGTTCGCTTCGGAAGCTGTTGCATGAAGTCGCATTCTGTGAACGAGTTGCAAAACGCTGTCGTAAAGAGTTATGTCCAGAATGGCTTACAAGTAATGGGTTGCCAGATAGGTTTAAAACATTCATAAAATTAACTCAAGAGCAGAAGCAGAACCTATCAGAAGAGTTGAAAAATCTGAAAGAAAAAGAGAAAGTTAGTAAAAAGAGTATACTGACCTCGTTAAATCCATGGATCGATGAAGACGGCATCCTTCGGGTTGGCGGCTGGCTGCAGTGGACGCAGGTCAGTGAAGAGTTGAAGCATCCAATAATCATTTCGCAGGAATCACCCTTGACTGAGTTGCTACTCAGAGTCGCTTATCAGGAAACATTACACGGTGGGCCGCAGTTGATGCTGAATTATTTACAACCGAAACGCTGGACCAAAGGTGCAAACCGCTTAGTAAGACAAACCGTTTTAACTCAAATTGAGGCATTTCACATTTCCGGGCTAGTCTCACTAATTACTGAGAATGAAGAGAATCCAATGCGACTAATACCGGATCATTTTCTGATATTGGAACCAGTATTCCTTCCACCTGACGCCCATTATGAAAAATCGACACTCGGCATGTTAAGGAGATGGCAACTAACTCAGAATCTAGTGCAAGACTTCTGGAGACGAAGGTCTTGCGAGTATCTTACCCGGTTTCACCATCGTTATAAGGGGGGGGACTCATAAGATTCCCGATCCCCAACTTGGTGATATTGTTCCTGTAATGCAAAATGACCTTCCTCCTGCACGTTGGCTTTACGGCATTATAGTTGACAAACATCCCGGATTGGACGGAATCACTCGAGTAGTCAGTCTTAAATGTAAAAATAATATTATAAAAAGGGCTGTTACGAAACTATGTTTTTACCAGTTACCAATTATTAATATGTTCCATAAGTTTTGTTTGTTAAGTTGGTAGTATGAATTTCAACATTATTTGCCGGCAAATGTCAGGCTTGTGAGTTTAAAGATTTTGTTTTGTTGTGCCCTTATTGCATTGTGATAAGTGTTTTATAGTATTGTCTGTATTGTAGTTAGTATTGTATATTTAATGTGTTGTAATTCACCCACCAAATGAGGTATTATTTGAGAGTGATGCATGGTGGGCGGGATTAAAGGACAACTGTTATAATTGTCCTTGGTGGGCGGTATGGTCAATCTCGTAACAAACCTTTAGCACGGCGATACCTCAGTTCTACGATATGCTAATAGATGGCGTTGTCACTTTTGTATATATTCTTATATCGCGCTGTTGAGAGTTTTTCATGGGTAATGACCACCCTACCATATTAATTGTTTATTGTACCATTCTTTGCATGTATTTGTTTTATATACATTATACGTATGCTAGTGTGAGTGTTGTATCATTTTTGGGGTCCGCTTTTCCAATTAGTTTATAGAAATGGTTTGTCACTTTCAAAAATATCTTATTCACTTGATGATATCGTGACATTTGTATGAAATAATATAACATTGGCTGCATTTTTTCATAAAATTGTCATGAAATTATCAACCGAATCAGATGTTTTTGAAAGTGGCAACTATATCTATGAACTGATATAGCCAATGTTTTAATTCATTGTATTGGACGGCACCACCCTGTTTACCACTTAGAAGCATTAGACTAAACCAATCAAATGACAAATGGATGAAAAAATGTGAAAGAGCAGGATTTTACAGCCGCACAATGTCAAAAGTGCACAATGTCAAAGGCGCACAATGGCAATAATTATACGTGTTAATTGCTTCGATATTGATTATTCGATATATTTATAATGTATTTATTATTTTGTGTGCCAGTGAGGTGAACAGTAATTTATGGATAGCAAATACAAATCATATTTAGAATGTAAACAATAAGCTTAATAATTCAGAAGGTATTTTCTTGGAGGCACGCTCCCCCCGCACACCGCCTTTCATATTTGAAGGTAGGAGGAGGTGTTTCATATCGTATATAAATTCCTATTAAAGCCCGTAATAGTTACCATAATTATTTTAATACGACTAGACTATTTTTCGTATATTCCATTTTGAATTTCACTCCAAAACGCCAACACATGCCAAGTGGCCGCTGTGACGTCACCTATTACCAAACACTGATTGGTTGCTATGGAGATTTAGAAGGTTTCCCTCTTGACAGCGTCTGACGCTAACGACAAGCGACGTCATACACTAAGATGGTGTTCGTTGTCACGTGACCTGAGAGTGATTTGTTTGCATTTTGTTTGTTGAATATGTTTTAAATTCCTTAATAATACAATAAAGTATTGTGTTTTTAAGGTTTCTATTATAAAAATTACCTTGACACGTGTCAAAATCATATTTTAATTTGAATACGGTGAACATCCCTGTATGAAATTACATTATTATGTCTTTGGCGAGTTTACTAGTAAGGTGAATCCGAACAAGGTGCAATTTCGATCGAAGCTGTGTACAGACGACAGCACATCAAGTGTGACAGTTGCAGTACGAAAACCGCCTCTGTTAAGAACGGAGTAAGTGCGGTCTGAAGGTCAAACCGTTACGCTTGATGTGGCTGTACATAATAATATGAAACGATAATTATTGTGTTTTTCTCCGTTTCTTAATTCATGATGTTAAATGGCCTCGTTTGCGTTCGTTATTACCCCACTCTACCCTACCACCGGTTGAACCATAAATGCAGTAGAATAAAATGAAAAGTAACAAGTGCAATATTTGACTCGGGTCATGCTGTATTAAGAAAATGATAATGGATATTAGAGACCAAAAACATTGACAATTTTGATTATTATTTTATTCCCTGAATACTATCTGTATTTTAATATTTAATAAATAACAATTCATTAAGAAATAACCTTTATTCAAAGTTATCAATCATGAGCCTGCGTCCAGTATTTAAGGAGCAAAAATAACACGTTTTTTTATTTTTCCTGAAAGTAGCATTCTGTAATTTCTGTAATTATCATTTTATTCTCTGGGGACGGCGATATGTTGATTAGAAAATTTTTTTCTTAAAAAGTAATTATTTAGTTTGTCTTATTTATTGACCGCACGATATCGTTCTGAAATTTTAACAGGCTGCTTGCATTACAAAGCCAATGCTAGACAAAAACTCGACTAAGTATCTATTTGGAATTTACACAGCGGTCAAATGAATATGTCTCAAGACTAAGTGAATATTACGGCAGATCGATCTTGGATCCATTACCCACACCCTGCCATAACGAAGGGACCGTGAGATGGAACATAGGCGAGGGTAATATGCGCGGTCACGGGGCGTTAATTTTTCGTTTAAGTGTTCAAAGTTGGCTAAATGATGGGAAGATGAAAATAACAGCGCAAATTGAATTATATTAAGGTGAGTTGATTGCTTGCAAATTGAGACATGAAACAATCAAAAATAATAAATTAGTTATTGGTGAACGAGGCTCTTGTTTGATTGAATAATAATAATAATCATCAACGGCCTTCATACTTGGAACAATGGAACAAATAATAGTTCTTCCCTTATTGATTTCCACAAACCGCTGGGCACTTGCCTTCCTAGACAGAATAAACCCTCGAAGAGTTTTAACACCCCGCTCCGGCCCAACCCAATGCGGTTGGTTGGAGAAAGCAGTTAATTGAAGCGAAACGAGATTACAACCCGGAAAAAACTATCGCGACGGTTGTTTTGTTTTGTTTTCAAAATTAACACCAAATCGCTCAAACACTTTTCGCTCAAGCACCTCTTGATTGTCAATTTAAAACAATTCACAAAACCTGTAACTAAATGAATTATTTCATCTGTTAATAGCTTTGACTATGCACGATGTGGATATTTTTTCAATATTAAAATTAAGTGTTAGTGTTTCGTATAATAAATCAGACAAATTGTGGTTATTCGTCTTTTTAGTAATTCAAAATTATGATTTACTGCCTACTTATTCGTAGCTGTATTGCCCCTATTTTTTAACTAGGAGTGAAAATGAAGTGGAAAAGATGCCTTAGCACGCCTCTTTTGGACGAACCCATGTTAAAACAACTGGGTGTTAAAGGATTAATAGACTTCGTGATCTATAAAACTGGCACTAGATATTGTCTTATAATAGTTGAGTCATAATTATTTAATCGATGTCATCATTATTCATAATAGGTTATTAATTTCGCCATCTGTTGATGTAAATATTTGTTACTGGTAGGTATTTTATTTTTATACTTATTTGTTAAACTAAGGTTAGTTTGTATGAAATGACGTAGGTAGCTATTACTACACGTCGAAAAAGGCAACCTACAATAAAAATACTACACCAAACTTCAGATATGAATGAAATAGTGAAATAAGAAATGAATCTGGCTACCAAGAAGTTGTAATTATTTTTCTCCATTTTATTACTACTAGTATAGAACATTACTGAAGTAATAAATAAGGTTATACATAAATAAGATTCCTAAGCATCTATAACGTCATGAAATACTTACTTTTGGTCTAAAACTACAGAAAACTACGTTTGATGGTAAGCCTGTAGATATCCGTGTGTTTACAAACAAATTCAGAATAAGAATTCATGTGCGGGTCCCCCAAATGACAAATTTCAAGTGCAAAGTATAGTTATGTACCTACCGTTTAGAGCCGATGAAAAAGCTTTCATGTCCTTACATTCGGAATTAAACGAATTGTACCGTTTTTGAAGACATTTATTGCTTCGGCTGTCTTTGTAATGGAAAGAGTGAAAGAAAGAAAATTAATTGCCGTTATTCAGCGCTCGTAAGAAATTCACAAGCAATAAAGAGTCGAAACACTTGATTTATTTGACACTGATGATCAATATTCGAAGGTCTTCTATTTCTGATTCATTCGTGTTTTCTTAGGATGCTCGTTTGTTTTGTAGAAAATAATACTGTTTTTTTAATTAGTGGTCACTGGTGGCATACAGGTACTAGGTGGTAGGCCCGGTTGCAAGGTGTGTCTAAGTTACAGTCTACATTAAAAGTAAGTAATTACTTTTGACAGGATATGTCTCCTAATATAAAATAAATTAGGGTTACGAGCTGTGCGTGAGAGGCATCAACATTTCGTATCTCCACCACATGGGAGCACGGGCCATGGACAAGATCTTTCTACACTTATTGTCCACTTAAAGATTACAAAACAAACAATTGTCAGGGTGTTTGGCATGCTAATGTGGCAGAATATCACGTAGTTTTACTAACTATAAAAATGTTAAGTGATAAAAAATAAAAATATTATAGTGGCCTACTCAATTTTATGGTAACCACTTACCACAAAGCGGAGGTCTGCATGTTTTTTATCTTATCTTACTGTGGGACACAGTCACACTTCGACCTATTGGGATCTTTTGTGCCTCCCCTGCGTTTATTCTTCCTGTGTCCAGAATATAGATGCCATTATAGCCTTACTATATCTTTAGGCAGAAAGAGCCTGTAGTCTTCTGGTTTTGGATATACCACTTCCAGAAGGGTCATTATGGTTCTAGCCAGGGCATCACAATGACACAAGAGATGCTTCATTGATTCCTGGCATTCACCACATGCTCGACAAAGTTGTGTTGGGGGACCTGCATTTTATGTAAGTAGCATGTGGTTAGTGTCTGCGTGTTTACTATTCTTTTAATAAAAAGTTGCTGCTTTACTAGGTGGTAGGCCCGTATATAGGGTGTCTGGATAGCTACCACCGCCTTTCTTATTTCAGCCGTGAAACAGTTCGCTGTGTTTTGGATTGAAGGGAAAGGTAGCCAGTGTAATAAATGGACATGGACGGCATTTCACCTTAGGCCTCAGGATGACAACGCATCTCAAATATCAAGTGATTTTTCCTTGTTATTGCAGGTGTCTATAGGCAGCGGTAACCGCTTACCATCAGGTGGGCCGTCAGCTTGTGTGTCATGTTGATGTATAAAAAAACCACTACTAAATATCATACATATAAAATAAATGTATGAGCTTATTCTGTATATTATCTGCCATGAAGAAACTTAGTCACCTATAAAGCTCAAAGAGCGGATAGGGCACATTGTTCTCAGAACAGTTGGCAGTTGCGGTGAAAAGGTTCTACAGTAGTGACCACGGGCCGAAAGAGTCGGCGTGTGTAGGCCTCAAGCAAGGGCCGAAGATCTGGTGAAGGTCACAGGTAGTCGCTGGGTGCGTGCAGGCAATGGCCAATTTTACTGTCTCTACTGGTTGAGACCACCTACCTTAGATCTAGAGGTCACAAAAGTCAAAAATTTTGTCGTTTAGGAATTTAATTCCCGTGGGGCAGGAATTTTTGTCTCAGTTTGGATGTTGGTAGGGCTTTCTAAGTTCGCCTGGCTAGCTACCAACAACTTTTTTTGTATACCACTAAGTTTGCAATCAGTCATACGGCCCACCTGCGTAAGGGGTTACCGTAGCCTATGGACGCTTGCAACACCAGCGGTATCACTTTGCGCGTTGCCGACCCTTTAAAAACCTTTTCACACCTTTTTTCAACTTACCTAAGTCTGGCGCTATTACAATGTTAGTAGCATTGTTATGTTCCGGCAATTAGAGGAAGATAGCCAGTTCCACTGTGGTTAACGAATCTCGGTGAAGCTCGCTTCCATCGTCGGCCTTATCGACACTTGCCATCAAATGTGATAAGGGTGAAGAGCTACCCCGCTTAGATTTTAAAAAATCTTTAGGAGAGGCCTTGTCCAGCAGTGAACGTCTATCTGCTGAAATGACGATGAGATGATAGTTTTTTTCTAAAAAATATATTTTAAATAATGTTGACTTTCCATACGATATTTCAACGCTTGCAAATGAAAAGAGTTTTCCTTATTTACTAAAAGAACCACTTATTACGCTGGAGCAGGAATACAACGACAGTAAAAACACATTCGGAACCATGGAAAGCAGTAAGCTGAATTTATATCGTCACATAACTCAAACGGCTCGAGTACTCTGAAGCCACGCGTGCCGTGACTTATCTGGATCGACCTGAAAAGTGTCTCAGTTCGAATCGAGCAAGTTGAGCTACTGGAACGAGTGGCTGTTCTGATTAACAGCAATGTAAAGGCATGTTTTTAATGTCAAGTTTTTGGTTTTTGTAGTTGGTTGTTTTGTTTTTTAGGCGTGTGGCAATTGCGGTCTTTGATCGGTATTATAAAACCTGTCAAAAATTACTTTAGAATAAAATCATTCTTTTATATAATGTCGAACTATCTAGACACAATTTAAATAATTTGTGCCTACAAACGAGACAGTGCTGGTATGGGACAATGCGTAGGTTTGGTAGGTGGGTGCCTAAAACGCATTTTTCATCGGTAGGATTTTTCCCCTAATCGCATTTTGCCACGATCGTGTTTTGTCACGTGTGCTTTATGTATAATCGATTTTTACCTAAGTCTCCCATTTCATAACCTCAGTTTTTCTAGCCGCATTTAGTCATAAACGCATATTCAAGAGAATAAGTGAGTGTCAATGTTTTTGAGCTCTTCGTCTGTATCTGTAGGTTAAAATGACGAAAAAAATATAAAATTTTCATTTTCATAAAAAAATAACTTTATTATATTTTTAAACATTTATTATATTTTGAGAGTGATGCACGTAAAGAGAAAAACTAATTACAATCTTTCAATTTACAGTAGGGCAAAAAGCATATAAGACTATGCTGTTAGGCATATTTTTTATAGACCAAAAAGCGAATCAGACAACATGCTGTTAGGCAAATTACCTATAGGAAAAAATACGATTGTACATAAAGCACACGTGACAAAACACGATCGTGGCAAAATGCGATTATGGAAAAAATTCTACCGATGAAAAATGCGTTCGAGGCACCCATCGACCAAACCAAAATAACATTATTTAGGAAGCAAGAGATCACAGCTTTTTGTCTAGCTACTCGTAATATTATGTAAGTGGTCATAAAAATAAGCCTCGAACCAAATTACTAATGAAACTGTTACCTACCAGCATAGGCAAGTTATAATATTAAACTCGAAAGCTACATACTTACGCAACCGCACTTGCCAACGGCTGTAAAGCGGAGGATCTTTCAACATTTTCCGTGATTTCGTAAAATCACTGGTAATCTTTATTTCCCTTGGACATAAAGATTGATTTTTACTTACAATTGTCCAAAATTGTTTTTGATTATGTTAAATTCATATAACGCAAGGTAATAATGAAAAGCGTTATTTTAATTAAAAATGTAAATAAGTAATTTAAGATGAAAAACACTTGGTCTTAAAGGCGGGCAGAACAGTGAATTCACGAAGCACTATTTTATTTCTATTTCATAAGGAAGTGTAGAGCTATTAACCATTTTTGTGTAATAAAGATTTATTCACCTCTAGCCGATAGGTGCAGTGTATATAATTCCTTCGCTTGTATGTAACATTTATTATTTATTTTTATTCGTCTAAAAAAGAGGGACAAGTAGCATTTAGGTACTACTAAAATTTTAAGCCCCGAATAGTGTAACACTTTCATCTCACAAGTTTGTTGCCTGTATAATACAATTAAATTGAAGTAAGAAATTACTTGCATAGTCTAATGTGTTGCTTAGATTAATGCCATTTTTTGCTTCAATTTGATTTTATGCATCTTGTGAATGGGCCCTAACATTAAGTAATATATCGTGCTGTATTCCTGCGGTGAGTAAGGTTGCTAGAACTCTTTGAAAAACCATAATGTTAAGAGGACCTGGGACTCGTCCCTTATGCTGGTGGCATAACGCCATCTCTTCGACTTTTATAGGGTAGGAGTGAGTAGTGCCTAAACTACTACAATTGTCAATAAGCTACCATCAGGCCGACCGTACGCTGGTTTGCTAGTATAAAAAAACCAGCCAAGTGCGAATCGGACTCGTGCATGAAGGGTTCCGTACCATTATTCATAAACAAGCGCATACCTGTTGCCGTTTTGAATATCTAGCAAAAACAAGCAAAAAATCAAGTTTGTTGTATGGGAGCCCCCTTTAATATTTATTTTATTCTGTTTATTAGTATTTGCTGTTGTAGCGGCAACAGAAATACATCATCTGTGAAAATATCAACTATCACGGTTCATGAGATACAGCCTGGTGACAGATGACGACGATGTACGGACGGACAGCGGAGTTAATAGGGGCCCGTTTTACCCTTTGGGCACGGAACCCTACAAAGTATCTATAGAAAAAATAGCATCGTAAGCAACTGTTGTAGACCTAAGTTAGATTCTATTTGTGACATTTTCACTTAGAAAACATGTAGGCACCGAATCCCGGATGATGATTTCAGATACCGTGTTTTAACTATGCGCAATTACTTGGGGGTTGGCTAGAAGCCAGCTACCAGCGATTGTTGCTTCCTCTCCCGTTTTATTGCTTAGCTTAAGCGATTCACGACAATTGAGAGCGTCGATAGTTTTATAGACAGTGTATTTTACCAGGGAGATGTGTTTACCAGTACGAAATCATTAGAATGCCGTTATCATAGATTATTTGGTACTAACCAATGTTATTGCGATGTCATCATCTATGCTAATTTTACAAAGCTGATGAATTTGTTTGTTTGGTTGGTTAAACGCGCTAATATCAGGAACTACTGATTCAAATTAAAAAAATAAATTGTTAGATATCGAAGAAGACTATAATATAGGCTATGATAACATCAAGCTACAGGAGCTCAACATCAATGAAAAATGTGGCAAAAACGGGAAAAAATATATTCATTTTCAGAACTTTCGTTGCGTGCGCTGCGTTAACGGTTCAAGTTACGCAAAAATCATGTATGCCGTAATTGTTCTTCTTTAAAAGTTCAAAAAAAATCCGTGACAGCAAATGTCTATTTTGAGGTTGACTCACTATAATAACCTTTTTTGGTAATCAAATTTGTTCTAAAATAATGCATTATCTGCAAATGTGTTAATAAATAAATACATTATTTATTATAAGTATTTTATTTTGAACAATATTGTTGTTAATTTTATTTGATATCATTAGTTCAAAGTAACTCCGCAATAAAATAATTATCAGTTAGTACCACGCACGCTTTTGTGATGGGGGAGATGATGAGAGCGGGCGGGCGATCAAATAAACATGATTTAAATCCATATCGACGCTTGACAGGAACAATTTACTAAGCGACACGGATCTAACTGTTCAGGAGGACGATTTAAAGATTTATTTTTTACCAAAAAACAATATAAAACTTCTTGTAATCATCTTAGAGGTGTAATTCGAAAATTTGAATAAGAGTTATATACGGGATATTTACCATGTAACCATGGGTAGACTACCCATGATCATGGCGCATCCAACTGCGCCGAAATATCGGGAACTCCCACCTATAAAATTACATGGTAAATATCCCGTAAGTATATAACTCTAATTCAAGCGTAATTCTAAAGTAAAAATGTTTTATTATGTCAGGTTTTTTCTAGTTGGTGCTTCACTTTTTATTGTTTCTGGAAACAGATCGGCACCAACCCCAAAATATCTATACTTATGAGATAATTACCTTGGCACTTAAATTGTATTATTTTTTCCCTGTTTAGTTTTGAACTCGGTTTTATTTTGTTTATTTTTTTTTTACATATTTAGTAATTTTCTAAGTTCACAGCAAAATGGGTAACCATTAGTATTATCGACTTGTCTGCCTTTTCGTTTCGGGATGAAATTTATAATATTCTTTAATATTATCGTATCCTTCCACTGACAAAATATTATCTAACTTGAAACCTTTATGGAGTTTTTCCTTCGATCATCAGTTCACCCGAATAACCCGATAGAATACAATCGGTCTTGTGCCTATGATATTTTAAGAATTATCTTCCAACTCGTAACCGTTAAGGAGTTACCTTCCATCACCAGCTCATCAACAAGAGTGATGACTAATAGAAGCAAATACTTATATAACTTTACAAAAAATAAAACTTGTAATATGTACCTATAAAATTTGATGTTTGCCCTCGATTTCACTAAGATTTCATTATCAGATCCTGACTTGGTGTCAATGGGACCACCTGAGGAGTATACTCTTTTAAATAAAAAAAGATTTTAGAAAATAGGTTCGAAATTAACAGAGAAATCGGTAAACATACATACAAAAAATACATACAGTAGAACATAGAACCTCCTCCTTTTTTTGAAGTCTGTTAAAGAGATAAGTTCTCCTTTGCATACATCTATTCTGCCGTGCAGAGCAGAAAGTGTGGTAGGTAATCTGGCTTAAAAAGGAAAAAACTTATGAAATTTTATACTTGCACGATTAGTTCTAGAGGACAAATTAAAATGCAGTAACGAACGTCTTAATGCTGCAAAATAGCGAATAACTCAAAAGTTTTTGTAGTATCAAATATTTTATCCGTTTTTTAATCTGCAAACGGTACCGTTCTGCGGGCAGTAACTAATAAATTCTATTTATCGCAAAATCGATCCAAAAAAGATCGATTTATTAAAAAAACTTTTTATTTTAAGTTATTAATAAAACTTTTTATATTTCCCCCAAAAGTCAATCTTAATTATCACTTTAAAAAACTACCATACATACCATAAATATAGTATAAAAAATAAAGCCCTTTAAGGCTGGCAGAATTGTCATAATAGATAAACACATTGCCATTACTAAAAGAAGAAGAAATAAAGCGTCAAAAAGATTTTCGCGCTTTCTCGAAACTGCTTTTTTCATCTTGCTACATTTTAGAGCCTACACGGCAGTACTAACTACTCTTTGTATTTTTTTTTACTTTAATTTTTTTTTGACGAACTAATGCTGTTGGCCGCAGATGGCCTTTACAACTTAACCGGGGTTGAAAGGAGGCGACAATCTTAGTGTATCCTCAAGCCTTGAATTTGGTGCAATATAGAGTTTATATTAATAAAATTAGTGTCTTTTCTATCAGAGAATATTTATTTAAAAAGTAATGAATAAAACCAATTTCTTTTTACGATTAAATCCTTGATCCACTTCCCACAACTAGGATGAAAAACAAGTTAGCCAATAACATTAATTCAATGTTGTTTTCAAGTGTTGGTCCCGTTTTCAAGTTTGACTAAGACAGTGGTTTACAAAACAAAGCTATTTAGCTTGTCTGAGAACTTTTTATATTTGCATTTAGAAAGTATGAAATATTTTTAGCCGTTAGCTGTTTAGGGCGGGCAGTTCTCAGATCTTTTGATTACTATTGGATCCATAAAGCCCGCCGGCAGCCTTACAATTTATAAATGTGTCTTACAGATAGACGCGGCACAGACTAAGTAACAGCCCATGGTCACGGTCACATGAAATGTTGGTTATGTCTGTAAAAATATTTTATTAGAAAAATTACAGCTTAGATGACAAAAGATGAAGTGTAGGATTAGTCCTACGCTTAATGTTCTAACTACCAATTACCTATAAATCTCAATCCAGGTATTAAAATAATACACGAATGAATGAACGAGATACGGATAGAAATAAATTAAAAAAAGGTCAATTGAGCCTCTTCCTTATTATTTTACAGTAATATTCATTATTATTTTGCATTTATTCCTAATCTGTAAATTGAAAGTCCGAGACCCTTCAGTTCCGCTAAAGTTGATGAAATTGATTACATTGCCAGCGTAATAACGGTTGCGACCGGCAGCACATTGTCAATCTTCTGACAGTGAGTCAGATTGCACGGAATTTTATTTGAATAAATTCATCCGCGTTTGAGGAACTGTGCATATTTTAATAGAGCGCGGGTGTAAATAAAACCAGAATGAATGAAAAGATTAAACAGTTCGCTGTGTTTCGAATTGAAGGGAAAGGTAGCCAGTGAAATTACTGGACATTTCAACTTCGGCGTAAAGATGACAACGCACCTGCAATACCAAGTGGTTTTTTCCTTCTTATTGCAAGTTGTCATCTAGTAATACCTATAAAAAAAATATCATTTTTAAATCTACATATTTAATGTTAATCTGAACGACATGGTCGATTGCCGATGGGTCAATCAAAATTCGTAATCTTGAGCACCTCCGTGCTTTGAAAGGCACGATAAGCCGTTAATCCCAATTATTACTGAAACTGATTTGACCCCCAATCCGCATTGGGCCAGGGCGGTGACGTTATAGCCCAAACTGTTCATGATTTTCTCCCGTGTAAGAAAGCCGTTTCGAAGCAGAAGAACGTATGCATGCATATAAAGACTGACTATTTATAGACCGTATGTTTATACCATCCTGTGAAAATCTAGTATAGGTAAGGGTTATGTTGTTGCCATGGGAGACAAGAACTGGCAGGGGGTGCCAGTACGCACCCAGCAAGCACTATGGTTGGCTTATGAGCCACAGCGGCATACTCACCACTGGCGTACAATACTCGAAAGTGTTTTTGAATGCGATCGTATGCATGACTGAGGAACTTCCCTAGGCAGGTGTTCTAGTATCAGTGGAAAATTCACCTCAACCAAATTGAATATTTAATGATTAAATATATGCTCTGTAGTGATCTGCGTTTGTATCATGTATGAATAAGCTATGCTTTATCAAAGCTTAAAGTACATTTACTGAAAACAGGTAGGTATCAATCTCTTTTCTCGAGAATTTTCGTCAATAGTCTGGTTAATTAAAATGCCTTAGTAAGCATTTTTAAGACATAAATAAATTAAAGGAGGACTTTCGAAACTACTTAAGTGCCAGACACTAAAGTCGGCTCACCAAATAAATTTACCTAATAAGAAATTCCCAAAGTTTCAGAGCGCAAGGAACTCGGCAAAGTTTTCTTATTTGTATCGTATCGGCTGCATAGTTTCAGTCCATCACATTTAACGAATGCGACAGTTTATTCGAAAAGTTTTTACTGTAATCATAAAACGTATCTTAAAAATGGAATCTCTACGAGTTTTTTTTTATGACACTAACTTGAAAAGTTATTGAATTTGAAAAATAATAGGTATAATTATGTACCTTTTGTCACCTTTTATCAAAGTTTTTAAATAAGTAGTATTTTGCGTATGTTGGAAAAAATTTAATTGATTTTTTTTAGTACAAAATCGAATTCGAATTTGGAATATGAAGCCGTTTATTAAACTTAAACCCGGAAAATGCACGTCTCAGAAAAGCCCTTTTGATATTAAGATCATTTGCCACTAGATCATAATTGCTAACAGGACGAACGTGCTTGTAGGTCGTTTTGCGTTTATGATGTTATGTTGTTAGATCATTAGGCTAGGATGTCCTTTTGATTACAACGGGTCAAAATCTATAGATTGCATTTTCTATGGACCGCTTTCTGAGTTGAAAATATGTAGATAATTATTACAATCACCAGTATATACTTATTCGTTTAAACCGCATTGGACAGCGTGGTGGTGTTATGGCCCAAACTCCTCATGAGTTTCTACCATGTATGAAAGCTTGCCTAGCAGCAGAAAGTAAACCTATGCAGGCTGGTGACAATGACGCCTCAATCTAGACTTGAAGACTATTTTCATACGAAATGTCACATTGAGCATAAATTGAGACGTGCTTAGGAAGTGTGTCTCATTTGTTATAATTTCATGTAATATCAATAATAAGATCATCAATTTCATCTTCACAATGAAATTAAGCAATAAAAAATGTCTACAAGCTACAACATATTTTGAATTTTATGTAGTTCAACTTTAGTGTGAATTATTTTGTTCAGAACAACAAAATACAATTTTAGCGGTGATGAATGAGAAACTTAGCCGAATTCTAAATTAGCTTTAAAATAAAACTAATAAATTTACAAAATTTAACACTTAAAGGGTTAAATCAAATTCCAGACCAGCCTACAACCTAGTAAAACCACCACCACTACCACCTAGTAATTCTACTTAAATCTTAATTTTGTTTGATGTTATCTTAACATATTCCTTCTTAAACAAACATTATCGCAAGGCTATGCTATTTTATTTTTGAAATTTATTATTTGAGATACTTATCAAGTGGCAAGCACCTTACAATATATTTTATACAAGGTCAAATATATTCTGTAATCAAATGAAATGGCTGCAATGCGTGTAGGATAACAGCTTTTAATAGTATTAACTAGAGATAACTAGGATTGAGGTTCCACCCTTGTATAGACATATTATTAAACGTTGTTATATTTCATTTACTAGTGTATTTACATCGTGAGTAGGTGTCTTTATTCGAATTCTAAATATATTTATTTTTCTTCACTTTTTAACTAAAGTTATATTCTTAGGGGCTGTGGAACTATTTAAATTCTATTTTTTTTAAAAAGCTGATGCCTGAATGTGTGTGGTGTTTGTAAGAGAGTGTGAGAGCGTGTGTGAATGTTTGTGGGTGTGAATGAGTGTGTGTGAGTGGAGTTTCGAGCGTGTGCATGTGTGTTTATCCAGGAGAAATCAAGAAGTTTTGCTTCTTGATTTCTCCTAGATAATCACACATGTGATCCTCTAAAACGACCTAAAACTATAATATTATACATCGTTTCCAATGTCCATACATAAGTACCGCATGGAGGTAATAGTTTTATTAGAATGGACAGAGGAATTTCTCTTTTTAAAATCTATGTTTTTTTGCAGCCTGATTTGGAACGCGGATATATGTTGAGAGGAGTGTTGATTTTGTTTTTGAGGTAGAAACCAATACAGCAGAAGAAGTGATGAGAATAAGCTGTTTTAAAGACACGTGATTCGCAGACATTACCTTTGCGATGATTCTCCTTTAGCATCTCAGGGTTATATGAGATCTGGGAGTGATTTATGGTATGACATTTAGTATATTTTTTTTCCTGACTGGTAGCACGTCCTAGTCCCTGCATAATTCAACAGTTGGGAAATGAAAGGGAAGTCCGGCCACAACCTTAAGCAAAACACGATGCTCTCCACAGTCCCGTGCGTTTTATCAGCACCACCCCATGTCGAGACATAATATTACATGTTTCGTCACCTGTCCCGATACTATACTATATACCAAATGTATAGTGACAATAACTAAGTATATTAACACTTTAACAAAATAAAATATGTTCCAGAAAGATGGCAAATAGAGTATTATTTCTTTGGAATTCTGAATTTATTTTTGTCATGGCCACGCAAGATGAAAAGCTCTTGCGTTCTAGTATATATTTAACCCTTCCCAGTCCGAGTGTTTATCTTAGATCATTGAGGGCTACGGTTGCCGTTGTATCGCTTTTTGGAAACAAAAATTCAATGTCCATTGTGATTCACTGGCTTTCCACTCATGCTGAAGGAGTGATAAATTTAACGGAGTAATAAATTACATTGAGACTCCATTGAGTGAGTGGCAGCGCTATCCATCATTAAACTACATAATATGTTCATCTGCATTTAAAGTTTAAATAAAAAATACCCTTCCGCCGTGTGACTTTTCATGTGAGTGAATGTTGTTATATCAGACACATCTATATTTATTTATTTTATCAAGTACACAAAACAGAATTACATTAAGAACATGTTTAGAAGCATTAAAAAAGTGACAACAGTGATAGGCTAAATATGGACCTGATATAATTGGATCGTAGCCGTATCGTATAACACGCCGTATTACAAAAAGGCGCGCTGGATTGAAAAACGTCGCCGTAATGTAAGGCGGCTAACTCACGTTCAGCCGAATTGTAGGGGCGATACGATTTACAAAGCGGCGTCCAAAGTTGTCGCCGATTATAGAGTCCAGCAAATCGTTTTCTGTCCATGGGTATGCAGATAATCTCGTACTAAAAATTTGTTTGGATGATTGGTAGATTAAAGTTTTTAATATGACCACTTAAAACTTACTATATACTGATAATTGGCTATAAAATAAGCCTCGAACACCAACTGTTCCCTAGACTTAGGTGACTCTTAAGATTTGTTTCTTCTATCTCTTTTAGATAGACTGAGATAAAATACGCTAAGAGACTTAACGCTAAGCAAATGTTAGTGAAAACTTTGACGAGTGCGAAGTGCTCATTCAATGCGGCGTACTATATTTCAGCCGTATTGAAATCCGGCTGAACGGCGGCGGCGCGCTGTTATGTAATACGGCATATTATACGATATGGCTGTAACATATGTACCTATATAATTATACGTATGTTAGGCCATTTTTTCAGGAGTGGAGATATTTATGGCATCGTTTGATTAAGAAATAAAACTTCCGCCACAGTTTTGGCGCATTATAGCCCGGCCATGCGAGTGGGACCGCAGGCTAACATTAGAAAAAAAAGATCATCACTACTTATTATACTAAAAATCATCATTGACGACCAGCTGGCCGAGTGGTCTGTACCCAAGGCTACTCGGTCAAGAGGTCCCGGGTTCGAATCCCGGTAGGAACAAATGTTTGTATGATGAGTACGAGCATTTGTTTACGAGTCATGGATGTTTATATATTTATTTAGTATATTTTCTAATATCTATATACATATTAATATCATTATTTCTCCGTTATCAAGTATCCATAACACAAGCTCTTAATGATGCTTACTTTGGGCTAGATAATAGGTGTGAGTATATAAATATTATTATTATTATTATGGGTATTTTGAATTCTTAGCTGTAAGCTGGTATAAGCTACACTTACGGGCTTGTACCAAGTAAGTGTAGCGTGTGATGTATTTATGTTGAAGATGGTGTATTGTGAGGAGCTATTATTATTATGTTTACTTCTATTTTTATTTTCTCTCATTTCTGAGGTATTTTCCAATTCCACGCGGGTTGATACCAAGCGTGAGTAGAATAATGCTGTGTGTCAGAGTGGTGTAATAGTTATGGTGGTGTTATTATTATTATTATTATCATCAATTTAAATACATATCCTGTAACACTACAACCTTTTACCCACCTAGCCATATTGAGCTAGCGTGCTGGTAGCCGAAGCCATGTCTTTCTCCCATACAGGAGTAATGCCAGGTGCCCATTGATAGTCTATACAGGCTTTTGATGTAGTCAGTACTGAAGAAAATGTAACGGCCATCAACAATTTTGAAATGAGGCTTGTTCGTCAGGGTTTCATGACGAATCCTATCAAATTTCTTAGAGATATCAAGTGAGGCGGCAAGATCTTTCCAAGTTTCTTTCTATGGCTTCACTCCGAAGATCGAGTAGATTACAAAGTCGATTGATTAGAAAGGTAGCCTATACAAGCAATAAGATCGTGGGTTAAACGACTCGCCAGGATCTGTAAAATAATATGAAAACTACTTTTAAAATTATGCATTTGAGCATTTTTCCACCAGCGCCGAAAAATTGTTTGTTATATTTCTTATCAGAGCTATTTTGTCTGTTCTAATGACGCACGGCCAGCGTTTGTAAAGATTTTTCCTGAGATAATGTTCAGACATTTTCCTGACTCCTTAATGATAATTATATTATTATCATTGTTTTATGTTACAGACGGCCGCACATTAATGATATGATTCATAATAGATTTGTACGTATATTTCATTTCATTTCACTCTACTTATTGATTTTCAAACCACAATATTTATTTACACTTCTTTTTACTTCACAAAATAAACCACAATCCTTACTTCACTAATTATTGTAATTGAAGACTTTAGCAGAGTTCCGAAGCTGGAACATTACGTCGTGGTTGCTTAATGATTCAAGTTTCGGAAGTAATAATTTTGCATTCAGATTTCAAAATGAATCCCTGACATTGAAACTTCTAAGACTCCTTAAAAATTTACGCTACTTCGAAAACAGACATTATTGATTGGGAATAAAGTTGGTTTTATTTGAGTTTAATGTTAATTGTTGTTTGTAAGTTAAGGGGAAAACTTGCATGCCTTTAAACATTTTTGCAAATTGAAAAATTGGAATGCTATTTTCGATAAAAGTTTTTTGTTGTTGTTGTCATCGAGATAGATCTTGGCCTTCATCTCACCTGATAGTAAGTGTTAATAAGGCCGAAGATGAAACCGAGCTATTCCTAGATTCCTCAAGCACTGGAACTGGCTACTTTACCTCCAATTTCCGGATATATTAATGCTGTTAATATTATTGCCATGGCAGCAGACATAGGTTAGGTGGTGGTAGCTAAGCAGGCAAAGGTGGCAGGTGGTGACTTCGAAAAAGCCCTACCACCAACCAACCTGAAATTTTCTGCCCAACGTGGATTTGCACCTTGCACCTCTAGATTTGAGCTAGGTATTCTCAGTCACTAGACCACAGAGATGGTTAAAATTCATGATGAAGCGAAGCAGCTGCCTCGCGTTGCTGATATTCTAACTAACCACACAAAGTTCGACGCTAAATCTCTTATAACGCAAACAGTTATGGGGTATCCGACGATCGTTATAATAATATCTGGAAACTTTCAAAGTGAATAAGCACTTTGTCGCTAAGCGTGTAATATATTAAGATGACAACATCATTACTTAATAGAGGAGACTATGATCAAACGCTGCCTATCTTTCTATAAAATGGCTGTTCAGGCTTATCTAAAACATAAAAAAAAAACTTTTAAAAATCGTGAAAAATCCATTTAAAAATTTCTTAATTTTTAATCGACTTCAAAAACGAGGAGGTTCTCAATTCGGCCTGCATGTTTTTTTTTTCTTTGTATGTACACCGATTACGCCGATATTAGGTACTGATCCGATTTACGTGATTCTTTTTTTGTTCAATGCGAAATAGCTGCCATTTGGTCCCATAATTTTTTTTTCAAAATCAGTTCGTTAGTTTGGTTTTTATAAGTAAAAAAAACTGAAATTAGTAAGTCGTCTACGTATATTTTTTCTTTGTATGTGCACCGATCACGCCGAGATTATTAAACCGATTTACCTGATTCTTTTTTTGTTCGATGCGGAAAAGTTGCCATTTGGTCCCATATTTTTTTCCCCAAAATCAGTTGGGTAATTTGGTTTTTAAATAAAAAAAAACTGAAATCAGTAAGTCACCTACGTGGGCGAAATTGCGGATTTTTGCTTTCTTATGACTTTTTAGTGAAACAATACGATAGTGGAAAACAATATGAGTTGACGGTTACCCATCTAGCTTTGACCTTAGAAAGTTAACACTAAAAATTGTGAAAAAAAAAATTAAACAAAAATTAAAACCGACTTCAAAAAACTGAAAAGGATAAAATAATTAAATTTGAGTAGGTAGGTAGGTCATCCCCTAGAAACATATTTTTTGGAGTTGGTGCTAAGTAGTTTTCAAAAACAATAGAAAGTGAAGCACCGACTCCAGAAAATATGTTTCTAGGGGATGAGTCTACCTACCTACTCAAATTTAATTATTTTATACTTTTCAGTTTTTTGAAGTCAGTTTTAATCTTTGTTTAATAAGGAGGTAGGGCATGGTTCTAAACTCTATTTTCAGTACCCGACTGATGACGCGCTGCCTATGATAAAGAATAGAAGATGTGTGTTCTTGAGAGCTCATTGAGCAATTAGAGTAGGGGGGCCCTTCTCTTGTGTTGATAGCAAAACGCTTCCTCTTAGTTTTACAAGGCTAGCAACGCTTATAGTAGTATGATTTATTAATTTACTTATTCAGAAATTAATGTACAGACGACGGCACATCAAGTGTAACAGTTGCACTATGAAAGCCGCCTCTATTACTAACGGTGTAACGGCGGTTTCAAGTTCAAACTGTTACGAAATGCTTAATGAAGAAAAAAATTATCAGTAAAATGGAGTCTTTTAGTCCCAATTTATTGCATAATTTACTGTACAATTACTGTACAAAAATAATGAAATGATAGAAAAGAAATGAAGGGAAAGACAAGATCAGTGTAAGAGCATTGGCTTTTACATTATATTGTCTTCGGAATATCAACGCACCATATACCTAAGATTAATTTCCTAAATTACCAAATTAAACAAAGAAGGCAAAAAATATAACCTTAATAAAAAAAAACAAAAATCTTATTAGTAAATTCAAATATGTCTTTTTTTCTATGCCATCAGGTTGGCGCCGTCAATACGACAATAAATTAAAACGTGGGCTATCATTTGATGATTTGACAAAATAATGCAGCCAATGTTTTGTGTAGCTGCAAAATCATTTTAAGGGGCTACCTCGTGCACACTAGCGACACCAATTGTTATTAATTATGGTGAATTTAGAACACAATAAACAAAAACGCTTTAGAGAATTGCTAAAGAACGGTATTTGTAATTTTTAAAGATGTATCTTGTATAAAGTGTCTACCTATAAGTAACCAAATTTTTTATTATTGTTAAAAGTGGCCACTTTCGGCAATAATGAAAAAATAGGTTACATGTAGAGGAATATCTAATACCGAGCACATCTCAAAAAATTACAAATACCATTCTTTAGTCATTCACTAAAACGTTTTTGTTTATTATGTTCTATATTCACCACAATTAATATAAATCAAGTGGTGTCGCTAGTTCCGACGAGGTGTCGCCTTAAGCCTGATTCCTGAATTTTTAAAACACTCAACCCTAACATAAAAAATAAGATAACCTTTATTTGATACAACGTTAAGGGCTTAATTCGACCGAATGACTGCGCAATACCATTTCATTGTGGTTTATACGTGTTCAGGGACACATAACAATTTTTTGTAGCATACTCTCGGAAAAATAGACCAATTTTATGAATAAGGCTATTGTATTAAATATATATTTTCATATAAAATATGATGACGTTAGCAGAAAGGTACAGTGCGGTAATATATGAACGCGGGGTAACTCCGGACGTCCCGTTCTTAACATTATAGACGAGTATAAAGATTCCATGCACACTGCCTGGCATTGAACATGGGTCTTTCTCTCAAGCATTAAAAATATATTATCAACTACCTATCCTTTTCTATGATGTACACAACTGGTCAAAAATTTCCCTGCGATCGGAACCACCCCACTCTCTGCTACCACAAATGCGAGCCTCTTACTACTGAGCTATAACGAATTTTACATTAACTAATTCCACTTATGTCGTATTAAATTTGGCGAAGCTCAACTTAAAAACAAAATCAAAATCAAATTACTCAAGGCTATTAACCTTCTACGACACAGTTCTCACCTGAGCCAACGAGCGAGCCTTTAGAGGCGCCTACAAGTCCGTTGCTTCCTCATGGCTCAAGCATCCTGAAGACTAAGCGACAGTGGGATACCTTAACGAGAGGTGATGGCTGTCGATTTGAAATCCTCTAGAGACAATTCACCCCTGATGCGTGAGGAGTCACCAAAGTTCTCGCCTCCTTAAGGCTACGCTCCAAAGGCCATTCGCAGCCAACAGCAGTAGTTACACCCAAGAAAATATTAGAAATTCTAATCTGTACATTTGCGAGCTCCAAAAATCATATCTATAATAACTTTTATTGATAAACGTAGGTAAAATAATCCTAATTCCTACTTTATACGTATGTTCTGCTGAAGATTAATTTGCTTTACGTTTCCTATGTAGAAAGGCCTGTGACCAGCAGTGGGACGTATATAGGTTAGTGATGATGTTGATGATGATATATATCCAAACATTTACACAATTATACCTTATAAGTTTTTATATATTTAAAGATAGATACTTATTAATAATAAAATTAACTGGTGTCACGTCTGGTTGGACATTATAACTCACACACCCATGACGGGTTAGCTAGATCTCTAATAGAGATAACTCCTCCCTTGCATACTACTGTATATATTTATTTTGTTTTGTATTAAGTATAATAAAGAGTTAGTCCTATAGCATTTTAAATGGACAAGGTCTTTTTTTGGGTTTCATACCTAATAATTTTGAAGAATAATGTGATACACCTCTTCACAAAGGTAATTAAATAAGCTACTCGATTTTATATCAATCGGGTTTGTCTAAAACAGTAAAAAATGTTCCAGCAGAAACTTAATGCAATTTCCTCGTTTTCAAAGTCGTAAAACGTGTAAAATACACATATTATTGCATTGTCTATTAAATATTTGAAGTTATTACTATACTTTTAATTGCAGCTCCATTTTTCAAAAGTAAAAAATAATGCTATTGTGTTTGCCATTCCATGGAATGCTATTCCATTGTCATCGCCCCGCGGTGGTATATCGCCGCTTGACAGATTGCAATAAAAAACGCTAAAAGCAACTAAAGTGTGGAATTTTTCATGTTCGTCTTAAAAATAAACGGGGGGGGGGGGGGGTGCTTAATAAATAAACTGGGCTTAAAATATTTTTTTACATTATTTTAAGCCCAGGCTTCATACATTTGTGGTCCTCTCCTTTAAATGTATTTTAATGTTATAACAAAACAGTGGTATTTTCCAACCCTAATCAACAAATGTATCCAATTATTCTGCCGTTAACTAACGAATGGTAATAGCCTCCGCTCACCTTGCCTGGTTCGATTTATTGAACTCTATTTCCTGGGATCTAATACACGGAATGGGGATTAACCGCTAATGTATTTCACGACCTTATCCTAACCGCTTGAAATAACACCATTGGTATTGAATATTATTTCTTCGCTACGAGAGTTCAAATAAAATTTTATTGTGATAATACTTATTGAAATCCATTGAATTTATTCCGTCAGAGATCGGCTTGAAAAACCTATCGGATTTTGGCTACCGCCATATTAAGTAATAATCACGGAAATAAAAATAGGTATGATCTAAACGGTATATTTACAAAATTCCTCACGAAACACAAAAATCTATCACAACCTAGGTAATGAGCGTTGATTTTAACTACTGCCGTAATAGGATTGTCTACGTATTATAATATTTTTTTACGGAAATTAGTCATTTCATCTTAGGCCTAAATATGACAACGCGAGTGCAATATAACAAGTGATTTTTACCTTGTTATTGCAGGTGACGATATAGGCGGCGGTAACCACTTACCACCAGGTGTGCCGTCAGATTTTTTGTTATCTAGTGGTATAAAACTTATAATAATAAATACTTGTTAAAAAAACGATAAAATTTTCTAATTGAATTTGTCATTGTTTTCAGGTAAGCAGTTCTATTGATTTTGTTGAGGTCGTGGATCGTGGGTTACATGAAAGTAAGTAGAAGCTTAATTAGTTTCATTAACTTATCAATACAAAATATAAATCGAATAATCAATAATAATCTTTCACTTACGTCGTGATCTGGAAGATTTGTAAACTTTTTGCTAGATGATGAAAATGTTGAGATAATAAAAATCAGCATTTATATTTTTCTACGTCAAAATATTCCATGGTGAAGGCGTATCCACTGTCGAAATCTACTACTCCATTGTCGGTGAAACGTAAGAAAAACTCCTCCAGCTCCCTCTACACGTGGTAGTGGAAAATATCACTCAGATGGTAGTATTTGAACATTTTAAATGAACCTTTTAAACCTTTTTTAATTTACCTACTGGTGAACACACATTATCGCCGTGTTGGGCACATGCTTGCTCTGATAAGGAGTGGAGGGCAGCCCATCAGTTTTGAGAGATTAATCAATTGCTAATTGTATTCCAGTTTACCCAAGACACTCAGCATCAAAAACATGTAATCGATTTTGATTCCTATTGCATTGACATAAGAGACAAAATGTATAGGTACGTACATCATTTTGACGCTGACTGAACACATCACAAACAATCTCATAGGGAGCCGTATATCCCTATCAAGTGCTAACTGTAGGCCACGTTGCTACCAAAGCGCGGTGTTAAAAATAAGATAAAAATAAGATAATGTAATTAAGTATAATTGTGTAATTTTCTGCATATTTTTATTCTTTAATTTGTCAAGGCCCTAAGAGTCTTGTGACAATAATTAAAAACCAATTGTGTCTGGAATCTGTGTCTTGACAGGGATGTATTATAACTGAAACAGATTATTTAGCGATAAGTCCTCCATGTACAATTTAATTTAAAAATGTTGCTTCTATCTATCTATCCATGATATAATAATAATTTTTAATAATAATTTATTTATTTTTTGACTTCGGTCACTATTTGTAAAATGTAAAAAAAACGTGTTACAGAAAATAAATAAATTATTATTATTATTATTATGATATTATATTTAATAACATGGTAACAGTAGATATGTAGCAATAGGCCATACGAACCAGTACTTAAACCAATTCAATAATAGTCTAGTCTATTGAATTCCATTCCATCGTTGAGGAGCAACCTTCGCAAATCTGATAACGTATGTCTTACGTACAATTATTGTGTTACAGAGACATTTTGGAACCTTCCAAAGGTCGATACGGTTATGTGCGGGCAGCGCTGAGAATCGCTGTAAGATTACATTAGCTTCAGAACTGTGGCAGTTAGATACGCAAGAGCTGATAAAATGAGCCCTTGTATTTACAGGCGCAATGACGGAAATTTGAAACAGGGATACATGAGTAAATGCTCAATAGGAGTACTGAGAATTGAAGAAATTGAATTTGTGTGAGGATTTTCCTGCTTTTGTAAAGAATGATTACAGTGACGACAATGGGATTTTTCTATTTATTTCTTATCCAGTTTCAAAATAAAACAGCTAAAATGATTTATATTATTCTTATTTAATGGTGGTATTTTTTATTTCTTTTTTATCTGATGTTCTTACGAAACCGTGCTCGCTGTTGCTGTTTTAATGACGACAAAAAGTATTATTTATGTTTATAAATAAACCTTTATTAATTCCAATGAAATTGTTAATACAGCTACGTGACAAACTATAACAAATGTATAAAAAAAATATTAGACAACAGATTTTCTATTTCGTGTGGGGGCCGGCGAGCTGGTAAAAGTTAATGAAACAATACAACATCTTTATTTTTAGCCCTCCAGCCCTCCATAAAGGCCTTTGTAGAAACTTGTTGTAGTGATTTCCTATGATATTTCCGAGTCACCCCCTTTGACATACGTTACTAAGTCTTGTTCTGTAAAATATTGAAAGATTACCATAATTAAATATACTGTAAGAAAATTTAAGATGTAACACTTCCTGAAAACGTTTGCATTAAACGAACTCTGCTTTTTAACCGACTTCAAAAACGAGAAGGTTCTCAATTCGGCCGGTATGTTTTTTTTTTCTATGTCTGTACACCGATTACGCCGAGATTACTGATCCGATTTACGTGATTCTTTTTTTGTTCGATGCGGAATAGCTGCCATTTGGTCCCATATTTTTTTTTTTAATAACAGTTTGGTACTTTGGTTTTAAATTAAAAAAAAAACTGAAATTATTAAGTCGTCTACGTATGCGACATTGCGAATTTTTGCTTTTCTATGCCTTTTTAGTGAAACGATACGATAGTAGGAAACAATATAACTTGACGGTCACTCATCTAGCTTCGACCTTAGAAAGTTATCACTAAAAATTGTAAAAAAAAATTTTTTGCTAAGTGGTTTCCAAAAACAATAGAAAGTGAAGCACCAACTCCAAAAAATATGTTTCTAGGGGATAAGTACCTACTTAAATTTAATTATTTTATCCTTTTCAGTTTTTTGAAGTCTGTTTTAATTTTTGTTTATTTTTTTTTTATCATAATGTTATTTGGATAAGATGATAAAATAAAAAATAAGGAATGTATTAATAGAAATGCCTGAGTTTCACTGTAACGGAGTGAGAGTCCATATAAAGCTTTACTCTTCAATAATGACACGGTCGACTAAGGTTACTCAGCTCACTCGCTCATGACCAGACAAGCACTGTGTCTATACTAGTTGTTTGCACAACTCGTTAATCGCCAGCCACCATTAATTGGACCACAAACTTAGTCACAGACAGTGAGTCTCTTTGAAATGTATTGTGGTAGTAAAATTTGATGAACCGAGTTCAGCGTTGGTCCATTATGGGTGACCTTGCTTTACCTTCAAGCTTTATGATGTCAACAAGAAAATTTAGGAAGATAAATGAGTGTATGCTTCGAAAGGTACAGAACAATTTGTACAATCACTCGATTAAGCACACACTAGCAATAGAAAGTAATCTTGTAGCAAAAGTTACATGTAAGTCTTTTGCTCTCGACGCCACTAAATCTAAGTGCTATTTAGTCTTGGATCAATAATAATATTCTTTATCACACCTAGTATCTAGACCAGATTCAGCAACATTAAGAGCTTAGGTTGTGTATACTAATATGGATAATAAATCTTATATATAAAATTCTCGACTCACAAATTTAGTTACCATACTCCTCCAAAACGGCTTGGTACGTATATTCAGTGGGTCTGAGAATCGCCTACTAACTTTTTTTTTTTGGACAATTTTTTTTATGGCATAACAACGTTTGCGGGGTCAGCTATGCGGGGTATTCACATACATAAATACCCATAGCTCGTGAACAAATGTTCATATTTATCATACAAACATGTGCCCCTACTGGGAATCAGACAAGACTAGTCGACCAGACGGCACGGTGGTCCGAGCCTTGGACAAAATGCGGCACTTACTTGTTTTTTATATATAAAACTAGATGACAAACAAGCTGACGGCCCACCTGATGGTAAGCGGTTACCGCCGCCTATAGACACCTGCAATAACAAGGAAAAATCACTTAATATTGCAGATACACCCTAAATACTTTATTAGGTATACCTAATTGACCACTGGCTTAGTTAGTTATAACTTATAACTTAACGGAAGCGTTATGTAGCCCTTAAGAGCATTTTCGCTTACCGCCGTTGACAAGTGTAACGACATTTAATCCCAGTCTTGTCGTTCGCTTGATCAATTGGTCATTCATAATTCCACTTCCTGATCACGTATCAACATAAAGCGTACCTCAGCTTCCGGAGCCCTAAACTTTACGACAGCCAAATCTCCATTTCAATGCATTCGGTGTTTTTGCGTGACTTGCTTACGAATAAATAGCAGAACAATGAGTTTTTGCAAACTTGGCCTATTTTTTTTTCATTTAATTCAGAGCGTTCTCTAAGAGACTGCTTTAATTAGAAAACCTTTTGTTCTTTTTCAATAATTCACAGACAACAACAACAGGTTTAACACAAATAGTACATTTGATTCAGTTTCTTGGCAGCTCATCTTCAAGCTAATGAATTCTTCTCGATCATGAAAAGAATTAATTTGATCTACATTTATTCTTTGTCTTCGATCTCGTGATCTACTGACGCTCGCAAATTATCAGCCGATCGATCGAAGATTAATGTGACAAGACAATCAAAGAAAAGAGATTCGAGAGACAGTGATCATCGTTCGAGAAAAGGATAAGAACTGCTTTGACCGTTTTTTTTTATTGAACCTTATTATCAAACACAAAAGGTTAATTGTATTGTTTCGATGTCTTTTACTTACTCACGATCGCATTTTTTATTGTTATAAATGCCCATCAAGAGGTCACCGTTTATAATGCTTGTCATACTAAAAGTGTTTTCCAGCTTAAGACTGCTCACCTACTGTTTTCCCTAGACGAGTATATCTCGTCCACACTTACCGAGTAACCTATGCAGCTATATTGTTATTCTGCCATAGCAGTCTTATAATCAACTTAATTCTTATGATTAACCTTGATGTTCATCATAAATTCATTGTATAAATTTGTAACTCTATCACAAATATTACAATTATTTGTGATACAATTTCATTGGCGTGAGCGAAAAATAGCTGGTGTGAAATTCCATCAACCACAAAGAGCCGTGTTTACGCGATTGGGTATGCGGACGCCGCGCGACATTTTTCATTCTGTGTGAAGGGGCGCGAACAGTTAACGTGTAGGCTAGGCGATATGGTGAATTCTAAATTACGTTTACGTAAATTTTCAAATCAATATATTAGGTTGGGGAAAAAGTCTTTTCGCATTATAGTATGTATATGAACTTGTCATAAAATCTCTTTGGCTGTACTATTTGTATCTGGCTGGTTTTGGTATTATTAAAAGTTTAGATTTTAAAAAAGATAATTCCAAATTCAAATTAGGACAATGTGTGTTTTTCATTTGTTTTTCGTACTGTCAAGATGAGTGAATCTAATGAAGAAATTCGATACATTTTAAAATTTTACTACAAAAAAGGTAAAAATGCAACGCAAGCTGCGACAAAAATTTGCGATGTTTATGGACCTAGTGCAGTGTCTGTGAGAGTAGCACAAATTTGGTTTAAGCGTTTTCAATCCGGAAATTTTGATGTCAAAGATGCACGTCGCTCTGGTCGCCCTATTACGGATAAAATTGATGCCATGTTTGAAAACTGGGGCAACATCGGCATATCAGTAGTTACGACGTAGCTGAAGAACTGGGAATTGACCACAAAACAGTTTTGGCGCATTTAAAAAAAAATAGGCACACAAAAAAGTTCAATATTTGGGTACCCCACGAGCTCACTGAAAGAAACCTAATGAACCGTGTACTCATTTGTGATTCTTTATTACGACGTAATGAAACCGAACCGTTTTTCAAGAAGCTGATAACTGGTGATGAAAAGTGGATCACGTACGACAAGAACGTGCGAAAAAGGTCGTGTTCAAAGGTCGGTCAGGCTTCACAGACTGTGGCAAAACCCAGGTTAACTCGCAACAAGGTGATGCTGTGTGTGTCGTGGGATTCGAAGGGCATTATTCATTACGAGCTGCTACCACCAGGCAGGATGATCGATTCTGAACTCTACTGCGAACAACTGATGAGATTAAAGCAAGAAGTTGAGAGAAAGCGGCCGGAATTAATCAACAGGAGGGGTGTGGTTTTTCATCATAATAACGCTAGACCTCACACATCTTTAGCCACTCAGCAAAAATAAGAGAGTTTGGCTGGGAGGTGTTAATGCATCCGCTGTATAGTCCTGACCTTGCACCTTCAGATTTCTACCTGTTTCGCTCTCTTCAGAATTCTCTAGGCAGTGTCAGGTTAACATCACGAGAGGACTGCCAAAACCACTTGTCGCGGTATTTTGATCAGAAGCCCCAAAATTTCTATAGAATGGGATCATGTCCCTACCTACAAGATGGCAAAAAGTTATCGAACAAAATGGTACCTACATACTTTAGTTGAATGTAAATAAACTATATTAAAAAATGTTTTGAATTTTCCTAAAAAATGCGAAGAAACTTTTTCCCCAACCTTATTTATTATCTTATGACTTTTGTACATTTATTAAAATATTTATGGCAAATATTTTCATTTTCCTGCGGTTGAAGAGCTTACTTTTGATAAAAATACTAGTTCTATTTCATATCACTTGTTTTCAGAGGACCTTAAATTTTCTACATTTTCACTGATAAAACATTTTACACAGTAATAAAAAGTGACAAAACTAGTAAAAGACACAATTAACTTAATTTCAGTACTACTTGCAAGCGTCCATAGGCTACGGCAACCGCTCACAAGCAGGTGGGCCGTATGCTTGTATTGTAAAAGATGGGTTTGAAAGTTGCAAGACATTTCTATGAACTTATATATAGCCCATGTTTTATATTATTGTCGTCCTCACCTTGTATATAGGTACTTACACCCTTTTTTTTGTAAAAAATTACATGACATGAGAATAAGGCGAATAGAGTATGAAATAAAATAAAATTAACACAGTTTGAAATAAAAATTAAAACAGAAATAAGCAGTGGCTACATAGGTTGGTACTGTTTGTTTAAGAGACAATATTATAATTACATATTTTTTTCTACATACTTATATTTCTATTTAAATTGTCTCCTTATAATATTTTGTGTGTACAATTCATGTTCTATTAAAGAAATAAATTTTCCGCAGTTTGTTAGAATTTAATTTTGAAACATATCCAGAGTTAGTCTTACTTTTTCAGTCTCAGCACTTTTATTTATTTGACAGTCTCAGCTCTTTGTCTAACAAGACCACGGTGCACGTACGGTATTTGAGATCATGGTCTCATGTGACAATTTAGCTCTTTCCAGTTCAGCTTACTTTGCAATTTGGAAGCAACTTTAACTGGAAACAGATTGCTTCGAAAAATAACCTAAGAATCTGCAATATATTTTTAATAATAGTCCTATAGTTATAACCTATAGTGAATATAAACAAATTTTCTATAGGTTATAGAGAATATCCACACAATTTGATATCGCCGGTATTATAAGTAGTTATCGGTAGTAGTTAAAGTGGTTAAATACAACTGATACCAGATTTAAAGGACTAGTTCTTATAGTTTCAGATTGCTACATTAGTTGAAAATATATTTTTCATCATCGTAATTAATCTTCTCGTTATTTAATACAAGTTTTTATTTCAGTTTATCCTTTATTTTTGTTCTCCTTTCCGACACGGTTGTCTAATCACTCGCCCTAACGCGGGAAAACTTCGTCTTAAGTATTCTATGACGGTATGGTAGAGACGGCCTTTAGTTTTATTGGGAGAGTTTTATTACCACTAGTATATACATATAACAACATAGGCTGAAGATCTATGTGGCTAATAATATAACAAATTATTTCTCCCCAAGTTTTTTGTGATTTTCACAACCAAGTAGTTAGGAATGTATATTATTCTATATAGAAATTTCATCTTGTTGTTTGCTTGATACCTATCAGACTAATCTTTTGAACAAGCCTCGTTCAAGAATAAAAAGATCGTAAAAGTTTTTACATTATTAGAACTATAGTTTAAGGAATCCTACATACGACTGACTATACTTACACAATCAATAATGGCCATTATTGACGGTACCTATTGCCCAATTTGCCCACCTACCAAATTTTATCCTTGCAGTGACGGATTTAGAATACAATTCACCGCCCCATTACTTCCCGTAGGTTTCGCAAGAGGCGACTAGGGGAACTATGAGCTACCAACTGCTCCATGAGTGCTAGGATGTGAAAGCCCGACTGGTTAGTGACCACCGTACGCATGGTATTAATCCCACCATATGACCACTTGTGGCTGCGTTCTGGGATCGTTGGCGTACAAGCAGAACTTGATTATGCCGCGATCCATGCGGGCAGTAATAGCTTCCATCTAACCAGTGCCAGGTGGGTTGCTTTGACCCGCCGGCCAGGGAGACCAGTTTGTGGGGCTGCCCCATCATGCCACGCATAATCTCGGGTGTGTCGTGCCGGTTGGTGGCCGGGTGGTGAGGTCCCAGCGGCCATACCCGGGCGGTTCGGGGCCCCTTCCGTCCGGCGGGTGAGCACTTCTTTGCTGTCAGCTGTTACCTGGGGAAACAGGCCCCACGATGTTACTGCCTCTATCGCGGCATTGGCACCCTAATTCACGTCTCTCCTTCCTATCCATCCATGGCAGCATCAAGTAATGCACATCCCTACCAAAACCACGCTGTTTGAGGTCATGCTCACTTTATAGCATCCGTGGGCTCCATGCTAATCTCAAAGCCATCCACCAACAAATACTCCGCCCGGCTGACAAAAACGATCTGGACTATCCCGGATACGCTCTTTACGGAGTTATTTAAATCGAAGACCAGGATGGGCTTGTTTGTCCGGGCGGGTGTTTGCTGTCGCTGCCTACACTGCTTGGAAGACCCTTCATTTTTCATCCTCGAGATGTACGTAGACCTAGGCACAGATTGCTGTGTCTACGTATTCTTCTACGGATCCCATAGAAGTGACATGGTGACAACTCGACTTTTTGAACATCTTAGTCGGTTGGCAGATATTGCGCAGGAGCAGTTTCCAACCGTGGAATCGGTGTTTTTGGGGGACTTCAATGTTCACCACGAGATGTGGTTCAGTTACCCAAAATTAACCATGCTGGTAGAACTATCCATCTCTTCGCTCCCATGCAGACCTGACTCAACTGGTTAACCAGCCCACCAGGATTCCAGATATTGTCAGTCACGCGCCCTCATTGTTAGACCTTCTGCTGATGACTCACCGGATGGATATGGGTTAGAAGTTTGAACTCCCTGTGGAACATCAGATCACTGCCTGATTACTGCCTGATTACGGCGACGCCCGTTGCACCAACGGGCGTCGCCAACAGTATCGGTGGTGGCCAAACGCTGCATCTAGCACAATGCGTCGGCAGATTGGGATGGTATGCGGGATTATTTTGCATCTGTTCTTTAGAAGCAGCGTTGTTTCATTGAATCGGACTCGATTATTAGAGCTACTGTTCATTACACGTTCATTGCTATTCACGCATTGAGATTATATTAGGGATAGAATTTATGGAATACTATATTCCTCACTCCGATCTCATAAGTAGCAATTGGCGTAACCACTGGTTCAATCTCGAGTGTGCCTTAGCTGTTGAGAACAAACAGTTGGCATACCGCCTTGTTTGCCAGAGGTTTGGTTAGTGGGGATCCCAATATTGATTCACTGAAAACAGCCTATAATAATGCCACCAAGTCCTGCAAAAGGGCCCTCATCAGAGCTAATGCACAGCGCATTCATTTAAATTAGATAATAGGACAACAGAGAAAGTCTCTGGCAAAATAAAAACAACAGAAAAGTCTAATTATTTAAATATTGTTCATCAAAATGTACAGGGCTTTTCTGGCAAAGATCTAGAAATTAGTTTATTTTTGCAGACCATGGAAGTGCATGTGTTGTGTGTTACAGAACATTGGTTAAAAAGAAATGAAATTTTGACCTGTATTGAAAACTATAATATTGTAAGTGCTTTTACAAGAGAATCTACTATTAGAGGTGGATCCTTGATATTATTATTAAATAATATAAAATATAAAGAACGACCAGATATTGTTCGTCACTCTATTGAGCGAACTATTGAAATTTCCTGCGTAGAACTCGAGCAGCATATTGTTGTATGTGTATACAGACCTCCCTCTGGAAACTATGATCTATTTGAGACTTCAATGGAAAATGTTTTAAATATAATATGTAGCAATAACAAGAAGATAGTTGTGTGTGGTGACTTCAATATAAACATTTTAGTATCTTGTTCATACTCAGATAGGTTCCTTAACTTATTCAGATGTTTTAATCTTCTTCATACTTTCTTTGAACCTACTAGAATTACACCAATATCAGCTACCTGCTTGGATAATATTTTTTGTAACTGTGATGTACTTGAACAATCAATTATAAATTGTATAAACTCTGATCATAGTGGACAGAAAATCGCTATTGAGCACCATCATGTTAACCAAATTAAAAAAGTTACTTATAGGCCTATTACAGATAGTCGCTTGAAGAAATTTGAAAATAATGTAATGAATACAATTCACTGTCTTAAAGAAACCGATGATCCCAATAAGTTATATAGCAATTTATTTGATAATTTAAATATAGAATTCCAAAATATTTTTAAACAAAAAACTTTTACAGTCAGTTCTAAAAGGAAGTTTAGTGATTGGGCAACTCCGGGTATTTATATTAGTAGAATTAAATTATTTGAACTATACTATCAAAAGTCCACTTCCACTGATCCATTTTTTATTGATTATGTCAGAAAGTACTCCAAAATCTTTAAAAGGGTTTGTAATACTGCTAAAGCGAACTTTTTGAGTAATAAAATTAAGACATCAGACAATAAAATAAAAGCCACTTGGAAAGTTATAAATCAAGAAAGTGGTAAAACAAAAGTTACTGATAGGTGTTTTAAAATTAATGTCAATGGCAAAACGATAGAAACAGATGATGGAGTTGCAAATACCTTCGAGACTTTTTTTTCCGAAATACCTATTAAAATCACAAAAGAATTGAATTCGTGTACTAAGCGCGCACTTGCTCTCATAGAGTCGAATGTTTATAAGTGCAATATTCCTTTCAATTTCCATGAAATCAATGTTAATACGATCATAGAAGCTTTTAACTCTTTGAATATGAAAAAGACTGAGGATTTATGGGGCTTTTCTGTTAGTGTTATAAATTCGATAATAAATGTTATCTCTCCTAAATTATCGTTTATAGTTAATAAATGTATTAATGATGGTGTATTTCCCAATCAAATGAAATTAAGTAAAATAATACCTTTGTTTAAGGCAGGAGATATCAATGACCCCACTAATTTCCGTCCCATTTCTATTTTGCCGACTCTTAGCAAAATTTTTGAAAAAATTATTCTTAACCAATTACTTTCTCATTTTACGAGAAATGAATTGCTTCACAATAGACAGTTCGGATTTACTAAAGGAAAAAATACTACAGACGCGGGAATTGCGCTTATAAAACACATATTTGATGCTTGGGAAAATAGGCAGGATGCTCTAGGTATCTTCTGCGACTTATCCAAGGCGTTTGACTGTGTTGACCATCAAACATTATTAGGTAAATTAAAGCATTATGGTGTATCAATAAACTCATTAAAACTTATTGAATCCTATTTGACCAATAGAATTCAAAAAGTTGTTATAAACAAAACTGAGTCTTCTGGTGTGCCTGTGCATATGGGCGTGCCTCAGGGTTCGATATTAGGGCCATTGCTTTTTTTAATTTATATCAACGACCTCCCTTACTTTTCAAAAAAATTGTGTGAGACGGTATTGTTTGCAGACGACACCTCACTAATTTTTAAAATAGACCGAACTAAAACTGACTTTGAGGATGTAAATAATGCCATTTCAAAAGTGCTATCCTGGTTTGAAAATAATAATTTATTGTTAAATTCAAAGAAAACTAAGTGTATTAAATTTACTTTACCAAATGTAAGGCAGGTTAGTACTCATGTTGAAATCAATAAAGAAACTATTGAATGTGTTGACTCTACAGTATTTTTGGGAATTAAGTTAGATTCTCGTTTACAATGGTATCCTCATATCTCGTCCCTATCTAAAAGACTTAGTTCAGCTGCTTATGCTGTTAAAAAAATTAGGTCTTTGTGTGATGTTGAAACAGCAAGACTTGTTTACTTTGGTTACTTCCACAGTGTTATGTCATATGGCTTGTTATTGTGGGGCACAGCAGCCGACATTGAAGATATTTTTATTTTACAAAAAAGGGCTGTGCGTGCTATTTACAGACTCAAGCCACGTGATACACTGAGGGATTTATTTAAAGAAATTAATATTTTGACCGTTGCTTCTCAATATATATATGAGAACATAATTTATGTTCACAAATATAAACATACCTTTTCAAAACATAGTGATATTCATAACTTAAACACTAGATATAAAAATAAACTTGCTGTTCCAAGTTTTAGACTTCACAAGATAAGTCGCTCATTCATGGGGAAATGTATACACATTTATAACAAAGTCCCACCAAATGTAACTGAACTGCCTTTTCACAAACTTAAGTTATATGTGAAACAAACTTTAATGAAAAAAGGCTACTATAAGGTCCAAGAATATTTAGATGATAAGAATGCATGGACACATTAAAATTTCAAATGTTTTATATATTTATTTACGAGTATTGTGACTATTAATCTCTGTAACCTATACTGTGATTGTGCACTGTCAGATAGCCTGAAAATAACGATATTATTTTTGACATTGGGTACCTTTCTTGGTACGTTGACTTACCTTCTTTTCTAATTTTCATTTTTTTTTTCGCTGGGCGGCATTGCACTGCTCAAGGTTAAACTTTTGTAACTACAAACATTGTAATTTAATATTTGAAAAGAGTGACTACACGAGTTTGTTGCCGGAATCTTCTCGGTAGTTCAACTTTTGGAACCGGTGTAAATTCAGACATGACAGACGGAGAGACTTGACGTTGTTAGTTAATATATTTTTTGTAATAGTTATAAGAATGTGTTTGACGATTTAAAAGTGCTTCTTTGTGGCCTATTTAAATAAAATATTTTTTCTTTCTTTCTTTCTTTCTTTCATTGCATAAGTTAGCCAAAAATTACATAAGCATCCAACGGAAAGCCCTAGCTAGCTACTGGCGCCTGGTCAAAGCTGTGCAGTCCACCTTCTGACAACCGTCACTGCCCCCGTTGAGATGGTCTGTCTGATGGAACAGTTGCTCATAAGCTGCAAGAGAAAGCCGATTTTCTGGTAAAACTCTTTGCTGATCACTATCGAATCGAAGACTACAATTCACTACCACCAACACTCTCCCACTGAGGCCATAAAATGCCCGATAGCTGTATCACGCAATGTGATGTACATGCGGAGCTTCAGTTAATCGACGCCCGGATAGCTAGTGGACCTTTAATTTTGGCGTCCCAGCAATAGTACTCAAAAATGCGTAGCGGCGATGTTCTATCCCCCACTCACTATCTTCTTTGATCAATGACATGCTTCCATTCGGTAAAATTCATTGCTATGCGGATGACAGTACAGTGCATGGTAGATATTACGGTCGCCCAGGGAATAGGCGCGTTGAAACTGAGAGAAATAGAGAGAGAGAGAGAATCTTACCATTGCGCTTAATAGAGTGTTGAACCTCATACCTGAATGACAATCTGAAGATTGGAAAATTTTGTTTAGTTCAAAGCTAAGAAAACAAAGATGTGCGCGTGAACGCGCCAAAATGTTCCCTCTCGGGAATGGGAAGGAACGTAGTAAGGAGAAAGGAGGGGAAAAAGTCAGAATCTCTTCTGGGTACAACTTTTTTGGTACAGGGCTCTATAAACTTGCTTGGCATAAGACATGCCGCAATCTGAATCAGATGATTTTTTTTGTATAACTAGATGACAAACAAGCTGACGGCCCACCTGATGGTAAGTATAAACCGCCGTCTATAGACACCTGCAATAACAAGAAAAAAAATACTTTGTAGACATTCTGAGGCTTTTTTTTTTTTTTTGAGGAGAAATCTGATTGCAGACCTACCTGGCTAGGCGACAGGCGTGTGTGGGGGTCGCCCAGCGCCAAACACACTGGGAATACCCACTAAAACTCCCCGGTAACTCCATTGCCCTTCGCGGGGGTAGCCTAGACTCTGCCGAAGCAACTTCACCAGCCCACCCCCAGGCAACCCGGCCTTACGGCCAGGTTTTGCGCCATTGGAGATTGCCCAGAGTCACTTGGGCAATCCCAGACTTGGCGGCCTGTGCAACGCGTGCGCGGGGGCCACCCACGCACGCGGCCGCGCCTAGGGCGCAGGAAGACGAGCGATCACCGGCCGCCTCCTTCTGCCCACCCGCCTACGCCGGATAGGGGCGGCCAGCGGGTCCTCTTCCCGCTCCCTCTCCGCTGCCTCCTTCTGCGTGAGCACAGTCTCGCAGAAGGAGGCGACAACCCCCCATACCCTCTCGCTACCAACCATGGCTCTTACCATGACTGGTAGCGAGAGTAGACCACCACCGAGCGCCGCACGAAGTTCGCGGCGCTCGTGTCGCCAGGCCGGACACTCCTCAAGGGTGTGCTCGGCTGTATCGTCGGGGGAGTCGCAGTGATGACACCGCGGTGTCTCCTCCCGACGGGTGACACGGTACAGATAATGGCCGAAGCAGCCGTGTCCGGTCAGTACCTGCACCATGCGGTACGTGAGGCTGCCCAGCCGGCGCCCAACCCACTCCTCCAACACCGAACGAATCGCTTCAATCGTCCGGTGGCCGGCTGTGGGAGTGACGAGGGTCTCTCCCCATTGGAGCAGATCCTCCCTCCGCGCCAAAGTGCGGACCCGCCTCACTTCATCAATGTCGGGTCGCTCCCCCCGCTCCCTTGCCGCGACCCGGTATTGATGCACTCTGGCCAGCACCAGGGCATCAATCTCCCACGGGATCGTACCTGCTAAAACGCAGGCAGCCCCGTGACTGACCGTTCGGTAAGCCCGCACGGCCCGGATCGCAATGACCCTTTGTGGCTGACGCAAGAGGGCGCGTGTGCGGAGGGAGAGGCACTCTGCCTACATCGGGGCTCCGTACAGTGCCATAGACTTTACCACCCCGTGGTAAAGTCGACGGCACGCTGAGCTGGGACCACCCACATTCGGGAGGACCCGTCCAAGCGCGGCTGCGGTGGCACAAAGCCGGGGAGAGAGGCGCTTAATGTGCTCCTCGAAGTTCCACCGAGGGTCCAAGACCAAGCCGAGGTACTTAAGGTACACCTCGACAGGAACTCGGACCCTCTCTACCCGGACTTCGAGCCCCGGTGGGGTTCTGCGTCTCGGGGCATAGAAGGACATGGTTCTCGATTTGGAGAGAGCCACCTCCAGCCCCAGCAGGCGGATGCGCCGGACGACCATGGACGTGCCGACCGACGCAAGGTGGACCGCCTCTTCCCATTCGCGCGCCCTTGCCGCGACCAGCGTGTCATCTGCAAAGCAGACGAAATCCATCCGCGGCAAGAGGGCGCCACGCAGAGCCCAGTTGTACCCCAGGTTCCATAGTAAGGGGCCTAGTACAGAACCCTGGGGTACACCTGCCGCCATTGGCCATGACTGGACGCGGCCCTCCGCGTCCTCATAGAGGACCTCTCTCCCACAAAGGTATTCCCCCACGAGGACGCGGAGGTAGAGAGGCACTCGGTGGAATTTGAGTGCCTCCTCAATGCACTCATGGGGTAGGCTATTAAATGCGTTCGCGATGTCAAGAGACACCGCGATCACAGTCTCCCCTTGTGTTGTGGCCGCCTCGGTCCACCTTTTGAGACGAGCCACCGCGTCCATCGTGGACCGGCCGGTGCGGAAGCCAAACTGGCATTCTGCCAGGTTCGGCCCTCTGTTCTCTAGGTGCTCGGTGATCCGGGAAGCAATATTTTTTTCAAAAAATTTCCCGGACTCATCGAGCAAGACCACCGGCCTGTAACCCGACGGCGAGTCAGCGGGGCGGCCCTCTTTCCTGAGGAGGCACAGCCTCCCAGCCTTCCATCTCCTGGGAAAGCAACCCGAAGCGATGCACTTATTGAGCAGTGCGCGGAACCGCTCTTCCAGGGGGCCCAGAGCTATCCCCACCACCTTGGATGGGGCGCCGTCTGGCCCCGGTGCTTTATTTTTAAGACATCCTGAGGCCTAAGATGAAATGCCTTCCATGACCAGTATTTACACTGGCTACCTTTCCCTTCCATCCGAAGCACAGTAAACTGTTTCACGGCCGAAATAAGAAATGCGCTGGTACCTACCAAGCGTACCCCTACGTATGGGGTTACCACCTACTAGTCTTCACGTATGGACTCTTCTTACCGCTTCACATCAAATGGTATTAATTCAAATGTCGTTTTGTATTAATAAAAAAAGTGTAGGTTGATAATAATACCCATTAAAATATTATATTTTCAATGTACATAAGGTTTTATTTATACGGCTTTGGAAGCCACTACTCATAATATTTATGTCAACACTTACTTTAACCCCAGTACTTTGCACTGAATCCCCACAAAAATATATTATAGAAATGGAAATTCAGTTGCATGCACACTATTCGTGACATTGACGTATGAGAACATAAGTTTTGTCGACAATATAGCAATATGTCACCAGCTGGAGGATTGATTTGCCTATTCGGGAAGTAGTTTTATTTTCGAGATGAGGGGTTAGGTATATTTTGCGAAGAGTATAGAGCTTGCAATGAAAAGTTAGGTGAAGATTTTCAAAGGCTATACCTATTTAACAAAGAAAGGACATACTTTAAAAGAGCTAAGTAAACTATAAAAGGAATGTCTTTTTTTGCTGTACTTTGTTCTGTTTAAAATAAAGTAGCGATGCCCTAACAATCAATCAAAGTGATTGGCGAAAGAGATATTGGATTTGTAAAAATTTATAATATTTTCAAAAGTTCCATGTAAGCAACAGCAGCGCTTAACGACTTTTTATAAAGTCTATATGATGGACTTATGAATTATGTTTAACGAAATATTTACGCATTACAAACATTTTATCTAACCATCATAAATAAAAAATAAGATTTCCAGTGGACTCAGTATTTTCATTAAACGATGATTGTTTATTGAAAAAATGTACAACATAGTGTTAATTTTTTTTCATGTTCATAATATCCTGAGATTTCAGAGACTACCCCAATGCTTCCTAACTAGATTAATCTAACCTAAGACGAAGTACTACTAATTTAGACGCGATTGGAATAGCAATCTGATGCTATTACGAGCTTAGGCTCTGAGTACCTTGTTATTGGCAATGGTCTTGACCAGAATTAGGTAGATTCTATCCTGTCTGCCTCTCAGTACGCAGATAAGATGCCAGCTTACCTTGGCACTTAGTTTTGATGATAATTAAACCGTTTAATTTAGGACGGTATCAAGTCACATTAAATTCTTTCTACATTATTCTTCTGCGTTTGCTTCTTTATTCTGTACTTTAGCTCACTTCACGCCTGAGGCTATCCCAAGAATCTAAAACGCCTCGCATTATCACAACGTTGTTCAACACCTTCTTATGAAAAATCAACGGTCCCAGGTAAATCAGATTTCCATGCATTACAGCTGATTGTATTGCTTGTATCTTTGTACACTATGTGAAAAAATGCTATCCGTGATAATAAATAATAAAATATTAATTACAAGGAATATTGCTCGCACTTGTGGGATGTATCCGCGAAGTAACGCCTCGACGCTCTGGACAGATTACAGCGTCGCGCTGTCCGTATCATTGGCGATGTAGAGGTCACGAACACCCTTGAGCCTCTGCAAGTGCCTTCGATCTGCTTTATTTTGTTAACTCAACAACAAGAAAATTTAAATACCTCCGTAATAGGCGTTGATTTGTACTACCGCCGTAATAGGACTGCTTACGTAATTAGAATATCCATAAAATATATTCAGTAAAATAATATTACTTTATTATACATACGGCACACATTATTATGCTTCTTTTTCTTTCTGTTGGTTTGCATACGTTAACTTATAAAGAAAATCTCGCAGCTTCCAACTCCATTCCTTACTACTTAGTATTCCGAAAAAGATCCGAGCTTGCCCAGAATTGTCACTTCCCCTCGGATAGCCTTAATTTATTTGTATGGAGGTGAAATTTATTTTGGCGTAACTTCTACTTTTGACATGACAGATCCTTGATTTTATTGATATTACTAGTTCGTGCGTGTCCTAATTCGTGGCTGCAATATAAGCGTGAAATTGCGCTTCAAACAAGGATTTTGTGTTTCCTCACGTTACATTTCACTAGAAAATATGACGATTTTGCTTTTTCGTATGATTTGTCATTGATTATCTCTTCACAGATCTTCGATGTCTCACTAGTGGTTTTTGAAATTAGGAAATCAGTTGCCTTACTCAATATTCTTACTAAAAGCAACAACTAACTTCAAGAAAAGATTTAAACTTTAAGAAAAGATTATGCAATTTTAAGCAATCCACACTATTCTACACGGGGTTCGTTTAGTATTAGTGCATATTTTAACGAAACCTGATTTAATAATAACCGAACACGACATTCGTTATGACGGACGAATTTGTTCCATTAACCGTAATGAAGTTTCTTTTTCACTTTAAATTGATAATTTCGTCTTTTATGCTTTGTTTTGTTTTTAAAAGCTTTTGTTTAACTTGCAATGTATGTTTGTTTGGGTGGAATCTTGCTACTCGATTTTGAAGCAGATATCTTTAACCGATTGAGCTGAAATTTTGTATACACGTTTAGTTTGGATGAAAATACACGATAAGCTGTGTGACGTCATTCTTAATCCAATATGGCGGACCATCTAAAATGGCGGAATAGTTATTTTTTATTCACTTCTACAATATGGGTATCAATGAAAGGGCTTGCCGAGAATAATTAGAAAAATATTCTGACATCACTCTTAATCCAATATGGCGGACTTTTAAAGTTTTTAATGCTTTCTTATAGTATGTGTATTAAATGAAAGGGTTCGCTAATAATAAAAAGGTAGGTTAAAAAAAAATAGTGATAATGATACGTTAAATGAGATGAACGACTCAGAAACATAGCCAGCGATAACTAAATGTAAAAAATAAATTAAAAGCTAAGAAAAAACATTTAAAAAAAATTGTTTAATAATCACATCAAAGAGTCTTACAGTGAATACCTAAATTTGATCCCAACGCTTGGAGACTATTTAGTTTTGTAATCATGGCGATTTATTTGGTAGCAAATATGGGCTTTAATCTTATCGCGGTTCCTTTTTAATAATCTTTAATTTATATCTGATAAGGATTTACAATACCTAGATACAGAACAATTATATAATATTAATAAGTATGAGGCCGTTACAAACTTATAATGATTTGTAGTCCTCTCTTCTTTACATTCTTACTATTTTTAAGTTATATCGTTAATTATAGAATATAATACTAGCAAACGTTGCTTTGCCATAAAAATGTGACCAAAAAAAAAAATCGATAGTAGTCGATTCTCAGACCTACTGAATATACATATAAAATTCCTAGCTGTCCCGGCAAACGATGTTTTGCCTTTAAAATAGATAGTAGCCGATTTCGCAGACCTAATAAATATAGATATAAAATTTCATAAAAATCGGTCCAGCCCTTTCGGAGGAGTATGGTAACTAAAACTGTGAGTCGAGATTTTTTTGTATAAGACTAGCTGACCTCGCAAACGTTGTTTCGCCATAAAACAAAATTGACCAAAAAAAAAATAGATAGCTTAGCCGATTCTCAGACCTACTGAATATACATATAAAATTTCATGAAAATCGGTCAAGCCGTTTTGGAGGAGTGTGGTAACTAAATTTGTGACACGAGAATTTTATATGTTAGATTATTGATACTGGTTAGTATTATAGTTATTATTAATATTGTCAATGTGCACATATATTTTTTAGTAATAAAGCAACACGTGACGTCATCTGTTTTAATACGGAGCGTCTTTAGACGATGGTATTCGTAAAACTATTAATTTTAAACATACTATTTCTTTTGCAATATTTATTTAAGAGTTCTAAACTTTGTAATTGAGTTTAAAAAACGTTATCGACTACCCTATTATAGACGGCATGTATGTACAGCACATCAAGCTTAACAGTTTGACCTTAAACCTTATTATAGGTGGCTTTCGTATTGTAACTGTTACACTTCATGTGCTGTCGTCTGTACGTGTATGAACAGTCGACAGCACATCAAGCGTAACAGTTTGACCTTGAGACCGCCCTTACTACGTTCATAATAGAGGCGGCTTTCGTAGTGCAACTGTTACACTTGATGTGCCGTGTGTACGTATCACGTTCATTAAGGTCGAAAACACCTTTCAATATGTCAAATTATATGACAGCTGTCCATTTACATTCCTAATGAGAACGCGAGATACACTGAACTCAAATTTAGATTTATCTAGAGTGTGTTTTGCAGAATTAGGCCCAGAATCAGAAATGAGGACATCCGTAACCGGAGTTTCTGACATAGCCCATTTAGCAGGTTAAAGTGGCAGTGGGCAGAGCATTAGCAAGCAGACAGAATGGACGGCCGAAGTTCTAGCATGGCCACCACGTACCGGAAAGCGGAAAGTAGGATCCGCCACTTGATGGACAGACGACGTGGTCAGGGTCGCGGGGAGCCGTTGGATGCAGGCTGCGCAGAAATCGATGAGGCAGGCCTTTGTTCCGTAGTGGAAATCTAAGGCTAATATTATGATGATTATTAATTTTAATATAACATAAACTCAATTTCATTTGGATAATACGTTATCGTTTAATTTATGTTAATAATGTATATATGTAAGTATATATAATATAAATTTAATACATCTTGTTATATTCTTGAAGGTATACTGAGTAATTAAATTAATTATTACATCGCCTTCTTTCTTCACTTTCAATGACATTTTTGTTCCTGACCATCCTAAGGTTACCTGGAAGAAATCGCTTTGAACAATAAGGTCACCCTATTTACAATTTACTTCAATATTATGTGTAAAATGTTTGTATATAAATGACGTAAAAGATTTATAAATAAATATAAATATCCACAACATTTATTTATTCTGAGGCGGTACGAAATTCACCGGATCAGCTGGTATAATGGCTAAATTCCTGGCCTTGTGCGAGTTGCACATGACCACTTAAGTTTTAGTGAGATGATAATAATATTTTTATGTTTAGGTCAGTTTTGAAATATGACAATATTTTACTGTCAGTTTCATTGTTAGCAAAAAAAATCTTTCATCAATTTCTATGTTAAAACTTTGCGTGCGGAATTCTTAAAATCATTCTAGCTGCTTTATATTCTAAATATGGTATTAATAAAACATTTCCATCACAGCTTCAAGCTTTCGAATCTGTGAAATTCCAGTTCTTTTTTTAAGTAAAATACCGATATTAATACCCAAGCTTTACATAACTAGATAATGAAAAAGTATTCCAGATTTCGCTGATATATTCCATCTACCTACCATTTTAAATTGAACCACATTGTTACTAAAATAAGAAGAGTCTCCTCTACGGAAGAGATCCTTTTATGATGGACAGTAGTAATGCCGAGTAATCTTAAAGGTCGTTTGTTAGAAGCTTAATAATGAATTCTCTCACTTCTTATTTTGTGTATCATTAGTCATAAAAGCCAGATGTTTGGTGATAAGCTGTGTAAAATATCCAAGTACAGTTTTTCTTTCTTCAAATATTAGTCAAATCTAATTGTGAATAATGTATTTCAATCAGTGACAAGTATTAGTTAGTTTATGGTCGAAAAAGGTGATTCTACTCTACCAGACTTTGAAACTTCTGACAGATTTTCTAAAAGGTGATATCCGACTTCAGAATAAGTGAAGGGATTATTTATTTTACTACTATGTCCACTGCCGTTGTAATAATCGTTAAAATAAAGCGACTGATTACTATTTAGTATAGTAGGTTTCGGTTTATCTATACGATTGACCGAGATATCTTAGATGCTAGACCAGAATCAGGCCTAATACAAGTATAGGCAGTTGCAAAAAGATATACACGATTTTGATCTTTATGGTATCGACATAAGATACATAATGTAGGTAAGCATCATTATGATGATGACAGTGCAAACACATTATCATTATACATACATCCAGATTTTTTGGGGATTACGAAATTTGAGGCCATGAAAATATTTTACTATGACGTAGTTAGGTATATATTATCAAAAACTTTGAAGCAATTCCTAAGTGTCGGAAGTCATAAATGCTTTGGACCTTGTTTTACATCAGTTCTCACAACTTTTTACGAGACTTCGATAACATTTTTCGTACAAAATATTTTGATGGGATAGGTACATTGGAGATAATGATATCAGATACTTAGAATCATCTGATTTTCATTGTAAGGAACTTTTAAATGCTGCTGATACTCAGTTATAAATTTGTCTAATCGTTACTGATCTTGATTACAAAATAGTAACTTTTTTTTAGTTTATAAACAAGTATATAAGTTTACTAGGTGGAAAGCCCGTATGTAGGGTCGTCTGGGTAGATACCACCGCCTTTCTTATTTCAGCCGGTAAACAGTTCGCTGTGTTTCGGATTGAACATTTCAACTTAGGCAACACAACTGACAACGCACCTGCAATATCAAGTGATTTTGCCTTGTTATTGCAGGTGTCTATAGGCGGCGGTAACCGCTTACCATCAGGTGGGCCGTCAGCTTGTTTGTTATCTAGTTGTATAAAAAAACTTACCTACATACGAAATTAAAATTTGTTCTCTGTGCTGGAAAATGCAAAACTTCTTTTACATGTTTTATTATCACATTCAGATAAAAGCGCACGTAATTTTATGATAGTGCACTAGTTTGAGAGTCCCTGCTGGACTTGATATTCTTAAACTAGTGCATTATACCTCTGGAGGTACAAATACAAATATTTTATTGAACCAATTTTTTTTTATACCTCTGGAGGTCTGTGACAATTGAAAAAATAATTGTGTCTGGAATCTGATACTTGACGGGATCAAAAGGCGATCAAGAATATCAACGTTTCCATAGTACTTCATGTAGCCTCAAAGCCTTTAAGCCATTGTAAATATGAAAAAAATGCTTAAACTAATTAACATAATGTAATAAGGGAAGTTTATGTAAAAGTGCTCTATTTGACCCATATTAAGTTTGGTTTATGATTTGACCACGCCGCACTGATGTTAAGTCGTCTATTCCACGATAATAAAGAACTATTATAGGGGATTATTATTTGTCTATTGAATATGAAAAAATGACATTGTTATGAAAAAGTTATAATAATTTTCCCTAACTTATTTTATTACTTCTTTTATGACTACTACACTAATAGTAGATTATCATAACTATCTTATATTATTTGTTTACGGTAATGACTCATACCGATTTAAAATAATTATATTATTAGCACTGCCCCAACTTAACCGAATCGTAGGTATTTGTAAAAATACTCGTTTCGGATGTTGAAATAGAATATTTCGACATTGTAGGGTGGACGTTAGCTCATAAACGCAAATACAGATAGACTAGAATAATTTCACAGGGATATCCCAAGTCCTGGGTGGCTCAGTGGTCAGAGCAGTCGCCCGGATTGCGAAAGGTCGCGGGTTCGATTCCTGCCTCAGGACGTGAAATTTTTCTAGTTTTATTATATTTTAATTACTGAATTATATTATTTGTTAAATGCCTATTCATGTATATTTATGTTGCGATGACCTTACATCGTTCATCTTTGATACCAAAATTATTTTAAGAACTACCTCTGTAAACAACATGAAAGCAATAAAAGATTGAATACTGAAGTTTGTACTAGGAATATTTACATGAGTATGTTTATATACGTTTTGAAATATTTATAATATAGGTACACGACGTAGATAATAATAAAAAATGTAGCCTAAAAAGTGATCACTATAACATGATTCTAATAAATTTACCCGGCGCAAAAAAATCTACTCGCATCACAAGTCAGAACTTACAAAATTACGCTCGGTTTGCCTCGCCAGGGGTTCAGTTTTTGCCACTTTTGCTATTTTCAAGTTGACAATCTGATCGCGGAATCGAGATTTTTACTGTAGATTTCTTTAAAAAATAATATTGGAAGTCAGTCCTTTATACATATATAGCCCGAAAACCACTTTTTTGTTTACATTTCAGTATTCCGAGCTTTCTTTTCAATGGTAAAAGAATATTAAATACATACTAAATACCTTACCTGTTTTTTTTTGTGTAAAGCAGTATTTTGCTTGCATAAGTATTCACTGAACAAATTCCTTAATACGAGTAATTCGTTTGATTGTAGCTGTACGTGATTGTTTTCTATTAAATAATGAAAATCATTTTTTCCTTCAACTTTGCCAATAGCCGTTGTATATGGAAACTCCTGAATATTGCTTAGGCTTCGACAGAAATAGCTCCCTGATGGCCCTGTGAATGGGGCACGTAGCCACAAATAACATTGCCAGTTTGAGGAATAACGTTGTAACAACGTGCAAATGTCAAATACCAAATTTGCTTGTATTGAATTAGTGAATCAACAATTACGGCCGTGTGATTAGCGTCGTTTAATTGAACATTCATGTATGCGAGCCATCGCTACACGCCACGCGTCTGTTATGTTGGTTATGTCATTATTATCAGAGCTGTTGGTGTTAATAGACAAAACGCCCCGAACCAATATCTTACCTTTGTATATAACATACATATTCGTAGTACACTGTTAATGTCGACCTCAAGGAAACGGTCTTACATTAAGACACAAATGATGTAGGCAGTTCAATATTATGTAACAAGTAAATATACGTAGGAAAATTTGCGAGGATGTTTAGTGAAATTTGAAGGCTTATGCTGTCGTTATGTTTATATCGCAATTTATTCTACGTTACGTTGGTTAGACTGGCAAGTTTATCAATAGTGTTATAAATAAAGGTAATAGATATTTATTGAGGGTGGCCCTAATGTTTTTCCGCAACTTGTTCAGAGGAGTAAGTAAGTATCATTATTTTGTTACCATTTACAAGAAAGTGTCGTCTTTCGTTTTTAGACCCAGTCTGCTCTGTTTTATACCGAATACCGGGTTCTAATCCCGTTCGGGTCCAATGTTTGTAATCTACTCCTACCCGGGAAACCAAGAAATTTTAAAACCCGGGACGTCTGTTTTATCAGACAGTGTCTGTTACCAATGAATAAGAATTTATTCACGAATCCTGGATGTTTGGAAATTTACGTCCATTTTAAATCATCATCATCGTCACCAGCCTTTAGATGTCCCACTGCTGGGCACAGGTCTTCCTACATGGAAGAAACACATGAGAAGCTTTGGCCATAACACCACTAAGTACGCGGGCCCAATGCGGGCTGGTGAGATAAAGCGATTGCAGAACAACCGGGACCAACGGCTTAACGTGATTTCCGAAGAACGGAGGAGCTCGAGATCATAAATTTGACTGACCCATCCCGGGACCTACCATGGCGAAAGTGGCTTTGTTTCGTAATCGAAACCAGAGCGCTCAAACCATTACGGCACCGAGCTCCTCCCGAGTTTGAAATAATATTTACTAATTATTTAACTATCCCTTATACAAGAGCGGAAAAAACACACACACTTAATATTTATTATCTTGCCAAATATTAAGAATCGCTAAAAGCTTTTGTTATGGTTAAAAATACCAGAGAAAAAGGTAATAATGTGCAAGAAACATATGAGAGTAATTTTAAATAAACATTCAGTACTTAAACATTTTCCCCTATTAAAATTTAAACTCGGGATCTGCATCTGCCAGAGGTCCCGAAAAAAATACCATTCGTAAAATCTTATTTGTATACTGCACTTTGAATAAAAACTAAATATGAATATTTTAGACACAAATTCATTTAAAATGATTTTTAAAAGTTGCGGCATTGGAATAAAACGGCAATTTTACAATTAAAAACATATTCAAAGACCTGCATGGATTAAATTCAATATTTTCCGTCAGGATACCGTTCATTATCGTTGTGGGTAACATAAGTATTCAGATAAGCTATAATAAGGATAAAAAATATTAAGTTTTAATAAATGTAGTGATAAATCATAAAAAATATTAGGTGAAAAGTTTTAGCACAACACCATTGATGTGACAAATTTTGACTGTGTTTCCTCGCATGTACCTATTATGTAAATTTAATTTTCTACACTTGATCACGACCGGACTCAATCAAATGAAGATCGATGACGTTTCTCGCTGTCAGTTTGACAGTACTGGCTTGACATGGGTTGAAGTTTCATAATTTGATAACACTGGCACCCGAGACATTATTCTGTTAGATTTTGAATTTATAATACACTGGATTGTGTGAATGATCAAAAAATTAGTTTAAGATGATGTATTATTAAAATCAGCGCCCACAATTGTAATTGAGTTTAAATATATTTAAAATAAAAATAAGCTCTAATTACTAATGATAAAGCAAAACGGTCTAAACAATTATTTAATGTAAAGCAAAATCAGTGATGTAATTCATTTTGAATTTGCATAAATTGATTTGCAAATATTATTCGTCGTTACGATTTGAAATTCATTCCAAATTACAGTCTTCAATGTCAAGAGTTGAATTATTGAGTTAATAAATTTCATAAATTTCATTTAAATCGAATATCAGTTGACAATTTACATTTCAAGTAAAATTATATGACCTTTCTATATACAGGTTGCACATTTAGATCGGTCAGTATGGGACAGTCTGAAACTATAAGACATGCGAAAATCTCTTCTTAGGAATCATGTCATCGATTTTAGTAATAAGAAAAACTGCATTCATACATTTAAAGAAAACGTGTACTCAGCTCGGGGTACCACCTCATATTTATGTAATGTGACATGCAAGAAATAATTTGATTCGATTCGATTTGATCGAACCCGGACGTTTTGAAAAATAAAACTAGCACTATTTCTATTTAGATATCGATGGTGTAGGTTATAAGCAGTAAACTTATGTATACATGATGTCTAAAATGAATAAAATGCAATGTTTTCGTATGCTTTAGTTTATTTTAGTAAGTGTTCGAAATTACCACCATTTTAAAATGAGGTTTATCACGTCTCTGTTCAAACCAAGACGTTCAATTTTCAAAGGAGGTTTATCACGCCTTTGTATCTACATACTTATTCTAAGTATGTGGGCTTTCGAATTGATTATTAGTGTAAGTATGATTAATAGAAGTAACCAATTACAATCATAGATAGATAATATTATCGCAGATAACAATATGTAAAGCAGTGTATGTAACAAGTTGCGACACCAGCAAAGAGCTACAAATAACCATAGCGACTATTTTACGCACATAAACGAGTAAAATGTTGTATCGGTAAAATGGTGGTAATTTCGAACACTTACAAAAATAAATTAAAGGAAATGAAAATAATGCATTTTATTCATTTTAGACATCTTGTTTCTTAATAGGTAACGTTTACCGATTAAGACCTACACAATGAATGAATAGATATAGTGTTAGTTTTATTTTTCAAAACGTCCGGTTTAGATTCCCGAGCTTAGTACACGTTTTTTTAAATGTATGAATGCAGTTTTTCTTATTACTAAAATCGATGACATGGTTCCTAAGAAGAGATTTCCGTATGTATTATAGTTTTAGACTGTCCCATACAGACCGATCTAAATGTGCCACCATGTATACTTACAATAGCAAGGTTAAACAGATAGCTCTTATAATTTTTACTAAAAAATGCTAAGTACTGCAACGATACGATTAAAAAATTGCTTATATGAGTCTCTGATTCATCTATTTTTAATCACACTTACAGCCACATTCTTACTATATATGCTTAGACTTACTAAAACGCATTGTCACGAATAATTTTTGCGCACAGATTACGTTGTGCTATGATTACTCATCTGCCATGAAGAGCTTGTTTTTTTCTTTATCAGTGGTACCGCTCCATGCCATTTGAACGGTTCTCCGTACTCTGGTTGTAGCCACAGGATTAAGTCGCATTTTGCTACCTGATCGTAGACTTTGATCCTCTACTCCGTAGCTGGTTGCAGTCTGCTGTCCATGCTGTCTGAAGGCGGCTATGTCTGATGTCGGTAGTCACCATGTCGGGTATGGCTGGTTTTACTACATTATAAAAAGGAAAGATCTTCCGCCGAGGAAAGTATTAGCTCGGGGACACGGAGCCAGAATCAATACACAGTCGAACAATTGTATGCAACTTTGAAAGGAATTGACAATAATGAACTTTCAAGACTTAATAATGGAATTTAAATTAACTTTCTACAATAGGCCTAATGTAACTTTTAGTAATTAAGACAAGTTTGTTGACATTTAATTTTTGCAGGTTTGCATGGCTTAAAAAAATGGATTAAGACAATGAGTACTAGCATAGAAATAGTAGGATATGTCACAGATCAAGAACATAAAGTGTTAACTATTAGTTGCTTTTGGTTTTTGCTTTGATTTTCACTTCTTCTAATACATCAAAGATAACAATGAAGCATAAGACTCTTCTGATGGTAAGCAGTAACCGTAGTCTATTGCGCTCGTAACACCAAAGGTACAGTCGTGAGTTATTTATGGATAAGAGAAGTTTCACACCTGCGTTGTTCGCAACTATATGATTCGAGTTAATAAGCTTTTGAACGGATGCGGCAGTAAGAAATATTTTTTCACCAGCGTGCTTCGCGGCATCGGCATTCGAAACTACGTCGAACACCCTTATCATAATGTACCAACTTTTGACGGATCGTGACTCTTATACCTAATATCACTAATTAGGTGTAATAAGGTAATCATCATTTGCATAGGCCTCCCCCAAAGATCTCCAAACCGATCGGTCCTGCGTTGTCCACATCCATCGGCTTCCCACGACCCTAACCAGATCATCGGTCCACCTTTTGAGAGGCCTACCAACGCTGCGTCTTCCGGTACGAGGCCGCCACTCAAGGATCTTTCCGCCCCAACGGCTGTCATTCGTCCTTGCAATTTGGCCTGCCCACTGCTACTTGAGGCTCGCAATTGTTTGGGCTGTGCCGGTGACCTTAGTTCTCCTGTGGGACTAATCATTCCTGATTCGATTACGCAGAGAAACCCCGAGCATAGCCCTCTGCATTACTCTTTGGGTTACATTGAGCCTTCTTATTAGGCCTATTGTAAGCAGCCACGTCTCAGTTCCGTAAGTCATCACTGGCAACACACACGAATTAAAGACTTCCGTCTTGAAACACTTACATAGCCACAATAACGCTGTTAATTATTTGAATTGAATGTCATATTGACAGTTATTAAAAATGTCATTTCTTATTTTCAACCGTGTACCTATGTTTTGGGTGCGCTTGTGCCCCAGGCTATGAAGAAATAAAATGACAGTATTCAACGTAAGGTTGTAAACAAAATTGTATTATGACATTGACATTTTGTTTTCTTCAAAATAACCTCTGTGATGTTTTTCAGCAAATTACCTAACATAATTTTTTGCGCCGCTTCTATCAGTCCGGATTTATGGAAATGATAAGGTAAGACGTATTCTTACAAAAATACTTAACTGTACAAAAAAATGGTGCAAAACTCTTACTATCTCTTTCTATTGTCCTATATATACCAGGGTAGACCATGGCGAAAGTTGCTTTGCTTTCGTAATGGGAACAAGAGCGCTCAAACTACTCCGCTACCGACCTTTTTTATATCTAAACGAAGTAACTCTTGGCCTTCAAATCCGTCATCTCACCTGATGGTAAGTGAAGATAACCCCCGACGATGCCCGACGATGTAGTGAGTTACACCCGGATTCCTCAACCACAGAGGAACTGGCTATCTTACCTCTAACTGCCGGAACACAACAATGCTTTTAACATTATTGTTATGGCGGCACACTTAAGTAAGATGGTGGTAGCTAGCCAGGCGGACTTAGAAAAGCCCAACCAAAGCACCAACCAAACTGAGCAGAAAATTTCTGCCCCCACAGGAATCGAACCACGGACCTCTAGATCTGAGGTAGGTGGTTTCAACCACTACTTAGAGCACAGAGGCGGTTATTTATTTGTATAAAGATCGTAATAAAAATCTAACCCTCGGCCTCGATCATCATATCAATATATCCCAGCCCGCTATATCTGCTTAAGATTGGGAAAAAAGAAGCATCCCATAGACTATTTGATGCTACAGCATCAGCTAATGCTTACCATGTCTTAGAAATACCACCGAAGTAACGGTACAGCAAATTTCAAATCAATCAGATTTGTGAAAGTTATTAAAACTCTTTTATCATCATCTTCATCATTTCGGCCGAGAGACGCCCACTGCTGGGCATAGGCTTCTCCCAAAGATCTCCAGACCGATCGGTTCGCGCTGTCCGCATCCATCGGCTTTCCGCGACCCTCACCAGATTGTCGGTCCACCTTGTAGGAAAACAAAAAACTGATTGATCCTTTAATTTAACGGCAACTTCAGTTGACATGAAAATTAAAATTCAATTGTGTCTGGTTTATCGGGTTTCAAAGGGTTAAAAATGCGAATAAGTATATTCCACAGACAGATTTCAAAATTATAACACCCCTCTTTTAGTATTACAGTAAACATATAATTTTCATTACCTACATGTTTGTAAAATTTTAATTGAGATCCGTAAACAATACGACCTCTGTCGTACATTCTTATTAACCTTGCAAAATTGTAGTGTCAATGCAGGGAATGAAATATCGTGCAATTAGTGACCTTTTGGCGTCGACCGGGTGGGTACAAGAACCTTTTATGGGAATCCCAGAGCGCCCTCCTTAAACCGGATTCCAATTTAAAGCTTCATAAAGTAAAACCTTTGTTTATGGATCTCCTAATTACTAAACACTCCTAGTTGTCTACTATTGATAACAAACGAATCCACTGATATAAACGTATTTAAATAGGAGGGCTGTAAATAATACCAAAATGCAGTATGTTTGCAACCTTTAAATAATGAAAAAAGATATTTTGAGATATCGTAGTTCCATCTAATATTTTATTATGGTTTTTGGTTTTTTAGACTGACTATAAGTAGGTTCACCCTTCATTGACAGGCAAGGTTCGTATCTAATTGTGCTATGTTCGTATTGCGTGTCTGAGTCAGGATATCAAATCCTGTTCGTTACTAAATTGTGAGAACATTTTGTACTAGTTTCGTCGAAAAGTTGTCTGGGGGGAAAGTCAAGACATAGATAAGATAATGATCGTAAACTTCTGTTGCTAAGTTGTAACGATGTTTACCCTCACAGATTACTTGTCTACTCCAGTAATCACTGTAAAATATGTTTTTTTTAATCGTTAATTAAACAATTCTACGTCATTCCGAAATGCCGTCAATTTATCAATTTCACGACCACCTCATTCTGACTGTCCGCTGAGCGTATCGAAAAATCGTAAGTGCAAAGTTTAAAGATATTGATATTATGAATGTTCGCTTGCAGAAGTCCGCTATAAATAGTAATTATTTTTAATAGGTAAGTATAAAAATACTTAGAGCAGTAACAGTCGATCATTTTTATTTAATTAAAAAGTTTAAGTCAGCTCAAATCATATAAAATGTAACTAGAAAATTGATTTTAAATACCTTATGTTAATACCTGATTTTTATTAAACAAAGTTAGCCCACTGTCAATATCACATTTCAAGGTTTCTCAAGCTAATGGTCCGCATATAATTTCCTACAATTTTTCTTATCTTGGAAATAATACATTTTTCAGTCAAAATTTTTGTTGTTGTTTGAATTCTTGAACATGGTCGTTATGATAGATACTTAAGAATAATTTTAGAATAATCAAAAACAAGCGTAAGTGGAATAGGAATATAGCCTGTCGCGATCAACAAGAAGTATACAGGGTGGTGCTCTCAATACGACAATAAATTAAAACATGGGCTACTTTAGTTCATAGACATGGTTTGCCACTTTCAAAAACATCTTATTAATTTGATAATTTGAAATTGAAATTGAAATTGAAAAAAAATTTATTGCCGAAAATAGTTACAAAATAGTGAACACTTATAGTAACACAACCTATGAAACGTAATCACATTAATATACAGATTAATTACATTTCATTGATGATATGACATTAAACATGTGATTATCGGCAATGGGTACCAATCTCAGCATAATACTGAGCTTAGCTCAGTGCTGGTTTTCAGATTGATCCCTGTGGCTGACAAGTTAAAACAATTTGTTTGATAATGGGGCATACATAATGAACAATAATAAAATAATAATTCCTTAACATTAAATTTGACAGGATGGAAGAGTTTAGTACGGTGTGTGCGTCACAGCTATGTGTATACGATGCAACTGTGTACGTGATTCGTTTAAGGTGTGATTTTCTCTATTCTGTGAATCGGTGACTGACGCATTAATTACATGGTGGGGTTTTAAGTTTTTTTTTTTAAAAGGTAAAGTGGGGGTTTTCTGTCGCTGTTTGTCTAGCAAATGGTTACGAACTAATATTTTGTATTTAGATAAGGTTAGAGGTTCTCGAAATGGTGGGGGCAAGTCGTTCCACACTTTACTTGCTGCAAATTTGAAACCCCCTCTGAATAATGCTGTTTTATGCTTGGGTACTACAAGACTGGTCTCTCTATGGGATCTTAACGACTTAATGTGATTGCTCTTGGTCCACTCCAGTTTGTCGAAGAGATAGCTTGGTCTTTGGAATTCAATCAGTTTCCGGGTTGCAACGGCTAGGTGTAAAAGTCTCCGATTATCCATGTTCAGCTTACCCCCGTTGTTGAGGTATGGTGTTATATGTGCTCGTTTCGGTATGTTATAAATAAAACGCATACATGCATTTTGTACACGCTGTATAGATCTTTTTGTCTGTACCAGGAGTCTCGATCCGTATACAATGTCACAATAATTGAACTGGGACAGAACTAAAGACTCTGTAAGAATTTTCCTAACGTCCTCAGTTAAGTATTTCCTCAGGTTGTACAAAGCTTTTAATCTGTAGAAAGCAGTTCTAATTTTAGAATTTATGTACTCCACGAAGCGCATTTCGCCATCCATGATCACTCCCAAATTCTTAGCATGTTCTACTCTTGATATAGGCTTATCTCCTATGTAAACTGTTGGGTCCTGTTCGATAATCTTCTCACACTGCCACTTACTACCCATTACGATAAACTGTGACTTTGAAGGGTTCAGACACAAATTGTTTTTAGTAGACCACCGGGACACACTATTCAAGTCTTCATTAATGTATGTTAGGGCAGTATTTAGCTCTTGAGGCGGAAAAGAATAGTATAACTGGGTATCATCAGCGTACAAGTGATTTTCACAGTGTTTCAGTTCCCTTACAAGGTCCGCCGTATATAGTATAAATAACAAAGGACTTAGAATGGAGCCTTGGGGAGTACCCCGGTGGATTTGACTAATTTTTGATTTAATATAAAGTCCTTGCACCGTCTGTACCTCTACATACTGTTTTCTATCGGTAAGGAAGGATTTAAACCACTCACAAGAGTGTTTCGACACGCCATAGTGGGTCATTTTGGAAAGCAGCAGGTTCGGATTCATGCAGTCAAATGCCCTTGAGTAGTCCAACAACACAAGAATGCTTCCCATCCCCCCATCCGATGCCGCTATAATGTCATCCGTGACTTTGGCTAGTGCGGTCGCAGTCCCATGTTTACTGCGAAATCCTGACTGAGTGGTGGGTAATATTTTATTGCTCTCAAGGTATTCGGATAGTTGCTTATAAACTACTTTCTCTATTACCTTGGAAAGTACTGGGAGAATACTAATTGGGCGCAAAGAGTTATAGTCTTCAACTTTGTTGCCTTTGGGTATTGGTTTTACCTTTGCCAGTTTCCAGGCACTTGGGAATATGCCAGTCTCGATAGATGCGTTTATCATCTGCGTGATTATCGGCAAGGTGCTATCCAGTGTGAGACGTATCATGTCAATCGAGATTTCATCATGTCCATATGCTTTTGTCTCTATGGATGTGATCGCTTTTCTCACCTGTCTCTCTGTACATTGGCTCAAAAAAAACCCTTCCCCAGTTTGCTTACTGCTTTTGAAGAATTCCAGCATTTCAGAGTCAGTACCCACGCTTCCCGGTAGTTTTAAAAAATTGGCATTTATGTTATCAGGATAACAGAGATGTGCCGGAATCAGTGGTTTATCTGTGTTACCAAGAGCAGAGGAACGCTTCAGGTACTCCCACATCTGCCTTGGACGATGCTTATTATTATTAACATAGAAAGAAAAGTACGCTGACTTTTCGCGCTCTAAGGCTGCATTTGTATAATTTCGCAAGTTTTTATAAAACTCATTGTGTGGTCCAAGTTTAGTTTTACGAGCTCTCGTGAGTGCAGCATCGCGAAGCTTCATCATCATTTTGATATTGTCAGTAATCCATGGGGAGCATTTCTGGTTGACATGTATTTTTCGTAATGGAGCATGATCATCAAATAATGACATGACAATTTCATGACCTTCCTATGAAATAATGCAGCCAATTTTATACTATTTCATACAAATGTCATGAAATTATCAAATGAATAAGGTGTTTTTGAAAGCGCTAAACCATTTCCATGAACTAATTTAGCCCATTTTTTATTGTATTGACGGCACCACCTCGTATCAAACACTTAAAAAATAATATTTTTCATGGTTTTGATTTTGACGTTGATGGGTTGAGTTTACTCATAAAGTTTATGTTTTATTTTTGGCCTGACAAACACAAGGATTTTTTTAAAGTGGCCTACATATTGGCCAGGCCCAGTGTTGTCAATAATGTTAATTCACATACTACGAATTTATTTTTAAACGTACCGTAAAACCATTCTAACTATGGTCCAATGTATGAACCAACATTCATGCAGATGAAGTCGAGGCGAAAAGCTAGTACACAATAAAAGCAGGACCATCTCGGATGAACTGATTTTAAAGGATTAAAAGTAGGAATCTCATTAACCTGAGATCAAACGATAAAAACTTTAATTGTAAAATTTAGTAAAACAAATTTCCACTGAATTAATAAATTTTTCATTTTGCCTTTTGAATTTTCTTTCGCTTAAGGCGCAGTTAACGAGCAAAGTTACATAAAACCAAGTTCAACACCTAATTTAGTATTAGGTAACTTCAATACCTGAATAGGTAACTGTTAGGAATTTCAATATAATTTTGTATTATTAGCTGTGCCCGCGACTTTGTTCGCGTGGATGTCGGATAATAATATATGCGGCCGCCCGCCTTGGATATCAAAAATGCGTACTTGATCATTATTTTGTTGCGGAGTTATTTAAAACTATGATATATCATAAGATATTTATTGAAATCCAATGATGTCAGAACGGTTATGTTTAAAATTAAATAATTTTGATGAATAATGTATTTATTTTAAAAAGGAAAAAATACAAATTTGATTACCAAAAAAGGTTATAGTAAGTCAACCTTAAAAGATAGACTGAAACTGTCGCAGACTATTTTTTAGAACTCTTAAAGGAAAACAATTCCAGCATAGTTACATTATTTTTGCATACCGTTAACCGTTTACGCAGCGCCCACGCAACGAAAGCGCTGGAAATGAATATTTTACCCCGCTTTTGCAACTTTTTTCACTGATGTTCAGCTCATATTAATCGTAGTGTGATGTTATATAGCCTATAGTATTCCTCGATAAATGGACTATCTAACATGAAAACAATTTTTCAATTTGATCAGTAGTTCCTGAGATTAGCACGTTCAACCAAACAAACAAACAAACTCTACAGCTGTATAATATTATTAATATAGATATAGTTTAGATAATTTTAAAATCATTTTTATCTATCTTGAATAGAATGTTTGCTTTATTTACTTACTTTCTGACTGTCCAAGATTTTTATATCAAGTAATAAATATGGTGATGATGATAAATAAATCCATTATATTTATAACAGTCAGTTTACATAGCAACAACATAAATAACAGTCACAGTAAGGGGTCTTTCTCTTTCTTTCTCATTCTCTCCCCCTATTTTTACTAAGAATTTTAAAAACGCTTACTCGAAGCCCTTTAGGTGATGGAAAATTTATAGGACACTTAATGAATCAGTACAATATACAGCGTTCTCCTTTGTAAGCACTTTGGATAATTGCCGGAGCATTTAGTTAAATGTTTTGATGCTAATGAAAAATCGCGCTACAACGCGCGCCGACGGACCACAAATTACAATCTTTCTTTCAACAAAAAAGCTGAGCAGAATCCTCCGATCCCCGGGTTTATTATAATTAATGCCATTTTTAACTGAGTTCCACTGAAAATGGAAATTTCTCACAGATTGCTACTGAATTAGCTCGAGGGGGGCTGTTGGAACCGTTGCGCCGTATTAATTTCTTTGTCATTTGTCATTTTAGCAATTGTTTCATGCAAATCTAGTTTGCTTTGTATCGTTATTTAGATTGGTTCCATGAACGTAATAACAAGAAAAAGTGACGTACTGCAATATAACTAACGGATCTGTCAAAAGATCTGTTTACGAATCTGTATAAAATTGTAAAATTACAATTCGGAGCTGGTAGTTCAATGAGTAAATGAAAGCAATTCATATCCTATATCTTGAAACCTTGCGATGACGATGATTTGTGTGTTCATGTTATCACGTGATGTCTAAATTATGAAATGATATTTTTTAATTATATTCACCCCTATTCATGTGTGTTATAAGTTGTCTCAGAAATTTCATGAATTTTTCAATCTTCCAATCAAGATTGAAATATCAATCTAGACCACAGACCTATAAACCTAAGTTCATCTTTTATCACTTCTGTGATCACTCCATTAACAAGTTTCTTTTCAAAAACGAAAGCATTAAAACATTTATCACTGTTTGATGGTAATAAATCTTAATATTTTGACACCAATTACATTTTGATAGAAATCAAGTAGTTTGAAAAGGAAACTAGAAACATTGTAAAAATACTTTTTATGGAAATAAAAATTTTACGATTGAAAACGTAGCCTATACTTTAATCACGTAGACAGCTTTCTTATCCTTTAATAACAATATTAGTTGTTTTCTGGACTTATTAATTCAATGTAAAATTTATAAGTTTGAGTATAGTGAGCTGCTGAAAAAATGAATTTTTACTTTGACTGCAATGTTCTGTAACGCGTCTGTCTATAAATTTGGGCGGAAAATATCACCTTTCGTTGCCTTTCTCATACATAAATTGTACCTAAAGATTTTAGCACTTTCTGCTTTTTATTGTTTTGTTTTAATATTTTTCCCAGCTGCTTGGCTTATTTTATGTAATCTCGTCTTATTCATCAAATTTCCAAGTATACTGTGAAGGTTCTGGGCCGTGTATTTTCGCGTGTCGTCACCTGGCATGCGACTTTGTATTTGCTCTTAGTTATTCGATCAGAAGTAATTATTAGATAAAGCTCCGAGAGCTAAGGAGTCTTTTATTTATAGACATAATAATATTTCAATTACGCAATATTTTCCTAGAGAAAAACATATTTTCTACGAAACAAAATGTAATGAAAGAAAAAGATCATAATAATTATCGCCCGGTTCCTGATTCGTCTGGTTTCTCATAAATTATGTCATGCTCTATGTGTTATTTATTATGCTTACTCATTTCAGGGGATGCTTACATAAATATCAAATCAATTGGTATTCATAAACGAAAAGGAAAACGATACTTGTACAAGGTTTTAGCTACTCGGTATAACAAGCGGGCACCTACCCATGTTTACATATATTTATATAAATACTACAGAGTTAACGGTTACGAGTTCTAAATTCTAAAATTAATTTTGAATTTTCCCATAAATTTAGTTTAACTGACGTAGGTACTATTTGCATGAAGAAATTTGAACTTTTTTTACAATTCCGAATTTCCTATGTTGGCATGGATTGGTATCTGCTTGTTATGGTCAGCACCAAACACCCTATAGAAAAAAGACCAGTCGCAAGTAAAACAAATTTTAGAAAGGCAGATAAACAGTTAATTTTATTTTATTTTTATTGAAATTACATTTTAAATATGTATAATATGTTAATTCTAATGATATTTTGTGTGTAGTGTGTGTGTGTGTGTAAAATTACCAAAACACATACAATGTCGAAATATTCTATTTCAACAATATTTATTCCAGTAATGTAAAAAATAAACAAGATCAGTATGTCACTAGGTGGTAGATCCGTATGTAGGGTTATCTGGGCAGGCACACCACCGCCTTCCCTATTTCACCGTGAAATTGTTCGCTGTGTTTTGAATTCAAGGCAAAGGCAGCCATGTACTGGTCATGGAAGGCATTTCATCTATGTCTCAGGATGACGTGCGGCCGCGCATGTCGGGTGGCTCCCACGCACGCAATACAAAGGCTGCCACGTCTGAAATAGGCCATGGTAACTCTGGGCAATCTCCATTGGCTCAAATCCGGGCCGCAATTCCGGATTGCCTGGAGGTGGTCTGGTGACCCACCTCCGCGAAAGGCACGAGAGAAATCCACGAGTTTTAGCGGATATTCCCAGGGTCAATTTAGACGCTGGGCGAGTCCTGCATATGCCCGCTGTTTCTCCAGCTGCGGGTAGGACAATGGATTTCTTCTGGTAAAAAGGCCTCAGGAAGACAACGTACCTACAATACCAAGTATTGTTTCATTACTATTCCAGGTGTCTCTAAGCCACTTATCACCAGGTGGGCCGCCTGCTTGTTTGTCGAGTGCGAGTTGGACTCGCGCACAAAGGTTCCGTACCTATAAATACGCGTGTTGCCGTTATTAATATCGAGCAAGAACAAGCAAAAAAATCACGTTTGTTGTATGGGAGCCCCCTTAAATATTTATTTTATTCTGTTTATTAGTATTTGTTGTAATAGTGGCAACAGAAATACATCATCTGTGCTAACTATCACGGTTCATGATATACAGCCTGGTAGACGGACGGATGGGCAGCGGAGTCTTAGTAATAGTGTCCCGTTTCACCCTTTGGGTACGGAACCCTAAAAAGGATAAAATAGAAAATGACAATAAAATTTGATTAGTTTTCAGATTCAGATGTGAGTTTTCTTCCAGCAAATCCTTCAAGAGATTAATTCAACCCGCATTGGTGTTCTGGTATTATAGCCCGAACTCCTCGTGTGTTTCTCCTATATAGGAAGAACACCAGCGGTGGGACGTATGATGATGCACCGTCACCGTGTTCCCAGTCTAGTGCCCTCATATGGAGTCATCTCAGATACGCCAGCAAGTGCGTGGCCCCTTATGGAGCTATAAAGCCCATACAACGTCAAACATATAAAAGTATTTTATGAACTTTGTGACTAAAGAAAAACAACATACATTAACGTAGGGAGATGTTATGTTTACCAGGTGGTGACGATAATATGACAGTAAAATAAAACATGGGTTATATTAGTTCATTGAAATGTTTTGCAACTTTAAAGGAAATCTCATTCATTCGTTAATATAATGACATTTCTATGAAATGATGCCTGCATTATTTCATGAAAATGTCATGAAATTATCAAATGAATAAGACGTACCTATTAGAAAGTTGCAAAACATTTCTATGAACTAAATTTAACTAATTACTACCATGTTTTAATTTTTTAATTTTTTTGCCCTTGTGTTGATTTACTGTCGTATCGTCGGCTGTCACCACCTGTATAACAATTTATTGGCAAGGGAGAGGGTAAACGTCATGATGAAAAAGGATAGTTGAAAAATTCTTTCTACCGACCTTCTTTTTCTTTCTTTCCTTTCTTCTTTCTTTCGACCGTCTGGTCGAGCGGTCTGTGCCCCTTACTATACATGCTACTCGGTCAAGAGGTCCCGGGTTCGAATCCCGGTAGGAGCAAATGTTTGTATGATGAGTACCAGCATTTGTTTACGAGTCATGGATGTTTATATGTTTATTTAGTATATTTCTAGTATTTATACACATATTATTATAATTATTTCTCCGTTATCCAGTATCCATAATACAAGCTCTTATTGATGATTACTTTGGGCTAGATAATAGGTGTGAGTGTACGAATATTATTATTATACGAAATAGCTTCTAAAATAACACTAATTCCTGGCAATTCAACGGTTATTATTATTCTTTCTACTAAGCCCCTGCTCAACACCAGACAATGAGCATAGACTTTTTACTCTTTTCTATATGATGGTGGTTCAGAGTAAATCGGCATCCGTAGTACGCTTAAATAAATATATTATTTGAGTGAGTATCTCATTTCTACATACGTGAATGTGCTGATTATTATGATATAAAAATGCGCTATTTTAATTAAAAATATTTTACTGTGAAAAAAATGCACGAAGACTGGAAAATAAATATTCTTATCACACTCAGCACGCAGCTTTAGCTGTCTTTGTATATTATGGACTGTTGTCTTAACATCAGGTGGATAAAAAAGATCATTTATCTCTTCCACAAAACAAAAAAACATAAACCCTTTAAATAACTGCGTTGGTTCGCAGTTCTTTGAGTTTGCAAAAAGAGAAGAGAATTCCATGGAGGTTTGTATTGTAAAATAAAGGTACTTACGTCATACGTACCTATACATCCCAGAGGCCACAATAACACAATCACCGGACCCCGGGTTGGCGGACATAAGCCCAAAATGTATACAAAAACCTGATTGCTGTTTATTTATCGATTCGCCTTTTGATATGACAAAAGATATCAAAGGGTTCTTACATATATTTTGTTAGACATATATTTTTACACGTTTATTTTTGTGATAAATTATCTGTGGAATCTTGCAATACTCGACATACGTCGACAGCACATCAAGCGTAACAGTTTGACCTTGAGACCGGCCTTATTTCGTTCGTAATAGAGGCGGCTTTCGTAGTGCAACTTTTACACTTGATGTGCTGTCGTCTGTAGACTGAAACGATTTTTTTGTATTTTTCCAGAATTTAGGAGTTTTCTATTTTTTTGAGACAGTGTACCGACGACGGCACATCAAGCGTAACAGTTGCACTACGAAGGCCGCCTCTATTACGAACGGAGTAAGGGCAGTCTCATGGTCAAACTGTTATCGATGATGTGCTGTCATTCTGTACATATGCCTTGCCGCATATGAAACATCTCTTTTTAACCGACTTCAAAAAAATTAGAGGGTTATCAATTCGTCTGTATGTTTTTTTTTAACCCGTCAAGCATCAGATTCCAGACACGATTAATTTTTCAATTTTCATAGACCTCCAGACGTATAACGCCGTTTGACAGATTAAGTACAAAATATATGCGTCGTCGGTTAGCACTTAGCAGATATAAAAAAACTTAATGACGAATATCTAGTCCTATAACTTTCAGTCGATTATACAGGCTCGTTTGGAATTAAAGAGTCACCTTATCGATCACTGTCGCCCGCAAACGAAAAGGTTAATATTCCCTTCAAAACAGAAGCATTTGGAATTCTCGCTTTCACGAACGTGAGAAGCTAATGATCCGAATTCCCAATGTTTTCATGACATTAGACACAAACATGTAAACGATAGGCTAAGGTTTTCAAAAGATTAGTACTTTCTATCTGCCCGTAGTGAAACACAAATGCTTATAGCCTGTTTGCTTGTTGTTATGTCTGTTTTTATAATGAATGGACACAGTTTTAGTTAGATTACTCTCTTCGTAGCGATCATCATCAACCTCTATACGTCTCCCTGCTGAGCACAGGCCTTGAAACACATGAGGAGTTTAGGTCATAGCACCACAACGTAGACCCAATGCAGGCTAGGGGGCTAAATCAGTCACAGTAACAACTGGGATCAACGGCTTCAACCGTGGCGAAAGTTGCTTGGTTTTAGTAATCGAAACCTGAGTGCTGAAGCTACTACCAAGCTCTTCAATTACGACTGTGTGTCAGACACGTAACGTTCGGTAGGAGTGCAAGACCGCGTAAGAGCAGTTTGCAATACCGCGTATTTACAAATGTCGCAAAATTGAAATATCGCGCCAGCGGGCACTTAGCGCTGATTCGCTTATACCAGATTCTCATTAAACAACACCCAGAGAAAAACCAGACAAGTTAAGTCAAAGAAATGAGTAGAAATATCCAATATATTATTGTCTTTTTTCTTAAATCCTGTTAAATAAAAAAAAAACACATACGCGGTATTGCAGCGCGCCCACCGACGAATAAAGAAGTACACTGTCAACGCCCTGTGCAAATTACAACCTGTATATTATTATTTCAGGTGCTCGATGGTAAGATTACAGGTTATGACAGTCAGTAAACTCTAGACTTGTAAGATAGGCTTAGGTCTAGGAAAGTCACTTGAAAAATCAATTGTGTCTGAAATCTAATGCTTGACGAAAACGTATGCGTTATATTAGTAGAATTTCAGATTTCACTTAATATACATAATGTTGACGACAAACTAAACGGTCTGGAAATTGCGGTTTTACAGTACTTACCTGTAAAACCTGTTAATTTATAGGAACTTTTGTACCTACATGAGTTCCTATAAATTGAATGAATATAAAATGATGGCTTCTAGATATCCTTAAATAACCCATTTGATGATACATTTTCATGTTGAGCTAAAATAACCCGTGCTGCGCGTGCCCGCTCTAACCTGTGACTTTGACGAAGGTTCAGCCAATTATTTCATTTGACACTGAAATTAACACGTCACTGCCGTGACTGACTTAGTCTAATTACGCTTAATTGTTGGTATGGACGGGTCGTACTGTTACTTGTTGATTTAATATGCATTGTTTTACTAATTACCAAAATGAATAGCCTCCGCATGCGAAGAGATTAGTTTCATGAAATAGTGATTGAGCAAGATATAAACGGTGTTATACGATGCTTTACTTTTGCCATTAGTACTGTCAGCATCAAAAATGTAACCGATATTAATCCCTATCGCAGTCATAAAAGTTAACAGAGTTAACACTCATTTTGCTACTGACAGTACATTATTAGATAATTATTAATGAACTGTTAATCTACCTACTTCAAGAATTAATAAATCGTAGGTTTTAAATTCTATAGGTGTTAAATTCTATTCATTTTTGACTTTGAGATAGGCAATGTGTTTATGACTTAAAATAGACAAGAAAAGTTTGTGTGTGTGAAATTATGTTTTCACACCACCTGCTCGACAATGCCATATTACATTTATCATTCAAGCCTTACGTAAATAAAGTCATTAAAGCCCTTGGCTTTAGCTATCGTAGATACATATATGATTAATCTGTGGCTTTAGCCGGGGTGTAATGTTGTACTGAATCTCATTATAACCCGCTGGGTAAGTCTAATTTCGTAATAATAGATCAACTAATACTCGAAGGCCGGGGCCGGCGCCGCATCGAACTTATTTGAAAATCCAACGTAATTTTAAAATCGAAGTTTTTCTAAAATTGAGCTGGCCACGGTAAGCTGAATGGAACACATTTGAAATTAAACAAAAGCCGCGAGTATTGTAAGAAGCTGAAATAATACGTAATAACTGCAAAGATTTTATAAAAATATATCAAAATAGAAGAAAAGTTCTGTTAAAATGTCGAGTGAAGAAAGTGATTTAACTCCGGAGTTCATAAAATTGGATGCCTTAGGCATTGTTCATAATATACCTCCCAGAGAAGTCAAAGGAAAAAATGCCTGAAAGCCTACAACGATTTCGACAAATGGAAAACTGCAAAAGATGCAAAGTCTGTGTCTGTTTTTTTATTGTCTTGCAAAAGGTGAGAAAAATATAATACACTCCATGGGGATAAAGCTGTTTTTATCTTGGGCGCGCTTGAACCCCTCACTGCGCTCAGGACTCGTCTTAATTCCTTCGCTTCGCTCGGGAATTCACTCATATTAACCTCGCTGCGCTCGGGAATTAAATCTGGAGTCCTTCGTTACGTTCAGGATTCAATATCGCGCCCTCTCGCTTTATCCCCTCGGTGTATAATTTACTATTGCGCCATAGATCACGTATTTTTGCTAGTCTACACATTTTTGACAAATCTACTTTAAAATATAAAATGCAAGTTTGTGCAACAAGCAGTTGGCAAGGGTGTGGATATTGTAAATAAATAAATAGACATTTCGAAAGAGGTAGGTAAAATAAAACGTTAAATATATTTTTAACTCTGTTGAAATGCACTTGTGATCATTTTAGGCCACAGTACGGACATCTTTTAGAATATTTTGATGGTGATACTTTGTCTTTATTCCAGTTAAAGGTGGTAAAAGTATTTGAGGAAATAACTACTCGTTCCGTAAGTTAAGAAATGAAGATGTAATTTCATTATTGTTAACTTTATAAGTAAAAGTAGAAACTAACAGAACGAATAGGTAATTTATAGATTTCTTGGACACTCAATGTTATTGTTGGAGCAGTCACTGAGTTGTAAAGGGTTCGAGCAGTCACAGTTCCATACTTTAACTTTACTATCTGTAAAGGAAAAGGATGGAAATGCCAGTATGGCATATCTTTTTCTAACCTAAAACTTTTTAATTGTCTACTTACTTTGTCTTTGAATTTTCGTGTAATGGTATAATGTAACGTTTAAACGTTCCATTATGATCCGTTCCGTAACCGTCCTACCAATTTAACCCGTCAAGCATCAGATTCAAGACACAATTTGTTTTTTCAATTGTCATGGACCTCAAAGAGTATAACGCCGCTTGACAGATTAAATAATTTCGATCAAGTGATTGTGATTGCCGTATTTTTAACCACCGGCGAAAAAAGGGGTGTTATAAATTTGATGTGTCTGTCCAATTACTCTTTGTGTCTGTCTGTGTCTCTGTGTGTCTGTCTGTGGCATCGTAGCGCCTAAACAAATGAACCGATTTAGATTCGTTTTTTTTTGTTTGAAAGCTGATGTGACTACGATGGTTCTTAGCAATGAGCTATCTTCACTTTTCTCAGGATTCTCGGGTTTCAGAGTTTTGAAACTTTTAACACCAACACATTTTTTTTTACAATTCCAAGAGTAACATCATATTTCTTGCACATTGAATTTGAATGCCTATTTAAGGCAAGGCTAGCGCCTATAGTATAATTGGTCAGGTTCTTTCACTTGTAGATAAGAAACAGCACAATTATTGATGATTATACTACCTATGTGTCAGTGTCTGACACCGTTAGGGAGGAAAGATTGAGTGGCGGCAGCGTACCGGGAGACGCAGCGTTGGCAGGATCCCCGCAAAGTGGACCGATGACCTGGTGAGGTTTGCAGGAAGCCGATCGATGCGGGTGGCGTAGGATCGATTGGCCTGGAGATCTTGGGAGGAGGCATATGCCCAGCAGTGGGCGTCTCTCAATTGAAAGAAGATGATGATTATGACGATAAGGTGTCAGTATAATAATTACAATTATAAGAAATATTTTTGATATAAGTATTGTCTTCGAGCAATTGATTAAAATAACAAGATAAGCGCTTATTTCTTCTTTACTTTCTTCATTACTTACAAATTCATAGCCGTTTCATCTATTAAATATCTTCGTAAACGGAATATTTATTAAAGCGACATCGCTTTAGCGTGACTGTTCGACTTTATTTCCATAATTAATTCGATTACGCGTTCGGGCCAACATGTATTATGTAGTTGACAGGGGCGCGTATGATAAGGGTTAAGTTTTTAGACCGCATATGTCATATCTATTGTCAAGCGGATCTTTGTATGTGCCTTAATTATTACTGATATGACTATGGTATTGTATCGCGTAACGTGTACGTTAATATTTGTGTAGGTAATTGACTATAATTTAATAATAATGCTTATTATTTATCACATCATCATCTTTATATCAGCCTATGATGTCCACTGCTGGGTCTGCCTGCATCCAACGGCTCCCCACTACCCTGAGCAGATCGTCTGTCCACAGAACATCTATGGTCTGTGCGTTTTTCCATCTAGTGGGAAGCTGTCCTACTTTTCGCTTTCTGGTACGTGGTTAATTGAGCGCTCACACATAGTAAATCTATTGTGCCTGATAATTGGGTACATATAAGACACTACACATTATTAATTCAAAGTTTATAATTTCAAAATGAATAATTAAATTGTTCATAGACTTTATTCGTACTTCAACATTAGAATACTCAAATGTTTGGAAAAAAAACTAGAAAAACTTGCCAGTGGCTAAGTAGTCAGAGCAGAAATCCGGATTATGAAAAGTCGCTGGTTCGGTTCCCGCCCAGGTTCATCATCATCATCACCAGCCTATATACGTCCCATTGCTGGGCACAGGCCTTTCTACATGAGAGAAACACATGAGGAGTTTGGGCCATAACACCACCACGCTGACCCAATGTGAGTTGGTCATTAGCGGTTGCAGTAACATCCCAGGATATTAATCTTCAAATAAATAGTATTAGAGTAACCACATAAATTATATTACGCTTCTCAACAAAGGGCTTACGTTTGACTATACTGGTCAATTTTTGAAATTTCCTTCGTACACTAAATCCTATGTTATATTTGAACTTATTTATTAATCATGATTTGGGCAAAACATTCACCAATATTCTAAGAACCTTATATTATAAATAATTTTACTAAGGGAGACACAAATTTCTTAGCAGAATATCACTGATTTAAAATTTACCTTGGGCTTTCAGCTTCTAGAACATTTCCAAGACAGCAAGCTAGATTAGATGTGTATTCGATTCAGTGAGCAATAAGTTACTGTATGTAAATTGAGTAAATATTAGGGAGCCCCGTGATAATTCAGGATTAAAGATTGGCCTTCAAATTAATATAGAAGTTTCTTGAACTTTAAGTATCTGAAAACATATTAATGGTTCTTTTTAACCGACTTCAAAAACGAGGAGATTCTCAATTCGGCCGGTATGTTTTTTTTCTATGTATGTAGACCGATTACTCCGAGACTACTGAACCTATTGACGTGATTCTTTTTTTGTTCGATGCGGAATAGCTGCCGTTTGGTCCCATAAAAAAAATTCAAAATCAGTTGGGTAGTTTGGTTTTATATATAAAAAAAACTAAAATTATTAAGTCGTCTACGTATCACCCATCTAGCTTCGACTTTAGAAAGTTATCACTAAAAACTGTGAAAAAAAAAATTTAAACAAAAATTAAAACCGACTTCAAAAAACTGAAAAGGTAATATTTAGGTAGGTACTCATCCCCTAGAAACATATTTTTGGAGTTCGTGCTAAGTTGTTTCCAAAAACAATAGAAAGTGAAGCACTGACTGCAATAAAATATGTTTCTAGGAGATGAGTACCTACTTAAATTTAATTATTTTAACCTTTTCAGTTTTTTGAAGTCGGTTTTAATTTTTGTTATTTTTTTTAATTTAACTATTTCCGTCCACCCGTCTTTAATCTTACTTTGGGATAGATAGATATGAGTGTGTAAGAATATAGTATGTATATTATTTCAAAACATAATAATTGTTAGACTTTATACTTTCAAGGTTAATAAAATGTAAATTAGAATTATATTCGAGATATTTACCATGTAATTTGTATGTAACTCCGTGATCATAGGGCATGCAACTGCGCCAAAATATCGGGAACTCGTTACATACCAATTACATGGTAAACATCCCAAATATATTTTTCATTATTCAAATTTTCATTATAATTCTATTAAAAGTACTAAGACGACCTATACCATCCGGGTGACTGCTTTAACCATCTGAGCTACCAAAAACTTGGGGTGACTATGATTTGGACTTTATAGCACTAATGATGATGGAGATGATAATAAATATTAAAAATGTTCAATAATGGTATTTACAACCGACACCTCATGGGCTTTATTTAGAGAATGTAGGCGTGCGTTCACATGAACACTAATTGGTAGTTGTTTTGTTTTTATCTACTTGCTCTGTCTCAAATGACCCTGTTGTTTTAAAACCTCTTAACTAGAGGTTAAGCGATAAATATTCTATTTCATGATTATTTACCTTATGCATATTACGTATAATCTTTCATTTACTTTAAATAAGGTCTTACAGCCTTATTTTTAGAAAACGAAGGTAAATGGCATTGACAGGAAACAAACATGACTTGTAGATATAAAAATTGAAATCGCCACCGAAAAAAATACTAAAGAATACAGGTGTTCCAAATACACAGGATGTGTTAGTATTACAATTTTGTATCAAACAGCTGATTTTTTTTGGCAATTTGAATTGAACAAAAAATGTGATCCTCCACGTAGGGACGCTTGGCGGTGGTGGTGATGAGGCCCACCCCATCACCCGCCCTACTATGGCGGTTGAAGGAGGCCGTGGAGCCGCCTTCTTCGGTCCATCCTTCTTTTGCGGATCAGATCTGCATGGGTCACCGGCACTGCCATCTCTTTTCGTTTAAGTGAGCATTCCCCTTACATCCGGTACAGGAACTAATTTAATGAAAAATACTTGATAATAATAATGTTGTCATTCAGAATAACTTCACAGACAGTAATGGCAGACAGAAAAGTGCTTTTTACCAGTTAAATTTAGTAATTAAAAAGTTTCAGCTCTAGAACGACCGGAATTAGTAGTTGTGTGAAACGCCCGTCATCCTGAAAGGTAGGGTTGACGTAAAAGTCTAAAGTTGTCCCCTTTGAATGCACCCCAGCCCCTGACCAATTTTTGTATTTGCAATACGTAAGACAAGGGTTATGAAATTTTGACAGTTTGGACATTAAAAGGCATATCCTTGATATTTACAACCAATGCTATGGGACCGCTATGATAATTTTTCATGTCATAAATGCTATTGGTAATAGAACATAAATAATATTCTTAATTTTTGAATTTAACATTATTAAAAATGTTTGAAAAATTACTTAGTAATTAAAATAATATCAAACTAGAAAAATTTCACGTTCTGAGGCTGGAATCGAACCCGCGTTCTTTCGCAATCCGGGCGACTGCTCTAACCACTGAGCCACCCAGGACTTGGGATATCCCTGTGAAATTCTTCCAGTCTATCTGATTTTTTTTTAGGTAAATAATATTCTTACTATCAACGTGAATACAAAATAGGCGCAAATGGAATGTCTAATATATCTAATGTGTATAACAAGTAATCAAACCCTCTGGTTCTAATACCCACACAGTTCTGTACGCGTAAAGGAAATTCAATAAAAAGGTTTTCCTACCAAATCCTTCAATACCACCTTGTACAAGCAAGCAGGCGACTTTTTCTGAATTCTGTTCATTTGTAAGAGCAATAAATTAATGGTCCGCTCGTAAATTTCGTCCTCTTGTTTATAAAGGTTTGTGTACATTAGGGCTTTATTTAATTAAGGGCCCCGTGCGTATGTAACTTTTCCGTTAATTTTAAATAAATAAACTTTTTGATTAATTTACTAGTTACCATACCACCTCACGGAATTTCAGAGAAAGTTATAAATGCTTATCAAACAATCAATACAAATAAGAACCTGTTTATATGCTAGTTCACGAAAGCTACGGGTTTGGCTTGAATGAAATACGAGTACACAAACCGACTTTTTTGTGACAAACAAGTCAAATGAAGTCTTAGTACTAGAGAGTTTCATTTCTCTCACTCGAATGCAAAACGAAAAAGATAAAACATGTTATTACTAATGCGTTTTAATTAAAAAGGTTTCTTCTTCTTTATTTAATGGCCTCTCGTTATTACGAATCTTGCCAATGTCAAGTAAAATTAATCTGCAAATAACTTGCGGCAACGTTGTACGGTGATTGGGCAAGACGAATTCGTTTTCCGAAGGAAACGTGGACGCAGACCCGATGAAACAAAATGGATGCCGTGGATGCGCACAACCTGTCGATTTCACAGACAACCGACAACAACCTTAAAAAGGTTTATTAAGGGCATATAAACAAGACTGTCAAAGTAAAATAGATAGAAGGTAAACGATTTTCATAAATACTCTTGTAATTCGTAAAGTACAAATATTTTTTCCGACATAGAAAATTTCAAGTACCTATACATAAGTATCTGGTGAGGCTAGTTATAAAAGACTCGGGCAACACAGGTACTTCTGTTGTAGTTTTGGCAGCAAAAAAGAGGTTTCATCTATTTTTTACTTATTAAGTTAGTTACAAGCTTATATTATTACTTTAAATTGACATCTATACCTTCCACTGCATGCACAGAAGACCTGTTCAGGGTCACGGGAGCCGTTGGATGAAGGCTGCGCAGAACCGTTGCGTTTTGAAATCGATGGGGAGGGCGTTATCATCATAGGGTGATATGATAATCTACCCTAACGTCTAGCATTTGTAAGTCTTATGATGAGTAAGGGCGAAGAAAGGCAAAGCGAAACAATTTAAAATTAATATAAATATGATTCTGCTTGGCCTTTCTCACTACTTTCATTTATTTCATTCACGTAGAAGTTATGATTGTCAAGTTAAAATAGGTTATTGTTCATATGGCTTATTATGTTTGATAAAATGATTCATTATCTTAAAAAAGTCATTTTTAGTCATTCAACCTTAAAAAAATTAGCTTACTTTATTATTTCGGTTACCTGCCCCATCCACTCATTTGTTTCTTTTGTGTCATTTGTTGCATGTTTTTTTTTTAATTATCATATAGACTAAATAGAAATTTAGTCTATATGATAATTTAAAAAAAAAATTATTTGACCAAAAGCAAAATAAGATATTTTACCTTTAAAAATATGTTAATCATTAATAGAATATCCGTAGTGCCAACACAGAAAAACCAATAGCAGAACAGAAGTTTTACTCTCGAACAAAAGATTAAGTACAAAAATTTGCCTTCATTTACGATCGTTACCTGCTTACACGCGACATTGTAACTTATTGTGTGACTCGAGCGTTCATATTCCGTTGGGCACCGCTCACTCGAAACCGGTTTAGCGGCAAGAGCACAGGGTTCTCAGTTTCCCTTTTAGTTATTTCGATTCTTTGTTCTTCCTTGAATTTAGACACCAGAAGTAAGATTTTTTTTACGGATTATATAAGATCATTTAGAAATCGTTGTTCATTGCAGAAACCACAGAAAAGATGCTTAATTAAGTGAGAGACGCAGTGAGCCGAGAGCCGAGTGGCAACCTACCGCATCATTAATCTGTGGACTTACGCCTGCCCGAAAGTCACGGCCGCCGAATGTACATAAAAATGAGGACTATATAACAATAGGTCAAATCAATTACGCCAAATCGTAGCACGTGGACGCGACCTCATTACTAATTTTTGTAATGACTGCAAAGTAAAATGAATAGCATTGACAGTTGAAACTTTTAATAATTTAATCAACGCTTGCTGTCATTTTAATTTAGACGTGTTCTTTTTGTTGTGAAGATTACAGTGAGACGACTTCGCTGAAACATCGAAGAGAACACTACTTACAAAAAAAATATGCAACTTAGAATAGCATTCCGACATTACCAAATTAGAACAAAAGTTCATATTAAATAAAATATTTTTAGTATTACGAGCAAAAATTACCGAATAAAAACTCATTTGAATGAAAAAAGCTCGGAAAATGCTTTATTACAAAAATTTACGTCCCCTATAAAAGTGCCACTTTCCTTATTGCTCATTTATTTAAATTAACGCAATTAACATTTGGCCGTATTAATTTGGGAAAAGCAAAACCTACGGATCCCCTTTAATCCGGTTCAGGTTTTTGTTTTGTTTCTCAAAATCACTGTAATTAAAAGCTGTCATTATTATTATTAATTATAATTATGTGCTGCCCAGACTGTTTTCTTTTGCGATTAGCTGTAAATCTTTTCAACTGTTTAATCTATTGGGTTTTAATATAACTACTGCATAGTAAAAAAGGATTTTGGAGCTAAATATTATTTGATATTTGATGTATTACGTTTCTATCTGTCGTGTAGGTACACGTGTATCGTGCTTCTATCATTTTTTTCCAGCTGGGGATTTGTTGGAAGAAATATCGCTACGAAATAAACAGATGCTACTAGGTAGGCCTGTATGTAGGGTCGTCTGGGTAGATGCCTCTCTTATTTCTACCGTGAAACAGTTTGCTGTGTTTCGTATTAAATGGAAAGGTAGTTTGTGTAATTACTTGGCATAGAAGGCATTTCAGCTTAGGCCTCAAGATGGCAATAACGCACCTGCAATACCCAGTGATTTTTTTATTGTTATTGCAGATGTCTATAGGCGACGGTAACCACTTACCACCGATAGGCCGTCAGCTAGTTTGTCATCTATTTTTTTATGAAATAAATATATTTTGTGCGTGAATTTCTTTTCATTAATTGTACGTTTTATTTGACATCACGTGCGCGTAAATTATACATATAAATACTAAATAAAATCGCCAAACAAATGAAACGTGAACAGAAGACAGTTGCCTTTGTACAGTATTTGCCTATTGGTATAATTATTTTCCTCTATGAGAATCTCATCATCATCAGCCTATATACGTCCCACTGCAGGGCACAGGCCTTCCTACATGGGAGAAATACATGAGGAGATTGGGCCATAACACCACCACGCTGGCCCAATGCGGGTTGGTGGGTTAAAGCGGTTCCAGTAACAACCAGACCAGAACCAGAAGCACGGAGAAGCTCGATATTATAAATTTGATTGACCCATTCTGGGACCAACCATGGCGAAAGTTGCTTTGTTTTCGTGATCGAAACCAGAGCGCTTAAACCACTACGCCACCGAGCTCCTCATGAGAATCTCTTTGAATTTAATTCTACAATGCTATAGGGTAGGTGACAACTTTTTTTTAATTTTATTAATAAGAACTATAACTAATAAAGAAATATTGCAAAAGAAATAGTATATCTAAGATCAATAGTTTCACAGAAATAATGGTATGTTTGATGTGTTGCGTTGCGGCGCATCGTACAAAAAAGCTCCATAGAAAATCTACGAAACAGGTGACGTCACACGTTCCTATATCCTATATTATCAAAAACTCTGCGGTATGCTTAATTCTTCAGAAACGTACAGCAGAGTGTGTTTGGGCTCATAAGAATAGTCTCAATGAAATGGTGTTAGACATATGATTAATAAAGCCGGGGGTTACTTAAAAAAAAAAATCATATTTTATTTGAATTACTTTTGTCTTCTCGTATTTTCATTGTAAATAAACAACAAAAAAAAGTTGGTCTGATTCAATTGGAAAATAGCGTCTGCTTTCAAATAGAAAAAAAAACATATCAAAATCGGTCTATTCGTTTAGGAGCTGCGATGCGATGCGACGCCACAACAGACACACAGATACCTACACAGATATAGAGATACACAGACAGGCACGTTAAACTTATAACACCGCTCTTTTTTCGTCTGGGACTAAAATAAGCCTGTATAAAATAACATATCGGTAATATATATTTTTTGTCACGTCAGCGTCTCGCGAGAACATCAGACGTCCAGAATTACACCAATATTGTATTAAGAAGAAGAAGTAGAAGACTACTTCAACAGATTTTTAGCCTGTATTCTTTGATCAAAATAACGTGAGCCATTGTATCTTTCATAGTGATTTCATTCTTAATATAGACAGTTCTATAATTTTGACATTTCCTTGTAATCAAACGTCAAGCATCAAAATATATAAAAGCGCTTTTGTGACTAAAAAGATAGTGATTTTTCGACCATTCCAACAAATAAACATTTCCCGGATACTTTTATTGCTCTAACCAAACTTTAGATCCAAAACGTCACGTACAGACTTTTAGCGGACGCCAAAAGATAAAGAGTGTAACTCTCAAAAGCAATCCGAACAAAGGCGAGACCGTGAATGGGCCCACTAGATTCATCGGGCCTAGGGTTGGCATCTGTCCGGATTTGTCAGGCTTTTGGTCTTCTATCGGTGTAGAGAATTCATCAAGACTTTTCCTTGGTAAAGATAAAAATTATAATATTCCATACAAGTAACGATAGTATCGGTTAATCTCCTAATTAATAAAATATAAAAGTAAGTCTTACGTACATATTACTTATAAAAGTAATATGTCTTTATTAGACTTCATAAAGTTTCTATAAGATTTTATTAGCAAACTACTGTCTTTTGGGCTGCTGAAAAATTTGTTATGGCAACCCTAGTTGGGCCCTAGCAATCAACCCGCTCATCCGCTTGGAAAGAACCGTTTAAGACAGTTGACGTGATGCTTTCACGATCCAATGGAATTTTGAGTTCAATAAAATCGCCAGCTCTTTTGTTTCACTCGCGTGTGTGTGGGACGCGCGATTCTCGCTTGTTAAAGCCACGCCGTGCCACTAGGTGGGGGGTTTAGTGAGTAAGGGACTCTCGAATCCGGGAAGGCGCGCGCGTGGTGTGTTGTGATTATTTTTATGTCGAAAGACGATGGTTGAAACCACCAGATAAGTAGTTATTTGCCGAGGTACATAGTCTATACTGAAGAGTTTTTGTGTGATTGGAAGATTCGAGATTATTGTTATGGACTACTTACAACCGATATGATTTCGCTTTCACGTGGTTAAAAGAAAGCGTTATACCTACCAATCACATAAACACTCATCCTTCCAATCAAAAAACTATATTTCTGTACCAGATGATCTGTCTAGACAGGCAGTTAATTATCTGCCGGATTCAATTATCGATCTTCTATAGTTTACATCGTGTGATGTAACTATCGAAGGTACAGACATTAGGATAGGAAAGGATTATTTGTATTCTTGCATGAGGTCTGAAACTTGTAGGTACAACTACTTCTGTTTGTTTCTTTGATCATTAATGTACAGTACTGTTTGTTGCCAGATTAAAAATAAAAAATATATTTATTATCTAACCTCAATAACTACATTAATTAAGTAAGGTACGGGAAAAGTCCCCGAAAGATTTTCCAGGTAAATACAGACCAGTAGGTAACCTACTCGCTTAAGTTAGGCTGCACTCCGTTAGTAAGGAAACAGAGATTTGTTATTGTTTCCCTTTAATTCATAAAAATTTAAGCTGGTTAGCTCATGAAAAAACGTGCTTTGGATGTTAATATGATGAGTGGACACTACAAACTGACTTTTAGCATTAACCGTTAGAAGTTTGTGAAGTTTCTTATAGTAGTACAAATTTTCTGACTACTTGATATCTATTCCCCTAAATTAAGAGTAATTCGCTACCTCTTATTAAGTAAGAGCAGCCTTATCCTAAATAAGGGTTCCTTAATTACCTGAACGTTGCCTCTTGACGTGGCTTCGCCTTGTCACCGCAGACTAGGATGTATCTAAGCCAGATATCGTTGCCATGTTGCTCGTCCTCGACTTCTAGCTAACTGAATATTCCCAATTAGGTTGGCTTGTATATTTTCATTATTACGTAACCTACATCGACGACGCGTGAAAATCTCTAAACTAAATTGGAAGCCTCTTTTAAATTATACTCCTTGTTTATAACTCTCATCTTGTATGTTGTACGTCTTTATAAAACAATATCTTGCAAAAAAAGACTGTTAAATTAAATTGAACTAATTAATTGTAATACCCACTCTTTACATAATATGAAGTAGGTATCTCGGCGTGAAGTTCATTTAGAAAGTTCTAAATTATTTCTTGCCAAAACTTTTTGATTAGTTTTGCTCACGCGATTGTTACAAATTAAATTACCTCTTAGATTTATTACAAAAAGATGTTTACGAATATTTCATTTTCATGATATAAATAATTTGACAAAGTAATTGCTCAATAAAATGTACCCCTAGCTTGAAATTTTTTAAATTTGGAATAATAATAGTATCGTTGGCGGTCGCTCGAACATACAAAAGCTAAACCATTCTAAATTTTACAATGTTTGTGCTTGTGTCACATTACAATTTATAGCCGGTATGTACCTTATAGGTATATAATCCTGGGGGTCCCGGGTTCGAGTCCCGGTGGGAGCAAATGTTTTTATAATGAGTACGAGCATTTGTTTACGAGTCACGGATGTTTATATGTTTATTTAGTATATTTTTAATACTTATTTATATAAATATTATTATCATTATTTCTCCGTTGTCTAGTAGGTATCCATAACACAAGCTCTTGTTTATGCTTACTTTAGGCTAGATAATAGGTGTAAGTGTACGAATATAATACTAGGTGGTAGACCTGTATGTAGGGTCGTCTGGGTAGGTACCACCGCCTTTCTTATTTCAGCCGTGAAACAGTTCGCTGTGTTTCGGATTGAAGGGAAAGGTAGTTAGTGTAATTACTGGGCATGGACGGCATTTCATCTTAGGCCCCAGGATGACAACGCACCTGCAATATCAAGTGACTTTTCCTTGTTATTTCAGGTGTCTATAGGCGGCGGTAACCGCTAACCATCAGGTGGGCCGTCAGCTTGTTTGTCATCCAGTAGTATAAATATATATATATATATATATATATATTATTATTATAATCCAGAATCGAACAAAGCCGCTAGTATTGCATATATTATTAATTAGTAGAATGAGAAATTGCCCTTTTCCCCGAAATTATTTATCTGCAGTTCCTAAGGACGTCTGTTTGGTGGACTGGTCAAAGTAACCCTATCTAGTAATTAAACCAAAGGTTTGAGTCCCGGTATGAGCTGATGTTAACAACCTACGAGGAAATAAATATGTCGATCTTTAGTGCTTCTAAAATTAAAAAAAATTGTATACAATACTTACATTTTTTACATAAAAAAATAAAAAAAGTTATGGCATTTAAGTATTTAGCTATTTAAAATTTCTTCATACCTTTTTCGAACAATAGAAATCAATTTTTAATAGAAATGTTTGGAAAGTATGATAGGTAGTGAATAGGATAAGTTATCATGATTACCATACTTTATATTCGTTACATCATTTCAATACGTAAAATAGGAATGAAATAAGAAATAAAACATATTTGTTGAGTGTGTGTGCCAAAAATGAAATTTGGTCATAAGGTTTTAGGGATATTTATTTTCCTGCTGGAGTAACGTTTAGCAGGATCTAGTATCTCGGAAACCTATGACTTTGCTTATAAATAAAGGTATATCAGTAGCTCTTAATTTGTGCGCATTTGTGAATTAATTAGGTTTTCAAATTCATATACCATTTTAAAGTAATGGTGCGTTTCTTAGATATCATATAACGTAAACAATAAATAATCAGTAGTACTTTCTATTTTGTTTTCTTATTCCATTAACTTAACAACCATTACTTCTTTACATGAAAAATATATATCTACAGTAATAAAAATATTGATAGACAATGGAACAATAGTGGCATTTGATATGTTCTACGACTAGAAAAACGAGGGAGAATAGGAAATGTGTGTTAAATTTCTGGTGGTTTTTTTTTACATTTTTAGTCAAATAGCGGCTCGAATAATGTGAATGATTGCTGTGAAAACGAAGGCATACAAGTGTGCTGGTGATCTTATACACGACTTGTTACAAAAATCTCGGTAAAGAATCAGCTGTTCCATACAAGCAGGTCGTTTAGGTAGGTATTAATATTTAGTATGAAACACGTGTTTTTTATACCACTGTGGTGGCAATCAAGCATACGGCCCACCTGATGGTAGCCTTTGTACGCTTGCGCGTTGCCGATCTGATGTTACTTATGATGTTACCTAACGTAGTTTTTTTTAATAAATCGAGTTTGGGGTCACCCGCACAAACTGCCATCTGCCTTCGTTTTCAAGACCGTGGCGCATGGACGCAAGCCGCGGGTATAATTTTTTGTCATTTTTGAAGAACCACATATTGTATGGGAGAGGTGGGTAATTTCGGACGAGGGATAACTCCAGACAAGACCGTTTACATCATGATTAAAACAAAAAATTTCGTTTTATTTACAATTTCCACTAATTAACAATATTTTAGAACAGCGCACAATTTGAATTCGACCTCATATCTATCAGCTTTTGGTTGAACTTGAAATACTACCTAAAGAAAATAACTTTTTGCTTAGCGCGGTCGATAGGCAAAAAGCGACCGTTTAAAGAATATAATAAAAATAATAATAACAAAATGTTTATTCAAAAAATAGGTGCTGTGTACATCTTAAATAATAAAAATATGTTGCGAAATAAATTTTCATTTTAATGTTTTTATTTATTAAATTTTATGATAAATAATAATTCTTTTTGTTTTGGACGGACTATTGCTGTTGGCCGCAGATGGACTTTACAGCGTAACTGGAGTTTAATATTTTGGGGTTAATGAGGTGGAGTGGATCCACCACTCCAAAGAACTCATACCCAGTGCCTGGCATTGAGCATGCTTGTCATGATGCTATGGCTTGCCTGGAGCAATCCCGTCCGTAATTACTCTCTTCTACTAGTGAAACCTCCACAAGGAGCTCATTCCACAATGTGTGTATGTATGATTCAGCATCAAATTGATTTATATGTCGCCACCTTAAGGTTCAATTCGCCGCTTAGTTGGATGCCGAGCCCGTTGATTAAGCACCAGCCGCCAATTAAAGATAGTTAATTGAACTAGAATTCAACGTTTAACGACTGGCGTATAGAAAGAATCGTCTCGTACTGGAGAGTTTTGTCGTGATTGGTAGGTTCAAGGTTATTTTTTATGACCACTTATAACCAAAAAACTCAAACAATCACACAAAAGCGATCGTCGATTTAAACGACCTGCCTAGGCGTCCAATTGAATGGCTAATTTAACCAGACGGATGCAATGACTTTCAGACATTTGATTAAACGTTGAGCTCAATGACTTATGGCTATATGTACTTCAGCTGTTTCATTTGAAGCCGGCGTTTAATCTGTCAAGCGGCGTTATATCTCCAGAGGGCTATGACAATGGAAAATCGATTGTGTATGGAATCTAATGCTTGACGGGTTAATCAAACGCCTAGGGTTCCAGTTCATTGGCTAATTTAACCAGTCGGCTGCAACGTATATATTCTGTCTCTTAGGTCAATGCGATAAGGATCATACTTAATCGTTTATATTGTTTTGATGCTGTCTGTACTTGATTAGCATTCTTATAACATAGAACATACTTAAATAGGTATCCAAGCAGAAAACAATACGATGTTCTCTTAGTACTCTAAAGTCTGCAGTCTTTTATGAAAATCACTCCCAAAAATAACACCTGCAAATAATAAATCACATTTGAAACAACCAACAGGTTGCCGTGGCAACAGGTGGTGGAACAAGATTTTCGCGTTCTCCCATTTCTCTAAGCCTTTTTGTTCGTCTTGCCCTTTTTAAAGCAAATAAGTATTTAAGGTTATTTAAAGACACACAAACACTTAAAATTTATTTTGAGTCGAAGGAGCCAATTCCATTGTTATGAAAAGACGTGTTGGGAATATTTAAATTTGAAGATGCGCGAGTTTTTATAAGGTCAAGCAAGACAGTGATGAAATTCATTAATTATGATATTCACTGGGCATGGACGCGATTTCATCTTAGTCCTCAGGATGGCGTTGTCAATATCAAGTGATTTTTAACCGACTTCAAAAACGAGGAGTTTCTTAATTCGGCCAGAATTTTTCCTTTTTTTATGTATGCGCACCGATTACGCCTAGATTAGGTACTAATCCGATTTTCGTGATTTTTTTTTGTTCCCATAATTTTGGTCCCATAATTTTTTTTTCAAAATCAGTTTGGTAGTTTGGGTTTTATAAATAAAAAAACTGAAATTAGTAAGTCGTCTACGTATTTTTTTTTGTATGTACACCGATCACCGATTTACGTGATTCTTTTTATGTTCGATGCGGAATAGTTGCCATTTGGTCCCATTTTATTTTCAAAATGAGTTGGGTAGTATGTTTTTTAAATAAAAAAAACTGAAATCGCTAAATTGCGGATTTTTGCTTTTCTATGACTTTTTAGTAAAACGATACGATAGTGGGAAACAATATAAGTTGAAGGTCACCCATCTAGCTTCGACCTTAGAAAGTTAACACTAAAAATTGTGAAAAAATAAAATTAAACAAAAATTAAAACTGACTTCAAAAAACTGAAAAGGATAAAATAATTAAATTGAGTAGGTAGGTACTCATCCCCTAGAAACATAGTTTTTGGAGTTGGTGCTAAGTTGTTTTTAAAAACAATAGAAAGTGAAGCACCGACTCAAAAAAATATATTTCTAGGCTATGAGTACCTACCAACTCAATTTAATTATTTCATCCTTTTCAGTTTTTTGAAGTCGGTTTTAATTTTTGTTTTTTTTTTTATTATTCTTATTGCAGGTGTCTATAGACGGAGGTAAACGCTTGCCACTAGGTGGGCCGTCAGCTTGTTTGTTATCTAGTTGTATAAAGAAAGTCAAATACACGTGAGACTAAATAAACATAAAGCAATAAACCATTATTTTCATTTCTTTATACTTTATAAAGAAAGGAAAGTAAAACATTAGGACAATTATTATGTTGACAATGCTTTTAAATGAATTTAATGTGCTTTGATGAGAAATCCGGTTAAACAAATTGATAGTCTATGAAGAACCCAAACAATCAAAGATTTACTTGGTCCAAATGCTAATTCCGAGCAATCGGACGACGTGAACTTTATTTTCAATAAATTAATGTGAATATTAATACCGTTTCGTTTTTTTTTCAGGTAAGATACTACCTATATCAAAAATGTTCCAGATCGGAATTGGTAATTTAATTTTAGATACAAATTTTACTATACCTACACTTGAAATTTCATTCAACGCATTCCATTGTATTTCGACCAATATTTGTGATAAATAGTAAGAAAGCTTTTTTGCATACTGAAAAGGAAAAGACGGCGTCGTTTTAAAATAAACATTATATTCTGTGTTTAGAGATTCCTTAAGTATTTCAGATCATGGAGAATATAGAAGGTAAGGCAAGTAGGTATAGAAATACGTAAATAAACATATAAAATTAAATATCCATGACTCGTGAACACATAATACAAACAGTCTGCTCACCGTCTGCCACTACCGGATTCAAACACGGAACCTCAGGTTTAGTTGACAGAAGTACTTACAGTCTACAACACATCAAGCATAACAGTTTGACCTTGAGATCGCCCTTATTCCGTTCTGAATATAGACGGCTTTCGTAGTGTAACTGTTAGGTACCTTGTTGTTACGCTGTCGTCTGTACTAACAACTGCTACTAGATGGCTTTTTATTATTTTTGTTTTGAATACCTAATTTAAACAGTGATAGTTTTTGATATGAACGTTGAATGTTAATTGGCAAGGAACTGGCAAATTTGGCACGGACTGCAGGCAAATATTTTGATAGTTTGACAAAGTGCATTACCGCTATTAGTACTTGTCCAAATTTTGTGTATGCCGGCGGCGCAACTCACAGAAACAGTTATTATGTTCCGTACTCGAGTTTGCTCGTATTGTTCAACGAATTTACAGCTCAAAATGGCGAACACATTTTCATTACAAAGCACTTTCAAATGACACTTATGGAATAAAAAACTTCTGAGTTACCTATTATGAGTTTATATTGTGACGCTCTAATGCTCTAGTTTATGTACTTTGCTTTGGACTATGTAGACCAAAGAAAGATTTAGTTTTTTTTAAATCCTGGATGAGTCATTTATAGCTCCACTGAGCGTCGGAAGGCACGTTCTGTCATTTGTCCCACCTGGTTGTTTTTTACCATTTCACCATCCAATATTGGCCTCGTTGTAGCATGGTTATGTTACGACTCAAACTCCTACGCCGCATGGTGTGTTTTATAAAGATGATAAAGAGTTTCCAAGTTATTTCTAATAAATAGCTGTTCGCGGCACCACCCACGTGGTTATCGCCTATCAAAAGCTCGAGTCAAGGTCGCGGGGAGCCGTTGGATGCAGGCTGCGCAGAATGGTTTAATTTGGAAATCGATGGGGGAGGCCTTGTTCAACAGTGGACATCATAGGCTGTATGATATATGAATCACAAATAATGTAAAACAAATTCATAAATATTTTTTCTTGAGCTATTTTTAAATATGATTTTAATACTAGGTCAAATCTGCAGCACTATAACCTTAATAACAATAAAGACCTTATGAAGGTTAAGGCTGTGATCACGAAAAACAACCTGAATCGTGCCTTTTTTTGGGTAATACTTACTTAGTTGTCACCTGAGCCTAGAGTTAGTAACAGTTTAGCTTAGGTAAGTCAGGCACGAAGGAGCTCGGTGGTGATTTGAGCGTTTTTGTTTCGATTACGGAAACAAAGCAACTTTCGCCATGGTTGATCTCGGAATGGGTCATTTGTTATCTCAGCCATTAGTACCACTGGATAAGTAAGTCAGACTTTGCATATGTCAACAAATTTCCTCAATGAAATTGCAATGGTTGAATCTGTCGGTGCCTAAATACGTATGCCGCAATAGCATAATAATACAAAGGGTGAAATTGTACAATAGCCGTACAAAGCATTCGTTGTGGCCACGATGCGATGCTCAGGCCTCGTGTAATAGCCGCTATGTAACCACAGGAAATTGGATCTCGTATGGAAAACAAGGCAGTCTATAAGTTATCTTGCTATTTACTTACATATGGCTAAGTACGGTAGTGTGGTATTGTTAGACTGTAGAAATACGAAGATGACGCGTATCACCAGAACATAGGCTCGAAATGTTCATGCCGCTGTCAAGCGTCCATATAAAAAAATAAACTACCCAACTGATTTCGAAAAAAAAATTATGGGACCAAATGGCAACTATTCCGCATCTAACAAAAAAAATTACTTAAATCGGATCAGAAATCTCGGCGTAATCGGTGTAGGTACATAAATTAAAACCGACTTCAAAAAACTGAAAAGGATAAAATAATTAAATTTAAGTAGGTATTCATCCCCTAGAAACATATTTTTGGAGTCGGTGCTTCACTTTCTATTGTTTTTGGAAACCACTTAGCACCAACTCCAAAAATATGTTTCTAGGGGATGAATACCTACTTAAATTTAATTATTTTATCCTTTTCAGTTTTTTGAAGTCGGTTTTAATTTTTGTTTAAAATTTTTTTTTCACAATTTTTAGTGGTAACTTTCTACGGTCGAAGCTAGATGGGTGATCGTAAACTTATATTGTTTCCTACTATCGTATCGTTTCACTAAAAAGTCATTTGAAAAGCAAAACTTCGCAATTTCGCATATGTAGACGACTTCATAATTTAAGTTTTTTTAAATTTAAAACCAAAGTACCCAACTGTTTTTGAAAAAATTTTTATGGGACCAAATGGCAGCTATTCCGCATCGAACAAAAAAAGAATCACGTAAATCGGATCAGTAATCTCGGCGTAATCGGTGTACATACATAGAAAAAAAAAAAAAAAAAAAAACATACCGGCCGAATTGAGAACCTCCTCGTTTTTGAAGTCGGTTAAAACACATACCAACCGAATTGAGAACCTCCTCGTTTTTGCTTGAGTTCAATGATGAGTTCAATTTATTAGTTGGTAGGTCGTCTGGGTAGGTACCACCATCTTTCCTGTTTCGACTGTAAAATGGTTCGCTGTGTTTCAGACTGAAGAGAAAGGTAACCAGTGTATTACTGTACATGGAAGGCATTTCATCTTAGATCTCGGGATGATAACGCACCTGCAATACCAAGCGATTTTTACCTTGTTATTGCAAGTGTCCATTTGTCCATATAGTATAGGCGACGACAAAGCCGCTTACCACCAGGTAGGCTAGCAGCTACTTTATAACGAAAAAACATTGATAATAATGAATATTATAAATAAACTCACAAACATCCATGATTCGCGAGCAATAAATGCTCGTAGGCATCACGCAAATATGGCAGATGTTTGGTTGATGATTATCTACCGGGATTTGAATCCGGGACCCCTGGCTTAGTAGACAGAGGTACGTGGGGACCATTCGATCAGACCGCTGTCAAATCATCCCCTGGACAGACTTTAAAACTGCAGTGTAAACACAAAAAGAAAGGTTGAAGGGGTTAAAGCGAGTGGCAGAAGCCTGATTAGATAGATGGCCCGATGAAGTGACAATTAAGTATGCAGTATGTACCAAAGTCCATGTCCTACTTCATAGCACCACCAATCGCCAGAAGTAGCGGCAAATTGTTAGAAACAGGCCAGCTCTGGATCATGCAACATCATGCAACATCATGCAACATCATGCAACAAGAAGATAAACAGCTAAAGAAGGACGAAGAGAAGCTTAGTTGCCTACTAGCGTCGCACGTGCACTTATTATCAGCAGTGTAGATTTTGTATGTACTGTTTTGGGGAGAGTGACGTGATTCAGAACTCTGAGTAATTTTGAAGGAGACCATGTACATCGTGATAGAAAAGGATAGTTGTTTGATATCTCTTTCTGCTGACTGAGAAGAAAGTTAATGTTTAAAACCATGGACTAATAAATAAGCGCTCTTTATCCTTTTTGCGGTCACCCCGTGTCAAAAAAATCGAACTTTTTGATTTTTTTTACCGAATTTCAATTTCCCACTTTCCTTACTTCGTCAAAATCACGTTTGCCACAGTATCAGTCGAAATTTTATCAATTGAATTTTTTTCGCTACTCCGATGTTTCATTTTATCGAAAACCTATTTACCGGAGTTATGTTCGGCCGAAATAACCTTTGTTAGAAGGTAATGTGTAATGAATAATGTTTCCGACTTGACTTTTTTACATTTTAAGATACAAATCTGAAAATGTAAAAAAGTCAATGAAACAAAGAAAATATAAATATGTTCAAAAATTTAACCGTCCAATACGATCGATTATTATTTTTGACAGTTATTTGCGCAATAAATTAACAAACAATATGATTGCGCAATATCCGCACAAAACATTGAAATGTTACGCTGCTCAGGTTTCGCGAAATAGTCGGGACGGACGTCGGGACATTGCCTCAGGAAATTGGCTACCCACAATGGAAACAAGCACCAAAACTGATTCCACTTGAGCTTCACGAATCAGACACAAAACATATTTTTTTGTTGAAGAGACGCCGGCAGCGAGCTGGTAAGCTACATTTTCATCTTTGGTCTTTCACCAGACCGATGATAGAAATCTATTATTACGTTATACAAAAAAAAATATTAACTTATTATAAAACCCAATTTCCATTACTGATGATTCAATCATTAATAAAATTAAATAACGGTTAGTAAGTTTTCCCAAAAAATATAAACAGTTTGCATAAAAATGAATGGGGGTAGGTTAGATATTCTATGAGTGATGTAACAAATTCTACTGGCGGTACCAAATTTAGGCATTTGTAATTGATTGTTTGTGTGATATTGAATAAGTTCTGTAAAATAGCAGTGTTTATGTGTGTTTTACGTTAAGATATAGTTATATGGCATAAGAAATGACATAATATAAAAATTCGCCACATAATGCAATCCCCTCCAGAAGTAAGTACATAATTTTTGTTACGGTTTGTGAATTACTTACAAGGTTTGGTTTAAAACACTTAAGCTAACATGTAATAGCAGAAAAAAATCCATAAAATTCTGATTTCATATGAAAAAATATATAAAATATTTTAACTATATTATACTAATTGGGTTACAGTACTGTAGTCACAGATACCAATATTTAAATATATATATATACAAAACTTTCCTTCATTACCAGTTCGCACACAATAGAACATCTATTGTATTTGATATCACAGATACGTAGGTACATTTGAACATTCTTAACATACTACTTATAGCTATAGTATTGTTGAATATGATAAAATAATGGTTTTTAATAAAGTTACATTTAGATAGTAGAAGGAAGTGAAGTTTTCCAGATGGGTTTCAAATTAAAAATAATGTTTGTATATCTATTCTTGCTTTAGTGACTGTAGTATAGGTATGAAAATTATTTTTTTACTTCGGGAATAATTACATCTAACCAACTTTGCATAAAAACCTTAGTGATAAAAAAAAATATTATTCCTTTATTATTATATATCTAATCTAACCACATATTTTCTAATTGTAAGAGTAATACTTTCAAAGCATTTCAAATTCCATTGAAAATCCGAAGCGTGTTTCGTTCTAGCTCCTTGAAGCAAAATCAGCTTCCTGCTTCTTATTCCCAAGAGTAAAGTAACCAAGTAACTCCTACACTGTGTTTTACCATCGTGTGTGGCCAACGGTGCATGCTACCGCCAGTCGTAACACGGTTGGTCAGGGAAACACGTTTTTGCTTTCCGCTAAGCCTATCTTAACTTCGGTCACGATAGAACTATTTTCACGCTGGGATTTCTCGCTATCTATATCAGTACTGTAGTTCACTAGAGGAACATTTTAGTTTTTCCTTGTGATGTGAGTTGTTGTTGTTGTAATTACTAGCATTCTTCGAAATATTTTTTCTCTTTAACATCTTTACATTGAGAGTACATGCTTTTAACCTATTCATAATTGTTAAAAAATATAATATTGCATACTTGATTATTATGTTAAAATTTTACAAGTTACTAATTAGGTATATTTAGTATTTGTACCTAAATTTCTACATCTATTAAATCCCAAAATCTACACTTTGTAACAATTAAAATGGAAATTAACTTTTGGCAGTTAAGGCATATTATTATCATAAGCATCAACATGTTATCAAAAAAAACATAAAAAATATGATAAAACTCAATATTTAACTGCTGATGATTAGAATTGAACACTTATTAAACAACTATCGACGGTCTTACGACCATATAAATATTGCATATACCATTATTAAGAAATATTATAGTAACTATCAATTAATTTATATTTAAAATATTTATATTAGATACAAAGAAATGAATCGGTTAAAAAAATCCATGATTTTTCTTTGGAAAATAATATTACAAGAAGTACATTACTATTGTCAGAATATTAAAATACATTTGACAAAAACATTATGATTTTGTTTGATAATTAATATTAGGTACATTTTATGGGAAATAGTTTAAAATATTTTTTAAGTATTTATTTTCGATGAGACAGCGATTAAAATGCCAACCATTTATTATGATAATAAATGGTTGGCATTTTAATCGCTGTCACATATTATGCTATTAACCTAAAGTCATTAGTAATCTAAACCATGTAAAATTTAATTAAAACAGTAAGGTAAATTGTACGACTTCATTTTCACGCAATTAACATAATTTTGCCATTAAATTTAAACGACTTTGACATAATCTGGATTAAATTGATACTGGAGTTGATAATTATTGCATCAGATTTCACTTGATAATCACACAGGGTGTAAAGGAAGTGCTCTTGCGAACAAAGGCAGATATGGCAGTGCTGATGATCTAAGCATGATTTGTAAAAAAAAAACTGCTGTTTCATACTTACCTGAATTAAATAAAATATTTCTATATGTAAAATATATAAATTAATATGTAAATTAATTGTTAATTGATTATTAATTATTAATTAACCTATTTGTTTTAGGTTTGTTGTATTGTTTGCCAACTAGTATTTTGTTGTGGAGACTGTCGGTGGAAGCACGAACAAACAAATCATGGTTTAAACTATAACTGCCCTATTTGTCGAGGAAATAAATTTCTTTGTAGGCCAGAACATTTGTGTCCAGAGTTTATTCAACACCTATTCGAAGAACACTTTCCATTGAAATGTAACAAGTGTCACAAATATTTTCATAAAATGGAAGACTTAGTTAACGTTGAACAATGCACCAGCATATCTGAATTAGTGCATAACGCAAGTGATAGTAAATTAAGGGATGTCGATGAGAAATTTGATTCTCTGTATAAAAAAGTAACAACAAATGATGGTGAAAATTATGAAGCTATAATATCTGTTGATAAGTTTAGTAAAACAGCTGTTATTACTCCAATAGTTAGAAGAAAGACTTTGGTCGACTATGAATCGAGTGGAAGTGAAAGTGAAGATTGTAAACATGGCGTTGTTCAAACACCTCATCCCAAACTAGTGATCAAAGCCCAAAAACTAAAGAAACAAAGAGCTGCCACTCCTCATGCAAAAAAACTACTGCGCCTTATTAGACAAAAACCGACGGAAGAATACGAAGAAACTATCAATGACGACGACTGTGATGGATCTCCTATTAACACTAAAACAACACCGCGAAGTGACAATGTCGAGAGTGCGTATTCTTACGTTTTATGTTTTTCCTATTCTTACATTAATTATTTATTTTCATGGATTTTCCAGATATACAAAAAGAAATGACAACACCTACCTCTCACGTACACAATGTTTTAAAATTAGCGCAAATTGTTACAACTAGTACGCCAACACATCCTTTAGCAGGAGGTTGGGCATTATTCCCAGAACAAAGTGCAGATTCTCCTCTTTCTGAAATAGAAAATAATGAGAGTCCAGCTCAGAGCATTGCCAAAGATGTAAGTTACTTTCAATTCACTTTCAATGTCATAAAACAGTATGTAAATAGTATCTATAAAAAAGGCGGTGGTGGTAGTAGTAACGCTTTTTTAGCACAGATTACACAGGTTCCTATCTTTTCAATCCTATCTTTATCCTATCTTTTGGTATAGCAAAAACATGACAAGTTATAACACAAAAAATTAAATTAATTTACAGCTAGTCTTAATTTAAACATTAAATTGACAATAGCTGTTAATTTTTCGATTTCATTTTATGACAATGAAAAAAATCATTTTTCTGTTTTATGTGCTTTCTAATAAGAATATAATAAATAAGATTGATAAATAATGTTGCTATAGTTAGTTTCTCATTATTTTTACAGTCAAAGAACGAAAATATTGCACCCAAATTGAAAAGTATTATAGTTACCAGTCGCATTCGTCTTGCCAGTCAAGATAGTTCGGAGAAACACGTCACTTTTCAGGAGTCTGTAAATAGTACTGAAATGTCTTCGATTAAGGCCAAGAAAGTCAAATTTGCTGATGATACCATTTTTGAGCAAGAAAGTAAATTAAAAAGAGGTAAATTCTAAATTTATAAGAAAATGACGGCGGTCTTAAAATAAAGTAAAAGGATATTTACGTAAACCTGTCACTTTAAGAATATGCTAGAAGGGTTCAACTATTTGTTACTTGATACATATTTTATTTTTGCTTTTAGCCCCCGACGCAAAAAGAGCGGCGTTAAAAGTTTGACATATCTGTCGCCTGTCTGTTCATCTGTGTGTCTGTCTGTGGCATCGTAACTCCTAAACGAATGGACCGATTTGATTTGATTTTGTTTTTTGAAAGCTGACGTCACCAAAATGGTTCTTAGCTATAATTTATGGAGACCTTTTCAGGCGTTTGATAACTATCAGCTTATTTACTACTTGACAAAAGGGTCTCACTAACTTTCACAGATAACATTGATATAAAATTGGGTTTACTGTTACTTCTGTGGTATTTCCAAGAGATGTTAACCTTGAGCTGATCCTGATACTCATAAGAATAGTCTCAATGAGATGGTTTTTGATAGATGATTAATGAGACCGGGGATAACTCAAAATTTTATTTTATAGCTACCTTATAACTGCATATAAAAAAGAAGTAGATAAAAAATAAATGTTATGTAATAGGTAACGATAATTAGGTATATTCGTGCACCAACAATCTAAGTAAGTCTTTTTGTGGCATATTTATTTTAAATTTCTTTATAAAATACGGTACTTACTTGTTTCACATCTTGTTACCAGGTTGTCCATTGCAGAAACTACACTCAAATTAATGACTAAATAAACTAGTGCATTTTCAAGGGTAGAGACAATAAAAAACTAGCTTTTCTTCGTTGAATAGAATCATGGTAACATTGGTAACCATATTTTGATAATATTGATAGAAAACGACGTGATTTTTTTTTAGTTGGTAGAAGCTATCGAATCAGCAAAAATTCGTTATTGCATTGTGTAAAATATTTATATAGATGCTCCTTAAAAATAAAATGTCACATTTATGTCGCCATTTCATGAATTCTGCATTAGATTTAGAAAAATAGCTGACTAAGCATAATTCTAGTTTAAGTATTGGGAAAAAACTGTGTTATGGTGTTTAACATAGAATAATACTTTTGTCATTTTCTATGCACAGAGACATCACATCAAGTATAACAGTAGTAGTACGAAAGGCGCATCTATTACGTACGAATGAAGTAAGATCTTAAAGTCAAACTGTTACGCTTCATGTGCTGTTGACTCTTAATTTTAGTATATTAATTTATTATAATTAGTAGTTATATTATTAATTTGATAAATCATGTCATGCAATGTCTTCTACAGTTATTTTGAAACGTCTGCATTTTGGGTGCATTTTTTTCATATAATGGAATCATAATTGTTCTTAAAAGATATAGCAGATTGTTATTGTTACTTGTATTTTGATCGATGGAACTTTGGTTTGAATTGCTTCTATAAAAAAATATTGAAACACAATTGAAATATCGTGACATTAAGTATCAATGCATTTTTTTCTATACATGTTTGATAGTATAGAAAATAGCACAATAACAGCTTTAGGTTTTCGCAAGCTGTTTTCAGTTTATAAAAAAGTCACTAATACGATTTTCATATTCTTAATTTCTTACGATTCTTATACCAAAAAGTGTGGAAATGTTAGGCAATATTCTGTTATTAACGACAAAACTTCTAAAAATTATGAATTATTTCAGTGTTCAGAAAACCAAAACGGATGCTCACTCCTGGTCCGCAAAAAAGGTTTAGCCTTAATCCTCGTTTTCAAGCTCTTATTAATCGGTTTGAGAACCAAGGACAAACAATCGCAAGGACACCTATGCAAAATAAAGCGAAAACCCCTGAAAGTACACCGCCAGTCGGCGAGCACTCCCACATGCCAGCTAGAGCAATAAACTTCAAAGAAGACAGCCCTATTGTGGAAATAGAAAACTACTCAAAAGAATCAAATGAATTATTCAAGACTTGCGACGACGCACCAGCTGAGCCAGTCGGTGTCAACACCGCAATAACAGCACTCACTACGAATATAGCTGGGTCACTTCAAAACTGTCTCAACTCGGTTTTCACAACGAACGAAGAAGAAACTGAAATACAATTTAAATTTGTCATTACTAAAAAGACAGTGACCGTAAAAAAGATTGTGGACAACAGTGAAGGGGTCGATGAAAGGTCCAGTGAAATAGAAAGGAATGTGGAACCGAATAAAGAAAATATCTGGTCAAGTGTAGCTAAAGCGGTGAGAAATGTGTTTTGGGGAGAGCAAGGGTCCAGTTTAGGTTTGTATTTTACAAGACCAATATTTACTTTAGATTCATTGAGTTTCTTTAACGAAAATTGTCAGATGTTTAGGTTAACATTTTCTAATGTATTAAGTACATCTACATAATATGGATAAACTTGGAATTTAATTTATTTAACATGTAATTTGTTGTGGAACATGAATGTATTTTCCGAGTAATTCAGTTAGATAGAATTTTAAGAATGATTTATTATTCATGAAATCCTTAACCACGACCTAAGCACGGCCTATTAGACCGTATAAGAATTGAGATTAACCCATCACTGGATCACTTCCAAAAATTGTCTAATAGGACTTGATATTCATACAATTTGGCACAAATTCAAGAGATAGAAAAGGGGTATATAAAATCAAAATTAAGTTAAAATGGAAATTTGTTGCTTGGAAAATTTTATGCCCTTTTTAATTTATAAGTTCACTATGAAAAACAGGATTTTCAATTCATGTTCTTAATGTTCAAATGAGAATATTTCTGTTACTTAATTAATAGTATGATATAATCGTTCAGATATAAATTGAAATGCTTCAAATAAATTATATGAGACAATCAGTAGAATTTCTGTAGGTTAATATTTAACGCGGTTTCACTTTTGTTTACTCATTACTATTTCAGCTATTACAACACCATACAAGTCCTGTGACTCTAATGAAACCACATCGTCATCTGCCTCAAAACGCAAGTGCGAAGAAATGTCTGACACAGAATTCAGCCCAATAAATTATAAACGCCACAAGTACGATGGTAGAATTTATGGCAGGCCCCCCCTTCGCCGTTGCAAGACATGGGGAGTTTCCAGTCTGAGGAGTTCCCAGTCGGCTGAACAACAATCATTGATAAAGGAGGTATCTATGTGCCCTGACGATATTGCGAATGTAAGCTTTTAAGTAAATTAGAAATGTTTGTATGCTTAAACGTTACGTGCAATAAAGTGAATAAATTTGTCAATTTTTGATTGTTGTTACAAAGAGAATACGGCTAATAATGTTAAAACTGTGCACTCTTATAGCACGTGACTATACTTATTATAAAATTGTTAAAATAAATGAAATGTTAATAAAATTAAAATAATTTACAGCTTAATATAATTATATGAATAAATAATTGATACATACAATCAAGTTAGTTTGGACAGAATATATTATGAACCTGTTTTTTCATCTGCAAAATAGCCTTATCACAGATACAACAGATTTTCAATTATGTATTAGTGCCGGCGGTCTAAGGGACGAAAGAATGAGGATCCTCTTTATTTTAAAGTCATTAAATTTATGAACTCTAATTAACAATTATGGAAGAATTCGATACAAAATTTTTAAAACTATTCGATGTTAATTATTTACCGACACTTTTTTATATCGCTCTATAATTTTAATAAAGTTGATTGTTATTTAAATGATAAAATACTCAAATGTTCAAGATATGAACTGATGTCTATTTTATTTTATATTAATTCCCAAAACTTAATTCTTAGTTACTAAATTACTAATTATTAACTATTTGTGGCAAATATGTATTATTATGATTATACTACATGAGTGGTAAATAAGAATATGCCTTATAGTAGGTATGCGCTTACCTAAGCCTGTAAAGGGTTTAAACACTTACCTTTGATAGTACCTTTTAATAGATACCTTTTTTGGCTGGATCAACGATGGTGTTTTGTTAATAACTCACCTCAACATTATTATTATTACATACTTCAACGCTGTATTCGTTGTGATATTTAAAATAGTTTTGATTGTTTAAAATCTTTGATAGTTATCAAAGATTTTAAGCGATCAAAACTCACAAAAACCAAAATCACAATTTCTTGGTGTGATTGTTGGTATCATTAGACAAACTTCTCCTGATCACACTTGTGTTTAGCAAGGGCCATAAATACATCTCTTGTCAATCCAAATGATAATTGGCAGCACTAATGTCATTTGCACTTTGAACATTGCTATGTGGTCCACTGAAAATTTCAAATGGATGACGTGATTGCATTAATCCGCTTGCCTAATCACCAATATGCTTACCTAATTGATGTTGCATACCATTAAAGGAAATAAAAATAAAAATAATGCATGTTTCAAATTTGGAATTTACTTTGCTTATCAACCTCCATCGTTAGTAAGTTCTAAAAGTAGGTTTCATGGCAGCATCTGGGGAAAAGCTTGGTTGAATTATTTAAACATTTTGCGGTCACGTGCAGAGAATTGCTTAGTATTTTTTATTTTCTGCTGAATAATCATAGTAGACAAAATACTTTAGTGAAGTTTCCCTGTAAATTTTAGTGTAATTAATTTCATTGCAATTATCAAACGAAAGAGTAGTTTTTACCTTCAAAATCAAACTCTTACCAGTTTTTCCACAATACCTTTTATTGCATAATATTGACAGCGGAAATATCGCTTCGTCATGCCCGCATAGTGCTATCTCTTGGCGAAGAGCCATTCATCCATCAGAATCGTATGTTGTAACTTAATTTGTCATTCGTTATGTCTGGAATGAATGGATGAGATAATTGTTACTGATGACTGATGCTTTTTAATGTGAACGAATGTGTTGTACATCGAGTGCTTTTTGAATAAAAAGTTGTACCACATTTTATGTTTTTTGATACGTTTAAACGCTTACTTTATTGTATCAAATACAAATAAAGAAAAGAAAACGATAAAAAAATACATGCTCCAGGCGGGAATCGAACCCGCGTCTCCTGATGTCCGGCCAGACGCGATTACCACTACGCCACCGGAGCACTAGGTATAACCTACTAATTTCTTCAACGCTTTTTATCCTTTATCTTTACGTTTTCATAGCAACTTTTTATTTCACCAATCGTTAAAAAAGTTGTACACTAAAAGGGTTAAAAATAAATAACCACAGTAGCACATATTTTATGTTACTGCATCTATATTATACTAATCTGTCAAACCGTCGATTTGTCAATTCAGCAGAGTGATTCACTAACAGAAATATTCGACATCGAGCTTGACGTCTGACAAGAAGACGAGCTGCCATTGATTTTGACGTTTGAGCACAGCGCTGCGCGTAAGCGTATTCACTTATGTCTACGTCGATCTCGTGGCTGTATATGTTTATCGCTGTTTTGGATATACGACATGAATTACAATCCATATTTTTCGATTTCATTTTTCTTGTGTTAAAAAATGTATCGCAATGACTTCATTCTATATTTGATTGACTTTTACATAAAGATATAAAAATAAACAAATTTTGAGTTATGGCTCACGCCGTGCTCGTCGTCGGAACGCTAGTATCTCTAAAGGTTGTCAAACAAACGCCAAAAGGTATGACAGTTGCCGATAGACGCATGAATTCAAGGCTGCTGACTTTAGAGAATCGCATGGATGCCCAGGCTAGCACAACAAGGTGAGGATGAGAATAATATAAATTATCTTTATTGGTTTCCTAACCTACGAGAAAAGGTAAACAAGGTCCCAATAGGCCTACGATAATATAAGAAAACCCCCTTTCTTATATTGTCGTGGGCCTATTGGGACCTTTTGTGCCATGCCTGTTCTTACTCTTGTTTTCTCCGGAATAATAGAAAGGTATTGTAAGCCTTTCTATGTCTTCAGGCAGAAAAAGCGTGTAGTCTTTTCACTTTGGAATAGCCACTTCCAGAAGACTCATTCTGGTTCTAGCCAGAGCATAACAATGACGCAAAAAAATAAAATATTACCTATACTGTAACCTCAGCGCAGAGATCAGAAGATTCTTATGATAATAGTATTTCAAGACCGCTTTATTATACAATAATTGTAATAATACTAAAAACACAGTTTGTATTACATATTTAAAAAACTAGTAAGTGAATAGCATTTTTTTCAATGGACTAAGGAATAAATCACGTCGTCAAACAGTTTATTTTATAATTTTTCACTTCTTAAAGTTAATCTGAACATAGTATTTAAATTAAAACATAGTTATAAAAACAAAACTAAAGATTAACGTTTGGATTCTTATGTACAAATAATACGCATTTGCATCTCCCACGAAGAACCCGCGACATTTTTTTTAAAAAAAACCTGACCAAAGGTACTAAAAATTTTAAGCTTATAAAGGATTTTTTGACGTTATTTGATGTTGTCAGTCAAGAATTTTATGACAATAATGACAAAATTGTGCCAGAGCGAAAATCATACTGAGAAATCGATTGAGAGACTCCAATGATGACAAAGAACAGCTAATGTCACATATCAGTCAAATAAGTTCCGTTCCATTTCAGGTATTTTTTTGTGATAAAATATATTATGATTAAATGTTTCAAAAATAATATTTATCTAGAATTAAATAGTTAAACATTTGGAGTGTTTAAAGCAGTACTCTTATTTTGTTATATTATTACGTATTAAGTGTTTTGCTAAAGTTATTGTATTTTAAGACGTATCTGGGGCTTCTGGGGTAAAGAACGTCAAAATGTAAAAGTATAACCGGAAGTTTTTACTAAGGACTATTAATTTAAGTTAAAAAACTGTGAAGTTCTACAGGATTAATAAATATACGATAATTCATTATTTTAATAATTGTTAATAATCAATTATTTTCATTATTTTAATTATTTATCTACCTTTTGTTTACTTTCCTCGTATCCGAAATGGAATGTGCACGCACCATTTCAAACTATTGGCGCTCTCACTTAGATCTCGGTAGAAATGGGTGGCTTCCATCTCATGGTTAACAATCTACTATTACATCACTGGTCAGATGAAAGGGTACTTCTAAAACTCGTAGGACTTTTAACTTTGATGTTATAAAGTGTTCGTAAGTATTTATAGTAAAAAAGGCTCTTAAAATATATAAGCAAACTTAATGGTCTAAAGCTCAACGTCGAGGCTTTTAAATATTGGCAATGTTGAATTCGATATTTGATGGGTAGCCAAAATAAAAATAAAGAAACATCTTTGAACCATAAATAAGCTTTCAACAGGATTTTTCGCATTTGAGATTTTTTGATATTATTTATAAAGCTTCACCGAGCAATTTAATTTAAAATCTTCAACTTTATGGAAAAGGCTGTCACTCCTTCAACAGTACCTATGTCCATAAAATAATATTGGCAATATAAATGTAAAAAGCGTGATTCATATTTTTAGTGAAAGGGGGTGTGGATTCTATTATTTAATTCCTTTCAAGTTTGCTAAGATCTTTTTCATTTTTCTTTTAAAAAGTATTCGGGTTCTCTTTTTTTATACAAAGCACGACAAATGACTCAACACCACCTGATGTGAAGCGGTAAGAAGAGTCCATATTCGAAGATAGCTAGTGCAGTTCAGACACTGCTCTAGCCGCCTCCACCTTGCCGGCCCGAAAGGTGCTTTTCACGCCTCTTTTGAAGGAACCCATGATATAGGAAGGAGGGAACACATGTGCTGGAAAAGAATTCCAAGTTCTGGAAGTTCGACAAAGAAAAGAGCTACTGAATTTCTTTGTACGTGATGTTGAGGTGGATGACTCCGAAGACCGGCACGCGTGCTCCTGAGTAGGAAAAGCTTCCCCCTTCCTACTCAGAAGCACGCGTGCCGGACCGTGGGACAAGGTCAAACAGCTCTTTAGAGCACTCACCGTGATAAAGCCGATAGAAGGCGCTAAGCGACGCAATATCTCGGCGCAATTGCAGAGGCTCAAGGTTGTTCTGCAATCTGTCCAGGGCATCGAGTAGGTACTTTGCGGAGCCATCCCACAAGTGCGAGCAATATTCCACGCAAGACCGGACCTGAGTTTTATAGAGCAGGCATAATTGGTCAGGCGTGAAAAATCGACACACCTTGTTCAGGACACCGAGCTTCCGTGAGGCTGTTTTGATCACGGTTTCGATGTAGTTCCTGGAATTCAGATCGCAACATATCTCCATGCCTAGCAAGTTTAGGGAGCCCTGTGCCGAAAGAGCCGTGCCCTGAAGAGACGGAAGGGGAAGGAACGGCGACATTTTGGCTGTAAACGAGCATACCTGTGTTTTCTTAGCATTGAACTCAACAAGATTGTTAGATCACGATACTCAGATACGAGGTTCAACACCCTGTCGAGCTCAATGGCAAGATTCTCTCTCTCCCTCTCGGTTTCAGCGCACCCAGCCCCTGGGCGACCGTAATATCCCCCATGCCATATTCCCCCATCCCCACTAGGTGGTAGACCCATATGTAGGGTCGCCTGGGTAGGTACCACCGCCTTTCTTATTTTAGCCGTGAAGCAGTTCGCTGTGTTTCGGATTGAAGGGAAAGGTAGCCAGTGTAATTACTGGGCATGGACGGCATTTCATCTTAGGCCTCAGGATGACAACGCACCTGCAATATCAAGTGCTTTTCCTTGTTATTGCAGGTGTCTATAGGCGGCGGTAACCGCTTACCACCAGGTGGGCCGTCAGCTTGTTTGTCATCTAGTTGTATAAAAAAAAAATGCACTCTACTGTCATCTGCATAGCAATGAATGTTTCCTAACGGAATCATGTCATTGATATGAAGAAGAAAGAGTGTGGGGGATAGAACAGAGCCTTGTGGTACACCAGCATTCACTGACATGAACCGCGAAGCGCATCCATCTGCGAGGACACGGATTCTTCGCTCATGCAGGAAGCCGGCAATCCAGTTACAGAGCTGAGCGGGTAGACCGTATGCCGGGAGCTTGGAGAGAAGAGCCCTGTGCCAGACCCGATCGAACGCTTTGGCAATGTCAAGGCTAACTGCCACTGACTCACCACGTTTGTCAATAGCTTCACCCCAGACATGCATTAAGTACGCTAGAAGATCACCCGTTGACCATTTCGGCCCAAACCCGCACTGTCGATCATTAATTAATGAGTGATCTTCTAGGTATCGGATCAGCTGGTGGTTTAAGATCCGTTCCATGACATTGCAAAGAACTGAGGTGACAGCTATCGGGCAGTAGTTAGCTGGGTCTGATCGGTCTTCCTTTTTGGGGACCGGTTGGACATTGGCCTCTCTCCAAGATTCCGGCGCACACCCAGGAGAGAGAGAAAGATGTTATAGCCGCGTTAAGACAGGCGACAACTCCGCTGCGCAGTTTTTCAGTACTATCGCTGAAATACCATCAGGTACACTAGCTTTCCGGACGTCGATTGACTGAAACTCCGCACGTACATTACATTGCCTAATACGAATATCGGGCATTGTGGGGCCACAGTAGGAGAGTGTTGGTGGCTGTAAGTTGCAGTCATCGATTCATTAGTGAGCAGCAAAGAGTTTTACCAAGAGATCGGCTTTCTCTTGCGGCTTGTGATCTAGCGAGCCGTCAGAACATCTCAACGGGGGCAGGGAGGGTTGACAGAAGTTGGACTGCACGGCTTTGGCCAGACGCCAGTAGCTACGGCTTCCCGTAGGATGCGTAAGAAGTTCTTGGCCAACTCGTGCAACGCGCTGTGCATCCGCTCTGATGAAGGCCCTTTTGCAGGACTTGGTGGCGTTGTTATAGACTGCTTTCAATGAGTCAATGTTGGGATCCCCGCAAGCTCGGCCCCTGATCCAAGCGCGGTATGCCGACTGTCTGTTTTCAACAGCTAAGGCACAATCGCGGTTGAACCAGAGGTTACGCCTACCCCTACTGATGAGATCGGAGTGAGGGATATAGTACTCCATCCCTAACATGATCCCATTAGGAACAGCAGTAGCGCTAGCGTTCGGGTCCAGCTCACTGAAACAGCGCTGCCTCCAAGGGACAGATGCGAAGTAATCACGCATACCGTCTCAATCTGCCGATGCATAGTGCCAGATGCGGCGTTTAGCAACCATAGGTACCGGTGGTGACGCCCGCGGCACCCCAGCGGATACCAGGCAGTGATCCGATGTTCCCAAAGGAGCACGAACCTCTATCTGATATCCATCCGGGCGAGTCGTCAGCAGAAGGTCCAACAATGACGGCGCGTGACCGACAATGTCTGGAATCCTGGTGGGCTGGTTTACCAATTGGGTCAGGTCGTGCGTGAGAGCGAAAGCGTGGGCAGTTCTACCAGCATGGTCAGTTTTAGAGGAACTTAACCACGACTCGTGGTGAGCATTGAAGTCCCCTAAAAACACCAATTCCGCGGTTGGAAACTGCTCCTGCGCAACATCTGCCACCCGACTAAGATGTTCGAATAGTCGAGTTGTCTCCATGTCACCGCTGTGGGATCTATTGAGGCACACGTAGATACGGTTATAATTTCTCACAAAATTATAAGACATTTTGATGTTAGCAAGAAAAAAGGGTGTATAAGACCAGAGATTGCCGACTTGGCCTATATTGTTATCGAGAGCTTAAACCTGACATACCAAGCAAAATCGAAATTGTACTGTTGTCAAAATCAACGCATTCATAGCGTCAACGCTCATTGAAAGAAAGAAAGAAAGAAAAAAAGTTTTATGTAAATAGGCCACAAAGAAGCACTTTTAAATCGTCAAAAAACACATTCTTACAACTATCACAAAAAATATATTAACTAACAACGTCATAGTCTCTGTCTGTCTGTCATGTCTGAATTTACACCGGTTCCAAAAGTTGAATTACCGAGAAGATTCCGACAGCAAACTCGTGTAATCACTCTTTTCAAAATAAATATTCAATTAATATGTTTGTAGTTAAAAAAAATATAACTTTTAGCAGTGCAGTGCCGCCCAGCGAAAAAAATAATTAAAATTAGAAGAGAATCCATATCAACGTACCAACAAAGTAGGTACCCAATGTCAAAAGTATTATCGTTATTTTCAAGCTATCTGACAATGCACAATCACAATATAGGTATACAGAGGTTAATAGTCATAATACTTACTCGTAAATAAACATATAAACATTTTGGAATTTTAATGTTTCCACGCATTCTTATCATCTAAATATTCTTGGACCTTATAGTAGCCTTTTTTCATTAAAGTTTGTTTGACATATAACTTAAGTTTGTGAAAAGTCAGTTCAGTTACATTTGGTGGGACTTTGTTATAAATGTGTATACATTTCTCCATGAATGAGCGACTTGTCTTGTGAAGTCTAAAACTTGGAACAGCAAGTTTTTTTTTGTATCTAGTGTTTAAGTTATGAATATCACTATGTTTTGAAAAGGTATGTTTATATTTATGAACATAAATTATGTTCTCATATATATATTGAGAAGCAATGGTCAAAATATTAATTTCTTTAAATAAATCCCTTAGTGAATCACGTGGCATGAGTCCGTAAATAGCACGCACAGCCCTTTTTTGTAAAATGAAAATGTCTTCAATGTCGGCTGATGTGCCCCACATTATCAAGCCATATGACATGACACTGTGGAAGTAACCAAAGTAAACAAGTCTTGCTGTTTCAACATCACACAAAGACCTAATTTTTTTAACAGCATAAGCAGCTGAACTAAGTCTTTTAGATAGGGACGAGATATGAGGATACCATTGTAAACGAGAATCTAACTTAATTCCCAAAAATACTGTAGAGTCAACACATTCAATAGTTTCTTCATTGATTTCAACATGAGTACTTACCTGCCTTACATTTGGTAAAGTAAAATTAATACACTTAGTTTTCTTTGAATTTAACAATAAATTATTATTTTCAAACCAGGATAGCACTTTTGAAATGGCATTATTTACATCCTCAAAGTCAGTTTTAGTTCGGTCTATTTTAAAAATTAGTTAGGTGTCATCTGCAAACAATACCGGCTCACACAATTTTTTTGAAATTCGATCCAAACCTTTAGAAGTGCCGTCAGTTCTGTCGCTGCCTCATGGCTCGAGCACTCTGGAGATTCTACGACACCGGGAACCGTCCCCGTGAGATATTGCCTATCGATTCGAAATCCTCCAGAATTCCTTTAAAACTTGAGAACTTAACAAACGCCTCCTTAAAACTCTGGTTACGCCCACGGCAATAGTAAGCCCAAGAAAAAACGTTTATTCGATAGATATCTTTTCCTAAAATGTAGATGTAGTCACACTTAGCTAACTGAACTTTTTTAATGTAGATATAAGCAACGGCCAGTACCATACTGCAACTTACTGCCATTAAAAACTCTCTTATAATATTTGTCAATACATTTTTCGAATCGAAACTACGACTATACTAATTCATATAAAATGCAAGACTAAGTAATCGTGAATATGATATTACTGTCATTTCCGTTTTATAAAGCCAAATTCTATCCTTTATTTTTAAGTAAAAATTCAGTAAGCTAAAGTGTTGACAATCCAATTCAGAATCCCCTAATTTTTTTAGGCTTAGCGGGGTAACTCTTGGCCTTCATCTCACCTGATGGTAAGTGAAGATAAGGCCGACGATGGAAGCGAGCTTCATCCGGATTCCTCAACCAATTGAGCCAATTCAAAAGCTAAAGCACTGTCAGTATCGTTTTGTCACTAAGGTTAAATGCTGCATTTATATCTTACGTAGTTTAAGATGAATCTGCTTTTAATAAATAAAATAGTTTTCATTTATCATCGACTCTCGTCATCACCAAGACCGTCCACGGATTTTGTGAATTTTAATATTTCCAAAACTAATGCAGGAGATTACACTTGAAAATATCCAGAATTAAAAAGCGCCAGACATATGGAAGGCTTTTAAATTACATACGAACACAATTCATACACAGCAACTTTGAAAAAATATTAAAATAATACAATTCAGTACCCTGAATAGAAATTTTTTAAACAAAAAAATATACGATAACCGGGAACTCCAAGCATCTAGACTGAGTCAAAAAGTTAGACAAGCAATATCACATTTTTAACAAAGAGTCAGATTTATATTTTTTTGGCAAAGGCTAGTTTCAAAGTACTTACTTAATTCTTATAAGCATAGATTTGAACTTGAAAATCAATAGTATTAATTGATTTCAAATTAAAAATTTAACTTAAACTTACTGGTGAAGTTAAGTGTGAAAAGGAAATTAATAATAATGGAAAACTAAACGAACTTACCTGTAAGTGACGTCTGATTATTGTTAAAAGAGTGATTCGCCGGAGGATGTTAATTAGTCTCCTTTACAAAATATTAACGCGTTTTTTGCTAAAAGAACATAGCAAAAGTATTTATGTGCACAACAATTAAAAATATAAAATCTAAAGGCACTGAATGAAATATGATTTCATATTAATTAAAATAGAATAAAACTAGAAAAATTTTACGTCCTGAGGCAGGAATCGAGCCCGCGACCTTTCGCAATCCGGGCGACTGCTCTGACTACTGAGCCACCCAGGACTTGGGATATCCCTGTGAAATTCTTCTAGTCTATCTGTATTTGCGTTTATGAGCTAACGTCCACCCTACAATGTCGAAATATTCTATTTCAACATCCGAAACGAGTATTTTTACAAATACCGACGATTCGGTTAAGTTGGGGCAGTGCTTTCAAATATTCTTAATTTTTGATGAAAAATTAATTTTTTTTTTTTTTTTAATGATTTTATATTACAATAATTTTGCCATGTTGACTCTCACTTTATTTTCTTATACCTATCCAAATTCATTTCATTGCACCTGTAAAGGTTAATATAAAAATAAGTCATATTTTTAACCGACTTCAAAAACGAGGAGGTTCTCAATTCGGCCGGTATGTTTTTTTTTTTTTTTTCTATGTATGTACACCGATTACGCAGAGATTACTGATCCGATTTACGTGATTCTTTTTTTGTTCGATGCAGAATAGCTGCCATTTGGTCCCATAAAAATTTTTTCAAAAACAGTTGGGTACTTTGGTTTTAAATTTAAAAAAACTTAAATTATGAAGTCGTCTACATATGCGAAATTGCGAAGTTTTGCTTTTCAAATGACTTTTTAGTGAATTGATACGATAGTAGGAAACAATATAAGTTTACGGTCACCCATCTAGCTTCGACCGTAGAAAGTTACCACTAAAAATTGTGAAAAAAAAAATTATAAACAAAAATTAAAACCGACTTCAAAAAACTGAAAAGGATAAAATAATAAAATTTAAGTAGGTATTCATCCCCTACAAACATATTTTTGGAGTTGGTGCTAAGTGGTTTCCAAAAACAATAGAAAGTGAAGCACCGACTCCAAAAATATGTTTGTAGGGGATGAATACCTACTTAAATTTTATTATTTTATCCTTTTCATAAACCTTAAAAAAAATGTCCTACCCTGTATTTACCCCAGCAAAATGTTGTGCCCTAGAGACATGGGAGTAAAGTAAATAATTAGGGTGTCAAGAAGTGAAATTTGTTAAAGAACATGAAAATTTGTTAAACTATTTGGCAAAAACAATTTTTAAGGGATTAAGTTACACCAACAAAAAATGTTTTTGCCAAACGCCTAATTTGAGGTAAGTTATTGGTAAGACAATACATATTTCTAACAACACAAGTGTAATAAATATTTATTATTATTTACTTGCGGTACCATTCCAAATCTATGGATGCAGAATGAGCGGAATTCGGAACTGCGAAATATTAACTTATTAGGTATCTTATTTCGTAATAAAATATGCGACGTTTCTGCTGTTCTTTTGTTTTAAGAACGACAACAACTGAAAGTACATTAGCAGACACACACATAGATATTTTCACATAATATTTTTGTATTTGGGAGAAACAATTTGTCTCTTTCTTTTTTCTGTTAGTTGTCCCTTAAAAGGGATGTTGCCTTATTTTGAATAAAGTGATATTTTTCAGAAATTCCGAAAATATAGGTACTGTTATCCACGAAAACAATTCAAACTCAAGAGTTATAAAATATACAAGATTGGTAACACCAATTAAAACAACCAATATTATAACAACAATGAATAAAAACATACATATTACATAGTTATTATAATTTGTGGAAATATATTACATAATATATTTTTTTAGTAATATAGCAACAAGTAACGTCATCTGTTCCGCAGAATTTATATTCAAAATCATCATCAAAATTAAAAGAGTTTGTCGACTACGCTATTTGTTGTAGACATAAAACACATATTCAAAGGATTCAGAGCCATCCGTCGCTGGATATTATATTCGAAAAACATCATAGTGATAGTTCACGCGATGGCTTATAAACTGCAAAATTTCTGCTGGAGTTTAATTGTCGTGTGTCATTCGAAAACAAAACTTTGTTCCAAGCAGCTTTAGCAGTTCAGTAAATGAATTTGTTAAAACATTTGTCTGTATGTCATGAACTAATTATTATCTTAAACTAAATTAAAGTGCATTGTATCTTGTCCATCATACACCAACGTGACAATAACCAGGAATACCTACGCTTTCTTCATACCGCTATCGGACATAATTATTTTGTTTGGATACCATTCAAAACCAGTTTAATCTGTCCAGCGGCGTTATCCCTCTAGAGGGCTATAATGATTGAAAAATCAATTACGAGAGTGTTTGGCGGGATTTTGTGGTGTCAGTCAAGGTTTTGATTACAATAATTAAAAATTGTGTCGGAGCGAACTTTGTGTTATAAAAGTAGTGTAGTTTTATAAAACAAGTGTTTCTAAACTTTTTTGTGGTTATCCACTTCATCAAGTAGCATCATATGGAGACTGTCATCAGATATTTCGCGTCAAATACTCCTAAGATGCATTGAAATGAGTAACACCAGCATTTCAATGTAATAAAAGAAGAAATAAAGAAGTACTGAAGACATGGCTGTATGGGCATTAGTTCCCTTTGCTATTCCTATTCCATTATTGCTATTCCATTACAGGGAAAAATTAAACAAAAAAATCACTTCATTACATCAACAAAGTACGCACGAACACGTACACTTTTAAATTTCGAATCGCCATCGTATCGAGTAGTTACGTTAGCTTTTGTCTGGCTTTTGTTTGAAATTTTAAGCATGCGTAAACGATACGATTGCGATTCGAAATTTAAAAATATTTGTGCTAGGTGATTCAAATCTGTCAAATAGCTTAAAATTATTTTAAGACACACACACACATACATCAACAGAATCAAGGGATATTTTATATTTCATCAGTCGTAAATAATTTAGGATTAAGTTATCCCTAGATTCTGTTGATGTGTGCCTGTCTAATTTATGGTTCAAAAGAGGTGTTTCAAAAATGTATGGAGACCCGGCCAGGTCTATGTACAGTATTCTGAAAAATAGATAAAAATATGCAGAACAGTATTCAATTGTCCATTTTCTTTTTATTTCCTATGTTGCGTGGTACAAAACAAGAACTTTTATACAAAAAACTACAACACAGCCCAAAGTTCATCATGGCACCTATGTCTCTTCGGTGACGTTTAGTTGACTTCTATGTCACCCGCCATATTGCCATAGTGAATAACGGTGAAATCGACGAAAATTTTAAACTTTTGTACACACAACCTATGGATTAAAACGAATTATTGGTATTTTTCGCGGATTCAGGAGATTTTTCGGTATTTTTTGGGATACTGTACATATACCTGGCCGGATATGAAACACATTTTTTACTTGCTTTTATGATAACCTGAGGCACTGCTAAAGTAACAAAAAATAGTAATAAATCTAAACATGGACATAAATTAATGACAGTCCTCAACTTATTTCTCTAAATACATTTAAGTAGGTATTCGTAGAATTGGATTCAACACAAATTTTACTTTTTTGATGGTACCAACTATTCACACTTTTGGTTGAATAAGTTTGATTTACTAAAAAATGTTGGTAATTCGATTGTTTATCAAATGCACTTTTTATGTTATGAAGTATTGTTATCTTTTGCATTATTGTCCCTTTAGTCATATTATTATGATTGTAAAATCTTAGTACCAATCCCATAGTTTTCGTATATCATAGTTTTAGTAGGCTCTCAAAATCAGGGCCAATGTGTAATTCAACCTTTGAGTGCCCATTATTGCCTATTATTATGTAGTGAATGATTTATTAAGTAGTAGGTACAGTCTGAGAAAAAAATAGAAGCTTGTTTCATAAGTATTACTTAGATCCATCCTGTCATCAGCTCGTTTTGCTGTAAAGTTCGTTCAAACGAAAATCTGAAGAAGATACCTGTCTAACTTTGTGCATTAGCGGGACTTTTTTAAACAGAAAACTTTTCATATCACTCATGTGAGTGAATTAAACAGCCATCTGTCACACTAGGTATTCTAAATTCACTGAAGTTTGCAATTCGAGACCGTTTCAGTGATTTAATATTCGTTCGACTTTATTTAAAATTGTTTGCACTAGACATATTCTATTTCAGACCAAGTAGGGATACTTGGTCTGACTACAAAAGGTTGGTTGCAAGACTACAAAATTACCAATTTTTGCACGTCATCATTTTAGCCGGACACGTAGGTATAGACATCTTCCACAGTTTATATCGTAACAGGCATATTCATAGATTTTAATGAATTTAGACAACATTCTTAGGAAGCTGTATAACTCTCTACACAAAAATATTTAAAATTTTACCTCCCGGCCTCATTAATTATCTATCTAACACCATCTCATTAAGACTAAGTATTTTTATGAGCCCAACCACGCTATATCTGCTGTAAGTTTCTGAAGAATTAAGCATCCCGCAGACTTTCTGATGGTATAGGTTTAGCTCAAGGTAAGTATGTCATGGGAATGTCACTGAAGTGACAGTAGACCAAATTTCAAATCAAGTAAATCTGTAAAAGTTAGTAAAATCAATTTATCATGTAGAAAAAGAGTTGATAGTCATCAAACGCCTGAACTGATCCATATAAATTATAGCTAAGAACCATCCTAATCACATCAGGTTTCAAACAAAAAACTATGTCAAAATCAGTCAATTCGTTTAGGAGCTACGATGCCACAGACAGATACACACGTCAAACTTATAACAACCTTCTTTTTCATCAAGGGGCTAAAAATCATTCGAATCGTTCTTATTAATCCGAAATTTCTTAAAAACGTGGCTGAACGCTTTAAATTAGGTTCGGTTTTGCTTTATATTGTGTAAAATCTAAAGCCGATAATGATTCATCTTGATTTGCCTTTAGAATGGGCTTGAATCACTTTTTCCTTTTTTGGTATATTTATAAATGATTTATCTACCCAATTATATGCATTTAGGAAACGTTTGTCCTATACAAGCTACACGAAAAACAATCACTATGATAACGAAACTATGTGAACTCGCCAACGTTATGCGTGTCAGTGGTGGTCTGTAGGATTCAAGGCACGCGTCTTACACCACGTGACGGTATTATTTCAAATTCAAAGGGTAAAAAGCAGGGGCTGTATTAAAAAGGATGGCTCGCCTGTAATAGAAGCTCGGCACGGAGCGACTGTTCTTCATTGAGATCGGCGGCCACCAGAAGAGACTTTGCCTTACCTATATATCGCCTTGCAACCCTTTCTGCGTTGACATAAAGTCAGTTTTTCCTTGTTCAACTGTGCAGTTTAAGTTTGTCAGTCTTTTAAGCCTTGGACCTAACCGATGTTGAATACGAAAAATGTTTAAGTGATAGCGTGTAATTCAAAGTCTGGAGTTTCTTTCATAATAAGATTCAAAATTTATCAGCAGTCACCAAATTCTGGGATGCTTCAAATGATTTTTTCTGTTAAATATTTACCTTAATAATTTTGGACGATATATATTTAATTTGGATTTTTTTACTCTTGTAATAAAAAAACACGTAAAGATACTTGTACACCATTATGCTGAATATGTAAATTCTTTACTTTTAATTTAAAAAAAAAGTACCTACCTACCTACTTAGGTCATTTTAAAACCAAATTTAGTAAGTAATCACTGATAATCCCCAGAAGAATCCGGACGGTGTCCCTAAACAAACGCAATTCCGTTTAGTACTTTCTGAATATCAGACGTATATGCCATAAGCAAGGCAAAAGCAAGGCAGTGATCAGCAAAAATACCTTGATTACAGTTTATTTATACCCTTCTCTTCTCTACCAATTTTGCGTCGGAAGGTATGTGCTGGTTCTCTCCAGCCATCCCAGATCGCCCAGGAAAGCACCCAGCGCCTTAATATCAACAAATACCTCCTGGACGCTACACGGAGATCTCAGGTAGGTAGCCTGGTAGTTTCCACTCCACTGCCTTCCAGCAGGACGTGAGCGGCTGTTTCCTCTGCCTCCATACATGCTTTGCACAAAGAACTGACCGTGAGACCTAAATCGAAAAGACGCCTGTCAAAATCGGTGTGACTGGTCACAGCAATTTTTAAAACTTTTTTTATTTTACGAAAACTAGGTCCACTTGACTGTAGCAGAGTTTTGAAGAGTTTAAGCTTAATTAGCGGCAGTGTGTCTTTTTTATACTACTAGATGACAATCAAGCTGACGGCTCACCTGATGGTAAGCGATTACTGCTGCCTATAGAAACCTGCAATAACAATGGACGATGAAATGCCGTCCATGCCTAGTAATTACACTGCCTACCTTTCGCTTCAATCCGAAACACAGGGAACTGTTTCACGACTGAAATAAGAAAGGCGGTGGTACCTACCTAGACGACCCTACATGCGGGCCTACCACCTAGTCTAGCCTGTCTGCAGCTCTCCAAATTGTACCGTATTGTGTTTTTCGTGGAGGTATTTGATATATTGACTAAAGCTACCTTTGATTTGAATCAACTTTGAGGTATAGGGGTGTCTGGCTGGAGCCCTATGGGTCGCATGCCTGGCTTCGTTCTGGCTAGTTCGTCAGCCGCTGTGTCCCTTTGTGAAAGGTGATAGACTTTAGCATTTCTACCATGTTTAGGCCCAGATGGCATTCGTGAATGAGGCTCGATGTTATCACGCTGCTGTTCAGGGCTTGTAAGACTGATTCTATAAGAGATTTATACTCTTATTGATTTTGCAATTAATTTGCAGTCGCGTTAGACTCCTGGAAGTCTTACAACATTTGAAAACCAATTATATCTGGAGTATTTAGTTTGGCAGGTTGAAGTCATACTTACTTAAATAAAACACCGACCGACTGCATGTGAGACACACGTAGCGTAGTGTTCCAAAGTTGTCCATCAGAATATGTGGAATTAAAAGGGGGTTTCTTTAGCCTACAGCTCTAAGTAGTCACGAGCAATAATACGTACACACTTTTGACAGTTTCGTGACTCTTATTACAATGGTAATAAGAAAGTAGAAATGTCAAGACCGGGGACTGTACGATGAACATTTTAGGAACACTTAAATAAGTCTAGATTGTAGTCTGAGTGAAAGTATAAGAGTACTGTGACGCATTTTGTCAAAACGTTGACTTAAAAAGTGCACTTTTATTGCCAAGGAGAAGAAAATGGCAAAAGTCAATAATAGTCACTCACTATACTTAATATACATTTACATTCTCAGTACTATATAGTTGAGTTATAACAGTAACGTCCTGTTATTATAGACATGACGTCTTCGCCAAATATTAATATAAAACGTGAGTGAAATATCGGTATGAACCTTCCTGAATTCACGTATTGCTCTCAAAGATCGACCGACGCTATCGAATACCTCGAAATTCTCCGAATCGAATCGCACATACTTCTTCCCGCTAACTGCCGCGCTATTCATAAAATGTATCGTATGAATTCAAGCCGCCGTCAGCGAGGAAAGACGGATAGTAATAGGCACTACGGCCGTAATTCACAGACCAAGTGCGGCGTATACTACAAAATAAATGCTGCTTAACATTTTTTTGACATTCACTTAGACGAAAAAGTGGATTACATATTACATTAGATAAATAGGTACGGAATAGGATAGCGTGTAAATATTAAATAACATCGTTGATGTAGCTTATTAAATTACTTTATTTTAACGCGAATATGTATGTCCAGAAGCTTAACCACATGTTGGTGCGGTACTGCATGCGTAATTTACGCGTATGGCAATGCGGTAAATATAAATATTTAACCGTTAAGTATTAAATATTGAACATTTTTAATAAATTTGTGGCCTAGATTTACTTATTATGAGATTGATAGTTAAATAAACTTATTTATGCAGTTTATTCAGTTTCAAAGAAGTCCTATATGTGTGTACATTATGCTGTTTGTTAATCAACCCTAAAACCACATTGCTAAATTAATCTATCCCGTCACATGTGCATTTTAATGCACGATTATTATAATTATTAAGAGCTAAATTTCTTATGCGAGAGATAGCTAAATATCTTAAAAACTATAAACAGTCAATACTATCGGTCGAAGCAGCTGTGTCTGTGTTTGTGTCTTATAAAAAAAACGTTAAGATAATTTTCTTTTTTTTTGCAAACACACTATTAAATCTTATTTATTTTCTAATAATAACAAATCAAAAATCCTCTAAATATGCATATATTTATACACACGCTAGTAAATAAGGAATAATATCTAGGAATATGTAACTATAAATGGTTTGGGTTCCGTAGACGTAGATGTGATGTAATTCGTCCCCGTACGATATCTTCACTTTATGTACTGTAGCACCCTCATATTATATTTCATTCTATTGGTACGTGTTAGACATGACGTTATAAATCATGTCCATATTCCATTATATTATTTCCTGTGGGAATGTTATTGAAACTCAAAATAATCAGTGTAAGTACGAGTCATATAGGAAGCATATCATGTGTAACAAACAGTACCATGTAAAAATAGGTCTTATTCGAATGAGAATGGTCTATATGTCAGGTTTCATATGGATTACGATCTAAAGGAGATGTTTTATATCCGGCCAGGTACATATATGTACACTATCCCAAATAATGAGGAAAAATCTCCTTAATCCGGGAAAAATATCAATAATTCTTTTTATGCATAGTTTTTTTTATACAACTAGATGATAAACAAGCTGACGGCCCACCTGATGGTAAGCGGTTACCGCCGCCTATAGTCACCTGCAATAACAAGGAAAAATCACTTGATATTGCAGGTGCGTTGTCATCCTGAGGCTTAAGATGAAATGCCGTCCATGCCCAGTAATTACACTGGCTACCTTTCCCTTCAATCCGAAACACAGCGAACTGTTTCACGGCTGAAATAAGAAAAGCGGTGGTACCTACCCAGACGACCCTACATACGGGTCTACCACCTAGTAAAAATGTAAAAACGTATGAAATTTCATAGTTTGTATGAAATTTGAAAATTTTCGTCAATTTCACTGATAATTGCCTTATGTCCTACCTCTTTTAAGTTTCTCCTACTGAGCTCCGCTCGTTTGATGATGATTAATGTGGTGCAAGTCTATCGGGACTCCATTCCTAATTTTAAAACTTGTACTAGGAGGAGAGACTTACTCTTTCTGCGGAAAGAGATTTGTAAACTTAACCTGTCGTACCTTACCAGTTCACCGGCTGGTATTCAAACACAGTACAAAAATTTTGTCTGATTTACAGTGACGAGAGTAGCTCGATGGCGTAAGGAGCTCGATGGCGTAGTGTTTGAGCGCTCTGGTTTCGATCACGAAAACAAAGCAACTGTCGTCATGGTCAATCCCTAGATGGGTTAATCAAAATTTATAATCTCGAGCTCCTCCGTACTTCGAGAGGCACGTTAAGCCGTTGGTCCCGGTTGTTACTGCAACAGCTTCAACCCACCAACCCGCATTAGGCCCGCGTGGTGGAGTTATGGCCCAAGCTATTCATGGTCTCTCTCATGTAGGAAGGCCTTAGCCCAGCAGTGGGACGTATATAGGCTGGTGATGATACAATGACGTAGGTATAAAGGTAATCTGTTAAAGCGATACGTCTTGAAACTTCTACTTTTCCTTTTACTGCTATAATTCTTGTTTATAAATACCTTTTCAGAGTTGAATCATCACTAAAGTATTTTGCGAAAGCCAAAATGTGAAAAGAAAAATAATTTTATCAATAGAAAAATCCAAAGTTGCTCTAAAAATTTTTCTTTCGTTTTATAAGCAAGCGGACGAATATTTTAAATCCAAAAGAAGTTTATTAGGAAGGCAATTAACTAATAAAATTGTACTCAAATCATTTTTAAAAAAACCAGATATGTAGCTACTTAAATAAATTATTCCCAATTTATCGCTTACTTACTTATTCATTAGGTACTCTATTTCGGCCGAAAGAAAGTTCACGAGATAATAGATCCATAAAATTATAATGATGTAACAATTAAGTATGTAATCGAATATGTAAGCAAGAATACGTACAAGGTAGGCATTGGCTGGGTGGTTGGTTGAATAAACAAACACAACTAACACAGAGTATCTAAATGTACAGTCGACAGCACTTGATGTGCTAATAGTTTGACCTTGAGAGCGCCCTTATTCCGTTTGTCATAGAGGCGGCTTTCGTAGTACAACTGTTACACTTGATGTGCTGTCGTCGTACAATCACGGTCTAAAAATGTTTATCAGTTTTGAAATTAGATTCTTCGTCACACTGTATGCAGTAAAGGCCAAATATACTGAACTTCTTACTTTTTAATATAGAAGCATCTCTGCACTAAAAGAGTGATATTGACTTTTCGATGATGAAACTCATTTCTTAATGAAAGAATTGACACATTTATATATTTTTTAGTTATTTTCTATTACAAAGAAGGCATGGGGACTATGATCTTCAATTTTGCATGTCAATACAAACAGTTTCTTCGCAAAACAACACCAATTTTATAACACAACGCTCGGTCATGCACCATTTTGTTATTATTGTAATAAAAATTTTGACTGACACCAGAAAATCCCACCAAAACCCCAAAATGCATCTGTTACAATGACATTTAACAATTAAAATACGAAATAATATATACTGATTTGCTGATATTACAGGTATTTATTCACTCTTAAGCTTTTTTCAAATAAGTAATTTACGATAAAATGTAATCACTATATCTACCTTACCTCGTGAAACTACTGAATATCTGGTTTTCTATAACTTTGGGTTGATTTTAAATTATGTTTATGTCGCTGCCATCTGCTTAAATTAGCCGCTTAACTGAACCCCCTGTTGATTAAACGCCGGCATCTAATAAAACGGCTGCAGGATAAATAGCCAAGTCATTGAGCGCAAGTTTAATCAAATGGCTAAACGTGATGTCAGTTTTGTGTGACTGTTTGAGTGATTGATTGGTTCAAGGCTATTTTAGCCGACTTCAAAAAAAGGAGGAGGTTATCAATTCATCTGTATGTTTTTTTTATGTTTGTTACCTCAGAACTTTTGACTGGGTGAACCGATATTGATGATTCTTTTTTGTTCGATGCGGAATAGTTCCCATTTGGTCTCATAATTTTTTTTTGTAAATCCATTGGGTAGTTTGGTTTTTAAATCAAAAACACTGGAAAAATGAAGTCGCCTACATATGCGAAATTGCGGATTTTTGCTTTCCTATGAATTTTTTAGTGAAATGATACGATAGTAGAAATCGATTTAAGCTCACGGTCACCCATCTAGCTTTGACCTTCAAAAGTTATTAACCGACTTCAAAAAAAGGAGGAGGTTATCAATTCATCTGTATGTTTTTTTTATGTTTGTTACCTCAGAACTTTTGACTGTGTGAACCGATATTGATGATTCTTTTTTTGTTCGATGCGGAATAGTTCCCATTTGGTCCCATAAAAAATTTTTGAAAATCCATTGGGTAGTTTGGTTTTTAAATCAAATAAACTGGAAAAATGAAGTCGCCTACATATGCGAAATTGCGGATTTTTGCTTTCCTATGATTTTTTTAGTAAAATGATACGATAGTAGAAATCAATTTAAGCTTACGGTCACCCTTTGACCTTCAAAAGTTATCACTAAAAATTGTGAAAAAAATATATATTTAAACAAAAGTTAAAACCGACTCCAAAAAACTGAAAAGGATAAAATAATTAAATTTTAGTAGGTACTCATCCCCTAGGAACATATTTTTGGAGTTGGTGCTAAGTTGTTTCCAGAAACCATAGTACCTACTAAAATTGAATTAATTATTTTATCCTTTTCAGTTTTTTGGAGTCGGTTTTAATTTTTGTTTAAATATTTTTTATGACCACCTAAATATAACCAGTCATAAAAAATAACCTTGAACCTACTAATCTCACCAAAACTCATCAGTACAAGACGATCCTTTCAATACGTGAATCCTGTAAGTCTTTAAATGTTAAGTGACTCTAGTTCAATTAACTGTCGGCCTGGGCATTTAATTGGATGCCGTCGTTTAATCAACGGGATGCAGCCAATCAAGCGGGGACTTTAACCAGATAGCGGCGACATCCGCATTACGAAAATTCGACTAGATATAGGGCGATCCTATAAGTTTATCTCGCTGTCATTTTAGCATGCGACTTTTTACATTTTTACAACTAGAAGATATGCGAGCTGACGGCCCTCTTGGCCGACCGTCGCCTGCAATAACACGGATAAAATCACTATGTAATGCTAGTGCGTTGTCATCCTGAGGCCTGAGATGAAATGCCCAGTAATTATACTGGCCCTTCGCTGTGTTTTGGATTGAAGGGAAAAGTCCCTTCAATCCAAAACACAGCGAATGGCTAAAATAGGAATGGCTGTGATACCTAATCAGACGACCCTACAATTATGGGCCTACTACCTAATTAGGTGGTTTATGGTTGAAATCGGTGATATATCCGCAAGGTCGGCACTAAACAGGAAAGGGATGCATTGCTGAGGAGTTTAAAGGGTGAGAGCCCCACACACTCCTCCCTCTTCTCCCTAGGGAGAGTGTGGATAGGCTGGTAGAGCTTAACCTCAGCTAGAAAAACAGGTGGTATAAAGTTTACTTTATAATTGTTTTATGAAAGTCTGTAGGTAATGTACAAAAAGACGTATTGTTGAAAAATTGCAAATTTGAAATGCTGGGAAAATATAATACAAGGATGGCCTAAGATTGATTTAGTCGGTATTTTAAAAATGTGTGCCGTTTGTCTAAATATCCAAATATCTAAAGAAGCTGAAAGTGACGGTGATTCGGTAGAAGAATCTAACATCTCAGTGCTGTGATTCGGTCCGACTGTAGTGATTCTGTAACGAATCTCGTACCTCACTTCGCAAGTCACTTCGAATTCAACTGTCAAATAGAGCAAACAATGTATGAAAAATTGCTCGTTACAGAATCACTACAGTCGGGCCGAATCCTAAACTCCCGTATGACGTATGTCAGATTAACAATACTAGTGATGTATATTTGCACAACCTATACACGTATCGCTGCGATTATTTGAAACCTACTAAGTACGTAATACAGTACTTTTTGTTTAAATAGTTTTTATGGGTAAAAAAAACAAATCCTAATAAAATAAATATTTTTAATAATCAGAATCATCATCTTCTGAACTACTAGTGTTGCTGTCATCATTACTAACATAGATAATTATTTCACTATGGATTATATTATCTACTTTGATGTCACGATCATAATCGGACAAGATAAGACTTTTGGTTTTTTCTCCCACCTTCTCCCAATCTTCTTTGGTCACTTTCTCACATGCCTCGGTTAGAAGAGTCTTCATTTTTGTATCCCAAATGGTGGAGCAGTGTTGTGGCGGGCTGCATAACCTATTAAATAGGTAAGGTATTGTATAAACAAAATTTAATTTTGAGATAGCAGAGTAAATCCGATAATTATCTAAACATGTATTGAATATGGAATCGTAATAAAAAACATGCATACCTTTGATTTGAGCCCATATCAATTCAATTGCATTCTATTGGCAATGGTGTGGGGGAAGTCGCAGAACTTGGTGCCGATTAGCCTGTGCCAGCTCGTCTATTTCGTAGCGTAGCTTTGCTTCTTTGTGCTCTTCAACCAGTTTCACCAATCGCGGTTTCAACATGTCCATGTTTGCTTCTATACCGTGCTTTTCAAGCCAGGCAACCTGCAGCTCTTTTCTGTCATTCGACTTAGGCGCCTTATCCACCTGGAAAACAAGGGCATCAGATAATCAAAAAATCAGGGGCAAGCTGTTATTGCTGCATTATATTAAAAAAACAAAAGCACTACCTGAACCGAATGTTAAGGTGCATTGTCCAATATTATTATTGAAGGTTCCGGGAGACTTGGCAACAATTGATTGGAAAACCATTCTCGGAATGTGGTGGCATTCATCTCTTCGTGATAGTCAGTGTTGCTTTTTGATTCAAATGCCAACAAGAAATTTTCCACAAAACCATATCCAGCAGAACCAGCGTGACATATAATGAGCCTACTACCTTTGCCCATGGGTACTTTCGATGTTGACGCTTTCGTATTGTCCGTCCATGACTGGTTCATAGTATGGTTGGCATTTAACCGCGTCTCGTCAAGAAAGATCACGTTGTCCCAATCAATTATTTTCTTTGCCTGGCGTAAAAAGTCGTTTCGTTTCAGTATTATATCTCCTCTTTCCATCAAAATGTTTCGTTTGTTTGTCGCGCAATATTGAAAACCATATTTTTCAATAACGCTGATAGCGTGGTTTTAGCACCATTAAACAGGCCAGCTACTTTTAGAGACACGAGTAATTTCGCTCTTTTGGCAATCATTTCGAGTATAGTACCCGTAAACATGGTTCCTAATGGCACAAGTATCAAAATTGTTGACTTTTTTTTCACTTTTTTCTAGGCGAGAACAATTTTTTTTCTTCATTGCCCGATGGCCCGAACTTTTCTTTATTTTTTTGGTATACAGTCCTTCACGAAATCCCAAGTGCTTCAGCAACTCGATCTTGCACACGATTTACTGGTAATAAGGGTCCGCCATTTCGGGATTCGCGTTCAAAATAATTTTGCAACATCATTACCAGCTCACGACTTTTGCTACTTAAAGTTTTTCCACGTGTGCGCTTTGACATATTGCAGCAAAACAAAACAACGAGTCCGATTATAAGGAAGATGAAAGTCCAATTTAGCGCCAAGGTCAACGTATATAAAGCAGGAACAAAAAAACAAAGAAAGCCGGGTGACACACAACAAGAATTTCAAGAGCGTAGGTAGTCAGTGTACACGATAACGAGCAACGGACGACTGCGAGAAAACAAAAGAGTTGGGATGACAAGCTTTCCATAGACCATAGAAAAAAAACTTCAAAAACCACTTTTTTCATTTTAAGAAAAACGTAAAGAAATTATAAGATAGACCTACTATTATTTTCCATGTTTGCTGGCCATGGCTATGTGATATCTGAGATAACATCACTAGCAATAAAGATAAATTAAATCCGAACGCCATAACCTTGCAAGAGCGTATTACTGAAATCGTAATGTAATGTTTTCTTGCATGTGATACAATTTTAACACTGTGAATACAATTTTTTGTTCTATGTTTACGATTAGCTATTTTTTTCACTTGTTATTGATTGCGGAGATAAACTATAAAGAGATTTTGATTTGAAATGAAGACGTAGTGACAAAGTTGTAGCGATCTATTGTTGAACTCTCATACGGGAGTTTAGCTTTCGGCCCGACTTTAAGCAGATATCGAATACACATTTTCACCCGTATTCACAAACGACACTATGAGGTCTCACAGTGCCCGCGGACGCACAGGGTGCCAAATTCCTATTCATAAACAATACTTGAGTGAAAATCGGCACTATGCGTTTGTAATAATGAACACTTAGCTAAGGGAGCCTGATAGCTATATTAATCAACGCATAGTGTCGAGCTCACCAGAGAGAATGTAATCACTACGGAGTTTACGATAAAAAGCAAACAAACAATAAAATTGAAATGTCAATCAGTGAAGTGAACTACGTAACACTAATCAACCAATCACAGAGCTATATTCAACGCATATGCATCCGCATAGTAAAGATTCGTTTGAGTATTGCTTGTGAATTGGAAGGCTTGTCAAAGTGAACGCACTGAGAAATGCCTTACTTCGCTTAGTATTGCTTCTTTACTTACATAAGTATCGTTTGTGAATACTGGTGATATGAATGTCAGTATTCTAATTCAGAATACATTTAATAAAGTGGTTTTATCATTGTTGATTGATGTTTTTCTTAAGTAATTTCCTCCTAAAACTGATTCCCAAATCACAAATTTCAGTAGGTATTACTGAAATTTGTGATTTGTAGATAGTTTATAAAAATGTTTTATTTATACTTATCTGTAAGACATCAGAGTACCAGTCATGTACAACATAACATAGAAAAGGGTCAGTCTAAAGATATAAGTATTATGGATTTACAGTACAGTCTACTGCACAAATAAGGAACACTCAAAAATTTAGTTATTTCTGTCTTGTTTGTATCTCACATGGGCCTAATCAAATATACTGATTTTCATATCAAGCCAGCAGTACATCTCAATATGTTGAAAAAATCTGCAACTTCATTTCATCAACTCAAGTGAATTTCCTAAGTACTTAAATAATTTCCCATATGAAAATTTCGAATTCTCAACTGTACTTCTTTGAAATGGGTGTAATATTGTTGTCGCTGATATCAAAAAAATAACTTTCTAATAATTTATTCTATTTTATTTTATTTTTATTTTCATTAAAAAATAAATATACTGCTTTTATAGTCAACACAATTAAACAGTTTCCTAAGCTAGTACTAGCAAAGACAAACTCATCATTTAAAATCAACAAAAGTAGTAATATGTTATTCATCATCATCAGCCTATAAACGTCCCACAGCTGGGCACAGGCCTTCCTACAAGGGAGAAACACGTGAGGAGTGTGGGCCATAACACCACCACGCTGGCCCAATGCGGGTTGGTGGGTTAAAACGGTTGCAGTAACAACCGGGAACAACGGCTTAACGTGCCTTCCGAAGCACGGAGGAGCTCGAGATTATAAATTTGTTTTCGTTATCAAAACCAGAGCGCTCAAACCACTACGCCACCGAGCTCCTCGCATATGAATATGTTATTATTGGTATATAAGGTAGGTGCGGCCAATAAGGCCTATCGGGTAATAAGGCCTAATTACCAGAAACATAACTTTAAATGGTCCCCGCCAACCGACGTCACAGTCATAGGTAGCTAACCATCCCAGATGGCCCCCCAAACCTGACACGACTCGCACTCCCGCATGCTGCCGCCAGAGCGGCGTCATTCATCGTGGCCGACGAACGCAGATCTCGATTTATAATTTAACGGTCGAACCAAACGTAAGTATTTTTTAAAAATTTTCACTTTTCTACATTATTTTGCAGTTTAATTTTCTTTTAGTTAATGCTTTAAATACCTGTGTTGTACAAAATAGTACAATTTAGACCAAATAATTGTATTTTAAAATTTTCTTCACAACGTGGTCGGTTGTTAATAAGGCCTATAAAATTCGACCCTAGGCCTTATTACCCTCCTTTATTAGTATAATCAAGTGACTATTTGACTGTTTATTTTAGGCCTTTAGAAATATAATTACAACTGTTTTTTAATTGATTTATGGGTTTTAGGCATTTCTCATAATCACAATGCCCTCCAAGCGAGCATTGTGGCCTGAAGTCAATCTAGTGGCAGCAGTCCGAGCAGTACTGCTCGGACTGCTGCCACTAGATTGTCTTCTGAAGTATGTGGACGGCTGAGCACGTACAAAGCTGCCGAAAGGTACAAAGTGCCCAGAAGGTGAAAAGACACCAACAGTCAGAAAGGCCATCAATTATAGAGGAACTCCAGTTACCAAAGACCTGTTTAATAAAAACAAAATAGAAAAAAATACCTCAAAAATTAAAAAGACCAGAGGAGCAGAGAGCAGTAAGTAAAGAGAATAGAGAAAGCTGGTACTGTCACGCATTGTGGTTATTGCATTACAATTATTTTATTGATCTGAATTACTAAATATAAGAAGTTAATTCTATTTATTTTTGTAGTTTAAAGTCTTAGGCCTTATTATACTACCATAGTTTAATAAGGCCTAAAGACAGTGTTTTTAAAAATGTTTAATTTAGAGTATGTTTATGGCAGAAGTTGTCGTTTTTCGTTTTTTATAGATAGTAATTGACATAAACGTTTAATTTACAATAAAATTTATTGATTCGTTTAGACAGTTTTTGATTTATTTTAATTCCCGCTTAGGTAGGCCTTATTGGCCGCACCTACCTTAATCATGCTAACCCATCGGTTTAGCATGATTATATACCAAACACACAATAATAGACTTATTAATAGTAGTTCATGCAACCGTCACATAACATAACTGAGGTTATTTAAACACGAGGTGTTTAAAAACTACTTAATTGTGGCGAATCTTTTAGTAGTGTTTACGTAAGTATTAAAACCCGTCAAGCATGAGATTCCACACACAATTGATTTTTCCATTGTCATCGCCCCCCGGTGGTATAATGCCGCTTGACAGATTTAAATCTACAAAGTATAATATTTTTAAGACGCAGTATAAATGTTACCATGTAAAGCGATAGTTGCACCCTCATTATTTTTCAACGCTTTCTTGCCAAGTTGTATAATGGTTCGTTTAAAATATTATAAATAACAATTTTCACAAAATCAGTCAAAGAGATTAAAAAGATACTTCTCTACAAGATTAATGGGCATCTGACATGTTTTAATTCGCGTTTTATTAAATTTAGAAAACCTTTCGTACACTCCAAATTGGTTTTGGCTCTGATATACCTTTTTGGGACAAACTAATAAAACGTACGGGATAACAAAAGATGGCGCACAATGGACGCACGTAATGGCCGCCGGAAGTCGCCTCCGATACCGGATGTATGTCGGATGCGGCATCACGTTGCCAGCAGATAATCCACTGAAGAATTGTTGTATTTTTAGGCTATGATTTTTCGGTAGATATACATAAATTTGTGCCTTTTTTATTTAACAATCAATTTCTTGTCTTAATTATATAATCATCATCAGCTATGCGATTTTCTAAACTCAGCAGCCTTGGATTCCTGATTTTGGCAGCGCTGTCGTTAACAGTCAAATATGTTGTTTAGACTACGCAAGTCATTTCTTGCTCCAATTTAATTATATGCTACAGGCAAAACAGTTGCATCGTGTAGGTAGGCCTCATTCACAAAAAAAAAATCAAATAAGAAAAAGAAAAAAACAACAAAGAAAAAAACAAAATAGATAAGTTCTTAGTGGCTATAGCTGTCACCCGGATTGTGCAAGGTCGCGGGTTCGGTTCCCACTCCAGGATGTGAATCTCTTCAGCCTAAGATTCTTTTCTAAATATCGTAATATTTAGCAAAGAATCTTAAATATTACGTCTGAAACGTCCGAAACGTATAATATATATTGATGCAAATAAAATTAATAAAAATGAATTTTCTTCTTCTAAGTTTATTTTGAGTCTACTAATCTGCTTTTAAAAGTTTCTTGGCTGTAATCTCTACCTAAAGTAATTTTCCTATCATCAGCTCCATTTATCTCATACTAATGCTATCATTTATATCTTATTACGACATTTCTGCAAACAACGATATCGAAGTATCAAAAATTAAGAGAATGCTTATGAAAATATTTAAGGAGATTTAATGGTTTCTCGCGAATTATAACGTTTTTATTCCCATTCGGAATTAGGTGTATCACCTCGGCACACGTTATTAAGCTAACGACCCGAACAAACAATCCCCTGACGATCCTCATTTGTACCTGTCTGCCGAGCTCTTGACCTTTCCTAGAACCACTTATTTGCCACAAAATTGCGGTAAAACGCAACTGACACATTGAAGCTCTTTAAAGATACATTGATTTCATGATTGAGTACCAAAATTGTTTTCTTTTGATATTTTTAGATTAATTATAGAATATTATTGTTCAATATAATGGTTGGAAGGTATCTACATAGTTTAATATTGCGTATGAATTTGAAACCTCTTCATTGGTAAAGGTATTCCCCCCTTCAGAAGACAACATTAATTATAGCCTAGCGTATGACATTCCTACGATGAATTACGCAAGCAGAGAAAAAGCGTGATATGCTAAGGCGTGGCTTAAGCAAATTGAGGTATTAAATCAATGTCAATCCTTTATTGATATTACTAAGTTCCGAAAATAATATTGATGATGTCATAATTGAGGAGATCCCTTTATGTTTCTCCAATGTAGGACTGTTTAGTTAAACTTGTACTATCAATAAAATCGTAAAGGTAACAAAGTCGTTCTATGTTTGTTAAATTGTTATTGAAGCGGTCACCGACATGCAAAAGAGTTAAATTGATGTTGACAATGTAACAAATAGGTTTTAAGGTTGACGATCAGTTATAGCCATTGGCACTCGATCAGCATTTACCTGGGCTCGATACGTAAGCTTGCCTGAGGTGAGGCGATCCCGATACGAAGTTGATAAATGTGCATTCAGTATGGAGTCCGATTGCGCCTTGAAGAAACTCTGGTGTATTCTGTTACTTGACTTTGATTTTCTGTAATAAAATGGAGAATTCATTTAAATAAGTATAAATACATCTAAATTATTATTATGCTGTTAAAATTGTAAAGAAAAACAAGGCAATTTGAGAAAATATACAGTAAAAAATACAGTTCTTATTCTGGAAGATAATATTATCATTATTCCGAAGAGGGGAGGTGAAACACTCCATTATATGTGTGTTAAGTCGTAAACAATGTTTTCCGTTACAAACACAACTACAAAAACTTTTACTTAGGCTACTCTATACGAGATCCCAATTGGCTCATCATATTAAAAGAGTTTCTAAGTAAAATTATGCCTATTTAATAATTAAATTAACTTTTTTCCTGTGATTATACTGCAGTAATGTCTAGAAAGGATTAATAACAACAAAGCTACTTAGATCTTTATATTTTACACTTTTAAGAGAAACAACATTTTTTTGATTTTGAGCCATTTCTATTCAATTGTGATTTTCATGCATCTCGTAAATTTGGTATCGCATTATTTGGCACGCCTGAGTAGCGTAAATCGAACAAGTGTATGGCAAGTTGCTCATCTTTTCTGTATAAGCAAAATATATATTTTATGTCGCACATTTAAAACTATACATTAGGTTGGCAGCTTAGAGTAAGTATAGATACTTTATTATTCGTTCGCTTCCTCTACTTGATTATAATAAGCTTAAAGAAAGAACTTTTGCACTGTTTAGTATTTTTAGCCAACTTTGAAAAATGATGAATATTAACATATTTTTTGTGTATATGTTGCGCGATATCTCCATCAAATCTTAGCTAATTTCGATATAGTATGCTACCGGATTTTTTACATTTTATGATGACTGATCAACATTTTCGGAGATAGACAACGGACTCATTAACTCTGTAGTAAGAACTAAATAATATTAATGTAGTACAGTGCCTAACAGACAGACAAGTCGATAGTAGCCATCTAGCTTTGATTTTGGAGTTATTTACTTGAATTATAAAGATAAAAGTCAGATTTGTAGCCGCCGTTACGAGTTTCATATATGTTTTTAATAAAAAATACTCTTTCGTTTTCACATTAAGCATCATATTCGAGACACAATTAATTTTTCAATTGTCGTAGACCTCCAGAGGTATAACCCCGCTTGACGATAAGATGATATATAATCGCTTCTCGTTTCACACAATATTTTAACTTTCTCAAGGTGAAGTCTAAGCTATTCATAAAAGCCTTAACAAGAACTTCTTACTTGCCAAAATCGGTACTTATTTATACTAGCAAACTTAAAGTAGAATATTGTTCGCAGGTACACGGTTCATGGGGATTGCCAGCCTTCGTCTGTGATATCTACATAGCGATGGATGTCACCTCTTCCACTTCAAGTATATTCAATTTAGTGGCTATTTCTGTCGATAGGTAAGTGTATTTGTACATTTAATTTGGACTAGATAGGTGAAATCATGTTCAATTTTATCTGAATCTTTTTTACATTTTATCAGCTTATAAACCACTGTATTGTCATAGTTTCCTTTATTTTAATCTGAACAAATTGTAGTCCTTGGGCTTCAGGGTTTAATTGTAAAGTACCGGCGAACCAGACATAATAGATAGATAGGTATTGGGAAGGCGGTCGGCGGTTTATTAAAAAAAGCTTAATGGTGTTTCATATTGTTACTGACACTCAATCGGGGCTAGAAATTTAATCAAATAAATTATTACAATCAAATTAAATATTAAAATTGCATGCTATGTATTTGACTATAGGCCCATTGATACGTGATGCAAGTTTCTTGTCTGTAACATACAATTAAATTGAATCAAGAAATAACGTTGCATAGAAATGATAATGAAAATGACGTGCATAATCTAATACATTAGACTATGTACATACGGCATTTCTTGCTTCACTTTTATTGTATGCTTAAGAAAAGAAACTAGCATCGTTGAAATGGGCCTTAACTAATACATCGAATAGACATAGGTGAGATTGTATTTTATTGACAATTTGTCAAAAAATATAAACTTCTCGTCATTGGATACTTATTTTGTATGCCATTATTGGCAAAAACACGTAAGACTTAGATAATATGTGGTGAGTAAGGTCACCAGAGCTCAACAAGGGAATGTTGTGCTGGGAACAAGAGACTTGGACTCCCTCTTGATAATGTTATATAAATTGATAAAACACAACATCTTAAGTTATTTGTTTTGCTCCACTACGTTTTATGCTGAAGGTGTAATTTACACAAGCTCATAAGAATATAAATATCATATTATGCAATCGCATTAATTTACTTAATGATTGACATAATATTACAGTTGCAACCTGACAGGCATAATTGACATGTTGCTACATGCATAATTATTGCACGTCAATGTGTTTATGAAATACCTTGTAACTGGCGAAATTTGCCTAACAAAGGTGGATAACTATTTTGTGTTCTAATGTATTATCCAATCAGAAAATAATTAAAAAATGATTAGGAAGTAGGTACTTTATTTTACCATTGAATTTAAATAACAACATATAATGGCTGATCAACTACTTAGCTTTTTTGGCTGCCACAATGTTTCACCAAATATCACCTAGGCTAAGCTGAAGTGTCCTTAGCCTGGTCACGATAAGAGTCACTTATCTCGCTCTGTCTACTTTAGATAGACAGAGATAAATATTATAAAGAGACACTTAAAACTAGAGAACGTTTGGTAAAATGAGCATTAGTATTCAATTCTGAAGTCTTAATAAAGCTATTCAAACTTTTTCATTATCCTAGCGAATCTAAATTACACAATTTCCGCTCGGAGTCAAATACTCCATTGATTTTTTTTACTATTTGAAAACAGTTTTTACTGTATTATTATTTTATTAAACTTAGCATAAAATACAGAACTAGTAAAATAATTTTGCTAATAGATATTTAAAAAACATAATAGCAAATAAATCGTGTCATTATAAACCTTGTTTTATAATATTTCGAAAAAAAATTGCAGGTAAAATATCCAAGTGAGTCCGTTAACTTTAAAATAACCATGTAGCTATCTACATAGCTATTTTAAAGTTAAACGAGGAAATATTGTAAAACAAGGTATAAAATGACACGATTTTATTTGAATAAAATACGTACAGAGCTCCCTATCTATAATAACTATAGATGGGTCATCTCTGGAAGCGCTAAAAACGAGCTTGATTAATAAATAAAATGTGAAGAAAGAGTTATTAATAAAGAAATAGAAAAAAACAATCAGTATCGAAACGTAATATACTTAAAGGCTATATTTGATCACAAGACGCAGATGCACATAATCTTTACCCTACGACCACTACTTAGTTAGTAATTTTTTGACGATTCAGTGTTAAATAAATAATTTTGTTCTCAGATACATAGCAGTAACACAACCTATAAAATACGCGAAACACAAGAACAACAGGAGAGTGTGGTTTACGATAGTACTAGTGTGGCTAATATCAGCAGCGATCGGCGCACCAATAGTTCTGGGACTAAACGACACGCCGGACAGAGACTTTGACGAATGTCTTTTTAACAGTCAAAACTATATCATATATTCATCTCTTGGCTCCTTCTACATCCCTTGTATTATGATGATGTTCCTGTACTATAATATATTTAAAGTAAGTATGTTTTATTATGTGTTTTTTTAGTACAATGAGCATGGTTATCATATCAGTATCTGAAAGGCAAAGAATCAACGCGATCGTTTTCATGCATTCACTTATGGGTAACACTTTGGAATGCTCTTATGCAGTTGCAATATGAACAACTTTTGGAGTGAAATTGAACTTGGTTGTAATCATTAGTTTTAATTAACTACATGTAGTAAACTAACTTATTATTGTATATCCCATTTTCATTTCAATCTGTCATCTGTGTAAGGTATAAATATATGAATTGCGATTTTATCTCAGCTATGAAATTAGCAATTTTAAGTTACAGTATATGTAAGCAATATGTTGAATTGTAGTTTAAAAAAATATTGCTGACAATACATGGCTCTTCTGATAATTATTGTTACCTATGGGGCTATGGATACCAACGGAATCAGATGCTATCTACCACTCGAATTTACAGGTTTTTCAAGCAAAAGCCACCGTAAATGGCGAATGGGATATCTTGGAGAAAACGTTTGCTTCAAGATTTCTATCGTGTTTGCTTTTAAAGGAACACTTTTAGCTCTTTAATGTATTGTGTAATTTGGCTTTCTGTTAGGTTTGGTATAGACAGGATCAGAAAAATAAAAAACAGCTGTATTACTACAGCATTAAGATCACCTAACACTTGTTAATATTTTTAGTGATGCTACAAAAAACATATCAAATCATTGTAGTGTGTAGTGTTAGAATGGTTTTATAATAATAATATTCATACACTCACACCAAGTATCTTGCTCAAAGTAAGCATCATTAAGATCTTGTGTTATGGATACTAGATAAATAAATAATGATAATAATATGTATATAAATATTAGAAATATACTAAATAAACATATAAACATCCATGACTCGTGAACAAATGCTCGTACTCATCATACAAACATTTTGCTCCTACCGGGATTTGAACCCGGGACCTCGCGACCAAGTAGCACGTATAGCAAGGGGCACAGTCCACTCGGGCAGCCGGTCGTCGAATGCAACAGTGATGATATTTTTAATCACTTTGAGAGCTCAGATGATTTGATTACGATGCTGGATGAGTTTCTATTTAAACCCGAATAATAATAGAAAGACAGCCACCATCATAATCATACTTGTTGTATTCCCGAAGCTAGCATAGCTCTCACTTTGGGTAGGTATTAGATAAAAGATAACGGGAAAGGATGTTACCATTACAAATGCAGGCAGTTTCTAAGGGTTTCTAGTACAAGAAACGTTACCGGAATCGTTCGCTATTTATTCAATGGAAATATTACAAAAATCAACGGGCCTTAAAGCAACTTATCTCATACTGAGAATGAATTTGGAATTATTATTCTTAGCTATATCACTTTCGATTATCTCAGCGGCTAACACAATTCAAACTAGTATTACGTATGCAAAAGTAACTCCATCTCTCTTTTTTCTTAGCTTCTCAACTGATTGAGGTGAAATTGCAACAACCGATATCCACATCGCGAGTATAATAAAAAATACGGTTCAATATTGTAGCTAACTCTAAACTAAGTAGAGATAATAATATATATTTGTATCAGACATTAATTTTGTATCATTTTCTTTTACAACAGGCTTTAAGAAATAGAGCAAAAAAGCAGAGGGCAGCAAAGAAGCCTCCAATATCTGGTGACCCCACAACAGGGGCTACACAGGCGGTAGTCATTGAGAACGTGGCTCAAACAAGGCGACTAGCTGAGACGGCACTACATGACGACCGGCCTACTAATACTGGCTCCGGGAGCAACGAAGATGATCACGAAGACAGGTGAAATATTGACTGAACTTTTGTGTACACACAAAATAATTTATGTTAGTCCTCAGCTTTTACTTTAATCATGCCAATATAAAAAAAAATATTTCACAGTCGATTGATAAACAGAAGGAAGGCAGATTGAAGGTACTTGCAATCAAATTAAAAAGGGAAAAGTAGCCAGCCAGTGTAATTACTGGGTATAGAAGGGATATTATCTAGGCCTTAAGATAACAACGCACCTGCAATACTAAGTGATTTTTTCCTTGTTATTGCAGGTGTCTATATGCGGCGGCAACCACTTACTACCAGGTGGGCCGTCAGCTTGTTTCTCATCTAGTAATAAAAAATATACATTAGAAAGATTGAAGATGCTATGTGGCACTGAGGAGCTTATTGGCGTAGTAGTTTAAGTGCTCTGGCTTTGGTTACGAAAATAAAGCAATTTTCGCCATGGAGGATCATAGGATTGGTCAATAAATTTTTGTAATTTAAAGCTCCTCCGTGCTTTTGAACACACGTTAAGCCGTTGGTTCTGGTTGTTACTGCAATTGCTTTAACCCACCAAACTACATTGGGCCAGAGTGGTGGTGCTATGGCCCAAAGTCCTCATGTCTTTCTCCCTTGTCGGAAAGCCTGTGCACAGCAGTGTGGGAAGTATAGACACTGGTGATGATAAATAATGTAGAGGTCAAATATAGTTTACGTTTTTTTTAGTTAGAAAGAAAGAAAGAAATATTTTTATTGACTTGCACATTACACATTTACAATAAAATAATAATAATTAAATAAAACATCAGTGCAACGCCAGTGGGCCCCTGTCCCAGCACTTAGCTTCTGCGACATTCGCAGAATGCCGCAGAAGCGCTGATATAGCTGGTAGTTAGCTGCTCTTGATGCTGAATGTAGATTGTTTAACATTTATAATATACCTACTATAGTAGATAACGTAAAGGAAACCAAAACAGAAAGTCTGTATTATATTAATAGGTGCCGAAATTGCTATGTTTGTGCATTTGCCTGTGAAATTTCAATATCTTACGAGAATATGTAAAACAAAATTTCACACAGCTTACGTTATAAGCAGATGTGATTTACTTTTAGCGCCTGCGTGATTTTACGCTCATGTAACTTGATCCGGATCGTCTACTACGTGCGCCAGATAAGTTTGATTGAGTAAAAGTTTTACTGTATACTCAGATTGTTTTTTTTTTACAAATCTCCCTGTGCTTTTTTATTTTATCTGTATTGAAAAAGTTACAAATACGGCACATTTAAATTGATATTTCAATTTACTTCGTAAGACGCTTTCTGCGAAGGAATGGAATTCACTGTCTTAAAATTGGGCCAAATACAATTTAACTTTATCTGCATAGATACTAATTAAAAACACTTTTTTTAAATTACCTTACGACTCAAGGGTCTGAGTTGGAGTTAAAACTATATAATTTAAGTTGCTCTCGAGTTTGCAATACCTGGGTATTGCAAACCTAAATTATAATTATAACTGCTGCCCAAAATTTACAGTTATATTTACATTATTTGCTAAGTTTTAAAAGTAGGTATCCTTGCTAGTTACTTCCGTGCCTCTTCTATACACAGATTCAACTGTATTAAAAATTTTTTTGTACACAGTTTTGACAAAAGGTCGGCCGACCTCGAAGCAGATGCCGACGAGTGCCACGTGATACCAAACGACAAGTCTACAGAATTTATGTTGGCGACAGTAGCAGAAGAAGTAGCTAGGTAAGAAAATGTTTAAGATTTTATATTTTTTTCGGAAAAAATATTTCTTATTTATCTTACCTATTTATAGATTGGAAATCGAACAACTAAGTATTTCCAGTAATCACACTATGATGAACTTACTTACAAAGAATTTACTTTTTCGATTTTATACCTTAACAAGTAATTTCTGCTTCCAATAATATTTTTTCTAAACTATTCGTGAGCAACGATTGGAAATATCTTTCTACAGTCTTATTTCTACGTTCCTATTTAAGAACATTTTACGATTGAAAAGAAGGCTTATTTTTTTTTATCGTGAACGGACTGAATACCTTTAATGCCTTTGAATGTTATTTCTTACATACACAAATAAAATTTGTTGAAAATTAAAGTTTTTTTTATTAAAATATTCCATTTTCCAGCAGTTATTTTAAAAACGTATTTTAAATCGACACCATACAGTAACTTAATATTTCAGGAGTAAACTATCGTTGTTAAATTACATTGTTTAATATACCACAAAGGCTCAAGAAAGTGTATTATTAATTTATTTTTGACAACCTTACTTGCAAACAAATTAATATGCAGAGAGGAGATACTCGTGCCATCTAGTAGAACATCTCAGAACTAATTTTCGTAACATCATTATATTTAGAAATAAATAATTTATATAAATACCTACTTATGTATTACTTTAGACAAATTAATATTAGAATATTTAGGTTAATAAGTTTCGTAGTTTTATCAAGAACATGTATGTAATAGAAGCTCAAGTCTAATTCAAAGACTGAAATTTTACCGTCTTACCAATGTCAGCTACTTAATATAGTCCCAAAATCATAGGAATATTCAGTATTTGCGGTAGGTATGCAAACATAAAACAAACATCTAAATGGCCCCCAAGACTTAAGTCCACTTTTCTTTCAATAGTCGAAGTTGAAATTTATTGCCAAACTTGAACTTACTACCGTAATTCTAATACCGTAAGAATAATTTAGAGGCCAATAGTTACCTATATATTATGCTGTTTACAGATAAGGTTTAAAGTAAGGTTGAATAAGGTAAATCTTAGGATGTGCCAGCTAATTCAGAAAACTAATTTAACATAACGTATGGGTAAATTCTAGGAAAATCCTAAAAATCCTAGCCTGAAACCTATTTATTTCTCAATTCACGCCTTCCACTCGACATCTGAGCAAAATAAATAATTTGCAAATGGTCTTCCGATGTAATGCCGGTGACTTCAGTAATCGGCAAATATAAGATTAATTTGTTGTATCGGCGTTAACTTGTTAAAAAGAGCTCTGATTCAAAGTCGTTAAGTAATTTTAGGAACCGTTCATCTAGCTTTACAGAATTTCATTGGTGGAAGTTGGTTTCTCGAGATACCTAGTGTGCTTACACCTGTATTCACAAACGATACTTATGTAAGTAAAGGAGCAATACATAGCGAAGTAAGGCATTTCTCAGTGCGTTCACTTTGACAAGCCTTTTAATTCACAAACAATACTCAAACGAATCTTTACTATGCGGACGCATAGCGTTGAATATAGCTCTGTGATTCGTTGAATTAGTGTTACATAGTTCACTTCACTGACTGACATTTCAATTTTATTGTTTGTTTGCTTTTTATCGTAAACTTCGTAGTGATTACATTCTCTTTGGTGAGCTCGACACTATGCGTTGATTAATATAGCTATCAGGCTCCCTTAGCTAATTGTTCATTATGACAAACGCATAGTGCCGATTGTCACTCAAGTATTGTTTATGAATAGGAATTTGGCACCCTGTGCGACCGCGGGCACTGTGAGACCTCATAGTGTCGTTTGTGAATACGGGTGTTAATCTCTTTTGATATCGACATTTTTAAAAATTCAATTTTCGAATCATGCCAATGATTACAGGAGCTTTAGCGCGTTAGTGTAGGTATACGTCGCTGCCGTCTAGTTAAATTATCCACTTAACTGGACGCCTAGCCCATTTGGTTGAACGCCAAGTCATTGAGCACGACGTTTAACCAGATGGCTGAACGTCATGATAGCCGTCTGGTTAAATCAGCCATTCAATTGGACGCCTAGGCAGGTCGTTGAAATCGAAGAGCTTTTGTGAGACTGTTTGAGTGATTGGTAGGTTCAAGATTATTTTTATGACCACATATAACCAAAACTATGTCGGTTATAAGTGGTTATAAAAAAAACCTTGAACCCACTAATCAAACCAAAACTCTTCGGTACAAGACGCTCCTTTAAATACGCTAAGTCGTTAACCGTTAAGTGAGTCTAGTTCAATTGACTATCGGCCTAGGCATTTGATTGGATGCCGGCGTTTAATCAACGGGCTAGGCATCCAATTAAGCGGCGAATTTAACCAGATGGCTGCGACATATAAAATTATTTGTTTTAGTTATAAGTTTTACCTTGTTTTTGCACTTCTGGTTGATGGCTTATATTACTTTATTCTTTACAGCAGCCCCAAAAGAAATATCAAATCTCAACCAATTGATCCCAATGGGAACAACGATTCAGGGTACGCTCCGTCCAATCTTGAAGACACCATAAGGGAGCATGTTACACCGCCAGGATCACCAGGATTGAAAGACGCCACGGTTCTTAAGAACATGGCGTGTGATGGGTCCAAGTGGAAGAAAAACGGGAAAGCCGCTAAAATTATAACAGATTCCAGGTAATAAAATATTATTTCAATTAATCATTATTGTTTACCTAAAAGATAATAAAAAAGACAATTAAACTAGTAAAGTCAAATATTTTATTGATTATTATTGATACAAGTATGGTATTTATAGTGGTCTAATAAAATATGTTTATTTAAATTAATTATGCTCCTGAGTCATGTTTACAAGCTGTTTTCGAGAGTTATAACGAATCGTCTCGCACGCAGCCTTGAAGACTTCCAGCCTCCCGAACAAGCCGGATTCCAAAAAGGCTTTAGTACCATAGACCACATACATACGCTGCGGCAGGTTATACAGAAGACCGAAGAGTACAACCTGCCATTATGCTTAGCGTTCGTGGACTATGAGAAAGCCTTCGATTCTTTCGAGACCTGGGCCGTGCTTTAGTCACTCCAGAGATGCCAAATAGACTATCGGTACATCCAAGTGCTGCAGTCACTGTACGAAAACGCCACTATGTCAGTCCGCCTTCGGGACCAAAACTCGGAAACAATACGTCTTCAGCGAGGTGTGAAACAGGGCGATGTTATATCGCCGAAACTGTTCACTGCCGCGTTGGAGGATGTGTTAAACTTTTGGACTGGAGAGGACTTGGCATCAACATAAACGGCGAGTACATGACTCACCTTCGTTTCGCTGATTATATCGTAGTTATGGCTAAAAACCTGGAAGACTTGGGCACAATGCTCGACGACCTCCGTAGAGTCTTCCAACAAGTGGGTCTTAAAATGAACATGGTTAAGACGAAAATAATGTCGAATTCCCATGTCTTACCCACTCCTGTAAAGGTTGGAAGCTCTACACTGGAAGTTGTTGACGAATATGTTTACCTGGGACAAATAGTCCAACTTGGTAAGTGAAACTTTCAGAAAGAGGTCAATCGACGGATCCAACTCGGCTGGGCAGCGTTCGGGAAGATTCGCAGCATATTCTCGGCCCAACTACCGCAATGTCTCAAGACGAAAGTCTTTAATTCGTGTGTGTTGCCAGTGATGACTTACGGAACTGAGACGTGGCCGCTTACAATGGGCCTCATAAGAAGGCTCAATGTCACCCAAAGGGCAATGGAGAGGGCTATGCTCGGGGTTTCTCTGCGTGATCGAATCAGAAATGATGAGATCCGCAGGAGAACTAAGGTCACCGACATAGCCCGATGAATTGCGAGCCTCAAGTGGCAGTGGGCAGGCCACATTGCAAGGAGGACTGACGGCCGTTGGGGCGGAAAAGTCCTCGAGTGGCGGCCGCGAACCGGGAGACGCAGCGTTGGTAGGCCTCCTACAAGATGGATGCGGACAGCGCAGAACCGATCGGTATGGAGATCTTTGGGGGAGGCCTATTCCCAGCAGTGGGCGTCTCTCGGCTGAAATGATCATGATGATGAAAATAATTATGAACTTACTTATGTTGCTCTATGTACTTTTATGTTTTTTTTTTCATAAATTAACAAAATCTCACTTAACGATTTTTATTTTAGTACTTTCGTTTTTAATTATTTACTCAAACTGTCCAAATTTCTTATTAATTAGTATAAATTATATTATTAAATATTATGTTAGTCTAGATATTTTATCAAAAATGGAATCGCAAGGTATAACAAAACAGTTTGTTTTTTTTCTTATCTATGGAACTTGAAATATATTATATGCTTTTGAATTTTCTAGAATGGTCTCAATGGCAGTTCATTCTGAAGATGAACATGAAACAAGCCAGTATGATATTAGAGATGGTTCGACTTCAAAGAAAGAAAGAAAAGCAAGCGCTGCAACAGCTCGCTTCACAATCTACAAGGCTAATAAGGCAAGCAAGAAAAAAAGAGAAAAATCATCAGCGAAGAAAGAAAGGAAAGCTACGAAAACGTTAGCTATTGTTTTAGGTAAGAATAGTATAAACATGAACCAACTCTTAATATTCCAAATATTAGTAGGCAAGTCTGTCAGTTTGATAAGTTTTTATTCTCGAACCGCTAATTCGATTTAAATGAAATTTGACACGAACATAGATGTCAATGTTGTTGGCGCGATGACCGACATCCACGCGGTAGAATTATATATATATTCCCAGCGAAGCCCATTTTAGGACAAACTAGCTTGCCTAGGCCTAATAAACTATTTGTATATGTGATAGAAAAATCCGGTATGTCTGAACAAATTTTGCTTGGTGCGACTGAAATACTAGAACTAACAGAATACAATAAAAGAGTAGATTTTACAAAAACCAGTACAACAATATGAGAAAAAAAGAATTATTTATTGTTTAATAACCTAAAAAGCCTCACAATACAGACACAATTGACTTTTAATTATCATAGGTGCCCAGGAGTATAATTTGGTTTTACGAATAAAACATGAATACCAATTTTCTTATAGGCATACTCTATTGAGGAGCTCGATGGCGTAGTGGTTTTCGCCATGGTCGATCCCAGGATGGGTCCGTGCTTCGGAAAGCATGTTAAGCCTTGGTCCCGGTTAAGTAATAACCGGGACCTTACAAGGCGGCTAAGCAGCACTACTTTGTAATATTATGTTACTGCGGTGAGTAGGGTCACCATACGATAGTTCATTGAGAAATTAGAGCAGGGGGTCTCGTCTCCTATGCTCTCTCTTATGAGGATAAGCAACTTATGAGGCTCCTGTAACCGCTTACCACCAGGCGGGCCGTAGGCTAGTTTGTTTTAGGCTAATTTTTAATAATTTTTTTGTTCACAGGTGTATTTTTAGTCTGTTGGGCGCCATTCTTCACGTGCTCCGTCCTAGGCGCAATTTGCGACAAGTTCCATTTGCCCTTCTCCCCTGGGGTCACCACCTTCATCTTGACCACGTGGCTAGGCTATATCAACAGCTTCCTCAATCCAGTAATCTACACAATTTTCAACCCTGAGTTCAGAAAGGCCTTCCGTAAAATACTCAAGTGCGGCACCTAGCCTTTAGATTATTTGGTCGTCTTTACGCAGTAGATCTCAAAAATGATTTTCCCAAACCTTATTTACTATTCTTTTTATCACAGTTCATATGAAAAAATATAAAATTCAAAGGATCATCATATTTTTAACACAGTTCTACCGAATAATGTTGAATTCAATTAACAAAACATTGGCCATATGTTAAACTATTTAAATAAAAGGTAAAAAAATAAGATAGATCAGTTTTAATAAAAAGGAAGAAGATTTATATACTAAAAGCTAAAAAATAATATGGTAGGTTTATTTCGTCAATAGAGAGAATTGATCATCTTCAAAAATTAAAATTTAGGTCGTAAACTGAGTAAATAGGTCAATAGCATTTAAAATGATATGAGCTGATGACTGTTGATGGATATTTCTCGCGCCACTTGATATTATTATTGAATCTGATCAATGTCATATGTTGATGAGGAGAGTGGTGGCGATAATTAATATGGTACCTAAGACCTAGCTATTTTTTTTTCGATTTTATAGTACATACGACAGCACATCAAGTGTAACAGTTGCACTACGAAAGCCGCCTATATAACGAACGGGGTAAGGGCGGTCTCAATGTCAAACTGTTACGCTTGATGTGCTGTCGACAGTACATTATCTACACAATTATTTTCTTTCTACATCAATATTATATTTAAGAATACGTTAATCAAACCAGCGTGTAGACTTACTGCAACTCTCGGCTCTTCTAATAAACAGGGTTACTAAACGTCGAAAACGCTACTGCAGAATCTACTCAGAACAAATCGATCTAATCAGTAGCTCAACAATTCAATTTGCACTCTGAAAATGAAATCCGACTACACGTCCATCCTTTGCCGCCATGCCGCGTGCTGTATTAAATTTGGGGCGTAAGGTTAATTGAAATTTATATACAAAATTAGAACCAAGCGTCTATCACATATCCAGCGAGACCCCTTGTTATCATACCAAATTTGATAAGCATAAACCACAAAGGTAATTTTACTGGATGTTGTTAAAAATCTCCAATTGCGCCTCTAGCCAATATATCACCTACATAATAATTATATCATTCATGAATTATTCTTGTTTTAGTTTATAATTCTCAGATGATGTGTTCGAAGCAATACAAATTCTTAATTTATTCCAAATGATAATTTAAATATAAATTATTTTTCTTTAGTATCTTTCACAAAATACCACGCGTTACAATTATTTTTATTTGGAAAAGAGATCTACTTGGCGACCAAATATAAAAAAGACATTAAGTAAAACCACTAAGTTTATGTGATAATTACCATTAATGTATAAATATATATATAAATGTTTTAGTATTACCAGTTGTAATGAAATAGCATATCAATAATTTGTAGATAACAAAAATTATTAATTTTCGTTTTGGCTATTTATATTTGTTTTACAATTTTAGAAATAGCTCTACTACTTTTACGCTTGTGTAAATACGGGTATATAGGTAAACAATACAGTATTATAAAGTATAAGTAGGTAGTTATTTGTTACTTAAGAACAATGCCAAAATGTATAGAGTTAAATTTTTTATGGTTGTGATTATTTTAAATTTTAATTAGTTGTTTTTATTAGTGAGATTAAATTTTGTCTACTGCTCATTGTAATTAAAAATCGTGTTTGTGTATATAAGTTTCCTTTTTATTTTAGCCATTAGTATTTATTTCATTTACATTTTTAAATTTACAGTGATACCTAATATCAGTAATATTGAAACTTAATTTTATTTGTATAAATATACATCTTTTTTATGTAAAACTTGTCACTAAAACAGTTTCATGTACTCTGAGAATTTTTTTAGCCCAAGCATAGATTTAGTTAAATTATTTGTTTGTGTACATTTATTATGTATATAAGTTAAAGATTTCATTTTATTTTTGAAAACAACATTTAATATAAACCACAATATTTTATCAAGTGTTGTAAATCATAAATTTAAAAATATAAATGTATATGTTATTAAAATGTCTTTCAGAGACACAAGTTGCACTGCGTGATTTGAATAAGATAGTTTGTAATTATTCGCCAAATAGTAAATTTGACCATATCAAAGATACAGATTGTATCATATTTTCCTTAGCAATTATTTATTAGATCTAAATGTAATTTTATGTCTGAATAGTTGGCAATCATTGATCTTCCAATGAGTATTATTAGCAAGTGGTAAAGCTCAACTAATTAATTATTCTAAGCAATACAACAAAAAACAATACCCATAGTTTTAGTGACACAATACACAATTTAAAAACTCGAAATTAAAAAATTAAGATTTTTTATTTATCTCACTATAAGACTTTCTTTTATCTATTAGAAGAAGATAAATAAAATATTTTTTTTGCTTAATTGAAGACGTACTAACTGAGTAAACAATTATATTTCAATGAAAAATACTCCTCTGTTTTTTATTGCTCAATGATTATAATTATTCAAATAATCTTCATATTTTATAGAAACAATAATCAAATGTATCACTTAGATAAACATATAAAATTGATATTGCTGTGTAATTTGTATAGCTGTAAATATATTTTAATTATTATAATTATAATTCGAAATGTAACAGGGTTCCTGGTCAGAATCCAAATGTTAAACATTTGTTTTATTGTTAGTTGAAATAAAATATATAAATAATTACACTTAATGCAGAATATATTAAATGAATTGTGTAAGGAAAATATTTCAGTGAATTTAATACTGAAGTAATAGGTTTAAATGTGATTCATGCGATCTCTGGCTTTATAGAAAAATAATATTTAGAACACGCATGTAGAAAGTCCTTATTGAAATAAATTTATCATTGATAATTATAAAATGATAAACGGCAAAAGTTAAAGGTGTATTTTATGTATTAAATAGTTATATCTATATTAAATATTATAACGAGCCAAAAGAAAATGTAATATAACCGCACCTTTAAGTAATATGTTTTGTACATATTGAAATAAGATAATTCTGTAGTTAATATATATAAAAATATTTTATTTATTCTTCTTTTGTTTTAGATATTAAATACAATCAGTAGCAAATATTTGAGTATTAAAATATTTAAGCAATATGAAAAAAAGACACAATAATTTGGATTGCTCGAAAGCAGCAATAAAAATTTTTGTAGGTAGTTAATAAGTTTTTAGTAAAATTTTATTTGTGGCTGATTGTATTTAATTGCAATCTATAAATACGTTGCGTAGTTGTTAAAATGTGTTTCTACGGTAGTGTTTGAACTTTCTATGCAGAATTGTGACGATGATTTAAAGGATTCTGTTTTTACACAAATTGTTTCATTTTCCCCAAATGAAAGACCCGTTTGAGATGGTAAAAATCATTTTGCAAAAAAAAATAAGATGAAATAATACACAAAACTAACACAGGATAGCTTTAATGATTTTGACTGAAAATCATGTAAAAAAACTGAAACCTTACAAAATAGGGTTCAGCCCTACCAATATATAAAAACTGAGTAAAGTAAAGCAACAGTTTTTTTTTATTTAACTTTGTATAAAATATACTTATAAGAATTCCAATTCTAAGCCATCTTTGTAAATGAACCGGTGGGTCTTGTTCAATATTAGCTATTTGAAAAAAAAATCGGCAAAGTCAGTAAAGAGATATTAATGTAATGAACAGATAAAAAATGTGTGTTCTAACATCTTCCATCATAAATCTGTAGATTCTTACAATACAAACAATAGTTACATACGTACTACGTATCTAAATGATAATTGGGTGTATTAGGTATAAGCTCTTATTTCCATTTAGTTTAGGGCCTATATCAAATTTTGCAACACAGTGAGCTCAATTAGCAGGGTCGAAGAGTTCATGCAGCATCAAAAAATAATCAGGCATTAAAACGGGATGGTAATGAGAGCTAATTCTGTTATTTACTCCGATTAAATATAAAAAAAATATTTATTTGAACAGAGTTACAGCTTGGTATTAAACTAAACAATCATCATCATCATCATTTCAGCCGAGAGACGCCCACTGCTGGGCATAGGCCTCCCCCAAAGATCTCCATACCGATCGGTTCTGCGATCCTCACCAGATCGTCGGTCCTCCTTGTGGGAGGCCTACCAACGCTGCGTCTCCCGGTACGCGGCCGCCACTCGAGTTTTGGTCCTGAAGGCGGACTGACATAGTGGCGTTTTCGTACAGTGACTGCAGCACTTGGATGTACCGATAGTCTATTTGGCATCTCTGGAGTGACTGCAGCGTGGTCCAGGTCTCTACAAATTCGAAGGCTTTCTCATAGTCCACGAACTTCGGTGTAATGTCGGGTTAATTTGGCTCTCGGGTCGGTGGCCTGTGTGGCAAGTGTGCATGATGTCGCGTAAAGCTGTCCATAGAATTTTTGAATCTCGGCCAATAGCTCAGGTCGGGATGTAACCAATTTGCCATCCTCTGTCTTCAGCTTCGTCAGAAAACTCTGTCCAAGCGTCAGATCACTGAACACTTTTGAGCCCCTGTTCCGCTCGATTGCCTCTTTGATACGTTCAGTATTAAATCGGCGCATATCTCGGGTAACTAAACAATAGACAACTATTAATTACATCTATACTTATACTTAATTATCTATTCTTCTATTATGTCAGCAATATGATCGGTGACGTATGACCTCAATAAACATTTGACATTACTAACCTGCCCCCTTATTCTCAACTGTCGGAAAGAATTCGAATTTCGGAAACTCTATACCTGTCACTTTTTATCGCGCAGCGTCAAAGCGAGACGGCATGTGACTTTTCGAATCGAATCCGTGATCCGACAGTTGAGAATAAGGGGGCAGAAGTGCTGACGAAGCGGAGTTTGAGGAGTTCACAACCCTTAACTAGCTCATAATACACAAAATAAAAAAATGAACTGAACTGAGTGAGGTACTAGTACCGAAAATTCACTGCGGAATATCTGCTGAGCTGTTTCTTTTTTGACATAACAAGGATGGAAAGTAAGCGTACTATACGCATGATAGTAGCTCATTATATAGACACGCTCGTAGCAATTATTAATAATAATATAATAATACTCACACACTCGCCAACCCGCAATGGGCCAGCGTGGTGATGTTATGGCCCAAGCTCCTCATGTGTTTCTCCCATGGAGGTAGGCCTGTGCCCAGCAGTGGGACGTATAAAGGCTGGTGCTGATGATGATGATGATGGCTCACATACTCAAGCTTGTGTTATGGGTACTAGACAACAGAGCAATATAGATAATAATACGTACTTATATATAAATATTAGGAATATACTAAATAAACATACAGACATCCGTGACTCGTGAACGAAATTGCTCGCATCATACAAACATTTGCTTGTACCGGATTCGAACCCGGGACTCCTGACCGAGTGGCCTGTATAGTAAGGGGTATGGACCACTCGACTAGGACGCACTATTCTAGCGCTGCGTATCATTTAAAAATCAAAAGAAAACGTATCTTGACAGCATATGAAACAAGTCCGCCTGCTCCCAACATAGCACTTTCTCAATGACGGTCGGCTGGCCGAGTGGTCTGTACCCCTTGCTATACAGGCTCCTCGGTCAAGAGGTCCCGGGTTCGAATCCCAGTAGGAGCAAATGTTTGTATGATGAGTACGAGCATTTGTTTAAGAGTCATGGATGTTTATATGTTTATTTAGTATATTTTCAATATTTATATGCATATTATTATCATTCTTTATCCGTTATCTAGTATTCATAACACAAGCTCTTAATGATGCTTTGGGCTAGATAATAGGTGTGAGTATGAATATTATAATTAATGAGCTTTGGCGGCTACTCACTTCAGCAGCACACCTATTTAACTGCAATGTTCTTTAAGATGATGGTGCTACCACAGTCCAACGCTCAAAATTTGATTGGTAAATACCTATCACATTTCCTCCATCCTTCTTTTCTCTTGTTTAAGTACAGTTGACAGCACATCAAACGTAACAGTTTGACCTTGTGTCAGCCCTTCTTCGTTCGTAACAGAGGCGGCTTTCGCAAGGCAATTGTTACATTTGATTTCTATTCGAAATATTGTTCATATCATCTCTTTCCTCCATAAAAACTGAATAAAGAAAGCAGATACTAAGGTTGAAGAATTTTATTTCTCACTAAAGACCGATTACACACATTGTCATGAGAAAAAGACAAAAATATACAATGTTTTATACGACTAGTTCAGCAGCGGACAAAGCCAGACACACTTAGCCGTGACATTATTTATGATCGTAGTTCCTTTTTCATAGTTTTCTTTAATGGGCATCATTTTTTATAAAAGAGGACTATCAAATATTGATCATAAAGAAGCCATAGACAATTTAGGACATAGGTATGAAAGGAAAAGCTACTAAAATCATGCTAACATTTTTATTACGTTATTAAAGCAAAAAAATAAGCCTGATAATAATTGTGACAGTTAGCGAAGTCGTGTTCGGTATCTTGATATATTAAAATAAAAAAGTGTGGTCATTATAATTCAAGTTAAAAAATAAGGTATAAGTATCTTCCGAAATTAAACTGACTGATATTATCGTGCATGATTTGAATATACATTCAAATAGAAATAACTTTTGTATAATATCATACTAATGTCTATCGTAGTGTTCAAGAACTTGTTAAATAAAATGCTCAAACTATAAGTGTGCCAACATTTTTTATTTGGGTTTGCAGAGTAAAAAAATTCGCGCTTCGACCCAACACATAAAGGTCGCGTAACTTTTGCATGTGACAGTACCACAAAGTTCCGATTGCCTTTTGTCTGCAACTGTAGTTTGTTCTCTCTGAGTTGTTTCGATAAAGTTTGCACTTTACACTTGTAAGGGTCTATTTTCTCGACCTTGTTAGCGCGTTGGTAACAAAGCGTTGAGATCTAGTATCGACTGTTGATTGTAGCTGTCTTATCGGAAATATCTTTAGCTATTTTAATTAAAGTTTTAGAATTCCTCGCAATTTTGGGTACGTCTGACCTCTACAGAGTTTAGCGGTTGACTTCACTTATTTCTGGTTAGTCTGCTAAGTTTGATTATTTGTTAATGAGTTAGTCAATTATAAATAAAAGTAGGTACCAAGACAATATGAAACCGTAAAATCATTAATTTTCAAGTTTAGGAATAGAGAGATGAATAACTTCAAAGTGGATTAAAATAACCAGGTACAATATTTATGTATTTGAAGTGCAATTAGTCGCATTCAGTGTGTTCTCCAATCCAGACAGCAAATTCAGTTACCTTTATCCCTCTTTATAACAGTATTTTCCCAACTTTTCACATTAATTTGTTCTCCAGAAGACCAATTACATTGTTTTTTTTTCATTAGATAGATTACCTACTTAAGTGAAACTAATAGCGGGGAGGTCCACTTACCTTGGACTCTTAATTCAATTGGCTTGATTCCCTATAATTAATACTTTTAGACGCAGTAGAAAACGGCGGAAAAGTCTATCGAACGCAATAGTGAAATACGAGACATATGGCTACAGTAAAGCTTGTTTTGATTTTGATCCTCTTATTTGGAACAACACAGAATATTCGTGGTGTAATTAAAATAATATTAAGATATTCCAATAATTGTTTATTATAATGACAATGCGTGTTTCATGAAAACACGCATGAATTCGGTTCGTAGCTTTGGGAAATGTTCATGGGAGGATTGTTGGTGTTTTACTTTATTACTGGACCTGTACAGGCTCACTAAATTACGAGTATATGTAGTGAAATTTACTTAAATATGATTTTGGTAATAGATACATAACTTTTCCTAAGAATGTTTACATTATCAAATCTGATTTACTGACCCAAATGCGAAGTAAGTGCACAATCAAGTCTTTTAATGATTTTCTTTAAGTAGACCTAAAAGTAAAGATCACAATGGCAATATGCCGGCTTTGCGATATTCATCTTTATAATTTTAGGGCTATGATGCAAGAAGTATATCCCAAAAACAGATTGAAATATTGGTAACAATTTTTGTATTAACCTTTTTCCTAATAGCTAGGTTTACATTAATCTTTATAGTACCCCTTATCAAACACAATAGACTTTCTAATGTGGCAAGTGCCGTCAAACTGTTTTGGATGAAAGGCTAAGTAAGGTACAACATAACTAAGTACCTACCAACACCAGGGGCGCGATTCTGTAACGAGATTCGTTGTGTGTAATGTTCCGCATTTGCGGATGCGGGTGCGAATATCGGTAACACTCCTGTCTGTCGATTCTGTAACAAAACTCGCACCTCACTTCGCAAGTCACTTCGAATTTAACTGTCAAATAGAGCAAAAATATATGAAAATTTGCTCTATCTGACAGTTGAATTCGAAGTGACTTGCGAAGTGAGGTGCGAGTTTTGTTACAGAATCGACAGACAGGAGTGTTACCGATATTCGCACCCGCATCCGCAAATGCGGAACATTCGCATTCATTCAGGCATTTTTATCCGCTTCCGCGTCAATTGATGCGGAGCTTTTACGGATGCGGATTCATATCTGCAACAAGTACCTAATAACATGTAAAGAAAATGGATTCTGGTGCCAGAATGGCACGTGCCTCGCGCGTGTTTGTTAGTTGCATCTTCGCTCGCTAACTGACCAATAGGAAGACGCACATTATTGACAAGATCGTACAGAATTTATGTAGCTGAAATATCATTAAAAATACTAAAATCAGCATCCGCATCCGGGAGTGTCAAAATTTTTGCATCGGCTATATCTCTCCTACCAACAGTAAAATAACTGTAAAGCCAAATGCAATTACACAATAGAAATCATCCATAAGATCCCAATTCTTACAATACGAAGGCTTAGCCAGACCATGTGAAGGAAAGCCGCAGTCAAAAGCTAATACGGCAACAACTTTACCATTGTTGGAGTCACAAAGCGCTTCTTGTGAAGAGTGATTCTACTTTTCTATTTTACTGGAGTCCAAGTTACTAAGAGTAGCGATTTTCGTGGCTGACTGTAACTCAATTATTGAAACAAGTGTCAATACACTTGTATTTTGATATGTCGATATTAATTATCTTTATTATTTAAAAGAGTATTAAGACTATAGAAAATGAAGTTAGAGTTAGTAAACCTTTTAAATAAAAGAAGGTAATCATTTTAGACACGCTATTTTTAATGCATTAATCTTGTTGTCGTCTGGTCCTAGATGGTAAAGAATATTACTGAGAATTAGAATTATATTCGGAATATTTACCTTATTATTTATTTTATTTTCAATGAGTACCCAAAACACATGTAATTGGTAAATATCCCGAATATAATACTAAAGTTTACTAACCAGGAAAGTATAAAAGGTTACTTTAGGTGAGTTTTCGGTAGTAATTATGTCGCTTGCTAACATGCTTGCTAAAATCGTAGAAATAAAAAAAATATTTTATACCAATAATAACTTACAGTAAAATCATAATTGATTTATTGCGTTTTGTCAGTTAAAATAACAAAATTAAAACATTCCCGCTAGCTCCTACAAAATAATCCAATAAAGTTCTTGGATAATGGTCGAGTTGTCTCGAATCCCGAAGTCAATTCCGGCCATATTGTCCTCGAAGAAAGGGATGATATCCCTCGGGATTTAAACTGAAGTTAGTGTCATGAAAATTTTATTAAAAATGTGTGATGTGCCTTTTTATTGAAATATTACAATATGAGGAAGGACAGATAAACACTTCACAAGGATTTATGTATTTTATTGCATTGTTAATATAATTTATTATTCCTTTCTAGCAAACGATAATTGTCAATGCTAAACAAACGCTATTACAATTTTTATTTTATAAAAAATAATACACCATAAAATTATTTGTAAAGTTTTAAATATTTATAAAATTGTTTGCCTTACAACTAGACAAGCTTTATTTTTTAATTACTCAGTAATTTTACAAACATTTATAATAATGCTAAAATCAAAAATTAAGAAAAGCTTTATATAGCTCATAATTGAATAGCTTTAAAATAAAGTTTTTGTGGTTGTACATGCAACCGCTTTGACCCACCAACCCGAATTGGGACAGCGTGGTGGTGCTATGGCCCAAGCTCCCTGTGTTTCTCCCATGTAGGAAGGCCTGTGCCCAGCAGTGGGACGTATATAGGCTGGTGATGAAAGCTTTTTAGTCAAAGAGGCCGAAGCCCATGTTGTCATCAGACTCTTCAGGTTCTTCCTCTTTCTTTTCTTCCTTGGCGCAGCAGAGGCGGCGGCAGCGGGCGCTGCACAACCGGCTGGCGGGGATTCAACACCGGATCCGATGTTAGTGATCAGTTCGCGCACTTTCACGCCTTTCAGCGCCTTTGTGAATAGGCCGGTTCAGTAAGGCTCGGCATCAACGGCGGCCGCCTTCAGCATGGTCGAGATTTTTTCACTAGAGAGCTGAGTAAGCACAGGCTAATTCAACGTGGTAAGACATTCATCATCATCATCAGCCTACATACATCCCACTGCTGGGCACAGGCCTTCCTATATGGAAGAAACACATGAGGAGCTTAGGCCATAACACCACCACGCTGGCCCAATGCGGGTTGGTGGGTTAAAGCGATTACAGTAACAACCGGGACCAACGGCTTAACGTGCCTTCCGAAACACGGAGGAAATCGAGATTATAAATTTGATTGACCCATCCCGGGACCTACCATTGCGAAAGTTGCTTTGTTTTCGTAATCGAAACCAGAGCGTTGAAACTGCTACGCCACTGAGCTCCTTATTACGGTATAAGACATTGCGGAATTTCAAACTTTAAATTGCCAGTACAATTATTTAAGGGGCTACCTCGTGCACACTAGCGTCACCAATTGATTGTTATTAATTATAGTGAATTTAGAACATAATGAACAAAAACGCTTTAGAGATTTTCTAAAGAACGGTATTTGTAATTTTTAAAGATGTATCTTGTATAAAGTAACCAAATTTTTTATTATTGTTAAAAGTGGCCACTTTCGGCAATAATGAAAAAATAGGTTACATGTAGAGGAATATCTTATACCGAACACATCTCAAAAAATTACAAATACCGTTCTTTAGCAATTCTCTGAAGCGTTTTTGTTTATTATGTTCTAAATTCACCATAATTAATAACAATCAATTGGTGTCGCTAGTGTGCACGAGGTAGCCCCTTAAGGGGTGCCATCGTTTTAATACAATTTGACTGTTAAAGGTATACGAAAATTGTAATAGTCATGCAATGAACGTCAAAACTCGCACTAGGGCCTCGGTTGTGCAATAAGTAAGCTTTCTTGACACTGTTGTAACAAAAAACAGCAAAATATTGGCGTTTCAATTAGAATTGACAATTCATAAGTCTCTATCATTATCACTTTTCACATCATCAAAAAATCAGTTGATAATATTTTTAGACCTGGCGATCCTTTACAAAAAAAAGGTGTAATTAGACAAAGTACCTTTCATAATTTTGTAAAATCATTATTAGGCATTATTTTTAAAGTTATTATTATTTATAGCTAGCTGTAAAAACGGCTTATACTTCCTTGGTTCTAAAAAGTACAAATTAATTTACTCGTGATCTCGATCCTTACCATTTTGATAAAGTTCGTAATGCCAAACCAATTCAACTTACATAGTTTATTCTATTTTAAGAGTACATTTGGCGTGAGATTTGAGAGAAATGAACATTGAAAATGGATTTTTCACGTTGGCATTATGAAATGGACAAACAGTTGAAATAAGGATGGAAGCTTAAAGACAAAATGCAGGCTTGAAGAATAAACTTCGAGTGAAACCGCCCCTGGAAATTGGCAAAGAATATTTTCTAGACCATGCTTAAATATCGTATTGAAAAACACTGAAAAAATATAACTGACCGTTCGACTACCTGTATCTTGAAAAGTGACTACAATACCTATTTAAACAAAAATGAATAGAGATGCATCGTTTTGTAAGAGCAAATTAACTGTTATACACCTCGCTAAATTATGGTTTTTGCTACGTACTTGTAAAGCTCAAGATTCACCATACTTCGGACTTAAGCAGTAACATATACATTACTACTTTAAAAAAAAAACATTTTTACACAACTACTTTTAAATAAAAATAGGGAGAAAAAGCCGAACAATTTTCAATCAAAAGCAATAGGAAAGTTTATTTGAATTATCTTTGGAAAGCAACTACGTTAAAAAATCACATAATTGTAAGTGGCAATAACTTCCATAATTTTACAGCAAAATCTAAGAAGAAATATGCGAGAATATGTTTTACGGAATAGTAACAACTACACTACATAAGCTATAACAACATAGTAACATCAGATGGACAAGCAGATGAGAAACTTTTACGAAAAGCGATTGAGCAAAATGGATGCTGAAACATAATAACAAGGAGAGACAGGATTACTGAGAAGGTGAAAGGGGAACCACTTGATTTCCTTGCGGAAATTAGAGACAACATGGTCGATTCGAAGCAGACACCTGCATAGCGAATCAGTTTATCTAAAAGACCAAGAGAACTAACCTAATCTTCAATATTATTCATATTTGCGAAATCATCGAAACACTTTGTTTTATTTTTGAATACGCAAGTTTTGCAATGAAACATTATGGATACAGTGTGTATACTTATCGATTCTCTTGCAAAATAGGAATTAGTAAGGTATGTTGGGGTAAGAGCGGAACGGAGATAGAGCGGATAATTCTAATAACTCCCAAACTTATGCATATTTTCTATTACTGACACCATAGTCAATGACGCCATTTCGTAGTGCCTCGATATTCAGTCTGCAGTGTTAGTTTTTGACAGCAAAACGTGTGCAATTGAGCAAAATGTGAAAGTGTGAAATTTTGCTCCATTTTCATCGAATCCGCTCTTTTCCCTGGTAGCATATCTCCGCATCCAAGAGGAATATTCTAAATCTGGTAAGTTTTTTGTTCATAACACTCTCGTTCGATTTATGTTTTCTAGGTTAGGATATCATAATAAACAAAATATAGTTTAGCAAAATAAAATAAAGAAATATGTGATTTATACAGAGGACCACAAAATGTATGTAGCCTGGGCTTAAAATAATTTAATGATGCACACCAATCCTCCTTATATAGGGTAAAAAGGTATAATTATTCAAAATTTTTAGTGCATTTAAAACATTTTTTAGCCCCCCGTTTATCTTTAAGACGTACATTAAAAATTCCATACCATAGTTTTTTCATTTATTTTGTCATTGCATTACTTTTTACTTTTAAAATATAGAACTCCAGCTAAAATTAAATAGGTCTGTAAAGAGGCATATCACATTGCTGTTCAAAAATATTCGAAATTAAATCCCCAAAAAGATCGTATCTCTATTGTTAAAATTTCAATTTTTCATTTCTACAATTAACAAGCCTTTTTTTACGACGAAGGAATAAGCCAAGTTTATTCTAATTTGCCTTTGAGAAAAGAAAAATAAGCAAAAGAAATTACTTTAACTTACTTTTCAGAAATAAAAGTAAATCATCGCAAAAAATTAAACGCTAAGGAAAAAGTAATTAAAATTTACTTACCAAGTTTAATTATCTTCTCCGAAGTTATAATAAATTAGGCACAAAACCTACATCAAAATCGTCGGGCATCCCTCGCGCTCGTTAGGCTTTGACAATGCGCTTTCTTTTATCCAACAAAGGATGGTTTGAAAGAGGTCATTTCTGCAGAAAACGGTTGATTTTAACCGAGTTGTGGGGACCTATTGAATAAAAAAATATTCTCCTGCGCAATTTCCCGCGCACTATGCTGACAAAATTCTTTTATATTTTTCTTTGAAGATAAATGACTTTTGCTTATTCATTTGTATTATTTTGCTTCATTCGTTTTCTGATTGACTACGTTGTATTTCTTAGTATCTGGGGGGTACACAGCATTTTGTTAACCGACTTCAAAAAAGAAGGAGGTTATATTTCAGACAGTTTTATCTGATACGCGGCTGGTTGAGTTGTAAGTAAATAACAGTACAGTCAAATCTGAATAGATGTATACCTACATTACACCTTATTGTTACCTACAGTAGGGTCTTTAATATATTTTTTATATTAGGATGTGTATTTCTTTTCAGACGTGACTTTACACTACGCAGTCATAAGTAAGTCACGTACACTTATTTACACGTACACATCACACAGGGTGTGACGTCAATACTAAACAACAATAAATTAAAACATGGGCTATATTAATTCGTAGAAATGTTTAACAACTTTCAGATACATCTTATTCGTTAGATAATTTTATGACATTTCTATGAAATACTGTAACATTGACTGCATTATTTCATAGAAATGTCATGAAATTTAAACGAATGTGATGTATTTGAAAGTAGCAAAACATTTAAGTACATAAACGAATATAGCCCATGTTTTAATTTACTGTCGTATTGTGTCGTCACCACCCTGTATATACACTATAAATAATTTTACTGTTTTACACACTTCATTAACTTTCGAGGCCAAATAGCTGAAAATCCTTAATTTTTTTTTGTTTGCTGATTTTTTTTTACCACATAAAATACATTTTGTATTACTGTAGTGAATTTCGTCAGATTCTAGCAGATCCTTAAATATTTATTAAAAACCATTATTTGGTTTTCGCCGTAGTAAAATTAGTTATTGCATCTGAAATATTTTAATTAAAAGCCCACGTTGCTTTGGAAAATGTATTATTTTTATTTATTTTATTTCAGTCAATCGTAACTACGGCATTACTCAGACACAACATACTATTATAATGTGAAATAACGATAGTAAATGGAAAATTGTTACTATATAATAGAGCCGAGCGTTATCTTCGCTACAATCCGACTTCAGACCCAAGACCTTAAAGTTGGAGAGTCCTTTGTTATTGCCCCTTGTAACTATGCCCTAATGGAGGCTTAGATACTTTGAAGGATGTAAGTATCTTTGGAAGGTAAACGCTGTATTACGCTTAATTCGAAGGTCCTTCACGTATGGAATTATAGATTCATTGTTGACATAAGTCTAACGAGAGCTCTTAGGTTTTTGGGTTATATTATGTCGCTCCCTCCGTCGTTCTGTTTGTTTGCCACACACGATTTATTGCGTCATTATATTCTTTGTTTTTAGTAAACGAAGCATACAATTAAAAAGATTAAACACTCTTTATTAATAGATTATGAGATTTAAAAGAGCTCTTTAGTAATTTAGCTAATTAATGCATAACTTTTTTTATTTTATTTTTTAAAGCTTGTATCTTATAAAGTGGGGTATTATCGAAGAGCTTTTAAAATTATTTTAAAAGTTTTAAACGTCTTTATTAATACAATTTTAATTGTAATTATGTTTAAGATTTATTGAGTGGTACAAAATCCTTACCAAATTAATAATTTATTTCATAGTGTTTTATTTAACGAGTAATTAATAGTTATATACAATAAATTGAGCTTTCAATTTCACTCAAATATCTTCTTGTCAATAGATACTAGTGAAAAATGAACTCAGAAATTATAATACATTCAAATATTAGCTCAGATAAGAACAGTTCTCGCTAATATTGTTGAATGTTATATAATTATGGCCCCAAGAGTCAAGTAATACAGATATTGCAGCCATTGTACAGTATTACAGTGAAATATCAAGTGACAAACGGTGATAAAAAGTGTTTTACGACTCCCGAGCCAATATTTTTACCACATTTAGCTATCTACATGTGAATAAACGGCTGAATTTGAGACTGAATTGACACAGGTACTAGGAATGGGTAAATTACTAAATTCACTGTTTTTGTTTGGAAATAACACTGTTTGGTTTCTGTGATTGCAGCTTATTATAAACCAAGAAACTACATACCAATCAAATTTGTCAGATATCTTTAGTGATTTGTTGCTTTAGCGCCTTCAATACTTTGCATGGACGTTATTTTATCTTAGGCCTCAGGATAACAAAGCAACTGCAATATCAAGTGATTTTCCCTTGTTATTGCAGGTGTCTATAGGCAGGCGGCGGTAACCGCTTACCATCAGGTGGGCCGTCAGCTTGTTTGTCATCTAGTTGGATAAAAAAGAATGTGGATGTTCACAGTACAATCTGCCGCACATAAAGCGTTACTCTTCAAACATTTGTAGGTACAGATATGTTATCTTGATCTGATATGGGATGTATTAGGTACTATCATGACTACCTAGTAAGATACTTGGTGAATATGACAGCACTTCGAAAATTCGCTGAAGCAAATCTTTGGAAGCACTATAATTATAGAATACTGACGACATGTTATGTCTGTACAGTCGACAGCACATGAACTGTAACAGTTTGACCTTGAGACCGCCCTTATTCCTTTCGTGATAAAATGAAAATGAAAATGAATAATCTTTATTTAATTAGGCACCCCAAGAAGCACTTTCGAATCGTCAAAAAAAACCCTTACGTCTATCACATAAAAATAATATTAACTTACTAACAATGTTATAGGTAATGTTAGTCTGTCTATCGGTCTGTCTGTCGGTCCGTCTGTCTGTCTGTCTGTATGTCTGTCAGTCTGACTGAATTCGCACCGGTTTCAAAAGTTGAACTACCGAGAAGATTCCGGCAACAAACTCGTGTAGTCACACTTTTCAATTATTAAGTTACAATGTTTAATTACACAGTAATAGTATTTAGCAGTACAGTGTCGCACAGAGTATAAAAAAGGTATTTAACGTACCAATAAGTACTTACCTAATGACAAGATTATTTACTTTATTTAAAGGCTGTCCGACAATGCACCATTACAATATAGGTATTATAATACACAAAGGTCAACAATTAATATAAAAGGGTTATTCATCATCTCGCCCGAAAACAACTCGCCCGATCGGGCGACATGGCACCTTTCGAATTTACCTAATATTTCTGTCGTCAACTCGCCCGCTCGTTACAAAGTACAGCCAGGTAAAAAAATTAAAACTAAATTTCAGAAACGACTTCGAATAAAACGACATTGTATGAAATCTTAAAATAAAGCTACAGAGTAGTTGACTGTACACTTTTATGGTCGTTACCTCACATTTTTATGGTCGGGCGAGTTGACGACAGAAATATTAGGTAAATTCGAAAGGTGCCAAGTCGCCCTATCGGCCAAGTTTTTGTCGGGCGAGATGGCGAATAAGGCCTGATAAATCCAAACATCTTTCATTAATTTTAAACACTTGTTTGACCACGTCATTACAATTATAATTGTATTGTTTTATATAATTCCTATAATGCCATATACATCAAAAATCTCTCAAAAATGATACTATTGGTGAATATGTAGGTAAATTACTACAAAATCAAGGAAGCTTAGAGATGACCATTTCCACTAGTGGCACCTGTTCACAAGTATGACGCATGTGCCAGCCATCGCTCCGCTCAACCATATTATAGGGAACGGAGCGATAGACGCGGCTTTCGTGATAGCGGCTGCCGTAGTGCAACTCTTACACTTGATGTGCTGTCGTCTGTACATGTGTCTATTGTGAGTACTATGTAGAATGATTGACTTGTTATTAATTCTGTACCCTGGGTATATACCATTATTATTGATCAAACGAACTTACCTGAGTGAAGTTTAATCTTAATTATGCGAAGTTCCTTGTCCGACACGGTATTATCTTGTTTTAGATTTTCAAAGATAGGGTTGTAAATAAAATACAGAGGTACATCTTAGACAGCGCACTTTTTCAGTCCCCATTGTTAGTATCATTAATATTACATATTTCAAGAACAGAATAACGTGTATTTATTACCCCGACGAAAAAAGAGGGGTGTTATGAGTTTGGGGTGTCTGTCTGTGGCATCGTAGCGCCTAAACGAAGGGACCGATTTTGATTCGTTTTTTTTTGTTTGAAAGCTGGTGTGACTACGATGGTTCTTAACTATAATTTATGAAGATCAGCTCAGGCGTTTGATGACTATCAGCTCATTTTCTACATGATAATAGGGTTTTACTAACTTTCACAGATCCGATTGATTTAAAATTTGGTGTACTGTCACTTCAGTGACATTACCATGACATATTATCCTTGAGCTGATCCTATACCATCAAAAAGTCTATGAAATGCCTAATTCTTCAGAAACTTACAGCAGTTATAGCGTGTTTGGGCTCTTATGAATAGTCTCAATGAGCTGGTGTTAGATAGATGATTAATGACGCCGGGGGTTACTTATAACTTTTAATTTTGTATTTTATTTACTGAATCTTAGGTATTTGTAAAAAAAATCGTTTGTGATGTTGAAATATAACATTTCGACATTGTAGGGTGGACGGATGGTAAGCTCATAACGCTAATACAGATAGACTAGAAGAATTTCACAGGGATACCCCAAGTCCTGGGTAGCTCAGATGGTTCGCAGTCGCCCGGATTGCGAAAGGTCGCGAGTTCGATCCCCGCCTCAGGACGTGAAATTTTTCTAGTTTAGATATATTTTAATTAGTTACTTCTTTCTGTACTTAAATCGTAATAATTTTTCATAAAGTAAACCGATTTTGATGAAATAAAGACTAACTGTTACCCTAAGATACGGATATTAAATAATATTTACAGCCTTTAAACTTGATTTAGTAGTATTGGCTTGATATAAAACTATTTCAGCAATTTGGTTCTGGACGAAAATATTATTGTTATACCTACCAACAAACGTAAACATAACCTTAAAATAAAGCCGGCTGTTCTGCATTCATGAAAAATATATGCCCAAACGCTCACTGTCCTTAATTCAAAATGAATATTGTATTTCTTAATTGCAATATTTGTATTTTCTTACCAACACTCTCAAACCTTTGTTGGGTCATTTATTAGAGTTTGATTTCAGTGTTTTGTGGCATACCAGACTTAAATTTCATATCATAAACTTTGCTGGTGTCTAATTTATATTCAGACTTTGTTGGTGATAATCTATTAACGATCACGTCAGATTTCAAATAAAAATAGCCGAATCAAAATCGGTCAATTCGTTTAGGAGCTACGAGAACGATGCCACAGAAAGATACATAGACAGACACGTCATACTTATAACACCCCTCTATTTTTCTGTAGAGAATTCCATATGAAGATGTTTTCTTATATCACGCGAAATAATTCAAAAGCTCTACTGAAATACACATGAATAATGTATACAAACAAGACGATTATTGCCCTGCCACTGCATAAATTTGAAATGGATCAAAGGGAAACAAGTTAAGCAGGCAATTAACGTAGAAAAATGACAGAACGAACCGAATTTGTGATGCAAATTGCATTTTGCATTTTTGAAGCAAGCCCAGTCTCTGACGACATTACACGCTAAATGCGGGGGAATTTATGTTTCATAGACGTGACTATGAAGACATTGTAATATTAAACGCCATTCTCCTGACGTGAAAAAGTTAAAAAAAAGAGCGAAAAGCTGAAATTGTGTTATTACTTTCTGAATAAATTTAGCTACCATAAAATTATCAGTTGGTTTTAATTTAAGAGGCAGATATAACGAAAGACGATTTTTTACTGCTTATATTTTATACTTGAAGTGTGATTTTGTGTGTGAATTATTCAAAAAAGTGCTCATGAGATGTGATCTAGGAACCTAGTTCGTTTCATACTTATTTCTATTGTCTAAAACACGTTCATCAAGCAAACGTGCTCAATTGATGAATGAAACAAACTCAACATTTTGAGACTCGAATAACACCTTAATATGTCTTGTATAACTGATATTGCTATGTTCATCATCATCAGCCTTTATACCTACGTCATACTGTTCGGTATACACCAATTCCCACGTGGAAGAAATGCATAAGGAATTTGTTCCATAACACTACCATGCTGACCCAATGCAGGTTGGTGGGCTAAAGTGGTTGCAGTAACAACCGGATCAACAGCTTGACGTGCCTTCTGAACGGAGGAGTTCAAGATAACAAATTTTAATCAACTCATCCAGAATTGACCATGACGATAGTGGTTATATATGTAAATTTATAAAGAAATAAACAACACCCTTAAATTAGCTTTATTTAGTTTTACAAATCAAATTAAGTTACATACATGTCTATGTGTTTCAAGTTTCTAAATGAAGGTGGGTGCGGATTATTAAAGTCAGTTCGATGAACAAATGAATAGTTTAATATTTACAGACGACAGCACATTAAGTATAACAGATGCACTACAAAAGCCGCCTCTATGACGAACGGAATAAGGGCGTTCTCCAGCCCGCCTAGCATGACCACCGAAACGCGATATGATAAAGCTATTTATCGCTTCGAACTGTCAAAAATCATTAGATAGAACCGCCATCTTGAAATTTTATCGAAACTGCGAACTTGTATTGTATTTATACATGTTCGCAGTTTCGATAAAATTTCAAGATGGCGGTTATATCCAATGATTTTTGACAGTTCGAAGCGATAAATAGCTTTATCATATCGTATCATATCGCGTTTCGGTGGTCATGCTAGGCGGGCAGGTCAAACTGTTATGCTGTCGACGTACCAATGTACGCTAATGTTGGAGGTTGAGGTAGCAATCCACCTCAAACATTAGTGTGACGTAGCCTTTGATTTATCCAGGGTGTTGTCGTCAATATGACAATAAATTGAAACGTGAGCTATATTAGTTTATAGAATTGGTTTGTCACTTTCTCATGATATTTGTATGAAATATTGGCCGCAATTTTTCATAGAAATGTCACGAAATTATCAAATGAATAAGATTTTTTTGAAAGTGGCAAACCATTAATTTCTATGGACTAATATATTCCATATTTTAATTTATTGTCGTATTGACGGCACTAACCTATATATTACTAGCGCAATCGTAGCGCTTACCATAATGAAAATGACACTAGACTATATATGCTAACTTAGCATTAGACACGCTTTGATTGTGTAATTGACAATCCGTAACGTATATGTAATAGATAATATCATCCGTGTCTATAGTCTGATTTTTATTCTTACAGAATCGTTGTAAGCAAAGTTATATCACCATAAATATGACATTTCAGGGTTTCCTAATATGGAAATATATTTTTTAGTCAAAATGTTTTACTTTGTGTGAATTATAAATTAAATATTAAACATAGCATCGTAGATCATAATGAATAATGCTGCATAATCAAAAGTACAAAAACCTTTACAAGCAAAAGTGGAATAGGAAAAAAACTTGTCGCGATCAACAGGAACTACATACACGATTAAAAAATATATATTTTATTTTTCTATTTAGTTTATTAAGTTTATTCATTTCTTCCTAACTTGACAAACAAAACTTCTTATTTAATCAGCGACCCACGTTTTGACTAACCTTGTAGTGTTGTATATAAATTCGTTTTACTCGTTTTCTTCGTTAGTTTTACTAAAATAAAAATGGTGATTGTGAAAGATTAATTATTTTCATAGTTAAAATAGATAAAAAGTGGCTATAGGAAACGAACTTCTCGAGGCAAGAAACCTACTATGAGAAGAAATACGGGTAGAACCCTGTGTGACGTCATCAGCTACGCATGACGTCAACACTACGCCGTAGTCATCCCAGTGCTACGCGAGGATGGAGATGCGGGGAAGGATGACAGTTCTGATTAAGCCATTTTTTTTTGTTAAGAACACACGACATATATTTTACAATAAAACAAGTTCTTACGAATCACAGTTTGTCCCATTTCTGAACTCTAACACTACTTATGACAAATCCTTTTTTATTCGCGGCAGACCATTGTTCACATATTTTCCGTGAGAATAAAAATCAGAATTTATTTTAGTTTAGAAGGAAACAGATAAAATTATTAAGTTTAGGAAAGCGTCTTAGAATCCAAATCATAATTACAAAAATATTTTTATTATACGTTTACCTATATGAAAAAATATACCTACATACTAATGTCAAACAAACCGTAAACATCTGAACAGATTTTTTGTAATGATAAAACATTTTTCAGATTTATCAATAACAAACTCAAATTTTAAACAAACTCAAATAACAATAAGAACGTAAAGAACAAAATTCATCACACACGGTTACTGTAAAAAACATACATGTATTATTTGCCTATGATGACATCAAAGTCGAACCAATATTTTTACCTATTACTTAGCAATAAACGGTTCTGACTTTCAAAATAACACATTAATCAAAGCAGCATTTTTATTTAGGTTTTTATGTGTTGGAACATCACAAAGTTAGGTTATTTCCTGTTTTACGTCAGCATATGAATTATTAACACATACGGAGTTATTACAACATTTGTTTATGTATATGTTACCTAAGGTCTTTTAGGAGAAATGAGATTTTTTCTGCAGAAATATAAAGAAAAAATAACTGTTTCATTTATTTTAAATGATGGAGCGAACATCTGTTAAGAAATTATACAAAATAGGTAACTTTAAGGCACTGCCGCTACTTTGGTGCCATACCTGGGGTGCGATTCTGTAACGAATATCGCACCTCACTTCGCAAGTCACTTCGAATTCAACTGTCAAATTGAGCAAAAAATGTATGAAAATTTGCTCTATTTGACAGTTGATTTCGAAGTGACTTGCGAAGTGAGGTGCGAGTTTTGTTACAGAATCGACAGGCTGCTACTTACTATTAATACTTATAATTTTATTATTGCATTTTTCTTATATCTGCGTATTCTACGTCATCGTCATCGAAAGGGGGAGGCTTTCGAATAGGGCCACGCGATATGGTCCTTGGTATCATCAATTTACTATATCCATGACAAAGTCATGCACAAAGAAGTTTAGTTACTAGTTTATTTTTCTTATTTCCAAAACCATTCTTCATCAGCACATTTGAGTACTCCAACCAAAACTACCCGATAATATAAGTAAGTATATCAGAGACAGTCAGACAGAACACCTGTTAGATTATAGGCGACATCTGTAAGAATCTAATCTAAGCATTTCAATCTTCTTCTATCAATCTTCACTTTAACTTTTACTATACAATATTTGATTTGCTCATAACTTTTCATCGGAGTTGCTAATCGTGTTCAGTTATATATGATCAAATAGCACTTTTTCAGAACATATTGTACATAAATTTATTTTATTAATATATTCCTTAGAATATAGTATAATAAGGTGGCGCTGCTGTAAGGTACTCTTTCTGGCAGCGCCACATTAATGTGCTTTATATCGGTAAATACGAAGGTACATATTTTTTGTTTATAAGTACAAAAAAGAACAATAAATGTATTTTTTTTTTCAGCTAAACGTTTTCACAATTTGGCTTGTGGCGCTGCTGTGGGGTATCACGCACACATGTGCTGATGAAGAATTCCAGGGTCCCTGTAAGTAACATGGGTTCCTTTAAAACAATCGTGAAAAGTCGGCCAGGTGGAGGTGGTTAAACTATAGGCAATGGCTACACTAGATGACTTCGCATACGTACTATTCTTACCACTTGTCATCAAACGGTGTAGTCATTTGCCGTGTTTTCAAAACATGGCAAAAGGCGTAATCTGGCAAGCAGCATTATACCTTCTGGAGGTCTAAGACAATTGAAAAATCAGTTATGTCTGGAATCTAATGCTTGACGGGATAAGGAGTTTTTTTTATTCACAACCTTGTTTTGCATAGAAAAAAAACTCCATTAGCTAACCTCGTTGCTGTCATTCCAGTGCAAATCCTTAGCTCAGTACAGTTAACAACATAAAAAAAGCATAAGATTCAACCGAAGGACAGCAAGGAAAGTATCTGCATTTTATTGAAAAAAAGGGGTCGCTTGAAAGATACATGTATTTTACATGTCAATAACGCTAGTCACAATACGACGTCACCTTATAATGTCCGAAGCACTCAAAAAGAAGAGAAAAAACCTTTATATCAATTAAGTCCCCTATAAAACAAATCACCTTGACGATGGAGAAAAATACATGAACATCACTGACTGCACCTTATCGATTTTTTATACAACTAGATGACAAACAAGCTAACAGCCCATCTGGTGGTAACTGGTTAAGGTCGCCTATAGACACATGTAATAACAAAGAAAACATCACTTGGTATTGCAGAATTTGCAGATGCGTTTTCATACTAAAATAATACTAGACGTATGTAGTACTGTTAGTTTTACGAGTTTATCTTTAATGCTGTCAACATAACGGTTTCGCTAGGTTTTTACAGGTTAGGCAAAGAGTGAGTAGTGCCCAAGGTGATACGAGCTGTACGAGCTTCAGGCTACTTTTTTGCCACACTTTTCGCATATACAAAACTTTAAGTAAAACTGAATACCTACAACTTTGTGTACAGTAGATAGCACATAAAGCTGTTACCTTGAGACCGCCCTTACGCCGCTCTCAATAGAGGCGGCTTTCGTAGTGCGACTGCTACACTTGACGTGCTGTCGTCTGTACAATACCTACTTTTTGCTTTATTATAAGGGATTTACGATATCTTACGTAAAATAAACATAATTTTCAGATAAATTTGCTTAGTATAAAAATATTTAGAAGCATAATTAACTGCGCCAGCTATAAATAAAGTTCAGCATCTCTTTCAGTGGACATTATTCACGTCGCTGCTCATTACACCTTATATTTTCACTTCATTACCATCATATTTTGTTTCTCGCCTCCTGTTACGGTGCTGTCGTATTTTTACGACGCTTCTCGTGAATGAAATTTGCTTTAATTAACGTGTTAAAGCGTGTATACAGACAGTTTAAGTTTCACCTGGTATATTTTCCCGGTTGTCAATTAATTAAAATGATTTAATTTTTAATAACCTACTATTAACGACCGTCTGGTCGAGCGGTCTGTACCCCTTGCTATGCAGGCTACTCGGTCAAGAGGTCCCGGGTTCGAATCCCGGTAGTAGCAAATGTTTGTATGATGAGTACGAGCATTTGTTTACGAGTCATGGATGTCTATATGTTTATTTAGTATATTTCTAATATTTATATACATATTATTATCAATATTTATCCGTTATCTAGTATCCATAACACAAGCTCTTAATGATGCTTACTTTGGGCTAGATAATAGGTGTGAGTGTATGAATATTATTATTATTATTAAGGCGCTACTCCCGAATATTCAACATTCCGCGGAGCGAATTTTGATAGGGGCTGATGTTTGTATAAATGATTACGAGGATAATTGCATGTTTATTTAGTTTATTTCTAATATTAACATACATATAACTATCGATATTTCTTCGTTTCTCCATAACACAGGTTTTGTAGTATGAGTGTAGGTATGAATATTGTTATTACTTTTAATAAGTATTTAATCCTATTTTCCTTTCTACAATTCTGGCATTCAAATATTTCAAAGCTTACTAATCCATAAAATATTTTACAAAAGCCAAAACACGAATTTAAACTATTTTCTCGATAGAAAAAAAATCTCGAACAAGTTTTGGTTCTCTTTTTTCGGTTTTAAGCAAACAGGCAATTATTCAAAACGCGTTTATCATAAAGAGCAATAAACTTTTTCAATTAATCTCAAGTGTTTTTTCAAAAATAATTTAATTTTTTAAATTATTTTTACTGCTAATATTGTCTTTTTTCCGTGTGCTGAGAAGTATGTTTTTTAACTCTCTGCTTCGTCCGAAACAATATTCATGAGGTGTCGCCCTATTATCCCTTTAAATTAGAAGTAGGTATTGCTTTAATTTTCGTTTACGAATAAGAATAATGGTTCTTCACGTTCACGTAACATAGTCTGTTTAAATGTTTTACAGGCGTTATTATATTCTTATAGAAATAATAATAATTAATTATTAATATTCTTAATATGCTATCCTTAAGTTATATTATTCGCTTTGAAAATATTAATCTTATTTTTCTAAACTTTGTTCGTAGTTCTTTGTACCTATATACAATAAATTAAAACATGGTATACTAATTATATTACTTCATAGAAATGGTTTACCACTTTCAAAAACATCTTATTCATTTGATCATTTCATGATATTTGTATAAAATAATATAACATTGGCTGCATTATTTAATAGAGCCTATGTTATAATTTACTGTCGTGTTGACGTCACTATCCTGTATAGAGTGCTCTGAAGAGCTTTTTGACCTTATCCCATCTTCCGGTCTTCGGAGTCATCAATTCACTGTCTCCACCTCAACATAAAGCACAAAGAGATTTAGTAACTCGTTTCTTTGTCGTACTTCAAGAACTTTGAATTCTTTGCTTGCACGCCATAATTTTTCCTCTTCATATAACCTTCAAAAGGGGAGTGAAAAAGCACCTTTTAGGCTGGCAAGGTGGAGGCGGCTAGAACCGTGTGTTTCAAGCTGCGCTGGCTGTCTTCGCATATGGACTCCCATTTCTATGAACTAATATAGCCCATGTTTTAATTAATTGACGGCACCAACTAGAATACATATATTGAAAAGTGTATAGTAAAACGTCTAAAAACAAAGATCTTAGAAAATAGTTAAATTTAGCAAAATTTAACTATTTTCTAAGACGTTTCCTGTTTTCTGTTTTGCATGTAAGATATATTTTTCCTTGTAAAACGTGATAAATAAAAAGTTCACCGTGATAAATAAAAAGTTTCCAGGTAATATATTTGACTCGGACGCTTTGTTGTGGAAAAAATAAAACTGCCATTTTTATATCTTTCACTTCATTAAACTGTTTCCTGAACATACCTTTAATAAAACTTTGTAAATTGAGTAGGTATTGAAATTTTGTTCTATAGAAAACGTAATTTTTGTTATGGCTAATTTGTCTGAAAAATTTAGATCAATCAAATTTAAATATTTATTCACTAGGTGGTATAAACCGTATGTAGGGTCGTCTGGGTAGGTACCGCCGTCTTTCTCATTTCAGCCGTGAAACAGTTCGCTGTGTTTCGGATTGAAGCGAGAGGCAGCCAGTGAAATTACTGGGCATGGAAGACATTTCATCTTAGGCCTCAGCAGGTGTTGTTGCAGAACACAAAGTGATTTTTTCCTTGTTTTTGCAGGTGTCTATAGGCGGCGGTTACCACTTACCACCAGGTGGGCCGTCAGCTTGTTTGGCACCTAGTTGTATAAAAAAAGCATTCAAGAAGTATCATGGGGAAATGCAATCCCAAAATTAACTTGTTGTATTTATTGATATTGAACCCTGGAAATATAAATTAAAGTAGAGGGGTTCACTCAATAATCAAGTTATTATTTCATAACCATTGGAGTTAACATCTTAGCGTTCAGCAACTCAGACGTTCGTTCAATTACATAGCTCCGTAGTTATTCTCAACATGATTTCTCAATAACACAACGCGCGTACCATTAGATGTCTTGTCGAGAGCACGATTACTGGAACAAATTAGAGGATGCTTGTCACAGTAGGTATGCATGCCAATAACAGAGTAATTTGAATCATACGGTTAATTAATTTGAAGATATGCTTGATGACGCTTTCTACTAGAACATACTGATACTGCCGATGATGCTACGAGGCTACGCTAATCATTAGGTGGACGGTATACCGACCGTTTATTTTATTTTATTTTATTTAAAACGTTTATTTTAAACGCATGTTTTTGCTTTTCGGTTATCGTTGAATGAAAATCTCGACTATTATCTGTGATTGAAATTCTATTGTTATTATTTTCATATGAAACTCAAGTATTTTTTAACTCATTTCTCATTATTTCCAAAGCTTTTGTTTATCATTTCATGAATTATGAATGCATAAAATTATTGCGATTGGTTTTGTTGTTTATATGTACCCTTCCAGTATCTAATATTAATTGAAATTGTACAACTTCGACCACTTTAGCATTATTGATCCTTTATAACATTTTCAATATACCCAATGATAAGTAAATTTTCTAGTACTTTTCACTTGGTTTAATCAGTCAATTTGTAGATATTAGATCATATACGATAACAACAAAGGATGACAAAGTTACTTGCAGAAAGTTTAAAAGGGTCAACATCACTTAGCCACAGCTTACTCTTAATTGTAAAACAGACGTCGGCGTACTGGGCGTTTTGTTTAAAACTCGACAGGTATTCCCATTTGAATATACACATTTCCCTTTGCCCTCAAAGTAAATGCAAAATTCTTCGTAGTCATGCTAATAGCGACCCCTAATATTTGGTTTATGTGAAGGGATAAAAGCCTACGTACAGAATATATTCCGTGTTTATTTTACCATAGAATGAATATTCAAGGGCCTGGACATCAGAATCTGAGGTCGTTGAGTGGGTTTGCTAAACCTGCTGGGAAGTCGATGTCAATTTTAGTAATAATTCTTACACGGAATTTTTCTTGATAAGAATAATAGAGATAAGGACGACTTACTTGTGAAATTTTTGATCACTTGTTACACCGCGATACAACTGATAAGTTTAAAATTAAAAGGTACGTTGGATCAACGTTCTGGGCCAATGCAAGGTAATATGCCCTTAAATATGTTAAAATTGTGACCACATTGTTACACCAAGACATTGTTGACCAATTTCAAATCAAAATGTACCTACGTTAGATCAACGACTCATCAACGATCAACGGCCAATGCAAGTTAATATGTCCGAGAGGGTTGAAATTGAGACAAAATATGATAAAGTTCCTTGTAGACAGAACGCTACAAATTATTTAAGCGATACAATAACAGAGAAATTTCAAGGTACAATAACGTCTTGGTCCTATGCTTAAATGTGATAAAAGTTTTTAATTTAACATTTTTAGTGTAAACAAACTATTAATATTGGTCAGTATCAAACCACAGAATTTATGAGACTGGGGAAATGTAATGGGTTCCATAGCACCCGCTAAGAGCGCAAATGAGTACAAGCACTCATGTTTGTGTGAATAATTCCTTCAAAACAGCGGAATTTACATCTACTAGCGGAAACTCGCGTATTCGATATACATAGATACTTTTTAATTCGAATACAGTTTATACTTTTGTGTGTTATAAAACCTTCATGGAGGCTGGCTTCATTCTTTAATGAAAGGTTGGTTTTGGATAACATTCTAAATGTGAAATAAGCGTATTCGATTATATAATAAGATTCAGAATTATTTTGAAATAGATTTACAGTCACCTCTGAAAAGATGTCGGCATTTATTTTCTTTGATGGTGTACACTTTTAAATATTCAAAATAATAATACATGGACTCTATTGTAGTACTTAGCTTAAGTTAATATCATTTTGTAAATAACCTACACAGTAAATGAGGAGGTTCATTGTTGAGGAGATGATGGCGGGCTGGTGAGAGAGAAATAGTTATGGGATACCTATGTATTATTTTTACTTTAACCAAAACGTCAACTCATTTCACATTCGATCCATTAAATACATGTGACTCAAATGGAATTTTAATTTACAGACACAGACATATTTCTTTTCATTTGAAATTCCGTTGAATGTAAATTTAATGCAAAGTAAGCACTCAAAGAGTGCATTAATGATTTCACGTGAATGAAATTTATTAAAACAGAGTGGATCTTTTTGTAAGACGATAATGCTCAATAACGCAGTTTTATTCATAATATTATTATTATTTATAATAATCGCAAAAAAGAAAACGATACTTAATATAATTACTTGAAAGAATAAAGATTCAATATCTTAACAATTACCAAAAATCTGTATCCAAAGTTTTATGGAAACGTATTTTTTATTATTAATTGAACTTTCAATTTCTTCTTCTTCTTCTTTATTTAATGGCTTCTCGTTATTACGAATTTTGCCAATGTCAAGTAAAATTAATCTGCAAATAACTTGCGGCAACGTTGTATGGTGATTGAGCAAGACGAATTCGTTTTCCAAAGAAAACTTGGACGCCGGCCCGATAAAACAAAATGGATGCTGTCAGATGGGTGTGGATGCGCACAACCTGTCGATTTCACACTCAGCCGATAACAACCGAAATTTAATTACTCCGAAACGTAGATCTGACAACTGTTAGGTGTTCGAATAATTTTTAATCTACCAAACGTTTATCCGACAAGCGACAAGTCGATCGACGTAAACTGACATGTTATTAACTTTTAAAGAGTTAATGGCTGTCATAATTATAATAATAATAATATTCATACACTCACACCTATTATCCAGCCCAAAGTAAGCATCATTAAGAGATGGACACTACATAGATAACGGAGAAATAACGATAATAATATGTATATAAATATTAGAAATATACTAAATAGACAAATTTTACCTACCAATAAAATTTATATTAAGCGTACTTACCTTATTCCAAGCCTGTATTAATTGAGAGAAGCGACATCTCTTTTCTTCCCTGCGAACTACTTTACCCCTTTCATCGACCACGTGACTACGTGTAGCGCCCTCTACAGAGAATAACCCGGCAGCTTTGGTGGTGGGGGCGCGGGACGCCTGGTCCGATCGCGGCGCCACCGACTCATTGGCTGAACAATTGATTCCAGGGACTAAAAAGTATAGTGTTGTGGAAAGCAAGCACGATACTGTCGCCTTTGCATGATACCTCTGTATTATAACTCGTAGGAGTGTATAATAGGGTAATGTATAATCCATTATAACAGCAGACAGAAATTTGAATTGGCTTGGAATAAGGTAAGTACGCTTAATATAAATTTTATTGGTAGGTAAAATTTGTCTATTAAGCTCCCAATACCTTATTCCAAGCCTGTATTAATTGAGAAGTGTTTGTTATCGGCTGCTGGGTTAGTATATGAAACGCCAATGTGACATAAAATATTTAATCAAATAGGATTACCTACACTAATTAGAATATTTATTATTTTATTATTTAGACAGATTGAAATAAATCTAACACTGAATCGTTACTATGGCTAGTCTTCGACCAAACCTCTTTCCTATAATATTTGTGAAATGTAGATGCGGATTGCCAGTTACCCCTAGACAAAATTTTATCTATAGATGTGTTCTCCAACCAACTAGATGAAGCGACTGCAGAGCGAACACTACCTGGGCTACTATCAATACCTGCGTCTCTCAACACCTTTTTGATCCAACCACCTATTATACTGCGTGTAGCTGGCTTTACTGTTCCACATGTACTTATAAATAACGAATTTAAATCCCCACGACGTGAAAGCGAATGTTCAAGGAGTTTGTTAGTCCAATAAACAGGGCAAATATTAGGGTTGGACACGCATTTAAGTAATCTCCAGCCTGATTGCCTATAAGAAGTAGAGTCGGTTTTAGACCCAAATTCAGGCCATAAAATAATTTCATTATCTTTAACCATGAAGTTATCACGGTCTGTTCGTAAAAGAGTTAGATCGTGGACTCGACGACCAGAGCACAACAGAAGTAAAATAGCAGTTCTTTTAGATACTTCAAACAGACTATTATTAATTGGAGGATAAGTAGACAATGTTTTGTTAAAATATTTAAATCCCATATTGGAGATTTAATCGCTGGAGGATGTTGCAAGGCTATGCTTTTCAGGGTTTGCTTAACAATAATATGGGAACTTAAAGGGCTGCCCCCTGTGGGTGTACAGAAAGTAGAAATAACAGATTTGTGCAAACAAATTGAACTAAATGATAATTTAACTTTTAAAAACAAATCTGTTAGAAAGCGTGCAACATCCTGCGGAGAAGGTTGTGAAATATTAACATGGTTTCGTCCGCCCATTTACACCACCGTTTCCACGCTGGTTTATACGTATTTAGTGTAGATTTTCGCCAACTACAGTTGAGAAGATTGATTTGGTCTTGGTCCCATGAGGCTAACAAAGGCAACCACCCTGTACTAGCCACGCCTCTAAATACAACTGGTCCACTTGAGGTGGAGGGCGTCTGGTTTTTGTGTCTATCAAAAATTGATCGAGATTCCCTATCTGAATCGGAGGACACAGAGCACGCGTTTGTACGTCCGGTCTCCAAAAGACTTTTTCCCACTTTGGTATTACTAATATGTATCGACCTACTGCCTGGTTGAGGTGTGCCAGGACTTTGGGTATCAGGCAGGGAGGGGGGAAGATCCACGCTAACTGGTATGACCACTGCCGACTGAAAGCATTCTGAAATGCTGCATTCCGGTCTTCTTGGTCTAATGTCGCATAAACCGGGACCACATGCGCTGTTTTGGAAGCAAACAGATCTATCATGGGAACCCCCCATAGGTGAAACACTTCGGATGTTAATGGTGCCAAAAGATGCCACTCTGTACCGGAGCTGGCTCTCGACAAGCGGTCCGCGATATAATTGTAACGACCTGGTATGTGAAAAACTGTCAGATGGATACGAAAGTGATCTACTACGCTTAACACTTGATGGGTCAAATTTAGCATTAAAAACGATTTTGTTCCACCTTCGTTCCGCAAATATGATACCACGGTGCGATTGTCGCTCTGCAGCATTACGCTGGAATCTAGCATCGTATACCCTTTCTCTTGCAGAACTTTCAATATTGCCAACATCTCCAGAGCATTGCTGTGATGGGAGCCCTCCTCTGGCAACCATCTGCCCAACAAGGGCTTGTTGTTGAGAAGTGCTCCCCAGCCGTGAGCTGAAGCGTCGGTTGTCAAAAAATGATTGGGGGGAGGAAAATGGATTTGAGACGAAGCCCGGTAATTCTCCAGCCACCAGACCAGATTGCTGCGACCCTTCGATGGTATTGGTAGTGTTTTTTGATTGGAATGTAAAAGTTGATGGGAAAATTTCAGAAGGGCGCGTGAGTTGAGGCGGCCTCTGGGTACTACGAAACTTGCAAAGTTCAATGTCCCTAACAAACGCTGAACTGGTTTGAGAGCCACCCTGTTCACGTGCGACATCTTTAGAACACTTTGTTTTAATTTCATTACTTTGTGCAAAGGTATTTGTTTTAAATTGAGCCAAGGATTCCACATAATTCCCAAATACTCTATTGATTTCTGAGGAACAAGCACCGATTTTTTGAAATTCAAAACCCATCCTAGACGTTGTAGGGTATTCACAACGATATTGGTGTGAATTATCAATTGCTCTTTTGATTGAGAGGCAATTAGAAAGTCGTCCAGATACACTATTACCCTGATGCCCTGGTCTCTGAATACCTGGGCAATCCAATTGGTTAAACTGGCAAAGACCTTTGGGGCTGACGCCAATCCAAAGGGAAGGCAGGTCATTTGAAATAGTTTTCCGACATAAATTAACCTTAGAAATGAGCGATGGGCTTTCGATACCGGCAGATGAAAATAGGCGTTTGATAGGTCTACCTTGGTGAGCCAATCTTGTGGTTGAAGGAAATCGGGCACTTTATACATATTCACTAGACGAAATTTTGAAATTCGAACGAATTTGTTCAGTAATTTTAGGTTGAAAACTGGCCGATAAGATGGTATTGCATCTTTCTTTTCCACTAAAAATAGACTCGAGACAAAGCTTGGCGTTACAGGAACTTTCTCGATTACGCGTTGTTTTAATAAAATTTTGATCTGACCAAGCATCTCTTCGGAATGTTTGGTGTGAAATTTTAATGGAATTCGAGACGGATGTAACAAAGGGGGCTTCTTTATAAAAGGAATCCGGTACCCCTGGATCAGTTTTAATATGTACGTAGGCGCGCCCATTTCCCTCCAAACACTTACCTGATGTTTGATTTGCCCGGCTCGGAAGCAGGGCTGCCGGTAGTCAATCTCTTCGCTGGTTCGCTTGACGACCGGGCTGCTCGTGTCGGACCCTCTTGGTCCTTTTCGTTGGTTGAGGACGAAAGTCATAGGCACGGCGCTTCCGCCCTTGCGCAGGGACAGAAGACGTACCGGCAAACCCACCACCGTTGCGTACGGGGTGTGTGGTCCGACGGACACCCTCAGCGTTTCCTCCTTGCGCAAGAGGTTGCTGTTTAGAAAGGCCGCCTTGCGCAGGCGGCCTCGGGTGTGTAAAAACCTTTGCTATTCCACCTTGCTTAGAAATTAAATCCGCAAAAGGTTGATCATTAAATAAATACTCTGCAGAGGGCGGGATTTTACGTAAACCTTCCTTTATGTAATCGTCTTTAACTAAATTTAAAACCAGGTCCCTACGTTGCTGAACGATATCAGCGCGACGACCGCATACCATTTGAAGAATATGGGAATTTATTTTAGCATATTCCGAACCTTCTTTTATAAAAATATCATTTAGTTTATCTACAATCAGTTCAGTTGTAATAGGTTCAGATTGGTTTCCAAGCCACGACACCAAATTCCCGAATCCTGAACGTAACGCTTCACCTTGTATTATCAAACCATGTGATATGGCAGCGATAGAACGCTCCATATTCGCTAACGAACGATTTCGATCGAAAGATTTTATTAAATCATTTGCTTCTAGTTCTACGAAACCAGGGTTAGAATTATAAGTTTTTTGAACATCGTTAAATCTAACACGAGACCAATCAGGGCTTTCGAAATGCTGTAATTTTCTTAAAAAATCTAAATGAGATTCAGTTGTAACCAATGTTTGATTTATGAGGGTAGTTTCTAAATTAAATTCAAAACTTTTTTCGTTATTATTTGAAACCTGTGGTCCCGGTTCAAGATTTTCTATATTCGCGGATGCTTTCATCATTCGTGTGGTCCCTGAGCTACCTAGGCCAGCGTCAAGGTCACTCGTAACGCCAATAGAAAGCACATCGTCATCCTGAGAAACATTTCTATCTACGAAGTATGCATGCATTTGTGAAACTTGACGTTCAAGTCTACTTAGCCTTGATCCAGAACGTGAACGGCGCCTACGCTCACTTGGAGACCGGCTGTGGCGACGCCGATAGCGGCGCCGGCTGGCGCGCTGCCGACGCGAGCTTCGGTGTCTATACGGCGACGAGGATGACGATGACTCGTCTTCGCTTAAGGAATCACGTGGCATTTTAACGAGAAACTGAACACTATTTCACTACAAAAAATTTTGAATTTACTTTGAAAATAATTAAATAAAATATAAAAAGAGGGTAAGTAAACTTGAATTTCGCACTGAAATTCTACTACGTCCGCACGGTTCGAAATTCGAAACGCCAATGAGTCGGTGGCGCCGCGATCGGACCAGGCGTCCCGCGCCCCCACCACCAAAGCTGCCGGGTTATTCTCTGTAGAGGGCGCTACACGTAGTCACGTGGTCGATGAAAGGGGTAAAGTAGTTCGCAGGGAAGAAAAGAGATGTCGCTTCTCTCAATTAATACAGGCTTGGAATAAGGTATTGGGAGCTTAATAAACACATAAACATCCATGACTCTTAAACAAATGCTCGTACTCAGCATACAAACATTCGCCCCTACCGGGAGTCGAACCCGGGACCTCTTCACCGAGTAGCCTGTATAGCAAGGGATACAGACCGCTCGACCAGCCGGTCGTCATATTGTTTTTAAAAAGAGTTTTCTGAAAAGCGAAGAATGAAGCTATGAGCGGTTAGTTTTTAATACAATTTTTTATAACAATATGGACCAGTCGCAGAGCCGAGTGAGCAAAGCGAACGTGCTGCGGCAGCTATCAGCGAGCAGCACCAGAAGGTGAAATGGTTTGTCGGGGAACCGTTTGTCAAACAAAAATTTTTCAGTTTAAAGTCCTGTCGAATCGTCGTTTGTCGAATAAACGTTCAATAAGTTAAAAGTAATTCGGACAACTTGTCAGACCTACGTTTCGGACTCGAGTTCTGTGCAACATTCTTAACCTTTACCCAACCAATCAGGTTTTTGTAAAATATTGCCTTACGCGCTTGTGGCTCCATGTATTCCTATTATTGCCTGAGAGATTGCGGTGAGAGAGCCTGCGCCGAGCTAACGTGTTTAGTTGATAAGATAAGCGTCATTCTGGGACCTAAGTCTAGGTATAAAATCCTATTAATATGGCATGTTTGTTTAAAACGTGTTATAAACTTGAATTGATAAAATCTCTTTTTTTTTTAATTTTAAATAAATAAATCCCAAAAGAGGTGACGAATCGAACACGAATTGTGGGGTACCCAGGTCTCGCACAAGAGATTTTATGTAGGCCGTAAATAGCGAGTGTTGCTAAGGGTTAATAAATAAGCATGCCAGTTACCGCCACCACCCACACCTGGTCGATATACCAAATATCCGCACTAAGCCCCATTCGTAATCTTTTGTAATGCATATGGCAAGAGAGTGGAATGCACTGCCTGCCTTTGGTGTTCCTTACTTATAACCCAAGTTTCTTGAAGTCTGGATTAAGTAGGCATCTTCTGGGTCAGCTCGCTAAATCGCCACCCCCTCTTCTTAATCAAGAGCAAGCCTATTTTAACAAAAAAAAAAGATTCTTCTTAAATCGATATGACTGTTCCCATATTTCACGTAAATTAATATGTCGTGGAGTATGTTTAACTATCCATACCAGTTTTCTATAGAGCTTCTACAATAAATTCGTAAAAGCTCTTTGCCCGAAAACCACCCCTAAATTCCTTAATGGGCTGCGGCGGCCGGTTGAGGCATCCCTTACATATTTGAGTTATTCTACTCCGAAAAGATATTTATACATACTGATAGGTTTTCTATAGGATCCCTTTCGGTGCCATAGATACTGACAAAGGTAAGATGAACAACGTTATTTCTTTTGCGAATAACTTCGCAATAATTTTAGAATTTGTCTATAATGTGTTTTTAGAAATTTATATTGTAGGTATCGAAGAACCATGAGATGTTGAGATTCATTTAATGTTGCCATTTTCTTATTTTTTTTTATACAACTTGATGACAAACAAGCTGACGGCCCACCTGGTGGTAAGCGGCTACCGCCGCCTATAGACACCTGCAATAACAAGGAAAAGCACTTGACATTGCAGGTGCGTTGTCATCCTGAGGCCTAAGATGAAATGCCGTCCATGCCCAGTAATTACACTGGCTACCTTTCTCTTCAATCCGAAACAGGCGATCCTACATATGGGTCTACCACCTAGTTATTTGTACAGTTGACACCATATCAAAGCTTAACATACTTAAAATTAAATAAACTCTAATTTAGCCTACCGCTGCACCGGCTTCGCTGGTCACACGCAATAGAAAATATATTGTCTGATGTATGGGTAATTCACTTACATACTCTGAAACAAACAAAAAATTAATTGTATTAAGATCTTGTTTACTTAGTGTTGGGATTTAATGACTCAAATCGCCGGTTCCCTCATCTCCATTTAGCCGTAAAAGCAGCCATGTGGGCTTGATGACGTGTTATAACTTACTCAGCACCTAATTTTTTTATTGGGTATGGCAATAGTAACTTTTAACCCGGCGTCATGGGGGTGGGAAATTGTTACACGGACGTGGGGGCTGGGTCATATTTACCCAAATAGACAATTGAATATATTTAATGATCTATTTGGGGTAATTAGTATTATTTGTTAAAATAATTATTTCTGTGTTATCAAGTCAACAAAATACCAAAAAAATATATAATAAATAAACTGTTAATCTTATGAACAAGGCTTTGAAACAAACACGATAAAAAAATCAACCAATTTTGCGTCATCTAGCAAAATCTAAAATAATTATAATAATTATTACTCAAGCGGCTATGTTGCATAAATAGTTTTGAAATTATAGGCAATTTGAAAACGCGCGGGTCATTTTGACCCAGCCCCCATGGCGCCGGGTTAATGAGGTACATACAGTGTGTGTGATAGCCGCCACCAAAGCGCTCTCACAAATTATATTTCAATGTAAACAGTAACTAATACCTTAATACCATATTAGTGACTTAATGTTCCTCATTCTTAGTAAATAAATAGGTCTTAAATCAATTCCCAATCATAAAAACTAAACAGGTTTGCCTGGTTTACAGTAAGGGCTGACTTTAGTCCGCGTTTTATATAATTAAACGCAGGCTAAAGTTAGTACTGGTCTAAAACTGATGCTGTCACTGTCTTTCTTTTGACAAATGTAAGTGATAGCATCAGTTTTAGACCAGGACTAAATTGAGTTTAATAGGAATTGAGTTTACGACCTAAACTCGACAACCGCTGCTTCTATAAAATTGTCTTTATTGAGATAGCCACTTAGTACTTGGACAAGTATTTACAGCTGGTAAGTGTACATTGACCTGCATGTCGCTCCTCGCAACCTAACTATACTTAATTGTATAAATAATTATAATTTAATTTATTTATCTAACACAATGACAGCATCAGTATGTATCTTATACAACTTAGATACAAGCTGAACATAGTTGATAAGAAACAAACATGCATGCATTAAATCACCGTTACTTTATTTTTTTATAGAGGCTCAATAATGTTGAAGTAAAGACTTGTCAAAGAAGTGGTACCTTTTTGTATAAGTGAAAGATAGATTGCAAATAAGCATACGGCCCTCCTATCTCCTCCTATATTGAAGGGCCGTATGCTTGTTTGAAATCTGTGGCATTAGCCTACCATAGAATTTAAAGTACTTACACGAGAATCACGTGGTCACTAGACAGATGACGGGTCCTAACATAATGCTTCTTTAAAGAGTTCTGACGACCTATCTCACCGCAGGACACTACACTACAAAGTAACGATAAGTAATGGGCTGCATTATTCTGTAAAATGGTGAGGCAGACTATAGTTCTATTCGGAAATTTTGTGACTGAATTGACTCCATTATTTACACTAAAACGGGTTATTTCTATGTTACTTGTAACGTATCAGAGCATCCGATTTTGAGTTTCAAACACAATTAATATTTAAACTATCATAGACTCAAGACCCTATATTCGGCTTTACCACTTGCACACAACATCACAGGTCATGGTCATTTAGTTCATTTGAGCACATCTTTGACATAAAAAGCTACAGTCCATTTTTTTCGTTTCTGCCCCAGATGTAAACAAACTCTAAACTTACTCGTGAACTTTTAGCAATCCACTAGCATAAAATAATGTACATTGCACTTTTTTAAAGCTGCTTTGCTTCAAAATACGCGAAACAATAAAATAATCACAAATTATTTGTCAATAAATATATTAAGTATATCATTGTAAAAATGTGACATTGTCTGTCAAGCTTTTTATTTTTAATTTGATCGTAACCATAGTGTTGAGCGGTTTTCATCATAATATTAACTCGCTCATTTGAACTAAAAGCGCTCAAAGCTCATTGCTTGTATTGTAATTTGGATTATTAAATATAAACATGTAAATTGTTACTTAGATACGGCGATTATAAGAATATTTTTTTATCTAAAGAATTTGAAAAAAAATAGGTACTTACCTTGGTAGGTACATACTTATAATCTATAATTTTATCTCTCCCGTCCGGGATTAATAATTATAACAAAAATCATCATCATCGTCATCAGCCTATCCAAGGTGGATCAGAAATTCCCAAAAAAAAGAAATTCTATCGAAAACTCAAAATATCACTACTCTAGTGATCGGCTGTGAATGTCATGCAACCTAAAATTTATATCAAAATCATAGAATAACTTTATATTTAAAAATAATAGATTTTATTTTCACACTAAAGAGGTTTATTTCTATGTCACTTGTAACGTACCAGAGCATCCGATTTTGAGTTTCAAACCATACATTACCAGCACAATTGATATTTAAACTATCGTAGACTCCCCAGAGTCTTACTGCGGCTATACCTCTTGCACACAACATCACAGGTCATGGTCGTTTTAGTTCATATGAGCACATCTTACACATAAAAAAGTAATATCTACCATAGCTGTGTGCTCATAATATTCTTTTAAGCAGTAAAATGCACACTTACCTACTTAGAGACTTTGCGGTTACCACACAGCATTCAACTTTTAACACGAGTACAAACTGTACATTAAACCGAGACTTGTATCTTTGAAATAAGACCAGTTTTCAAATACTATCATTCCTTCATACTTAAAGTGAAACTATTACTGTCCTAAAGTAGCTGACGTAAAATTTGTTAGGAGCCACGATTTTACGACAAACAGGAGTGCGGAAAAGTTTTATTCGGAGTTGCCTCAAAAAGGTTCTACACCACGTAGGGTATAAACTTTCTCTGTGAGTTGTTGTTAAAATTCAGAAGGGTATTTTATAATAAATCGGATCGGGCTGTGACCTAGTGACCTGCAAACTTCCCCTTAGTTAGACGTGACAAATGAGCTAACTATTCATCATGTGATATTAGAGCCGCCTATTTATATCCTCTAATTAAAAAAGCCCAATCCTAGTCACATACATATATGCCTAATAATATTTTTTTTTATACTTCTAGATGACAAACAAGCTGACGGCCCACCTGGTGGTAAGCGGTTACCGCCGCCAATAGACACCTGCAATAACAAGGAAAAATTGCTTGATATTGCAGGTGCGTTGTCATCCTGGGGCCTAAGATGAAATGCCGTCCATGCCCAGTAATTACACTGGCTACCTTTCCCTTCAATCTGAGCAATCTGAACTGTTTCACGGCTGAAATAAGAAAGGCGGTGGTACCTACCCAGACGACCCTACATACGGGTCTACCACCTAGTTAATTAATGATAATTAAGAGAGCAATGTCTAACCATGTAACCCGTAGCTGTATAAGATTTTTGTTCAAAACATGGTAAAATTTTAAGGTATTATTATTTAAATATTAAAATATGACTGTCAGTTGCCAAAATTAAAATATAAATATCACTGTTTAGTAATATTAATAATGATATAATAAATTATCCTACACATTTTAATGTTTTTGACGCGTTTAAACGCCTACTTTACATAATATAAAGCATTAGAACCGGTGATAAAAGATAGTGGTAAAGAAATTAGCAGGCCATATACCTAGTGCTCCGGTGGCGTAGTGGTAATCGCGTCTGGCCGGAAATCAGGAGGCGCGGGTTCGAGTCCCGTCAGGATAATATATTTTTTCATCGTTTTCTTTCTTTATTTGTAATTGTTACAATTAATCTTTTTATTGTAAGTAACTGTTTGTTTACTTGCTCTTTTATACAGTGTGTTCCAAAAGTGTGTGTCCCTGTCAAAAGTTACCTCGGGAAGTTTGGCACCTTTCAGACCACTTCTATTTTCCGATTAAACCAATAAAAATCGTGCCAACCCTAAAAAATGCGTACTATTGCATTTCGTAAGACACACTACAGCTATACAGCACACACCCACACATACCCGCGCGCTTATACGATATCGAGCCCACGCAACCCCGGAATTCCAAAATTTATTATGGAATTCTATAACAACCGGTATAATGCTCCGATTTTTCTATCCCCAAACTACGTTATTGAAGATTAACAAGCATGGATATATCGATCGAGTGCAAAGATAATGTAATCACTACGTATAATCATTATATTTTTACCTATCTTTTAAATAAACCATAATAAGATAGCAGTTCCTACGTCAATATTAAAAATAAATTTATTTTCGCGTCACCTTTCCCTACAACAATGATTTACTATCATCGTTTGAAGATTTGATCTTCACTGCCGCGCTAAGTCCACTTTCTTTTGTACAGAAATCAATAAAGCTATTATTAAAATATTCACGATTTTCATTAATTTGCATAACAATATTTCGGTTCCGTCCGCCCTTCAGAGTTCGTTACACTTAAAATTCAACGTAAGCACAGAAACGTTACTCGGTCCTACGCGTGTTGAATAAAAATATACCATGGTCGGTACCTAAGGCAATCAACACGTCGTTATTCAAACCCCAAGATAGGCAGGTCAAATAATATGGCATATTAATTGGACACCTATGTGTGAATCTGATATCAAATGTAACAATCGCATGAATTAGCTCAGTCCGTTTGAGGCGGATTTCACTTTGGAAAATTTCATTTTGAGCTAATCCCGCTCTAAGGAGTTTAGGTAAAAATAATACAATAATATTTTTTACTTTTCTCATAAAATATTACAGCGAAACGTGTTCGCTTTTACTAAGGGCATTCTGTGCAAATTCACCGTCACCCAACGAGCTATGGTACGAGCTATGTTCGGTGTTTCTCTGCGAAATCAGAAATGAGGACATCTGAAAGAGAACCAAAGTCACATGATGACATAGCTCACAAGACTAGCAAGTTGAAGTGGCACTGTAAAGGGCACTTTGCACGCAGAGCACACGGCTAATGGACGTTAAAATTCTAGCATGGCGACCACGTACCAAAAAGCACAAAGTAGAACTAACTAGATAGACAGATGACCTGGTCAAGGAAGCTGTTGGATGCAGGCTGCGTAGAACCGATCCATTTGGGAATCGATTGGGGAGACATTTGTTCAGCAGTGGACATGATAGGCTGATATGATGATGAAAAATAGTAGTTTTACTATTTATCTTTTTAATAGTCTAACCATTAATAAAATATATTGAATATAAAATGTGTTAGCATAAAGAAACGGCATTATTTCCATTACAAAGCATCTCAATACTGTTATGAGCAGCAGTAAAATTTCATCTGATATAATAATAACCGTTTTTGATTTCATTACACTTGTTGATAGAAACACACCAATTAAATTTGAATACGCTGAATTCAATACTATAAACGATGTGAATATCTATAAAAATAGCTACTTACTAATTAATATTAGAGAATTTAAGGGACACTGAATTTTCTTTTCTTACTATTACTATATATAATATTATTCTTCTATATATAATTAATTTCTTTGTGCTTTTATAGTGTGTTTCTTTGTTGTTTTGTATAAGAATTACAGACAAAGAAGCAGATTTTTATTTATTGCAAAAATTTTCGAAATCAATCGAAGTCAAATTAAATCTGAAATAATATAATTTAATATTTATTCAATTTTAACTACTAAATTTCATTTAGTAAAGAAACTGGCATAAGACTGCGATTTCTGTTCATAAATACTATACTCGTAAAATATCGAAAATCGAAAAACTCAGCCGTCGCAAATATAGAACAATAACGTGACAGATTTTTTTTTCTCCTAAAACAGTTGATTTAAAAAATATCAAATAGCATTAGTCAGCACCTAAACGCAATCTACAAACTGGACGTGTTGTAGTAAAACTCCTCGTAAGTACTGACACAGATGTTTTCGTGCTCAAGATTATTAAGCAAGTTTTACATACTCGTATTTGCGGGTAAGTGTTATCCCTTTCAGGCAACCTTGGAATTTGTCGGCTATCCTTATGGAACGATATTATGTCGAACATTCGGGACAATTCAGTATCGCAGGCCTCGGCAATATTGGGGTTGAGGTAAAATGAACCTGCAGATTAGTATAAAATGTGAGGTGAATACGAAATATCTGGCTGTTATTATTCATAGACGCTTACAGTGAAATTTTCCCTGGAAACAATACGAGGGCTTGTATTATAAGCATAGAGCTTATAGCTGCATTTATCTATGTTCATGGGTAAATGGAATAATTAAGTCGATATCAACGTCCGCTGAAAAACTCCACATCTTAAATAATTTATACATATTTTCTTGAGTCGTTGAGTCGTACAGTATTACGACTTACGACAAATATTGTGGTACTATACACTGTTTCCATATACAATAAAAAGTTGAGTACAGACTCCAAAAATACCTTTCATTAATAAGCAGTTAAATTTAAAGGAGGTGGCTAAGATTTACAAGAGCGTTTGCCCCAATATGATTTAAATGTATAGTCGACAGCATATCAAACGTAACAGTGTGACTTTGAGACCGCCCTTACTCCGTTCGTAATAGAGGCTTCTCAAAGTTAACAGATACCATTATGCAGTTAAACCGGCGATAAACATAAACAATAAATATTATTAGAATAATACCGACCTATGACGTAATGAAGAATTAAAGTTGGCGTATCAAACGTCATGAAACCAGAGCATCATTTCTTAAGTACACGAGATTTGAAGGTAAGTAACTGGCTTATCCGGGCCTTTACTCGTCTCGCTGGCCCGGGCTTACTACCTATGGCAAGATGCGTTCACCAGAACAATAGGGTAGTTGACAATTTTTTATTTATTTCATAAATAAGAAGTTTATAACTCATAAAGAAATATTGCAAAATTAATAGTATGTCTAAGATCAATAGTTTCATAGATATAGTGGTATGTTTGATGTGTTCCGGCGCATCGTCCAAAAACGCTCCATAGAAAATATACGGAACAGGTGACGTCACATGTTCCCATATTACTAAGAAATGTATGGGCATATTGATAAAATTGATAATAACTATGTATTAAGTATGTTTTTATTAATAGTTGTCATAACAATAGTTGATGTTATTGATGTCAGCAATCTAATATCATAAATATTTTTTTTTTTTAATTGACCATTTTTTTTTCAAAATAGTACAACTTCAACAATATCTCATAACTTTTAACTTTAACTTGTTTTTGTTGGTAATAGTAGTGTATATTTTCCGAATTTGTGAAAAATAGCGCCAAATTCAAACTTAGGCAACATCCCAATTGCGTCAAGAACATAAGTGGTAATAACTTCATGAAACTTACCTCCCGGATCCATCACAACCATGCCACCATTCCTAGTCCAGGTTTTGGTGAACCCAGGCGCTAACGAGCCTCCAAGAATGTGTCATGGTGTAACTTCGTTAAAAATTCCGATACAGTAGGTAACACTAGAGCCCTTGAAACTCGTTTTTGGAAACCAGATTAGGTCACGGACCATAGAGGTAGGAAACTTTACCAAAATGGGTCGTATTTTGTCCCTGGATGCAGGACCTATTCTGTGGCTATGACTAACATCCTCCATTGTCAATCTAGATGACTTCAGACGCTTAGCAAGTATCCCGACTAAATATATTATTATAAATAAATAAATTATTTGTCATACACAAATCACTTTTGTACATGTCGCATTTCAAGTACTTACCTAACGTGGATTTTTTTGACTTTCAGGCCATGTTGTAGTTATTTCATTCTGTACTTATGAGTAGGTACAATTATTATACATCAATAAATATATTATTTCTTATAAATTAATCTTCGCTGTACGTGTCGCATTTCAAGTTTTGTGTTTTTTTACTTCCAGTGCATATCTTAGCCACCTCATTTGCCTGTTTAATGTTTCATTTATAAAATATTTCCCTTTTTCTTATTAATTTCTCGCATTCAAATGCGAGAAATTAATAAGAAAAAGGACGATAAAATATTTCTGCTACTTTATCTATGAACGACGCCAGTCAAGGGCCTAGTTCAAATGTTTCAATCTTTCCCTTATCCGGGGAAACTGGTTTACTACCCCCCGGAGTACTATTTATAACTTTGACAGTCATATTATTGAAAATGAAGTTGAGGGAACTAGTACGTTATGAACGGTGAGTCTAAATTTCGTAAATGCTATTCATAAGCCAGAATGAAAACTTAATAATTATATTGCAGTCGATCCTTCCAGTTACTATAAACTTATATGAATATCCGATGATTATTTATTGTATTAAAATATATAATAAAAATGTTTTCATAAGTGATACAATCTCATTAATATAACACCTTCTGTACCATGTTTTTGCAATAAAGAATTGAATTGAATTTATTCGAATATACATATTTGATTAAAACCTAAATTTTAATAATAAAAAATTGTGACAAATTGATCTTCATAGTAGTTCATAAATTATTTCACAGAAACAGACCTAAATTTCCATTCAAAAGGAATGAAATAACAATTACAATCGACTATATAGATAAAAAAATCTCTTGTCAGCAATTTCATGGAAAGCCGCGAGGATCTAGCTGAATATAAATCAAAGTATGCAACAGAAGACAAAACCAACTGAGTATAAGTCACATTATTTTTGGTTGTATATAAAGCTCCCCACCACCATATCCCTTTAGCTCCCCCAACTTGTTTACTGGGCCCAGGGGATAGCTATTGGACCGCCTTTGACTACTCCTCTGAAGGCATAATTGATAATGAAACTGATGTAAGCCCCTTCGTACACTGTCATGGACTCTACAAATTGATTTCCTTTCTTTGTTTCCAAGGATGCTAACTATTGAAAACATACAGCATAAATTTTGTTTCCAGAAGTTTAATTAATGTTTGTAGTTACAAAATAAGGAAGTATGAACATTATTAAACTTTACAAAGAATTCCCTACGTCTACATTTTTAACCGACTTCAAAAAAGAAGGAGGTTATATGTTCCACTGTATGTATTATTATTTTTTTGTATGTATGTTCACCGATTCAACTCTGTCAATTCTGGACCGATTTTCAAAATTCTTTTTTTATTCGATAGAGTATAGTCCAGTGGTGGTCTCATTGTCACCAAGTCAGGATCTGATGATGGGATCCCAGAAAAATCGAGGGCAAACCTCAAATTTTATTGGCACGTATGACATATTTTACTTTTTATCAACGCTATTCAAGTATTTGCTTCTGTTAGTCATCATCTCATGTTAATGAGCTGATGATGGAAGGAACAACTCCTTAATGATTAAGAGTTAGAAGATAATTCTTTCACTATATATTCCAACCAAAGACTGAGAGACAGACAAGTCGATAGTGCTCACGGTCACCCATCTTGCTTTGACCTTAGAAAATCACTTAAAAATGTGAAAAAAAAATAATTTTTAACAAAAATAAAACCGATTTCAAAACACTAAAAAGGAAAAAATAATTTAATTTCGGTACCGAGATACTTACCTCCTAAAATTTATTTTTTGGAGTTGGTGCTAAGCTGTTTCCAGAGACAATATAAGTAAAGCACTCGTACTCTTTACACACGTCACTTTCCATCAGGTGGTTGTAGTATAAAAAAGTACCTAATAAGCTTGGCTAAGCTTGGTTTCAGCCTATTGATATATTCTAGTCTACTATAACTTTTAGTTAGTGAGAACTTTCATTAAAATAGTCGATGAAATGTAAAACAGATTATAAATAATCTAAAATATGCCGTCACAAAATAATATTCTAATTTCGTAGAATCTATTATTGAGATAAGAAAGCTGAAATATCTAACTTATTTGGTCCTCAAGATCAAGACACTCGTAGTTTATGGCCAAAATTTATCATGCCACAGTTTCTCTGATAATATTCCATAGAGACTATTCCTTTGTGAGTTAATGCTATCCATCATATTTTTTCATAAAATAGCCGTTATAGCAAAAGTGTCAGGCAAACAACTCTTATAATATTCTATGCCTGCTCAGGTATTTCATTTACACCCGTATTCACAAACGATACTTATGTAAGTAAAGGAGCAATACTATGCGAAGTAAGGCATTTCTCAGAGGGTTCACTATGTCAAACCTTTCAATTCACAAACAATACTTAAGCGAATCTTTACTATGCGGACGCATAGCGTTGATTAAAGCTCTGAGTTATTTTTCTGAGGATTAAAGCTCTGTGATTGGTTGATTAGTGTTACGTAGTTCACTTCACTGACTGACATTTGAATTTTATTGTTTGTTTGCTTTTTATCGTAAACTCCGTAGTGATTACATTCTCTTTGGTGAGCTCGACACTATGTGTTGATTAATATAGCTATCAGGCTCCCTTAGCTAAGTGTTCATTATGACAAACGCATAGTGCCGATTGTCACTCAAGTATTGTTTATGAATAGGAATTTGGCACCCTGTGCGTCCGCGGGCACTGTGAGACCTCATAGTGTCGTTTGTGAATACGGATGTTAATATCTTTGTGTGTCAGTCTGTAGGTATTACGGAAGAATCCTCTACGAATTTTTTGTATAGGGTAGAGTGGGGTGATCACGAACGTAAATGTCTAACGAGGCTGTTTAAACCGTAAATAATCCTATTACAGCAATAATCAAAATCTTGGCCTATTACGGAAGTATATTTTTAGTGTTTTATTCTTGTTTGGTTATCCTACGAAATGGGCATTGATTTTGACTACCGCCGTATTAGGACTGTTAAAGTTATTATGCGAAAAAGGCTAAAGAGCCCATGGGCGGTGCCTGATATTGTACAGACATCAGCACATCAAGTGTAACAGTTGCACTACGGAAGCCACTTCTATTACGAACGGAATAAGAGAGTTCTCAAGGTCAAACTGTTACACTTGATGTGCTGCCGACTGTACAGAGATAACCCTCTTAGCCAGCAGAAAGCGATTATCAACCGGCCTTTTTATTTCTTAACCGCCTCCATGGTATAGTGGATGAGATCTACCACCTCAGGTCTAGTGGTCCAGGTTTCAATTCACTTGGTGAGGGCAGAAATTTTCTGCACACTTCGGTTGCCGGTAAGACTTTTCTAAGTCTGACTGGCGAGCTACCTTTACCTTAACTAAGTCGACGCCACAGCAATAATGTTAAAAGCATTATTGTGTTCTGGCAGTAGGAGGCAAGATAGCCAGTTCCTCTGCGGTTAAGGAATCCTGGTGTAGCTCGCTTCCATTTTCGGCCTTATCGTCACTTGTCATCAGGGAAAATAAAGGCCAAAATTTGGCACAAACGCTCTCCCTAATAATGTGTGTAACAGTGTCTAATTCAAATTATTTCTAATATAGGTAGGTATCAAAGACCAGATAAATTTTTCATCTGCAAAAATCCTAGTCATCTCTTTCACAGACTAAAGCCCTTTCAAATAGAGGAACCCAAATAAATTCCGGGTGCATTTCTTTGGTTGCCTTGCCCGTGTGAATTGCACCTGATATTACCTAAGCCGAGTATTGGGTATGGAAATATTGGATTGAGGACGACAGTTGAAATATCTATAAATTTTTCGTTGAACTATATTCTGTAAGAGAGTTGTTATTTCAAAGCTTTAAAAAAAAATCACGTAAAACGTATTTGACTTAATTATCTTCTTATTAATTTCTTATTAATATTCTTATTCAGAATTAAGTATCATTATAACATCTTCATTTATTTTTTTCGAAAAATATTCTTTATTGCACTCGTAATAAAGTTTTATCAATACATCATTCCAATTAGTTAGTAAGTGTGGACTTATCTATAGGACAACACATAAACAAACTTTCTTTTTCCTTAGTACGTATTTGAAATATTATCAAATGCCGCTGCTAGAAGTATCTTTCCTATAAAAGGATAAATACAACATAACTACGTGTATTAAAGAGTAATCTCAAGGGAATCTGTCAGAGTATCTCCGACAAGATACCTCAAGAATGCACTTTGGACTCGCTTGGCTTAGACCCAGACTAAGCACTAATCATCCAGGGATTTCACGAGCACGTCCTTTAAATTACAGAAAAGATTAAGTGAGTACTTGGAAATTCTTTTAAGCGGTCGCCGATGGAAGTCGAAAATGGTTAAATGACGGTAAGTACTTACTTACTTTTAGTAAGGAAATAAATTCTCTAAGTAAACAATCTTCTTTTTTAATCGACTTCAATAATGAGGAGGTTACTAATTCGGCTGTATGTCTTTTTATTGGTTTAAAGTACCTATATTGTTTGCCATTTTCATATATTTAATGGCAAAATTTACTGTGGTGTCACGTGTTAGAGGGTTCCTTCAACCCTTTAAGGTTTAATAGGGTGTAAGAAATTAAAAGCACTTACACCATAATCCCGTTAATTATACCGATTATAATGTGGTTGATAACCATTAAGGCTGTTAGGTTACAGCCTAAGTCAACAGTCCTGTTGATATTAAACGGGACAATATTAATAAGTGCTAGTTTATGAAGATAACCTCTGGCAAATATTATGTTATAGCGATTGTGTATAATTTTAAAGTGCTTTTTATTGACAGTTTTATTCAGTTTATTTAGGATAATTATGTAGTTATAGGCAAGGATTGTGAAAGATCGTTAGTTCGGATCCCTAAATAAACCTTCTGCTTTCAGTACTCCTGCCATGAAAAATATATCCTAATAATCCTAAGTGTAACATCCGAAATTTGGCTAAAATGTAGGGAAGTAAAGTTTGTAGCTTTGGACGTAGAAGGTATTCTACAAAACTACTAAAATCTTTCACCAATACTACCTAGAAAGAACCTTCAGGATGGTCATAGGTAGGCGAGGTCGTGGACATAATGATGAGGAGGAGGATTCGATTTATTTTACACCTACGAACTTTTTAGATGCCAAAAAAGAAAAGAGTTTCAAGCAAAACACAACACTACTCTACATGGCTCTCGTAGTATCAAAGAATATATATGTCGCCGCCGTCTCGTTAAATTTTCCACTTAGTTGGATGGCTAGCCCGTTGATTAAACGCCGGCATCTAATTGAATGCCTAGGCCGTTAGTTATTTTTCTTTATTTATTAGCCCGATAGTTAATTGAACTAGACTCACTTAACGTTTAACGACTTGGCGTATTGAATGAATCGTCTTGTACTGTAAAGTTTTGGTTTGGTTGGTAGGTTCAAGGGTATTTTTTATAGGTGGTGGTGGTGGTGGTAAGTGGTCATAAAAAAATAACTTTGAACCTACCACTCAAATAGTCACACAAAAGCTCTTCGATTTAAGCGACCCGCCTAGGCGTCTTTTTGAATGGCTAATTTAAACCAGACGGCTGACATGACGGTTGGCCATCTGGTTAAACGTTGCGCTCAATAACTTGGCTAGTTGTGTACCTACTTCAGCCGTTTGATTGGATGTCGGCGTTTAATAAACGGGCTAGGCGTCCAGTTAAGCGGCTGATTTAACCAGAGGGCTGTGATATATACACTAATAATAATTAATCAATGAAGAAACTATTGAATGTGTTGACTCTACAGTATTTTTGGGAATTAAGTTAGATTCTCATTTACAATGGTATCCTCATATCTCGTCCCTATCTAAAAGACTTAGTTCAGCTGCTTATGCTGTTAAAAAAATTAGGTCTTTGTGTGATGTTGAAACAGCAAGACTTGTTTACTTTGGTTACTTCCACAGTGTCATGTCATATGGCTTGTTATTGTGGGGCACAGCAGCCGACATTGAAGACATTTTTATTTTACAAAAAAGGGCTGTGCGTGCTATTTACGGACTCAAGCCACGTGATTCACTAAAAGATTTATTTAAAGAAATTAATATTTTGACCATTGCTTCTCAATATATATATGAGAACATAATTTATGTTCACAAATATAAACATACCTTTTCAAAACATAGTGATATTCATAACTTAAACACTAGATATAAAAATAAACTTGCTGTTCCAAGTTTTAGACTTCACAAGACAAGTCGCTCATTCATGGGGAAATGTATACACATTTATAACAAAGTCCCGCCAAATGTAACTGAACTGCCTTTTCACAAACTTAAGTTATATGTCAAACAAACTTTAATGAAAAAAGGCTACTATAAGGTCCAAGAATATTTAGATGATAAGAATGCATGGAAACATTAAAATTCCAAAATGTTTTTAAGTTTATTTACGTGTAAGTATTATGACTATTAACCTCTGTATACCTATTTTGTGATTGTGCATTGTCAGATAGCTTGAAAATAACTATAATACTTTTGACATTGGGTACCTACTTTGTCGGTACGATGATATAGATTCTCTTCTAATTTTAATTATTTTATCGCTGGGCGGCACTGCACTGCTAAAAGTTATATATTTTTTTAACTACAAACATTGTATTTGAATATTTATTTTAAAAAGAGTGACTACACGAGTTTGTTGCCGGAATCTTCTCGGTAGTTCAACTTTTGGAACCGGTGTAAATTCAGACATGACAGACAGACAGAGACTATGACGTTGTTAGTTAATATTTTTTTTGTGATAGTTGTAAAAATGTGTTTTTTGACGATTTAAAAGTGCTTCTTTGTGGCCTATTTAAATAAAATATTTTTTCTTTCTTTCTTTCTTTCTTTCACACAAGTATTAATTACTACTTGCATATGAATCCAATACCACTAAATATCCTTAGACACTTTTGACTACAGTACCTACTTTAAGCTTAAAATATGAAAATATACGTTCTAAGCAATGCTTCTTTAAAATCACAATTCATGAAAAATCGTTTGTTGTAATCCAATGAATGGTCAAAAAATCATTATCAAGATTTCAGATTACCTTTTCAGTTGAGCCTTTTGACTTGAAAGGTGGCTTTAAAATGAATGTCGGCAGCGGGCCGGTAAATAGGTTTTTTAATAAACTTGGTCCTTTTGTCAAGATCTCATTGTAAATTCAATATTTGTCGCGAAGGCTTCGAATTGAATACCTTCACTTTTCTATTGTAGAGCATTGAAGTTAAACGAACAATATAGAGATATCTCCGCGAGCCATTCTTGCCTCCCACAATAGTTCTTGAAGTGAACAAAAGAAACTTATGTGGTAATAATGGTCTCAGATTAATAGTTAGATTTAAAAATAGTGTTTGCGTTAATTAATTTTTAATACTTATTATTTCTTTTAAAGATGTTTTTTATGAGTTCTTTATTTATGACGACTGGTTGGTCGAGCGGTCTGTAACCCTTGCTATGCAGGCTAATCGGTCAAGAGGTCCCGGGTTCAAATCAAAGGATCCAGAGCAAATTTTTGTAAGATGAGTACAAACATTTGTTTACGAGTCATAGATACAATATGTTTATTTAGTATATTTCTAATATTTATATACATTTTATTATCAATATTTATCCGTTATTTAGTATCCATAACACAAGCACTTAATGATGCTTACTTTGGGCTAGATAATAGGTGTGAGTGTATGAATCTTATTATTATTATTTATTATGGTAGGCATGTACAGTTAGTACTTGATTTGACTCGAGCGCATACGTCACAAGGTGGGCGCTGAGTGGGGTAGTCAGTCGGTGTCCACCTTGGAGTACTTTTGCCCGACCGTCAGCCCGAAAGCACGTGGTGGTGCGTTAGCGAACTGCGTCACATTAGATATTGTTACTTGTAATTAGATATTATTACTTATAATTATATTATTACTTATAATATTGACTAACTACTACAGTAGGCAACGCGTAAGTAGGTGCTTCGAGCGTCTATGGACTATGGCATAATATCTGCTTACCACACGTCTTATTATCTTTCTTACTGCTATCAGAGATAATTTAGATAATGAAGCAGCGAAAAGCTTCCTTTATTTTTTATAAATGATTTTTAAAATCAAAGATAAATTGAGGAAAAGCATAAATTCCAAAGGAAAAAATAATTATTCATCAAATAATTACAAAGAAAGACAATTCAACTCTTCATTAATTTTCTTTTCAAATTTATTCAAGGTATTCAACTTCGTTGACCGACTTAAGAGTATTGAGTTGAACAAGCAGGTAACTGTAGAACTAATCGAACTTAGATAGATGCGATACGAGCTTCATTTACAAGAGATACTGGTAATACTACAAACTATGTAGACCTTTCATTATTTCATCACACCAGAATTCACTTTCTTTTTTTATTATTAAAGAAGGATAACAAGCGTACGAACAGCTTGTTGATAAGCGGATATATGAGCCATGTGTGAATTCAGATATCACTTAAGCTATCTCTCACGGGTTGATGCTGACCTTAAAAGAAACAACCCCCAGTAGACCAAAACAACGTTTTCTGAAAGAACTCTGGCAATTTAATCGCTGCAGGAATAAGAAAAACAAAGTAAAACTGTTACTTGGGGATAATTGGGCGAGTGTATGAGGTTTACAATTAGCTTCAGTGTGAACGTTTGAAGTTGTTGATAGTATTTTGTTTTTATTTCAAAGTTGAGCAAACAGAGCGCCTAAAGCATGAGTTTATTGTCAAACATAGTGAATAACGATTATCGTTAGGTAAAGTATTATAAAAAGTAGTTTCTAATACTTCTTGGTAGAGTACGCCGTTGTCGTTTTTGAAGTCAGCTGTTATAGTGACGTTTCACAAATTATGTCTCAAATTGCCCTAGGGCCTCAGATGGGTTCGCCTGATGGTAGTAAGAAACATACACACTGGCAACATTATATAGGATGATCGCTAGTGCTTCACAATCTCGAGGCAAAATATATATATATATATATATATATATATGAATTCCTGCCGTGTATTTTAATTTAATCACACTGACCACAATGACACTCGGCTACTTTTCTCTTCGTATAGAAACACAGCTTTACACAGTTTTTTTAAAAATTTAGGATATGTTGTAAATAATAATGAATTCCAATCCAAGCTTACAACATACATTTCACGATGAAAGTACATACAGGACTAACAAGAGATATAATAATAGTGTGAGTGAAATCGGTAGTGGAAAAATAATAAAATAGTGAGTTATTATTAAAATTGAAGCTTTACAAGGAAATATACCTATTTTATGCTTAGCGTTCGTGGACTATGAGAAAGCCTTCGATTCTGTCGAGACCTGGGCCGTGCTTCAGTCACTCCAGAGATGCCAAATAGACTATCGGTACATCCAAGTGCTGCAGTCACTGTACGAAAACGCCACTATGTCAGTCCGCCTTCAGGACCAAAACTCGGAACCAATACGTCTTCAGCGAGGTGTGAGACAGGGCGATGTTATATCGCCGAAACTGTTCACTGCCGCGTTGGAGGATGTGTTTAAGCTTTTGGACTGGAGAGGACTTGGCATCAACATAAACGGCGAGTACATGACTCACCTTCGTTTTGCGGATGATATCGTAGTCATGGCTAAAAACCTGGAAGACTTGGGCACAATGCTCGACGACCTCTGTAGAGTCTCCCAACAAGTGGGTCTTAAAATGAACATGGATAAGACGAAAATAATGTCGAATTCCCATGTCGTACCCACTCCTGTAAAGGTTGGAAGCTCTACACTGGAAGTTGTTGACGAATATGTTTACCTGGGACAAATAGTCCAACTTGGTAAGTCCAACTTCCAGAAAGAGATCAATCGACGGATCCAACTCGGCTGGGCAGCGTTCGGGAAGCTTCGCAGCAGCTCGGCCCAACTCCCGCAGTGTCTCAAGACAAAAGTCTTTAATTCGTGTGTGTTGCCAGTGATGACTTACGGAACTGAGACGTGGCCGCTTACAATGGGCCTCGTAAGAAGGCTCAATGTCACCCAAAAGGCACTGGAGAGGGCTATGCTCGGGGTTTCTCTGCGTGATCGAATCAGAAATGATGAGATCCGCAGGAGAACTAAGGTCGCCGACATAGCCCGAAGAATTGCGAGCCTCAAGTGGCAGTGGGCAGGCCACATTGCAAGGAGGACTAATGGCCGTTGGGGCGGAAAAGTCCTCGAGTGGCGGCCGCGTACCGGGGACGCAGCGTTGGTAGGCCTCCTACAAGGTGGACCGACGATCTGGTGAGGGCCGCGGGAAGCCGATGGATGCGGACAGCGCAGAACCGATCGGTATGGAGATCTTTGGGGGAGGCCTATGCCCAGCAGTGGGCGTCTCTCGGCTGAAATGCAATACATATCACGCCAAATAACTTAACATCAGCTGCCAAAAACGATAAGAAGAGTGAATGCGAAGATATGTGCAGCACATTATTCTAGGCGCCTCTACCTTTGCCTGGGATGGGCTGGTGGAATTGCTTCGGCAGAGCCTAGGCTACCCCTGCGAAGGGCAGTAGAGTTACCGGGGAGTTTTAGTGGGTATTCCTAGTGTCTTTATCACTGGGCGACCCCCACACACGCCCTAGCCAGCGGCGAGTAGGTCTGTTAACAGATTTCTCTTCACGTCGCTTTTAAAGAACCCATGTTATAGGAGGAAAGGAACATGTGCTGTTAAAGAGTTCCAAGTTTTGAAAGCACGGCGAAGAAACGAATTACTAAATTTCTCGGTGCGTGAGGTGGAGTCAGTAAATTGAGGACCCTGATTGAAGACCTGCTCTTATGAGTAGTTAAGGGGAACTCCCTTGAGTTAAGGACAAAAAAATCTTCTGAGCTTAATTAACAGTGCTATATCTGAAATAGGATTTGTGAGCAATTAAAAGCATAAATATTATGTATTTATTATTATGTAACGACTTGAATTACTGATTCTATGTAAATAATTCTTCACTCTGATATTTTAAGCAATTAAAATAAAATATGAAAATGAACATGCGGCCTGAATTCCATCCCTGTCCGAGGATCCCAGTTTTCGTGATAGCATTCCACAGAGGGTTTACCTAAAAGTTTAGTAGGTATTGAATTACGAGGAATTAATTAATTGAATTCCTTTTCAAACTTTATTGAAGTAAACCTTAATTTTTACAACCGAACACACGTGGATAAAAATACATGGATAAAATTTGCAGGAATAGTGTGCCACTTTTAAAAATATCGTGTTCATTTAATAATTTCATGGCATTTCTATGAAATAATGCAGCCAATGTTATATTATTTCATACAAATTTCATAAAATTATCAAATGAATAAGATGCTTTTAAAAGTGGCAAACCATTTCTATGAAGTAATATAGTCCATGTTTAAATTGATTATCGTATTGACGGCACCATGCTGTGTTTCGGATTGAAGGTAAAGGTAGCCAGTGTAATTAACTGGGCATGGACAGCATTTCATCTTAGGCCTCAGGATGACAACGCACCTGCAATATCAAGTGCTTTTCCTTATTATAGCAGGTGTCTATAGGCGGCGGTAACCGCTTACCACCAGGTGGGCCGTCAGCTTGTTTGTCATGCTTTGCTTGTCATCTAGTTGTGTAAAAAAAAACCTGCTGTATAAGGATCATATCGTCAGATATTTCGTTTTGTAGTAATGTCAATAAAATGTACTCGATGCAATACTAGCGAACTTTTTCAAAATAAAATACGTCATAGCAACACTGCTGGAGTTATCTAAATGTAAAAACAGCATCGTAAGCTTTTATTCAAATGAGAGTCAAATACAGACTGACTGATCTCGTTTCAACTACTAACTATAAACTAGATAGAACTATGACGAAGTAAAGTCGGAGGCAGCGCGCCTTTGGGATTACTCACACCTGCGGCGCGAGTTTAATTTGATTCGGTTCTACGTGTAGTGGAATCGCGGTCAGGAAATTCAAGTATTCGCTTCTTTTCTTGTCTCCCGACGTCTCAATGCGTGCTTATATTAACCTTTATATCCTACATTTTAGGTTTTAGTCTTTTGTTTTTGTTTTTTTTTTTCCTGGAAGCAATTTTAGTGACATGAGCCTACTACATGATTCGCAACCATTTTCCAATTAGAGCAGTGCTTTCATTCAAACTCTGCTATGGTTTAAAGTATCAGAAAAGGACAGCGATACTTCTATTGTGACAATATTGAGTAAGTCATATAATTCGTTGTTTCTTAACAATATTTTGAAAAAACCATTTCAGATGTTGATTTAGTACTTACCTAAATATAAACTGAATTTCTTTCTGTAATTACGACCCGTTGTAAATCGTGCATTATATTACGGCTTAAACTTTTTCTTCCCAGAGGAAAAAATACTTTGAAAAGCGTTCCAGTCGTATAGCTATGTAAACGAGTTCGACAACATAGTTAAAATCTTTGAATTTAAGTCGTGCATTTGTACCGAGCTCTTTTGTATCGGCTACCTACGAAACCTCCTCGAAAACTCAATTCCAGTATCAAGCTTAGTTGCCATTTGTGTTTCTTTGCCTGATTTAAATAGACCGAGTTTGACACAAAACCCCTTTCTGAATTAGATTTCATTCGAAACTGTGTTTTTTAAAATTACAATAAAAGATTTTAGATTTAAAAATCTACCGTAGAAGAATAACGACAGCTAATTATTGTCAAAGGGCAATGTCCATTTCGTTAGGAAAATTTTAATATTGAAATATTTTATGACCTGGTTGGTCATAGATGCAGAAAACATATATAAATTTAGTTTTTTTTTAATCTGGGTGGTAAAATAATACAATAATAATTTATTTCCATTAAATAAGTACCTGCCTACAGAGCAACCGCAGAAGCAAATCAAAGCTTGCTAGTTAATATAACTCTATATAACGGTATAAAAATTTAAAAGATAACATTCAACATAGTGATTTACAAGTTCCGTATATAGGCGCATAAAATTAGCTTACCCTGGACATAATTCGATAACTCGTTGATTATATTATTTGATCGGATATTTATATTAAGTATCAAATATTATTAAGATATGTGATGTAAAAAATTTGCGATCGTAGCCGTTTTTTATAAAAATCATGACATTTCGTATAATAAATAACTTTTTCATAAAAGCAAAATAGGTAACCAAAAACCTTGTTGGTATAATTTTAAGGTGCATTTAAATGCCATCACTTAGTACCAAAATTAAACCGAAATCAAATTCACATGTGTGATTTTTTTTACAGTATTCATCTAATCTCAATATCTAGATAAGCAAAAATGCTAACTATGATGGTTGAAGCTTATTATACTTTTTTGCGTCATTTTAGCCATTTCAGACAACAATTAAACATTTATTTTTTACGTTTTAGAAATAATGTATTTCTAAGTAGTTAAAAATCGTAACTATGATTTTTTTGTTTAATAATAAGTTTTGGTGTACTACAATTATGTTTTCATCAAAATTAAACACGTTGATGTCACGCTTATGAAGTAGCAAATATAATTGAAAATACGCGCAAGCAAGTAGTAGAGCGGGATGCACGCGGTGGGTGCGGGGCGGGATGAGAGCGCGGCGCACGACTAGATTCTGGCAGGCTGGCGGCCGTATATTATTAGGCCGTAAATTTGTATAATATAAAATCAATCACCTTGCTTTTAAGACCTTGCTAATAAGAGCTACTTTATCTATATATTCTGTGGACCTGCAGAGTCTTTTTAAAGAGCCACAGCAACATAGAATCACTTATCATTTTTATAATTTGCTTGTTGTCACCTACATGTTTTCACTAAAAAAAAGTATAATAAAACTGCGAACTTGTAATAGGTACTTACGATTCCACGAAAATCGTTCAACTCATTATGAACAATTTAGTTATTATCAATCTAACGAACATAATAATTCAATGAAATGTTCGTCCTAGTCGTTACAAAACAACTGAACACTAAACGGAAGACAGATTTTAAAGAGTAGAGGATAAGGTCAACATTCCTATGTTACAAAAACGCTCAACAGTAATAATAATATGCCGTAAGTCGCTAAATTGTTTTCCCGTGTGGTCGCATCGCTAAGCAGTGAGATAGGAACTGATGGTTTTTACTGAGTATGCCATTCGGAAAGTCTCACATAACCCAACTGTGGCCCCTTATCACAACTGGGTAGCTATAAAAGCAAAAAAAGGTGTAGTAATTGAAAACCCCCTCCCTTTTGACCGATTGATCTGAAATTTAGTTTATACCTTTATTTCTGATGACAAAACAACAATTATGTACATTCAATATCATTACAAATCCAAGATGGCCGCCACCACGAAATGGCGGATTACCTTTTTATTTGTTACTAGCTGTACCCTGCCACGCTTCGCAGGGGCGCATCGTTAAAAAAAACTGTTTTCTCGCGGTCGCAGATATGTGACTGATGTAAAAAATAGATAAAAACAATCCTTGATGCGGATTTTATATCATGTTAAAATTTTGACTCAATTATTCCGAAGAGAAGTACCGGCACGCTCTATTAAGCACACCAAGCTTCTTGGATGCTAGCTTGAGTTTATCTTCCAAATGACAGCGGAACTGTACTTAACTAGAGATATCAACACCAAGGATTCCGATACTCTTAGAGACGGAAAGGGGTGTGTAAAGAAACTGTGGAGACACAGAGTATGGGTTTTTTTACCGCTAAACACGCAGACTTGAGTCTTAGTGGGGTAGAATTGGACTAAGTGTAGTCATCCCTAATTAGACGTTCTGATAAAATAACTCTGGATTTCAGATACAATGCGACGGTGACTTTCCTTCACTGTAGACCGAGGGGTATTAGCATGATGACCCGTATACTAGGCGTCACCAGTACTGTCGTCCGCATAGCTGTTCGGTCCGCCAATAGACAGCATGTTATTGATATGTAGCAAAAACAGTGTTGGAGACAGCACCGAGCCTTGCGGGACAACAGGGTTAATGTCCATGCTATCTGAGATACTGTCATCAATGACGGCTCTTATGCATCTTCTGCACAAAATGCTAGCGACCTATTTCTACAGCCCCTCAGGTAGCTTCAAAAGAAGACCCCTGGGCCAGTTCCGATAAAACTCCTTCGCTACATCAAAGCTAACCGCCAATTCCTCACCTTGACTCTCAATGGCAAGAGCCCAACGGTGTGTGAGGTACACTAGAAGACCACCCGTCGAGCAATTGTGTCGAAAGCCGTATTGGTAGTCGCTGATTAGGTCGTGATCTTTAGGTACCTGAGGAGTAGCATATTTATGAAGCGCTCTATCACCTTTGAGAGACGGGAAACCTCCCGTCTCTCATAGCTTTTTTTATAGACTATTGCTGTTGGCCGCAGATGGCTTTTACAGTGTAACCGGCGTTTAAAGGAGTCAAGAACATTGGTGAGTCCTCAAGCCTTGAGGGCGAATTCGCCTCTGGAGGGTTTTTAATCGCCAGGCGTCACCTCCGGTGGAGGTGTCGCCCTGACTCTTAGAGTCTCTAGGGCGCTCGAGCCACGAGGGAGACGGGAGGTTATAGCGATAGGCCTGTAATTCGATGGGTGAAAATGAAATGAAAATGGTGGAGTACGAAAGCGCAAAAAGGTGCATCAAAATAGGATATCAACAACGTAAGGGTGATACGCCAATCGACGCCTGGATCCTCGAAGATGGAAAGCGTCAGATGGATTCAAATCATGCAGCTCGATTGCACACTCATCTATAAAAAAACCGATAAACGAGCAACTCTTCGACGATGTTCCAGGTCTTGTAACTGGTCCTGGACAAGTTTTGGATTGCCAATGAGTCTCCTGGCACGGTTTTCTATCGAGTCTAAAGCAGCCAGCTGGTATTCAGCAGAACCATCCCAAAGGTGACAACAGTACTCCATACATGGCCGGACTTGCGCTTTATACACTAACAGCAGCTGTCCCGGTGTGAAGTACCGTCTACCCCTGGAGAGTATACCAAGCTTATTTGCTGCAGTTGTTGCAACAGACTCAATATACTAGCCGAAGTTTAAATTTGCTGACATTTTAATACCAAGGAGGTACAGGTGGTCTGTCAACGGCAATGTCACACTCCGGAAAGTAGGAGCCTGATGAAGGGGACTTCATTTACCGGTAAATAAGCACCTCTGTGTTTTGTCCGCATTAAATGTGACTAGGTTGGCATCGCTCCACTCAGAGATCGTCCGAAGAGCCACATTCACGCTATCAATCACCTCCGTCATTCAAAGTAGAGTTCGAGGCAAAGAGACTGCCCTGCTTTCTCTTTAGCGCTGTGGGACAAGGTTCCATCTGGCTTACTTAGTGGTGGCAAGGATGACGTACAAAAGTTTCCCTCGGCAGCTTTCGACCAGAAAGCGCTAAACCCAGAAGGGTATTTTGCAAGCCGATCGTCAATTCTGCCGACATAATCGAAAATCGTTTTGGCAATCACTCTTTTACAGAACCTCGAAGCGGCGTTCAACTTCCACCTTACAGCTCCGCTTCCAATTAACAGATTACGACACCACAGGTCTACCCACTGATAATACGGCGACTTCTTGAGGAGCTCTTGCAACTACACTAACCGTAGAAACACGACATACAAAAGCAGTGTCATTTGGCTGCAAACTTTTGCAAGGTTCAATTATTCTCTATTCCACTAGTCGAGCTGCTCCCGATCGAGCGAATTAGCGCTGATTACCTCTCCAAAGTGAACTTTTATTCCAAAGATCACTTTTGACTTTTTGTGTGTTTTATTCTCAGAATATAAATCTTAGTGCTCGTAAGAATGTAAGCCGCTATTTCGTGGTGGCGGCCATCTTGGATTTACAGTGCTACAAATATGCATATTTTTATTGACATTAACTAAAGGTATACAGTATACACAACATTTCAGATCAATCGGTCAACAGGAAGGGGATAAAAATTCTATTTTTAAATTTGACCCAAGACAAACAAGGCAATCTAAATAAAACTATATAAAAATTTGCGCATGAATGTTGATATTGAGCGACGACAGTTTCAGCACCGACTTATGCTGTAATGATGTTCAGCGACTTATGGCATATTACCGTTAAGTGTTTTTGCAACATTGAAATGAAAACATTATCTTGTACTAAGTACTTATACCTACAACTAAAACAGACCACGAATCACTTGTTGGTCCGTTTTAGTGTTTAGTTTCTTTGTAAATTTGTAATTGTTCATTGACTTTTGTTGCTGACTGTACCTCGTGTTCATAGAAGTATATGAAAGTTTGATAACCAATAGCCTTTATTCGCGACAGCGAGCGAGCCCCGGAGTTGGTACATACACAAAGAAATTACGACCTTATGCGGTCAGCAATAACGTCTTATTGAAACGTATCTGAGAAAAATTTAAATTATTGGATTATCGTGGACATTAACTGTTTAATTTGTTTTGTATAGTATTAATAATATTTTAAAGGTGTGAATTAAACACTTTCTAAGTAGTTATGTATTATGGTTTAAAAAAAATGAGAAAAAGCGTAACTTTACACACCCGCAAAGAAAATCTGTTTAATTTTCAGTAATTTAGTAACACAGATAATATACTATTAAGAATAAATTTTGAAATCATTGTTATTTATAATTTCTTTTAAGATAAGACGAAAAAACTGTAACTAGCTGAACTTAATTTATTTAAAATTGACGCGAATGTTTAATTAGTTTAATTTTGATTAATTTAACTAGAATTATAGTTTCATATCATAGCAGAGGATCTTTTACAAAGTTATTTATTATGCTGTAATTATGAAACCAAAATGTGTTGAAAATTTATATTTTCAGTTTTTTTATAGTGATGCGGAGCTTTAAAATGTTTAATTCTTTTTATTTTAACTATAACTAACAACACTTTATGTCCTAGAAAAAGAAAATTCCAGTTATCGAATTATGTCCAGGTTAAGCTAATTTTATGCGCCTAATAATGTTTCATACAATACTTGCTTATTTAAGTTGAAACTGCTAATGTTTCGGCTGTTTATTTATTTAGCCATGATACTCAGGAGTAATAAGATCTTGCAATTAAACAAGTAAGCTATGTGCTGTTTTATGGAGGTAGGCCACCTTCTTGGAGGATGTTTATTCTTTTAAAGTACCCACCTTATATAATTCAGCTAGCCTGTTTTGCTATATTAATAATTACGAAATTTCAAATAGATTCCTCATCTTTACTTAGTTATTTAGACCATGAAAAAGATAATGTAACATCCTCTGACGTTTTTAATATACAAACTATGCTATCTTATATTTAGACCAAACGAATCTACTACAGAATCAGCGCGAATTTCAATCCATTTTTGTCAACTGAATTCGTCGCCGGGACGATATCCTGAACCCTTTTCAAACACTAATAATATTCATGTCAACTACTTGACTGGGCTATTAAATTTGTCAGTATAGGATTGACCTTTTTGCTAGGTGCTACGAATATTTGAACTAATGCCAGACCGAAAGTGAAATATTAAAATCCGTTGCAAGTGCTTCAATTTTCCAGTAATTATTTTCTAGGCACGAATCTATTTTGCAAATGTAAGATATAGTATATATATATTATTTAAATTTGTCTTCGTATTTATGTAATACAAAAATGGTACTGGAAGCTTTGCCACAATATTTTTTATTGATAAGAATATTAATTACTTAATATGCGTTGAGAGAATTACTATGAAACAGCATAATTACTATTATATTTAGTGGCAGTAGGTCCACTATATGTATAACATTTCTAACTATCCAATAGCAATGATTATAAACGATAAGCAAATCTTTCTTTCTTTTTTCTATAAATAAGTCTTGCTCTCTTTATACTTCTGGATACCGTCTTGTATTTCAGTAGATCCTACATATCAAAATAATTATTTCACTCTTACATTTTGGTCACAGCCTATAGGTTACCGATAGCAAAACAGTTTAGTATTTTCTATCAATAATTTGACCGTGACACATCTGAGGTAAGAGGCGCTGTGCACTGAAACAGGCTATCAACCTAGTTCAGCAGCAGATGCTGTGTAACTGACATAGTAATGGTGTTTGTATTAGATAAGAAGCGAATTGTCTAAACATATTACAATCTAAACATATTACAATCAGTTTTGATATTTTTGAAGCAAAAATACACTTGAAATTTCCAATTAAATAGTCCAAATTTAGAGTAAAAAAATGAGCTTAAAGTCAACATGTTACAATAACACATAACTGAAGACTATATTTAGTAATTTCGTTCTGATTTTTTTATTTTATTTTATACAAAGCACGGCAATTGACCCAACACCACCTGATGTGAAGCGGTAAGGAGAGTCCATATGCGAAGACAGCTAGTGCAGAAACGGACAATGCACTAGCTGCCTCCAACTTGCCGGCCCAAAAGGTGCTTTTTCATGCCTCTCTTGAAGGACCCCATGTTATAGGAAGGAGGAAACACATGCGCTGGCAAAGAATTCCAAGTTCTGGAAGTACGACAAAGAAACGAAGAACTAAATTTCTTTGTGCGTGATGTTGTGGTGGAGACAGTAAATGGATGACTCCGAAGACCAGCACGCGTGCTCCTGAGCAGAAAGGGGGAAGGTGGGATAAGGTCGAAAAGCTCTTCAGAGCACTCTACGTGATAAAGCCGATAAAAGGCGTTAAGCGACGCAATGTCTCGACGCAATTGTAGAGGCTCAAGTTTGTTCGTGACTTCTACATCGCTAATGATACGGACAGCATGACGCTGCAATCTATCCAGTGCATCGAGGAGGTATTTGGCGGAGCCATCCCATAAGTGCGAGCAATATTCCACGCAAGACCGGACCTGAGTTTTGTACAGCAGGCATAGCTGGTCAGGCGTGAAAAATCGACGCACCTTGTTCAGGACACCGAGCTTCCGTGAGGCTGTTTTGATCACGGTTTCGATGTAGTTTCTGGAATTGAGGTCGCAGCATATCTCCATACCGAGCAAGTTCAAGGAGGCCTGTGCCGAAAGAGTAGTGCCCTGAAGAGTTGGAAGGGGAAGGAACGGCGACATTTTGGCTGTAAACGCACACACCTGTGTTTTCTTAGCATTGAACTCAACAAGATTGTTAGATCCCCATTCAGATACGAGGTTCAACGCCCTGTTGAGCTCAATAGTAAGATTCTCCCTCTTAATCTCATCTCAGTAATATCCCACATGCACTGTACTGTCATCCGCATAACAATGAATGCTTCCTAATGGAAGCATGTCATTGATATGAAGAAGAAAGAGTGTGGGGGATAAAACAGAGCCTTGTGGTACACCAGCATTCACTGACATGAACCGCGAAGCGCATCCATCTGCGAGGACGCGTATTCTCCGCTCATGTAGGAAGCCGGCGATCCAGTTGCAGAGCTGATCGGGCAGACCGTATGCCGGGAGCTTGGAGAGAAGAGCCTTGTGCCAGACCCGATCAAAAGCTTTGGCAATGTCAAGGCTAACAGCCAGTGACTCACCACGTTTATCAATAGCTTCACCCCAGACATGCATTAAGTACCTACGCCAGAAGATCATTCGTTGACCGTTTCGGCCGAAACCCGTACTGTCGATCATTAATTAATGAGTGACCTTCTAGGTATCGGATCAGCTGGTTACTTATGATCCGCTCCATGACCTTGCAAAAAACTGAGGTGACAGCTATTGGGCGATAGTTTGCTGGGTCTGATCGGTCTCCCTTTTTGGGGACCGGTTGCACATTGACCTCTCTCCAAGATTCAGGCACACGCCCATAAGAGAGAGAAAAGCGGTATAGCCGGGTTAAGACGGGAGACAACTCCGCTGCGCATTTATCCTTGCGCATTAATCTTCCTGCACACTGCCATAGGTACCATTGCACTTTCTTGTAAGGTCCTCCGCCTCTCTTTAATAAATAAATCCTCTGCCTCTTTTTAATTGCAATCGAATAATAAAAAGATCTTATACAACTGACTTTTAGTACAAAAAATAAAATAAGCATACTCGTCTTCGAAAACACTCTTGTCTCTGTATGGGTTCATTTTTGACTACGGAGCCGTCAAAAGGGATAAATGTCCCATCATATCAATATTCTATGAGTCACCAGCTCACCTACATCGTATAAATTGATGCTTTCAATATTTATTCTAAGTTTTTCTTATTGTACCGAATAAAAGGAAGCACTGTGGTCTCTAATTGAATATTTTTAGATACTCTACTCTACTACGAAGTTTTTGTTTCATGATTCAAACTATCAGTTCTATAATATAGTTTAGTTAGCACCCCCTAGTAAGGTGGTCGGGCGCGCATTCATTTTCATTGTAACATCATTGATTATTATTCGTTCGTTATGGTAATTTATGAGGATTTCAAGCAAGTGTTTGATACTGTTATCTCAAGTACATTAACTCTAAAAAATAATTACTAGGCGTAAATAACTTAGTGCTGTAATAATGCGAAACATATTTGTACGGCACTATTTTGAAAATTAATTATGACTTTTACTGGTTATAAGTAAGAAAAAATAAGCGCTTTAGTTTATATTTAAAAGCGATAGAAGATTTTCTTTATTTGTAATTGTTACAATAAAGTTGGCGTTTTAAATTTACTAAATGAAACATAAATGTGAGCGACAAAAAAAGTTAAAATACAGAATAGTATTTTGCACACAAATGCAGAGCGCTCAGTGGACCTAGTGAGATTACATTAGTTTTCACCTCTCCAGCATGAAACGGGTGCTTTTGGTGCCTAAGCCTCGCAGCGAAGTTGCATTTTGCTCACATGTGAGCATGTTGCATACTATCTGCCATGGTATGTTCCGGTGCATCTATAGCTATGTTCCGGCATTTTGCTCACATGTGAGCATGTTGCATAATATCTGCCATGGTATGTTCCGGTTCATCTATAGCTATGTTCCGGCATTGAGTAAGAGCCTAAGAGTATTTGTGATATATGTCCATAATGTAACGCAAACATTTACATTTAACTAAGTATAGTTTAATTACTTATAATATAACCTGTTAAGGTCACACATTCCAGAAGTAATGAGTATTTAATTGTCTTTATGTTCCCGGAAGCTTTATCCGCCTCAACAAATTAATACAACTTTATTCAATAATTGGACCAAATAACAAGATCTCAAATCTGATGAGATCTCAAGTCTGGAATCAAAAATTATAATATTATTTTGTACAAATATTACAATCAGTAAAATTGTTTTGTAAAAAAACTACATTATTTTTGTTATTTTTTACCGATGTAACTCAAAATCAAAAAATCTAAATCAAAATATTTTTTATTTCATCATTTTTATTATTCACTAAATTAATTATGGTTTTCGTTTGAATGCTAAGTGATGGAATGTATTTGGGCACTCCTGTAGTATATTTATGACATCTTGTCATAATTGCAAATAAAGGTGATTTGAACCATTTGAATGATTTCTAATTATGCTATAAATTTCTTTACGGCCTCAATCACTCATTGAGATCTCGAAAATCCTTTCCATTTATAAAACCAATAATAAAGTGGGTATAAATCACACTTTTCTCAGACAAATAAACTGGCAGATGGACATCTATCAGTTTATTCGTCTAAGAAAAGTGTGATTTGGAGCCCTAACATTGACAAACTTTGAGACATCTTGATAAAAGAGGAGATATAAATTATATTTGTAGGTCAATTCCTAGGTAGAGTCAGCATCAAAATCGCCCGAGCTTTAAAATATCTGCACTGTTTTATAAAAGTTAACACAATGATATTTATGCGTTATCTAGTATCCATAACACAAACTCTTAATGATGCTTACTTTGGGCTAGATAATAGGTGCGAGTATATGAATATTTTAATTATTATTATATAAAATAATAATATCCTAATCATAAGTTGGCTTTTGGCCAGGTGGAACGCCAGCTTGTTTGTCATCCAGTAGTCTAAAAAAATCACTTAAATCCCTGAAAAAGAAGCTTTTCGTCTGTGGGCGTGCAAGACCTGTTAAGGTCAAGGTAAGACCAGTTTGCAATAAGGTAAACGCTGGTAATGTCGACAGTGTCCCGGTACCCGTCAGTTTATAAAAAATAACGAATATTTCTTTTTCTCCCGTGGCAATGTAAGAACTTTCTATGGCATCATAATCATTGTTATATACTACAAAATCAGAACCACAAAAGTTAATTAAAAAAGCAATGGTGACGGAAAAAAATTGCATCAAAGTATAACACTCCCAAAATTTGATAATTTTTGCTAGTTTAGGTACTGAATCTGAACTCTAGCATAGTACATTAAATTCTAAATCTTGCAGAATCTATCGGCAGTCCGATGATAGTGATTATTTTTTAATGTAGTCAAGTGACGTATCTAATGAATTTTAACCTTTGAATTAGTATTTTTTATTTATTTTGTGGTATTTACCTGTGTGACATTTATTGGTTCCAAAAAACCCCTAAGTGACCCAATCCTCGTCAATAATAACACAATTCTGACGGTTACTGGGCCTAGCGTGGAACCCTGCGCCATCGTTTAGTTTTTCGTTAAATTTCGCCTTTATCTTCATAAAGCTAAGGTCGTATGATAGTATCTCGTGCAAATTCCTAGAATGTGATATGATTCCTTGGCGGTATAAACTTAGTCTGGCCATAAATACTGTTACAATTAAAAATAAACAAATATTATCTACGTTTGAATTTGGAATCTGTCATTTTTATATGATTGTTCATTGAGTTTTCTCATTTTGGCGCCAATACGTTGCACAATATTTTGCGATATTAAAATGGAGTGGGGTGATAAAGAGAACCGAATCGCTGTGATTGCATTACACAAAGTAGGTATGGAGCCAAATGCAATTTTTAAAACTTTCCATACGCTTGGTATTAGTAAAATGTTTGTTTAATGGGCTATTAATAGGTACAATGAGACCTCCTATGTTTGTGACAGCAAAAGATCTGACCGTCCACGTAGTGTTCGTACGAAAAAGGTGGTCAAAGCAGTAAGGGAAAGAATATGAAGAAATCCTGTCCGAAAGCGAACGATTTTATTTTGGCAGATGAAGATAGTACCTAGAACCATGTCGCGTATTTAGACGCGCGCAAGACTAGGTATATTTATTTATATATATGAGTACACATAGACTCTTCAATTCAAAGCCCCGTTTATTTCCGTGGCTCTCGCAAGAGGCGACTAAGCTATCAACTGCTCCACTGGTAGTGGTAGGATCTGAACACCATCTTGTCGGTGACCACCATACGCATAGCGTAAAACCAAAGCTTGAAGTGACCTTGCCGCAATGCATGCGGTCGGTGATGCCTTCCGTCTGATAGTGCCAGGTGGAATGCATTGACTCGCCCGCAGGAAGACCCCAAGAAACGGCTGTTCCGCTGTCCGCCGATAACACACTATAGGGGCCCAATCTAACCTCAACAGCTCGTGGGGCTCTTCACCATATGACGCAATATCTCGGGGTGGTCCGTTGTGCAGGTTTGAGACCGGGTGACTTGGGGTGCAACTGGACCTAGGCATACGATGACGTATCAACGTATGCTTTTACAGATCCCACGACGGTGACATGAAGACAAATCGACTATTTGAACATTTTAGTAACAAGGCAAATATCACGCACGAGCAATTATCAACCGCGGAATCGGTATTTTTGGGGGACTTCAGTGCTCACTACGAGTTGTGGTTAAGTTTCTCTAAAACAGACCATGCTGGTAGAGCAGCTCAAGCTTTCGCTGTCGCGTCATCTAACTCAACTGGCTAACCAGCCCACCAGGATGCCAGATATTGTCGTTAGCGCAGGACCATCTGCTGAGAACTTGCCTGGCTGCATATCGGATAGAAGTCTAAGCTGCATTGGGAACATCGGACCACAGCTTAATAACCGACGAGGTGTCACGGGCGTCGCCTTATTAGAAATGAGATACTACACATCCCGCACTCCGATCTCCTGAGGAGGAAAGGTAGGCGTATAACCGCTGGTTTATTTGCGATTGTCCCCTAGATGTTGAGGCAAAATAATCGTCATACCATGCTTGGATCAGAGACCGAGCTTGTCGGGATTCAGATATTGACTCACTGTAAACAATGCTACAAAGTCTAGCAAAAAAAGGCCTTCATCAGAGTGCTTGCATAGCGTATTTCACAAGTTGAGCAATAATTACTTACTCATCAAATCCCACAGAATTCACGGAAAGCAGTAGCTACTGTCGTTTATCCAAAGTTTCATGCAGTTCGACTTCTACCATCTCTCTCTGCCCTTGTTAAGATGTTCTGACTAAACGCTAGCTCATAAGCCGCAAGATAAAGCCATTCTTTTGATAAAACTCTTTGCTGCTCACTCAGCTCACTCTCAAATCGATGACTGAAATTCACAGCCACCAACTCTATACCACTGCCAAAAAATATGTCAATTAACGTTTGAAAAGCTAGTGGACCTGATGGCATCGCAGCGATAGTCCTCAAAAAATGCGCAGTGGTCTTAACTGCCCTAGCTAGCAGTTCTCCCATTTTAACGCAGCTATACCGTCTTTATTTCGCTCTTCTAACAGCTGACACCTAAATTTTTTGCAAGATCATGGTTCCATGATCATTCCAATGAATCTTAAATACCTAGAAAATAGTTTATCAATTAGTGATCGCTAATACTGGTTTCTTTTGGACGAAACAGACAATGGGTGATCTTCTAGCGTATTTAATGCGTCTCTGGAGTGCAGCTATTGACAAACGTGGTCAGCCAGTGGCTGTTATCCATGACATTGCCAAAGCCTTTGATCTGGTCAGGTACAAGCCTCTTTCCACTTAGCTTTGCAACTGGATCGCTGGCTTCCTGCATGGGCGGAGAATCCATGTCCTCGCAGATAATTCTTATCAGTGAACGCTTATCAATGTACCGAAGGTCTCCTTCCTATTCCTCTTACTCTATGTTTTGCATAACAATCACATATTATGCTTCTTTTATGAAACATTCATTGCCATGCGGATGACAGTATAGTGCATGAGAAATATTATGACCGCCTAGGAGTCAGTTGGTTAAAACCGAGAGGAGAAGAATGAAACTTAGCATTCAGCTCAACAGGGTGTTGAACCTTATACTTAAATGGGGATCTATTATTCTTGTTGAGTTAAAAAACACAGGAGTGCTTGTTTGTAGCCAAAACGTCCCCTTCCCTCTCTTCAGGGCACAAACCTTTCATCGGCATTGCAAATAATTCAAAACCACCTGATAAAAAGCGATAGAAGAGTCCATATGCTGAGACAGCTAGTGGAGCATAAACATTTAATTCTAGGAGCATCCACCTTGCCAGCCCATAGGGTGCCTTAATCTTCACCCTTTTTTTTCGGGGAGTAATCTGAATACAGACTTATCCGCCGCTGGCTAGGTCCAGCGCTAATGTCACTGGAAACATCTACCCACTAAAACTCCCCGGTAATTCCACTGCCCTTCGCGGGAGTAGCCTAGATTCTACTAAAACAATTTCAGCCCACCCCCAGGCAACTTGCCTATGGCTAAGGTTTCGCACCGTTGGAGACCGAGTCACTAGGATAATTCAAACCGTGGAAGCCTGTGTTATGCGTGCACAGTCTCGCAGAAAGTGGCATGGCCCTTACCATGGGTGACAGCCAGAAAAGACCGCGACCGAACGCCGCACGAAGTTGGCACTCTGCCCACTTCGGAGTTCCATACAGTGCCATACACTTTACCACCCCGAGGTAAAATCGACGGCACGACGATGCGCTGGACGACCACGATCGTGCCGACCAACTCATGGTGAACCACCTACTCCCATTCACGTGCTCTTGTTACGACCAGCATTTCATCCGCTAAGTAGACGACATCCATCTGCGGCAAAAGCGCTCCGCATAGAACCCAGACGTATGTAGCCTAGTAATGGGCCCACTACGTGGGCCCTAGGGCACACCTGCCGCTATTGTCCATGACTGGATGCGGCCCTCTTCGTCTTCGTAGAGGATCCAGCCACCACCTGCTACCTTCTGTCCACCTGGCAGGGTATACCTTACACTACGTTTGCTCAAACGTGGTCTCCATTCGAGACCTACTTACCTCACCGATCATCAGTTGTACTAGAGTGTAACCGTCATCTATCCAAAGTCAACTGCTTAGATCTTTAGGCGAAAATTTCCACCATAGAATTGAAAACGTGGAACTTCATGTCGCTCAGCAAGCAATAGAGAGATTTGCTAAGCGACATGAAGGTCCCCGTTTTGGCTCCATTAGTCATAACAAGTACGACGGAAATCCCACTCTGCAGATTTCTGCTGCGTTCTCCAGTCTACCAGTCCACCAGTCCAGTACCATTCGTCCAGTACTTTCTGCTCTCCAGTTTTAGGAGCAGCTTATCTAACTCAGTTATGGTGGACTTTACTACATCTATACTAATGTGTGATTTTTTAAATACAACTTGCCACCGTCGTAGACACTTGTAATAACAAGGGAAAAATCACCTGGTATTGGTACGCAGTGGTTGTCATGCTTACTCTTTTTTTTCGGGGAGAAATCTAATAACAGACTTCCCCGCCGCCAGTAGGGCTGGTAGGCGACGGGCGTGTGTTGAGGTCACCCAGCGCTGATGATGCTAAACACACTTAAGCACTCCAGTAACTCCACTGCCCTTCGCGTGGGTAGCCTAGGCTCTGCCGAAGCAATTTCACTAGCCCACCCCCGACATGCTGTGGCCTAAGATGAAATGCCTTTGATGCCCAGTAATAATACTGTAACGGAGTAAGGACTGTAGGTGTATGGAATATTAAGAAATTGGAGAGAAAGAAAAATACTAAGGTTTTGTTGACAAGTTAAAGAGCTATAATAATGACAATCAAAGGTACAGTGACAGTAGTAAAAAAGTATAAAAACATAAATATATTAAAAAAGGTGTGCTATCCTGCACATGGTCCCCTTTTTAAACAGGTAGGCAAACCAACTTCTTCAAAGGCCTACGTAATACCCCAGCGCGGGTGGTCACGTCTGCCACTCGTATCACACCATCTTTCCCGGGGAAGACCGCCGTAACTCTGCCCATGGGCCAGGCTGATCTGGGTAGGTTTCCGTCTGCGACTATCACCATGTCTCCTACTTTGATAGATGGTGCATTTCCGGGTAGTCGTCTTGGGGCAAGGGTTGGTAGATACTCGTTTAACCAGCGTTTCCAAAATGTGTCTGCCATCACGAGCGCTCGCCGCCAACCGTATCTACTAACAGAATCTGAGGCACTTAAAGTTGCAGGAATTGGCTTGCCAGATGAAGAGCCAAGGATAAAATGAAGAGGAGTGAGGGCTTCCTGATCTTCAAAATTTGTGGGGACGTGAGTTAAAGGGCGTGAGTTCACAATCCCCTCTATTTCACATAGAAGCGTGAGCAGCACTTCTTCCGATGGGCATCTATCTCCTAGGGTAACCTTCAGCGCTGACTTCACCGACTTGATGAGCCTCTCCCACGCTCCTCCCATAAAAGGTGCAGATGGTGGTATAAATCTCCAACGAATCATCTCAGACGCCGAAAAGTTGAGGACTTCTTCTCCGTAGAGCGCTTTCAGTTGTCTATTTGCCCCAACGAAAGCGGTTCCATTATCGGAATAAATCTCCGATGGGGTTCCACGCCGAGCGACGAATCTTCTCAGAGACATAATGGCTGCGTCAGTGGATAGAGAATGAACCACTTCGAGGTGTATGGCTCGCACTGTCAGGCAGGTATAAAGCGCAACATACCTTTTTTCTTTCCTGCGGCCGATGGTAATTGTAATAGGGCCAAAATAATCCAACCCGACAAAGGAGAATGGTCGTTGGTGGTGGGCAAGCCTTGCTTCCGGTAAATTTCCCATTGTAGGTTGAGAGGGCGAAGCTTTACGTAGGCGGCAAAACTGACAGCTGTGTGCTACTGCACGGACCGTACTTCTCAGGCTCAATATCCAATATGTTTGTCGCAGCTCGTTGATAACGGTTTCGTTGTTGGCATGCGCTACTTTACGATGGTGGTGTAGAACTAGGAGTCGGACAGTATGGTGTTTTCCGTCCAACAAGATTGGTGACTTCATTGCTTCACTCACACCTGCGGCTGCGACAATTCGTGACGACAGACGAAGTAGCCCGTCTTTGTAGAGTGTGGCAGGAAGTTTGATAAGACGGCTGCGATTGGGTAATGGTGAGCCATTTCTTATGCATGTGATCTCGTCCGGAAAGGAGTCCAATTGACTCTGACGGAGAATGTGAACTTCCGCTAGCCTCAAGTCGTCTGCTGTTATCACGTTTTGTTGATTTTGATGTCGTGATGGCGTTGATGTCAATGGAATGAAGTTGGATATGGAACTGCTTACTCTACATGAATAATCAAAGCGAATACCACTCTTATTCAGTGATTTAAGGCGAAGTAACGAGAGATACCGATGAGCCTGTGCTGTTGAATGGAGTAACCGTGTCCAACTGCTAAATCTATTCGAGTTTGCAGAAAGCGGCAATGAACTGCAATGTTCTATAATAAGGTGATTATGAACTTTAGTAGCGGGCTTGAGCTCTAACGTAGGAGGGACTGTTGCTGGCTCATTGGGCCAAACAGAAGATAATAAAAAGTCTGGACCTTTGAGCCAACGAGAGTCCTGCCTAAGAGGTCCTCGCTTGAGGCGCGTTGCATCATCGGCAACATTTAGTTCGGACGGAATCCATCGCCACTCAGTAACGTTGGTGAGCTCGATAATCTCGCCCACTCTATGAGCCACAAAGGGCTTGTAGCACCGCGCGTCATTACGAAGCCAACCCAGCACGTTCATGGAATCGCACCAAAATGTACGTCTAGCTAAATGGTATCTAGTGGCTTTCACTATACTGTTACCTAGACGGGCTGCTATTAAAGCCGCCTGTAGCTCTAGTCTAGGAATACTAGATGGCTTTAAGGGGGCTACGCGCGACTTACTACATACCAGTGCGAGTTGTATGCGTTCGTCAGGGTAGATAAACCGATAGTACGCTGCGGCAGTATATGCTTGTTCACTAGCATCAGCGAAATAATGCAACTCGGTCGATATAGGTTCTGATGGTTCCATTTTGTAGCAACGTGGAATCTGGAGTTGTGAGGTTATAATCAGGTCTTGAAACCAATCGTTCCACGCTGTTACATCTGGTTGGGGCAGTTGTTCGTCCCAATTTACATTCGTCCGCCAAACATTCTGAAACATAATTCGACCGCTTATGACTACAGGAGCCAGAATGCCCAGCGGATCGAATACACGCATTAATAAAGATAAGACAACTCGTTTAGTGACTCGATTTGGCAACGTTTTGTCATTAACTTGGACCGGAGTATTGAATTTTATAGTGTCACTAAATGGCTGCCAAATCAAACAAAGTGTTCTGATAGAGAGCGACGTATTGAGCGAATTTCCTAGATCAACGAATTTGTTTTTGACGTGTTCCTCTATAAGATCACCGGGTAATAATCGAAGCGCAGAGGGATCGTTTGAGACCCAACCCCGCATCTCCAAGCCAGCACGTGAATGTATATTGACTATATCGAAAGCTAGCTGTGCAGCGTGATCAGCTGAATCTACCGATCCGATATAGTCATCCATATAAATATCATTGACTATTGCACGTGCTGCCTCGGGAAACTGGCCTTCTACTTCCAGAGCGTTTTTATTTTTCATATAGATGGCAGTAAAGGGGCTAGACACGGCACCAAAAATCATTGAGGACATTCTATAGATGCCGAGAGGATCACTAGGTTTATCCCTCCACAAAAAACGTTGAGCATCTCTGTCCCGCTCAATGATTTTAAATCTTGGAAACATTTCCTTTATGTCAGCCGTCATGGCTACCCTACCTTCCCGAAACCGCAATAAAATGTCAAACAATGACTGCAGCAAGTCGGGACCAGTAAGTAGGAGGCTGTTTAAACTAACGCCACTAATTTTAGCCGCGGCATCATGTACTACACGCAACTTGTTTGGTTTGTTGGGATTTGTCACTCCAAAGTGTGGCAAATACCAGCAAACCGAATTAGGAAATGGGTCGGGATTGCATTTTTCCGCGTACCCCTTGGAAAGTACATCATGAATATTCTGTTTGTAACGTTCGCCATAAATAGGGTCCTTCATAAATCTCTTCTCTAAACCTAAGAAACGCGACAACGCAAGAGGGTAGCTATTAGGAATGGTCAGATTATCCGATTTCCACAGAAGTCCAACTTCAAATCTACCATCAGGTAAACGATTCGCAGTACGCTCTAAAATATTAATAGCTCGCTCATCTTCTGCACTACGTGGTTCTCGTTTAGTTATCCCTATAGAATCTAGCTTGTATTGATTTTTAATTAAATTTTCTAAACTGTTGTCACAAATGTCAGATACTATTGCGTTATTTATGAATTCAATCGGCTTTGTCCGGCTGCTACTAAAACCAAAGAGTACCCAACCGAGGGCTGTTTTAATAGCAACTGGCTCATGCTTAGAACGTTTCCGGACAGCTTGAGGGTATGTGAGAGCCCAGTTATCAATACCTAAAATAATTTTAGGCTGGACATTTTCATAACATAAAGTTTCAGCTAAATCAGATAGAAAAGGAAATTTAGAAATTTGGTCATAACAAGCAGTCTGGCGTCCTAGTTCTAACGATTTGATAGATCGGGCTCTCTTGACGGTATGTGTGATGTCACTATTTTGGCCTCTAATATCAAAATCGATGTATTCGACTTTTGTGTCTTTAGCAAGGCCACCTATACAATTAACCTGTATCTGCGAAACGGGCCCCTTGGCTCCTATTTGAGATGCAAGATCCGAATCTATAAAAGTGGCCGTTGATCCATCATCAAGCAGGGCATATGTATCGGCGCTGCCTAACGGGCCCGCTACCCTAACGGCTATAATTTTTAGCAGAGGTCGCATATTACAGTAAAAGTTGAAACGGGTAGTGCTAGTAGCATGCGCTACAGTGTCAGAATAATTTTGCAAAACATCCGAAGGAGTTTCCGGCTGTGGGGCTATCATACAAGAGGGTACCGAATCGTTATCTCCATTATTTTCGCTAATATGAGTCACCACAGCATTTGGGTCATGAAGAAGTTTGTGATGTCTAGAAAAACAATTTTTAGATTTGCAAACCTCTTTGGATATTTTACAATTTTTGTAACTGTGCGAACCTTTTTTTAAACATTTATGGCAGAGTTTATTGTTCGTGACGAAGAGCCACCTGTCAGGGATTGACAATGCCATAAAGTTGTCACATTTTGATAAAATGTGTTTCTGTTTACACATTAGACATGGTTTTATTTACTCGAAATAGTTTTGTTTCGAAAAATCTTTTTGTTTTGTCGAAGAGGTGTTTAAAAGTGTATCCGTGCTAAAATCTTGAATGGTGTTCGAAGATAAAATTGCATGCGACTTTTCAGATTTTCTAAAATTAAATGAGGATTCCAGAATAAGACCGAACTTGAGCTGCAAGTCCACCTCTCGTGCTAAAAACTGAGCTAACAGCTCAAGCTTTGTCTTCCCCTGATCTGACATGTTAATCGAAGCAAAATCGGCCCATCTGCTACGTAATAAAGGAGTTAGTTTTCCTAAAATATTTTGGAAAATTTCTGGTGACTCTAAGTAACACTTTTGATTAAGCAGTTTCACCACCTCGACACAGTAACGCACCTTACATGCGAATTTGTTTAAATCTGTAGAATCTGAACCAAGTTTGGGTAGCAACTTAATTGTGGAGATTTCTTGCAAAACAATAAGTTCAGGCCTACCAAATCTTAACTCTAACGCTTCCATCACTTCGGCAGGATTTCTAGCTGACACTAAAAGAACAGAAACCGCCTCACGTGCCGCTCCACGAAGACTTAGGCCTATCCGAGCTATATTTTCGGCCGGGGCGAACGCTGTCATGGTGTCTGCAAACACGCGCTTGAAGGCGAGCCACTCCAAGGGATTGCCATCGAACATAGGCAGTCGTCCATCGCCAACCTTTGGCCTTGAAATAGCACCGCTCGCGAGTGACGATATTGCCTGCGCTAATAAATGTATATCAGTGGATTTTTGTCTCATTTTTTCTTTAGAATTTCGAAAGCTACCGATAGGGTCAGGAATGTTAGCTATGGTGGCGGAAGAGGGGACTGGCTTAGGAAAGCTTCTTCCACCACAAATGCCGAAGTTTTGGCCACACTCCAAATTTTGACAACGACGTTCATTCAATGCGTTGGAACCTACAATATTGGGGTCTAACGTAACGTGTTGTTGAGGATTGCTATCTACTGTTGTAGCTAACCAATTCTGTATCGAAGTCCGAGATTGAGAGCTTCTCCTGCTCCCACATTGAGAGCTTCTTCTACTTCCTCCACTTTCGACTTCTAACGCAGCTAACTGCGCTTCTAGCTCTATATCAGCGGCTTTACGTTCGGCTGCTGCGGCTGCTTTGTCGGCTGCTGCGGCTGCTTTGTCCGCTTCCGCGACTTTTCGTTGATGTGCTGCTTGCAGAGCGAGTTTTTGGGCACGAATAGTCGCTGAAGAACGGGATGACCTAGAACTTACGGAGTTGTTAGAACGTATGTTTGAGGTTGGAGCGAGCGCCGAACTTGTTGAAGCCACTGGATCACTCATGTTGTCAACGGTTTTATGACCTTCTCTTTCTCTAATTTTACTTTGATTCCTAGTTTCAACCATTAAATTGAAAAATTTTAAAATTGGTGAATTAGATCAGAAATTATTTAGAACGGTTCAGGGAAAAAGGGAGAAGGACCAAATGTAACGGAGTAAGGACTGTAGGTGTATGGAATATTAAGAAATTGGAGAGAAAGAAAAATACTAAGGTTTTGTTGACAAGTTAAAGAGCTATAATAATGACAATCAAAGGTACAGTGACAGTAGTAAAAAAGTATAAAAACATAAATATATTAAAAAAGGTGTGCTATCCTGCACAAATACTACTAACTTTCTCTTTAATCCGAAACACAGCGACTACAAACACCGTGAAAACAACGTCTAAGGATATTCAATTACGAAATAAAATCATTATGAACCTTAAATACACATAAAAACGGTTCAAATTACATTATGCTTAAAATTTGACGAGTTTTGGTACCACTTGCCGATAATTAGGACATATCTGTCGAATACTGGTACAAATGGATGTTTCTTCAATTTATTATTTATTTAATTTTTTCCTTAATCTCCTTAATAAAACGAATCATTATGTCTAATAGAGGAATAAATTATGTACCTCATGGAGTAACTACAACTTCGTAAGAGCAATGATGTTTGTGTGACAAGTCGTCAAAGTCAGCCAAGTTCAATTTCCGACGAGTATTGGGACGTTTACCTTACCGCGTATTTACACAAAGTCGCAAAATTGAAATATCGCGCCAGAGCGGGTTCTTAGCGCTGATTCGCTTACTAGAATCTCATTAAATAACACCCAAATATTCCCAAACAAGTTCACAAAGACAAAGATTTATGTAGAAATTGCCTTTTTTCGTCTTGTGAAATAAAGAAAAAGCTGATACGCGATATTTACAAACTGCTCTTGCGTGGTCTTGCACGCCCAGAGACGTTTTGTAAATCATCATAGCTAGTCATTTTTTAGAACTTTGAAAGCTCAGATACTTCTGATGCTATGATTATTAGATTATATTATGATGTAGCTCAGATGGTTGAAGCAGTGTGAAGGTGTGAGACCCCTTGAAAGGCAGTCACTCGGGTTATCCTTACCAGGAATATGGTAAAACTTGTCAGGTGACAATCGGTCTTGTATTTTGGAAACTCTGTTCGCAACAAATGTTTTTAATTTGTGCGGACTAGAGTGAATCCAGTGTAAGGTTACGGTAGAATCGGAAAATGCACAGATTTCTTCAATTTCAATACGAGAATTATAATTATTGAGAACTTGTGAAACTAATTTTGTCAACAGATGAGCAGCGCATAACTCCAAGCGGGCCAAGGTTACAGTTTTTACTGGTGCTACTTTAGACTTGGCACACAGTAAATTAACCGTGACATTTATGCCTTTGGTGACATGTAGGTATAATACGGCACCATACGCCCTTTCGCTGGCATCGCAAAACGCTACCAGTCTGATATGACAATCGAGAGTCACACCGACATAGCGAGGGATGTGGATATTCTCAAGAAGAGGTAATTCTCTATGGAAATCACGCCAAATATCACAAATGTTACTAGGCGGAACCTCGTCCCAGTCAATACGAAGCATCCAGAGTTGCTTAATTAATAATTTTGCAAACAAAATTACAGGTGCTGCTAATCCCAATATGTCCCATAAACGAGCAACTAGGGAAAGAATAGCTCTCTTGGTACATTTATAAGGAACGGGCTTGACATCGAACGAGAAAACGTCCGCCATCGGTTCCCACTTGACACCGAGAACCTTCTGACTACAATTTTCGTCGAAATAAAGTGACTGGGGATGCAGTAAGCCCACAGGAAGTGATGACAGTACGTCAGAAGAATTACTGGACCATTTCGTTAGTTCGAAAGCTCCAGCACCGAACAGCTCAATTAACTGTCCGGCAAGCAGACGTGCAGCTTCCTCGGTTGGCACGCTACAGCAAATGTCATCCATGAAATAATCACCGCGGTGAATAATTTCTGCAGCAACAGATAAATCATTTCCTTCGTCCTCTGCAAGCTGCCTGACAGTGCGAAGACTGAGGAAAGGGCTGACGGATAAACCAAAACATACGCACCCGAACTCAAACAATTGCAACGGATCATCCTTAGAAAATCGATAAAAGATACGCTGATATTTGCGGAATTCAGGGTGCACCCTTATCCTTAAGTACATCTGCTTCACGTCAGCACACAAAGCGACCGGGAATAAACGAAAATTTAATAAAACAATGAATAAATCCGACTGTAAATTCGGACCTGTATGTAAGATGTCATTTAATGATATGCCATTGTCCGTCTTAGCACTTGCGTCTAGTACCAGGCGCAACTTCGTAGACACTTTATCTTGTCTTATAACCCCATGGTGAGGAATAATATACCCTGAATCGGTATCGTTATTATTTACGGGAAGAAGGTATTCTTTACTCAAATAATCACGAACCACTTCGTTATATGCCGTTCGCAGCAAAGGGTTAGCTTCGAGTTTACGCTCTAACATTTTAAATCGCTTTAGAGCGATGTGAAAAGAATTACCTAGTACAGTGGGACTTTCTTTGAACGGTAAGGCTACTGAGTACTGACCGGAAGAATCTCTGGTAGTAGTAGCCTTATAGTAGTCTTCGCACTGCTGTTCATCGATGCTATGACAGGCTGAGACAGAGTCGGGAACGTTCTCGATATCGAAAAACTGCTTAACGACGTCATCGAGCGATTCTTGGCCAAAAGAACACAACGACACAGACCGAGAGCAGACTGTTGAACTAAGTCGTGGGGCTTCTCCTAAAAGTAAAAACCCTAGAGTCGTCTGTACAGCGTCAGGCGAACCAGGCGGCCCGTAAACGCGGCCCGATTGCAATAATTTAGCAAACAACTGAGCTCCTAGTATCATATCTATACTACCAGGTTCATTAAAAGATTCGTCTGCAAGGGGAACGCTAGTTAAATAAGAAAGGCAAGAAACATCTACCGGAGTCGTGGGCAGGCACGAAGTCACGTGGTCGACAACTAAAGATTCTATGTCATAATAGGTAGTATCATCGAAACGCGAATGTAGCGTTACACGCGTTACCCCCTTAGTCTCCTTCGCGGAACCCCCGAAACCGTTAACCAATACAGGAGGGACGTTACTATCAACCTTTAAAAATAATCGTTTACAACAAGTAAGAGTTATAAAATGGTTTTGAGAACCACTGTCTACTAAACAACGCACGAGATGACGTGTCCCGTGCGCATCATAAACGCACACCCGAGCCGTGCCGAGAAGCACGGTAGTCGTGGGAGCGTACACCTGCGCCTGCAGCGAGGTAGAAGCGAGCGGAGCGGGCGGTACGTCTCCGGCCGGTAGCTTCACGCCGCACGGCAGCGGCGGCGCGGGCGACGGCGGAGGGCCGGTCTTACTCTCGCTGTTTACCGCGATAACCTTAGTAGGGAAGTGCAACATTGAATGATGATTAGTCGAGCCGCAAACCGAGCAAGGCTTACCACAAACACAAGCGACAGACTTGTGTGATAAACTTAAACATTTTACGCAATTATTCTGCTTTTTTATTAGCTTATAACGTTCAAATGGTGACAGTTTTTTAAATTCACTACATGCGAAATAAAACTCGTGACGATTTTTACATAAATCGCACTTACCGAAGTTTGATACTTCGGCCGCCACAAACGATTGAGTTTTCTTATAAGAATCGGGCTTAGATGCCCTAACGTGGGACGACGACGACGAACTAGCACTATTATTATTACTAGAACTAGTGCGTTCTAATATCTTCGTCTGGTCTTTAATAAATTTAACAAAGTCGTCGTAGCTAGGCAAAGAATTCGACCGACAATGATTTTCAAAGCTACGAGCTGTATCCGAATCGACTTTTTTTAACGCTAAATATAACAGTATAAAATCTGTTGTATTATGAACTTGGAGTTTATTAAATGCCGCCACCGAAGTCACGAAACTATCTAAAAAGTTATGTAAACCCTTTGAAGAAGGCGAATGTAGTTGTTTGAAGTTAAAAATTTCATCCAAATAAGCCGTACCAAGGGAGCGTACATCTTGGTATTTGTCCTTCAAAGTACTGTAAACTAAATTGTAATTGTCTCCGCTAGGGACGATACCAGTAATGGAAGCTAACGCTGTTCCCGTTAGTTGCCCACATAGGTAAAACACCTTATCGGAATTAGTGAGTGATGTATTGTTATGTACTAAATTATTATAACATTCATAGAAAGACGGCCAACGCTTACGATCACCGTCGAACTTAGGCAACTGTACGGGAGGCAGCCGCAGACTGCTGTCCTGCGCACGAGACACTGTCGCGGTCGCTGAAGACTCAGCTACTGTGTACGTGCCGCGAGCACTCATGACGTAAGAATAAAGTTCTTCGAACGATTCCCAAGTTTTGAAGGAGGGTACAAAATTTGGGTCCGCCTGCATTTTAGCCACATTTAAATTTTCTACATGTTGCAAGAACTCCTCACGAAGGTTTACTATTGTTGAGGACAATGCTAGAAACTTATCTCGCGCCTCAGCGTTAGTCAAATCCCTCGATGAATCATAAACTATTTGCATACGTGTGAAGTACGAATTAATCCTAGCTTCGAGTAATGGAATTTGGTAATTGCTAGAACTAACCCCCTTTTTGTCCGGCATTTTAGGTTAAATATGTAACGCAAAGCCGAAGTAATAACGTGTACTATGTAAATTACCAAGATAAGTAATTAAAATTAATATTTTACCAATTTTATTTTGGTAATAATAGTTAAAATAAATGTAATTAAAAATAGTAGGTACTTATAGGTTTAAATACCGCGCGCAATGAATATTATAAGACAAAGTACATTGACTTTGACCGAACTAAATTTAATGATTATATATTTTTTTTATAAAGTAAAAGCTTTTTTTATAAAGTAAAGCTGCTTTAGTGCAATATTTGCGTTCGTTAACTAGTAAAATGAAGTAGATATTGAAATGAAGTAGAATGGTATATACCTATATTCGACCTGTTTATAGGTAGAAACAAGCAAGAATATAAGATAATAGAACCATACACGTCACGTCGGACCTTAGTTCACTCACGACACTTAGGCAAGACAATGACAACGATTTTGTGAGTAATTATTTTGTACAAAGAAAATATAGGAAATAATTAAACAAATAAGCAGGTATTACCCAGAAAGGAATGGTAGGTAGGTATATATAACGTAACGCAAAATTCATACTAGATTATAAGTTATGTATTTAAATTAACAAAATACTAATCTCCGGTATTATTAGATTATGTATGTAACTCATAAAATGTACACAATTAATGTAAAATAAATAAATGGACAATAATTTAAGCTGGCACGCAAAAGCAGGTAGTAGTAGGTACCTACGCGCGTGAAGTGAAATAGCGTATTATTTGTGTTTTATATGTATTGCATGTATAATATAGATATATAATGAGGTATTTAAATATTAGAGGTTTATGTTCGAGCGCCAAAAAATGATGAGTAATAATTTGAAATAAATAGTGTGATATTTTCAAGGGAAAAATTATTGGCGGGCCGGCAGATCCAACGAATCCCTATGGAATTTAAAATATGTATTAAGGAGGGACTCACGGGTTTGCTGGTAGCCGCAACGCTGCAGATGTAGAAACACTTCACTGCAACTATTTTGGTGTTAATTAATTAATTGTCCATTAGATTGCGCGCGCGCGTCTTTAATTATAATTTCTACAGGACGTATGTGCGTCACTGACGGCTCTCAGGCGGAACTATTTGGTACACCGAGATCGGCCATTCGCAAAGATTGCGAATGAGTGGGATGGGGATGAGGTAAGGATTACATAAATTCAAAACCAAAAGAAATTCGTTATATCCGGCGCCAACAAGCAGTCACCTGGATTTTGAAAGGTCACGAGTTCTTTTCTATTTTATTTACTTTTCATATTTTTATACTGACTGTACAAATTTCTATCATGTTGAAATATACATTGATAACTTTCGAAATAGTGTAAAAATGTTCGATTGTGCGCTTAAAATTCAGCAAGTCCAGATAATAGATTTAATAAAGATACCATCTTGGCCACTTTACAGTTCGCTTAAGAGTTTTAGTTCGTTATCCGGCACAGAGATTGCTCAGACAATAAGAGACGAGGAGCAATTAACTATGGAAGCTAAGCGGTAATGTCTGAGAAGATCCCCGGTGACTGCCACACACGAGTACTTCGTGAGACTTTTAGTAGGATATTTTGTATTTTTCGTTGCGAGCTAAGATTACGATTATATTAAATTAAACTTACTTAAATTAGTGTCTGAAATTTCTGCAATAGCAACGTAGCAACTATAAAAAGAATGTTATTTAACAGTTACAAATAAGTTTGCTACTTAATTAACTTAAGTGTCACCAGTGCCGGATTAACCGCTAAAACAAGTAAAGCAATTGCTTGGAGCACCACATTTGTCTGCGCTTTTCAGAGCACTGAAAAAAAATTTGGCGCAGCGCTGCATATTAGAGGCAGATATGCTAAAGAGACTTTGACACTATTTACAAAAATTACATCGGTTACAACCAAAATTTAGCCAAATGTATTTACAGTTTATTTCATTTTAACAAAACAGTGGAACTTTATGCATTTTTATTTTTGGCTAAGTAATTTACAAGTGAACATAACTGTTATGTAGTCACTTTTTTGAGCTACGGGTAGTCAAAAGTTCAGTTTCATTTTTTTAGTGTGTTATCCAGTAAAGCTACAAGTCGCATTTCTATAGATGATAAAAAAAATAAGCCATCAAGATAAAAATCTACAAATCGTCAGGCTTAAGATATAAGAAGCAGTATTTTCGACATTGTTTTAAATTTAAAGACCACAGACAAAAAATATATACCTACATTCAACAGTCAAAAAGACATTTTCGTAGTTTACGTAAAATTTACTCAGCGGAAAATAAATTAATCAACAGTAAACGTATTAGGGTAACATGTAGGTAAGATTTTACACCATGTCGCGCGACGATTAAATATTATACTTGTAAGTCTTATAGTTCTGGAACACTACACGCAGTGTTATTTAATATAACAGGGCCCACGTAACGCCTTTTGCGCGTACCTAGAGGCACCCTTCCTACGTCATGGGACAGCGGTGAAGGATTGGGGGCGACAAACGACCACCTATATATTAGGACGACTTACAGGCTGAACAAACCTTCCATGGGAGTATATCTTTTACATAAGACTATAACATGGGATTAATAATAATACAAGGGCAAATATATTTAAATATTTTAAAACTATGGCCGACGCTTAGTTAAAATTTTAAACATTTAACTAGTGTGTTGTAGAATGAAGCTCTATAGGCAAATGCAATATACTGTGGCATTTTTGAATCAATTCATGTCACAGCTCTCAAATTCTATCCTGTCGTTTTTATTGCGTTTTTGGAGAAATATCACAGGCATGGAAGACAAATTAAGGAATTGCTTAGCAGCCCGTTCTATTCATATTACTTCATACGTAGATTTTTTTTAGCCAATGTGCGCTTTTATAATTCGTAACGCGACGATATTATCGTGGACGTCCACGGTAATCCGTCCACGATAATATCGTCGCGTTACAAATTTTAAAAGCACCCAAGATGTTAACTATCATAGTGTGATAGTGTAGTATAGAAGATTTCATGACAATGAATCATTTGTCTTTCAAAACCTTAAAAACTATATTGATTGCAGAGGTGTAAATCATTCTAAATATCATACTGGCAGTTATATTTTTTAAAACTGTCTGTCAAAACTGTTGGCCATGACACTTGATCATGTTCCGATACTATTATTTATTGTGCCTATTAATTGCAATCAAATGTACTTTTTGTTATAATTATATTTCTGATAACAATTTAAAAGATAAATATAACCACTTACCATTCAGGAAAGAGAGGGCATACCGTCGAAGACCGAGGCTTGAATCTAAAAACAGCGAGCGTAACAAGGATCTAGAGTATGTAATCGCTGATAGCAAAAATAATAAAGAACAAATTGATGTTGATAGTTTTATTCACAAGCCTGATGAGTATGCTATTCAAGAAAACGCACTTTACGATATGGATAACCAAAAAAGGTACGTAACTAAATTGTTTCTCTAAAGTGTTAGTAACAATGTACTCACCCGTCTATTGAGAATGCCTGAACTTGAAATAAATAGCCAAAAAATAAATGAATATTCTAGCAGCTGCTTTTCATATTTCATAATTGCGTTTTCTGTAATATTAATCTCGTTTGATAAATTTTCAGCACAGCGAAATTAAAAAACTACGACGAATACGGACCCTTAGCAGGAATTAATATGGCGGAAGATATTAAAAAAAGCGAGAAGCGGCCATACTTGAACTCTGCAGAAGAGAATCCAGATTACAACAGCGACCGTTTCTTTTACAAAGACTCTATGAACCCACGATATTTAAATTACAACCCATTACCTCTCCGCGGGTCGAATAGTCGAAAAAATACAAGGAACATTGTTAATAAGCTCTCAAATCAGTATGAAATGATAAACATGCCTACAAATTTAGTGCATAAACCAGAAAAAAAATGGTATGTTTCTAATCAAAAATGAAACTTTTACTCTATGATAAGCACATTATTCTTAATTTTATTTTAACATTATTAAAAATGTGTGAAAAATATATTTACATTGAATAATATCTAAAGTAGAAAAATGTTACGTCCTGGGGCCGGGACCGATCCCGCGACGTTTCTCAGTCTGGGTGACTGCTCTAACCATCTGAGCTAACAAGGAATTGGGATAACCCTGTGGAATTCTTCTAGTCTATCTGTATTTCTAAGTTATACAAACTACCAATAAAAAATAATATTTTATTATTGCTTTCATATTCCAGTTCATTCAAGCTTATGAAGATTCCGTTTTTTTCCCATAGCAAAAATGAAACCCAAAAGCCTAAAAAGGCTAAAAAGCGTAAATTTTGTTTTAACTGTCCCAAAAAAGAAAACAAGGATAATGTAACACCCATTGTAAGTACATAACGGAACAGTTTACAAAGTTTTTTTTTACATAAAGGCTGAAAGAGATGGCATGAAGTTTCATTCCCAACTTTAAGCCACTTTTTGTAAAAAAAATGTAAATTTATAATATGTTTACCGTCAAAGTTTCATTATAATAATTACACTTACTTCAATATGAATCGTTCTGATCTATCATCTATTCACCATGCCAGACATAATTAATTTTTCAATCGTCATAGCCCTCCGGTGGGAAAACGCCGCTTGAGGAATTCAGGAGACACGCCGAACAAAAAAGTTCGATCTCAAACTTTTCAAATATCCAAAAAAGATGATGCAGAAAACTTCAAAGGTAACATTGTTATTTTTTCAGGAAGCGATAAAAGACATGACAAAGAAAGAAGAAAAGGTTACTGTTGCATCATCAAACAAGGAGACTGATAAATATTACCAAACTTCTATCAGAAATAACCGTAAAAAAAGAGACAATGACTACTGGATAGGAGATAGAGAAAGACAATTGAAGGAGCTTGAAGAAATACAAAAGAAGATAGATGGTGTAGAAATATCGTCTGCTAAATATCAAAAAGAGCAGTGATAAAGTTTAAACTAGCTACTGAAAAAAAATATGATTATTTATGATTTTAGAATAAAATGTTATTTTTTTGGTTTATTTTAATTTGAATGCAATTTTTTTTAGTTTCCTATTTTAGCCACTTTTAACGGGGGCGTTTCCGTCGTAGCAACTTAATCTAACGTAATTTTTATACAAAAAACGACGTTTACAAAAAGAGAGAAATTAGCAAGCTATGGGATGGGTTCATCCTATTTTATTAGAAAAGGAACATTATGGAATATTATGCCTCAAAAATTTTTGACAAATTATTTTTGTATCTCTCGAGCATTTGTATCCACACACACGCACAGGTCTATTTTGATCTAAACTGTTTAGTAGTTTTATATCCACGCCATGCTCCATGATTTATTACAAATACAGACTAAAATAAAGATCACGAAAATTAGACCGCTGTGTCCTGACACCGGACCGTTTTTCGCAACGGTCCGGTTGTCTATATATACGCCCGTTGGGTCCGTTGCACCATGTCTATAAGTGAGTATGGGTGTATGTTCACGCACCGGACATACACCCGGCGTCGTTTACAAGAGGCCTTAGTTCTAAGCAACAATTAAACATTAGATTTCGGAGCTCAATCACCCAGGAGGTGAACGCTACATAGCGAAAAATAAGAATAATCCAAAAGGAAAAGTGATTAGGGGTAATTGCGGGACGCAGGGTAGCTCCAGACAAGACCGTTTACCATGGTTAATAATAATACTAGGTTAGCTATTTCTGCCTTTATATTTAGAAGTGGGTTCACCCCAAAGAATCCATACGTAGAACCTGATATTGCCCACTTTTTATTTTGAAGTGATGATAGTAAAAAGCGACAATAATAATCAGACACGCTATTTTGTAGGCTCGATTGTGATCAGCAGACAACGCGAGAGAATATAATAATTCTGGTTATGTTTTAGAAACCCACTTAGATCATTAAGAAATACCTGGCCACCGAGCAGCTGCCTCTATTACTACAACAGCTTAAAAGTCCGATCGACCCAAAACTCCCAATTTACGGCCTATAGTTCCAAATCACATAAGATTTTCTTTACCCGTCTCACGTGTCAGCTTGACCTATTGGCTTAACTTGTCATAATTATGATATTTTGATAAATCGAAGTTGGTAGCTCTTATCATCATTTTATATACAAAATACTTGTATGCCTATACTACTTGTTATTATAATAGTGTAGCTCCAACACAGGAATGTAAGAAAAATGAAAAATTGACAGCAATCTCACGGGTTAGAATATATTGCTTCCCTATATCACACTATCTAAGGGAAATACGATTTCTCTGCGTTTACTGCTTCATAGATATTTTTTATGTTAGTTCAAATAAAGATTGTTAATAAAAAATATATTTGTGAAATATTGTTTTTATTGAGGACTAGCGGCGACCGATAGGAGAAAGTATTCAACGTCATTACATGATATCATCATTCACTTTTAACATAATTAGCACAATACAAACTTTGGCTCTGATAATACTCGTAATTAAGTACTACGTAATGTACCTACGGGTGTGAAACACTTCGCCAATGAAGTTTTCGTCGACAAACATTTCGTCGACAAATCCAAAGCCCTTTTCTTAAACACCAGACAAAATAACCAATTCTGCTTGGTCATAAAAAATAGCCATGCCCTAGTAATACCATTATTTCGATTGAATTATTTTAAGTGGTATTTGTGGAATGGATTTTGAATGTATCAAACGTTTCACACCGTAACGTACGTACAGTATTCCTAACAATTTTTTCTTCTAACATCTCGATAAAAGGCTTAAATTGTTATGGCTCAAATTGTATACCTAACAGTTACTTACTTGTATGTAAGTAGGCGTTTAATCCTAAGGTGGTTTTTTTATACAACTAGATGACAAACAAGCTGACGGCCCACTCGGTGGTAAGTGGTTACCATCTCCTATAGATACCTGCAATAACAAGGAAATCATCAATTAGGTGCGAATTAGGTGCGTAATAATGTCATTAGTGATAGGTTATTGCTTGTCGTTTATTAATATGCCTGTTTCCACCATTATCTCTTTTCCTGTGATTGTCGAATCAACTTGTCCAGTAGAATGTGTTCACAGACAGGGTAGGCGAGAGAACTCGATTTTAATTAATCTGTCACCATTCACTCCTGTGTTCAAGTCTGTTATATTAACGAGTTTACTCGCCTACTGTGCAAGCAGACTTAATTTGTTTTGGTAAAGCCGAGTTAAGAGAAGGTTGTGTGTACAATCTTTCCACAGTGAAAGTAAACAGTTCCTATAAATAAAACGTTAAATGAAACGCGATCATAGTATATGATATAGTCCATCAGTCTAAATTTTAAGAAGTATTGTTTTGCTTCGTAATGTTTTGTTTTAGATATAATTATTTTGCTTCGTAATGTTTTGTTTTAGATATAATTATGTGACAAAAGAGAATACGAACCTTTTCTCATGAATGATGATGGAAATAGAATATACAGTAGTAATCTAGTTTAGAAATATCCTTCAATCGTTCATATAATCATAATGAAATCGTGCTATCGGTCGTTATTCATCTTATTGCACTTTATAATTATTACCTACTTTTGAACACCCTTATTACAGTCTTATTTTGATATTGCATGCAGCATTCATAATTGAAATAGGTCTCAAATTTATTGAAACTAAAATATCAAATTTAACAAGTTTAATTACATAAAAACTTAACGAAAAACAACTATACGGCTTTATATAAAATCAGGAACAAAATTACTAATTGAACTTAAAATCTTCAGTTTTAGTTGCGCAGCTTAAGCAAATCTTTTCTAATGTATACGGACCCTCTGAAATCAAAATAATAAAATTAATTTTAATTAAGGTTATGTTATCAATAAACACAATAACACTTAATATATTATAATCTAAATTTCGATGTAATCGTATGTTTTTAGAGTAAAACTTTTGAAATCCACCACATTGATTGAGAGAAAAACTTCCACTATTTTGGTTGATTACATAGTGTGTGCGAATATTTCATGGAAAGAATATTGTACACTTAGTTAAAAAAGCGACTTCGACTTTCAAAAAAACTTACCTATATCAAACCATTTATCAGCAGAGAGGCCAGACTCAACACGTGCCGAAACAATAGCTTCGCGTAGTGCGAACGGAATCACAATTGCAAGGCACATTGGTGGCTCACCGATTGCTAAAATAGTAACGATTTTGTTAGTAGAGGTTTTAGTTCACTATAAGTATCAGATAACTAATAAGTATCAGATAAGGTTTAAGAAATACATATTTTGACGACAATGATGACTGATTATGAGATATTGTTGTGGTGGCAACTATTTATTTACTACTTATTCCATAATCTACCGAAGTTACAGTTTCGAAAATTCTAAACATTGAATTCAAATTGGCATTGAAACTTCATATCTAATAAGTAATTTGTACGTATTGCTTACTGTACATTTGTTCAGTTCTTATTTGGAAAGTGATGGGGGAGGCCTTGGTTGAGCAGTGGACATTATAGACTAGCATGATGATGATGACTATTTATAATTCACTCAGTGAAATAAAATTAACACACTCATTAATGACAAAGTAATTTGTGATAAAAGTAATAATTTTAATATACCTTTAGTTCCTAAAATAGCATCTGCACTTGGATATTTATTCGTAAAATATACCCTAAAGTCTTGAGGGATGTCTTTTGCTTGAGGTACATGATAATTCCATGTACGATCTGTAAGGATTTCACCATTGCGAGGATCAAACACGATATTTTCCATAGTCCAATATCCTAAACCCATCACGAAAGCACCCTCAACCTAAAATACAATTAAATGAGATATGAAATATGATACAAAATTAGACAAAAAATTAAGTGACATGAGGAGTTTATCTTTACTTGTCCTATATCGATTTCAGGATTAATACTGCGGCCTGGATCTTCTATCAAATCTACTCTAATTATTTCAGATTCTCCAGTCAAGATATCAACTTCAACTTCAGCTAATGCAATACCACAACAGTTATACTGCACTGCATCAGCGGCCCTTACATAACCATGTGCTTGTAAATCAACATCCGAATCATATGCAGTTCTTATTAATTCCTCCCAGGTAGCAGAAGGCTTTAAAGCTCTAATAGGAGCCAACCTTTCCAAAAGTTGTTCACAAGCCTTCTGTACAGCAATACTAACGCTTTGATTTGCTATACTACCACCTGTGATAAAGGAGTTCGGTCCTGATATAGTGTTATTTCCTTTTATTTTTATTTTTTCTACAGGTATTTTTAAAAAGTGCGCCGCTATTTGGACTGCTTTTGTATTTATACCTTGCCCCATTTCGATACCAGAATGAGTTATGTTTACAGTTCCATCAGCGCGATAAGCAGATAAATTAACGTCTAGGCGAGGGCCACCTGTAGGTGTCCACCTCATGAAAGCAACTCTCAAGCCACGTTTCTTCCATCTATTTTCCGCGTTGAATTTTGCTACAATGGCTCTACGGTCTATGAAATTGGAATTTGTTTTTATAGTTTCATACATTTCTATGATTTCAGGGTATTTTTCTGTATTTAAATTTGCAAAGCGAACTTGCACAGGATCTAAGGACCCTTCGTAGGAAATCCTTTCCATTATGTATTCCACCATTGCTATTGCTTCAAGTGTGCCTAGAATTTAAAATATATTTAATAACAAAACAATTATATTTAAGCAACAAATTAATCTACTCGTATTTATTATTTTTGTAAAGTATATATAAATATGAAATACCTGGTGAACGACACCAAGTGCTTTTATGTGTGTCAGTAATTACATTATTTCCGTTGATGTTCCATCTGTTACTATTGTAAGCATTTGTAATTACATCTAATCCAAGCAAATGGAGACCTTCATTCAAAGTATATCCATTATCTCCATACAAATTGTAGTCTAAATACTGCACCAATCCTGAGCTATCGATAGCTACCTGAAAATATATGATGTACAAGTTTTTTAAGTTTATTCCCGATCGTCCCCACCCTGTCGTCTCCACTGGGTACAAGTGGGACAAAAAGTTTCGTTTGTCCCCAGTGGTGACGATTGGAACTTTTTATTTCCCACTCGTTCCGCTATAGACCGAGAGTCAAAATGCAATAATCGCAACATTATAGTTAAAAATAATTAAAAAGGCCTAACTTTTTATACTGTATTGTGGTGTATTATAGACATTCAACCTAATTTACAATAATTTAAGAAAACAGTAAGGAAATAGGCAAACATAAAAAATATACCGTTTAAAATACCTATTTTAAATAAATATTTTTTTAAATATTTGAATCACTATGTAATACTGCTCTCTAAGACGAACTTACTATCATCGTTAAATTGTAAGTATGGCGATGTAACAAACGGTCTATAGCGGAACGAGTGAGAAATAAAAAGTTCCAATCTTCACCACTGGGGACAAACGAAACTTTTTTTCCCACTCGTACCCAGTGGAGACGACAGGGTGGGGACGACCGGGGAAAAACCGTTTTTTACCACAGAGATGGATTACAGTAAATATGATGAAAATATTATTGTATGTACTTACTTCAAACTCACTTCTAGTTGGTTGCCTTTTCCCAACAGCTCTCATATTAGTAGTAAGTGATTGTATAAATCTACAAGGGCGATTTAGAAGTTTGGCAACAACACTTGAAGCTACTGCAGATTGGATAGAGCGGGATATTTTGATTCCATACGCACCACCAAGACGACGCACAAATACATCAATGCTAAAACATAAACATAAATTGTTAGTTATTTGAAAGCAGTAAAATCAAAATTATTAACAGTTAAGACATTTTCATAACGTACCTATTCAAATCCATTTTTAGAGCTCGAGCTATCATTATCTGCGTGCCATCCATCCATTGTATAGTACTATAGACTTCAAAACCCTGCTCTGAAGGTTTAGCTATAGAAACCAGGGTCTCCATTGAAAAATGATATTGATGATATATTGTATCGGCACCTTTAATCACTTTGACCAAATTATTGCCCCTCTCTGTAGCATTAGTTGATAAATATTGTGTTACTCTCGATTTATCTTTTATAGCCTCTTTAATATCAATCACTGGTTTCCTAACATTTTTGTAAGTTACTTGAACTAGTTTCGCGGCTTTATCTGCTAAATATCTTGATTCTGCTACTATAATAGCCAGCGGTTGATTGAAGTACTTGACCACACCACTACATAGTACTTCTTCGTTGGTTGAATATAGGGCAGCATCAGCAGGTGTGAAGGAATTTAGACCCGGTATATCTTTTGCTGTGTAACATGCTATAACTCCGAATTGCTTCTAAAAGATAAATAAGTTGAATGAAAAAAATATAAGGAAATATAATAACTAATAATATGTATCTAATAAGCGTCATAAACAATGTTGATACACTAATTATTTAAGTAAAAAAATGTCTCACCAAGGCCTCGCTGGCATCAATATTCACTATATTTCCCGTACTTTCAGTAGATAGAACAAATGCACCATATACCTCATGAGGTAAGCTTGGCATATCTTCTGTATAAGGCGCTTCCCCTGCACATTGAATCTGTAAATTTATCGATACAAATTTTCCCACTACACAATATAGTTTTAATAAAACAAATAATACTAACTAAAACTAGAACAAATCAGATAGTTTTTATAAAACAAATAATACCAACTAAAACTAGAACGAATCAGATAGTTTTAATAAAACAAATCATACTATACTAACCAGAGCTTCAACTTTTTGTAAAGGCTGTGTCAAAGGCCACTCTGCTGGATTCGTACTGAAGGTCTGTCGGCCGCTAGACACGGGTCGAGCTTGGTGAATTTTAGTGCCTCCTGACTGATATCGTATATTTAGTTTGTCTGTCGGATAAATTGAAAGTAAGCTCTGTAAGAAAGAAAAGAGTACCTTTTTCAATAAAATATTTATTTTTACATATATTATTAGATTGCTAAGAAATTGAATAACTAATAACTAACCAAAGCATTTATTGAAGAACAAGTAAAGCAAACAGTGACCCCTATAATAAACATTTTAAATTAACAAAATTAATTGATTAATTTTTTCACCAAGCTTTTATTGAAAATCATTACTTATATGGATATTTCTTGTAAAGACTAAGCTTATAGGTACTTAAGTTAAGAACCCACAATTCAGAACAATGTTCAAATAAAAAGCGAAAACAATTATGTTTTCGAATGTAAGCAATAATTTATATTACTTTGTAAAACAATCCCAACGCCAATTTTTTCCTGTATTCAGCTGAAGGTTCGGGTGGATTTTCTACAACAACCAATTCTTGCTCGAGAATTTTAATGGCGGCTTGCAAAGTTTCATTACTGAATATATTTTTTCCGAATATATATTTTTCTGTCAATGATGCTTTAGTTCCGGGCGCAACAAGTCCACCAAAGAGTATCCTGGATTTTTTAACGATGTTATCCGGTTGTATTAATCGGTACATGAACCCAGCATTGACGATAGCGTGAGCATTTTGAACTCTAGGCATTACCTACAAAGTAAAAAATTATTTATTCAATAAATTAATATCACAAGTTGTTTTTGGATGTTATAAACTTAAATTTTGTTACAGTACCTATGCTTTCCCACTATGTGCTTGTTTTGTTGTTGTACAGTGTCAATTATGTGAGAAAGATGTTTCATAACTCAAAAAAATGTGTATTGTTAAGTTTTTTGTTCTACGGTGAGTATTTTGTGAGTAAGGAGACGTTTTATATCTTAAAAAATATGCGAATTTAGGTTGTACACTATCAAAAAAAAATCATGAAAAATCTGCTGGATCCGGGTTAAATACTAATAATTCTTTTTTATGTATAGTTTACTCTTTCAAAGTTCAAAATAATTCGTCAATTTCACTATTTATTAATATGGCGGGCGACATAGAAGTCAACATAACGCTACCAAAGTGACTGAGGCGCCATGATGAATATTTGAATGTTTTTCTTTATGAAAATTCTTTGTTTGAACAACGAAACAAAGCTTATATAAAGAAAATGGACAATCAAAACTGTTCTGCTTATATTCTAGACCTGGCCAGGTCTTCTTCATACATTTTGCGATATCTCCTTTCGATTTTAATTTGTTTTATACTTATTTTACAGAGTGGACAACTCAAGAGTAGAAATGAATGTGTTTCAACCATAAGAAGCTGCGGCAGATAACTTAAGTCTTTAAAAATCCAAAACATACTTTGAACGTCACAACTTTATATTCACTCTCATTTAGTGGAGGAAATAAAGCATTCAAAATAACGGCTCCTTTCATATTCAACCTCAAAAATTGCTGCATAGATACTGTCTCGTCCACGCCTTTGTAATGACCTGAAATGATAAATTTTACATAGTACTTAGATGCGGTACCTCCGAAGGTCTAATTAGGTACAGTCTTATCTATTTCTGCTTCTAAGCAACAACACAATTATAGTTGTATCCTATAGTTAGAAAGATTAAGGGCGACAGATTAATTACAAGCACACAATTTATATATATTTCAGACCTCCCCACTGATAATAGTTGTGGAGTTAGGCTGTTGTGATTCATTGACGCCGCAGGATACGCTGCCTTACATACACTAATATTGTATTATAAATCTTATGGGCATAAATATAAATAAGCAATATTACCAAGCTAACACGTATTACGGTATCTTCTGCAAAGTTCCTTTTTTTGTGGACAGTCGGCACTACATCAAGCGTAACAGTTTGACCTTGAGAACGCTCTTATTCCGTCCGAATAGAGGCGGCTTTCGTAGTGCAACTGTTACACTTGATGTGTTGTCGTCTGTATATAATGCAACTTGAGTTACGTGTATTAAATTATTTACTGAGAAACATTGTAATAAAATATCCAATAAAACTTTATCGATAATAGTAATAATAATGATTCATATACTCACACCTATTAACTAGCCCAAAGTAAGCATCATATGGATACTAGTTATTGAAGAAATATTGATAATAATATGTATATGAATATTATAAATATACTAAATAAACATATAAACATCCATAACTCGTGAACAAACACTCGAACTCATCATACAAATATTTGCTCCTACCGGAATTCGAAGCCAGGATCCCTGACCGAGTAGCCTGTATAGCAAAGACTACAGACCACTCGGCCAGCCGCTGCTAGTTTGTAATTGATAGTAAAATTATTATTATTATATTTATTTATTACTTTTACAAAATATAAGTCACTATTTATCATTGATCTTTACTTTAAATTTATTATTTGGTAGATATGTATGTAAAATTTAAAGATTAAAATAGTACCTGAAAAATTTTATAGATTTGTTTTTGTATGATGATAATTTTAAACTATTATTATGTACATAATATTTGCAAATGTAAAGTAGCGTATTTCCTAAGTTTATAACGTTAATTTCATTTTAAAAATAATAAAATATATTTAAATTCCTACTCGTATCCTCGTTTCATTAAAATTAATAAGTAACAAGATAATTGTAAGAGTAACGTATTATGACAATAAAGTTCTAAAGAAACCTACACAATAATTCACACATTCCTAGTTCATCTACTACTAGTATATCATTAACATTAAATTGTTGCTACGTGACTTTTGAAAGTGTAATCATACTATTTAATGCAATAAACCAGTTAAAATTACGAGGCTAGCGGAAAAATAGAATTAATTGTTTTTGAAGCATATCGGATAAACTCACTAATTTTACAGCACAGGGTTAAAACACATTCATGTGCAAATTGTAAGTGTGCATGACTATCTATTTACTCGTAAATGAGGTGTATAAAATGCCAATAAGTATACCTATAATTGATTGCTACAGAAAACTTGTTATTTTACTTGCGGAATATTTTAAAGAAGCCTCTATATTTCAAAAGCCATCAAAATAGTCTATAACTAAGGTAGCTACAGTACAGTTAATGTAATTTTGTTCGCATAATACTGGACCATAATAATCTCAAACTCAAACAATTAAACTGTTTCTTATGTCAGACTTACAACAGCTACTCTGAGAATCATAATGATAATAAAATAATTGAAATAATTTGATGTCGACCAAACAGACAAAAATTATGTTTAAACCAAAAATACGATAGATAAAAATCTTGAAAATAAAATTGCCATATTCTATTCACAGATAGAGATAGTCCTACCACAGTTTAGTTGTCAAGGAAACAATATAGTATTAATATTTTTAGTTAATGAGTATAACATGCTAGACAACAACACTTTAGTTATCTATGTATGAAAAGAAAATTGAAACCAGCCGGAGAATCTTCGGATAGTAATGAAAATAATTAACCTCTGCTTCATAATTTATTTCTTACTATTATAATGAGAATATAGTAGGTGTGTAACCACACCTAAAAGTTTAATAGATAGGATTTGACAGAAATCATTTTAAAAGCATTTGTAAATAAGCTTAAAGTTAACTGGATTTCGATATAACCCTAATACATTTTTTTGAATCAAACTTTATCAAACCTTCTATTTCATTACGTAAAAAACTTACTGATAGTAAGCACCGCGCCCACAGTCTCTAAAAGAAGGAAAATATCCGAAGGAAATTCGTTATGAGCATGTTTTATCATTAAATTTCCAGCAATTGATCCCACCTGAAAAATATTTACATTTATGAATGAATAATTTATTTACATAAATCATAATATTTATCGTTCACAATTTAGCACTCGAAAATATAACACCTAACATTTTTTTGTCCACGTATGACATTTAACTATTCGAGTCCAAATATTAATATCTCAATCTTTACATAACTATTTCAGTTTAATGCAGTTTATAAGTATAATATATAACTATTTTCAATTTTTACAAATTATTTGTATTGAGAATATTCTAATTGAATCCTTCTCTCCCATAAAAATTATACAAAAAAGTAGAGTTGCTAATCATTTGTTAGCCCAATGCTACCAACGCATATTCCGCCAGCATTGTGCTACCAATGCGATACACGATACAGTTAAACACGCAATTACGCATGTAAACAAACAGACCTTTATAGAGAGAGACACATGAAGAGTGTAATACCATCCACCACTCTAGTCCAATGATAACAACATGGACCATTACACTCGAAAGAATTTAAGTTTACATCTCCGCAACTATTAAATGTTCCAATGACTTATTGTAAAGTATCACATGAATTTGTTTATTTCTTAAGGAAATTCCTCGGATTGGGTTTTAATTATTTTAGGCAAGCTGTAATTTTCATACATCAGTTGTAGCCAACTATTACAAAGTTTTTACAATAAGAATTACACAATTTTTATGTCACAAAAGTAGAAAGTTATTGTTGGGCATCATCTGCTTTATACGATTTTTATTTATATAAAGCGCTTTAATCTTACTTGCTGTGACGTAAACATTCCAATTATACCACATACTGTTATAAATCATAAATCAGTTCAGGCATTTAGAAATCACGGTAAAATTACGCTATTACCTTATGTATGAACCATAATGAAAACATTTTATTCGGGTATTCGAGTAGTAAATTGTAGTAATTTATTCAAAGACGAATAACTCACATTTCTCACTGGGATGTGTGCTACTAACTGTAGGTGTTCGTATAATGTTTTCAAATATTCAAAGTTTTCTTCTTTGCTGAATCTGTCGAATATTTCCAAGAGTTCTGTGAGGGTGGTCCCGGCGCCAATTATTAAGTTTTGGTCCAACGTACAGCCTTTCAGCTCAGATACTCCAGTCACATCAATTAATACGGATGGATAATCATCAATGGGATAAACTCCTGGAAGAAATAAGCCGTATTTAGTAATGAGCCCATATTATGTATATTAATAAATACAGAGTTATCAGCTGACAACTTCGTACATACACAAGTGCAACTTTTAGCAATTTTATGTCCTCAGGAGGGGACTGAACCTCCCCTTTTTTGTTTATTAATCTAATTAACAGGTCATACCTTTGGCCGTATTTCCAGAAACTAACATATATGAAAATATTCCTCGTATTCTGAATATTTCAAATATATCTCTTACTGTTGAAACTCTATACCAACATTTTCCATCTCTTAAATGTATTTCTAGTATATTACGATAGTCATCTTTTGTTACAAAACACCATTCATCCTCATCTTCACAATCAGTTTTATTGCAGCCCGTGCCTGTTTTCTTGCAAATCTTTAAGTCTTCTATGTCAGGCATTTTCAGGGGCTTTGGATTATCGGAGGCGAATTTTTTAAATGCATCTAAAATAGGTCTATATCCGGTACACCGACAAATATTGCTGGCAAAAGAATTTTCTATTTCTAGCTCTGTGAATTTTTTCTCGCTTTGAAGAAGGCTGAAATAATAATGTTTTATTGATTTAGAAGTTTGGTATTTATTCAAACAGTTTAATTGGAGAAAATGCGATAGAATTTGTTTCTTTTAATACTTTCGATATCTGTAATACTTATAATATGTTAAAACTAAATCACCATCGGCTGGTAGGTATGGGATAGAACATCCCTCCACTTCTACTTCCCATAAAAATGTTAGGGTTTCAATCGTTGCAATAATAAAAATATAGAATTAAAATTTTTATACAGTCACTTATATAATTCAGATAAATTTGACAACTGCGGGTGAATCCCACTATTTTCATTGTGTATTTCTTTCATGAATGAAAATACTGGGATCGGTTTTTCTCACTATTTTCATGGATAAGATCTTTATAGTGGTCAAACTTCTAAATGTATGGGTAATATATAAAGTGCTATCCCGCCTTTAGCGCCCGTATGTATTGTGGAAACGCCCCTACCATTTCCAATTTTTGTCGTCATAGAATATAATTAGGAAAAAAGCTCGTACAACGATTTCAATTTTATGTTTCCATGGAAATACTTTGATAATTATAAGTACCTAAGACTGCTGGATATTTTTTTAATTGGTTTCTGTCTCTACCTGTACATTGACATGATCCATCCAGGCGTGCAGTATCCACACTGGGTACCATGATTTTGGGCAAGAGTCGTTTGTATTGGGTGGTATCCATCCTTTACGTTTCCCACTTTCTCTACAGTAGTGATGTCCCAATTATAACAAGACGTGATTGAAACTAGGCACTGTGGAATAAAATAATGGTTGTTATTTCCATGTAGACTCAATTACCAACGCTTGGCAATGGTGGAGTGTTTCCTGTCTACTAAGCCAGACTTCCCGGGTTTGTATCATGGCATGGACAGATGATTGTGATAATTCGTGTGATGTAGGCATACGAAATTATATTGTTTATTTAATATAGTTATTAATTTGTATATCTATCTGTTACCTTTTTTTTAACGGAGATAATTCTGTTTACAGACCTACCCGTTGCTAGCGAGGCGACGGGCGTGTGTGAGGTCGCCCAGCGCTAAATGACACTGGGAATATCCACTAAAACTCCTTGGTAACTCCACTGCCCTTCGCGGGGGTAGCCTGGGCTCTGCCGAAGCAATTACACCAGTCCACCCCAGGCAACCCGGCCTTGTGGCCAGGTTTTGCGCCGATGGAGATTACCCAGTTACCAGTCACTTGGGTATGTCTATCTATTACCTAGTATGAGCAACTCTAGGAAGTTTTAATTTATAAGTACTTGATTTTGGGCTAGATTAATAGGTGTTAGTGTAAGAATAATTATCTCACATATGCTTCTACTATCAAATTAGTCAGTAAGTTGGTAGCTAGGTATTCTGGATTTAAGTCAGAATCGTGGAGTTTTATAAATGACAAGTTATTTGTCACTAACGTCCGTTTTCACTAAATATTCCTTAGGCTAAAGTGACTCTTAACGATATTTGTCACTTTCGGTCTCCTTTAGATAGACTGAGATAAAAATCGCTAAGAGGCTCTTAACGCTAAGCAAATGTTAGTAAAAACGAGCATTATTAGTCCTTTTACATTTTTGACTTATTTAAATGTGCAAAATAATGCTAAAATGCTACAAAGTTGAGATTTTATAAACATTAAACTATATTGTAATAAAAGACTAGCCCTGAACTTCAATTTTAGTCTATAAAAGAGGAGAAATCGTATAAGTAGATACCTATATTTTGTGAAATTTCAAGATTAACCTTAATTAAAGGATTAACTCGTTCGGCAAACGATAATGCGCGTCGAAACACGATTCCTGTAGGTCAGGGATATTAAACTGTAATGATCAAGAGGTCACTAGGTATATTTCCTTTTTTTCTGTAATTTCATTTGATAGCTGTTAACTAGTAGGTATTTTTTAAAAAACTAGATGCCATAAAAGCTGACCTGGTGGTAAGTGGCTAGGTATTTCAGATGGGTGACAACCACCCTTAGGCCTAAGATTAATAATAATAATAAAGTCACACCTATTATCTAGCCCAAGTAACCATCATTAAGAGCTTATGTTATGGATGCTAGATAAAGGAGAAATAATGATAATAGTATGTATATAAATATTACAAATATACTTAATAAACATAAAGACATCCATGACTCGTGAACCAATGCTCATACTCATCATACAAACATTTGCTGCTACCGGGATTCGAACCCGGAACCCCTGAGCGAGTAACCCGTATAGTAAGGGGTACAGTCCAATCGTTAGATCTGTTGTAAATTTGAAATTCAGCAATTCGTTTTAAATAAAATAGCTACAACCTTTATTCATGTATAGTACAAATTTTATTCACGTTTTAATAAATCAACTTTATTTATGCTTGAATTAATAAAATTTGTAACAAACATGCAGCTATCTCATTTAAAATGTGATAAACCAACTTATGTGTGTCAGAAAAATGATCTACCAGTTATACATACTAACAAGTGCATAGTGCACTGAATAATGCCTTACCAGTTACACGTAGTTGTAAGTACACTTACTGCATTAACAGCAACAGGTGATGCCCCAGGGCTCTTGACAGCAGTGACGATGCACGCCCCGCAGCCGCCCTCGCGGCACATGTATTTGGTGCCGCGGAGCTCCAAGTAGTTCCGGAGGTAGTCCAAAAGTGTGACATCTGAACTTGCCTCGCTCCCCACTGAAAGATGAGCGATAATTTTACTATCGACCTTGATTTCAAGACAGATACCTACCAAGTTTAGTTTAAAGCGGAGTTCTCTCTTTTAAATTAAGTAAGTAGATGGTCTTCCTCCCTGCCCCTTAGATGCTCTACGATAAACTCTATTGCTATCACTAGCCGGGAAATATATGCGACATGAAATTTTGCAATCGAAAGTTGATGGAGAATTTTGTCAATTCTCATTCATTTTCTATTTAGTGATAGTAACAGCGATTATTGAACGATCTAGTTTAGGAAGCTAGTGCTGAGTGATAATTACAGCCTCTTTATCAACAACCTCATTCCCTCAGCTGAGTACTGGCTTTCCTACATGGGAGAAACAGCTGAGGAGTTTCTTATTACAGCCGTAGGCCGTAACACCCCAACACAGGTTAGGAGGTGAAAGCGGTCACAGAAACAACCAGAACTAATGGCATAACGTGCCTTCCGAAGCACAGAAGAGTTGGACTTTAAAAATCTTGATTGACTCTCAAAGACCCAGAGCTTGCTTGCGTCCTAAAGCGAGCCATCATCTTAAGATACCTGCAATATCAAGTGCTTACCATGATATTAAAAGTACTTTAACATTCTAGAGACATAGATTATGCATCCTTTTCCACTGTCTACTTTTCCCTTTATTTAACTGTTTGTTCATTATCATCGATAGCTTAAAAACACGTCCTACGTGGGAGAAAGATATTTTCAGTTAAATAACTAAAGACCCAGACCTAGTAGAAAAAGGCAGTGACCAAGACCACCATGCAATATTTTTTATTAATTGCTTTATTAATTATTATAAAAAGTACCAACTAATATGTGGCCTTGATTCTCAACCCAGTACCAAAGAAAATTCTTTATTCTCGTTTAAATTACTACTCATTTCTGCTCGCCATTCTTCCCGCGTTGTTTTCGAAATGAATTTGTGATGATAAAAGGTGTTTTCAAAATGAATTGGTGATAATAAAAAGAAATTGAAATCTACCAATTAGTTTCGGAGATTACCTCCGACACCCATTTTACAAACTTTACCTCCGACACCCATTTTACAAACTTTACCTCATTATAATGTTGATGGTATTGCATTTCCATACGAAACGTAATAATATATACTCTTTAAAAACAGACTTTATTTCTAAATCATATGTATCAACATTATTACAGACTGTCGGAAGAAAATATACATTTTATTTATATACGTCAGTAGACTTGCAAAATACAGCTGTTTAAATAAGCTAATGTTCGACATATATTGTAATCTATCATTTATTTACACGATTGATAATTACCTATATGAGAATATAATACAGTTAGTCATAGAGCATTATTATTAATCAGTATAGCAATTCAATTACGAACCATGTGTATAAACAAACAGATTCAAACTCTTAGGGCACTCCCAAGTCGCCGGGTTGTGAAAGGTCGTGGGTTCGAACCTAAGACACAACTTTTTCTAGTCTTGATCTTTTTGGTTTACGTACATCAATACTATGATAACAACCACGCCTAACTAACATTTTGGTTATTTCACACAATTATTTTTTTACAAATGCTAATTAATGAACACCTGCTAGGCTGGTTTCCATAGCTCTATCCACGGGTATTTACCAAGTAACGCGTATTATTTTTTTGTAAATTAATAAAAAAATGTAGTAACATAACTTTTGTAGCTTAATGCTACCTATTAGAATATTGAAACCGGTTATCAATAGAGTGAGTATTATGTAACCGTTGGTGTTTGATAATAAATAACCAATCAATAACAAAATTATAATACTAAAAGTTAGACCGCGTTTACATAATGTATGGCAATTTGGAGTACCGACTTAGTGAGATACAAGGGTGCTAGGTGTCAACAGGCCTGAGGAGTTTCTCTGTAACTTCACAATGACCATCCATTTATTTCAAATTGCATGCAAGTTCTTGAAGGTGAAAACGTGACCAAAGACAAGATTGAGCCATGTTTTTCCATGAAACTTAACAAACAAGTAACGTCATAAAAATATGAACAGTACCCCTAGCACGAACACTTTTAAATTTCGAATCGCCATCGTAACGAGTAGTTACGTTAGCTTTTGTCTGGCTTTTGTTTGAAATTTTGAGCGTCTGTGAACGATACGATTACGATTCGAAATTTAAAAATGTTCGTGCTAGGGGTACAGTACTGTAAATTTAAACAACAATGAATGTAGACCCACAAAGCAAACCGAAATAAGAGTAAAAATAAATACATCAAACATTTCATGTCTTCTAATATGACATCTGTACAATCGTATTTATGGATATTTTGCTTGTAAGTGATGAATGGACGAACATTAAGCACTTAATCTATGGAGTACCTACATCATTCAGGCACAATAGATTTCCTTTTGCGTGTTAATGCCATCGGGCTGGTAAGGTGCGAAAGGGAAAAACTAAAGTTTTTAATGGAATTCATAAATTGTATTTTCGACAAATATTCGCATTATTACAGTTAACAAAAAGAATCACTTTACAATAAATTATACACCTTAAGAGTTGGGAAGAAAAAGAATAAAATATGTCTCTATGAGTAATGTTATAAAATAAATAAGAAAGTGTAAAACTGGCTTAGTATTGGAAACAAAACCAGTTTGAAATAACTTCCTCATAATTTGAAGATAAGCCTCATATGTTTTTTAAGAATAAAGTACTTTATGCTTAATTATTTTTAAAGTTTGTCATAATAATTTTGAGTGATTAAAAATACTTTATTATAATTTTATTCTTCGGCTAACCTGCTCTATTTACCTTTGAGCTCGGTAGGTCAATGTAGTAGAAAAAAATTGTAGCTTGTGAAATAATAACATTATGTTTGTAAAGAAATACGGAATGTCACTTTTCAAATAAAACATCCTTAAATTATTTAATTATTTGATGAAATTAAAACATTAACGCTAAAATTTAGTGATACTTATTTTTGCACATACTTTACTTCACGATAGTATGCTCACGTAATAATCAAAGAGGTTGTACGAACCCAAAATTCTTTAGCAAAAAAGCCCTTTTAGGGTCATCATACAGAAGTGGAAGTGACAGCTGACATAAACGTCGCACGTGAGGTAATTACACCGAAAAAACTGGGAGCGAAATATTTACTGACGAATAAGGAAATTACACTATTATCTCTTCGATCTTTCCAAGGGTATAAAACTAAAAAAATATAATAGTAAAATAAAATACCATGGCAATTAACTCCGTTCACACTAAAACTTATTCTGTCCATGTCCGAATGCCTTCACGGCACAAAAATGACTGAGTTGCGTTAGCGGTAGGCTTTTAGTCTCAAACTGAAAATGTTTGTTTGATACGACTAAAGGCCTGTTCACAGGACGTTTTTTAAATGGGAAGATTCGCGTTGCTCTTTACATCGTCTGAGTGGTTTAGCAGATTGTTTGCGTTCGTATCAAAACTGACGAGTTTGCTGCGCGTTTCATTTCATCATCGTCTTATTAGAGTCCCACTGCTGGGCACAAGCCTTCCTACATGGGAGAAACACATGAAAAGCTCGGGCCATAACAGCATCACGCTGGCCCAATGCGGGTTGGAGGGCTTAAGCGGTTGCAGTAACAACCGGGACCTCGAGGTTGTTACCCTCGGGCTCGAGATTGAAAATTTAGATTGACCCATCCGGAGTGGACCACGGCGAAAGTTGCTTTGTTTTCATAATCGAAACCAGAGTGCTCAAGCCACCACGCCACCGAGCTCCTTCTTACTCAAGGCGTATCATTTGCGTTTGTATAAGTACGCGCGTCGTCTGATCGTTTAAAAAACATCGAGTGAATAGACTCTATCAAACAGAAAACATTGCGAAAACAAACAAATTCCGCTGCTATTTTTAGAGGCAAGAAACAATTAAGTCTAATTTTGTTTAGGGTAAATTAATTCCAGTTATTATCAAACCTTGTTAAAGTATTTGATACTTAATTAATGAGGTACTTTTATCGGTCGTTGGTGCGTCCAGTGCGACCAAGACACCAAATTCAACGTATCGTCGAGATTTTTTGGTTCCTTCTCCTTCGATCTTTAGATGAATCTCATTGCCATTACTTTTGGAGTTAAGTATGTGACGTGATCTAGGGTCTGGTGTGTTATGATCCTACTTACAGTTGTCTGTGTTTGGTTTGGTGGCGTCACATAGTATAGCCACGCGGTGATCCTGTGCGCTACGGCAGGGCATTGATCACAACCAGCACATTTTAAAAAGCCACGAAAATCCCCCAAACATGGGTCCCAATGAAATCAAAAAACTGCAACCTTTCTTGCGAGAGCCAGAAAGTCAACTTAGATCCAAATTTATTTGAAACTAGTAAAATAATATAGGTATTAACAAAATAAAACTAAAAACTGGCTATTGAAATCTTATAAGGTACACATAACTTATTAATGAGGTTTTAGATTAGTAGGTAATAATAATAATAAATTTATTTCAATTAAAGCTTATGTTACAAATACTATCAGCAGTTACCGGCTCTTACTACCACTACACTACAACCTACTACGGTACGGTACTATAGTACCTATTAAAATTATGTTAAGCCGGTGATATGTATTTGTAAGTAATTAAATTGCAATTAATTATGAAAAGAATAGTTTTTGAATTTTCGTTAAAACACTGATAAATATGATCCGTCTTCTCGAAATAGGAATTGATGATATACGTATCATTCATTAATTAAATTTAGGTAACAATAGGTAACAGACTTAACGTGTAAAGTGTGTGAGACATTGTCGCGTATCTTTTATTGCTTCTCCGAGAGTCACAGAGGTTAATTATATATTTCTTTCCGCGATTTTATTTGAAACTAATCACGATTACGATTGTTATCCCAAAGAACCTGAATACATTGTTTCACTTCAAGGTTCTTTTTGTGACATTTTTTCAGCTAATTAGGTACGTGTTGGTTGGTCAGGAGCTCACTGGCGCAGTGGATTGAGCTCTTTGGTTTCGATTACGAAAACAAAGCAACTTTCGCCGTGGTTATTTCCGGATGGGTCAATAAAAAATCTGTAATCTCGAGCTCCTCCGTGCTTCAAAAGGCACGCTAAGCCGTTGGTCCCGGTTGTTCCTGCAACCTCTTTACCACAACAATATAAATAGATACATATTAAATGGAAAGAATGTGCCTAGAAGAGTGCTACTTCGTCATTTTAGCCGAGAGACGTCCACTGCTGGGCATACCCGCCTCTCCCCCCCTCCACTCACTCACACACACACACTACAAAGATCTCCAAACTGATCGGTCCTGCCCGCCTAGCATGACCAGCGAAACGCGATATGATAAAGCCATTTATCGCTTTGAACTTTCAAAAATCATTGGATATAACCGCCATCTTGAAATTTTATCGATAAAATATTCTCGGCCTAACTACCGCAGTGTCTCAAAACGAAAGTCTCTAATTCGTGTGTGTTGCCCGTGATACGGAACTGAGACGTGGCCGCTTACAATGGACCTCATAAGAAGGCTCAATGTCACACAAAGGGCAATGGAGAGGGCTATGTTTAGGGTTTCGCTGCGTGATCGTATCAGAAATGATGAGATCCGCAGGAGAACTAAGGTCAGTGACATAGCCCAAAGAATAACGAGCCTCAAGTGGTAGTGTGCAGGCAAGGACGACTGACGGCCGTTGGGGCGGAAAAGTCCTGGAGTGACGGCGCCGTACCGGGAGACGCAACTTTGGTAGGTTAGTAGGCACAAGTTACTATGAAAACACGCAAATCGTTAGAAGTGTGCCTATAATATTTGAATCGTTCTCTTCATTTCTCCAAGATTCCATCATCAGATCTTGACCTAATGACAACAACCTGGGAAGTATAAGCTGACGAACAAAAAAATAATTATCCGAATTGGTCCCAACATCTTTGAGTAATCGAATAACATACATAAAAAATAAAAGGTTCCAGGTGAAATCATTCTTAGTGCTATGTATTAAACATGGGTCTCATCTCAGTCGGCAGAAATAGATTGTCATCTATCCCTTTCTATCATAATTACACAGCTTCGTACAAAATTCGCTGTCCCCTACATCTCACCAGAATGATAATACTTCCTCGATGAGCTCTGGCGAGCTTACACACCGCAGGAACACAATTATACCACAAAGTACTAATATCTATAATTATTTTCAAATACCATTATGCTCTATCCAATTATGTACCTCAAAGTAGGTACTTATCTCTTCTGTCTGTCTATCTGTATCACTAATAAATATAAAAAAAATATGAAAATATAAAAAGCCATGACTATCCCAAATTCGTGTTTAGTGTCGTCTTCCATAACCGTAATTACCTGTAATTACCTGATGTTACTTGAGTCAAGGTATACACAATGAATATGGAAAAAAATCAGAGCTTACTCAGTTTTTTGTATTTATGTATAGGTAGGTAGGTACCTACTAAAACATTGTATAGATGTAAGTGTTATTGTATGTATCGCTGTTGGTGTACTTTAATAAATAAATCAATATCAATTACGCTATTTTTTTAACAAAAATACAATTTAAATAACTTACCTATCCATGAAAACTAAAGATGACACGATTTCGAAACAATTTCGATTTACAAAACGCCTGCGAACAATTCTCTAGTTAAGCTAATAATTCGCACGTTTGCTCAGCTTTTTTGTGAAAATACATTTTTCACGTTTAGGGAAAACCTAATATTATTATAACGTAGCCGATATCAGTTCAGAGGGGATGATAATAACATGTCTAATGGAGTAAAGAGGAGTTATAAACAACGACCCATCGATCAAGTCAAATAACATTTAGTAGTTTTGTTTATCGCTCTATTATGTAGTTAGGTATTTTACTATCTTTAGGACAAAAACAACTACAAAATATTAGTGAATTTAAAATTAGAAACACATTTTTTTTTATTTAACCAGCAATATTTTCTACAACAAAGGTATTATTTTTTATACAGAATTATACAAGACATAATTATTAACCAAAATAAGTACTTTTATTTGATTAAGTTACAATTGGCGCTCATAAAACTAACTATAATTATGCTGTATTATTACATAAGAAAAAAATTAATATGCTAATAATATCCGAGTTGGATTTGTCGATTTACCTCTTTCTCGAAATTGCACTCACCTGGCTGGATCATTTGTCCGAGTCAAACGTACTCGTCAACAACTTCGAGAACAGAATTCCCAACTGTAACTGGTATACGTCTGACATTAGACATAATTTTTGTCTTGTCCATGTTCATTCTTAGACCTACCTATCGGGAAGTTATGTCTAGATCACCGAGCATCATGCTCAATTCATCCAGGGATTCTGACATGACTGTATTCTATGTATCGTCGGCAAATCGAAAGTGAGTGACGTACTCGCTGTTGATGTTGATGCCGAGTCCTGACCAGTTCAGTAGTTTGAAAACATCTTCCAACACAGCGGTAAACAGTTTCTGTGAATTACTTTAAATCTCCCTGTTTTACCCCTTTCTGCAGTTAGATAGGATTCATTTAATGATTTAGTACACGGACCGACATGGTGGCGCTCTCGTACAAGAATAGATAGTCAATGTCTCGTCAGAGGTGCCCTCTGACGAGACTGAAACACACTGAATCGAAGGCCTTCTCGTCATACGCCAAACTAAGTGGCCGGTTATACTCCTCGGTCTGGTCTATAACCTGCCGCAGCGTATGTATGTGGTCTACGGTACAAGCCGGTTTCCGTAAGGGCTTTACAGAAACCGGCTTGTTCAAGAGGCTGGAAGTCGTCAAACCTGCGTGCGAGACGATTCGTGATGATCCTCGAAAACAACTTGTAAACGTAGCTTAGAAGCGTGATGGCCCTGTAGTTCCTCAATAAGGTTTTGTCACCCTTTTTGAAGGACAATCATCAGGATTCCTTGTGGTGGCATAAGTCTCCATGGAACGTTTCGACCTCCTTTGTCACATCGGGTTTAGACGACACCAAGCTGCCATCCTCAGTTTTCAGGTTTGTCAATTGGCTTTTTCAATTTTGTCCATTAACTGGTTTTGATATATTATTATAATTCAAACAAGCCTTACTATCACCCAGTTCCCAAATCTTTTGATACAGTTATTTATAATTATTATCACGTGTATAACAACATTCTAGTTTACAAAAATTTGTTTCAAACATTTGTAAACTAGTTTATGGGATTTTAACTAAGATTTTTTTACTTACAATTTATACCATCATAATCTAAAATCGCTTCTATAAATCTCTGGAAGAGTTTTTTTTTTCCTTTTAAGATCGCTCGCATTGATTGGTAACTATATACATACCAATCCAAACCAACCAATAGATTTGATGATGGTCGTAAATATATCAATAGTGGTACATCTAAGTCCTGAAACTAGTGAATTTTGCCAACCAAGCCGTGTGGTATTTTTGAAGCGATCTCAAGGCTTGATGTGCTTTTGACTGTACATTTAATTCATTTAGGTAACAATAATATAAGATACAATTTTTCAAGTGTCATACAAGTATTTACTGTATTTACTAACAATGAAAACTAAAACAAACCAATTTTTTTTTAAATTGCCAAAATACTGTTTTTCTGGCCTCAAATATTTAATCTAATATTTAAAATCTTCAACCTCTCAGATGCCAAACATACCTTTTTCACTGTGTAAGGTCCATCTGAAAATTCAAATCTATAAGTTAATAATTCTTAGATCAAATAAGGGTAAATAAGTGCTACTTAACATGAAATAAATTTTCAAGGCGCGAATGAAAATTATCATATTCAATAAAAAACTTTTTCGGCGTGATGATCCCCAATCAAGTTTAAAATGTTGCTAGGTAGTAATTTTCTTTTATTATATACTGTGAACGTCATATCAAATAAAAGTACCCACATGAAGAAGTAGGTAACAATCAGTTTATTACGAGCTTTTATCATGTAAACCCAGCCAGCATCTACATATTACTACACTGTAACTATATACTTCTCTTACATACCTACCTATGAGGTACCAGTCAGCTGTTGGTATTCCAGATCAAGTCTTGCAGAGATATCTCTAACTTGAGTAACGCGATAATTCCATGTACAAACTGTTACCAGCTAACAATCATTATTATAAACCAAATATTTTGTAGTTCAATATCCCATTCGCATTATAAAAGCACCATCGATCGAAAATTGTATAGAGATAATCTTTATTATGTCAAAAAATTTTAACTATAGTGATTTCCGATATAATTATTTCCTACAGCTTATTTGACCTATATCTACTTGTGGATTGACGGTACGCCCTGTATTCGCTAGCAAATCTACACTTAGTAATTTCGACTGGCCGGTCAATACATCTATTTCAACCCTATGTATATAATGTATTTGTAAATCTGCCAGATTTGCGTATCCGTGAGTTTGTAAGTCCATATCCAAAGTAGGTATAAGCCATGTCTATTAATTCTTCCCAAGTCATGAAAGGTTTTGACTGGTGCTAATCGCTTCAAAAGTTTCTCACAACACGTTTGAATATTAATACTCATATTGTCACTTGTTAAAATTCCACCTGTTCTTAAACAATTAGAATGTTATTGTTACCATTAATTTTCATTTTTTCAACTAGTATTTTTAGTAAGAAAACAGCCACTTGTATTTCTCTTGTGTTTACGCTCTGGCCCGTGTCTATTGCAGAGTGAGTGATGACAACGGTTCTATCAATACTATAAACTGATAGATTTATATCTAACCGAACCCCAATCGATGTGCTTGGGTACCTACCTCATAAATGTCTCCATCGCTTTTCGGTATTAAATTTATTTACAGGGATTTTAATGTATCATACATATTCTTATATATCACTGTATTGCAGGGTATCTGTGTTTTTAAGACAATCATTCATTAGATCTTTTGATAATTATTATTCATATATCTTAAAAATCTGCATGGACGATTTTATTTCTTCACATCCAAACTACTAGCCACTACGACTTGTGCACTCTGTAAAACCTTTAGGTCAAACGCACCTACGTATACCTACTTATATGCTGTAATTATTGTGAGATGCAACGAAAGTATTTTGATACATCTGTATATTCATATCGATACATAACAACGATTGTATATTGAATTTATATTTAATTACTTCATCATCACCAGCCTATATACGTCCCACTGCCGGGCACAGGCCTTCCTTCATGGGAGAAACACATGAGGAGTTTGGGCCATAACACCACCATGCTGGCCTAATGCGGGTTGGTGGGTTAAAGCCGTTGCATGAACAACCGGGACTAACGGATTAACGTGCCTTCCGAAGCACGGAGGAGCTCGTGATATCAAACTTTGATTGACCGCGAAAGTTGCTTTGTTTTTCGTATCGAAACCAGAGCGCTCAAACCAATACGCCACCGAGCTCCTCGATATTTAACTACTTAATCGCATCCATATTCAGAGTTTTTGAAATCACAACTTGAGTTCCATCCATCCTTAGATAGCTCCATAAATTTCTAAGTCATCTTCTGAGGTGTTACTAACACCAACCAAAGTTTTTAAACAAAAATGAGACTGGTAATATTTCCTATTATATCTCGTGATTATTTTGGAGACATCAAAGCTTCTGTCATTAGCAGGGATGGTTAAGTATGGAGTTACTCTACTTGAATACTTTAAAGCATCTTTCATATCATTAACAGGTAGTTTCACATTGTTATATGTAACATTAACCTTTTTAGCAGAAAATTGTCCCAAATCCTAGGTCTCAGCAACTATTATTCTAATAGATCGGTAACAATATTGAACAGGATTCTGTTCAATATTATAACCAACCTAATTTACAAGAAAAATGAGTCTCACTTCCCGACAAGATTTAATTACTTTCCTTTTGCTAACAACCTTTACATTTTTTTATAGTAGTTACTGCTCTAAGTTTAAATAATAGGTTGGGGAAAAAGTTTCTTCGCATTTTTTAAGAAAATTCAAATCATTTTTTAATATTGTTTATTTACATTTAACTAAAGTATGTAGGTACCATTTTGTTCGATAACTTTTTGCCATCTTTTAGGTAGGGACATGATCCCATTGCTATAGAAATTTTGGGGCTTCTGATCAAAATACCGCGACAAGTGGTTTTGACAGTACTCTCGTGATGTTAACCTGACACTGCCTAGAGAATTCTGAAGAGAGCGAAACAGGTGGAAATCTGAAGGTGCCAGGTCAGGACTATACGGCGGATGCATTAACACCTCCCAGCTAAGCTCTCCTAATTTTTGCTAAGTGGCTAAAGATGTGTGAGGTCTAGCATTATCATGATGAAAAACCACACCCCTTCTGTTGATTAAGTTGACGACCGGCTGGTCGAGCGGTCTGTTTCCCTTTCTATGCAGGCCACTCGGTCAAGAGGTCCCGGGTTCGAATCCCAGTAGGAGCAAATGTTTGTATGATGAGTACGAGCATTTGTTTACGAGTCATGGATGTTTATATATTTATTTAGTATATTTCTAATATTTATATACATATTACTATCAATATTTATCTATTATCTAGTATCCAGAATACAAGCTCTTAATAATGCTTACTTTGGGCTAGATAAAAGGTGTGTGTGTATGAATATTATTATTATTAATTCCGGCCGCTTTCTCTCAACTTCTTGCTTTAATCTCATCAGTTGTTCGCAGTAGAGTTCAGAATCGATGGTCCTGCCTGGTGGTAACAGAATGCCCTTCCAATCCCTCCACACACACACAGCATCACCTTGTTGCCAGTTAACCCGGGTTTCGCCACAGTCTGTGAAGGCCTTTGACCACGACCTTTTTCGCACGATCTTGTCGTACGTGATCCACTTTTCATCACCAGTTATCAGCTTCATCAAAAAATGGTTCAGTTTCATTACGTCGTAATAAAGAATCACAAATGAGTACACGGTTCATTAGGTTTCTTTCAGTGAGCTCGTGGGGTACCCAAATATCGAGCTTTTTTGTGTACCCATTTTGTTTTAAATGCGCCAAAACTGTTTTGTAGTCAATTCCCAGTTCTTCAGCTACGTCGTAACTACTGATATGCCGATCTTGCTCCAGTTTTTCAAAAATGGCATCAATTTTATCCATAATAGGGCGACCAGAGCGACGTGCATCTTTGACATCAAAATTTCCGGATTGATTACGCTTTAACCAAATTTTTGCTACTCTCACAGACACTGCACTAGGTCCATAAACATCGCAAATTATTTTCGCGGCTTGCGTTGCATTTTTACCTTTTTTGTAGTAAAATTTTAAAATGTATCGAATTTCTTCATTCTCATCTTGACAGTACGAAAAACAAATGAAAAACACACATTTTCCTAATTTGATTTTGGAATTATCTTTTTTAAAATCTAAACTTTTAATGATACCAAAACCAGCCAGATACAAATAGTACAGCCAAACAGATTTTATTACAAGTTCATACATACTATAATGCGAAAAGACTTTTTCCCCAACCTAATATTATTATACACTGTAGCCCCACTCCGCTACTGTCCGTGAGCAACAAAATAAGATAGCGCCATAGTTGAGTCAAGGGGTCGTCCCCACCGTTATATGGATAATACAAATAACCCCCCCTTAGCTGTAAGTAAACATGTTGTAAGGAAGAACTGCTCTGACGATGAAGGAGTGAGTTCTAAAAAGGATGTGGAGAATGCTGTCTGCCCGCAAAAAGGTAGTTCAGTAGTTGTTTTGGAAGACATTCTTATAAAAAAAAGGAAAAGGGGAAGTGGTGAAGTGATTACTTCACAATACTTCTTCATTTTTCTCGTAAATTGTTTGGTCAATGAATGTAAAATAATTTTATTTACATTTGACAGAGTGCAAAAGCAAAAAAGACCTCAAATGAAAAAAAGGCAAGTCTTCTGTATATGGTACTCTTGCTGAACATTGTCGCACATTATTGTAAATAATGAATTTTCAAATAGTGTTTAGTAATCAAAATATAATATTTCTCAGAAGAACATTTATCCCTTAGAATAATAAAAAAACTTTCAACTAATGTTTTCCTGTTCCTAAAGGCCGACTTAACGGCCATATCAAACGATTTGTATCATAAATTTGATACTGATCGGGTATCAGGAATTTTAGTTGCTCCAGACTTATATCGACTTCAAGTTAATCACTAGACACGAGGACAGCAGTCTGCAGTCCATAGAGAGATAATACAGATATCAATTAAGGTAAGAAAAGTTGTTACTCTTAGATTAATTGATATTTTTAGAACTGTCTTTGCGATTCACAAATTGATATTGGAAATTTAACAAAAATAATACTTTAAAGGTCACAAATTTGTATTCATTACTGAGCGGCGGGAGAAGGGCCTTCACTTTAACTTTTTCTTTCATGTGCGTTTTTAATTTCCATAGATAATATCGTTTCTATACCTATGTTTGTCCCCTTAAATTGGATGTTAAAATTATACCTATAGTTAAAAAATATTGTTGTTGCTTGTGGTCACGCAGCTACTTGTTGTTTAATTTATACCTTCTCACTTATAACTAGCCGAGCATCTACAGTTGTCAAAAGGAGAAAAACATCGGATGGAAAAGCATCGTGCACAAAATTTAACCATCGAATTTCCAGCAACTGTATCGTAACTATCTAGAAAGTAAATATATATTTTTACGAATACTGTCATTAAATATATGTGATTGTTGCAGGTATTTAGTAAATATTATTTTTAAGTGTAAGACGTAGGAGTCTTACTGGGTTAAGGTATCCAAAGTTGTCTTGTTAACTGATATTTTATAATAATTCTGTAAGAGTGTCACCAAGTTATGATCTAAAGTCCATCCTTTTAAATCTGATACACCATTAACGTCAATCAATATATTTGGGTGTGAATTTATGGGGCTCCTGGGGAATAAAAATAGCAATTAGGCTTTCTTGCTGTATTCGATCGCAATATGAAACTAAAAGTAAATAATATCGGTATATATCAGTTTATTTATTTAATACCACTACAGCAAAAAATATTAAGAAATTAAATGAAATGAAAATTTTAGCTCTCGCAGTTTTCCTAGCAGCTAACATGCATGAGTCACTTCCTATGGTATTTAAAACTTCAAATATATCAGTATATCACTAATATTAGAAATTCTAAACCAAAAGCTTATTTACGGAGGGCTACAGTAAAAAAGGCGTTGGCTAGTGCTATTACGTCTATGAACTCAAAAAATCATCATCAAAACTCAATCATGACGTGCCTACTTGGAAAAATAAATGTCAAAATACCCATACACTGACATGCTCCACCCTTTTTTTTTCGTTGGAAAACCTTTTATAGGTACCCAGGAGCGAACGGAGCTGCCCCTGGGTTATGTGGGAGTCACCAGCTGAAGGCCGGCATACCCTCTAAAAACCAACGCGTTTCTTCGAAACCGGCTTTGGCGCACGATAGGGTACTTTTCGCAATCGCTGTCATGCGCCAAAAGACTGTGTGGCTAAATCCCGCTACCGAGCCTACCAGGATAGGGAGCACGCTCGAGACCAGGCGGTGCTCCCCCTACACGGAGACGTTTGGCGCGGGTGACGGAGCCCCAGTCCATCAGCCGCCGTCCCCACTACGGCGGTTGAAGATGGCCGTGAAGCCGCCTTCTCCGGCCAGATCTCTTGACATGATCCACCCTGGAGTACATTGAGCATTAGCCTCTGTCAGTAGTTTGTATTTGACTTTACCCATCCATTCTGTTGCCGACTTTTTCCACAGTCGTGATGTCCCAGTCATAGCACAAAGTCACTGTAAAAACGACGTTTGATTTTTGATAAATTTATTTATAATTCAATGTGAATCGGAACGTTTCGCCGGTAAATCCACACTCGCATTCTATAAATACCACTGGGTATAATAAGATGGAAGCAATGGCATTACTTGTAAATGAGTGTAGTGCTAAGTTTCTGCGATGAGTACAGTAAAATGTTGGGAGGCAAAGGGGACTTGTTTTCTTTACCGTCATCATAATACCTACTTTCTCTTGAAGATCTAATTTTTCTTATTAATCCTTATTGAAATAATCGACTAATTGAGAATCCCGCAGACTATTTAATGGTATACATATCATGGATGGTATACATGATCAGCTCAAGCTAAGCATGTGTTGGAAATACCACCTAAGTAACAGCAAACTAAATTATCAATTAATCGGATCTTTGAAAGTTAGTTAGACCCTTTTGTCAAGTAGGAAATGAGTTGATAGTTACAGATCTTAAAAAATCATAGCTGAGAACCATCTTAATGACGTCAGCTTTTAACAAAAAAAAACGAATCATAATCGGTCCATTTGTTGAGGAGCTACAATGCTTCAGACAGACACATTGATACACAGACATACAGACAGACACGTCACACTTATAATGCCCCTTTTTTGACACCAGACTCGTGCACCCACTGCGGTGATCCACTAGTGGGTCCACGAGTTTTGCGTCGGGTGTTGACAACTGTAATTTAAAGAATCTTCTGTTATTTTTTCTTTTGTACAAATCTTTTACTATCTCTTTTTAGTAATAATTTTAACATGAATAAATATTATTTTGGATTCATAGCATAATTTGAATTTGAATTTATAGTATAAATTTAAAAAAAAAATGATTATCCACAAATCCCGTACTTTCGACTTCTGTTGTGGCAATGGCATATCATTGGCATTCATATTTCGTACGCCCATTACTCTCCCGAACAGATTGCACTGTCAGAAGCGCTCATTAGTTCCTCCCGAGGGGATTGTTGAGCATTCGGGGAAAAAAATCACAAACCGAAGTACAATTCTTAAAAGCTAAAGATACTATATTCAATATAAATATATACAACAAACAATTTTGATAGCTTTAAAGTCACTAGTTTTGTTCAAATGTTAGTAGCTTGTGATCATTACATTGTGACTAATAATCATGACAAAATCGACTTTCAAACGAACACTAGGTGCCTGAATGCTACTAAATATATTCTCAAATTTAATTTTGAATTTTAGAAAGGTAAATCAAAACTTTCAAACATGTTGTACATTCGGATGCGATGACCTTTCACAATGCTGATGACTACCCACGCGGATACCCTCGTAATGTAGAACACATATGTTCCCTCCTTCCTCTAACATGCATTTAAAAGAGGGCCTTTGGACCGGCAGGGTGGAGGCGTCTAGAGCAGCGATTTAGTTCTGATAATTAGTGGCAATGTAATGTAATGTAACGTTAATTTTTACTATGACCCAAGATGGTCGAAATAAATGATTTCATTATTATTATTATTATTATTATTTATTAAGCTGCACTAGCTGTCTTCGCATATATGGATTCTTCTTACTGCTTCACTTCAGGTGGTGCTGAGTCATTTACCGTGCTTTGTATTGTAACGAACAAGTGTTTGGGGAGGGTTCAATAATAGGTAGTAAAATAAAGTAGGAAAGTAAGGCACTCTGGAACAATATAAAATACACTTAAAACTGAACACTTAAAAACACTGAATACACTGAAATGGTTATAAGAATAAGGTATCTACTTACAAAAGTGCCTTTTGTTGTAATTGAGACTAGACAAATTAATAACTACAATATCCAATTCGGAAAATTACTTTGTTAGGATGCTAATATATCGCCCAAGATTATGGAGGGCGTTGAGAGCGAGACACTGGTAAAAATGGAGGTACGTCTCCTCTCACGGTCAGCAATATAAGGATTTAGAAAGATAATGAATTTTAATTTTGAATTCATATTGCATTAAATATTGCCAGGCAATTTGGAAGGTGAAACGAGGTTCTATAACATCGCAATGTTACATTACCACGTTACAGTATAAAAATAAAATAAAAAAGCAGTCATTAATATTGTTGAAAATGTCGAAATCATTACAATCCGTTACAATCAATATAAATAGACAAATATACGCACTAGTGTTGAAAAATTTGGAACTATGGTAATATATTGTCAATAATTATCGGGTTTTTTTTTCATTATTTTCAAAAGTAACACGTGAAAAAGGAGTTTTAATAACCTTTGTTAGACTCCAAGCAAAAGCAGGCATAATGGAATTTTATTCTAATTATATTTAAACGGACTCCTACAAACGACTTTTATCTCAAAGTGCTTTCGTTTTGAATGTGTATGCAAGTTACCTTCATTCTTGGTCGCTTTGTTAGTCCATAATTAGCAAAGAATCGTAAACGTTTTATAGGGTTTCTCTAGAAGAGCATAGTTATGAAATGCTAGATCAAACTCAAACTACGTTTGATATTAAGATTTCCACACCTTGCAATTACAAGCAATAAGTTACTTGAAATGATAGCTAAAGCGATCAAAAAGCTGACTCACTATGGACCTAGTGAACTTTACAAGATAGATATACTAGAATTATGTAGGATATTAATGACCGTAAGGAAACAGCTGTATATTTTACTAAAATTTAATCCAAATAAATGAATTTGTATTTTCAATAGCTATTTTTATTTAAATAAATGCAAATATCTGTCAACATAGTACATTGTTTCCAGGCTGAAAATTATTATAATATAGGTACTGTGTTTGTCAGTAAACGAATAGTAATATTGATTTTTTAGTATTTCGACCATTCTTGCTCTTTCACTCGTTCCAGCCGAAATACAGAATTCACGAAGGTTCATATTCCAGATGACTGGTTAAAACTTTGAGCTAATGAAAATATAGAGCATTCTATGGATGTGTCTGTATGCTTCAAATAACTATTAGCCTTAACATGAGACTTAAGACTAGGCTGATATTGAAAACAATATTTACCCACAAGTCACTGCTCCCTCCGAAGCTGGATGCCTCACGTGGTTTACAGATGGCTCCAAAATGAGTAATAACATAAGATGTGGGGAGTATGGAGTCAAACCAAGGTTTAGTAGAAGTTTAAACCTCGGAAAATACACCACCATCTTCCAGACAGAAGTTTACGGCATAATTTAATGTTTGCAGGCCAACCGTCTGTGCTAACTAAAGAATTTAAATCTACTCTGACAGCCAAGCAGCGCTTAATGTAATAAATATAAACACACTGCATTCGAAATTCTGCCTTTGAAAAATATAAAATTAAAAATTTTAAGTAACCCCCGGCCACATTAATCATTTATCTAACATCATCTCATTGAGATTATTCTTATGAGCCCAAACACGCTATATCTGCTGTAAGTTTCTAAAGAATTAAGCATCCCGCAGTCTTTTGATGGTATAGAATCAGCTCAAAGTAAGTATGTCATGGGAATGTCACTGCAGTGACAGTAGACTAAATTTCAAATCAATTAGATCTGTAAAAGTTAGTAAAACCCTTTTATCATGTAGAAAATGAGCAGATAGTCATCAAACGCCTGAACTGATCTTCATAAATTATAGCTATATGAACCATCCTTATCACGTCAGCTTTCAAAGAAAAAAAAACCAAATCAAAATCATCTATTCGTTTAGGAGCTACTATTCCACAGACAGATACACAGACAGACACGTCAAACTTATAAGACCCCTTTTTTTTCGTCGGGGGCTAAAAAATAGTAAAAGACTGCGTGGATAAATTAAATATACTGGGGCTCACGAACATAATTACTCTTTGAGATCGGTCTCTGGTCACTCTGGCGTCATATGCAACGAAAATGCCGATAAACTGGCTAGAACTGGGGCTCAGGGACATCAGATTGGACTGGAACCTTTCTGCGAAATCTCAGAAAGCCAGCCCATGCACTTCTCAAAAGCAAACTCATATAGGAGTCCTTCGAACAACGAGTTCGAGTACTTATAATCCAAAAACGAAGTCTTCATCTGGCGAAACATGATATTAAGACCCTTGAGGTTGGAAAAATCCTAAAATTCTAAAATCAGTCTAAACAGGACTGAAAAGTTCCAAATACAAACAATAATATTAACCTCAATATACCGATTCAATATTGTTACAGTCTGATATAAACAGGCTAGGGAATTGGTGTATTGTAAATCAGATGTATTTCAACAATAAATGTTATTCGGTTACATTCACAAGAAAGCATGAAAAAATATCACAGCTATCACATAGTAGAAGACATCCTGATTAAAGAAAAAGAGATTATTAAAGACTTAGGTATCTTATTTGACCAGAAATTGGCATTTGTTCCACATATGGAGAAAGTCATCAAAAGGGCATCAAAACTTCTAGGGTTCGTGATGAGAAATAGTAAACCCTTTCGTAATCCTAATACAAAATTGCTTTTATTTTATAGTCTCATTCGTAGTATTCTTGAATACGGTAGTGTCGTCTGGCGTCCTCACTATGCTAATCATTCCCTTCGCATAGAAAGGATTCAAAAACGGTTTGTGCGAAATCTGGCTTTTTCTATTGGTAAAGCTAAAGAACTTGGTTCTTACGCTGAACGGACTAGTTTTTTTGGCATGTTGTCCTTGTCGGCAAGACGAGAATTACTAAGTATTACGTTCGCAGCTAAAATTGTAAAAAATATCTTGGATTGTCCGCAGCCTAGCACTTTTGAAATTCCGTGCACCGTCCAGAATTCCGCGCAAACCAATTACACCACTTTGCCCTCCGTTGAGAAGAACAGTTCTTGGTTCCAGTTCTCCCGTTTCGAGATTATGCCAAACCCTCAATAAATATAGCGGCATTATTGACATTCATCATGATTCCCCCAGCTCGATGAGAAAAAAACTACTTAAACACTTATCCATTACATTATATTAAACCTTTATAACAATTATTGTTTCTTTTTCACACATATAATATCACTCTCACAGTAATATATTTAAAAATAAGAGAAAATTGACAAATGTAAAATTAAATTTTAGATTAGAAATTATAATAGAAAATTAATTTTAGACCTAAAAACTACACTGTAACATAATACATGCTGTATTCACCTCTAAGTAGTTGGGCATTAAATTATGTATTTAGGAAGTATAATATGTAACAACTGTTGGTGATCCAAATAAATAATAATAAAAAAATATTTAGGTTCGTGATGCCATTTTACATTCACTAACTAATAGCATTACCTAACTGAAATTATTATTTGAATGTTTTTTCAATCCCAGAATTTATTAATTATCTTTAATATTGAGATTAACTTAAAAATTTTATTTCTTACTAACAACAACACATAAACAAAATAAAAACTGTTAGCCTCACATCACGCGCACACACAATAGAAAATCTAATAAGTAGGTATGTCTGATATGTGAGTGCGTCACAGATTATGAGAACTTTTCCATACAAATTTAGAGGTATCTATTTATAGAAACCGATTTTACATAAAACAGGAAGCAAAATACTGCTGCCCTCGGGGCTATTTTATTTTGACAGAAAGGAAACGAAAAATCATCTCTTAATAAAAGTCAGCATGGCTTAATCAATTCCATTTTCATGAATAACAAGATGCTAGAGTGAGTGATTTTCAATCTAAAAGCAGATTGTAGCATTCTTAGAATCAAAAGAAAAGAAAATTCCCGCAATTTCTTGTGATAAGGTAACAAAAACATTATTTTAGATACGTATCGAAGCTTAATAGAAATAATGAAATGGACAATCAGTTTTATCAGTCTTACAATTTCAGTTTATTTGCGCGACTCTATCTTTTACAATTATTGTAGCTGCCTTATTTCGTTGCAATAAAAGTTATTTTTGATGTCACCAGTTTGTGCGTACTAGACTTGTTGACTTTCTAGGCATTGCTGTAACGGTCTCACACGAGTGATACCCATTTTAGTTTCGATCAGCGCACAGACCTGCCTTGTGTGTAAGAAATTGCGGAAATGAGTTAAAAAGTAATTTTTAGCTTGTAGGTACTAGCACTTCATGCTTCATGTGAAGTAATGTTGACGAGTGTATCATGACACGATTCACCAATATCCCACGTGACTATCGCAATAAATCATCTGCATCAACTAGGCGCTTTGACGCGTGACATAAATGCAAGTGTAAAATCTTCTGATCACATGGATAATTTACTTTAATCGGATCGTCACATAACAGGTGCAATTATTGCATGACAAATAGTAACACATAACTGGACTGACTGATACAGATGACACAGTCACGAAACCATGTCACGATGAGATTCGACAACTGAGGACCCGGCTTCACAACACGTATATTTGGAAGATAAGTGAATACTTTGGCACATTAGATCAATTGGTGACCGAAATTTTGTAGGTGCGAATGAAACAGCTACGAAAACAATTAAATAATTTATATAAAAAAAAGGAAACATACCGCATCCAAGCTCAGCGCATGCACCGGAAAAACTACGTCTAGCTGACGCACTATTGATAGTTCATCTTAATTGTGCTCAGAAGCCACAGTGAACAACTCGTGCTTTAATGTTTTTTTTACATATTTGAAGGGTTGTAAGTCTAAAGGGTCTAAGTGCCAAAAAATGAAATGTCAATATTTTTACGAAAATACTGTGTAAGTGATGGCACTTAGACCGTATTTTCGTAAAATAATTGTTATTGATTTTTTTGGCACTTAGACCCTTTAGACTTACAACCCTTTATTTTTTGTTTTACTAGGTGGTAGGCCCGCCGAGGCTGTGCTGACGCAGAAGGAGGCAGCGGAGAGGGAGCTGAAACAGGATCCTCTGACCGCACCTATCCGGCGTAGGCGGGTTGGCGCGAGGAGGCGAGCGGTGATTGCCCGTCTTCCTGCGCCCTAAGCGCCACAGGCCGCCACGTCTGGGATTGCCCAAGTGACTCTGGGTAATCTCCAATGGCGCGAAACCTGGCCGTAAGGCAGGGTTGCCTGGGAGTCGGCTGGTGAAATTGCTTCGGCAGAGCCAAGGCTACCCCCTCGAAGGGCAGTGGAGTTACCGGGGAGTTTTAGTGGGTATTCCCAGTGTCATTAGCACTGGGCAACCCCCACACACGCTCGTCGCCTAGCCAGCGACGAGTAGGTCTGTAATCAGATTTCTCCCCGACAAAAAAAACGTGGTAGGCCCGTATGTAGGATCATCTGGGCAGGAACCATCGCCTTTCTTTTTTCAGCCGTAAAACAGTGTACTATGTTTTCGATTGAAGAGAAAGGTAGCAAGTGTAATTACTGGGCAAGGACGGCATTTCATCTTAGGCCTTTTTCTTAGGCATCTTAGGCATTTTGTGTGGCATGGTGTCTATAGGCGGCGGTAGCCGCTTATCATCTAGTTGTACAATAAAAACTTTAAGTCCCGTCTTAAAAGCGATTTTGACTTTTTCCTGTAAAACTGTTCACACTAAACTTAATTAATTTTGAATTTAAGAGAGATTTTTTTAGAAAATAAATATAACAGCATGTTACTATTTAGGGAAATATACTTAAAGGCGTGCGAGTGAAAGTAAACGCTCAAAGTCCCGAATAGCTACGTTTCCAACCAAGTCACTTTTAGGCAAACAGTTAAAGGAATCTCTATTCTATTATTATCACATTTTAAAAATGGGCTTGATAGAAAAAGTCGCAAAATTGGGAATAAAATCAGAAAAAATTGTTTATACATCGCCAAAAATGTTGCTACGATTATCGACCCTACAAAAAAGCATTAAAAGCCACAGTCGTAACTTCATCAAGTAATCATACGGGAGAATTTTCAGTAAAACTGTTAAGTAATCTTGATGTCTACTGTACTGTAGATATTACAATAACTTAATTTGGTAACCTTGGTAATATCAAATTCTGATCTGTACGATCTAAACCCAATTACCCGGTGTTGAATAATGTACTATATTGAATCACGAATCGCATGATATTTTTTATTGTTTCCAAATCAGCTTCCGCATTTGAATATCAGAAATTGTAATAAAATTACTTATACAAAAAAATATGAACCTATTTATTTTATACTTAGTTCACTAACACTGATTATTTCTATAATGACATTGAGCGAGATAATACAATTTGATACTAATTCACCCACATGAACTAAAAAAAGATATAATAGTTATATTCCCAGCTTAAAAGTAAAAGCAGGTAAAGCACAATTAATTCCAAATGGTCGATCTAAACTAAGATTGTGGATAACAGGGCCATTATACCTATATTATTATAATATGTGATATTCTTTGTCATCAGTAATTTTATTATAAGAACTTTTTTTTTAATCTTCCCTAAGTACCTAAGTAGGTACAATGTTTTTTTTTTTTATACAACTGGATGACAAACAAGCTGACGGCCCACCTGATGGAAAGCGGTAACCGCCGCCTATAGACACCTGCAATAACAAGCAAAAATCACTTGATATTGCAGGTGCGTTGTCATCCTGGGGCCTAAGATGAAATGCCGTCCATGCCCAGTAATTACACTGGCTACCTTTCCCTTCAATCCGAAACACAGCGAACTGTTTCACGGCTGAAATAAGAAAGGCGGTGGTACCTACCCAGACGACCCTGCATACGGGCCTACCACCTAGATATAAGAAACATAACAAGGAATTTTATCTTTTTCTTTTTGATAATCAGACTAGCCGTCGCCGGCCGCGGTGGGCGGTATATCTATAGTATGTCTATAGTGGAAACTTATGCATATTACCTTATCATCATTAAATGATTATCTCAGATGTGTAAAAAGTAGTTAATCCATTGCATTTCGTAATGCCACTACTGCCATAAGCAAAGGAGGTGCCTTGATTAAAATTAGTAGAAATACAGTGGATAAAAAACCAGTCATATCTAGCAAATATAATTAAAGTAAGACTCGCTGATTATTTTAAAATTATACTTTGTTACTGTGAAGGAGTTCATCCAAAATATAAATAAATCGTTTCGTTAATTTTATTTTCTTTGACGGGATTCTCTCACTACTTAGACATTTTAAAAAATAAGTGGTCTACCATTGATTTAAATTTAGTAACGTCATTAGTTTTATGGTAAAGATAGGAATTACTATAGCGAATCATTGCAACCAATTCTGTAGTCTTCCTCTTGAGAAATTGTTTTCAGGACGTGTCATAACCTATTTTTTATTATTTATACACAATGTTACTTGTGTACTTTTGTTAATAAGTTTCTTAGTATATTTTATTTTTATCTGTTACCTCTTCAGGACTTCAGATTATCATTACGCGAATGAAATAAAAGACATCAGAACCTAATATCGTTCTATTTTATATAAGTACACCTGAATGCGTTCAATATCTCTTTTTGATTGAAATGTACTCTTGAGGATTTATGGAACTCCGACATAAATGATAAAGTATTGTGTTTGTGGCCACTGAATCTCAAGCTTCTAAAATGATATTGACAATATTGATTGTATAGGATTCGGAGATTTATTTCTAAATCAAAATCTTGTCTTGTTCTCGGCATCCTCTTTCGATATCAAAGCCATTTTTTCTACAATCCAGATAAAGCTCTTGTTAGAACATTTGTACCTACTTACTGTTAATTTTTCTCAATGAAAATGCATTTATAAATCTTTTGATAGTTAGGTGACGTCTTATACAGCGCTAGAGTCTCGTATTCTTTTCGTGCATCTTAATAGTAAACAAGTATAATATAAAGATCAAACGAACTTACCAAGCAGTATTATATGAGTTGCTTCATTCGAAGATATAGATAAATCCAGCTAGGCTAGGAGGACTACTGTTGGTATTTGAGGGCCTCCTCTAATGTCTGCTGAATAATAAAGCAACGAAATAAAATAATAATGATGATACTCACACCTATCATCATATTGTTATTTATATTTTTTGTTCATAAATAACAGCTTGTCATCGCCGAGGCGCCGAGGCCCTGTCATAAGAACAGCGCTTCTGCGGCATTTGCAAATGTCGTGGAGGCATAAGTAATAATAATAATAAGTGCTGAGACAAGGGCCTATTGGCTTTGTACACATAAGTTTTATTTTTAAGTAGATCTATTTGTGAGTATTATTATTATTATTATTTAATGTTCTATATATAGCGTGTCAAGTATTGTGCAAGTTAATAAATGTTTTACTTTCCTTCTTTCTTTCTATCATCTAGTCCACGAACAATAATCATCATTACGAGCCTCTTTTATGAAAATTAGAGAAATGATAAAAAAGATAGTAATAAGTATATAAAAATTGAAAGTATACAACAAAAACATACCTACAAACATCCATGACTCGTGAAGAAATTTCGGACCAGTTTCCGAATCCAACACTTCTGTTTTAACATACGGAGGTACAGACCACTTGACCAGATCGCAGTCATTGCCAATATTATATCAATTACTTTTCGACAGTAATCTGTCAAGCGGCGTTATACCTCTGGAGATCTATGACAATTGAAAAATCAATTGTGTCTGGAATCTGATTTTTGACGGGTCAGTACTTACCTAATTTAACAATGAGCGCTGTACAGTCGACAACACTACAACAGTAGCAGTTTGGCATAGACAACACCCTTACTGCATTCGTAATAGAAGCGGCTTTCGTAGAGCAAATGTTACACTTTATGTGCTCTCGTCTGTACTTCACCAATGAACGGATTTGAAACTATTAACTTGTCTTAATTTAGAAAAATTAAACAAACGAACAAATAATTTCCACCAATCGAATCTATTCAAACAATTCAATTCAAAATTGAATTCAAAAAAATAAAGAAACTTATGGTATTTGATACAGAACATTTTATAATTTTTTAACCCTTACCAGAAGACTAAAATAATTTACGGGTCCACCCACCCAGTGCCAAGCTCGGCCCACTTTTCATTGTTTATTTTTTAGGTCACAGTTCTACTCTAACCTGAGCAATTGAACTAAGTTTGGAATTTTTCAAAAAAGTTAGGAATTATCAAAACCCTAAGCTTTTTTGATCAACAACCTAATTTTATCGTAAACTTTCGCGTTGCATTTGAAAGGTTTTGTCTAAAATTTACCTATTAATGTCGCAAAAGACTGTTTTATCTATTTAGCGGAGTTTCCTGACAAAAGCATTTAATGCTTAGGTACTAGGTAGCTCCAATAATGTACGTAGATTAAGTCGTGATTTTTAAATGGAAATAAACATTTATGTATTTTGTACTTATTTATTTAACTGACATAAGATGCATATAACTAACACTCATGATCTATGTCTGTAGTATCTCTCTGTTAATCAATTTCGTACCTCAATATCAGCAGTGTCTACGTAAACCATCTCCAGGTGGTGATTTTTTTGCTTTTATACAGATGTTCCTTTAATTAAAAAAATAAGCACCTAATTATTTACTTACTTATTTAAAACTTGATAGAAATCAGCGACATTTTGTTGGAATAGACAACATTTTATCTATTGGTAGCATTATTTTTAAGGTAGTTAATTTTTTATTGGATGTTGGCAATACTCGACACTGTCCCTGTTTCCTGTAACCTTTTGAAGCATAATACACGCATCGCAAGTCATCTGGACTTTTCTTCTACTGAAACACCTAAACGCCTAGTTAAAAAATACAACCCTTGCTCGTGGTCCTTCGAGCCAGATTTGAACCAGCGACCCATGTTACACCTTTGTATTGGCCAATGGCTAGAGTTACCCAAATTTATCCTAGTTGATTGAAGTCAACTTTGAATTAATATTCAAAGTTGACTTCAATCGACGATACAATCAATCATTAAATGAATCGTGTAGGTAATTCATGAAATAAAATGCGATAACTTTTTTATTGCGGCAACTGGTAAAATTGTGTCGACCTTAACAATAAACACAAGTGAGCGTATAGCCATTGTTATAAAGCCCGTTCAATGAATAAATGAGTGAGTTTTGGAAATTAAATTTTTACGCATGGGTTTTAAACTTGTATTGCTTTTTCGAAGGCTGTTTACGATCATTGTATGTAGACAGACCATGTTTTTTTTATACAACTGGATGACAAACAAGCTGACGGCCCACCTGGATGGTAAGCGGTATCCAATTTTTTAGCAGTAAAATATTGAAATGAATATTTGGAAAAAGGATATTTTGATCAGGAATTGTACAGTTTTCTGTGGACTCTTTTAGCACAATTTATTATATTATAAAAAAATGGAAAAGGAATGCAAATATTATCAATATACTATACGACACCTACATTCTTAGAATTGTCATTCGTCGTTTCACATTCGTCGTCGTCGTCAATTAACGTCGTTCTTAGAATTATCGTCATTTCTTTCTTTTATTTCTTTATTTATATAAAATTGCTGACAATTGCTTTTTGATTCATTGGAAATTTGCGTGACTATAATCGAACTGATTTCTACAAGTTTTTTCGGAATCAGTTTTTTTTTACTATTTACCTACCATAATACCTTACCATAATAATAAATACAATAATAATTACTATTTTCGGTAGGCTGCGACATAGCATTACTATCCACAAATGTCGATACTCTAATTTCGAGGAACTGTTCCAAATTACCTCATTATAGGTACATTGTTGGTCGTTCATAAAAAACCGGTTTCATTGAAACTTACCTGTTTTAAAAATAAATAATGCTCAAGTCACGCTCATGATTTTATCGAACAGGTTACTTTAGTGAATCAGAGCGGCGTACGCGCCGACCGACGACTCGCTGACGCGTCACCTGTTCATTGAGCGAGATTGTCAAGTTCACTGGCAAGAAGTTTTTATTGTGGTTATGCAACCTTGTGAAGTTGTGACTAACTGAGAAACAAGCAGTTAATTTGTAGTGTCTTAGTGGTATGAGAACGTTAAGTTTTTTTTTTTTATTTTTTTATTCTAACGGGGTAACTCTTGGCCTTCATCTCACCTGATGGTAAATGAAGATAAGACCGTCAATGGAAGCGTGTTACACCCGCATTCCTCAACCACAGAGGAACTGGCTATCTTTCCTCCAACTGCCGGAACACAACAATGCTAAGTACATTATTGTTATGGCGGCCGACTTAGGTAAGATGGTAGTAGCTAGCCAGGCGGACTTAGAAAAGCCCTACCACCAACCAAATCGAGCAGAAAAATTCTGTCCCCACGGGAATCGAACCCCGGACCTCTAGATCTGAGGCAGGTGGTCTCAACCCCTAGACCACGCGCGGAGACGGTTAAAATAGTACATTTTAATTGTTAACTTAGCAGAACTTCTGGATGATGTAACGATTTTGCTACACAGCACATATTTCATTAATAATCTGAAACACTAATATTATTTTATTTAATATTATGAAAATCGTTCTACATAAATCTAATATTTTATTATTTTAATATTATTAACATAAAGTTCTTAAGAAAGAATTGTATTTTAATGCAACGGAACAAGAAATTACTTTCATTATAAGTAGTTGTATTTATTTATTTTGAAAAACAAATCAACAGCGTCGGAATTAATTTATCAAGTTCCTCTCCAATATTGTATAGTCATCAGATTTACACAGGTAAAAGTATAGATAATAATTTTAGTGAAATTTAAGATTGTGGAAAGTTGAGAGAGAAACATTTTTTCTGTTAATCGTTCGTCCTTTGCTGGTCCGCCGGTGTTCACATACAATAGAACATCGATTGTATCTGTAATTTATAAGGGTACTTCACAGAATGTTATTTTACTTCATATCATCAAGGTGGCATTCAACCACACAGCCCACCTGATGGTCATCGGTTACCGCAGATTATTGGCGATTGCAACACCAGGGTTATCATTCGTCTCCATCGTCTGAATCGTCACCCTGTGTGGTAGGGATAGGCGATGTTCTCGCGGGATATCCCAGTGCCCATTTTGATGGCCTGCTGAGGACAGCTGCAAGCGGCCACGCTGACGACTACCAAGTTCCTTGTGTGGTCGTGGTCGTGTTGCTAGTCTGCGAAGTAGTAAGAACTGCCATCAATTCTGCCCACCTCGCGGAAAAACCATTTTTAGTGAGCGCCAGTCGGAGAGTAGCACTTAACCCAACCGTGGCCCTCTATCAGAGGTACTCAGCTATAAAGCTTTTCCAACACAAGAAGCGGTATCAATAGTGCGGTGAAGACCCTACATAAACTTTCACGCCCTTTTTAAAAAACCCCATGAAGTACTCGTTTAATAAAACCTTCTTCATACAGTTTTTTTTTCTAATTAAACTGAATGTTTGCTTGTACTCCTATAAATATGTTTCATAATAATATGCGGTTTACATAATATTAATACTCAACATACATTTGAGAAATAAACAGCGCTAGACTTTTATGGGACTTTATTTTGAAACACTACGTGACAACCTGACTAAACTAAATAATATGTGAGAAAATATGACAGTAAAATTCCACGCAGAATATGAAGTTGAGATTTTTTTTAATTAGATCATTTGAAATACAAAAATATCTACTACACGTTTTTAATAAACAACCAGGTTTAGAAAGCACACCTGCCCAAACCTACATAATAAATTTTATGATCAGTAATAAATCAAATACATATTGCAATTTACTTACTTATTCACATGAACTGGGTTGAAATTATTCAGCAATTATTTATAATTTCAGTTTGAAATTGTTTACCTGCTACGTAATTTCGATGGTATGACATGACAGATTTAATAGCCACTCCTTTGCTAAAAACCGGGCCAAGAGCAATTTTGGTCGTGGGTTAGTTCTGTGGAATCAGGCAAAACCAAAACATTAGAAATATAAGTACTGAATAAACGTATAAACATCCATGAGTCGTGAACAAATGCTCGTTCCCATCATACAAACATTTTAAAATAAGTACAGATCTTAAAAATACAATAACAAAATAAGAGTACTGTTTAAAAAACTCGAAATGTTTAATTATTCTATTACTGATAAATATTATTTTTGAAACATCATTTAATTATATTTTATCACAAAAAATATTTGAAATGAAACGGAACTTATTGCAGATCGCAGTCTCTCAATCGATTTCTCAGTTTTTATATAATTGCTATGCCTGTCTGCGAAGTTCTTTGGGATTTATTTTTATTTTCTTCTAATCTGTAGGTATTCATCAAAATAAAACGATACTAAACATTAGTGTGAATGGAAATTGAAACCTAGGCAAAGTCACTATGGAATCTTGGCCATGTCTTTTAGCGCGAAAAGGTAACAGACAGACAGGATGTTATGGTCCAAGCTCCTCAAATTTTTCTCCCACGTAGGAAGACCTGTGCCCAGCAATGGGACGTATAATAGGCAGGTAATGATGATAGTATGGGTAATCGTGGACGTAGCTCGCGTCAACATGAGTTCCGATGAAGCATTAAACTCTCTTAACTACGCTAAATGGCAAAGAGGACTAATATTAAACTAATTAACTTGTTTATCCCTGTCACGTAAGCCACTAAAATATTTGATACAAATTCATGAATGTATTGAGATATTTGTACCCAAAATCTACCCTCGAGGTTTTCCAAGAAACGGGGAGTTTCTTGGAAAACCTCGAGGGTAGATTTTGGGTACGCACATTTATTGAATTGTTTACATAAGGACGAGAGCTAACAATAGGTAACTGTTATTAATTAATATAAATACATATTCTTCCAATAATGTAATATTTCACAGACGCTGCATGTAAGAAATGCGGCATGTAGGATGATCTTAATAATAATAATAATTTTCATTCACTCACACCTATCATCTAGCCCAAAGTAAGCTTCATTAAGAGCTTGTGTTATGGAGACTAGATAACGGAGAAATAATGATAATAATATGTATACAAATATTATGAATATACTAAAGAAACATACAAACACCCATGACTCGTGAACAAAAGCTCGTACTCTTTCTTATACAAACATTTGCTCCACCGGGATACTCAAGGGACCCGTGACCGTGTAACCTGTATACCACACGGCCAGCCGGTCGTCGAATAATCTATGTGTTCTTACATACTTAACATAAAATTTAAACAAAAAAACTGTCGAGAAGACACGAATTACTTCTAGGTACTGAGAATGTACCTACTTAATAGTGTAAGTAGTAACAGTATAATAAAATAATATTTTTTTAAATATTATTCATCGACTAATAAAAAACATCCTGATTTTATGAAATAAATACATTTGAGGCGTTTAGGTACTGATTTATTATCAATATTGCGTAAAGAGCGATATTTATTTCGTGCAACTTGTTTGAACATTAAAATTCAATGTAATAAAAAGTACTTTCTTACTTAAGCTTCACACATTTTGTAGTCTAACCTCTAAAAATAGCTAATAGCCGTGAAAATTGTTCGTCTATGGCAAACAAACACAAAATGCACACAAGGACCTATGATGAATACTATTACGGCCGCGGAATTACAAAACCCGTATGAATGTAATATCTCTGTAAGATACTTACAGATCGTTATCTTTGAAAAAAAAAATTAAAATGGAATCGAAAAGTAGGTTATTTCTACTGTGTATAAAGCATAACAAGCGGACACCTACTTAAGTTAATATAGTCATATTAATACTATAGTGTTGACAAAAATTTGAAAGTAAAATAAATTTCTTTACAAATAATTCGGTCAGTTAACAAAATGTATGGGAAATTTCAAAATTAATTTTAGAATTTTGAGCTTTTGATAACATCTTAGTATTTATATAACTATGCTAATATAGGTAGGTCCGCTTGTTATACCGAGTACCGAACACCTAGTATATTTCAAATTTCTTTTGATTATTTATATTTATAAATCCGAGTCAGTGTTATCTTAAAATATCTTTTAAATATATACAATAGGTTGTTATAGTATTTCATTTCAGGGTTAATAACAGCTTCCCACTTATGTATCTATTAAAACAGACAGAAATTAATGCGTAGGTATCTTATAACGACGAATAACGTTAGAATAATAAGACATTTAATTAAAATATAAATTTATTTATTAATTATTACTCTAATAAAGAACTACCTACTGGAACTTAACTACCATGAGACGGAATCCCTGCTAAAATAAATGAAATAATCACGTATATATGTATAAACACACACACACACACGCATATTTACCGCACATACACGCTCGCACACACAACTCACGCTCGCGCACTTTACCCTAAAGTCTATCTACTCTAATAAAGTTTAGTACATTGCAAATATTGCAATAGATAAGTATAGTATATTTTATATTTTGTCACTGTACTTTAAGTGTTAATCTGTAAATATTTGTTATTGTACTGGCACATGGCTTGGGTGTGAGACCCTGGAGTCCTGAAATACAGGAATATCCTAGTTTAGGCTCCAGTCCAGTCCAGGTTTTCTCGAACGAGTACAGCATGAGGTTCTTCAAAAAGGGTTTGAAAAAGTTTTTACAGGGTCGGCATCGCGCAAGTGATACCCCTGGTGTTGCAAGCGTCCATAGGCTACGGTAACCGCTTACCATCAGGTGGGCCGTATGCTTGATTGCCACCTTAGTGGTATAAAAAAAAAAGTCCTCCCAAATGTTACATTTTCTTTCTCCTATTTCTTGAATTTTTTTTATGCTTTCTCCATTCATTTGTTATATTAATGATGTCACTGATTTAGATCAGTTATAAGTATAGTAGTATATAGTGATACATTCTGGTGGGAAAAATAAACAATTATTTAATTTAATTAATTAATTTAATTAATAAACAAATAAATAAGCATACATATTACACATTTACATATACTCTGTTATTAGGACTTTTAAAACTATTATTAAATAGCATATTTTGCGTCATACTAAACCTGTCAGGACTTGCCAATACGAAGGGTGTTACCTTTTGTCTTGTTAGGATAAATTGGTAGATGTTTATTCTTGTTTTCACTATAATCGGTATTAAAAAAACGCGGGATGCCTTTTTTGACAACTTGTCACTCTTATATCTAAAAATCCACCATTGTTCTTTTTTTATGTTATGTTCAAGGGATGCAGCAGTATTTATTCCTCAACAAAGGGTAAAATTCTACATTACCGTTAGATAAATGCTATCTACTACTTATAACACCTTTGTACTACTAAGTATAATTATGTACCTGTTGTTTTAGTTTCGTGGTCAGCTGCGTTTATAACACCGACATTTTGTTGGAGATCGAAGTCAGCTAAAGGTCAGAAGTGCTAATATTGAGCGTACTATAATTATGGAATGTGCCTTTGTTATCCGTATTTGGATCGAAAATATTTTGTAGTAAAGCCTAGCTAATTAAATGTCAAGTATTCTTTATATTCAAACTGAGAATATGGACTCTACAAAATCCAGTTCCTAATAAAATAATTAAGAAGCTGATTGTAACCGTACCCGAAGCCGCTAAAAAAATGAAAAAGAATGAATGTCTAAATAAGGGTACAATATTTTTTGAAATCTGATGAGTCGTTTTGAAGATTACCTCCTACATCCTCAGTTACATGTTTACACGACAGTGTAAGGAGTAAAGCACTTGAAACTTGGGATTTTTCACCAGCACAATATGACATGTATGGGCTCTTTCCTATAACACGGGTTGCAAAAAAAGTGGTATGAAAAAGCACACCACATCCTCGATTTCAAAAATCTCAATTCCCCGACTCAGCACATAATTTGTTTTTAGATGAGTTACTTTTTTAATTAAAATCAATTCTTCCTCCTTCAATCACTCTCACTGCTGGGCGACTTATAGTTCCAAACCTAGATTGTATCTGATGATTCGCCGCCATTTCTAGCGGTTGGTGGCGCAGTGAAAAGAACCTTTGTATAATAATCGCCCGGACCGATTGATCAGACCAGCTCTTCGGACTTATATGACTTCTTAAACCAATCTCGACAATATGATTCTCAAATATCTTTAAGTAAAATAAATGACACAGTCACATTCTAAATTTCAATGAAATCAAATCAGTATGTTATTCTAGTTATATTCTAAAAGCACCTGTATTTAGTATTTTACTATGCCGCGCCTAATTTGTGTGACAACTTTTGAGCAATTTGACCAAAATACCGAAACATGTTACATATAAACACTGTATTAAAAACCTATTCAGCTCAAATATATTATGTACCATACTATATTTTCCTTTGTAATTTATTTGTTGATATTGCTAGATTCATATCAGTTTTAATATTGAGAATAACGAAAGTATTTAATGGTAACTATTTATGCCTAAAACGGTACGCGTAAGTATTAAAATACCTTAATTGAAATCGTAAATTGTAAGCCTTATTAAAATTACTTAATTTTTATGTTTTGATTCATTGTTTATCTCACATAACAACACATAAAAAATACAAACATTAATTTTATGTTTAATATTCATATAACAATTTACTGTTTCCACAACGGCAGCTTCTTACGAAAGCTACTGTTAAAATAATATGAAATTTAGTTACAACAGAATAATTTATTAGACATATGATAAGATTATACTTTTATAACATTTGTATCTTCTTTTAGTAATTATAAGTCATCTTTGTTTTGTAATTAGGACAAATCCACTAGCGAAGCAGCGGGCGTGGGCGAGGATCGCACAGGGTCTTGACCTCTTTTTTCTTTTTTCCTCAGGGAAAAATCCGCTTACGGACATCGGCAAAGCTACGGGCGTGTGTGGGAGTTGTCCAGTGCTTGATCGTAGCGGCACGGGAAAATACCCACTAAAACTCCTCGGTAACTACACTGCCCTTCGTGGGGATAGACTGTGGGCTCTGCCGAAACAATTTCACCCGCGTTTCCTATCGACGAGAGGGTCTAATTGACCCTGGAAACACTCCTTTAAACTCCTGGTGAACTCCCTTGCCTTTCGCGGGGATGGTCAGGGATCTGCTAAGCAAATTCACCTGACCTCGTACAGCCATCTGCAAAATGATGTACCTATTCAAACATTATGTCTCATAAGTCAATCCGATAGGGATCAAATTCATTTACATCTTTTTGATGCTAACTGTACTGTGATGGGTGATTCACGTAGGCCTGGTAAATAGTGAAGTAAGTAGGGCGTTGTTTCATTAAGTAAACGCCGAAGTCTGATCTGGCACTTACACAATACGTTATTACTAACACACCGAACGTAAATTGAAACTTGTAGATACGAAATTAGTAATTCTAAGAATCCTGCTATTCCCTGTATTTGCAATTAACAGAGTTTTCTAATTAGATAATGCTTAAACTACTACTACTATGTTACCTAAATATACGCGTTTTGATGGCACGCTATTGCAATTGCAGTATTTCTTTTATAATTATACATAAGTAAATATGTTTTTTAATTATAAAATTTTAAACATTTTTTCTTATTTTTTTATACAACTAGATGACAAACAAGCTGACGGCCCACCTGATGGTAAGTGGTTACCGCCGCCTATCGACACCTGCAACATACTTTTTTATATAACCTTTCATATAAAAAAGTATGTTTGACTCCTTTTTCGTCCTTTCGTTGATGACTCTTTAAACAAATCAATCAAACAATTTCAGAAAAAAGAATGGCAAAGTCACATCCTAAATTTAATGAAATCAAATAAGTATGTTATTCTCGTTATATTCCAAAAGCACCTGTATTTAGTATTTTTTTATTCCGCGCCTAATTTGTATTTTAACTAATTTTCGTAATAATCCGCATTAATTTCACAACATTCTGTCTTCCTTTTCTTTGTGTTTTTCAGACAAAACGATATTAATACAGGACTAGTAGTTAACATCCCTAAAGTTATAAATAAGCGAACCTAGCCTCCCGTTGAGATTACGCCTCTAAAATTCGTTCTACATACTATTTTTTTATACAACTAGATGACCATATAGTACATTTTTTGTAGATGACAAGCAATGCCTTATCCAGTAATCAAATTACACTGGCTACCGCGCCACTTGCTTTACTAATTAACCCGCCCAGCATCAGATTCCAGACACATTGATTTTTCAATTGTCATAGACCTCCAGAAGTATAACGCCGCTTGACGGATTAATCACATGTAGATACTGTTGTCTTAGGTCTTCATGATAAACAAGGGTGGCATACAAGCATACCTACAACCCGCCTGATGGTAACCGGCTACCGTAACCCAATTCTGTGCGGTATCCTAAATAAGTACTTCTTCCTCATAAGATAATACTCACTTGCTGCCCACTGTAATAATCAAGAGAATGGGTTGTTATGATAGCATAGGAGACAACCCTCCCTGTTCCCAATGCCAATAAAATGATTATTCAGGCGCTTTGGCATCTGGCAAAGATATTTCACGTGACAATTATATTTTATTTAAAAGAACCAGCCCGCCGGCAATCGCACGCAATAGAAAATCCACTGTGTCTGATGTATTGGTACTTCACCTACAGCCGGTCCCAATATGTATAGAGATATGCTTGCTTAGGTTTTGTTGCCAAGTAATTTTGTTGTTTTATCAAAAATAACATAGGTTGCTTAGTTAAGATAATATTACCGGTCGGTAATATTAATCGGCTAATAATAATTTTGTCATTAACCTCTATAATTTTAGAATAATAATTTACTTATGTGTCACAGCTTGTATGTCCAGACAAGCTTCAAGATAATCCAATAATTGTTAGTAATAAACAAGATGTGATTGATTTTCAATAAATTACTTGGATGATGTAATGCTTCAGATCAGCGTATTAAAGTTATGATTAATGCGCATGATTCATTTTAGTGCAAATTGATTTAGTTTAGAACACAAGAACGAAATGATTCCTATCTTTGAATTAAAAATCTCTTTTGAATATAATCTTCTTCATCTTCTTCTTTATTAGCCACTAACTAACAATCATTTGGTAACTAGGCCTCCTTCACAGGCCTTTCATACAAACACTCTAATCGAAAATATCGGAACTAAAAGACCTTATAACGATATATGACAATATTATAATAAATTAATTATAACGTTAATACAATTTAAGAACTGTATTTTTAAATTAGGAACACATCGCGTTACCGCCTACTTTTTTTCTTCATTGTACCACAGATTGTACGTAACCAAATTCAGTTCTATTTAAAAAAAAATTATTCCCGCCCTAGGACAGGAAGCAATTAGTTTGAGTTTTTCCCTCCCGGTGGTGGGAACTAGCGTTTTCCTCCCAATACTCAGAAAGTAGCTTTCCAAGCATGAGGAATGAAAAAGTAATTATTGGCCATTTTAGATTCGTATCAAAATCTAAAAATTGCTATTACTCAACTACTTAAAACACTGTTTTTTGCAAAATCCTCTGACAACTATTCAGTTCAGGTTCAGGTTTTGTAATACATTTTTGACTTGATTGATTTAAAATTACTTGATTGTTCTACACATTCATAACTAATTTATTCTTCAAATAATAATAAATCCTATCACATTACATAGACAGGAGTCCCGTTGTCGTCAAATATCGTTATACGAGTATGTAATTTGTATTAAATTATAAAGATACAAATATATTTAACTAAAAATCACATTTATTCTTTATAGTTGGCTTGCCTGTGATGTAAGTACGTATGTCTAGAAGGATGCAAATAATTGGCCGACTGTTTAATTTCCTATTATATTATTGACCTTATAGTATATTAGTCACTATTCAATTTCCCGTGGAAATCTATAAAAGCTTTAAAAATGAATTATTCTATATGAGCATCTATGTATTAAAAAAAACAAAAGGATGGTATGTTTCCTTATAGGTATTAAAAATATGATTTGGTAATAACCAGGGCAAATAAACGGAATATTTCGTTCATTATTCGATTAATAAATCATAACAAACAATATACAGAATGAATTCCAAAAGAAAAATAATCAGATAAAAGCCTATAAAATATTTTCATGCAATAACATCTTTATACAATTTAATACAAAATGTATGGCAACATAGAGTGGTCAGAAAGCTGCTTATAATTATACTATCATAAGCAGCTTTCCGACCACTCTATATTGATAATACTATCAATCTCCTCCTTAGAGAATTTTCTGTATCTTTATTAAAAATGTTATTCATACTTTTTTTCGTTATTTTACATTATATGTGGCAATGTCAGTAATTAGAGGAGTAATAGAGTTGTACAAAAAAGGTAAAAGGTAAAGGTAAAGGTCATTGACATAAAATCGGTTATGTTTAAAATTTTTCATGTAGGTACAGAACAAAATGCTTACCTACTGCTATAAAAATCATTCGCTTGGAAAAAACCGCCACTAAAAACTTAATTTAAATGAAATGAAATGATGTTTAATAAACTATAACTTACCTCACAACTTTAAATGGCATTGTTTATTTAAGCTTACTTAATCTTTCACAAGATCAAAAAACAATAACATTTGAAAATAATTTGGTGGCAGCACAAAATTTCGACTCAATTAAGGTTATTTAATGCTTGATAATTGTACTATAATTAAGCTAAAATACCCTCCTGGATTTCCTGGCCATAAAAGCACACCACTTTGGCAAAATAAAACCAAATACCTGTTCTTATTTTGTGTTTCAGCAGAAATGACTTAAATTTAAGTACTTTCCCGAGTGTTTAATATCCGATTCTGACTGAAAACGTGAAAAATTAAGGATTTGTATTTTTCAAGTGCATATAACCGTATCGCATAATCGATGGTACTTAATCCAATAATCGAATCCAATTTCATAACTAGGTTGACAGTTCTTCTTTATACCTAGAATACATCAAAGAAAACCAATCATGATGTCAACGCTGTTGATGTCAAAACTTACATTAGGTAATAAAATGATTTTTGAAACCTCATGTTAGTTGATACTAAGTCGGTTCATACACTTTTGACTTCTTTTAGAACGGCTTGTATTTAACTGAACTAACCAACGAAAATACTAGGTAAGCAACTAAAAAATCTAAACTAAAAAATTGTCGACTAAAACACATTTTTAGTCGCTAACCTAGTGTTGTGAACCAACCGCTATGTTTTGAATTCCCTATAAATATGTTTTGTAATTTAGTTTCAAATTATTGTCAAAATTTGAAGCCGTCACTATATAAAAAAGAGGAGTGTGAAAAAAAAGTAAATGAGAGAAATTTAAAGTGAACCTGCAAAAGTATTTTAATTTTTTCTCCTAATTATTATTAAAAATCTCTTAAAAATTATTATTATATTCCTTTTAGATCAAAGTTTTCGCGGGGTAAAATAATAATTTAAAATACCTAGTATTTAAAAAAATTGATAAAGACACTGTTTTTGAATCCATATTTTTTTCTATACTAAAAATTAAATGATAGTTTTCTTAATAATCAAGTATGATACTCTAACGGCATATCTTACCAATTGGCTACGTCTAGACTCAGAGCTTCCATGGCAGCCACCTTGCCAATTACCGCCGAATATTCACACACCTGTTAATAGTTTGTTGTGTCAAGGCTTTGTTTCATGTCGGATATACCACGGCAACTGGTAGCCATAGATGATAGCATGTCAAACATAACACTTAATGTTTGAAGGTCATTAGGGAATCGTTAAATTAAAAGTCTTGTACTTAATAAAGCCTTCAGCCATATTTTTACTTCGCCATTGCTTTAATTTCTACCTACATAAATAAGTAACCGGATAATTATATACACTTTTACATTATCATTAAATATTATATAAATTGTGCTTCTATAATGAATGTCGAAAACTCAAACACTTGGTTTTGAAGGCCTTTCAAAAATGTTGAGGGCGTTTTCATCGCACGTCTTTTCATACAAACTTTCAAGTCGAAACTTAAGTAAAGTTTTTTAAATTGTAGTTTAATAAGTCGCGTAAGACTCCCGGGAGCTCTATGACAATTTAAAACCACTTGAAATGTCCCATTAAAATTTTTCCTTTTCACGAAATTGACGTAAGTGAAAAATTTAAAGTACTTACATATATCACCAGAATATTTGGAATAAAGCAACTACCGAATTTAACCTGCGTTTAACTTAATAATGTAATTAAGCGCGTAATATATCCGGCAAAGTGGTTTTATTTCAAATGTGGGTAATTATTAGTGCTCGAAAAAATATACAATAATTACTAGTTACAATATCACAATATCTTCACATAAAGGGTGGTGCCGTCAATGCGACAGTAAATTTAAACATGGGCTATATTAGTCCATAGAAATGGTTTGCCACTTTCAAAAATATCGTATTCATTTGATAATTTCAAAAATATCGTATTCATTTGATAATTTCATGACATTTGTATGAAATAATGCTGCCAACGTTACACTATTCCATACAAATGTCATGAATACGATATTTTTGAAAGTGACAAACCATTTCTATGGACTAATATAGCCCATGTTTAAATTTATTTTCGCATTTACGGCACCACCCTGTATATATACTTTATCTTATGCGCACCGAAACAATTGTACAGATTGTGATGAAACTTTGGTAGAGTGTTCTGGGGACGTCTGCCAAGGTTCCTGGACTATGACAACTTTTATTTTATTTTTTATTTATACGGGCATTGCAAAGCATGTCAGGTGTAGCTGGTATAAAATACGGAATAAAAACTTCAGCATTTTTATAGTTCAGTCAAGCTCAGAAGTAGATTAATACTTTAGTACAAAAATGTCGTACCAACTATTATAATTCCACTTATATAATAATAGTTAGAATTTTGGAATCTTACTATATGAACGCACTAGTTAGTGTATCATGGTACTATAATGTACATTTTTTAAGAGATTTTTAATAATAATTAATATACATACTTCGAATTCAATTCAAATACTTTACTTGCTTTACATACGGCTAGAAGGTTGAAATAATACGATACAGATTCACATATAACATTGTAATAGCATACTTTATTATTATGCTATTTTAATCAATTTCATTTGCAAAATACTAATATTTACAATTGGAATTATTCACTATAAGTTTGTGTTATAAATGTTACTAAAATGTCAGGTGTTTATAAAGAATTGGGTCGAAATTTCACTTCTGGTTTCGACCGTTCCAACGATCGTACCCACTCTATACAACTTTTTTATGCTCTAGTTCGAATTTCTGCTGTGTATATTTGCAATTTGATTGCACAGAATATTATAAGTATTAAGTAAGTTCAACAACCCTTATCTCTGTGTAACAAAAGCCTAGTATTTTCTTGTTTATTTGACGGACGTGCTACAGTGTTCGTTATGTAGCTGACCTAATCAAAACTGACCTTTGGCAATTTTATTGTACAGGAAGTAAAGGGTTCTGGAATTTTTCGTACAAAGCCATACTTAGTAATACGTTACCATTTGTAAGTTGTAAAGTAGTAATTTATTTATAATAGCGTTGGTACCTATATATTATTTGATAATAGACATGTATAAGGTCCTATAGTTCGACATTCAATATATCAAAACTATTTTGTAGGTACTTATGACGAAAATATATAAACGTTACTTAAATTTTGATGCCCTACGTATTTTAAAGAGTGCTCAAATCGACGTTTGCCAATGCAAGTTTTTGATTTTAACAATACCCAAATAAATTAAGACAACATCAAATATAAGAGGCGTATGTGCTCGCAGTAAGAATTATTTTACAGCAGCTACAATGTAAGTAGGTATAAAACATTTAAATTTTAGTCATGTCCGTTCTTGGATGTATAATAAAAATAGACTTAATACAAATACTAACATGTATCTATATCTCGTAGTAGCTATATCTCCTTATTGAAATAATAAACTTAAGAGGGTTTAGAGAGAAACACAAAACACACACTTCGCCGACTTAGTTGGTGGACGGTGTTGCTAGCGCGGTGAAGTCTGCGATAAAATGCGGAAAAACAACGCACTACTTCTTAGATTAATAAAAGAAGACGAAAACAGAACAAAACATTCAGGGTGCATCCGATATTAAGTGACAGATTAGAGCGAACGAAACATCATACCTTACAGTCTAAACTGAGATGTTACCCAGATAAGTTTTTTAAGGGCTGGCATTTTTGGACTTCGTCGATCAGCAGTTCTATTTTTTCATTTGTTACAAGTAAAGAATGCAGAGATCGACTGGGCGGCTGCGTGCCCGTCGGCAAAAATCCAAGCGTGGGGAAATCACGCGCACGGTCTGTTCATACTGCATCTTACCGTAGTTGGCCACTTGGTATCATAGGGCACAGCAGATATTATGATACTAAAGTACCTAAACCAGACATACCTACAGTTATTAAGACCCAATTTTCTTTCCGCTGTCGATTTCTTTTTAAATATGAACAGAAGGAAATGAATTTTCATTGCTTTACATTTGCTAAGGATTATGAAAAGTACTTAGTTTTAGAAAAAAAAATATTCCTTAAACCAAAAAAATTAAATACTACAACATAAAAATTAGGAAAAGCAAAAGTTTTCATAAATTGTTTTTTTTTTTCAAAAAATATTATTTTTAAAAAAAAAAAAACAATTATGAGCTTATAAAATTCATATTTAAGTCAATGCTCTGGGTAACTTCAGTAATAAGATTTAGCACTAAACTCATTGAAACTTATCGAATAAAATTCAGGGATTGATATCAATAATTGAGAGCTAATTAAGTAGAGATAGGGCAGAAATAGTGAGTATAGATTGTTTTACTGAATCAAAAGGTATCATTTTACATGATGGCCATCATCAAGAATTATATTTATTAAACTAGCTGTGCCCGCGACTTCGTTCGCGTGGATGTCTGAAAATAACAACGGTGGGGTAGGTAGGCTAAGGATTTAAGTCATGTTTATAAAACACCTTTGAAAATTGACAAAGTTTCATACAAACTTTCATCTCCTATTTTATCCCCTTGGGGGTAGAATTAATCAAAATCCTTTCTTAGTGGATGCCTACGTCATAACATCTACCTGCATGCCAAATTTCAGCCCGATCCGTCCAGTGGTTTAGGCTGTGCGTTAATAGATCACTATGTCAGTCAGTCAGTCACCTTTTAGTTATATATATTTAGATAAGAACGGTGACCGCGAAGATATAATGTTTAATATTGAATTTATAATATTAACAGAAATGCCCCATTAATACGCAGTTGTTTTAAAAAGCAAAGTTTTAAAAGCTTCGATTTTGAGTATATCTATTAATTTTAAATTCATGGAAATTGATTAGAAATACTGCACTTATCTCATGAACACTCGCCTCCAATGATTAAATGCACGCTTAGTAGGTAACTACATGAATTTGTCTTTAGTCATTTTAACCTGTCAAGCCACACATTACAGGCGCAATTATATCTTAATATTGTCGCTCTTTATAAGCTCTTTGGAGGCTTACAAGGCGCAACAAATTTATAGGTAAATATCGGAGAAAAAAAGTCTTAAGTATTTGCCACTCCCTCACATTTATTTACCAATAATAACTATTTTTTGAAACTCAAATAAAAATCAAAAATTGTACACAGTAATAGAGCTTTAGCTTACTCACTTTCCATAGTAAGAGATTTTCAAAACCTTTTCTTAAGATGTATTTAAAAATTTCGTTTTCACAAACAAACCTACTGGTCCTGACTAAAACGAATACAAAAACAAGATTCATGCAATTTCGGAGATTCATTTTTATTTCTATTTAGATAGATATAGTATGTATGCTTTATTTCACTGCTTTTTGTAAATTAATTTCAAGGTTTGAACAGTACGCAAACCTGTTAATTACTTTTAAATGTCTTAATTAGTAGTTCAAATTGAGTAACCATTGTATTTAGGTAAATTTGCTAGTCGATTTCAATGACGTTGTTTTTAAGCACGCGGAAATTGATTGTTATTTTCATTCGAGGTAGTTGAACTATTTTCATTAATAAAATAGAAAGAAATATATAATACTTACCTCCTTTAAGCCGTATTACCAATATTATCGAATTATTATTATAGACAATAGAAATCATAGGAGTTTAATAAAGTGTTTTGTTTCCCTCATACCTATTGTCTATCAGACAATACATGTATGGCAGTGGTATAACTAACTAAAATAGATTTATTGAGCGCTTATGAGTGAGGTTGGCTGAATTGAAGGAAAGTTATGATATTGATAAACAGATATATATTTTGCAATTATAGTTTAGTATGAAAACGAATTAGGCGGGAAACTGCTACTATTATCCTCCTCTGTTTGTTTCAGGTGTGGTGGATATGAATACTGAAACTAAAGCGGGTTTTTATTCTGGTGACACAGTATCTTTCGGTACACAAGGGAGTTGATAGTCCGCAGACAATGAAGAGAGTCCGAAGCTTAGTTGCCCGGGACATATTGTGGGACTCAGTAAGGCTAGCCGTTTGGCGGGTCTAAGACATAGCTTCGATAACCACTACTTAAGTACTTCAAAAGACGAAGTCCTTAGCGACAGACGTTACTCCGACAAGCCTTAGCATCATAATCATTATCACCAACCTATATACGTCCCGCTGCTGCTCACAGGCCCTTCATACATAGGAGAAATACAGTCATGAGGAGTTTGGTCCATAATACTACCATGCTGGTCCAATGCGGGTTAGTGAAACCTAAGCATGTATGTACAGACGACAGTACATCAATAGTAACAGTTTGACCTTGAGAACACCCTTACTCCGTTCGTAATAGAGGTGGTTTCCGTAGGACAACTGTTACACTTGATGTGCTGTCGTCTGTAAATTATTGGTTAGATAAGGTTGGAACTGTGATGTTTTCCACCTAGAACAGCCCATACGAGTGCCAATGTACCGGCACGTGGGCTTTTAATCGTCAATAATCCCATATATTTATCTATTAGAATTTACACCGGTTCCAAAGGCTGAACACGGATCAACTGTCCTATCGAAGATCGACGGTAGAAATTTCTTCGGACCACTCCGTGTCGTTAGGAGGCAGTAAAGAGGTGCGTCGCTGAGGCACGGTAATGAGACTAATATGTATCACTTACCGTGGGTGGTTAGTAAGAGAAACGCCGTGGTTAGTAAGAGAGACACCCTGGCTAGTAGAGCTACCCCTCAGCATCACAAAAGACAAAAAGATTAGAACTGTGAACACAACTGTCTGTCAGCCCATTCTTTTTTTTAACCGACTTCAAAAACGAGGAGGTTCTCAATTCGGCCGGTATGTTTTTTTTTTTTTTTTTTTTTCTATGTTTCTATGTATGTACACCGATTACGCCGAGATTACTGATCCGATTTACGTGATTCTTTTTTTGTTCGATGCGGAATAGCTGCCATTTGGTCCCATAAAAATTTTTTCAAAAACAGTTGGGTACTTTGGTTTTAAATTTAAAAAAACTTAAATTATTAAGTCGTCTACATATGCGAAATTGCGAATTTTTGCTTTTCAAATGACTTTTTAGTGAAACGATACGATAGTAGGAAACAATATAAGTTGACGGTCACCCATGTAGCTTCGACCGTAGAAGGTTACCACTAAAAATTGTGAAAAAAAAATTTTAAACAAAAATTAAAACCGACTTCAAAAAACTGAAAAGGATAAAATAATTAAATTTAAGTAGGTATTCATCCCCTAGAAACATATTTTTGGAGTTGGTGCTAAGTGGTTTCCAAAAACAATAGAAAGTGAAGCATCGACTCCAAAAATATGTTTCTAGGGGATGAATACCTACTTAAATTTAATTATTTTATCCTTTTCAGTTTTTTGAAGTCGGGTTTAATTTTTGTTTTTATTCCGCAGGTCACAGATCTAACTTTTTTTTATAGATAACTGTTACTAACCGACTTAAAAAAAGAGGAGATTCTATGTTCCACTTTATGTATTTTTTTTCTGTCGATTCTAAACCAATTTTCAAAATTCTTTTTTTTCTATAGAGTATTATCCTGAGGTGGTCCAATTGTCACCAAGTCAGGATCTGATGATGGAATTCCAGGGAAGTCGAGGGTAAATCTCAAATTTATAGGCACGATTTGCATGTTTTTTTTCTAAAGCTATTCAAGTATTTGCTCCTGTTAGTCATCATTTCATGTTGATAAACTGATGATGAAAGGTTCCCCCTCTTAACGGTCAGGAGTTGGAAGATATTTCTTAAAATATCATAGGTACGTACAGACCGATATTTGTATTCTATCGGGATATTCGGGCGAACTGATGATGAAAGGTAAAATTCCGTAACGGTTTGGAGTAAGATAATACTTTATCAGTGATACGATACGGTAATAGGAATCAATATTATGTATTTCATCCAAAGACGGTCAGCCATCTAGCTTTAACCTTCACTAAAAAAATCACTAAAAATGTGAAAAAAAAATTAACCAAAATTATTTAGAAATGAAAGTCTTCTATAATAAAATGATTATAATTTTATTTACAAATTATTAATCTATTTCTTTTGCTTTTTCTTACGTACAGGTTTCTTTTAATAATTACAGAAGACGGCGGAAAGCATTGTTGAATGACTTACATTACAGATCAAGGCTCTAACAAATTGCTAGGGCAGGGGCATACGTAGGTAGCGTTTAGGTGCGGTCTGGAAACGCGATTTATCGCGCGATCGGCTACGGGTGGCGGCGGTGAACTAGCTGCGATTCTATCTTAGATCCCTCTGGCTGATACCTTACCATGTGTTGTCTAATCTGCCAATTTATTATTTTGTTACAAAAAAATATGTCAAAGTAAATAGCGAAAATTTATCGTTTTGATTTATTTGCCGCTTCTAAATGTGCGGTCCAGCGCGGCTATTAAACGTACGTTTCATATGGCGCAGTGGACTTATTCGTAGGGCAGTAATTTCGGTTTATTACCGGGACATTCTTGTTATATTTATTACGTAGTAATATAAATTACAAACCTTCAGTTGAAATGTATTAAGAGCATTTAGGCTAGTTATTACTAAATCATATTTAATTATACTTACTTAGATGATTATTTCGTCTTATCGCGCAAGTGTTGGGATTCAATTTGGATTCGATATTGTTTAGAATATTATATTACTCAAGGTTCAGAAGGCTTTTCTTAGATTTTATTATAAGCGTCTTTATGGTAATTATCTTTTTTGTACCCTACTAAGTTTTGTTGTGTTGCCTAGGAATGAATTCTTTAGAAGTCAGAAGGGCATTTGAAAAGATTCGGTTTGCGGTCGTAATATTGCGTGGATCTGTGGATTCACCTGAATTGGCCCTCTCTGTCAAATGCATACCGCTCTCAAGACTCTCTTAGTTGCTTTCTCAGACCTGGTGAATCTCTTATGTAATTGGGCAACCCTTTTAATTATTAAATATATAAATTATGGATTCATATCTGTTTTCAGATATTCCTGACTTTTATTTATACCAACAAAGATATTAATGTTCCTGTTGGCCTAATTACAGAATTAGGCCAAGATTATATAGGCAGAGACTGGCCCAAGACAGGTTGGGTCAGTTTCTGCTTATAATCTTCAGTTCAGTCCTCAACCCACTTTTAGCTGGTACGAACGAACAAAATTACATCTAGTTTGAAATAACAAGTTGATCGAAACAAAGTGTGATTGGTCTATGCTTAATATTTTTTAGATCTGTTTTAAATATTATATATTTTAGTCTAAATTTTTAACATGATCATAAGACTTCAGTCATTGACATTGAATACATTTAATTTACTTAAGCTGATTAACTAGCACCGGTACTAGGCATTCTAAATTTGATGCTTATAGCCGTTACTTTTGATAAATGGGTAAAATATACAGTATTATATAAATTAATAGTTCCTTCAACATTCATTACTTTTCACGATACACACAGAAAAGCAGAAGGTGAGAAGAACTGTTTTATTTAAAAAAAAATATGTATGTTATTTTATTTTGAGAAGCAAGTTGAATCAACAAAGCAAACTCCTAGTAGGGGTAAACGTAACCTAAGAGGAACATTTTCCCATTTATTCGTGATCCTTTGTGTTCGATCTTCGCGGACTCGCGATAAACGCATGATCAGTGCCGAGCTTTCTTTGTTATTCATCCAATTTCTGCATTCAGCGTATCAGCTCAACAGTTATCTGTTTTCGATTTCCTAACGCAATACGTTATGGGAGATATACTAATAATGCCCCGTGATTAAAAAACCGTTGACTCGCGTAGTAAATGTTGTCCTTGTTTTTTTACTTTGGACCTAAAAATACGTAATTTAAATTCTACCATTCGCTTTGTAAACGGTAATAGCAGAGCAAGTAAAACCTTGGATTTTTAAGCAATTGAAAGTATTTAGGTATGTAGTCGTTGAAGAGGAAATATGTGAATGGAAACACAAAGGTGTTTTTACGTTGATTAGTGGAAAATGAGATGTTGTTCAGCTAATCTGTGCACAAGGTGCGTTCCATCGGATAAAAGTTTGATGCCATCACCCATATTTACAACTGTCCCATCACGGATTTGATTTAAACACTCGCATACCATCTCGCTTTAACGCACCGCGAGAAAGTAACATGAATAGAGTTTTTGATATTCAACTGTTTTGCGATGGTTTTGAATAATGATACAGTTCACAGTTTGACGTCTTGCTACTGATAGATTTTAAACTACCTATATGTTGAATGAGGTCACAATATTTTGACAGCCTACAGTACAAATAGTCCTACACTAAAATGTGATTAGTTACATTAGCCGCATAAAGTTGCTTATAAATGCACCGTTTTGTTAAATGAAATAAACTGTAATTGCACCTCGCTTGGTTTTAGTTATTGCAAATGTAACCGAAGTAGTTTGGTTAAATATTTTTTTAAGTACCTATATTAGGGCAATAGTCAAAATCAACGCCTATCACGGAGGTATTCTTATATTCGTGTTTAATATTATTTAGATAACAAAACAAGAATAAAACACGAAAAGAAAAATACTTTACAGCTATTTTTAAACACGTAAACGTAAAACCTCCGTAATAGGCGTAGTCAACTACCACCGTAATAGGATTTATAAACTAAAGATGTTCATAACATTACGCTACAAAAACGGCCCGCATGGCGAACAAGCATACAGCCCACTTGTTAGGAAGCGGTTGCCGTAGCCTACTCACGAGTTGCCCAGCCTATAGAAAGTGCAAGTCCTTCCCCAGGGGCGCGAGAAAAATAACATTACCTTTATTTTTTACCCTTCAAGCCACAGATTCCAGACACAGTTTTTAATTGTCCTAAGATCCCCATCTTACTCAGCTCGACAAATTTAGAAAGGTGTAAAATATTTTCTAGAGTTTTATTTTTAGAAGTAGGTATAGAGTAGAAAAAAGACATGTGGTGTGGTGGGAAACGAACCCGCTAGCTGAAGGCTTAGGAGAACTCTTAGAATTGCATTGTTAGATATCGACGGCCATTTAGTTGAAATTGGGATTAAGATCCTGGTTGGCACAGATATTTTATGATGATAGTAGGAACATAGAGTGAGGAGCTCGGTGGCGTATTGGTTTGAGCGCTCTGGTTTCGAATACGAAAACAAAGCAACTTTCGCCATGGTCGACCCTGGGATGGGTCTATCAAAATTTATAATCTCGAGCTCCTCCGTGCTTCGGAAGGCACGTTAAGCCGTTGGTCCCGGTTGTTACTACAACCGCTTTAACCCACCAACCCGCATTGGGCCAGCGTGGTGGTGTTATGGCCCAAACTCCTCATGTGTTTCTCCCATGTAGGAAGGCCTGTGCCCAGCAGTGGGACGTATATAGGCTGGTGATGATGATGATGATGAGTAGGAACATATATTTTTTTTCACAAGGAAATATACTTGTTTTTTCTTAAGATGTATCTATACTGCCTATTATTTAAATTTATCCGTTATTTATGGATATCCACTAGATAATTTGGTGGGTGCATATATTTTTTCTCTAAAGATATTAAAATATAATCATGCGTGTAAGAATAAACTGTGGCAGTCGTATGCAATTTATTTTTAATAATAACAAAACTAATGGAAAAATAATAAGTTATCTTACACGCTTTATTACCAGTATGACAGTTATTAATGACACATTTTTAGTACCACCTTTTTCACACGTCCTTCTAAGATACAAACAAGTTGTAGTTCACTTAGATACTTCTTACCAGTACACTATCATTATTTACAACAATAACAACAAATATTACAACGAGCCGCGAACAGAATATAGAACGTTGTAATTGGAGCGACCTCTTGAAGGGCGCGCGAGCAAAGAAACGACAAGTTTTTGTGGGAAAACCTTATGTTAGCTTGAGGTGAGGTTATGGACAAAAAAATACAATTTGTGTGACAATGGACACTGGTGAAGAAATTGCTTGAACTGGGTGCATACTTGACAGTAATGATGCGAAGAAAAAATCGTTTGGTAGTAAATTTGTTCACTTAGAGTACCTTTAATCTCCTTATATAATTTAACAAAAAAAAATAATAAAACCTTTTTTTTTCAATTTAAGGTACTTATTTCATAAAAAGTATTTTTGGGGTTGAGGCCTCACTTTCTATTGTTTCTGGAAATAGCTTAGCACCAACTTCAAAAAATATAGATCATTGTGGGCCCTGTAAGGTACAGCAATCTATACCTAAATATTAGGAGAGAGGAGAATTTTGGGGGCAGCCTGGTGAAACTGGTGAAACTGCTTCGACAGAGCCTATGCTACCCCCGTGGAGTGGAGCTACCGGGAAGTTTTATTAGGTATTCCCAGTGCCATTACAATAAGGCACTGGGCGACCCCCACACACTCCCGTCGCTTAGCCAGCGGCGGCTAGGTCCGAAGCGGATTACTCTGTTGAAAGACTGAATCATACAAATCAGGTTCAGGTGGGCTTGTCTTCTACACTTTCCTGTGTCCCCTTATAACAAGTGTCGATGGTAACCGCTTACTATGAAGTGCACATTATGTATTATAACTGTACCTTTAAGATACAATATTTTATATGCGGAAGTAGCTCTGTCTGTCTGTAACGTTTCCACTCCTAAACCGCTGAACTGTTTTGGATAAAATTTGTCATAGAGATAGATTACATTCTGAAAAAGAACATAGGCTGCTTTTTGAAGCGACAAATAATATCCAAGCGAGCGAAGGCGAGGGAGGATGCTAGTACTTGGTATATTTTGATAACTTATGCGGTTTAATCGATAAATTGAATAATGGTAAGATTCTATGTAAAGTCAAGATTTAATTCGGATAGGTAGGTATATATTAATCAAATGCTAAATTAAACATACCGCTGTAACATACAACTTACACCTACATATTATATAAACTTTAATCCCTAACAATCTTCTTGCAATTAGTAAGTTCAATAAATAATTAGAGCACATTAGCAGCTGTGGAAATATAATATTGCCTAAGCTTACAGGCTTATATACAAGCTTTAGGTGCCTTTCGTGTGTTATGGATCTATAAAATGAAAATGTTTTCGGATGATGCTAACACCGCTTCGCTAAAGAAACCATACTATGTAATCTTGTCTCATGTTGATGCATTATAAATTTGTAGACACGATTACTTATGTATGTCTTGATTTATTTATGGAAAAGCGACACCAACAGTATTTTTTTTACAACTAGATGACAAACAAGCTGACGGCCCACCTGTGGTAAGCGGTGACCACCGCCTACACCAACACTACCACTAACAGTATACTCATAATACCAGCCTTTATACGACCCACTGCTGGGCAGAGGCCTTCCTTCATGGGAGAAACACATGAGGAGTTTGGTCCATAACACTACTACGCTGACTTTATGCGGGTTGGTGGGTAAAAGTGGATGCAGACCGGGACCAACGGCTTAACGTGCCTTCTGAAGCACGGAGGAGCTCAGTATAACAAACTTTGATTGACCCATCCCGGGATCGACCACGGCGAAAGTTGCTTTGTTTCCTCAAAACACTTCGCCATCGAGCTCCTCACAGTATACTTATGGTGCATTATTTGTAAATATTGCCAAACAGATTCATAATATACCTACAATAGGCGTATTCAACATTTGTAATATTTATCGTTTAACGTTAAAAATGCATACAAAAACGGTAGCCACCAACAGAAGTTAGAATAATGAATATGAAAACTATAACATTCCAGCTTCAATAGCTGGTAGATTTTGTTTTTCATCATCATCAGCCTATATACGTCCCACTGCTGGGCACAGGCCTTACTATATACATGGGAGAAACACATGAGGAGTTTGGGCTATAACACCACCACTCTGGCCCAATTCGGGTTGGTGGGTTAAAGCGGTTACAGTAACAACCGGGACCAACGGCTTAACGTGCCTTCCGAAGCACGGAGGAGCTCAAGATTATAAATTTGACTGACCTATCCCGGGCCGACCGTGGCGAAAGTTGCTTTGTTTTCGTGATCGAAACCAGAGCGCTCAAACCATTACGCCACCGAGCTCCTCTCGATTGTTCCTAAATCTAGACAATAAGTCGTGAAAAATGTCAATAGCATCAGTATTACTACAGATTAAATAGTTATACTTACTGAGTGCATCTGCGAACAAGAGGGGCATTTCCAGCAACCTTCTTTTCAAAGCTTCACTGAAAAAAATTTGTACTTAGCCAAACTACTTCAGTTACATCAAAAATTTTGCGAAGTGTTAATACAGTTTATTTGATTTAACAAAACAGTACATCTCTATGCAACTTTATTTTTGTCTAGCTAGGTGATACCCCAATGTCTGTTTTCACTAGCCATTCCCTTCGCTTAGGTGACTCATAACGACATTTGTCTCTTTCTATCTCCTTTAGGTATACTGAGATAAAAATCGCTAAGAGCTCAGCAAATGTTAGTGAAAATTAGCATAAGTTATGTAGTCACTTTTTCAGCTTCAAGTGGTCGAACGTTATGTTGTCATTTTTTTCAAAGTTGCTATGTCAAAAGTTTTATTCAGCGGGTGACGAAGAAAACGCGATTGAATATTAAGTTTGGCATGTTCCACAAGCACATTAGAGTTTAAAGATTCCAAAATAGATATCGTGCGTATCTATCGTTAATACTTATATTAAAAAAGCAAAAGTAATTCTGTCTGTCTGTCTGTGTGCTACGTTATCCTCATATAGTAGAATCCTATGATCTGAGAACGATATCACTCTTAAGCCGCTAAACTAATTTAGATGAAATTTGGCATGTAGATGGATTACCTGTTGAGAAAGGACATAGGCTAGCTTTTGGTATGATAACCGGCACTCACGCTAGTAGAGTCGCAGGCGGCCACTAGTATAGACATCTTAGATTTCTTTCAAAGCAGTAAACAAAATACAAACAAAAATATCAACTTCAAGTAGGTACGGAGTTTTCTGATATAAATAGGTAAGAGGTAGGTTTATTATTAGTGAAAGAAAAAGCCATAAATAATGATGCTTATGAAAATGAATTTATACGTTCTGATTGGAAATAAGTAAACATTATTATTATATTTAAGCGCGCTTTACTTTAAAAAAATACTATAATTAGGTTTTGTAATGACTGATCCAAAAATAAAGTTAATTCTGCCGTTGCTTCTTACAATATGACAACGTAATATCCCTCAGCCTTATTTATACACAATATTGGTTCAAGAGGATCCACAAACAATAATTGCGTAAAACAGTCACTACTAACAGCCTACGAACAATATCTGCTAATAGGATCTTGGAACATATTGCAATAATTACAAACAATGTCTGTGAAACGTGTTCCGTATATGGGCGGGAAGAGACCGGAGTTATTGTGAGGAACAGTAATACTTGCGTGTTCTAGATTGAAATTCTTTAGTCAAAATTGCTGTTGTTGTTTAATGACAATAATTCTGTTACCTACAGAATATTTACTTACGTACATACAGTGTGAGTCTGGGTGAAGTGCACAAACGAAAATGGGGGATACTATGGCTAATTTTATCGACGAAAAAAATATTAAAAAAATTATATTAGCTTATGAATTTTTTTTATCGAATTTTTAATTTTTTTGACGTTGAAATTACACCGGTGTAGACAAAATCGTGTAACTTTTAAAATAATTGATCTATCGCGATGAATCAAACTGTTTTATGATTGGTAATGATAGGGCGCAATTATAAAATCAAAATTTGTAGAAAAAACTACACTGAATGAAAAAAATTCCTAATTTCTAAGAAAAAACCGGATTTTTTTACTTTTTTTTTTTGCATAAATTTAAAAATTGCTCAATAAAACGCCCACTTTACATACTTTTCTCTTAGCTTTAATTTATTCTACATTGTTTTTCCTTTCTAACGGTGCAAATTTCATGTCAATACCTTATTCATCTGTTTTCTTTCAATTATTAATGAATGGTACTTCAACATACAAGTTATTACTTTCCTGTGGCAAGTTCATTTGTGATAACGATAGGATTATGGTATTGACATGAAATTTACACTGTTAGAAACGAAAAACGACGTAGAATAAATAAAAGTTATCAGAAAGGTATGCGATGTGGGCATTTTATTAATAAATTTTTAAATTTATGTAATAATCTATAAAAAATAACCGGTTTTTGTGAGGAGTCCATCAATTTTTTTAATTCAGTGTAGATTTTTCTACAAAATTTAAATTTTATGAAGACGCCCCATTATTACCAATCATAAAACAGTTTGATTCATCGCGATAGATCAATTATTTTAAAAGTTACACGATTTTGTCTCATGATAAAGGCCCATGCATGTCTAAACAACACATTAGACTATGGAAGTCATTTCTTGCTCCAATTTAATAGTATGGTACAGGCAAGAAACTCGCATCGTGTAAATGGGCCTTAACTACTGTCATTTCAAATTGTCCCTACCTACGGGGTTCATGATTTATCAAGCCCTAACTGTAATACCTAACGTACATTATGATGACAATAAAGAATTGTAGGTAAGAGAGTTAGGACATAGTCGTATTCACCTACGACGCAAGCGCTATACTGGGTAAAACCAGCCACATAATGTAGTAAGGTCGCCATAGCTCATTTAAAAACCGTCATGTTGGGGGCAGGGGTTCTCGTCTCTTATGACAGTATGTTGACAAAACATAACGCATTCTCAAAATTTCTACTGAGCAGGCAAGTTCTGAGTGCCTAAGGTGGTACGAGCGTCTATAGGCTACGGTAACCGCTTCCCATCAGGCGGACCGGATTTTTACTATTGCCATGTGACAAATACATATAAGCTGACTGTTGCACAATGTAGTCCGACGGAGTAACAAAATCCATAAAAAATGACGTCACTCACACTCGGTATACACCGTTCCTTGCCTTGACATTGCAATTGTGACATGAAGTGTACTAATTTCACATCACATTGCCGACTGCGATGTAATTTCGAAATTACTAAAATAAAACCAAATTAGGTACCCATAAAGCTTTCCTTGGGCTTAACCATACCTACCATTTCCTGCGATTATTTCAAAGACTATTTTATATAAAGTAATTATATATGTAGTTTCAGTATTGTGCCAAATCTCGTAAGTATTTTCGTCGGCACCCTTTTTTAATAAGCGTTTCATAATAAAGAACTAAGATTGTAATTAAAGCAACTTCCGCTTTATTGTTTCAGGTTAACGACTTAATTAAGCAGTCTCTAATATCAAAGTATAACATGAATACGTTATTAAAAAAATTTACTGTAGCTCATTTTGTAATTTCATTTCATTTCACTAATGGCTGTTTAAAGGGAAAATGTTTTCATAAAACCGAGCCTAGCCTCCTATATGTACTCTGTTGTCTAGCCAAAAATACCAACCTAATAATTAATAAAATAAACAAAAGATTTTATAAACTAAAAATTCTTAACCTACTTATTTCCAATATTTCTTCTAATCGGATAGTAGGAATGATTTTGTACTATCTCTCAAGGAGTATTAGTAAAATTAAAAGGCATTATCGACCTTAAATGTTATGTAACAAAATTCCTTTTCAAACAAAACTAGAACTCTTGCAACCCTCACGTAACTACGATATGTTAGATATCCTTGGTAATAGAAAAAATATACAATAATTGGTGCTGACTGTTGCCTATACTAACCGCTACGGACGTTGAGTATAAAAGGTAGCTGCGCAGGAGTCTGTCATCAGTCAGTTCTTAGTGCTTTGAACAAGACACAACAAAAATTCAACATGAAATTCCTGGTAAGGATAAGTATTATTATTTTAAGAAAATTGATTAGCTATAATAACCCTTATTTTAAAAAATTTTTGCGCTATTTTTAATCTCTACTTATTGCACTCTTCTTCATAATTTGTAAGAAAAAATTATTAAAGTACACTTTTTAATTTTTATTTTTTTTACAAATAGATTTAAAACATCAGATTACAATAATTACCACTTAAAACTTATGCATTTACTTGGCAAGGAGGGAAAACAGTACCTACATACTTTATGTTATGGAATATTTACAATATGTAAATTTTAATAACCCTCTCAGCTTTATTTTTATTTTGCTATTTTCATTTGCTAGTAATAAAAACAGAGATGTCATTTGTAGGTTTCATTTTATTTTTAATTAAATTTCTTAATAATATTTTTAGTCTCTATGTCGACTCGAACGGATAGTATAGTAGAACAATGACACATCTTCTCTCCTTTGTTGTAAGTACGTGTAATCGTCTGTACTTATCTTTACCTACCTTTACCAATCAGTCCTACCCCCTTATTTTGTTTAGAGTTTCCGGAATTCGAATAATCTTTATTTCATACACTACAATATAATTTATCACCTTACGTGATCAACCTTTCGTGCCATACAAGCCCACCGACGCTCACACACAATAGAAATTCTATTGTGTCAATTTCTTATATATTGATTACTTCCCTGGTCACATTTATAGATCTAGTGTAACTTCGATATAAATGGAAATTTGAAGGAATATTGCAATTAAAGTAAGTGGCTACAACCATACGCCGAATAATATTCGTAGCATAAATTCAGAAATTACATACATATAAGAAAATCAAATCATAAGTATTGTAATTACACGATGCAGATTAATATTATTTGCAATATTGCACGCATTAAATTGTCACTATTTGTAACTGGACCAAAAGATTGATCATAGTAAATTATATGGTGCGATTTAATCCTGCGGTATTTTATCACTGCTTTAAATTTTATCTAAGTAGTAGTCCAAATGTTGGATATACAAAGTAGTAAATTTAGATAATTTGTACTAAAACGTACATTTCATTAAAATTACGCGGGTTAGAAATTTTATTATATTTTGGATTAATAAATATGTAGCTAATAATAGTCAGCAACACAAGTTTATAAGCACATATCTGAACATCTACAGACTTGCTTATTGTATAAACCTTGTATGGTTACACATTAATGTTACTCTTTTAATCGAAATTTTAGTGTGACAATCAAAACGTGACAAAATATTGTGTAAACTCAATTCTTAGTGGCGCCCTTAATATAATTATATTTTATTCAGGCAACCAAATCGCTAAACCAAAGTTTCCTTTAATAGATTTGTATAAGTTAACTATTACATTTGTACAGTCGAGTGTTCATAAAGATGTAACAGTATGTATGTTAGTCTTATTACAAAGGGCAAAGGGTTTATAAGATGTTTGAAAAGTTTGTGCGTCATACTAATTAAAAATTTGTTAACCAATTCATTACCTCAGCATGTTAGCCTCATAATAGTTGTTACAGGGGAATATTGAAATATACTAAAAGAGACGACGAAAGACGAAAGAGAAGACTTTAGTCAATTGTTGTAGTGTACTTTCATCTCATTCCCATAATAAAAGGTTCGGAACAAGATGTTGGAACTAATCGATGTCTGAGTTTTTATTCCGAAAATCGACACTTTTCCGACGTCTACTGGTTACGGTAAATAAACGTGAAAGCTATTTTCGATTTCATCCTTTTAATAAAAGTAAAGTATACACAATTTTTTTTGCTGCCGGAATTCGGTTAAAAGGGTTCGAAATGTGAAGCTTTTTTATATGAAGTAAATAAGTTTTATAAAATTTCATAAGATTTTTTCTCAATTCAGTTTCTTTCGGGAAGATATTTAAAATTTATACAATTTAATTTCTTTCACTAGGTCCTAATGCTATCACCCTAAAATCTTTCCCAAGCTCATTAGAACCTTAACTCTACACGGTGTTTTGTCTAACCTTAAATTATCCTTTGTCTAAACATCGGAAGTGAATGTTTCGCCACTTCGCATTGTTGACTAGGTCCATGGAATTGACACACTATGACCAATTACTGTTGGCACACGACCAAACACAGGTATTAGGAACTACCGAAGCCTTGCGATATGCCTACCATCTAGAATTTTGTAACTGTAGACCAAACCTTAGGATTGCGTAATATGGGTTTCATAATTGGTTCGGTCTCTGATTATCTTCAAAATTTGAAACTTAAAGAAACTTGAACTCTATTTGTAGTATTTACACAAGGAAACCACCAACCCTGGTATAAATACCTAATTTACTTTTAGGTACCCTTTGTAATCTAATTGTGTCTTTAATATATGATTTTTTTTTATTTAATTCATTATTTTACTTATCATTGTGATCTTAAGGAAAAAAAAAGATTTGCTCTTAAAATTTGTATTTCTCTTGTGAATTTAATTCCTATAAATAAGCCATAAGCTTACTTGCAATCATTTGTTCAACTCATCAAACCGAATTGATGTTACCATCCAAGATCATCATCATCAGCCATTATACGTCCCACTGCTGGGTACAGGCCTTCCTACATGGGAGAAACACATGAGGAGATTGGGCCATAACACCACCACGCTGGCCCGATGCAGGTTGGTGGGTTAAAGCGTTTGCAGTAACAAGCGGGACCAGCGGCTTAACGTGCCTTCCGAAGCACGGAGGAGCTCGAGATTATAAATTTGATTGACCCATCCCGGGACCGACCATGGCGAAAGTTGCTTTGTTTTCATAATCGAAACCAGAGCGCTCAAATCACTACGCCACAGACCATCCAAGATAGACTAGAATAAATCTTAAAAAGAGAGGTAAGGCATAGTGATATTTCCCACACGCCTTTACAGCGCCTCACTGGTAAAATACTCTGCCTCCAGGAAATTACCGCCAAAGTAAGACTACTTTGTATTATTGTGTTCCTGCGATAAGTAGGATCACCAGAGTTTAGAGACAGGGCTAATATATTGGGAGAAGGACAACTTGTCTCCTATACTGTCAACATAACGCTTCCAGTTGACTTTTACGGGGTGTGCAAAACACGTAGTAGTACCATTTACTAGGATTCATAGGCTACGGTAACAGCTTACCATCAGGATGACCGTATGCTTGTTTGCTACTCTTGTTTATAAAGTATTTTTGTTAAGTGTGCAAAGGAGAGGATCAAAAAATGTATGAAGTCTAGTCTTAAAATAATTTTAATTTTGAACAGCAATCCTACCTCTATATGCTTAAAGGTATAATTATTTAGAAATTTTCAGACATTTAAAATATTTTTTAATTCTTGTTTATTTGATCGAACAAAAAGCCATTCTATAGTTGGTTGTTACAACCCCGTAAATTACAAGAAAATTAACCGGTGACAGTTCATATACAATATGGAAAGACCGAAATAGTCAATATGATATATCAGAAGTACTCTTTTTGTGTTTTGTTATTGCACTTATTTAACAACCATTACTTTTTACTTTAAAAATATAAAGCTGCAGCTTATATTATAGCAAAAAGGTAGAATTTTAATAGCAAAGAGAAAAACAAGAGAGAGAAGGAAATGTGCGTTTAGTTTCTGCTGAAACATTTTTAGACAAACTAGCAGCTCGAAATATCCTCTTGACTTAATATCGAGTAGCTTGTTCAATTAACTTTATAAAGATGTGTATAACATTCGCAATGCTGTTGAAAATTATTCGGAATAAAAGCCCAAAAAAGATGGTCTCGTTTAATTTTAAACCAACTCCGCTTAGTTAACGCATTTTGCTCACGTGTATTTTTTATTCTGTATTCTGTCATTGCAAGCATAAACGTTCAGAGATTAAAACAAACTTATTTTCAAAGGTTGTAGCTGCCCTCACCATCGCCGCTGTCTGCGCGGAAGAGGCCAAGAAAACTGAGAAGCGAGGCCTCTCTGGTCTTGGCTACGGCGCCTCAGGCCTTGGCTACGACGGCCTTGGCTATGGCGGCTTGGGATACTCTGGTGGACTCGGATATGGCGGATATGGTGGTTATGGAGGATATGGTGGATATGGCGGATACGGTGGATATGGTTTGTTTCTTGTTTAACAATCTATTTAACCCAATTAGGTTTTCGTTCAATCTACGAAATATTTTCCCTAACATAAACTCACGACTAAAAACGAGTGAAATTCCGAATTGTAATAATTCAATTGGGAAACTAAATTCCCTGTGCGGATGTCTTATGGAACTCGAGTTGATTCGGTCGAACTTTAAATTGACCAAAGGCTTTAGATCTCAAAAGCGTGACGAGATTCTCCCCACTTTCCAGTAGTTTGTATTCAAAGGGTTCTCGGATTTCTTCTCTTTTTAATAGTTCGCAAATAGTATTTTATGAACGTTCAGATCTTTTGAATATTCCTTTCTTGTAATGGAACTTAATAAGAAAACACATAAAATATCGTTTGTACAGAAGTCTTAAAAGGCTCCTTTGTTTAGTTCACAACTTTAAAGCAGTCCAATTAAATCTTTCTTATCTATTTAGAAGTGGATATTGTGGAAGAGAAATAAAAAATAATTACATTTTCTACGGATTTAATTTACCCGTTTTCTTTGCGGGTATTAATAAGATTAACATCTCCATATGTTAAAATGTGCGGATTAACTTTATTATTAAAGATTGTATTTTTTATTTTAATACAAAATTTTAGCTATTACGACCTCTGTACCTACGTCTAGTAAATTTGTAGCATGGTTATTTCCTTTTTTTGATGCAATTATCACCAGCTTTATACGTCCCACTGCTGGTCACAGGACTTCCTACATGAGAGAAATACGTAAAGAGTTTGGGCCATAATACCACCACCCTAGCTCATTGTTAGAGGCTTAAGCGGTTGTTGTAATAACTGGGACCAATGGCTAACATGCCTTCCTAAGCACGGAGGAGCTCGAGTTTGTAAATTTTGATTGACCCATCCCGGGGTCGACCATGGCGAAAATCCCTTAGTGTAATCGAAACCAAATTACCCAACCCACTACGTCACCGAGCTTCTTTGATATAAATAATTTGATACCATGTTGCCCACCGCGTATCAAAAAAAAAAAAAAATCAAAAAAAAAAAAAAAAAAAAAAAAAAAAACTCAACAACAAAAAACCAAAATCCAAAAACCAAAAAAAAACCAAAATCTTAACCGGCCTTAGCTATTATAAGTTTTGTCATATTTTTTACATGTGACATGTGTAAGGAGGATAATTATCATCCATCCAATGAGTATAATCTTCATTAAGTTCGAGTAAGTCCGTAGGAGTTTTGTATAGGTATAAATAGGTTATTGCGAATAACAACAAAACAATATAGTTAATTCCAATCGAACGTTCGACAGTTAAAGTTCGAACAACAGCAACGTATAAATTTTTAAACTTCTCCAGGTCTAACCTGTACAAAGAATACAATAAAATAACATTAGTGGCGCAATAAAACAGCAGTTAAGTGCACCGAGAGCAGGGCAAATCGTTCAGAGAGATTAATACCGGAGCAAAATGAAATGGTCGTTTTCATTGCTCATTATCTCTTGCGAACTATCCTATGATTTTGTCTGGGGCGTAGCCAGGGGCATGCTAAGGATATGCAGTACTGTTATGGACTCTTTAGTTTACCTACATAAGTAGTTAGTGACAATTTTTTTCTTACAATAATATGTCAAAATGTCAATGGGAATAAAAGACAAACTTGGAAAAGTTTACAATTATTTCAAGTCGCCATATTAGGACAATCAACAGCAAAATGATGATCCTGTCTCATGTCACCGCGATAGGGATCTAAATTGTTTTTATCTTTTTGATGCTGACTGTACATGTACACAGAGATGCATAATAAAAATATAAGAAAGAAACTTCACTAAAATAAATTTAACAGTATTTTTAGGTATTTTGGATATCAAATACTTAATTAACCCAGTAAAATAATGCATAGACGTTTCATTGGCTACGGAACACGAGGGGCGTACTTGGAAAAATTGCAACGGAAACTATGCATCTAGCTTTAACAGTTTTTCAAACAATTACGGAAAACGAAATACACAATAAATGTGTTTGCTAAACATAAACTAATACTTCGTTGTGCAATTTTTAAGCTGTATTTTATTGAAAAATATCAAATTTAAGTTGCCTTTCCGCAGTAATTGAAGACTCCATTTCTAAATAATCTGCATTAAGATACGTAGGAAGATCTTATAATTTGTACAAAATTTCACATTAAAATACATAAAAAATACATAGGTAAAATATTTTTTATTTTTTTCAAAACCTTTAAAAATAATAAGTTTCATGAACTTTTAGTCAAAATGTGTTTATAGAGGCGTATTAATTCAAAGAAACGGCAACACGGCGTAATAACATAACAATAATTAGTGTTATACAAAATCAACAATACCTACTCAAAGGTAAATGGGTAATACAAGATAAATTATTTGCAGCTAGTGGACGCTCGCGGCTTTGCCCGCGAGGATATCGGATATCGCGCCAAAAGATAGCCCTTAGTTTTTCCCATCTATCTCTAACCAATTTTCATATTAAATTGGTTTAGCGGTTATAGAGTGAAAAAGTTACGAACAGACAGACAGGCAGAGTTATTTTCGCATTTATAACATGATTATGTATTCTATTTTTTTCCGTACATAATAAACACGTTTTAATAATAACTTTATAGTACCTTTTTAATATTCTATCTATTCATATTTTTATGTTAATTAATAAATTAAAAAACATTACACTGACGTTTAAAACGTTCATAATTTCTTTAAATTTGTTCGCCCCTATATACATAACTATAGCTTCAAGAACAATTTTTTTTTAATTTAAATTATAAAAAAAACTGATGTAGGTACCTAAAGCTTAACTGAATCGCAATTGTTTTTTTAATACATACTTAGTCTAATTTGAAGTATATTTAGATTTACAATTACAAATAGAAAGAAAACGATGAAAAAATATATGCTCAAGGCGGGGCATATATTTTTTCATCGTTTTCTTTCTTTATTTGTAATTGTTACAATATAGTAGGCGTTTAAACGCCTCCAAAACATTAAAATGTGATGATATATTTAGAATGTTTACTAATAAGAAATAATTATAGATTATCCTAATGTCATTTTAAGTATGTCGTGGTGTTTGACATTACAGTCAATTGGATGGTTCCCTTCGGTTCTAAAGTACTTTAAATTATCATGAATAATGATTGATTACTGCTTAGGTTCTTCATTTGAATTCGAAAATATGTTATAACATTCTAAGCTAATAAGGCTTAAGTGCCTAAGATGAAAAATGTGGGGCTTAATTAAAAGCTTTAAATCCTCTTATCACTTATTCACCTCATAGTATTAATATTGTATAATATGTGTTTAGTAAACATAATGACTGTTGTACAATGACAAGGGCCAGTGATATAAGTCGCAACTTGTAATCACCTAAACGTGGGAATATAGAGTTCCTTGACATACATCATCAATAGTAAAGACCATTAGGAACATGTTTACCTGGTATTTAATTTCGTGAAAATTATTCAATAGTGCTTTGCATGTATCACAAGTGTATGACAAAACAATACCAATTATATTTTTAAAATATTAGTAACAGTAACGCAAATAAATTTTTCGTGTTATACCATTTAAATAGTTCTGTAAATTATAATAATAACAATTGTTATTTTTTACATTTAAAATAACAACTGCAGGTTACAATGGTAGGCCGTTGCACGTTTTTATTGTCTTGTGATTGGTTTTGTCAATGAACTTTTTGTACTCATATTTTTTACGTCAAATAACTTAGTAGGTACCCGCTCATGCGAATAAAATTAAAATCTATGAAGGTATCATAAGTTTTTCCGGTAAACGCTTAGCTGGCCTTCTCTCGATTATATACTTGATTTATAATTGATCATGCATTGTTCTTTATTAATAGGCTATTATCTTCTTCATTTTCTCAAAGTTACTTATTACCATTTTAAATTTAAATATGTTTTTATATTTATGTATCTCTTACCAATACAATTCACACCTATGTGACGCATTCTGATTCTATGTAGATATGTGATTCTATTATATTCTATGTAGGCTCCTCCTATTATCTCGTTGACCTGGATTTTAAAGAAAATGAGGTCAGAAAGACCTCACAAAATAAAATAAAAATATATTTGATTAAGTCTTAGTTACTTTTACTCAACCCCTGCCACAATTTGGCATATAAAACAGTGTTCAGAACATGTTTAAATAAAATGATTGCAAGGAAAATTTAATTAGACATAATTTTATTATTGTAACATAACATCTGATATAAACAATGTTGTGGTGACTTTTCTAGCAGGTATAAAGATACCTGTATAAGGAAGCCTATGGGGAAATGAAATATCAGGAGAATACAAAAATGATTGAAAAGATACAAAATAATAGGTATAAATCTGTGAGTTATGACAAGACATTTTAAAGTATTTTTTGGTACACTGTCAAATGTATTCGTTAATCAATTAACAATGTACCTACAACTATTTGTATAGATACTTCTTTTTTTAAAAAAAGCTTATACTTAAATAAAAAACATCATCTAAATTCCGTAAAACTGTTGATACACTACACTAAAAATGTTGATACATTTCTTAACTACACACAATCTTATTGTATAGAAAGATAGATAATCTGTGTGAACAATCTTTTTATATTAAGACCATTATTATGTATAATTTATTGAAGTTATAGTATAAGATAGGTATAATATTAATAACTGTATTGCTTGTTTATACAGCGCACGCCCCCGTCGCCGTAAGCAAAGTTGCCTACACCACCTCTCACGGACTTGGCGGTTACGGATACAACGGCCTCGGCTACTCCAACCTTGGTGGCTACTCCGGCCTTGGTGGCTACTCCGGCTTAGGTGGCTACTCCGGTCTCGGTGAGTACCAGTATCAATAGCCGTGGGAATACCAAGAACAATATTATAGATTTTTGCTTTGCTAATCACATGGGAAATATTATCAATCAGCACTAATACAAAGCAGTATTGTATGACTCTTGAATACGAATTACGTTTGCTTCATACATAATTGACAGCGTATTCATAATTCAAATCGCAGTATTATTATCACAAATATGCTCTTATACATTTTGGTTTAACAACACTTACAAATAAACACCATCGGCGTGAACTAATTCAAATCACAATCTCAATTTGCATTGAAACAAGCGATCCGCAATAACAAACGCCATAAATCAGAATCCGATTTCGTTCATGGGTTGCTCGAAACCTTAATTAGCCTTTTGGTATGAACTCCGATTGTTTTCCGACCAAACGGTAATCATTTGACCATTATTACGTGTGATCTGTATTTCAATCCTGTCCAAAAGATTAAATTAGTGTTTAAAATCTGCTCGGGAACAATTAAAATTTATGGGTTTTGGGATTTTAGTTTATATCTGATTCTATCTCGTATGGAAACACCTAATATAGCTCACTCTATAGCTAGATGTATGCTATATTATATCTGAATCTATCTCGTAGGGAAACACCTAATATAGCTCACTCTATAGCTAGTTGGATGCTACTAAGGGTACTAAAGGATGATAATAATTAACATAATTTTTATAGCAGGTTATGGTGGTCACGGCGGATACTATGGCGCCCCCGCAGTCAGCTACGCCAACCAGGTTGCGTACAATGGCGGCTATGGTGGTTATGGACATGGTCTCGGAGGATATGGCGGCGTTGGCTACTACGGACATCACTAAAAACAAACCTAATCCCACCTCATGACCCTGCATGGAATACTCGTATTCATCAATGGCGATTGTACCAAAATTTGTAACCATAGGGATACTAAAATGTGTGCCAATTTATCAAAAAGTGTACTGAAAAGTACTTTTAACTTCTTACAACTTATTAAGGGTCAGATAAAACTGCCAAGTACCTAATTTATTCCCTTGTTTAGTTGGGTCTTCTTTGGCTAACTAAATAAAAAGATACTAAAATAAAAATTTGCTAAAGAAGTATTCAACTGATCAACAATCTTTTTGTATGACGAATTTTTTCTTTGTAAATATACTTAATAAAATATATTATATGAAAAATACTAAGTTTTTATACATCGCCATTTCTGCACGATGTGGAAGATTCTAGCATGGTAGGAACCTATTGATTTATTTAGTTTCTAAGTAAAGTATTTTATATATAACACGTGAAACCATGGTATCATGCCCTATTTTTCGATTCTATTTTGAGCGGGACTACTGTTAATTCAAAATTACCCGGACCACGGGTAAAACCCCATTAAAACTTGTATCCAATAAGGAAAACAAAATAAAAACACTACTTTAATGCTCATAGATTTAGTACAGGTAGGTAACTATGTAGTATGTAGGTAAGTTTTTGACAGTTAATGTCTCTTTATAGTAAAAATAATGGTCAATATGTGCTGGCTAATTATGATCACATACTTTTGGTGATCACTGTTCATTGGCAGATTATACATTTAAATGGTTTCTTACACAATAAAACCCAACAAGTGGCCTATTATCAGTTTCAACTGAAAGTAGGTAAACCGTCGATCACAGTACTAGGCTGACAGCAAGAAATTACTATATAGCCTATCTCAAGCTCCCTAGTATCTAGTGACGCGAAAGCGTGAGGAAACAGCACATTAGCATAAATGAATTATTGACACCATGCAAAATAAGGCAACCGAAGAAAAAATGTATTATTCAAAAAGGTAAGCCGTCAGTTGGATAAAAACCAGGATAAATGGTGTGTGGAGGGGTACACTAAAGAGAGTTCAACCGGCTTTCAAAGTTTCAAGCCCCCTGATATTCCTCAACTTTTACAGATGTTGAATTCACTGTTTACTCTGGGTAAGTGTATGCCGCTCGTGAAGTGAGCCTTATGGGAGAATGTTTTCAAAGTGTATTTAAAGTGAAATTGCGAGTAAAATTACCAATGGCAATTTAAGCTCAAGTTTTTTCATTACACCGTCATGTTTATTACAGCATTCACTAAGTTTATTGCTAGAATTAGATACCGACTAAGTAGTTATACTTGAACCTATATTTTACCTATACATATTACCTGTGTCATAATACACTGTTTGTGTTGTAACAATTACAAAATTAAATAAAGAAAGAAAACTATGAAAAATATATGCACCAGGCGGGATTCAAACCCGCGTCTCCTGATTTCCGGCCAGACGCGATTACCACTACGCAACCGGAGCACTAGGTATAACCTGCTAAATTCTTCACCGCTTTCTTTCCTTTTCCAACATTTTTATAGCAAAGTTTATCTCACCACTCATTAAAGTTAACACCTCTAATGATCCGACAAAATATTTTTACTAATATTTTTAAACTTCCAGTTAAGGTGAGAAAAGCTATTTTAATCACATTTTAATATTTTTGATGTGTTTAAACGCCTACTTTATTGTAACAATTACCTTAATTAACAGTGTATGTGTGTTTTTTTCAATAGCAACAGATTTGATCACCATTTAGAAATGTTTATTGTTCAAAAATCTAATAAATATTACTTATCATGGAATAACTTTTTATCAAAACATGTTACGGGACTCCCGCGACGCTCGTTTTATTTATTCTGTATATTAAATTTAGTCTCCTAACTGAGGCCTAATGTTACACTAAAATTACAATACAAATCGAAATAACCAACTACCTATTAAGAGTTTCCTTAGTAAGAGTAAAGTAATGTCAAAGGTAATGTTAACCTTAAGAACCCTATTAGGGCCCTCAGACAGTCATTGATCTAACTGCAAGGGAAATGTCTCCGAAACAGCTCACATCACATAGTCCAATCGCAGAGTGACACCTCGACTGGAACATATTACAATAGTAAGGCCTGTGATGAGTAATATTATTCTATTCCGGTGATGCAAATAATTGTTATAACAAAAACCAAACACATTTCAAATGCAAACATTGGTACAAGTGCTAACTAGTGTAGATGTATTAGCACAGGCGTCTCGTATACCTTAACACAATGTATCACTCTCAGGATAACTAACTATGAAACTTGTTAAGACTGTAATACTACGTAGTAGTAGATTATATTAGCAGTAGGTATTATTGACAGATTAGAGTACAATCCCACTGCGCAAACTATACAATATTGAAGTGCCATTGGAGGATCTCTAAGCCTTTGACTGTATTTGCTTTCCACTTCTGCTTTATTAGCAAATTACACAAATTAGCTAGCTCGACGAAGGGGTTGATTATGTTAGTGTGATTGCTTTGCCGTATTAACAATACACAAGAGATAATTTTGTTGTAATATCAGGAATTAATGAGCTACTATTTTTTAATAATTGCAGTATAAATAAAGCGGTTAATCTTTAACCTGGAAAAAAATATGAAAAACTTGCTTCAAAATTCTAAAAAGGTTAAAATAAATTAAACGTAATAAATATTTGTCTAATCTATATAATAGGTTGGGGAAAAAGTTTCTTCGCATTTTGTAAGAACATTCAAAAAAAAATTTAATATAGTTTATTTACATTTCACTAAAGTAAGTACGTACCATTTTGTTTGATAACTCTTTGCCATCTTTTAGCTAGGGGCATGATCCCATTTGCATTGCTATAGAAATTTTGGGACTTCTGATCAAAATACCGCGACAAGTGGTTTTGCCAGTCCTCTCGTGATGTTAACCTGACACTGCCTAGAGAATTCTGAAGAGAGCGAAACAGGTGGAAATCTGAAGGTGTAAGGTCAGGACTATACGGCGGATGCATTAACACCTTCCAGCCAAACTCTCTTAATTTTTGCTGAGTGGCTAAAGATGTGTGAGGTCTAGCGTTATCATGATGAAAAAACTACACCCCTTCTGTTGATTAATTCCAGCCGCTTTCTCTCAACCTCTTGCTTTAATCTTATCAGTTGTTCGCAGTAGAGTTCAGAATCGATGGTCCTGCCTAGTGGTAACAGCTCAAAATGAATAATGCCCTTCCAATCCCACCACACACACAGCATCACCTTGTTGCGAGTTAACCCGGGCTTTGCTACAGTCTGTGAAGCCTGACCAGCCTTTGACCACGACCTTTTTCGCACGTTCTTGTCGTACGTGATACACTTTTCATCACCAGTTATCAGCTTCTTCAAAAATGGTTCGGTTTCATTACGTCGTAATAAAGAATCAAAAATGAGTACACGGTTCATTAGGTTTCTTTCAGTGAGCTCGTGGGGTACCCAAATATCGAGCTTTTTTGTGTACCATTTTTTTTAAATGCACCAAAACTGTTTTGTGGTCAATTCCCAGTTCTTCAGCTACGTCGTAACTACTGATATGCCGATCTTGATCCAGTTTTTCAAAAATGGCATCAATTTTATCCGTAATAGGGCGACCAGAGCGACGTGCATCATTGACATCAAAATTTCCGGATTGAAAACGCTTAAATCAAATTTGTGCTACTCTCACAGACACTGCACTAGGTCCATAAACATCGCAAATTATTTTCGCGGCTTGCGTTGCATTTTTACCTTATTTGTAGTAAAATTTTAAAATGTATCGAATTTCTTCATTGACAGTACGAAAAACAAATGAAAAACACATTTTCCTAATTTGAATTTGGTTTTTTTTTTTTTAATCTAAACTTTTAATGATACCAAAACCAAATAGCCAGATACAAATAGTACAGCCAAAGAGATTTTATAACAAGTTCATTTATAACAAGTTCATACATACATACAAAAGACTTTTTTCCCAACCTAATATGTAACTACTCTGAGTTTCAGTTGTTCGCGTTGTATTGCTTCTGGAAGCAGCCGCTTTAGGCCGCTAGGAGTTGGTGTTAAACAACTCTAAAATATCTTTAAATTCGTAAAAAAAATAAGTAGATAAGCTCTCACATTTCTTTATGTATAGCCTTTTATGTGTTTTGAAGTTGGTTTTTATTTTAGCTTAATGTATTTTTTCCCACCATTTTTAGTGTTTGATTACTAGGATCGCAACTAGATGGGTGACCGTTAGCGTTATCGAGTTGACTATATGACAACCTGCTGTTTGACGACCGGCTGGTCGAGCGGTCTGTACCCCTTGCTATGCAGGCTACTCGGTCAAGAGGTCCCGGTCGGAGCAAATGTTTGTATGATGCGTACGAGCATTTGTATACGAGTCATGGATGTTTAGGTATATGTTTATTTAGTATATTTATAATATTTATATACATATTATTATCAATATTTATCCGTTATCTAGTATCCATAACACAAGCTCTTAATGATGCTTACTTTGGGCTAGATAATAGGTCTGAGTGTATGAATATTATTATTATATGTCAGTCGCTGGTTAAAATACATACTAAATTGTTTTTACCATCGCTTATATGTTGAAGAGTTCCGTTCTCCGATGGATTTCATTATGTCAGCATTGAAATAAGATTATTTGAGTAGTTTTCAAACAAAAAAATACCTATATCATTCGTAACGGGATAGCTCTTAGTCTTCATCTTACCTGATGGTAAGTGATGATAATGCCGAAGATGAAAGTGAGCTACACCCGGATTCATCAACCACAGTTAACATTATTGCTATAATGGCAGACTTCATTAAGGTGATGGTAGCTACCCTAGCAGACTTACAAAAAGCTCTATCACCAATCAAACCGGGCAGAAAATTTCTGCCCTGACAAGGAACTGTACTCTGAGCCGCCGTTTCCTGGTGGTCATACTAATTTGTCCTATCAGTATGACCACGAGGATATACATGTCCTCGTGGTCACACTCACTTTTCTGAACCTCCTGTAAGAAAAACAAATGCCAGCCGAAATGCAAATAAAAATGACGAGCTAGAAATAACTAGACAGGACTTATAAATAACTGTATTAGATTATCAATATTGGCTGTTGATGCATGAGAAATTGCGGAGTCCGAACCCGTGCTTCACCTAGTTGCTTCACCTGGGTGAAGCACGGGGACTTATAAGGTCCCGTGCTCTAACTGATGACGTTATTTTACAATGAATCAGTAAACTGTTTTCCCTATAATGTAACAGTGTAACTAAACAGAACGCTGTATTCCCGTTAAGTAACACCTTCTTGGGTAAAATCATTGTTCAAATTCGTATGTATGTAGCTGGATCATCTCCTGAAGCACCAGGCTACCATAAGTATATGGGAGGTTATTTATTTTACCCTGCGATTATTATATAAATAAAAATAAGAGTATGAAAAATATAGTAAAAACATCTCTTACATAGATATGGTAGCCTGGTACTTCAGGGGATGATCCAGCTACATACATCGATATTTCGATTGAGTAAAATTCCTTAAATAGCTGTCATAAATAATACATATTTAAAATTATTACTCCTCTGACTCTTCTGTTATATTATGAAGCCAACTCACAAAAATGATTTTATACATACAGGAGGAAGAAAAAACCTTTTTTCTAAAAATACGTGTTACAGTATGACCAGCCGGCAAGAGTACATCTATATCCTCGTGGTCATATTGATATGACAAATTAGTATGACCACCAGGAAACGGCGCTCTGAGCTAATTCTAGATGGGTTCAACCTATTTGGAGTAAAAGTATTCCGGTTTAATAATTTCTGATTTGACAGCTGTCAAATCCACATAAAATATCTAAGACGTAAACTGACAGTAAATGGTTAGTTATATAATAAATAAATAAAATTCAGTCAAATCAAAAACTTGCACTTTTTTTAAATTTACTAAATATGAACTGCTACACCACATTGCCACTACCTACTTTACTCTGTAGGTATTAAATAAGTTATGTTTGTATATACCTACTTATGGTATTTTTAGGTACCTACTTATCTTTGCTAGTTTTTATCTGGAGGCAATGGTTTTAAGTCAAGCAGATATATATCTGCTTGGTTGACATTCTATAGCATAAAAAGTACCTGACATTAACGTGATTTTATCTGCCGACTCAGAAAAAGCAAAAGTGGGGGAAATTAACAACACTGAAATAACAGAAGAGGGGTTAAACGTAGCTAACACATTGGCAACTTGGCATTCACGCTGAATATGATAACGCCGGAATAAAAATATCATGCAAAAGCAAAATATCGCGCGAATATTCTCGCCACTTCGCAGGCGCTTTTAAAACTGGTATGAGATTTTTTAATTAAACATCTGTATGCACTTCTAACGTGCACTGAATGGAATTCAACGGAAAATAGCTTTTTTGCAGTGAAAGCCTCGACACGTTGCTAAAGGGGCTTTACAAAAGTTAATTAATCGTTTAACACTTTCTCGGCTTCGTTCTTGCTATAGGTAGGTATGTATTGTAGTTGTTCAATATTTTAACTAACCACTGTTTTCGTTAAAAAAAGATTAATTCAAATGGTATGTAGATACACAAAGTGTTATAACTGTACGTACAGCAACAGGTTATACAGAACCATGGGAACTTTCTTTATTCAAATACCTAATAGAATGCAATATTGTCAGCCCCCTCTCTCTTCTAAGCCACGTCTATCAGTTGTTTTCAAGAGTTATTACGAATCGTCTCGCTCGCACGCAGGTTCCAAGACCTCAGCCTCTTAAACAAGCCGTTTCCGTAAACGAGTATAACAAGCAGTAGGTAATTATGCTTAGCGTTTGTGGAGTATGAGAAAATCTTCGATTCGGTCGAGACATCAGTTCGGTTAGTGTCTGTACAGAAACGCCACCATGTCGGTCCGCGTTCAGGACCAGAAATCGAAACTATCCAATTGCAGCAAGAATGAGACAAGGAGATCTAATATCTCCCAAGTTATTTTCTGCAGCATTGGAAGATGTTTTCAAGCTTAAGGACTCGGCACCAACATCAACGGCGAGTACATCACAAACCTTAGATTTGTTGACGATATCGTAGTCTTGGCAGAAATCCTGGAAGGCTTAGGCAAAAGACTCGATGACCTCAGGTAGTCTTTCAACAAGTGGATCTCAAAATGAACATGGAGAAAACGAAAATCATGTCCAACTCCCATGTCCTGCCCACTCATTTGAAGTTTGGACCCTCTATACTCGAAGTTGTTGACATATACCTACCTGGCACGAACAAACAGTCACAGTAAAGACCACAAACGAAGACGCAGCTTGCGATAGATGCTTCAACAAGGTAAACTGACGATTTGGTGAAGGTCGCAGGTAGTCGCTGGATTCGTGTAGCGCACGCAACACAGATCATCTTGGTACGCTGTGTACCTATTTTGGTTTATAAAGTACCTACCTAACATTTATTTTTCTAGCTCTCTTTGTTTCTATTATAACTACACACTTGTGTAATAATATGTGGTTACTTATGTAATAAACCACATATTAAAAATTACTACCCGCAGAAGAGTTCTTCTAAGAAGAGAAAATCAACGATACTTCCACAGGATTCAGAAGAAAAAGAGTTTAGAGATTGCGTGTCTAAATAATATTAGCAGAATTAAAAATGTTGATTACCTTGGGATCGTGCTAAGAGCTAATATCTTAGAGAAGTAACAGAAAAATCCCACAAATTCCTAATAATTAAAGTGTTACCCGTTATTAGTTAGAACAGGGTACCTTAGCGCGCGCGACCTTAGCGATCAGGGAACAGGGTGAGGCTGAACGATATTGAATTTAATATATAAAATAAGAAATAAAACACAATAAATTGATTATACCCAGTAAATAAGTCTAAATGGTGAATATGGAGTTTGTTAACGAATACCTGTCAAGTTTGATACATAAATATAAACAAAAATCACCATTGTCATATTACTCCGCCCCGCTCATCGCCGGCGTCGTAAATTGGGCCTTAAGTATTTAAGCGTACATACACATTGAACATCTTACACCCACCCTTGAATATTAATAATCTTGTATTAGCAAAACTTTTGACAGCCTGTTGAGTTATCAGTACCCTGCCTACTAAACTAAAAGTCCCGGATTGAGTCTAAATCTGGTGAGATGTTTGTATAATGAACACGAGTATTTGTTGTTAGGTCATGGTTGGCTGAATGTTTAATGTATCAATTATGATATCTCTTAATAAGCTCTTAATAAATTCTTACAAACATCAGACTAGATTGTTGGTGTAAGTATATGAATAGGAACATTATTTACGCTAGTAATATAAATCAATGTCATTATTTATACCGAACAATAAAGATGCACTATCACATTATTTTGTTCGCAAATATTATAACATTGATTTATTTTCGATTTTTAAGAAAAATATATGTATGTACCTACCGCAAAAATATATTCAGTTGCACCGGTTTCTGACATCAAAAAATGCAACCCCACTGTAACAATTTTAATTAAAATTTCACACGCTAATGTCATACCAGGCCAGAGTCTGGCTAAAAGGGTTCATAAGGAAGAGGGTTGACTGCTGCCCGTGCGCTTTATTTAGTTAGTTGTAAAATATAAGGGTCATAAGGTTGACGTCTTACCTTCATTATCTATATTAATAGCGACCTTCCAGCTTCCAGGCTCCATGACAGGTAAACACCAAGACGTAAATCTAAAATTAGTTATTAACACCTTCCGTAAAGTCATAGTGACATCATTCAAGATATAGTGCGACAAACTTATCTGTTCTGGTGAGAGCGTCGCTGTTGTTGAATTTCGTATTGCCACTAAAGAAACTTACGGTTTTTGGGTTGCAAAGAAAAACATTTCGCAAAGACGTATCAAAATAATCATATTATAATTTATTGATATTTAACTCTTATTCTTACTTTATGGAAATTCAATTTTGCACAATAGCTTTCGGAGGTATTCACGACTAGCTCTAAAATCTTCTCGTACTTATAAAATTAAGTAACTACTTATGGTATTGTCAGCATTTATGTCTTCATGGTGTAAAATTCATGATTTTTTTTTAATGTTAACGGGGTATATCTTGGCCTTCATCTCACCTGATGGTAAGTGAAGATAAGGCCGACGATGGAAGCGAGTTACACTCGGAGTCCTCAACCACAGAGGAACTGGCTATCTTACCTCTAACTGCCGGAACACAACAATGCTGTTTAGATGATGGTAGCTAGCCAGGCGGACTTAGAAAAGCCCTACCACCAACCAAAAGCTTTTTCGATCCTGTTTTCCCTGGAATGGAAATCTTGATTCTAGTTGCATCACCATGTTCTCTTGCATTGACATATTGCGCCTGCCTATTCCTGGCTAAAGTGTGGAGTAATTCTTTGGGGCAATAGCGTAAATGTAAATGAACTGTTCTTAACGCAGAAAAAATATTTCAGCTTTTCAATTTCAGCTCAAATTGACAGTACACAAAGTTACCGACCATATTTTATTAAAGTTAATTTGTTAACTTTAACTTTAACGGTGTAAGACTTATGCATTTTCACTTACTAAAACATAAATATTTTTTAAAAAGTTAATGAAACACAATATTAATACAGGACACAAATATACAGGGTGGCACATTTAGATCGGTCAGCATGGGAAAGTCTGAAACTATGAGACATACGAGAATCTCTTGTTAGGAACCATGTCATCGATTTTAGTAATAAGAAAAACTGCATTCATACATTTAAAAAAAAAACATGTTCTCAGCTCGGGAATCGAACCCGGACGTTTTGAAAAATAAAAAAAAATATTACTGGCTACTCAAGCCACGACGTTTCATATTCAAATGAGGTTTATCACGTCTTTGTTCAAACCAAGACGTTCCATTTTCAATTGAGGTTTATCACGTCTTTGTATCTACATACTTATTCTAAGTTTTTCAAGCTTTTCAATTGGTTATTAGTGTAAGTATGATTAATAGAAGTAAGCAATTACAATCATAGATAGATAATATTCTCCCAGATTACAATATGTAAAGCAGTGTATGTAACAAGTTGCGACACCAGCAAAGAGCTACAAAAAACCATAGAGACAATTTTAAAATTGTATATCTTATAGTTTCAGACTTTCCCATACTGACCGATCTAAATGTGCCACCCTGTATGCTTTATCTCCTCCAATCAAGATGGTCAATCGCAGTCCACAATATATGGCTGTAAAAATATATAATAAAATTCCAGAATGCATGAAATCTGAGACAAAGTGACGACCCTTGAGTAGTAAATTGAAAATTTATTTCATTGCAAATTACTCGCTTGAGAATTCTTTTACACAAAATATATATTTAAAACAAACAAATAACATAAATCCTCCAATATTCAAATAACAGTAACAATAAGCATATGAGATAATTAATGATACTAAAGCACTAAGACATTTATTAATGTACCTACAAAGCCTTCTGCAAACCAAATTGCTATTGCCTAGGGCGCTAAATGATATATTTTAACAGCACATGTACCTACTGATATGTAGTTTACCATGTACACCAATGTAGTTTACAATAAATATTTTGATTTGATTTGACAATATTTTTTATGAATCGGTCTCCTAGTATGCATACAAAATAGAACTCATTTTATACATATAGCACAAAAAAGGGAAATGAGCGAACAGCTTGCTTATTTATTTTACAAAACTATAGGTACACGGAGCTTAGCAATCTCAAAATCAATAAAACTCATCAATTGCAAATAAATAAAGATAATTAAGGATTCACAGCAACACCTCGCAACAGTCAACAGTAGCAGCAGCTATAATAATATGTTCATACAACTTTTCAAATGAGGCAGTTTTCTTTCTGCATATTTTTTACGAATCGCTCTCCAAAATGATAGCACTTTTAAAATTCTATAACTTGATATAACAAGTTATAGAATTTTAAAAGTGCTATCATCATTTTGAAATTAACACACGACAATAAGCATCATACACAATAACAGACTTGACAGTAGAATGACATTTAAAGATGGCCGCTTAGTTCCAATTTTGACCACTGCGCGCCGGTTCAGTTAATTTTGTGGCTTGGAGTAAAAGTATTCTGTGTTTGTGGCACAATAGGAAAAAACGACTTCAGTACTTAGGTAACCTTATTGATACGAGCATACCAAGAAGGTTAAATATATCTTATCTGGCCACTAATAGACCTTTTGATATTATTTCACTTTTCAATATTTTTTTGTTTTCTACATGATACTGTATTCTTCTCTGCTTTGTTTCGAGTTATGATTCCGAGTAAACGTTTTTTGATGAAGTTATTTTGGTACCTCGTTTCCATGAATATGCTTCAAGTCGATAAAGGTTTATCGATTTTAATAATTATCACACGTTCGTTTCCCGGCAAGAATCCCACCATAGACTGCGCCCACAAAGTCTTAGCAGTATGCTAAATCAATTTATTTTATTTTATTATTTGTAACTGTCCGTAAAGAGGAAACTGTTTGGTTTTACAATCCAGAAACCTTGGCGAAAGTCTCTAAACCACCCTACCAAAGTCTCATCACAATCTGATTATTGGTTGAAGAACGCATAAGGACAAACATATAACTTTGATTTCTAATTTATAGAAGATGTGAGTCCTGATTGCAAATAATAATGGGTTGGTCTTGGGCTGTCTAGAACACAATTTGACTACATTTGATTTATGCTTAGAGCTTAAAGTGATTACTACATAATCGGTCTTTCACTCAAATCTACTGTAACAAAAATTGACTAGTGCACAAGTTTCCTAGATAGAATCGTGACATTATCCCAGATTGTCTGGACATTCGGGTAGAAAATTTATTAGAAGAATTATTTATTAGATTTTTCTGTCATACGCGAAATCTTATTACTCTGAATATAAAATTTTATATCTGTCCATAGTGTGATTTCATCAATAAGTAAGCATTTCTTAAGATCTAAAATATTTTTTATTAATTTAAAGAATTTAATAAGTTTTATTTGATTTATTCTACAGGGGGAAAATGCTTCTAATTTTATATTTGCGCACGCCATAAAATCTTTTACGATCTCAACTGATGGCCGACCGCGTATATTTGAAAATATTAGGAAAACTCCTGAACAAATTCTTTATTTCTACTACCTATACCAGCCAATTTATTCCGTGTAAAATATAGTGGGATATTATTATAGAAACAGTTTCCTGGTGCTAATACAGACAGCGACGTAAAATGTGGCTGAAGCACTTGAGAACAGATTTGCGGCCACGAAGCAAGATATCTCAATACGAAACTATTTGAAATACCATCCGAAAGTTAAATTTAATGAATTTCATAATTAAAGAAAGACGAACGAACGAATATTTGTAGAGTGATTTGCTTTCTTAGAGGATATATTTTGTATTAATTTTCTATCATATCGTGCGTATACTTATATTCTATCATTTATTGCCCGTGGTCCACTCGCGCTGTTCACCTGAGTGGACCACGGGATTTTTTCCATGGTCCACCCAGGCGTACCATGGGGAAAAATTGCCGTGGTGCACTGACTAATACTTTTCCCCTTTTCCCGTAAGTACATAGATCTAATTTATATATGTACCTACCTTCAATTAGGAAGTTCGTAAAGAGTTCATAATTATATTACGTACCTATACTAAAATACATATTAATTTCATTGTGTTTTCCTTTCTTTGTTATCTTTCATTTGGGTTTCTTCCCATTGAACTTTAGTTTCATTATTCATTTATTAGCTACATGAGAAACACATGCATTAGTGCTTCAACCTTAACAACCAGGCTTCCATAACTACATCAGAGGTCATTCAATATAAAGATTATTGATATCCATAATAGGATTTTGAATGAATGTAGGATACTAGACATCTCCGTCATAGTTATGGTAGCCTGGTACCTGGTATGGTAGCTGCTAGCTGGTACTTTAGGTTATTTACATGTTAAATGATCAAATGAATCAACGAAGTAAATGAATTGTGTATTTACTCTTTTTTTAGTACCCATATTATTATTTCCTGATAACATGATGTAAACTTATGAACATTCTGGTGCACCACGGTGTAAAAAACCGGGGTCCATCCAGGTGGTGGTGGTAGTTAGAATTATTTTTATTGTCAGTCATCTAATTTATTTGTGTTAGATTCAGTATAATATGTACAGAGTAGACAAGTGTACCGTCAATCTCGTTGGTTTCATTAACGCTAACGTTGGTTAACTCGAAACCTATACTTACACGATCCAGTACTTCCTGAGAGTTGATTTGCCAAGTGCTAAGCTTTATCTTAACTCATACCTACAGCCCACGTATAATACGCTGAGCCAGTGCCCCCATTTCTTCATAACGAGCACCTTCTGGATGAACTCAGTTGCTCTCGACCACTGGTCCAGATTGAAGTCAAGAGTAAGCGCACTGCCACAGATTAGATAACCATCACCCTCCCCGTGTGTTCTTCGCAACGTTGGCGTTCAAAGGTACGTAAGACACCCCTGCGGAGTAGCCAGAGGTCCCGGTAGGGGCATTGGTCATGTTGCCGATTTTTGTATGTTTATTTATTATTTTAATCTTAGCACCCATAGCACAAGGATAATTATTCGGAGAATATAAGTTATTCGGTGTTTTAGGAGCCACCATGTGTTTCATATGCAATACTGAGATGCGGCCATAAGAGTATTCAGCAATTGTGAACCAATAACCTACGAACCAGGATAAAGTAAAGAGTACCTACACAGATGAGCTAGAAAAATATATATTCTTGTCCCGAGGACTTATAAGCCGGACTCTTTTTAGACGCACAATACGTACACAAACATTAGCTTTTCGAAAAATTTTACTTAGTGTTTTTAGTAAAATAGTGGCTTGTATTCTTAATTTTTGATTTTAACATTATTATAAATGTTTGATAGTGGCTTGTGTCATGCGTATTAGATCACTATTGTTAAACGAACTATCTCTAAATCAGATGATTAGTGTAGAATTTAGTAATCATCATCATTATATTAATACGTAAAGCAAAAACTTTGTATCCCTGGTAACGCGAACGGAGGAGTATGAAATTTTGCATACTTATAGTTTATATAGGAAGGAGTGCAGAATGCTATTTTTTTTTATTTTTACTATGCATAGAAAATACAATTAATCAACAATAAAAACATTACAAACACTACCATGTATTTACGCATTTATTATGTCAAATTGAGAATAGATTAATATTGTTTATTGTTTGTCAATAAGGGGGTGTAAGGGGTTCCGAACAACACCTCACGGGATCCAAGCCAACCTCACCTGCACGTGGTGCACCCTGCTGATCAACAGACGAGGCTCTGGCGCTCCCCACCAACCCGCACTGGGCCAGCGTGGTGGGTAACGGCCTAAAACCCCCCATGATAAATCCCACTAACCCAAGGCCCCAAGTGCCCGGCGGTACCGGAGGCCGTGTCGGCGGTGACGGACGTCGGCGAGGCGCCGGGACCAGGGGTGCTAAGAATCCCCGGGTGGCGACGACTTCCCGTCATACGACCTTGGCCCTGGCAACATACAACACACGCACACTGCGGACCGAGGAGAAGCTGCTGGAACTAGAGGAGGAATTAAGTAGGATTCACTGGAGTATAGTGGGACTGTCTGAAGTCCGACGAGAGGGCGAGGACACGATGGTCCTTAAATCCGGCAACCTGCTTTATTTCCGGGAGGGCGAAGATCTGTCCCAAGGTGGTGTCGGGTTTATTGTCCACAAGTCTCTCGTGAACAACGTTGTACGAATCGGGAGTGTATCGAATAGGGTGGCGTACCTTATACTCAGAATTACCAAACGGTATTCGTTGAAGGTCATACAGGTTTACGCCCCAACCTCGACACGCCCCGACGAGGAAGTGGAGGTAATGTATGAGGACATCTCTCGTGCAATACATACTTCCAAGGCTCACTACACTGTTGTCATGGGAGACTTCAACGCAAGGCTGGGCAAACGTGGCGATGATGAGTTGAAAGTGGGGCAATTTGGAACTGGAATCCGGAACTACCGTGGTCAAATGCTAGCCGATTATATGGAGAGGGAGGGACTCTTCATGATGAACTCCTTCTTCAGGAAACGGCAGCATCGAAAGTGGACCTGGAAAAGTCCGGATGGTGCAACGAAAAATGAGATCGACTTCATCATGTCGACTAAGACTCGGATATTCAATGATGTCTCAGTGATCAATTCGTTTAACACGGGAAGCGATCACCGAATGGTAAGAGGCACATTGAATCTCAGTGTGAAATCCGAAAGGTATCGACTGATGAAGTCTACGCTCCGCCCTAAAGCTATCCAAATCCAAAACCCCGAATGCTTTCAACTCAAACTGCATAATCGCTTCGATTGCCTGAAGGACTGCACAGATGTGGACACATATAACGACAGGTTCGTGGAAGCTGTCCTTACGGTGGGTTCTAAGTACTTCAAACCCAACCGTAACGAAAGAAGTAAGAAAATCTCTGAGCCAACATTGAAGCTAATGCAGGAAAGACGTGAAATGGTTCTGCAGTCTTCTGAGGATGCTCGTCGGCAGATCAATAAACAGATCTCGAAGTCATTGACTCGCGACATACGCCGATTTAATACAGAACGTGTTAAAGAGGCAATCGAGCGAAACAGAGGCTCCAAAGTGTTCGCCAGAGATCTGTCGCTTGGACAAAGTTTGCTGACGAAGTTGAAGACGGAGGACGGCAGAATCCTTACGTCACGACCTGAGCTTTTGGCCGAGATTGAAAACTTCTACGGACAGCTTTACGCGACATCACGCGCACCTGTCACTCAGGCCAACGATCCAAGAGCCAAATTAACCCGACATTACACCGAAGATATCCCGGACGTCAGCCTGTACGAGATTAGTGTAGCCCTCAAACAGCTCAAGAACAACAAGGCACCGGGCGACGATGGAGTTACAGCAGAGCTTCTGAAAGCAGGTGGACGCGTGGTCCTAAAAGCTCTTCAGAGGCTATTTAACTCCATTATCCTCGAGGGCAAAACGCCAAAAGCATGGCACAGGGGCGTGGTGGCACTCTTCTTCAAAAAGGGTGACAGAACCCAATTGAAGAATTATAGACCCATCACGCTCCTGAGTCATGTTTACAAGCTGTTTTCGAGAGTTATAACGAATCGTCTCGCACGCAGGTTTGACGACTTCCAGCCTCCCGAACAAGCCGGATTCCGAAAAGGCTTCAGTACCATAGACCACATACATACGCTGCGGCAGGTTATATAGAAGACCGAAGAGTACAACCTGCCATTATGCTTAGCGTTCGTGGACTATGAGAAAGCCTTCGATTCTGTCGAGACCTGGGCCGTGCTTCAGTCACTCCAGAGATGCCAAATAGACTATCGGTACATCCAAGTGCTGCAGTCACTGTACGAAAACGCCACTATGTCAGTCCGCCTTCAGGACCAAAACTCGGAACCAATACGTCTTCAGCGAGGTGTGAGACAGGGCGATGTTATATCGCCGAAACTGTTCACTGCCGCGTTGGAGGATGTGTTTAAGCTTTTGGACTGGAGAGGACTTGGCATCAACATAAACGGCGAGTACATGACTTACCTTCGTTTTGCGGATGATATCGTAGTCATGGCTAAAAACCTGGAAGACTTGGGCAAAATGCTCGACGACCTCTGTAGAGTCTCCCAACAAGTGGGTCTTAAAATGAACATGGATAAGACGAAAATAATGTCGAATTCCCATGTCGTACCCACTCCTGTTGGTTTCTCTACAAAAGGTTGGAAGCTCTACACTGGAAGTTGTTGACGAATATGTTTACCTGGGACAAATAGTCCAACTTGGTAAGTCCAACTTCCAGAAAGAGGTCAATCGACGGATCCAACTCGGCTGGGCAGCGTTCGGGAAGCTTTGCAGCATATTCTCGGCCCAACTCCCGCAGTGTCTCAAGACAAAAGTCTTTAATTCGTGTGTCTTGCCAGTGATAACTTACGGAACTGAGACGTGGCCGCTTACAATGGGCCTCGTAAGAAGGCTCAATGTCACCCAAAAGGCACTGGAGAGGGCTATGCTCGGGGTTTCTCTGCGTGATCGAATCAGAAATGATGAGATCCGCAGGAGAACTAAGGTCGCCGACATAGCCCGAAGAATTGCGAGCCTCAAGTGGCAGTGGGCAGACCACATTGCAAGGAGGACTGACGGCCGTTGGGGCGGAAAAGTCCTCGAGTGGCGGCCGCGTACCAGGAGACGCAGGGTTGGTAGGCCTCCTACAAGGTGGACCGACGATCTGGTGAGGGCCGCGGGAAGCCGATGGATGCGGACAGCGCAGAACCGATCGGTATGGAGATCTTTGGGGGAGGCCTATGCCCAGCAGTGGGCGTCTCTCGGCTGAAATGATGATGATGATTTGTCAATAGTATTACTGAATGTCAAACATAACCATAATAAAAAAAACATAAAAAAAAACAAAAAAAAGCTGTGATTATATTATATGGATATTCTTTGACAATAGAACCATAATAATGTTCAAACATATAATTTAAATTAATTATGGTCGAATTTCGAGCACAAGGCGACCACTAGTAATAATATAAATACCTACTAACTATGCTTCTTTTAAATTGTTTTAATTCAAAACTTTTTAGTACGCTTTAAACAGAAAAACTTGTATTTTAGGCGTATTTAGATTAAATTTATTTTTTCTACTGTGAAATGTTTGTGAATTGTTTAACAAATTTAATCAAGTAAACTTTTTTGTTATCTATTATTTCCTGGATTAGTTTTATAGAATAAAAAACTACGATGTATGATATCGTTCATATGCTTTATGAAAAAGGTAACAATATTAATATTCATCTTACTTTTTTCTTTCAAATTCTATTACAGTTTTACTATCTCTTTTCTCTTCTTAATGCTATTCAATCACTTTTTAAACTTAACTTGAAGGTAATATCATGTTATTTTTTTAAGAAAATTATCAAAAATTAACAACTAAAATAAATTACATTTGAAAAACGTGCCTGATAATTTATAGGTCGCTAAAATTTTTACGAATATTATTTAGAGACGCAGGTACAAGCCACAGCACCCAGTAAATTATCCGTAAGCATCTATAAAAGTTAATTTTATTTTCCGCTTCCTAATTTTGTTTTTCATAAATAATAACTTAGAGTGCTCTCGAAGGCGGTTTATGTTTCATTTGCTGTTCCGAGCGATACTTAATTTAATTGCTGTTTTGCAAAATTACCATCAGCGTTTGCCTTCTCCACCGTGTTCTGAGTAAAGAAGTGCTGACAACGAGATCCAGCACAAAGCTAATTTAGCGGGTGCCTGCACCCCTTGTTATTTATTACGGTCACAATTGCACCGCTGCAGCGCTTCAGGCTTTGTCGATGGTGGTGAAATGCGGCGTCGGTTATAGCGGACTTTTTAGGCAACAGATGACAAACAAAACAATGGCCCATAGTATCTACTTCAGGGTCGTGTTAGGTCTGTATCACGTGTGTGTGTGTTTTTTTGAGAGAAAGAGAGAGAGAGAGTCTGTGTCTGTGTATGTGTCATAGTGGTAGCACCTCCACCTCATAGAAGATCGCAGTCACGGTGGTGTATTGGTTTGTGCGCTCTGTTCTCGTTACGTTAAACAAATCAACTTTCGCCATGGTCGATCCCGGAATGGGTCAATCAAAGTTTGGTATCTCGAGTTCCTCCGTGCTTCGGAAGGCACGTTAGGCCGTTGGTCCCGGTTGCTCCTGCAACCGCTTTAACCTACCAACCCGCATTGGGCCAGCGTGGCGGTGTTATGGCCCGAACTCCTCATGTGTTTCTCCCATGTAGGAAGGCCTGTGTCCAGCAGTGGGACGTATATAGGCTAGTGATGATGTGTTCATGCGGTGAGTAAGGTCGCCAGACCTCATTGAGTAAGTGTGTTAGAACCTATGCTGTCAACAGAACGCTTTCTCTAAATTATTACAGGGTAAGCAACGCATGAGTGTGCAAAAAGTTCACAAGGTGCTACGAGGGTCTATAAGCTACGCTAACAGCCTTACCACCAAGAGGGCCGTGCGTTTGTTTGGCATCGTATAAAAAAAAGGATGTTATCCACACTTGAGTTCGACCGTACATACATAAAACAAACATTTCACTTTCTATAGTACCCTAGAAATAATGTGAACAGTTTACAACAAACAAACTGAGTCACAAAACTTGTGGAAGTTAATGCTATCATACTTCTGCTCCTGAGTTTTACGTCTTAGACCATACGTTAACATTAACCTGGCGGGCCACTTCGCTACCCCTGATATTGCAATATGCTTCTTGTTATAACGACAAGAGGTTCTGTTTCTGTTATTATCCCAGCACAATATACATAGCCATAATTAAGGAATAGCACACAATTTTACACAGTTTTTTTATTGAGTAAACATTGTGTACTATGGCGACTATATCTGCTAGCTGAATAGTAACCATATCTGATAACCGTGCAGCGGCTTATAAGATCAAAGTTGTTTAAAGTTACTGATTTAAAAACTATAACATTATCATGAGAAAATCTATCCGACAATTCTAATATAATTATACTCTCTCCTTGTCCGATAGGGTTTAACGTGTAGTAACGCTGATTGTACCAGCGCCGATCACAATTTTCAAAGCTATAAAAAAAAAAAGTTTCTCTCATATGGTAACACTAAATGTATGTCATTACGTTTTTTGTGCACAGCGCTGTCACTTGGTTTTCTCATTAAAATTATTAATTTAACAATTTAAACCAATAAAAAGTACGATCTGTGATCAAATTTTAAAGAATTATTAATCTAGTGTTATTATGTGTTCACTAATAACAGGATATCGATGCAGTATTTTATTCCCAAACACGGTCAGGTATTCCGTTAGCAAACAAGGTCAAGGTTTGTTGTGAAAACGTTAATATTATTTGGAGATTGAGGGTATGTATTTAATATTACATTATCGTTACGTTATCCGGTGAGAAATAATTCTCACCGGATAACTGGTAATATGAAACGTCACAGAATTAATCTGTTAGAATATTATGACATAACCTAAAAATATCAAAATAATACTACTAAAATCTAGAAAATCTAGCTAAACTAATTACCTAGCAATATAACCCTCCAGATATTATTGTAAGAATTTTTACAAGGCTTATGATTTCCGATATTTTATAGGTTTTATCAATTTACACACTATTTTTTCTTGTATTGCCAATATTTGCCAATGGCATGTAAAATATTAAAAACATCAATAATAGCTCATTTTGAGCGATAGACAAAAATGTATACCTATTTAAAGTGCTTATGCAGTGTTTTATTAGTGTTTCTAATTAGATTTTTGGAAATAAAAGGGAAAAAGAAAAGGAGTAAGTAAATCACCTACTTTGGACAGAAAGAAGATTACAAAAAGTGAAAATAATATGACTTTTTGGATAACTTTAACTGTTCTGTGGTAACTACAAGTGTCATATACCTATCTATTACCTAAATCTTTAACACCCAGATGTCTTAAGTGACAATTATAACATAACAAAGACAATTAAAATTATGTCTGGCATATAGGGTTTAGAGAGGAAATTACAAGAAGTAAATTTTTATGATGAGAAATACCTACTCAAGGCAGGAAACAGAAGACTCATATTAAGTGCCTTCATTAATAGGTGAATGAACAGTAAGATTATGCCTTAATTTAAAACTTCTACCGTCAAGTACATATAATGGTTACCACATTATTTACCGGAGCATGCGCTATCACATTGCGGTTAGACAACGCTCTAAATGGTATGAAATTACATGAAATAGATTATAACATTTATCTGAGTATGCGCTATCACATTGCGGTTAGACAACGCTCTAATTGATATGAAATTAAATAAAAAAGGTTATCACATTATTTACCGGAGCATGCGCTATCACATTGCGGTTAGACAACGCTCTAAATGGTATGAAATTATATGAAAAAGGTTATCACAATATTTACCCGAGCAAGCGCTATCACATTGCGGTTAGACAACGCTCAAATGGGTATGAAATTATATGAAAAAGGTTATCACAATATTTACCAGAGCAAGCGCTATCACATTGCGGTTAGACAACGCTCAAATTGGTATGAAATTAAATGGAAAAGGTTATCACACTATTTACCTAAGCATTTGCTATCACATTGAGGTTAAACAACACAGTGAAATGAAAATGATTATCACATTACTTGCCTGAGCAAGCGCTATCACATTGCGGTTAGACAATGCTCTAATTTAAATGAAAAAGAAATGAATGCTAATAGATAACCTGGGCAAATGCTATTACATTGTGTTAAGACAATGCCCGTACTCTTGTTTTAAAACTTCTACAGTGAAGTAGAAATGAATTTATTGATAACCTGGGCAAGTGCTATCACATTGCAGTTAGACAATGCCTGTAATCTTCTTTAAAACTACTATCACACTGCGGTTAGACAACCAACTATTTAGCTGAACAAGCATTATCACACTAGAGATATACACTGCAAATGAAATGCAATATACACTGAAAGAAACAGTATAACTAATACCATAAAGTAGATTTAAAGGCAATCACTTGGACAGGTCTAGCTACTATGGCTAGACCCTTGCACTGAAATAGAAACTTCTACTAACTTCCATCAAGTAGATATACAAAGGTACAGAGATAAAACAAACACAATATGCCAAAAAGGCAATCTTATTGCTAGAAGCGATCTCTACCAGACAACTATAAGGCAGAGAGATTACTCAATATGAATAATTGTGATAGCTACAAAAATGTAAAAATAGCCATTAATCATATTTAAAATATGTAACATAAAGTACCAAACCGCATTGGGCCAGCGTGGTGGTGTTATGGCCCAAACTCCTCATGTGTTTCTCCCATGTAGGAAGGCCTGTGCCCAGCAGTGGGACGTATATAGGCTAGTGATGATGAACATAAAGTAGCTGTACATGTAATTTAATAATCAGAACAAGCCCCATCACCTTGCGGACTGACTGACAAATAATTCTACAATAAAGTACTGGTAAAGTTTACTTATTAACTTGGGCCAATGTTTGTCACATGGGGGCTAGATAATGCTGCCGCATTTAATTAATAATTTTAACATCAAGATATATATTATGTTATTCTATAACCTGAATAAATGTTATTCTATAACCTGAAAATTGCTGTAAGTTATATAATGTTTATCAATAGCCTGAGGAAGTGCTATAAAATTTAGCTACACAATGCTTTTATGGTTCATCAAAACTTTACCCTCTAGCATACCGAAATGATATTCAATGACCTGAAAAATTGCTATCACTGTATGAATGATCAGCCATTGATAAATACTTAATAAGATTATACTATATGTCAAGCCGCGATATACCTCCGGGTGGCTATGATAATTGAAAAATCAATTGTGTCTGGAATCTCATGCTTGACAGGTTAAAGCTACACAGTGTATTCAAAAATCAAACAGCTGTTCAAACATAAAGAAAATTTATAAACCTTCAGTGACCATGACCAACAGATCATTGGTTGCAACAACCAGTTACACACAGCAAATACCATAACTTTCCTACTTTATTTAATCAACAAAACCACCAGAAGATTCAGAAACAAGCTTTCAGATATTGTTTTAATAATTCCAAATAAAAACATTACTTTAGAAAAAAAAAAAATTACAGTTACACAGATAAACTAGTAGTAACCCAATTGTAATAAAATGATGGGATTTTTTTTCATTGAAATGTCACCTTATGAAGTACCTCATTGCACAGATTTTATGAAATGAATAAATGAGATAAGACAGAGAAAATAAGAAATGATTATTATAACTAATCATTATTTCAATTCCATTGCAATATTTTCTTACAATACAGACCTAATAAAGTGATATAAATGATGCCCTATATTTTTAAAAGAACTTGAAAATTAAGAGTATTTTCACAATTCTACTTGTACAGAATTATATAAAATAGCTAAGTTGAAATTAATAACTGTTGAAATAAACTTGTCTATTAGAAATGGAAATGGGTCTTAATAAAAAGACCATTAGGTATAATAACTACTCAGAATTAACAACTATATTTTATGAGTAAAAATAATTGTTATGATAAAATAAGAAACATTATCGAGAGTACATATTACCACAGTTGTTGGATACATGAAAAGCGAGGGGGGGGGGGGCATAGATTGAATCCCCACAACAATAATAAATATTAGACATTGTTGTACTTAATGATAGTACCGATTGAATTTTTACAAATTTTATTTGTGGTATTTTTATAAAAAGTCATCTTGCTTGACACAATACGAGAAATTGATTTATTGCTATGTACTTAATATATAAAAGTGTCCATATGAAGTACCTACTACCGGGTGCAATTCACACAAGGTTTTTTATTTTTAGTTCTTTTTTAGATACTAAGCTTAAATCAATGATTTATGTTATTAAATTTATATCCTGCTTATCCTAGCTGCAAATCAACTATCGGTCAAGTATAAAAACAAGGAATTGCAATATTGACAATTATTAATGTTGAAAAATGACAATATGATTTATTATTAGAAATATAATGGCCATTTGGTACAATGTACCTATACATAATATAAGCATCATAGTTATTTATCCTGTACATATGGTGCGCATGCAGGCATAATGAATAATCATGCACATAGGTATCGAGTAGTGGCCTTTCTGCAATTATGAAATAAAAAATTTCACATTAAATTTCATCAATAAGAAGTGAAATATTGGGACAAAATAATAATATGTCCATGACATGCCAGCAAAAGTTTTTTGTATGTACTAAAATAAAAGTCAAATAATTAAAATATAATACATCAATAATCAACCTGATCATGGTAAATACCTACCTACTTAAATATATATATATATATATATATTAGCTCTAAATTTCAATATCATAACACCTGTAGGTATAGTAGAGCATTGTGCTTTTTATAACAAATAAAAATGCCTAAGTCAATGTTTTGTAAAAACAATATCATTACTTATATGGTACCTAAACTATATAAAATGAATAATACCAGGTCAACATTACAATGACCTAAAATTGAATTGATTTAAAGATAAAAAACATTTTAATCGAAGGAGCCTCTTCAGTTTACTGACATACATATATGATTTGGAATCCAGAACTGGTATTAAAAATATTTAATGCAATAATAAGGCAATGATAAATCAAAAATGTTATTAAAGGACCTCATCAACTGATTTATTACAATTCATGACTTGAAAGCAGAAAGACTTCATTAAACATCAAGTAAAATCATTTAAAAGTGACAATCAGTAGTGACCACTATCGAAATAATAAAAACCTATGTAACTAGGTACTTTACAGCCATATTGTATCTAAAAATCTTTTTAAATGAGGATAGAAATGTATCCTATCTTGTCACTTTCATTAAATCATAATAAGACAAGTACTTTATGAATACACTTATATCATAAATAAATCAATAGAAACAATTATAAAAAACACAAGATTTCATCAATTCAATCTAAAATTCATTTGGATCAAACTAATGTTGCAGGAAATGAGTATTAGTGGTTTTAACTGTCTTCTCTACTCTTATCACAAGATATGCTTCGGTGTCGACCGCAAGCCGATTTGGTTTAAATATTGATTGAGTCAAAAAGCCAACAGGAGTGTTTACATACAAAATTCAGTCTATTCTGAAACATTTCCTGCAATAAGCATATAAATGTCCCATTCGGCATTGCTAAAAATTTTAAGCGATAGTTAAAATAACAATTGTGTTTTTTATTTTTTTATAGGGTTTTGTATAAAGATCTAATTATTTTGTAAATTAATTAGTAAGGTGTTGGACTAAACATCTATACTAATATAATATAGATATCTAAATTCTATTTTTTCACAACCCCATCTTCAAACATCTACACGTTAAACCCTCTCGGACAAGGAGAGAGTATAATTATAAGATTAAACGAACTTACCTTAAGTGAAGTTCTATCTTAATTATACGAAGCTCCTTGTCCGAGAGGGCAGTCCCAAAACCCGCCCACTAATACAAGTATTATCCCAATTGTAGGGTTGTTCCAAAAATAATCTTCGAACGTAATGACATACATTTAGTGTTACCATATGAGAGAAACATTTTTTTTTTATAGCTTTGAAAATTGTGATCGGCACTGGTACAATCAGCGTTACTACACGTTAAACCCTCTCGGACAAGGAGCTTCGTATAATTAAGATAGAACTTCACTTAAGGTAAGTTCGTTTAATCTTATAATAATATATTGATATACGAAACACGACATGAAATTGTTTCGAAACTAAAAGAACGTTTTCAGTCTGCAAAGAGCTTATTTGTGATCCATCTTACCCAACCTATAGTATGAGCATGGATGTCTCCATTAGTAAAATTTGAAGTTGTAATATCATATTTATTTTATATTATCATCATTATATGATATCCTGAGCGAGAACCGAACCTGCGACCTTATACTATCCTGGTGATTGCTGTAACACACCCATTTTATATAGTAAAGTAGTAGGTCATTCATAATTAAGAAAAGCAATGGCCCTAACATTGACCCTTGAGGCACGCCCATAGGTATAGGCTCACCCATAGACTCAGCTGTAGGTATTCATAACAACTTTATAAATATTATATCCCAAGTATGATTCAACATGCTTGAATTAGTATTTTGAAACACCATAATACCACAGATCAATCTAGTTTTATGGAAATCAAAAGGTTAAAAGGTTTCTTACAAAAGAAAACTACGAAAAATGGTGCTCATGAGCTGGCCCAAATCCCAGACAAACTTTTACTATCTCCTTTATATTGATTCTACACTTTATTATTTTGTAAAGTCAGCTATAAATTACCTTCTTGCCAGTCAGTCTATAATTTTTTAAATGTTGAGTTCAATGAATTTCTAATTGCTTCTATTATTTATTTGTAAATCTTCTTCTTCTTGTATTAAGCAATTGATCTCATGATCAGTACAGTAAAATGTCATCTGAAAACTATTTTGCACCATCACCAGCCAGTCAGCTCTTACATACAATAGAAAATCGATTGTATATAAAAGAACTTAAGGTACATAACACCATTTTTCAGTATCATATCACGACTTACTTATATAATTACTCATTACTTAAACTAAAACCATTTACTCTATAACAGAAACTCCAATCTTAAGTTGGCCCTTATCAGTCCCAATAAACAGTCTATTGAGTGTGACCAATTAGGTTAAGTTATTTTGAGACAAGAAACGGGAAAAGAAAAACAAAATGTTCTTAGTAGACTTGGTTTATCCGGCGTTTAATGATTCTTAAATCTATTAATAACGCTCCTACAAAATAAGAACAGTATTTTTAAAACGAAATTATTTTCTCCGCCGTTCTTTGCGAGCGGAAAAAGTAGGAAAAGCTTAGCATCGTCCTGTAACAATTAATTAAGGCCGTAAGTAATTAAAGCTAAGCTAAATCGCTATATTTTAAGTTGCACGTTTTTTGTCCGCACTGCCAACTGTACGGCGCTTAATTTATGTTAATGTTATCTGGAAAGCACTTTTGAAACCGAAGGAAAGACGCGAAAAATCTGGAGTCAGCTCCGACATGAATTTTCCAACTGCAGGTTTGCGATAAAAGTTTTCGGCTTATAAGGTTATGACATAACTTTTTTATTTAAATCTGATAACACGAGTACGGGTTTAATCATTTACCACGGGTTAAATCATTCACCAAAATAAAATAAAAATATTATTTTCATAAGCCATGCAGGCGAGATAATGAAGATCTCGCCTGCATGGCTTATGAAAGAGAGAGCAAGATAATGAATATAATTTACTCTTATTGTTGGATAATGATAACGTTGATTGATTTATGAATTACGGTGAATAAGGTCGTCAGAGCCCATTGAAATAGTTATTTGTTCAACAAGAAAGCAAAGTTTTTTTTTGCTGCGAGTGCTGACTTTAAATCACGAACTAGCGAAGAATTTATGAATTTAATCACGAGCGTAACGTGTGATTCTAAAATATACTTCTGTACACAGGTACAGAAGTCAATTTTAAAGTCACTCGTTACGAAATTCGAAATTTAAAAGTGTTCTTCCTACAGAGCAAGAACACTTTTAAATTTCGAATTGTCATCGTATCGAGTAGTTACGTTAGCTTTTGTCAGGCTTTTTTTTGAAATTTCAAGCGTGCGTGAACGATATGAATTTAAAAATGTTTATGCTAGGGGTACTGAGCACTGTAAAAGATTTAAAGGCACACAAGCAATAATAAAATTGCACTCGTGTGAAACATACAATTTTTCACCTCTCCCAGCGATATTATGCTACAAAAAACATTAAACAAAAATTAAAACTGACTTCAAAATACTAAAAAGGAAAAAATAATTAAAAAGTAGGTACTTATTTAAGTTTTAAAAAATTCTCAATTTTTAGTGTTCACTTTATAATATAAACATAAGGTCAAAGCTAGATGGGTGACCGTTAGCATGTATTCTTTCCTACTATCTTATCGTTTTACTAAAAAAGATATAGAAAAGCAAAAATCCGCAATTTTGCATACGACTTAATTATTCCAGTTTTTTTTATTTAAAACCTAACTACGTAATTGATGTTGAATAAATTTTTATGTGGCCAAATGACAACTATTCCGTATGGAACAAATAAAGAATTACTTAATCGGATCGAAATCTCGGAGTAATCGGTCTATCATACCTAAGTACATAAAAAAAAACATACGACCAAATTAAGAAACTCCTTGTTTTTGAAGTCGTTTAAAAACTATAATCAGTCAACGTAATACTTAATATAAGTAAGAAATAAAGCATAAATAAAATTAGTCATACCTACACCTATAACTTAATGATATTAAATATTTAATTATACCTATTAACTATCTAATATCAGTAACTAAAATAATATAAAACTAGAAAAAATTCACGTTTTGAGGCAGGAATCAAACCCGCGATCTTTCGCAATACGGGCGACTGCTCTAACCACTGAGCCACCCAGGACTTGGGATATCCCTGTGAAATTCTTCAAGTCTATCTGTCTTTGCGTTTATGAGCTAACGTCCACCCTACAATGTCGAAATGTTCTATTTCAACATCCGAAACGAGTATTTTTACAAATACCTTTAAATTAAGAATATTTGAAAGCACTGCCCCAACAACCGAATCGTAGGTAATACACCTGGCTTCCTCAACCACAGAAGACCCACAAAGCGGAGACAATATACATGTTGTATCATTATTGAGACGCCCCGGAGGGCTGATAAAGGACAAAAGGTTAGGCAGAGTTCAACTATTAGTACTATAGTTACCTGCCTACCAGAAAAGTCTTAGAGCCACCGCACATATACAATTTCAAATCGTACAACTAAATCGCAGAATGTCTAATAGGCATAGAATCTTATGATAGCCCGCACATTATATCAACTAAGTCGTTCAACTAAATAGTTGGTCAACTATCGGCCGATAGCCCGCACACTATAACAACTTAGTTGGTCAGTCGCACGGCAAGATGCAGTATGACCAGACCCGTGCGTGTGATTTCCCCACACGCTTGGATTTTTGCTGACGGGCGCGCAGCCGCCCAGTCGATCTCTGCATTCTCTACTTACTTGTAACAAATGAAAAAATAGAACTGCTGATCGACGAAGTCTAAAAAAGGCCAGCCCTTAAAAACCTTATTAATAAAAGAAATAAAAGAAGTAGTGCGTTCTTTTTCCGCATTTTCTCGCAGACGTCACCGCGCTAGCAACACTGTCCACCAACTAAGTCGACGAAATGGGCGGCCTATGAAAGCACGCAATTTAGTTGTACGATTTGAAATTGTATATGTGCGGTGGCTCTTAAATACCTACCAAATTAGGAATTACCAATTCCGTAACTTGGAGTGGTTTAAGATAATAATATTATTACACTCACACCTATTTAGCAAAAATTAATCATCATTAGGAGCTTACATGAGTGCGTCATGGATACTAGATAACGGAGAAATATTTATAGTAATACGAGTTTGTATATAAATAATAGAACTTTATTAAATAAACTTACAAACATCATTACTCGTAAAAAAAAGTTCTAATCATCATGCAAACATCTGCGCCTCTCCCGGGACTCAAACCCGGGACCTCTGGTTTAGCAGACCTGGATACTGAGCACTCCATCAGTCGGCCGCCGCTATTATCTGAAGGAGTGACAAAGTTGTATAGGTATGATTACTTATTAATCAGCAACTCTATAATCATCATCATCATCATCAGCGTATACCTATAGGCCTCAAGTGTTTCATGTGTTAATGGAGAAACAATTGAGGAGTTTGGGCCATAACACCACCACGCTGGCCCAATGCGGGGTGGGTTGAAGCGGCTGTAAAAAAATATATATTGGCAATTTTAATTATTAAAAAAAAAACTATTACTCACTAGTGAATAATAGTAATGAAAAAGTCACAGTTTGATTATAGGTGTCATTATGTGCCTAATTGCCATGGGATTAGAGCCACTTTATGAGGAAGTGTGTTGAAAAGATTTTTTCAACACACTTCCTCATAAAGTGGCTCTGTTTGTATTTGTCTATTTTTTTTTTTTTATTTTATTGTTTAAGCTTCTTGTTGTTGTTTGTTGAAAAGATTTTTTCAACACACTTCCTCATAAAGTGGCTCTAATCCCATGGCAATTAAGCACATAATGACACCTATAATCAAACTGTGACTTTAAAATTGCCAATATATATATTTTTTCTTTTTTTGTTGTTAAATCTCCTTGTAATGGGAAGGCAAAAGGAACTAATGCCCATACAGCCATGTCTGATGTGATTGAGTTTATGTCACTTATCTATATGTATATGTGTAAGTATATGTATTTTTTTGTATTTATGTATATGTGTAAGTATATGTAGTTTAAAATCCAAAGTCATGCCCAAGGCCCTTTTTTTTTTTTTTTTTATACAATGCACGACAAATGACTCAACACCACCTGATGTGAAGCAGTAAGAAGAGTCCATATGCGAAGACAGCTAGTGCAGTTCAGACACTGCTCTAGCTGCCTCCACCTTGCCGGCCCGAAAGGTGCTTTTTCACGCCTCTTTTGAAGGAACCCATGTTATAGGAAGGAGGGAACACATGTGCTGGCAAAGAATTCCAAGTTCTGGAAGTTCGACAAAGAAAAGAGCTACTAAATTTCTTTGTACGTGATGTTGAGGTGGAGACAGTGAATTGATGACTCCGAAGACCGGCACGCGTGCTCCTGAGTAGGAATGGGGAAGGTGGGATAAGGTCAAATAGCTCTTCAGAACACTCTCCGTGATATAGCCGATAGAAGGCGCTAAGCGACGCAATGTCTCGACGCAATTGCAGAGGCTCAAGGTTGTTGGTGACCTCTACATCGCCAACGATACGGACAGCACGACGCTGTAATCTGTCCAGGGCATCGAGTAGGTACTTGGCGGAGCCATCCCACAAGTGCGAGCAATATTCCACGCAAGACCGGACCTGAGTTTTATATAGCAGGCATAATTGGTCAGGCGTGAAAAATCGACGCACCTTGTTCAGGACACCGAGCTTCCGTGAGGCTGTTTTTATCACGGTTTCGATATAGTTCCTGGAATTCAGATCGCAACATATCTCCATACCTAGCAAGTTGAGGGAGCCCTGTGCCGAAAGAGTCGTGCCCTGAAGAGACGGAAGGGGAAGGAACGGCGACATTTTGGCTGTAAACGCGCAAACCTGTGTTTTCTTAGCATTGAACTCAACAAGATTGTTAGATCCCCATTCAGATACGAGGTTCAACACCCTGTCGAGCTCAATGGTAAGGTTCTCCCTCTCCCTCTCGGTTTCAGCGCGCCCAGCCCCTGGGCGACCGTAATATCCCCCATGCACTGTACTGTCATCTGCATAGCAATGAATGTTTCCTAACGGAATCATGTCATTGATATGAAGAAGAAAGAGTGTGGGGGATAGAACAGAGCCTTGTGGTACACCAGCATTCACTGACATGAACCGCGAAGCGCATCCATCTGCGAGGACACGGATTCTTCGCTCATGCAGGAAGCCAGCAATCCAGTTACAGCGCTGAGCGGGCAGACCGTATGCCGGGAGCTTGGAGAGAAGAGCCCTGTGCCAGACCCGATCGAACGCTTTGGCAATGTCAAGGCTAACTGCCAGTGACTCACCACGTTTGTCAATAGCTTCACCCCAGACATGCATTAAGTACGCTAGAAGATCACCCGTTGACCGGTTCGGCCGAAACCCGTACTGTCGATCATTAATTAATGAGTGATCTTCTAGGTATCGGATCAGCTGGTGGTTTAAGATCCGTTCCATGACCTTGCAAAGAACTGAGGTGACAGCTATCGGGCGGTAGTTAGCTGGGTCTGATCGGTCTCCCTTTTTGGGGACCGGTTGCACATTGGCCTCTCTCCAAGATTCCGGCACACACCCAGAAGAGAGAGAAAGACGGTATAGCCGCGTTAAGACAAGAGACAACTCCGCTGCGCAGTTTTTCAGTACTATCGCTGGAATGCCATCAGGCCCACTAGCTTTCCGGACGTCGATTGATTGAAGCTCCGCACGTACATCACATTGCCTAATACGAATATCGGGCATTGTGTGGCCACAGTGGGAGAGTGTTGGTGGCTGTAAGTTGCAGTCATCGATTCGGGAGTGAGCAGCAAAGAGTTTTACCAAGAGATCGGCTTTCTCTTGCGGCTTGTGAGCTAGCGAGCCGTCAGAACATCTCAACGGGGGCAGCGAGGGTTGACAGAAGTTGGATTGCACGGCTTTGGCCAGACGCCAGTAGCTACGGCTTCCCGTAGGATGCGTAAGAAGTTCTTGGCCAACTCGTGCAACGCGCTGTGCATCCGCTCTGATGAAGGACCTTTTGCAGGACTTGGTGGCGTTGTTATAGACTGCTTTCAGTGAGTCAATGTTGGGATCCCCGCAAGCTCGGCCCCTGATCCAAGCGCGGTATGCCGACTGTCTGTTTTCAACAGCTAAGGCACAATCGCGGTTGAACCAGAGGTTACGCCTACCCCTACTGATGAGATCGGAGTGAGGGATATAGTACTCCATCCCTAACATGATCTCATCAGCAACAGCAGTAGCGCTAGCGTTCGGGTCCAGCTCACTGAAACAGCGCTGCCTCCAAGGGACAGATGCGAAGTAATCCCGCATACCGTCCCAATCTGCCGACGCATAGTGCCAGATGCGGCGTTTGGCTACCATAGGTACCGGTGGCGACGCCCGTGGCACCCCAGCGGATACCAGGCAGTGATCTGATGTTCCCAAAGGAGCATGAACCTCTAGCCGATATCCATCCGGGCGAGTCGTCAGCAGAAGGTCCAACAATGAGGGCGCGTGACCGACAATGTCTGGAATCCTGGTGGGCTGGTTTACCAGTTGGGTCAGGTCGTGCGTGAGAGCGAAAGCGTGGGCAGTTCTACCAGCATGGTCAGTTTTAGAGGAACTTAACCACGACTCGTGGTGAGCATTGAAGTCCCCTAAAAACACCAATTCCGCGGTTGGAAACTGCTCCTGCGCAACATCTGCCACCCGACTAAGATGTTCGAAAAGTCGAGTTGTCTCCATGTCACCGCTGTGGGATATAGAGGCACACGTAGATTCGGCAATGTGTGCCCAGGTCCACATGCACCCCAAGAATAGAGTAGGAAGGGTCCTCCAAACAGCGCAGACGGCGACAGCAAACATCCGCCCGGACAAACAAGCATACCCCGGCCTTCGCTTTGAAGGACTCTTCAAGAGCGTAGCCGGGGTAATCCAAGTAGCTAGTGTCTGCCGGGCGGAGTATTTGCGTCTCCGTCAAAAACAGCATTTCGGGTCGAGCCGTCTCTAGATGTTGGTGGACGGCATTGAGGTTAGCATGGAGCCCACGGATGTTAGTGAGCCCGACCTCAAACAGCGTGGTTGTGGTGGGGGTGTGCACCGCTGAACGACCGGAACTGTTTTTGAGCGCTGCCATAGTAGATGATGAAGGAGGAGAGGCGTGAATTGGGGGGACGTTGCCGCGATATATACGGTCAAAGCGTGAGGCCTGTTTCCCCAGGTAATAGCCGACAGTAGAGAAGCGCTGACCCGCCGAACGGAAGGGCCCCCGAACCCCCCCGGGAATGGCCGCCGGGACCCCACCACCCGGTCACCAACCGGCACGACGGACCACCCCAAGATTATGCGTGGCATGATGGGGCAGCCTCACGAACTGGTTAGGTTCGCTTGGGCCCCTGTACTGTACCACGGGCGGCCAGCGGAACAGCCGTTTCTTCGGGTCTCCCTGGTCGGCGGGTCAATGCAGTCCACCTGGCTCTGGTTTGACGGAAGCCGTCACTGACCGCATCCATCGCCGCAACGACTCCCCAAGCTCTGGTTGTACGCTGACTGATCCCGGAACGCGACCACAAGTGGTCACTTGGCGGGTTTTACGCCATGCGTACGGTGGTCACTATCCAGACGAGTGTTCAGACCCTACCACCAGACGAGCAGTTGGTAGCTCGGTAATCCCTTAGTCGCCTCTTACGACACCCACGGGAAGAAATGGGGCGGTGAATTGTATTCTTAATCCGTCACCGCACGGATAGGCCCTATCATAATAACAGCGCTTCTGCGACGTTTTTTATAATGTCGCAAAAGTTTTATGCTGAGATAGGGCCTTGTTGACTGCACTTATTGTTAAGTATAAACTGTTTGTATTTGTCTATTTTTTTTTTTTTATTGTTTAAGCTTCTTGTTGTTGTTTGTTATGTGCATGTCAAATAAAAATATTTTTCTTTCTTTCTTTCTTTCTTTAATATTATTGGTTGAGTTACGCTTACATTTGCGCTAAAAAGCTATCCGCGAAAAGCCCAAAAAAAAGAAACCTCATTTTTTAGTCTATGGCCGATGCGCGCGCATAGGAAAACTGATTAATTTTTCCCGCCATTACGAAACATTTTTCACAACTCGTCTCGTTTTCTCTTTTGAAGTTATTTAGTTAGTTATTAATTAAGATGTCTGCAAATACAATTTATGAAGAAAATGATTTATGTTGTACACCGCCCGATATAAGATGTGAAGCCCAGAACGTTATGGAAAGTTTACTACCAGAAAACTCAAAGGAAAAATATCTATTAGCGTACCAAAATTTCATACAATGGCAGAACAACAAGAATACGCAGTCTTTTTCAGAAAATGTGTTCATGGCGTACTTTAAAGAATTATCTTCTAAGTACAAACCTAGCTCTTTGTGGTGTATTTACTCAATGTTAAAAAGTACAGTCCGAACAAAGAATGGAGTGGACTTAAAAACATACTCGAATTTGTCAGCTTATCTAAAGAGACTATCTGATGGATTTAGAAGCAAAAAATCAAAGGTTTTATCATCTGACGATATTGAAAAATTTATTAAAGATGCTCCAGATAACCAATATTTGGCTACAAAGGTTAGTTAAATTAATTTTAATTAAATATTTAATAGCAGCTTGTTGACTTTAATTATTGTTTCTTTTGTTTCAGGTTGCTTTAATATTTGGTGTAACTGGTGCCTGTAGGATACAAGAATTAACAAATATAACTGTAAAAGATATAGAAAACCATGGCCAGATGCTTTTGCATACGTAGAAGATTCCATACAAAACAAGAAGGAAATTTGTGCGAAAATCACAAAAAGAATTAAACTTGATTCTGAGACGCATCCTACTAGCGAAATACCAAGTACATCCAATGATTGGATTTCACCTACCTACACGAATAATGAACCATCACAAATAACAATAGAACATGAAAGTATTTCAGTAAATAATCTATCTGATGAGACCGCTATATCATCAAAAATAGTTAATTATAATTTTACTAACTGCACATTTACTAATTGTTTCTCTAAATAAACTTTTTATCTACTATGTAAAATGGTTTTTTATTTAAGTATTATTTTATTCAGAAGTGTGTTGAAAAACGTTGTATGATACACGTGTGTATAATCACCAACATTACACACTTGTACCATAATGTACTATTGATAAAAATCTTCTTCAAATGTAAATGTGTTTAAGTTAGCAAAACCATTACATAACTAACTCTCCTTAATTCCTTGAGGAATGTCCAAAATTTCTTAGACAGAATTGGCTTTTAGATATTCATAAAGCCTTTCCAAATTAATATAGAATGAACAGGCCGTAAATCACTCGCTATAGACTTTATAATGATATCATCAAAAGTTGAACTTTTGATGGCGGCAATATCTTGACAGTATTCTTATCAATACGAGGGTAATTGAATCAAAGCACCCAGTTGCACCACCAATCTAATTTCTTAGCGAGATCAAAAGGTCTCCTGGCCAACGTAAGATCTCAATTTAGGTTCAAGTGGCATTTCATATGTTGCAAAACTCGCTTAACATACAAAGACAAGACTTGAGTTACCTACACGTGAGCACGCACGCCACACCTTTAGGAAATGGTCGTAGTCTACAAGGTACCTGATGTATATTGGTTTATGTAAAAGTGGGCAACACTTATGTAATCAGATTATTAGACCAGAATACCTAGACAGTAAAAATAGACCATTGCGTAAGTAATCAAGTGTAATGAGAACTTTCGTTTAAAATGAGCTGCTCTGACATCATTATTTTTCTAGCTCATGATGTGATCAATAATGATAAGAAAAATTCTTGGATAATGTCAGCAAAGTATAAATCAAACATAATGATCTATTTTTTCACTCAGACTGAATTACAAATAAACTTTCACCGTAAAACACCTGTTAATTATAGACATTAATTTCATATAATAATAAGTGTCCGTTTTAATTTGAATAGCGTTAAAAGGCAACTTAGGACCCTGCAAGGTGGAGTGCATTAACACCGCACTGGCTGTCTTCTCATATGGACTCTTCTTAGGACTTCGCATCACGTGGTAAGTATTAAGACATTTGCCGCACCTACTTTGTATAAAAATTTAAATACATACATATCTCATTACCACTCACGAAACACAATGTCACCAGTTTTTTAGGCTTCTTCATAACCATCAACATACTTTTATGTATATTATTTTCATCTCCCAGACATCTTTGTCTCCGTCACACTTGTCACTTCTAATAATACGTACGAGGTTATTTTGCCCTTAATTTATGATCTGATGTTGAAGGTAAAGAAGACGAAATCAAAAATTCCCGACGATATATGATCACAAGCAAAGGTATGCTGAGACATGAAATAAAAGACCAAGTCTTTTATGAAAGACAGAAAATATATTGGGAACATAGGAGCCTGTCCCCAATGCTGTCGACTAAACACTTTCTCATGATTTTTACAGGGTAGGAATGGCCAGAGAAGTGCCGAAAGTGCTACAAGCGTTTCTAGGCAACGATAACCGCTCACAATCAGACGGGCTATACGCTTTTTTGCCACCCCTGTCGTATACAAAAATGAAAATTAAATGCTACGGCGACATGCGAAGTCGCGACTTTTCACAATTTAAATTGCACTAGTTCACGGATTGTCAAAGGATAGTTTCTAGTATTTCGGTAAGAATGCTGGCAGGCTCTTTATGGGCAAAAGTTAATAAGTTTCGGGTTCACTTATAAATTTAATAACGTGACTTAATGATTTTATCTCGTCTCATAATCACGACTGTGAGTCACACCTAATAGCTGTTACAGTGTGATTTGGTTTCGCATGCCTTGAGCTAATTTAAAACCACAAATTTCTCGGGTCATAGAAGTTATGGAATCTCTTATAACCCTCCACCACAAGATAGCATATATGGTTGATCACATAAATTATTGCGATAATTCGAGGGCAGTGTGAATAACTCGGGCTACCTTTTCCTTTAAGGCGCTCTTTTCCCGTTTTGAACATTTTCGATTGCTTGTACCACCACGAATATAAAACATTCAATTCTGAAATTATTATATAATATAGTTGACCGTATTATCTATTAGTTGTAAAGACAGAAACATGATTGGTAATACTTCACTCGATAGAAAAAAAATTCAAAGATTGCTCTGCTCAACATTTTAAAAGTCATTTATGTCAGATAATACATTACTAAATGACGTAAAAAATATACAAATTGATGTAACTTTTCATCATCTATAAAATGATAATAACGGATTTTTTTACGTCATACATTTTTATTACGATGTAGGCAAAAAACCTATAAAATTCAAATTACGGGGAATGATCATGACGCTCCGCTGTTACTTCAGTACCCGTCGAGAGCTTCCCGAGTAAGGTCACGTCGCTTTATGCTCCGCAGATCCCGCACGATACGAATACACACTTGTATTTGAATATGTGTAAATATAAAATAGGTTAGGTTTTTTTTAAGTTTGATTAGGTTTATTTTAGTTTGTTTAGGTTTGTTTTAGTTAGTTTTAGTTGGTAAATAATAAGGTTCTAATTAAAATGGGAAACAAAAATAATAAATCAAATTTTAATAAGACCCATAGAAAAATGTTGCAATATAAATGGTAAGTACTACCTTTCTAACATATTTGTTCAGTTCATAAACCACCCACTAAATGATTCTTAGGATGGACACGATGTACTGTTTGTTCCTAGTTATAAGTCTCACAATATAACAAGGGACAGTATGATTTCAAAGCCAGTTATATAGGTAATGAATTAGAAATTTATTGTTATCCAATTAACGAAATTTATAAATAATATATATTATAAATTTTATAAGTTTCATCTTATATATAAAATTCTCGACTCACAGTTTTAGTTACCATACTCCTCCGAAACGGCTTGACCGATGATCATGAAATTTTATATTCATTCAGTAGGTCTGAGAATCGGCTATTATCTATTTTTTTGACATTTTGTTTTTTATGGCAAGACGACGTTTGCCTGCCGGTCAGCTTGTGATTATCTAAATATTTCGTAGGACGCTTTTTGTACCACAGTGTAATTGCACAGAACAGTACCTATAACTTCAAAACCGGTTCTGAAATTATTCTGAAAATTTTATTGTTTTTTTTTCGTTTATATAAGTTTAGTTCTAATTTAATCATATATGTTTTATAAACGCTGGCCTATTTTTTAGTGCTTTTATGCGCCAGAAAAGAAATTCGAGTGTTGTGGTCTCAGGGGTTATAAATAGCTCTGCACCAACCTATCAAAGTGAAAAGTAAGTATATGTATGTATAAAACACATTGGACCTAATTCTGGAGGAACACTCTTAAGTTTAAATTTAAGTACAATCTATCTCTTTCTTACAATATGTAATAAGAAAGAGATAGCAATATTTTGTTTAGAGCTGTCATCTAAATTCAGACAGATTTCATACGAACCATAGATAATTATTTTAGACGGCATGTATGGAGGTGCCTCCTAAATACTGCATTTTATCACGTTCAATAAGGTCGAAAATTGAATGTATGTTTCTAAATGTCAAATTTTAAGTCGGCGATACTTTTCGTATTCAAATTGAGAGAAAGAGGTAGACTGAACTTAAATTTAATCTTAGCATGTGCTCTCCAGAATTAGGGCCATTATTTCTTTAGATCGTTATTTAAAATTGAATATTTTTTTAAAAATTTGCATTCATATGCAGGTTAATAATAATATTATTTTACTTATACCAATTATTTAGATCCAAATAAGTATCATCAGTCCGTGATGACGTCATTGAGATTTTATTTGGTTACAAAAGTTACCAAGGACTGTCGGTCAGGGACCAAGAAAAAAAAGAATTTTTATACAGGGTGGTGCCGTCAATATGACAATAAATTAAAACATAGGCTATATTAGTTCATTGAAATCGTTGACCACTTTCAAAAACATCTTATTCGTTTGATAATTTCAAGACATTTCTATGAAATAATGCAGTCAATGTTATATTATTTCACACAAATGTCATAAAATTATCAAACGAATACGATGTTTCTGAAAGTGGCAAACTGTTTCTAAGAACTAATATAGCCCATGTTTTAATTTATTGTCGTATTGATGGCACCACCTGTATACAACTTTAAACAACGTGTTAGGGGGTCGCTCTCGAAAACGAAGACAGGTGGCAGTGCTGGTCACCCTTAACACGATTTGTTAGAAAATACCATTTGAAATCGCGAAAAAAAAACGAGCTGTTCCATACAAATAAAACTAACACTATTTCTATTTAGATATCGATTGTGTAGGTCTTAAGCAGTAAACGTTAAAACTGCTTAAGACCTACACAATCGATATCTAAATAGAAATAGTGTTAGTTTAATTTTTCAAAACGTCCGGGTTTGATTCCCGAGCCGAGTAGGAACATGTTTTTTTTAAATGTGTGAATGCATTTGAAATAAAACCAATTAAACCACGTAAATTGGTTTTATTTCTTATGTGTAGTGCTCGTGAAAATGTAAGACAATACTAAGAATGCAGTTTTTTCTAAAATTAAATTACTTAAATCGACGACATGGTTCCTAAGAAGAGATTTTCGCATGTCTTATAGTTTCAGACTTTCCCATACTGACCGACCTAAATGTGCCAGTATGTAGGGTATCTATGATAATACCTACAATTAGTGTAAGTATTTTTTTATTGGATGTGTGTGTTTCGTTAATCTTTCTTTTTAATGCTCGTTTTTTTCATTTCTTTTACTTTTCCTGTAGGACTTGCGTTTAGAAAAGCTTTTTGCAATTTAGAAATAGATGATTCATCGTTGAAAGAGACAACAGCTGATGAGCATCTTGCTTGATAGCCTCGTCTTTGTGTGAAGTTGACTCGTTTACCGCCTACAAATTTAGCAACAACACTGCTGAAGCGCTCTACAGTATTTGTATCAACGTTTTCAATCAAACTACGAGATTGAGCCGCAACAATAGCAATAATCGAATTTATTCCAAATAAAAACGTCGAATTCCTAATCCAGTTGAAACAATTGTTTTCATTTTTATCTTTGTCACAAAAGTAATTTTTGCACAATTTATGTGTGAGGGACCGGCCTGACTAGATAGTCGGGGACAAAGATCCCTTGCACTCGATAGAGTAGGGGGTGGACTTGCCGAGGAGGTGTGACGAAATGAGAAGGCCCGTTGTGGATGGTGATGTTCTATCCAGTTCTTTGAAGAGCAGGGAGAGGTGTTCAGAGTGGTACCAAGAGTGATCATAATCGACCGATTTCTAGTTTATCTATATTCGATTTTTACCTATTGCAACTATCGACGTCCTTCGTGAGGGGATTTGTCACTCAATGAAAGAAACTAAATATTAATATCTTTATTCATGAAAAGGTATGTACAGGTTATCTAAATATTACAAATTTATATACCTACGAAATAATAATAAAAATATATCTCAACCTATTTACAAAATAAAATACACTATAGAACATAAAGAAATAAATTAACTAACTAGATGAAATATAACACTTAGACTATCTTATTACGAACACTATTTACAACACATAACACACTATAGGACATAACGAAACGAGTTACCTAATTAGATGAATTATAACACTTTAACTGTCTTATCGCGAATAACACTTTAACTATCTTGTCGCGAATATTAATGAACGAATTACAAATGTTTTCATGTAATAAGGATTTTTTTTGATTTTTTGTTAACCATCCACAACGGGCCTTCTCATTTCGTCACACCTCCTCGGCAAGTCCACCCCCTACCCTATCGAGTGCAAGGGATCTTTGTCCACTACTATCTAGTCCCACCGGTCCCGCACACATAAATTGTGCAAAAATTACTTTTGTGACAAAGATAAAAATGAAAACAATTGTTTCAACTGGATTAGGAATTCGACGTTTATATTTCTAATAAATGTGATTATTGCTATTGTTGCGGCTAAATCTTGTAGTTTGATTGAAAACGTTGATACAAATACTGTAGAGCGCTTCAACAGTGTTGTTGCTAAATTTGTAGGCTGTAAACGAGTCAACTTCACACAAAGAAGAGAGTATCAAGCAAGATGCTCATCAGCGGTTGTCTTTTTCAACGATGAATCATCTATTACCAAATTGCAAAAAGCTTTTGTAAACGTAAGTCCTACAAAAGTAAAGGAAATGAAAAAAAAACGAGCATTATAAGAAAGATTAACAAAACACACACACCCAATAAAAAAATACTTACACTAATTGTAGGTAACATCATAGATACCCTACATACAGGGTGGCTCATTTAGATCGGTCAATATGAGAAAGTCTAAAATTATAAGACATGCGAAAATCTCTTCTTAGGAACCATGTCGTCGATTTTAGTAATTTGATTTTAGGAAAAACTGCATTCATAAATAGTATTGTCTTAGTACATTTTCGCGAGTACTACACATTTAAAATAAAACCAATTTACCTGGTTAATTGGTTTTATATCAAATGCATTCATAATATTAAAAAAAACATGTAGCTTTTTTGCGGCTGGAATATGAAGGGGTATTTGGGACTCCCAGGCTCTAACGGCCGCCACCGCCCGTTCCCGTGGTCAGGCCGTAAGGTGCAAGTACTACCCCTACCCATATAAAATACATATTTTTTTTGTCAAGTTAAACGGTTTCATTATGTAGCTATTGTAGCGAACGCTAGGAAATATAATTAGGTCCTAGGTCATCACAATACACACCGCTGTCTTCATCAATCCAGGGCATTGATCAGACTCAAAAATAAAATCGTAAGACGTAGAGCGACTTGAGAAAATATATAAATAGCATTTATGATAATACTAGTATCTTACCGCGGCTCCAACTCGGTTATCGTTTCAAAAAAGTATCCTACATCCCTTTTACAGTCTCAAACTATCTCCTTACCAAATTTCATCTGAATCGGTTACCTAAGTGGTTTAGGCGTGAATGCGTATCATAACATACAAACAAACTCATTTTCACTATTTCAATATTACAGTTAGGATGAGCGGTTGACTGTTGATACAAATTTTTACAGCTGACCATCTGGTGGACCGTATGATCATGAAAAAAGTTAGTACCTATCTAAATAATCTATAACGTAATACCATAATGTTACTGTATGCAATTTTACTATGGCACATCGTACCGCTTGGACCGGGCGGCCGCGGCCGGCGCGGTGTCATCTCGCGCGCGTCGGATTTGCTTACGTTACGCTACTTATTGGCGGGGGCTGAGGAAGCATTTTTACCTACGACTGCTCGGAATACCTCGCCTTAATCCGAAACACGACGAACTGACGACCGAAATAGAAATGGCGGTGGCACTACCCAGACGACCCCACATTAGGGCGTACTATCTAGTAAGTAGTATAAGTTTATTGTAATGTATATCACATACATAATCTTACATCGATTAGTTGTTATCTATTCCATAGTAAACTTAACGCACAATATTTTACTTAACTTGATACTTGTTAAAATATACTATATGTACTTAATCCACTAACGTGTGGTGTGACTTAATGAGCATTGTTGTCTTCACAAATTTCATCCAACGTCAAGTATATCTTATGTTAGTTGGAGACCATTAATAATTTTACGAGCGATAAGCTTGTGCATTGTTTTATGGTCCAACTTGAAGGGATCTTGTATGTACACCAAACCCCAATTACATTGCCAAATTATAACCATTTTTACGGCTCTTTTTATTAGACTTTTAATGAAATTAACAGGAGCGACCAATAGCTACTGTCCTCTCGCAAAATTTTGATGCATGGTAAAAGTTACGATGTAGGTAAGTACTTATTTTGTAAGTCAATGATTTAATCAAAAATTCGATCTTACAGCAGTCAAATTTCAGAAACTAACCTAATGGGTTTCTATCGAGTTCTGTCTAATTTTTATTGTCTTTGAAAATAATTAAAACTTAAGAACCAGTCTAGGAGATCATGATAACTTAATGTTTAACTGGTTTTAAAAAAATGATGATACATCCCTTATACTTTTTTACCTTAGTGTAACATGTACATATTAATCACCATACGTCAATTACAAAAAAAGAATTGCGAGACCCAACTGCCAGTGGGCTGGCCACATTGCAAAGAAGACTGACGGCCTTTGGGGCGGAAAGCTCCTCAAGTAGCGGCCGCGTACCGGGAGACACAGGGTTGGTAGTCCAAGGTGGACCGACGATCTGGTAAGGGTCGCGGGAAGCCGATGACGTCAATCACGAACACGTTCTCTTCTCTAGTGGATGCAAAAGTTAGAGTATTACTGTTCGTTCTTGCTAGATAAATACAATTTAACGCAGATGTTAGTAAGCATACGCTAAGCTAGTTTCGCAATAATACACTAGTCACCACGAGTCATAAACTTGTTTACGACCCTTGTTAAAAAATAATTACGTTACATAACACAAATAGAAGTAAATGGTCCGTGTTATGACATGTTACTATTTTGACTTTAATATATTCTGTGCTAATAGTCATTTTGTTTGTCGTAATGTATATCAATACTTTAGAGATAGATCTTTATAACAATTATAAAATATTGGTAATTATCTATCACTATGTACAAAAGCCAAACTTTTTATTTATTTTCAAAGAATAAAAAACAAACTAATTGTTTGCTTCCTATAGAGGTGACTGTTTCCATGTGTAACAGTGTTTTTTTTTTTTATTCTTTAAATATATTTTGTTTCATGTTGAGGATTAAATGAAGTACAATATGTTTATATCTGTATTATTTTATACCTTCGTCTTTATTTATCAGATCTGTGAAATGTGGATAGTTTCTAAGATTACTCCTACTTATTAATCATTTTTACTTTCAACCTATTGAATATGTCATAAGTTTCCCAAATAAATCTAACTATGAAACCTATGAAATTGCTGATTTCTAATAATAAAATTAAGATTTTTTTATTTGATACAAACAATTGTTAATCTTATTTAAAAATGTCTGAACAGATTTTGATGCAATTGCAAGCTATTGTTAGATGGGGAAAAGTTATGCACTGCATTTTTTAATTTCTCAAAAACAGAGTAGGTGCCTACCTAAGTACGAAAAAAATAAGTGACCCCGTGTCAATCATCATCTATGAAACACCTTCTCATTGCGACTATTCTTATAAGCCCAAAACACGCTACATCTGCAATAAGTTACTAAGGAATTAAGCATCCCGCAGACTATTTGACTCTACAGCATCAGCTATAGGTTGTGAAGAAGGAAATAAGCTGACAGTCATCAAACGCCTAAACAGGTCTTAATAAACCTTGAACGATCACGTCAGCTTCCAAACAATTTAAACCGAATCAAATTCACTCTATTCGTATAGGAGCTACGATGCTATAGACATATACACCGACATACACCATTGTAACACCCCTCTTTAGGATCGAAACTTTAAAATATACCTAGTTGAAGTAGTTAAACTGACACATAGAAAGAGATTTTTTCATTGACTTATAAGTAATATGCACTAGTAAATTGAAATAATAACACTATACGTAAAAGTTAAAAGTTGATTAAAATGTAATGATTAAACGGCAATTTCATAGGTTGTCATTATTAATAAAAAATTTGGAGAACAATATTTTTTAATTCTATTAGGATGCATAGAGTACGGATACGAGTCAAACAAATGAACTTTTTCATGTAAAGACTGTAAGGCTCTTCTACAACAAAACATAAAAATCATAACATTTTCAAAATTTATGTTCGATCCAATTAATTGATTAACTGGCATACAGTCATTTTGGCGGAGCTCTTTCTACCTACACCGTTTCACAATTTTTAATTAGCTACTTGTGACATAGCAACGATTTATTCACTGATTAATAGGTACTAGCGTTACTTTATTTTTACAAATCATAGCTCAGAAAGAATGTTACAATAGTACATTATGGTACAAGTGTGTAATGTTGGTGATTACCGCTGAGGCGCATTGAGGCCCGAGCCGTCAGGCGAGGGTCTTAAGGAGCCGAGGATGGTAATCATCAATACACACGTGTATCATACAACGTTTTTCAACACACTTCTGAATAAAATAATACTTAAATAAAAAACCATTTTACATAGTAGATAAAAAGTTTATTTAGAGAAACAATTAGTAAATGTGCAGTTAGTAAAATTATAATTAACTATTTTTGATGATATAGCGGTCTCATCAGATAGATTATTTACTGAAATACTTTCATGTTCTATTGTTATTTGTGATGGTTCATTATTCGTGTAGGTAGGTGAAATCCAATCATTGGATGTACTTGGTATTTCGCTAGTAGGATGCGTCTCAGAATCAAGTTTAATTCTTTTTGTGATTTTCGCACAAATTTCCTTCTTGTTTTGTATGGAATCTTCTACGTATTCTATTCTATCTATTCACCGCCCCATTTCTTGTCCGTGCGGTGACGGATTAAGAATACAATTCACCGCCCCATTTCTTCCCGTGGGTGTCGTAAGAGGCGACTAAGGGATTACCGAGCTACCAACTGCTCGACTGGTGGTAGGGTCTGAACACCCGTCTGGTTAGTGACCACCGTACGCATGGCGTAAAACCCGCCAAGTGACCACTTGTGGTCGCGTTCCGGGATCAGTCAGCGTACAACCAGAGCTTGGGGGGACGTTGCGGCGATGGATGCGGTCAGTGACGGCTTCCGTCTAACCAGAGCCAGGTGGACTGCATTGACCCGCCGACCAGGGAGACCCGAAGAAACGGCTGTTCCGCTGGCCGCCCGTGGTACAGTACAGGGGCCCAAGCGAACCTAACCAGTTCGTGAGGCTGCCCTATCATGCCACGCATAATCTTGGGGTGGTCCGTCGTGCCGGTTGGTGACCGGGTGGTGGGGTCCCGGCGGCCATTCCCGGGGGGGTTCGGGGGCCCTTCCGTTCGGCGGGTCAGCGCTTCTCTACTGTCGGCTATTACCTGGGGAAACAGGCCTCACGCTTTGACCGTATATATCGCGGCAACGTCCCCCCAATTCACGCCTCTCCTCCTTATATATTAACTATGGCAGCGCTCAAAAACAGTTCCGGTCGTTCAGCGGTGCACACCCCCACCACAACCACGCTGTTTGAGGTCGGGCTCACTAACATCCGTGGGCTCCATGCTAACCTCAATGCCGTCCACCAACATCTCGAGACGGCTCGACCCGAAATGCTGTTTTTGACGGAGACGCAAATACTCCGCCCGGCAGACACTAGCTACTTGGATTACCCCGGCTACGCTCTTGAAGAGTCCTTCAAAGCGAAGGCCGGGGTATGCTTGTTTGTCCGGGCGGATGTTTGCTGTCGCCGTCTGCGCTGTCTGGAGGACCCTTCCTACTCTATTCTTGGGGTGCATGTGGACCTGGGCACACATTGCCGAATCTACGTGTGCCTCTATAGATCCCACAGCGGTGACATGGAGACAACTCGACTTTTCGAACATCTTAGTCGGGTGGCAGATGTTGCGCAGTCGCAGTTTCCAACCGCGGAATTGGTGTTTTTAGGGGACTTCAATGCTCACCACGAGTCGTGGTTAAGTTCCTCTAAAACTGACCATGCTGGTAGAACTGCCCACGCTTTCGCTCTCACGCACGACCTGACCCAACTGGTAAACCAGCCCACCAGGATTCCAGACATTGTCGGTCACGCGCCCTCATTGTTGGACCTTCTGCTGACGACTCGCCCGGATGGATATCGGCTAGAGGTTCGTGCTCCTTTGGGAACATCGGATCACTGCCTGGTATCCGCTGGGGTGCCACGGGTGTCGCCACCGGTACCTATGGTTGCCAAACGCCGCATCTGGCACTATGCGTCGGCAGATTGGGACGGTATGCGGGATTACTTCGCATCTATCCCTTGGAGGCAGCGCTGTTTCAGTGAGCTGGACCCGAACGCTAGCGCTACTGCTGTTGCTGATGAGATCATGTTAGGGATGGAGTACTATATCCCTCACTCCGATCTCATCAGTAGGGGTAGGCGTAACCTCTGGTTCAACCGCGATTGTGCCTTAGCTGTTGAAAACAGACAGTCGGCATACCGCGCTTGGATCAGGGGCCGAGCTTGCGGGGATCCCAACATTGACTCACTGAAAGCAGTATATAACAACGCCACCAAGTCCTGCAAAAGGGCCTTCATCAGAGCGGATGCACAGCGCGTTGCACGAGTTGGCCAAGAACTTCTTACGCATCCTACGGGAAGCCGTAGCTACTGGCGTCTGGCCAAAGCCGTGCAATCCAACTTTTGTCAACCCTCGCTGCCCCCGTTGAGATGTTCTGACGGCTCGCTAGCTCACAAGCCGCAAGAGAAAGCCGATCTCTTGGTAAAACTCTTTGCTGCTCACTCCCGAATCGTTGACTGCAACTTACAGCCACCAAAACTCTCCCACTGTGGCCACACAATGCCCGATATACGTATTAGGCAATGTGATGTACGTGCGGAGCTTCAGTCAATCGACGTCCGGAAAGCTAGTGGGCCTGATGGCATTCCAGCGATAGTACTAAAAAACTGCGCAGCGGAGTTGTCTCCTGTCTTAACGCGGCTATACCGTCTTTCTCTCTCTTCTGGGTGTGTGCCGGAATCTTGGAGAGAGGCCAATGTGCAACCGGTCCCTAAAAAGGGAGACCGATCAGACCCAGCTAACTACCGCCCGATAGCTGTCACCTCAGTTCTTTGCAAGGTCATGGAACGGATCTTAAACCACCAGCTGATCCGATACCTAGAAGATCACTCATTAATTAATGATCGACAGTACGGGTTTCGGCCGAACCGGTCAACGGGTGATCTTCTAGCGTACTTAATGCATGTCTGGGGTGAAGCTATTGACAAACGTGGTGAGTCACTGGCAGTTAGCCTTGACATTGCCAAAGCGTTCGATCGGGTCTGGCACAGAGCTCTTCTCTCCAAGCTCCCGGCATACGGTCTGCCCGCTCAGCTCTGTAACTGGATTGCCGGCTTCCTGCATGAGCGAAGAATCCGTGTCCTCGCTGATGGATGCGCTTCGCGGTTCATGTCAGTGAATGCTGGTGTACCACAAGGCTCTGTTCTATCCCCCACACTCTTTCTTCTTCATATCAATGACATGATTCCGTTAGGAAACATTCATTGCTATGCAGATGACAGTACAGTGCATGGGGGATATTACGGTCGCCCAGGGGCTGGGCGCGCTGAAACCGAGAGGGAGAGAGAGAATCTTACCATTGAGCTCGACAGGGTGTTGAACCTCGTATCTGAATGGGGATCTAACAATCTTGTTGAGTTCAATGCTAAGAAAACACAGGTGTGCGCGTTTACAGCCAAAATGTCGCCGTTCCTTCCCCTTCCGTCTCTTCAGGGCACGACTCTTTCGGCACAGGGCTCCCTCAACTTGCTAGGTATGGAGATATGTTGCGATCTGAATTCCAGGAACTACATCGAAACCGTGATAAAAACAGCCTCACGGAAGCTCGGTGTCCTGAACAAGGTGCGTCGATTCTTCACGCCTGACCAATTATGCCTGCTGTATAAAACTCAGGTCCGGTCTTGCGTGGAATATTGCTCGCACTTGTGGGATGGCTCCGCCAAGTATCTACTCGATGCCCTGGACAGATTGCAGCGTCGTGCTGTCCGTATCGTTGGCGATGTAGAGGTCACCAACAACCTTGAGCCTCTGCAATTGCGTCGAGGCATTGCGTCGCTTAGCGCCTTCTATCGGCTATATCACGGAGAGTGTTCTGAAGAGCTATTTGACCTTATCCCACCTTCCCCCTTCCTACTCAGGAGCACGCGTGCCGGTCTTCGGAGTCATCAATTCACTGTCTCCACCTCAACATCACGTACAAAGAAATTTAGTAGCTCTTTTCTTTGTCGAACTTCCAGAACTTGGAATTCTTTGCCAGCACATGTGTTCCCTCCTTCCTATAACATGGGTTCCTTCAAAAGAGGCGTGAAAAAGCACCTTTCGGGCCGGCAAGGTGGAGGCAGCTAGAGCAGTGTCTGAACTGCACTAGCTGTCTTCGCATATGGACTCTTCTTACTGCTTCACATCAGGTGGTGTTGAGTCATTTGTCGTGCTTAGTATAAAAAAAAAAAAAAAAAAAAAAAAAAAACGTATGCAAAAGCATCTGGCCATGGTTTTCTATATCTTTTACAGTTATATTTGTTAATTCTTGTATCCTACAGGCACCAGTTACACCAAATATTAAAGCAACCTGAAACAAAAGAAACAATAATTAAAGTCAACAAGCTGCTATTAAATATTTAATTAAAATTAATTTAACTAACCTTTGTAGCCAAATATTGGTTATCTGGAGCATCTTTAATAAATTTTTCAATATCGTCAGATGATAAAACCTTTGATTTTTTGCTTCTAAATCCATCAGATAGTCTCTTTAGATAAGCTGACAAATTCGAGTATGTTTTTAAGTCCACTCCATTCTTTGTTCGGACTGTACTTTTTAACATTGAGTAAATACACCACAAAGAGCTAGGTTTGTACTTAGAAGATAATTCTTTAAAGTACGCCATGAACACATTTTCTGAAAAAGACTGCGTATTCTTGTTGTTCTGCCATTGTATGAAATTTTGGTACGCTAATAGATATTTTTCCTTTGAGTTTTCTGGTAGTAAACTTTCCATAACGTTCTGGGCTTCACATCTTATATCGGGCGGTGTACAACATAAATCATTTTCTTCATAAATTGTATTTGCAGACATCTTAATTAATAACTAACTAAATAACTTCAAAAGAGAAAACGAGACGAGTTGTGAAAAATATTTCGTAATGGCGGGAAAAATTAATCAGTTTTCCTATGCGCGCGCATCGGCCATAGACTAAAAAATGAGGTTTCTTTTTTTTGGGATTTTCGCGGATAGCTTTTTAGCGCAAATGTAAGCGTAACTCAACCAATAATATTAAAGAAAGAAAGAAAGAAAGAAAAATATTTTTATTTGACATGCACATAACAAACAACAACAAGAAGCTTAAACAATAAAATATAAAAAAAATATAGACAAATACAAACAGTTTATACTTAACAATAAGTGCAGTCAACAAGGCCCTATCTCAGCATAAAACTTTTGCGACATTATAAAAACGTCGCAGAAGCGCTGTTATTATGATAGGGCCTTGGGCGTGACTTTGGATTTTAAACTACATATACTTACACATATACATAAATACAAAAAAATACATATACTTACACATATACATATAGATAAGTGACATAAACTCAATCACATCAGACATGGCTGTATGGGCATTAGTTCCTTTTGCCTTCCCATTACAGGGAGATTTAACAACAAAAAAAGAAAAAAAATATATATTGGCAATTTTAATTATTAAAAAAAAAACTATTACTCACTAGTGAATAATAGTAATGAAAAAGTCACAGTTTGATTATAGGTGTCATTATGTGCCTAATTGCCATGGGATTAGAGCCACTTTATGAGGAAGTGTGTTGAAAAATACAATACCATTTTTGTTACGGAACACCAAAAATTTTTTGAGTAGAAAACACTCAGTTACAAAGTTTACAACTGACCTTTTTCATATTCATACTAGCTGACCCCGCAAACGTTGTTTTGCCATAAAAAAATAACGAAAACCAAAAAAAATTCTCAGACCTACTAAATATACATATAAAATTTCATGAAAATCAGTCAAGCCGTTTCGGAGGAGTATGGTAACTAAATTTGTGAGTCGAGAATTTTATACAGAGTGGCCGAAACATTGACGGTAAAAAAAAATTAGGTCCCTCGTATTGTGTGGTATCCGAATCACCCCCATGTATGTTCCGCGACTTTTGATAGTTTTCGAGTTATGATTTTTTTTCAGAATTTTCGGGAATTTTCCACCTCACCAACTTAAAAAAATCTAAAAAAAAAATTAGAAGACTTTTTCGTATTTTTTTTTGCAACTGAATCCTCATGAGTTGTACTTTTATGCATAAAATAATTAGCTTTGTAACTTTTATGAAAGTTGTGAAAATGTCGATCCAAAATGAAAAATTTACGTTCGGTGAATTATGACTTAAATTTTCAACTTTAAATTAAAAACCTAAACAGATGACTTCATGGTTCCTAAATCCTAAGTAGCCCTTAAAATTGCACCATACTCTCAGCTTTCATAATCATTAAAAAAAATAGTACTTAAGGAGGAGCCCCTTGAGTACTATTTTTTTTCGCTAAAATCGGGCATCAAATACAACGAAGTGGAAAATTCTTAAAATTAGCCATTTGATTTTAAAAAATATTGGTAATTTTATCATTCCTAAGTTTAATTAGTTTGCTAATTAACCAAAAATGACTACAGGAAAGCTAAAATTTAAACATTTGGAGGTGAGTCTCGAACTTAGACAAACCATGGTGTTTCCAAATGACGGTGCCCCTTGTCACTACGCAACGCAAGTCCGAAATTACTTAAATGAAACATACCCCAACAAATGGATCGAACGCAGCGGACCAATTAGGTGGCCTCCACGCTCACCTGACCTCAACCCGATAGATTTCTTCGTTTGGGGCTATTACACGGAAATAACATACGCCCTACATATAAATAACATACGCGTGAGGAGCTCGGTGGCGTAGTGGTTTGAACGCTCTGGTTTCGATCACGAAAACAAAGCAACTTTCGGCATGATTGGCCTCTGGATAGGTCAATCAAATTTATAATCTTGAGCTCCTCCGTGCTTCGGAAGGCACGTTAAGCCGTTGGTCCCGGTTGCTCCTGCAACCGCTTTAACCTACCAACCCGCATTGGGCCAGCGTGGCGGTGTTATGGCCCATAACTCCTCATGTGTTTCTACCATGTAGGAAGGCCTGTGCCCAGCAGTGGGACGTATATAGGCTGGTGATGATGATGATGAACATACGCCCGAGACTGTTCGAGTGAACAAGAGCTGAGACAAAAGATTGCAGAAGCCGAACGTGTTGTGAGAGAAAACAGCTTTTAGACGATTGAAAGACAATTTCTTACGTAGGTGAAGAATGTGTATTGCTGTTGGAGGTGGCCACTTTGAAAATTTTAAGAATAAATATTTTTTTCACATTATCATTTATGTTTTATTAACAATACCACTTCTCACTTAAAACTGTTCTTACCAAACCTCTGAAGCTATTTGTTGGTTAGTTTACAGTCTTCTCTATCAATAATTGACCTTAAAAATGATAAAATGGCCAAAAAAATTCTTTAAATCAAATTTTCCACCTCGCTGTCTTTGAAGCCCGATTTTAGCCTTCTAGAAAAGGAGCCTTCTTAAGTACTAATCTTTTTTAATGATTATGAAAGCTGAGAGTATAGTTGAAAATTTAAGCCATAATTCACCGAACGTAAATTTTTCACTTTGGATCAACATTTTCACTACTTTCATCAAAGTTACAAAGCTAATTATTTTATTCATAAAAGGAAAACTCATGAGGATTTAGCTGCAAAAAAAAATTAAAAAAGTCTTCTACTTTTTTTTAGAATCTTTTTAAATTGGCCATGTCGAAAATCCCCAAAAATTCAGAAAAATATTCATAACTTGAAAATTATTAAAAGTCGCGGAACATACATGGGGGTGATTCGGGTACCCCACGATACGAGGGACCTAAATTTTTTTTTGGACGTCTATGTTCCGGGCACCCTGTATATAAGATTAAACTTTTTCCGTACCAGCCCGCTGGCATTTCCTCAACAATAGAAAGCCTATTGCTTCTGGTTTATGACCATTTCATAATATAAGGGGGATTTAAGAATTCCCACCTGAGATTTGGCTACCAACAATGATGACTAGACCTGGCAACATAGCGTTGAGCTGGAAAAGAAATAGACAACTTATACTGGGATATTAATATTATAAGTTTTTTTATGATCTTCTCGTCGTAAATTCCTCAGTGCCTTAACTCCCAAGTCTTCGACCAATGTAAGTTGCCAGTGATGACATACGGCTGTTAAATGTGGTCGTTTACTCAGGGCTCTACGAGTTCACAGTCACTCAACTATGGAATGAGCTAATGCACTTCATGGACCGTATAACTTAGTAACCAATGAACGGAAGTAGTGTATTCTGAAATGTAATATGAAGGAAATAGGATCATCAATTCCAGAATCCCAATAACAAAAGACTTATACTGTGACAATTACACGCTCCATATAAATCTGATCATCATGACATTAAATGTGATTCATTTTTTCTAGTGATGGTGCAGGCTACAGATACCGAAATATTGGCAATTTTTTGGTTTTTCCGCCTAAAATTGTATCGAAGTCGAGATATTTCTCCTACCATCATTGAGCCAGCATGTACGTTTATAATTTACGATATATTTAAAATTTTCACTCTACTTACATAAGTAATGAAAGACTGCTCAGTATGTCAATGTAAAGTTCTCGAGGCTTCCCGGCACTTAGGCGAGATACGTCGGGGCAAAGATACTGTCCCCGGTACTTAATATTATTTTCCTATTCAAACGGGCTTGTCAAATATCCTGTTTATTTTAGAAATGTTGGCATTACTAATGTCTAAAAGTTTAAGTAAAGTCGTCATTTTTTGTATTGTTTATTAAATTAATGTAGGCAACTCTTTTATCTTTTTGACATTTGCTAACTGTATGTCATTCAATAAAATAAAGGTTCGTATCGGTACCTGTCGGTACGCCGACGCATCGGTGTCGTATCGACTAGAACGTGTATCGATTCAACTCAGATTTTGTCAAACTACCGGAAAGATGCAAATAAGAATGAAGCATGGCGTAAAACCCGCCAAGTGACCACTTGTGGCCGCGTTCCGGGATCAGTCAGCGTACAACCAGAGCTTGGGGAGATGTTGCGGCGATGGATGCGGTCAGTGACGGCTTCCGTCTAACCAGAGCCAGGTGGACTGAGTTGACCCGCCGACCAGGGAGACCCGAAGAAACGGCTGTTCCGCTGGCCGCCCGTGGCACAGTACAGGGGCCCAAGCGAACCTAACCAGTTCGTGAGGCTGCCCTATCATGCCACGCATAATCTTGGGGTGGTCCGTCGTGCCGGTTGGTGACCGGGTGGTGGGGTCCCGGCGGCCATTCCCGGGGGGGTTCGGGGGCCCTTCCGTTCGGCTGGTCAGCGCTTCTCTACTGTCGGCTATTACCTGGGGAAACAGGCCTCACGCTTTGACCGTATATATCGCGGCAACATCCCCCCAATTCACGCCTCTCCTCCTTTTATTATTAAGTATGGCAGCGCTCAAAAACATTTCCGGTCGTTCAGCGGTGCACACCCCCACCACAACCACGCTGTTTGAGGTCGGGCTCGCTAACATCCGTGGGCTCCATGCTAACCTCAATGCCGTCCACCAACATCTCGAGACGGCTCGACCCGAAATGCTGTTTTTGACGGAGACGCAAATACTCCGCCTGGCAGACACTAGCTACTTGGATTACCCCGGCTACGCTCTTGAAGAGTCCTTCAAAGCGAAGGCCGGGGTATGCTTGTTTGTCCGGGCGGATGTTTGCTGTCTTGCGCTGTTTGGAGGACCCTTCCTATTCTGTCCTAGGGGTGCATGTGGACCTGGGCACACATTGCCGTGTTTACGTGTGCCTCTATAGATCTCACAGCGGTGACATGGAGACAACTCGACTTTTCGAACATCTTAGTCGGGTGGCAGATGTTGCGCAGGAGCAGTTTCCAACCGCGGAATTGGTGTTTTTAGGGGAATTCAATGCTCACCACGAGTCGTGGTTAAGTTCCTCTAAAACTGACCATGCTGGTAGAACTGCCCACGCTTTCGCTCTCACGCACGACCTGACCCAACTGGTAAACCAGCCCACCAGGATTCCAGACATTATCGGTCACGCGCCCTCATTGTTGGACCTTCTGCTGACGACTCGCCCGGATGGATATCGGCTAGAGGTTTGTGCTCCTTTGGGAACATCGGATCACTGCCTGGTATCCGCTGGGGTGCCACGGACGTCGCCACCGGTACCTATGGTTGCCAAACGCCGCATCTGGCACTATGCGTCGGCAGATTGGGACGGTATGCGGGATTACTTCGCATCTGTCCCTTGGAGGCAGCGCTGTTTCAGTGAGCTGGACCCGGACGCTAGCGCTACTGCTGTTGCTGATGAGATCATGTTAGGGATGGAGTACTATATCCCTCACTCTGATCTCATCAGTAGGAGTAGGCGTAACCTATGGTTCAACCGCGAGTGTGCATTAGCTGTTGAAAACAGACAGACGGCATACCGCGCTTGGATCAGGGGCCGAGCTTGCGGGGATCCCAACATTGACTCACTGAAAACAGTCTATAACAACGCCACCAAGTCCTGCAAAAGGTCCTTCATCAGAGCGGATGCACAGCGCGTTGCACGAGTTGGCCAAGAACTTCTTACGCATCCTACGGGAAGCCGTAGCTACTGGCGTCTGGCCAAAGCCGTGCAGTCCAGCTTCTGTCAACCCTCGCTGCCCCCGTTGAGATGTTCTGACGGCTCGCTAGCTCACAAGCCGCAAGAGAAAGCCGATCCCTTGGTAAAACTCTTTGCTGCTCACTCCCGAATCGATGACTGCAACTCACAGCCACCAACACTCTCGCACTGTGGCCACACAATGCCCGATATTCGTATTAGGCAATGTGATGTACGTGCGGAGCTTCAGTCAATCGACGTCCGGAAAGCTAGTGGACCTGATGGCATTCCAGCGATAGTACTGAAAAACTGCGCAGCGGAGTTGTCTCCTGTCTTAACGCGGTTATACCGTCTTTCTCTCTCTTCTGGGTGTGTGCCGGAATCTTGGAGAGAGGCAAATGTGCAGCCGGTCCCCAAAAAGGGAGACCGATCAGACCCAGCTAACTACCGCTCGATAGCTGTCACCTCAGTACTTTGCAAGGTCATGGAACGGATCTTAAACCACCAGCTGATCCGATACCTAGAAGATCACTCATTAATTAATGATCGACAGTACGGGTTTCGGCCGAAACGGTCAACGGGTGATCTTCTAGCGTACTTAATGCATGTCTGGGGTGAAGCTATTGACAAACGTGGTGAGTCAGTGGCAGTTAGCCTTGATATTGCCAAAGCGTTCGATCGGGTCTGGCACAGGGCTCTTCTCTCCAAGCTCCCGGCATACGGTCTGCCCGCTCAGCTCTGTAACTGGATTGCCGGCTTCCTGCATGAGCGAAGAATCCGTGTCCTCGCAGATGGATGCGCTTCGCGGTTCATGACAGTGAATGCTGGTGTACCACAAGGCTCTGTTCTATCCCCCACACTCTTTCTTCTTCTATGCGGATGACAGTACAGTGCATGGGGGATATTACGGTCGCCCAGGGGCTGGGCGCGCTGAAACCGAGAGGGAGAGAGAGAATCTTACCACTGAGCTCAGCAGGGTGTTGAACCTCGTATCTGAATGGGGATCTAACAATCTTGTTGAGTTCAATGCTAAGAAAACACAGGTGTGCGCGTTTACAGCTAAAATGTCCCCGTTCCTTCCCCTTCCGTCTTTTCAGGGCACGACTCTCTCGGCACAGGGCTCCCGAAACTTGCTAGGCATGGAGATATGTTGCGATCTGAATTCCCGGAACTACATCGAAACCGTGATCAAAACAGCTTCACGGAAGCTCGGTGTCCTGAACAAGGTGCGTCGATTTTTCACGCCTGACCAATTATGCCTGCTTTATAAAACTCAGGTCCGGTCTTGCGTGGAATATTGCTCGCACTTGTGGGATGGCTCCGCCAAGTACCTACTCGATGCCCTGGACAGATTGCAGCGTCGTGCTGTCCGTATCGTGGGCGATGTAGAGGTCACCAACAACCTTGAGCCTCTGCAATTGCGTCGAGACATTGCGTCGCTTAGCGCCTTCTATCGGTTATATCACGGAGAGTGCTCTGAAGAGCTATTTGACCTTATCCCACCTTCCCCCTTCCTACTCAGGAGCACGCGTGCCGGTCTTCGGAGTCATCAATTCACTGTCTCCACCTCAACATCACGTACAAAGAAATTTAGTAGCTCTTTTCTTTGTCGTACTTCCAGGACTTGGAATTATTTGCCAGCACATGTGTTCCCTCCTTCTTATAACATGGGGTCCTTCAAAAGAGGCGTGAAAAAGCACCTTTCGGGCCGGCAAGGTGGAGGCGGCTAGAGCAGTGTCTGAACTGCACTAGCTGTCATCGCATATGGACTTTTCTTACTGCTTCACGTCAGGTGGTGTTGAGTCATTTGTCGTGCTTTGTATAAAAAAAAAAGTTATTTATTAGATTATTACCTTAGTATTATGAGGAGCTCGGTGGCGTAGTGGTTTGAGCGCTCTGGTTTCGATTACGAAAACAAAGCAACTTTCGCCATGGTTGGTCCCTGGATGGGTCAATCAAATTTATAATCTTGAGCTCCTCCGTGCTTCGGAAGGCACGTTAAGCCGTTGGTCCCGGTTGTTACTGCAACCGCTTTAACCCACCAACCCGCATTGGGCCAGCGTGGTGGTGTTATGGCCCAAAACTCCTCATGTGTTTCTGTCATGTAGGAAGGCCTGTGCCCAGCAGTGGGACGTATATAGGCTGGTGATGATGACCTTAGTATTAAGTGGGCTCAATAAAATACTTATTTTATTAATCACCTCTTTCGATTATTTATTAGTTGCATAATTGAATTTTATACTAATAACAACAATTCATATTATAATGATCAAACTACACTTGGTAATTTCATTTAATTATATATTATTAACGTATTCACGACAGCATAACAACATGACCGGGCAATTTTCTTATGAAGGGAAGCTATTTTGGTATATATGTAACTGTAAAAGCTCGTAGTATGGTAAATCTCAGAAATCACCAGCCAATGTACAACATTAACCTTACATAACCTACCGGTAAGTGCTAGGAGCTACCGATAAATCTTAAGATTTACCATACTTCGGGCTTTAGCATTTATATAATTATACATATTACAAAGTTCTCACCAAACGATTTTATTTTATTTATTTATTTATTTATTTATTTATGTCAAAATTCTTGCAGATTTACAGTTTATCACCAAAGCACCAGCAAGTCTAATTTAAATACAATGTTATATTATTAAGTATACATAATTTAATTGAATGGAAAATTGTCATTAAGTATATGTACATTAAAACACAATGTAATAATAAAATTGTCATAGTTAAATCATTTTAAAAGTCATAATTAAAAGTAGTTATAGTCTAAATTGAATTATTATCAGATAATTAAATATTAATTGTTCATTAAATAATTAAATATAAATAAAACAATCATTTTCATTATATTCATAAACAAAACAAGATTTGAAATATTAATTAATTTGAATAATACGGCTAACGTGTCACACTCAAAAAGTCATGAAATTTGTGACACAACTCTGTCAGACTGTCGGCAAATAAATCTAGATCCTCGTGCTGAGCGAGTATATCGCCTATGAGAGTCAACGCTCGCGTCGTGGGTGCATTCGCGGCACTCATAGTGCGCGTCGTCGGTCTAGCAAGTAGGCGGGGGCGACGACGGGGAGTCACCATCCCGGAGTTGACCCAGGACAAGCGCCCTGGCACCAATATGTTTAACACTCCCAAGACGCAGTGACCATCGATCTTATTATGTAAGGCAGACAAATAGTGCACTATAGTGAGCATTTTCCTTCTGAGAGAGAGAGTTTCAAGATCAACCATACCGGAAACAAAAAGTGATGGATACAAGTAAGGATAGTAGCCATAACTCTTCCTGTATAGCCACCGAGCAAATTTACGTTGAACTTTTTCAATCATTAGGCGACATTTGTCCTCACTAGGATCCCAAATGATCGCTCCATACTCCAGTCTACTACGTACATAGGCGTTATACAAAACCCTAGAGACCATAGAGCTATCAAAATTACTTGCCGTTCTTAAAATAAATCCTAATAGTTTATTAGCAGTCTTACAGATTGTTGTCATATGCTTGTGCAAGTCTAATCTAGTATCTAAAATTAATCCCAAATCACATATTTCAGAAACCCTTTCCAAAGGAGAGTCAGATAACCTATAACTAATTTCAAACGGTGAACGTTTTCGTGAAAATGTAATCACTTTACACTTGGTGTCATTAAAAGGTAGCTTATTGTTTTTGCTCCACTCTACAACAGCATTAATGTCATTCTGCAGAGCCATAGCGTCCTCATTATTACGTATTCTCCAGTACAATTTTAAATCATCAGCAAATAAAAGACTATTGGCAGTACGTACCACCGACGGAAGGTCATTGATCATTACTAGAAATAACGTCGGTCCTAAAGTACTTCCCTGACTAACGCCAGAACGAGTAAAATATAAGTCAGACTCGTAGCCAGATACCTTTACGAACTGCTGCCTGTCTTTGAGGTAGCTACAGAAAAAATTAAGCAGCTTAGGGACAAATCCTACTTTAGCTAACTTCTCTAATAATATGTCATTATCAACTAAATCAAACGCCTTACGAAAGTCAAAATAAGCAGCATCTACTTGCCCTCTACCATCCATTTCTGCATGAATGTAGTCAACCAGGGTAATCAAATTAGTCGTAGTTGATCGAGACGGACGGAAGCCATGCTGACTATTGTGCAGTGCGCCACCAATCTGCATAATAATTTTGCGATTTATGATGCATTCAAACAATTTACCGAAAACTGAAAGCACCGCTATCGGTCTATAATTAGAGACGTCGCTACCAGAGTCTTTTTTAGGAACAGGTGTTACTTTGGAGATTTTCCAACACCCAGGAAAGTTCGACTTAAGTAAGGATAAATTGTATATGTGAAGCAGGGGAGTCTGAAGGACGGATATACAATCTTTGACAAGCATTATAGGAACTCCGTCAGGTCCACAAGACGATCCCGACTTAAGTCTCTTTACTGCTAATTTTAGGTCTTTTGCACCCACACATTCAATGGATACACAAGATGCATCCACTATAGAATGTGCCGAGCAGGCAGCGCGGACGGGGTCAAGCCATGGCACTTTAATTTGAAACACGGAACTGAAATACTCAGCAAACGCGTCAGCAGCAGCCTGGCCAGTCACTTCCATCTCACCAAGAGTAAAGCGATCAATAGAGCATCTTGAATCTTTTTTATCTTTTATAAATTTCCAAAATTTTTTTGGTTCATCTACTATACTATGCTGAACAGTTGTTAAGTGTGTTTTATAAGCTTCGCTGATCAGAAATTTCACATGGGATCTGTAATATTTAAATAATTCCTTGTTAAATAATTTACCCTCTAATTTAAACCTCTTATGATGAAAATGCTTAAAGTTTAAGTTTTGAATTATTTCATAAGTAAACCAAGTAGGATACTTATGTTTATTATGTACTGTTTGATTAACTTTAGTAGGAACGAACATGTCAATACAACTATATAATTTTTCATAGAAGAGCGTTGCAGTTGACTCTACGTTGTCACTAGCCAATATATCAGACCAGTCCAAACTAGCTAAAGATGCGTACAAAGCACTGAAGTCCGCTTTTCTCCAATTCCACTGGGGACAAACATCCTTGAAAAGTGGAGAACTAACAGGGACTGACCGTCTGGACTGACAGCCACGCAATCCTATGCATATATCGAGAGCAGGGTGGTATCCGTCAATAGGTATAAGGGGATCTTCACTCACGAACAACCCCACCTCACTGTTATCGATATCACTCAGCACGAGATCCAACATACTACCACGATTATTTGTTATGTGATTGTGTTGTTCTAAATTACAGAAATTACAAAAATAATCAAATTGTGTTTTAACATTAGTGCTGCAAGAATTTAGGTTGAAATCACCAATAACTAATACGTCTAAATCAGGGTACTCGCATATTACACTTTCGATACATGTCAAAACATTTAGGTATTGTTCATCCTTATAGCTAGGAGGCAAGTATGCTACACAACATAACAATTTTATACTTTTCATACTGACAACCGCAAATATTAACTCTTTATCAGCTGAAAAACCGTCAACATTATTAAGTATTTTTATAGATAAGCATTCACGCACTGCTAGGAGGACACCCCCCTCCACCACCATTGAATTTTAAGATCTTGTTGTTCAGATATAGACTCAGGATTGGTATTGCGTTCAATTAGTTTTGCAACTTTAAAAAGTCTCCGCCGATACAGATTGCAGTCGCGTTATGTGCATTATTAACGATGTAGAGTGAATTCTACATAGGTCTTGAGAGACTACGATAGAAATGTGACTTTGTTTCACTAAGCGCCTTTTATTGGCTATAAAGTAGAGAGTGTTCTGAATAGTTTTAGACCTGATTTCACCTTTCCTGCCCTTCACATGACCACTTATGTGAAAAGTTGGAGACTTGTTTCTATGTGGTTCTTTCAAAGTGTGGAATTCCCTGCCAACACTTAAAATATGGCGTGAAGAAGCACCTTATGGCCCAACACTTTAATGACGGCTTGAACATTTTAATTCAAGCAGCACTAACTGTGTTTGTATATAACTTTCCATTTTACATGAAGTGGGATTGCGTCATTTGCCTATTCTTGTATGAAAAAGGATTGCCTATCAAATTGCTGCTTCAGTGTAAGTAACATTGAAGCATTAATTTGATAGGCAAGAGTAGATTAAATGTGTAGTTATTAACTGTTTTCTAGAACTCTCCAAACAAGAACATAAACCAACATCAAACTTAAGTGAAAATTAAATTCAAACATTTTTATATTAAAAAACTTTACCTATCTATATTTACCATACAAACTTTCCCTGAAGTATCAATTTCGTATTCTAATTATTTATTTTGTATAGCTTTTGATTTCGTTTGTCATTCCATATCCCAAAGTAAACATCAAATACTTGACCTGAATCAACCATATACAGGGCGGTGCTGTCAATACGAAAATAAATTAAAACATGGGCTATATTAGTTCATAGAAATCGTTTGCCACTTTCAAAAACATCTTATTCATATGATAATGTCATGACACTTCTATGTATTAATATAACATATTGGCTGCATTATTTCATAGAAAGGTCCTGAAATCATCAAATGAATAAGATGTATTTGTAAGTGGAAAACCATTTCTATGAACTAATATAGGCCATGTTCAAATTTATTGCCATATTGACGGCACCATTCTGTATATTGATGATAACTTTTCACATAAAATTTATATTTTACGTAACAAGTTTTGGCCAGATTTAATGCAGACAAAATCTGCAGATTATGCTGGTATGGCAACAACAAAATCAAATTCCGATATCATAAGGGTGCGGTTATGAAACTCTTTTTATCCTAAAATTCACCTATAACAAAAAGGTTCAATATTGGGCGGAACCGCTTCAATCATGGTAGCGATTCATTCTATGAATATTTTTGCATAGGGTTGTCTTCGTTTGAGAAAAATTGCTTTCAATATGATATCCGAACGCATACTTCTAGTCAAATTGAGAAAAAAATAAGATCTACTGTTATTGCAGACGTTTATTATAGAGACTGAATAATATTTATTTTAAATACCGTACTCAATTTATTTTTTCATTTTATAGTAAAACAATTATACTGCCGCGTCTGTGGTCTAGTAGCTGAGACACCTACCTCAGACCCGAAGGTCTGCGGCATTAACATTACTTACCATCATGGCTGATTTACACTTGCATAAGTACAGTAGCGAGTTAACTTGCGGTCTTGGCGAGTTAAGTTCAAATTCCCGTCCAAACAATGTTAAGAACTTAACTCGCCAAGACCGCAAGTTAACTCGCTACTGTACTTATGCAAGTGTAAATCAGCCATCAGGCGAAGCCCAAGTAATAGCACGATGAGATAAAAAAACTTACAGTTAGTACTGCAATATCATACTAGGTAGAGAACATTGTAAGACAAATGTTGATGCTTTTTTTTGTTATTAACATTGATATTTTTTAATCTACATTATTAAAGGATAATATAACAACTGTCAATCTCTGAAAGATGTATTACTCGGTTGAGTTACTCTACACAAGACAAACCTAATTATTTTTACAACCAGTCTTGATTATAGTAATATAATCATTCATAACTTGTTATTGGTTACGTAAAAACAATGACTATGTTGACATAATTGAAACAACAAGAAATAAATAAAAATTGAAATTGATTGTTTTTATAATTTTCGTACGCAGTCGAGTGCAGAGAAAGTTGAACTCATTTCGCTGATGTTAACTAAATTTCACACAAGCGCCGAATCGAAATAAAATTATTATCTCTTGGATACGATGTCTATAATTCTGTAAGTCTTTTATATACGATCAAAAATACATAATTATTTCTATCCACTCGTTTTAAAAGTAATAATATGATCTCAGAGGTGGACATAATAATATATTGACTTACTTTTAAACAGTGATAGTCAAAATGAAAATTAAAAAAATAACCTGTAACATAATGAGAATTATAACATCGGTTCGACTCATTACGCTACAAATACAAACTTATGGAAAAAATTGTTACAGGCAGCCAAATTGAGTTACTAGTTGACACTTGAAAAACCTATCTGACACCATTAGAACCTAATCCTTAATGCGCGCGCAGTCCTACTAACTGCTAGCAACACTGTGAATTGAATCAATTTATTAAAATGTCTGATGTTAGAAGTGAACACGCAAAGGCTCGTTTTTTTAACACCCACTCGTGTTTTAATAACCTTCATTATGTGACAGTTACATAAAATACTATTGGATCACTTGCTATACAAAATTTATTTCATTCATATAAAAAATATATAATAAAGAATTTCATATATTCTAATAAAAATTTGGTATCTCTTTCCAAAATAAATAACTTTAGTAAAGTAATAATATAGTTAATTAATTTTTATTAATATTATACTTATTATTATAATTATTAATATTATAATTATCAATTCTACGTCATAAAAAAACATTAATGTAATTAGTTTTTATAAACTCAAAATAATTTATAAATTACAGTAGCTTTTTAAGACTTATTCCATTTCAGTGGACTGAAAATATTCAGGCAATTTGGTTAATAATATACGAAGTTTTTGAGGAAGTTAGAAGAGAAAGAAGTTCTTGAAGAAATTTTAATAACTTTTTTCGTTTAATTCAGTCCTATTTGCATTTTTTTACAATCGTTTTAATATTATGAGTTACAAAGCTCCAACAAAATAGAAAATTCTCCTAAGTATCATTAATCAATATTATTATAAACATGATAGTAACATTTGATTCCACCTAATTCGAAAAGGAACTTTTGAAACAGACAATGATCTCGTTTCTATTACTTATTCTCGTATGTTTATGCAACACTCCGGTTTGTCGGTTTATTTACAACTTGTGGTATTACCAATATAATGTCGTGGGAAATATAGACTTTGTTATGTATACTGATAATATTAACAAACTAAGCAGATTACTTGCCACATTCGAGACCCATGTTACAAATGAGTAAGCGGATTTTTCACGAATTTCGGCTTTCATTCAATACATTCATATTAGGTATATATCCTTGTAGCTTAGTGTCTTGCTGCAGGTATATTATACATAGTGGCTAAGTGTACTTTTAGTCAATTATAAAATGAACTTCACATAATTTTATTAAGCTTACGTCTCTTACTAGTACTATTCACAGATGATAGAAAACCTGATGTGTCTGTTATGTGGGAACTACACATAGCCACAGCCTTTTTGGCTAAGTTCTGTATTTAAATTGTGCTTTGCGTGGTATGCCTACAATAAAGGCTCATTTACACGATGCAAGTTTCTTGCCTGTAGCATACAATTAAATGAAAGCAAGAAATGACTTTCATTGTTAATTGTTATAAGTTATTGAAATACTATTCAAGACATTTCTTGCTTCAATTTAATTGTATGCTGGAGGCAAGAAACTTGCATCGTGTTAATGGGCCTTTAGTATTTTCAATAAGTCAAATGACATTTCATTCAGTAAGTATACTCTTCGAGAAATTAAGTGAAACTTTGAGTGCCACTAACTTTTGAGAATAACATTAAACTTGTTGATAATTCCGCTTTTTTAAGTAGCGAATGGGAAAATATACCTTGTTAGCTATTACAATTAGGAACATTGTAGGATAAAACTTAAAAGCTTTCAAGGTATTAATTTGACGTTGACAGCTGTTAAATGGAGAGTTAATTGAACAAGCGAGGAAACTTTTTACAGCCCTAATTATTTTAAGTCTCTTTACCAATCTATTCCTGATAAAAAATATTGGTTGAAAAATAGTCCTTATATATAAATAGAAACCATTTTATTTTCCATATACAGGTTATCATACGGGTAAATACTTATTGCTTGGATTAGAACGTGCTACTACAGGCCATTTATCCAACAACTTTAAGTGTGTAGTCTCCAACCTTCGACGACGTGGAGTACGACATCATTTTCGTTTTTTCCATGTTGATTGTGAGAATCACTTGTTAAGAGACTCTACTGAGGCCATCCAGCATTTCACCTGATTTGCTTCGCAGACCCCAGACCACTTCCGCGAAAGGCACGAGAGTTATGCAGGAGTTTTAGCGGGTATTCCCAGGGTCAAATTAGACACTGGGCGAGCCCCGCACACGCCCGCTACTTCGCTAGTGGCGGGTAGGTCCGTTAATGGATTTCTCCTCAGCCATGACTACGATATTGTCCAGCAAATGGATGCCGAGTCCTTTTCAGTCTAAAAGCTTGAAAACATTTTCCAATGCAGTGTACTACTTGGGAGATATTACATCTCCTTGTCTCACTTCTCGCTGCAATTAGATAGGTTTCGAGTTTTGGTCCTGGAGGCCGACCGATATGGTTTTTCTGTCCAAACACTGATGTTTCGATAGTCAACGTGGCACCGCTGGAGGGACTGCAGCCCAGCCTAAGCCTCGGCCGAATTTGATTCGGTTTTAGCTTTGTCATAGTCCAGAAACGCTAAGCATAGTGGCTTGTTATACTCTTCGGTCGTCTGTGTAACTTGCCGCAGCGTGTGTATATCGTGTATATGGTACTGAAACTTTTCCGAAATCCGGCTTGTTTGGAAGGCTGAAGTCGATGAACCTGAGTGCGAGACGATTCGTATTAACTCTTGAAAACAACATATAGACGTGGCTTTGAAGTGAAATAGGATTTTTGATTTTGACTATCGCCATAATAGGACTGCTTACATTAACTTCGTTCTTATTTATTTCATTGTTTCGTTAATTTCCAAAGTTTTGGATACACTTTCTTTTATAAGGGTGGTGTTCACTATCACTATCGTAATATTGCGCTCGTTACACCCAACCAACTCGCATTAGGTCAGTGTCGTGAGACCCGAGCTCTTCTCATTGTGATTGATGAAGGCCGGTCCTTTACTTTCAGCGAACTCCATTCGAAATCGATAGATAAATGAAATTGAAAACACACAGATAGTCCGGTCAATTTAGACATTCGAAGCTACATAAATTCCCACCAAGCTGAAAATCAGTAAGATTGTTTAAAATATGATTAAAAATAAAATTTGAAAGTTCCCCCTCTTTCCCCTGTATGGATTTTTTTTATTCAAGATCAAAGGTCATAAAAATTAGTTTTTCGCGATTTTCAGCAAAACGGTAAGTTTTATCATAAAAATACTTCAAACAAAAATTGTAGATCATAAAATTATCTACAAAAAATGTTTCATTACTTTTTTTCCTACGAGCCACCGTTTTTGAGATATAAAGATTCAAAAAAGTTGTAAAAGTTGTAATCGTCATAATATTATGCATGAGTGCGCCACGTATATACATCTCTATAGTTGTAATATATGTTAAAATATTTTTCTATAAAATATACATAAGTTATAACTTTAGGGATATCAGGTGAAATGAAACCCGTAATATTGTATTTAGTTGTAGAGTGTATTTATTACAATTAAGTAAGTAAATTAAAAGGCAACTGATGAAAACTAGTATCAACACCGACACAATAACCTAAAAATTAGTTTTCGAAATGTTTAAAAAAACAAAATTTAGTTCAATTCAGGAAAAAAAGTATTGATACATTTTTTGTAGATAATTTTATGATCTACAATTTTGTCTCAAGTATGTTTATGATAAAACTTACCGTTTTGCTGAAAATCATCAAAAACTAATTTTTTTAACCTTTGGCCTTGAATATTTTTTTCCATACAGGGGAAAGACGGGGAACTTTCAAATTTTATTTTTAATCATATTTTTAACAATCTTACTGATTTTCGGCTTGGTGGGAATTTATGTAGGTTTACTCTTATTTTTTGGTCTAATTTGACCGGACTATAAAATAATATTTTTAAAGCGACTCGCTATAACGTTACAATAAACAAATACACTTATACAGAGTGGTGCCGCCAATACAACAAAAAATTAAAACATAGGCTATATTAGTTCATAGAAATGGTTTGCCACTTTCAAAATCATCTTATTCTTTTGATAATTTCATGACGTTTGTATGAAATAATATAACAGTGTCATAAAATTATCAAATGAATCAGATGTTTTTCATAGTGGCAAACCATTTCTATAAACTAATATAGCCTATGTTTTAATTTATTGTGTATTGATGGCACCACCCTGTATAAATATGGGGCGCGAACATTGACACAAAAAAAATATAAAGAAATTACTGTCAACGTTATTATTGAAGCTTTTGAATTTGCCAAACTACTAATTTATTAAAAAACAATAAGATATTATTATTTTTAAGAGAAAGCAATATGTCCGTTACAAAGATTCTTACATGATCGAGATTGGTTAAATAGACCGAAAATGGAGGACCTCGTTTATGACGTAACTATCGCAGCCACTTTACATAATAAGTACTTACCAATAAGTATCCTACCAATTTCCCGACTTTACCCAAGAGAAGACCTAAAACAAAAAGCTCCAGACATTTAATAAGCCATTACAACGATAAATCTTCGAACAGTACAATGGGGAATGTCACGGACTGTCTAAAATTCGACAAATCACCAATCTGGAAAATTCGAGTCAGCGATCTGTTAAATTAAATACTCTATAACTCTTTTATTCGCATCACACTCGTGCCAGGAATGTTTCACAATGTTGTTTATGTAAAAGTCGAGCATAATATGTGATTCTTTTATTAAAAATAAAAATATATACTACTTACCGGCTACGGCCGCCCGCGGCTATCCCCACCTGGATATCAGATATCCTTAATTCACAGAATATGTGTCTATTATTTATATCCCAAATTTCATCTATTTTTCAGTGATTTAAGCGTGAAAAGGTTACACTCATAATTACTTTCGCATTAATGTACTGAACTGTTACATTAATCATTTTGGACTAAACTTTCCGGTTGACTGGTAGAGAATGCCTAATGGCATCAAGTCCGCCAAATTGTAACTTATTTTGTGCAATTCAAGATTAAAAAAATAAATAAACTGCTATAACACAATTGAAGTTACTGTAACTTAATGGTAACCGAATGGAGGGTCTCATTTACTGCTGGTATCCGATAAGGCACCTCGTTGGAAGCCTAAACTTAGTCGAGGCGAGCCAATGCCGATACGATGCTGATACCCTGCTCACCCACTTCAGACAAAGCGGGACTGATTATATTCTCGAGTTATCCGACCGATAGTCGGAGTGTTTTTTTTATACTATGACAAGGATGGCAATCAAGCTCAAGGCCCGCCTGATGGTAAGTGGTTACCGTAGTCTATAGAAGCTCGTAGCACCTTTGGCAGTACTCACGCATAGCCTGCCCTGTAAAAATCAGAAAAAAGCGTGATGTTTATAGTAAAGTAGACAAGCCTGCTTCAAACATAAAACTTTCTTAATGAGCACTGGCGACCTAATTAATCATCAAATCAAATCAAATTTATTGCATGTCACATTACAAAAATATGGGGTGATACATTTAAAAAGGTATACAATACATGTGACGCCCTGCAAGGGCATGGCAATTTATACAGAGCTAAGTATGAATTACACACTAATGGATGCCTAGCCCATTGATTAAACGCCCGCTTACAATCAAATGCCTAGCTCGATAGTTAACGCAACTACACTCACTTAACGTTTACCGACTTGGCGTGTTGGAAGGATCGTCTTGTACCGAAGAGTTTTGGTTTGGTTGGCGGGTTCAAGGTTATTTTTATGGCCACTTATAACCGACATCGTTGTGGTTATATGTGATCATAAAAATAACCTTGAAACTACCGATCACTCAAGCAGTCACACAAAAGCTCTTCGATTTAAATGACCTGTAAGTATAGGCGATCAATTGAATGGCCAATTTGACCAGATGGCTGATATGATGTTCAGCCATCTGGTTAAACATTGCGTTCAATAACTTGGCTGAGTATTCTTCAACAGCTGAATGCCTGTTCAATCAACGGGCTGGGCGTCCAGTTAAGCGGCTAATACAACCAGACACGGCTTCGACAGATAAATAACTATTATTATGAGCCCAAACACTTTATGTCTGCTATAAGTTTCGGAGGAATTAAGCATGTCGCAGACTATTTGATGGTACAGGATCAGCTCAAGGTTAGCATGTCTTGGAAATACCATCAAAGTAACAGAAAACAAACAAACAAACAAAAACAACACAATTTTCAAAACTTTTGTGCTAGGTTTCCTATTTAGGTTTAAGAATAATTTTATTCGTAGCAATTTAAGGCCAGTAATTTTCGTCTAAACTAAAACCTAATTCAATTTAAGGAGGGCAGCTTGATTTCTACCCTTGTAGTTTAAAATGAAACATTCTTAACCAATGATATTATAATAAACAAGAAGTTCTTAACCAAATAGCTGTACTAAACAGCAAACTATATAAATGCATGAACACTGTTTGTCGTGGTCCAGGGTACTCCAAGCAGTTGATCTTGGCTGTAATCGTAAATAGTCACAGCTGTCGTAAACATCAACCAACGGACTGTGTCAGCTTGGTCCGTAACGGCTCGAACGCTTGCATTATTTCAACAGAAAGAGGACCTCTAACCTGTCAAGCCACACATTTCAGACACAAAGAGTTTTTGTATGTGATATGCTTCCGGGAGTTTTACCAGCCTTAAAAGTTTAACATTTAAGCTATGGTGATATAAATGGTTTTCTTTTTGACAGCGTCTGATGCTTTATGGCATACACTGCTACTTCGTTTTCTTGTGACCTGAAAGTGATTTAATTACTTTTTGTTTATTAAATATTATTAGTATTAATTTCGGTACGGAACCCTAAAAAGGTTGGCTTCCAAGAAAAAGAAAAATCAATGACCTATTTTTTACTTTATTAAATCCAATTTACGAAATCGTATTATTATTAGATTTAACATAAGAACGTCCACAAGTCTACGGAATGAGTCGTGCAGAAAATAAATTCGTTAGCTTAATATCTCAAAACAACATGGCTGTGGTAATCTGATTGTAAGTCCAAATATAATTTGGTCAGTTCAGTGGTTTTAAAGATAATCTAGCCGCAGACAATTGTTTTGTATAAGTGATAGGAATTAGAAAGTACATTAAATAAGGTAGTAGTACAAGGTGGAATTGATGAATGTTATTAAAGAAATTAGAAATATAGACAATAAAGCTCTTCCTCTCATTTATGATTAATTAAAATAGTTAATTGAGTCAACTTAGTTAAGGTTCTACGAAAATATTTTTAACACCGTCTGCTGACAATTTTGTAATACGTTCCGCAAATAAATTATCCAAGTTCTGTAAAACATAATGAAATACGACATTATATAAATAGGAGAGTAATTTTTTACGATTTTTTCCTAATATTTACCGTGTACTGACTTTGCGAGCGTGTAGGTACAACGAGCACCAGAAAGTGTGTACTGGGAATATTACGATAAACTGATGTTAGTCATAATGTAGATATTACTGGCCAAGCAAGTCATATTAAAAAAGGAAGAGAAACGTCAATGGAAACTTTTGTAATGCAGATTTCGTAGATTTATTTTTTATTTAAAAATTCTACTTTTTCTTAAGTCGCTTATTCCAAATCAGTCAGGTAGTTTCTCCTTTATAGAATATGTACATTTAGCAGACTTTCATTTTCAACCACACACTAAAATATATTTCTATTGTGACAAGCTTCTCCTGTTGGCTCCGAACTGCGTGATGTCCACCCAGAAGCTTTATTCTACAGAATGGTAAAAGAATTTTTGAAATACGGTAATTAACCTCGATGATAAATATGAGATTACTTCCTACATCTAAACCTACAAAATTTATCACCTCTTTATAATATCATTGTAGATTATGGTGATTGTCTGTACTTTAATCATTCCCAAGTATTGTTATTACAATGCTAAAACGAATTTTGTTTTTAAACCAGCAACATCACGCAATATTTTAACCCAACAATAATCACGATATTTCAAAAGTCTCATTCCGAATCAATTCATTTCCACAGCGTATTATCGTAATACAATTTGACGACCAATTTATCTTAAGTCTTTATCTATACTAAGCTTTCGGCCCAGATACGCCAGTGGAAGGCACAATTGAGTTATTGCCGATCTTCGATACGTATGGTACTAGCTGGTTGTTACGTCACCGCGCGGATATAACGTCTGCTTCGATTTTTTTTGCTTCGGTTTTGGAATTTATAGCTGGCGATTTCACCTACTATTTGCATAAACGAAGAATTATAAGCAATAGAATCGGTCGTTTTTCACAGCCTTCGTTTTTTATGAGAACGTAGGTATTTCAGAGATAAAATCTAGGGGGAGTACCCCTAGTGACGGAGACTTAAGGTTTTCTGGTGATAAATAAAAAAGTAGCGCAAGATATCTCACTTTAATTATGATTCTATCAAAGTATCAATATTTATAATCAAAATAAATGAACAATAAAGGTAACCTCTACGTATTCTTTATAAAAACTGTAATCAAACATTGGTATATAATTTCTGATTCATAAAAGGTGGCACCTAGTACCGGACACTCTGAAGCTGAAACTCCTAAAAGCCTGACAACATTAAAAACATATTGCAACGATTGCATCTGAGCCTTCCGGAATATCAACACGAGCTACATGGGCCTATCCGTGATGGCTAGCACTCTTTGTTTCTTCATTCTTTTATTATTTTGTTTTCCTTCAGCAATGGAATGTTTATTTTGCCATATCCTGATCTATTTATAGCACTCTTTAAACTTCCATGGTTCTATCCTCTTTTTTTCACGCTTTTATTCTCTGATAATTCTCTGATACAATGTTTGACAATCTGTATAAAATAGCAAATAAAAATCAACATGCTCACTGTCCGGTGTTAAGGGACAACTTTTTGTCCAGTACCAGGAGACAGCATACTCTCAAAATGTCATGTGCATTTTTAAACACTTCTTAGAAAACAAACAAAAGCTAACAGGTGTTTCAAAATGCAAAGAATGAATGAATGAATGAATTTTACCCGCCAAATTCAGATATCGACCTGTCACACCCTGTCGTGGCGCAAGAATGGAGATTCACTTTCCGTACGTGTGAATGGCTATGCTACCCACACCCTTTTACTATGTCATCGCATCAAACGCGTTTTAACCTGCTGAGATAGAAGTCATGTCCGGAGCTAGGAGCCGTCCGGCGTTAGGAGTACTCCACCCATAATTTGGTTCTGCAAAGTTTCAAATTGTTGCAACGTGAATACAATGCAATGTAATATCTACATGTAGCACAGGTTTTTAACCTATTACAGGCACCAGTCTTTCATAAATTAATATTCAACTTAACATATTACTGGTTAAGTTAGTTCTTGAGTAATTTGTGAAGTGACCAATAAATGAAATTATATACAGGGTGGTGACGAGCATACGGCAAATAAATTTAAACATGTGCTATAATAATTTTAAATAAATGTTTTCCAACTTTAGAATAAATCTTATTCATTTCATAATTTCATAACATTTCTATGAAATAAGCATTAATGCAGCCAATATTATATATTTATTGCACTTCAAAATTACAAATAACAATTATTTAAAATAGTAAGTTAGCAAGAGTGGACTTAAAGTTTTATTATTTCAAAGAAACGCCATGAAATTATTAAATGAAAAAGATGTATTTGAAAGATGCAAAATATTTCTATTTATTTATAGCAATTTTATTTATTAGCAATTTATTTATTGTCGTAGTGTCGTCACTGGCCATATTATGAGAACACGAGTTTTATGGAGATACCCCAAACATAAGCGATTAAATTGATACGTCTCTATAAAACAGTTGCAGTTTGACCTTGAGACCACCCTTACGCCGCTCGTAATAGAGGCGGCTTATGTAGTACAACTGTTACACTTGATGTGCTGTCGTCTGTACAGAGCGCGATATAGTGAAAGACCACTTTATAACATCCTTTTGATCCCTACACATTATCTCGTAGACTAAGTATAAGTTGATGAAAGTATTTACTCGTAGCTTACTCCGCAATATTTGTGAATACTATAAGGGTGTTGAACACGCAGTACCTGTAATTTAAAATCTAACCCGTGCTTGCAATTCCCATTAAAAAACCCTGGTTTGTTTTTATACAGGACTGGCGTTTGCAATTGGCAGCTGGTCAGTTGAGAACAACACTAGCATCTGACGCATGCGCAATGGCTTTAAAACGTCGTAGCTACAGCTGGCAATCGCTGTCCTTGTCTGACTGGTGATGTTACGCGCTAGCTCTCTTTCACTCTACCTTCGATATTTACCATCTTCAGCAGCTAGCAACCCTTATTTGCGGCCAGATTTAATTAGGCAACCGTATATCACAATAATGAGAAAAAAATAGCTTTAATTTGATATGTAAATAATAAATGTACGTTATGAACGTAAAAAGGTACCAAAATCATACCTGTTTACACCTGGCTGCGAAGAGGTGCGGCCAAGTGCACAGCGGCAACCGTGACTTTTCCGAGTCTTTATAAATATTGCCGTGCAGTGGAAGATATTTTATTTAAAAAACTAGTCAGTGAAATTTTGTCTTAAAATCAATTAAAAATAATTTTATTAAAAATACTTGCGGCCACATTTTGATAGGCACTCTAATAGATATATATTCTCCTGATGATAAACATGCGAAAAAATTAGGTTTGTAGCATGTACACGATGAGTGGACTAATTCTGCAGTGGGATCCTAGACTACCGCCTTCAGTAATGAGGAAACAAATCAACGAGGAGGAGGAGTTAGAGGAGATAAGGGACTAGATCCAAATATTTTATGCAAATTGTAGTCCTTGGAGCGAAAATTCAAAGTAGAAGAATTACATTTCTCATATAAACCATTATTTAGTAAAGTGAAAAAAATAAAAAAGGATATAATTTATATACATATGGCTAGCTCAGCATAAAGAGACTGATGCATTTATTCACCTCGATTTGAATCGCATTTCTTTTACATACTTAATTTTTCTGACATTTTTTCAACATATAATCTTTTAAGTCTATTTTCATGTTATATCCATTGAGTTTCCACTCTTAATAAGTCTAGCAATTTCTTGTACAACTCTGCTCTTGTATAATAACTTTAAAAAGTTACATTGAGCATAGCATTTCATTTAGTTAACATTAAGAGTAGTATGACAAACAATGGTGTTTTACCGATTATAGTCCTTGAACACAACCATGGCGAAAAATACTATTGAACGATCACAACAAAAGCACCACTATCACTGTACTGAGTTTCTACGACTCTGAAAAGCAAACTATAGCAAGAATTCATTTCTGCTAGCTGGTTTCCTCAAGTTCACCGCGGCAGGTCTTAATTAAAATTTCAAAAAGTAAAGCTAACTCGGGATGAAACAATGCACCGAAACTTTGTTGATTTTTGCTGAATACCAAATTTTCTTTAAGGAGAACTTACTTACAATGAACACTTTCATTTGAGTTCACTAAAATAGAATAATTTATTGTGATTTATGTGCAGCTGTTTAGCAAGTTATTTATTAAAACCATGTAGGAACTTGTAGGACAAAATAAGAAAAAGTGTAATTTTGCTCTAGGTAGCCTATGTAATTTACAACCCCAAAGCAATTACATTTCAGGGTAAAGTTTATAAGGATTTGTGTTGGCTTAATGAAAACTTTGCTGCACACGCGGTTTAATTATATTCTTCCTACAAACGAGAACATCATTACGCTTCATACAAGCGTCGTTATAACAGTATGCATCACATTATAATCAGATGTTGCCAGCGCTTTGATACTATGAGACACCTACTTTTACACAATCGAAATATTTATATATATTATTTTATCTTCTATTTGACAACTAAAAGCTCATTAAGTAAGTTCTTTTTCACCTCATCAGCAGCAAAATGGCTCTTTTGCTTTGTAAAATCTCGAAGGAAACCCGGTTTTTGCAGCGAGCGTGAGGCAAAGTAAGTTTTTAAATAAATTTGAGATAGGCAGTAGCGCGTTCCGAAACTCAGGACTAGCGGAGTCGCACAACTATGTAATTTAATTATTTCAGCTTATAAGCTTAACAATTTTAATTTATGGACGTTTTTTTGAAAAATAATAATAACTATATAATTCAGTTAACAATAATGTCACGTTACATAAAATTATAATTAGTAAGTATTTACTTTTCAAAAAAATAACATGCACTGTAATTTCGGAATGCAACTCAAAAATAGTCTATATAATCTATGGACAAAGCGGTAAAAATACATTCAGATTGCTTGATTTTTCGACTTGTGTTTATAATTAATTGTGATTATTTTGTTAATTTGATTAAAAAAATAAGTTCATCAAGGGATGAACATGATTGTTTAACGCCTGAATTAATATTGTTTTTGTGTATCTCACTTATAACAATATTCTCGCTGGAGAGGTGAAAAGTTGTATGTTTCACACGAGAGCAATTTTTTTTTGTCTCGTGCCTTTAAATCACTCACTGCGCTCAGTAGTCTAATTGTGAATCACTCGCTATGCTCGTGATTCAATTTTAGACTACTTCGCTGGTTCGTGATTTAGCATCAGCACTCGCTACAAAAAATAATTTTGCTTACTTGTTGAACAAATAATTATAGTATATGAAGTTTCTGATGATTTATTATTTACATAAATGTCTGACTACAGACACAATAAAAAATGTTACGTGATTTTACTAGTCAATTTGGATCAATTCAGCGTGAGTCAACAGAAAAAGATTTTAAATATTAATTATTTTAAATCTTTTTCTGTTGACTCATTTTACTTTTATCAGTTTCTTTTGTTCTATTGCAAGGGTCTATCTAAGTATCAAATTATCTCGTATTTAAGAATAAATCAATCAAGCTTTTTAGTCACATACAGGAACTTGAATGGAGAGTTCATTTTATTTTGTGACGCAAATAGTGTATCTGTGATAGTGTGGTAGCAAAGTAGATACATTATTATCCTTGTTGACGTTTAGCAGTATTCACTAAGTATTTAATCATTTCGTTGCAGTTCCCTGAGTCACACATAAATATTTAAATAGCCATAATTACAGTAAATGTTACAAAAATCCCATGCCACGGAGCGGCTGCAAAACCAGCAACTTAGGTATTTCGCAAAGAGGTCACATATCAAAAATAATACCACTAGACAAACTAGAGCGCCGTTGGTTTGAGGCATGTGCTTTAAGTGTTGCGTGATGGTTGCTGGAATATTAACAATTTTAATTAAGAATTCAGTGGCATAAAGGCTTGAGTGTACACGTAGGAGATAGTGGGGTGATTCCGAACGCAGAGTGTTTTTGAAATAAGGGCTTGAATATCATGATAGAAAATGATTGTTGATAACCTATTTCTGCTGGCTAAGAGGAAGGAGTTCTATGTTCAATGCCAGGCACTTCATGAGCTTTTTTGTAATTACTCTCCTGATGATAGAAATAATGACAACATTTTCACTGTGATCAGAGGGCCTGTTACGAACTGGCTGCTTAGTGCGCCCTTTTGATTATTCTTTTAAGAAGTTGTCTTATGTTTTAGTTTGACGTCAGTTCACTGTCGCTGCTCGGTTTGCTCAGATGATTGTATTTTGTATCGTTTTGTTTTATATATTACTTTACCAATAAACCCGTTTTCCCTGCTACCAGCCCTTTCACATCCACCCTTAAGTCAGTAACATTTTGGTCCTTCTCCGCGTATTATTAGCAGAGGAAGATGGGTTATGAAACTCGATCAATGGCTGCGGGTAAAAGTGCACCCCAAACGTCGGCCGCGCCTGACCTCACACAGGATTTCAGCCTACCGGAGCCCGAGGCGTCACCTACTGATAGTGGTGGCACCGCCTTGGCTACAGCTCTACCATTGGCAGGATCCGAAGAAAGGCGCACATCACGGTCGTTGCGTTCGGTGCGATCGTCTTCAACGGTTAAGGCTAAATTGCTCGCCGCTGAAGCGGAGCATGCCCGTGAAGTCATCGAGTTGGTAAAAAAGCAGAACGAATTAGCAAAACAGGAACTCGCTTTGAAACGCCGAGCGGCGGCCCTTAAGCTACAAGCTAAGCTCACAGAAATTAAGGCTAATAGCAGCCGAGCTAGCACTTTAAGTAGCGAAACTAACTGTAGTGGTAGTCAACATAGAGTAGTGAAGTGGTTGCACAATGTACAAAACGACGTAGGCCCATCAGCAGCAGTAACCATGTCAGGTTGTCCAGGCGATAGTGCCCCATTGGACGCTGCGCCACATTCGTCGAAAGTACGCAGTCATTTCCCACCTCAAACTGCTCATGACTCATCATCACCCTACGGTCATAATTTTCATAAGAATTTATTTAACACTCCACCTAATTTTCAGGTCCCTCACGGACATAAATGCCCAGTTCCCAATGCGACGAATGACGACAGCCGCCTCGTTCGAGCCTTGGAAGCTCTTGTTAACAAGCCGAGGAGCTCCAACATACACTTGCCAACGTTTGATGGGAAGTCATATACAGAGTGGTTGGTTTTTAAACGTTCCTTTTTAGATACACGTGCCTCGTACACTGCTGTTGAAAATCTAGCTCGTCTGAATGTGTCGCTCCTCGGGACCGCACGTGAAGCCGTATACAGGTTGCTTGTTGCCGCACGCGACCCGATGGAAGTTGTGGATGCACTCGATATGAAATACGGACAACCCGAAATGATCGTGTTACAGGAGATCAACAGTGTGCGTGCTCTGCCGAGGGTTAGTACTGAGGAAAAGGATTTGGCTAATTTCGCGTGTAGAGTAAAAAAATGTGTAGAGACAATTCGTTTATTAGACCAATCTGACTACCTACGATCACCAGAACTTTTCAGTGTTCTTGTAAGCAAACTGTCGCCTCTTACTCGCACGCACTGGTATCATTATGCAGCCGAACATGTAGACGGACGTAGTCGTTTGGAAATCCTTGCCAACTTTTTGATGAGGGAGGTAGAACTTCAGACTAAATTCGGCTTCCCTCACGATACACCGTCATCGTCAAACTGGCAAACTAAAAAAATACCGGTGCAATGCAATGCCGTTGCTGAAAAAACACAGAACACGTATATAATAAAATTGTAAATAAATGTATATTTTGTTGCAAATTACACAACATAAATAAATGTGACAAATTTCTGACATTGTCAATAGTTGATAGATGGCAGTGGGTCAGAAACAATAAAGTCTGTCATAGATGTTTGTCAAACAAAGCACATAGGTTTAATTTATGCCAAATTAAAACTGTGTGTGTTATAAAGGGTTGTACATACAAACACCATAGGCTCTTACATAATACCGACTTAGAGAAAAATGTTTTAGCACATACTGAGTTAGAGTTTGATTCGGATTCCGAGAATTCTATGGCGTCTATCGGTAGTCATGTAGCTAATAGTTTAGAGAATTCGCAACATTCAGAACGCGAGTTCGAGACATCTGCTCACACTGCAGCTACCTTGCCCGCGGACGTCTCGAATTCGTCCAAAAAACGACCTCTGTTGAAAGTTGTCGCTGTCACGGTATCAGGTCCAAGCGGCAGCGTAGATACCTATGCCTTATTGGACGACGGCTGCACGGCAACTTTCGTGGATTTCGAAATTTCTAATCGAGTTGGTGCCGTCAAGGGGGGCACTAAATTAGTTCGGATTGATTGCGTAGGAGGTTTGTCACGCGAGTGTTATGTAAAATATGTAGAGTTAGAAATTAAGGGCCAACACTGTACAAAATCTTATAAATTGCACGGGGTCCGTTCTGTAGCCAATTTAGGTGTTAGTCACCGCCAATCTGTAAATAGGGAAGATATCAGTAAGTATACTCACCTTAAGGATATATCTGATGTTTTGTGTTGCGATGAGGCGCAACCTATGATGATTATTGGTGTGGATAACTGGCAGCTCATTATCTCAACCTCGACGCGGGCCGGGAAGCCCTTACAGCCCGTTGCTGTGCAGACAGCGTTAGGTTGGGTTTTGTACGGGTTTGCCTCGAGTAGAACTGCCCGGGTAGATTTCGTAAATCACACAAATATATACGACCCGGTTGATACGAGTAACGTGTCTATGGACGCTGCTATTAAGGAATATTTCAAGTTAGATTCGATAGGTATAAGTAGGATAGACTATCGTGGCGCTTCAGACACTCAGGCGCTGAGAATTTTGAATGATACAACACGTCGGCTTCCAAGTGGACAGTTTGAGACAGGCCTGCTGTGGCGCCCTAATATAACCGAAGTTCCTCTTAATTATAATTTAGCACTTTCACGATTCTTGTCGCTGGAAAAGAAGATGAAGGCAGATAGTAAGTATGCTGATTTATATAGGCAGAATCTTCACGCAATTTTAGACAAAGGATACGCTGAAAAATGTACTAAGCCACCAGTAGGCATCACATGGTACTCACCACACTTCGGGGTTACCCACGAACATAAGCCAGGTAAATTAAGAATAGTACACGACGCGGCTGCGAAGCATAACGGTGTTAGTCTTAATTCTCTTCTTTTACCCGGCCCCGATCTACTGCAGCCGTTACTTTCAATTCTTATGCGTTTTCGAGAGGACCCAATAGCCCTTACAGCTGACATTAGAGAAATGTTTCCTCGAGTTCGTATTAGGGATCAGGATCGGGACGCCCAACGTTTTAATTGGCGCGATAGTCCAAACGAACCATTAGGTCTTTTTCGAATGTCCTCGATGATATTTGGTGCATGCTCAAGCCCATGCACGGCACTATTCGTAAAAAATTTGAACGCGAGGGAGTATGAACACCAGTTTCCTCGCGCTGCCCATGCAACCGTTCATGACGTGTATATGGACGACTATATTAGCTCTCTTAGAGAAGTGGATGAAGCAGCACAGCTAGCGTTAGACATCGTGTCGCTAAATAGGAAAGCTAACTTCGAAATGAGAGATTGGGTTTCAAACGACCCTCGCGCGCTTCGTCTGATACCTGCCGAGCTAAGGTCTCAGAAAGTTCAGAACGTCGATTTAGGTACCACCGAATCTCGGGTGCTTGGCCTCAAGTGGCAACCAATGCAGGACGCAATCAGTTTCAATAGTGGACTCAAAGATTCCACGCTACCACCCCGGCTTACGAAGCGTGGCGCGCTCTCTATTTTAATGCGTATATATGATCCGTTAGGGGTTTTGGGCCCCATTGTTTCTAGAGGGCGCGTAATGTTTCAGTCTGTGTGGAGACAGGGAGTCACATGGGACGACGAACTTTCTCAAGCTGATCAAAAATTATGGGAACATTGGTTCAAAGACCTTATAGCGACATCTAGCCTGCACTTACCTCGGTGTTACAGTTTGAGTAAGGTCGACGTCATAGGACGTGAGCTGCATTTATTTTCTGATGCGAGCGAAGTAGCGTACTCCACAGTAGCATACTGGCGTTTTAAATATGCATGCGGGAGTGTGAAGCTCGCTTTAATTGGCAGTAAATGTAGAGTCGCGCCGCTGAAGCCTACATCCATACCTCGCTTGGAATTACAAGCAGCCTTATTGGCAGCGCGGTTCGCATCATTCATTTGTAGTTCTCATAGATATAAACCATTGAGACGCGTGTTTTGGTGTGATTCGTTAAACGTACTTGGGTGGCTGCGCAGTGAAGCACGCTCCTATAAGCCCTTTGTAGCTCATCGGATTGGCGAGATTCTGGAGCTTAGCGAGGTCCATGAATGGCGCTGGGTTCCCACCCTCGAGAACGTAGCCGACGACGCCACACGTCCCAAACGCTTTATAATTACACCAGAATCACGGTGGATCGTAGGCCCGTCATTTTTAGTGGCTTCGGAGACTGAGTGGCCATCATTTCCATCCGTAGATATGGCCCGTAGTGCAAAATGTCTGTTGGAACTAAAATCATCCACAGAACCATTATGTCATCTCGTATCACTAGCCTCACCCCCAAGCACCTTAGTTGCTGATCCACGTAGATTAAGTTCATATTTAAAATTGTTAAGAGCTACAGCTACGGCCCACAAGTTCGTAACATTGTTGAGGAATAGAGATGGTCAGAAGGAACTCACCGCAGAAAATTTACGTATGGCAGAAGTGCATGTCCTAAGACAGAGCCAGCTGGATTCATTTACGGAGGAAGTGGCTTGCCTTAAGAACCGTCAACCCTTGCCACGGAAGAGTCGATTAATCAACTTGTCCCTAGAACTCGATGAGAATCAGTTGCTGAGATTAAGCGGGAGGATCGATGGCGCTACGGACGTTGATGAGACAATGAAACGCCCAATTGTTTTGGACCCGAAACATCCTGCCGTACATCTACTTATAACTCACTGTCATAAGAGAGCTGCTCATGGAAACACTGAAATGGTGGTAAACGAAATACGCCAGCGTTATTGGGTGATTAATCTTCGGAGCGCCGTACGAGCTATTAGTCGGAGTTGTGTCTTTTGCAGTGTAAGACGAGCAAGAGCTTGGAAACCACCCATAGGCGACCTTCCTGCAGTTCGGTTGACACACCATCGAAGACCATTTAGCTTTACTGGTCTTGACTATTTTGGCCCGCTCCAAGTTACCATCGGTCGACGGAAAGAAAAGCGGTATGTTGCCTTGTACACCTGCCTAGTTGTGCGTGCGATACACTTGGAGGTGGTGCACAGCTTGTCCGCAGATGCTGCTTTGATGAGTTTACGCCGCTTCTGTGCTCGTCGAGGAACCCCGAGCGAGATTTGGTCTGATAATCGTCGATACGAACCGACGACTACCATAATACGGATGATAGCTCCAACCGCTAAGCTACTGGTAAATAAAAATTAATGGTATTGTCTTAGATACTATGTTGATGTCTCACATGAAAATATGAGACATTACACATTTGAAACAAATGGGAAGACTGCAGATGATAGTATGTATAATCTTACATAATGCAATTCATTCTTCACCTTCTTCATACCTTGCATACTGGTTGAATTTGAACTATTCAAATAACCTGTCGCTATTCAAAAATCCTGACATACTAGCTCTTGTAGCGCAAAGAACTAGCAAGAAACATATGAAAGTACGAACTTACTGATGTAGAAAATAAACTATCACTTTTTCATGACACTAAAAATACTATGTACTTGTCTTTTAGAAACGTATCTTAGAAAAGTACTTACATCAAACATCGCTCTAAATAAACCTTTCAAACTTTGGTTTCAACAAAATCAAGTCTCAGTCAATCTGGCTGGCCAAGTGGGCCAGCCAGTCACCGACATAAGCAGTCGAATTCCCATATTCGATTTGTAATCCTCAAACTCTATTCAGGCTGTTTCCACCATGTAAGCGATTAATGAATCCACGGTTGACATTCGGTCGTTGTGTGCCGGATATTTAGCAATAACCTACCACGTTGAACCACGTAGTGTGTGTGACCCGCTAGTTATAACGTTGTAAAATGGCACGCTGAGATAAAAAAAAACAACACTTTTCTTAAAAGTGACGCTCGCTCGTCTGCGTTATAACGACTTGGAGTTAATGGTTGTTCTTTGTTTATTTTCATTAAGTGACAGATCAATTAGTCGGAAGGCAAAAAGATTTAAAAATGTTTAGTAATACCTACGCTACCACCTTTGCCCGGACTGTTACACGAAGTTATGTAAATAAGCGTTTTATGCTATTTCCTTGTGTTTTGTTAATGATCTTTTTTGTATTATTCTTTTTACAAAAATAAATAATAAATACCATTAAGAATATTAGGCATTAGTATTAACAACTTCCAAATCGTTGAATTCAAGTGACAAATTTTCATAGAAAAATATCTTATCATGGTAATAATAATAATATAAATTGTACACTGGTGATAGGAGTTTTTTTATTTTAGAGCAAAGCATAGTCTGCTCTCGACTGGATACAATTAGATCATACAAGTTTTAAAAGATGTTGACATTTATTACTATCTTATTAGTCCAAAATATCATAGTAGTAAGTAGTTTCCTTTTTCTGATTTTAACCATCTGCTGCTTACCTGAACATAATCAAACTATATCTCAGCTAATGGCCATTTAGGATAAATCAGATTACGACTTAAAAATTCCTGTAGAAGCTTTTGTGTATATGTTGACACTGAAAATAATTCCAATAACTTTTATTTTGTTCGTTATATTTAGAGTTTTATGCAGGGTGTATTTTTCAAGTGGGCGTGGATGGCCAAATCTAAAACTATGTGGAATACCGAAAAGTACTCAAAGTTTAGTACGATTCCTGGCTAGGAATATTGATTTTTAAAAAATCTAATGTTGCAGTTTTAGTTTTCATCGAATTCCCGGGCTCGAGACTCCTTTAAATATAAATAATTTTCGCTATCCGTCATAGTTTCGGATTTGGCCATCCACGCTCACTTAAAAATTAATCTGTATAGGTTGTTCAAAAAAATATTGCGGGTGTGTATTGGGTCATTAAACATACTTTTATATCAAATTTGAAATGAATAAACTTACGTTACCTCGTTTTATTTCTCTCACGTACATGTATATGGACGCGAGAGAAATAAAGCATATTGTATAAATTGTACAATAAAACGTCATATTCGTTAGTGCAAACAACTGCAGCATGAGCTTCCAACGAAAGAATGATGTTAATTATTTAATGCAATTAAAGAAAGAGGTAACATTTTGTTTAAACATCTGTACTCCAAATGACATCAGTTTTATTTTTCTTCTTTAGAGCTTTGGTCAACCAATTGAAATGTGACTCGGGACGTGTGTGCGACTGTGTGAATCAGGATTTATCTGGTATCTTATTCGAAGATGGATAAATGTTTACTAAATAAATCTCTTCTTCTTTGAAATAGCAAACCGCGACCTGCATTAGTTTAGGACACTTCAAAGAAATCATTCAAGCATGTGACTGTCTTCCAAACATGATTTTGTACCAGAAAACAGATTCAACTCCTCGTTAATCAGTTAACCTACCCCTACAACACTGTTTTTAACGATGTTTTGGAAAATAATGGGCATACGTATTCGAAATTTAAGAATAGAGCCTAAATTCTTATTGCAAATCAATTACCTAAGCTGTGTATTGTAAAGAAAGGCCGTTTGTTGATGACTTTTGTATTAAGTAAAATATTACACAAAGTCATTAAGAATACGCAATTACGCTACCAAGCCGAACTCCTCGTCAATTACATCACGCAGTTTATTAAATGGTCCTTCCTGAAATCATTTGCAAATTTATTGAGAAACTTTAAAATAACACCATATTATTTTACTCAGCTGTCCCTAATTGTAATGACCATTGTTGACGTATCAAACATTTTCTCGGATCAACCATTTCACGACGTCGACAGTACGCCACCCTTCAAATGGCACGCGCGAATCCATATAAGCGTTGCGGGCCACCCGCTCTGCGCATACGCACGTGTACCACGACTCTGCGCGGGAGTTTCGCGTGTGTTGTGTATAAGAGAAGTGACTGTGAGATGAAATTGACGGTTAGTTGAAGTTTGTTAATAGTGGAACATACCTAATCAACTTTGAATTACTTTTAAGGAGATTAGTGTCAATTCTAAACATAACGTTTCAAATACTGTAGAAGCAATCGTTATTTTTTGCCTCTTAATCAACATTTCATGTTTTGTTTTGAAGTAAAACAATTTTGGTAATCCACATGGAAATACGGCTATTTATTTACTGTTTTCTAAAAACCTGTTTAACTTTTCCGACAAACAAGCCACAAAAGTGTTTAAATTTAGCATAATTTTCATAACAGCGCTCTAAGAAATATTATAATTTGAATTTCCATTGGATTCGTTTCAACTGTGTGTATGTTACCAATTGTAAAAACTTCCCTGCAGCTTAGTCAAAAGAAAACCACGAAATCAAAATGCATAAATTAAAACATTGTACCACATTAATCTTGTGAGAGATAAACGATATTAGTTGTGTATACGAGCAAATTCAGTTTAATCACTTCTACGTGACAATATTGAGAGTCTCTGGTGGTTGATATAGAGATACATTCAATATTACAGCAATGCGGAAACTTTATTGTCGAACATTAACTGTCCCTAAAGTATTATTCCTTAATGATGAGAGTAATTTTAATCATATTAAACTGAGGCATCATGTGGTTATTGAAAGCTAGCATACAAAGACTTAGATTTAATTATTCCTGACTCGATTAGTAGGAACTTTACCGTCAGAAAATCCTTTGTGGATACCCAGAGGGAGTGTAGCCCACATTGGTTATGTGGGAACCTCCAGCTTAAGAGCTGGCATACCCGCTGAAAACTGTAGACATGTTACACTAATGCTCGTTTTCGCTAACATTTGCTTAATTTTCTTAGGTGTCTAAATATCCTTAGGAGCCACCTAAGCCTAGGGAACGGTTAGTGAAAACGGACAGCCACTGTTATGGTGCGACTCTTCTTCGTCGCGACTTGTGACTGTCCGAACGCGCAAATTACAAAATGTTGCGAAAGAAACTTTAACTTTGTCTATTACTTTTTTACGCTTAATCCACAGAAATGACGGATTTAGATGAAATTTTGATGATGCACATGGAGCAAGCACACCTTTTGGTGCGATAACGGCCATTCACGCGGGCGGAACCGCAAGCGGTCACTAGTTTTTTCTATATATTGATCCCTGTTGAAGCACTTCATAGTTAGGTTTGACGTGAAAGTCACGCTCTCCTGTATTGAAATTTTTTTTTGTAATAAATAAATTATTCATATTTATACTGTTCCATTATCTGTTTCTATTCATGTTGTGTGTTCAATATATAAATAAAACCACACTCACGCAGTACATAATACATACAGGCTGGTGCCGTCAATACGACAAGAAATTGGAACATAGGCTATACGAGTTCATAGAAATGGTTTGCCCCTTTCAAAAACATCTTAATCATTTCATAATTTCATGACATTTGTATGAAATAATATAACATTGGCTGCATTATTTCATAGAAATGTCATGAAATTATGAAATAATTAAGATGTTTTTGAAAGTAGCAAACTATTTCTATGTCAATGTTTTAATTTATTGTCGTATTGACGGCACCACCCTGTATAACATTTAAAATTGAAAACGACAGCAATATGTAGGTAATTACTTTCCATATTTATTACCTTCAACAGGCTTGCATCTTAAGGTGAAAATGTTGTGTAATCTTATACTTAATTGGATTCGAGGGTGTACTTATTTATTCGTTTTACTTTTATATTTAATTAAGTTTATTCTGAATTGGTGCTGGCGGAATTTAGATTAGATAATGGAACGAGAGATACTGCCTTTTAAAAACAACCTATAAATAGAAAATAAACTCAGTATATATTGATCGTTACTAAATACATAATACGGAAACTACTAGGTCAATATTAAAATAATAACTACAGTGAGTATCCTGAATGTGAAATATCTAAGTACTGGCTTTTCTGGCTAGTGAGTGCCACAGGTATTTAGAACACAGGAATATTATTAAACGGGATAAGCGCAAAAGATCACGAAGCACCAGAAGGGTCAACTCTGGTTAATATTATTTGAAAGCACAACCCAGGGGTAATGAATAACAAGTCAAGGTAAGGGTAACAAACTATATACACGGTGGAACATTTAGATCGGTCAGTATGGGAAAGGTGAAACTATAAGACATACGAAAATCTGTTCATAAGAACCATGTCATCGATTTTAGTATCTAATAAGGAAAACTGCATTCATACATTTAATAAAAACGTGTACTCAGCTCGGGAATCCAACCCGGACGTTTTGAAAAATAAAACTAACACTACTTATTTCTATTTAGATATCGATTGAATAGGTCATAAGCAGTATACGTAACTATGAAACATGATGTCTAAAATGAATAAAATGCATTGTTTTCATATCTTTTAATTTATTTGAGTAAGTGTTCGAAATTACCACCTTTTTTTCAATACATTTAACTCGTTTAGGTGCGTAAAATTATCTCTTAGCTGGTGTCACTTGTAACATACATTGCTTTACATATTGCTATCTGCGATAATATTATCTATCTATGATTGTAATTACTTACTTCTATTAATCATACTTACAATAATAATAAATTGAAAAGCCCACTTAGAATAAGTATGTAGATACACAGACGTAATAAACTTCATTTGAAAATGGATATAAATACAATGCAATTTATTCATTTTAGACCTCATGTTTCATAGTAACGTTTACTGCTTAAGACCTACACAATCGATATGTAAATAGAAAAAGTGTTAGTTTTATTTTTCAAAACGTCCGGGTTCGATTCCCGAGCTGAGTATACACGTTTTTATTAAATGTATGAATGCAGTTTTTCTTATTACAGAAATCGATGACATGGTTCCTATTAAGAGATTTTCGTATGTCTTATAGTTTCAGACTTTCCCATACTGACCGATCTTAATGTGCCACCCTGTATTTGCAACACCTTCACCAACCTCATTACCCATAATGGACACTACAAAATAAAGTATAATTTCTTGGCAGTTATTGATCCAATTCGGCAAAAATCATAAGAGGCGTGAAAAAGCACCCTTTGGGTCGGCAAGGTGGGGCCAGCTAATCATAATCATATTGTGTATGTATGTAGTAAGTAAAATACCATTTTTATAAGTATCTAATAAATATGGTCATGCCTTTATGGAATTTTGATTTATGAATGAATGAATCAAATCGCTGCATATTTCACCGCAGTTAGTGCAAAATGTAACTCCTAAAGTAAAGATGAATAATATTCCTGAATATGAAAAAAAATAGCTTTCAAATCAATAAGACACATTCTGTGAGAGTTTGCTTTGGTAGCCTAAATGCAAGCATTGACCTTTTTGATAAAAAACTGCCAAAAACAGAACAATATTTAAATATATTGTCTTAAAATCACGATGTGAAAAAAATTAATCTTATATATAAAATTCTCGACCGATTTTCATGAAATTTTATATGTATATTCAGTAGGTCTGAGAATCGGCTACTATGTATTTATTTTTTGGAGAATATTTTTTTATGGCAAAACAACGTTTGCGGGGTTAGCTAGTCTAATTATATAAAACTCTCGTGTCACGTCATGTCAATTTAGTTACCAATGTTACCATACTCCTCCGAAACGGCTTGGCGGATTTTCATGAAATTCTATATGTTTATTCAGTAGGTCTGAGAATCGGCTACTATTTTTTTTTGACAATTTGTTTTTTTTGGCAAAACAACGTTTGCCGTGACAGCTAGTTGCTTATGAAAATTTACTTGAAAATATGAGTTATTTATTTAATTAAACAATTAAAAAGTTAAGGAGCTCGGTGGCGTAGAGTTTGAGAGCTCTGGTTTCAATTATGAAAACAAAAAACATTAGGCATGGTCGATCTCGGCGTGGGTCAAACAAAATTAGTGAACTCAAGGGTGCCTTCCTTTTTTTTTGTCGGGGAGAAATCTGTTTACAGACCTAGGTGGTAGACCCGTATGTAGGGTCGTCTGGGTAGGTACCACCGCCTTTCTTATTTCAGCCGTGAAACAGTTCGCTGTGTTTCGGATTGAAGGGAAAGGCAGTGTAATTTCTGGGCATGGACGGCATTTCATCTTAGGCCCCAGGATGACAACGCACCTGCAATATCAAGTGATTTTTCCTTGTTATTGCAGGTGTCTTTAGGCGGCGGTAACCGCTTACCATCAGGTGGGCCGTCAGCTTGTTTGTCATCTAGTAGTATAAAAAAAAAACCTACCCGCCGCTGGCTAGGCGACGGGTGTGTATGGGGGTCGCCCAGTGATAAAGACACTAGGAATACCTACTAAAACTCCCCGGTAACTCCAATGCCCTTCGCAGGGGTAGCCTAGGCTCTACCGAAGCAATTTCACTAGCCTACCAAGCCGTCGGTCCTGATTATTACTGCAAACCGGTTCAACCAACCAACCGGCATTGGTCAAGCGTGGTGGTGTTATAGCTCAAACTCCTCATGTGTTGCTTCTTTGTCGGAAGGCCTGTGCCCAGCACTGGGACGTATATAGGCTGGTGACTTAAGGTTTTAATTGACAAATGATCCCGGTATCCTTCAATCAAAATTGTTTCTGGAATGTGTGCCTTGACCGGTTCATTAAACTTATTAATACCCTTTAATAATGAAATACTTTAGTAAAAAAAATTAATCATACAATTGGGATATTTCCCAGGTTCCAATGTGGTGCTATAATTTACAAATTCAGAAAATATACGCTACTTTCACTCATAAAAACAATTCAAGGTTAAAAGTTGTGGAATATTGTTAAAATTGTACGGTTTAGAAAATTTACGAAAATAGTAAGCTTTTTTTATGTTTCAAAAATATAATTATTATAATAGATTGTTTAAATCAATTAAACCAACTATTATTATGACAACTATGTATAAAAACATACATATTGTATACTTATTATTAATTTTGTCAATATGCCCAAACATTTTTAGTACTTAATATAGCAACATATTATATGACGTCGTGAGCGTTTTTGGACGATGCGCCGCCACATATCAAACGTACCATTGAACTGTGAAACTATTGATTTTAAACAAATTATTTCTTCTGCAATACTTCTTTATGAGTTAAGTTTCGTTTCTTTAACTTCTTAATTATGAAATAAAAGTCAATCACCCTTTAAAAAAATATATACCAACTGATATTTTTAAACTCTATAAAAAAACTCTCTATAACCTCTCCTAAAATTTTAAATTGAAGATGCGACAATTCCAACAAGATGGAAATACATGTTATTGTTGTCTAAAGAACTTATTCCAATTTGTTTTCAGATATCGGTATTGCTGCTAGTGGCAGCGAGCCAGGCAGTTAGCGTAGAAGACTCATCTAGACGACAAAAAAGCTCAGCTACGATCACTGAAAAGAGAGGACTAGCAGAAGAAAATGCTGGTTTGGAGAAAAGAGCACCGGTGTTACCAACAGGTGATTTTTTAATTAAAACTCAAAATATTATTCTAGATTGCATTTAAAAAAGTTTATAATCCTGTACCTAAATCATTTTAATATTGGGAAAACTTTTATACTGAAACATTCATAAATGACGACTTTCGCGACGAATATCAGACATAAAGATTTTCTCTCTAAGTTACATTACAATAGGGTAGTTGTTTGTATTCAAATTAATTTTGAAATGTAGTGGAAGTTTTTGCTAGTGTAGTATAATATTAATCATAAAAAGCACAATAGTTTACTGTATTATTACGAAGTTGACAGTGAACACCAGTCTCATTGTATAACGTCACTTGCTACTAGCATCTCTGTCGAAAGGAAACCCCATATAGATCACCATAGCAACCTAACAGTATTTGGTAACAGGTGACGTCACGTGAATTTAATATACGATAATTTTTAAAACATTAGTCGTATAAAACTAAATAGGATAACTATTTTAGGCTAGAGAGTTAGGAACTTATTTTAAGCGACATGAAATACTTTCCCAAAATTTGTCAACTTAAGGTATTTAGATTCAACATTCTTTTTAAATAATTATTCTTTTAGATGCCCCCGAGTTAGCGCTTGGTGTAAAAATCTATCTTATATAAATGTAAAAATATATTTTATAATACTAAATAGGATAACTATTTTAGGCTAGAGAGTTAGGAACTTATTTTAAACGACATGAAATACTTTCCCAAAATTTGTCAACTTAAGGTATTTAGATTCAACATTCTTTTTAAATAATTATTCTTTTAGATGCCCCCGAGTTAGTGCTCGGTGTAAAAATCTATCTTATATAAATGTAAAAATATATTTTGTAAACCCATCACTAAAACCCAATTTGCTGGTAATCAGTATTTGTACCGCGCCTGGCAAACACATAATAAACTTTATAAGCATATTATTACATACTTACTTTAAGTATAAGTATCAATAAATTTACATTTTGTCCATTTTGTAGTAGTCAATTCGTCTTTAAACACTTACTCGGTAATTTATGTCAATTTAAATTATTTTTTTTTGTAATGGATTGCTAAAAACACCATGAAAGTATTCTTTTAAATAATAAAGTAAGTTTATTAGTTAATTTACTATTTTCTCTTCTATTGTGTTCTTCTATTGTGTACTATTTGACTACTACCTACTACTCCAAATGAAATATAAAGTTAAAAATAAATAAAATAATATTTTGAGTGATGATAATATTTTGAATAATATTTTCATAATAATATTTTTTATTATGAATAATATTTTTAGTAATATTTTTTTTTTATACAACTAGATGACAAACAAGCTGACGGCCCACCTGATGGTAAGCGGTTACCGCCGCCTATAGACAGCTGCAATAACAAGGGAAAATCACTTGATATTGCAGGAGCGTTGTCATCCTGAGGCCTAAGATGCCGTCAATGCCCAGTAATTACAATAATATTTTTACTTGACTTTAAAGAGGCACTAAAGATAATAATTACTTAACTAGTAGGTACTTAACTATACAAAACTGCTAATTTATGAATTCGTGAAGAATTCATAAGCCAGATACAATAGATATTCTATTGTTGAAGGGAGCCTAATAGGAAAGGGGCTAAGGTCTAATAGGAAAAAGTTACATAACATGTATAAAATAATGTTCTCCGAGAATTTATCACTTATCCAGATAAATGGTAATATAAAATGACACTTAACTGCTTTGGTCCGCGCTTCACTCGTAAAGCTGATATTAGACGGTTCAATGAAATTGAAAGCAATCGCGTTGAAAGGCATTGAACATTTAACATTCCATTGATTGCCTATTTACACACAAAATAACAACAAGACATTCAATGTTCATTTTCGTAGCGATGTTGCGCTAAGCGTACTTGCACTCGTGCAAGATGAATAAAAATGAATGAATGAAAAAAAAATGCATGCGTAAAATAACATTCTTTATATAAAAATAAAAATCGACTTCAAAACTCAAAACCTAATTCAAAAAAGTTTGAGTTTTATACTCAATTTTTTTTGAATTAGGTGATAAGCTGCTAACCACCAACTACAAAACATACCTATTTATAAGAAAAGAAGGTACTTACCTATACTTAAAATTGTTGGTTTTTTTGTCGCAATTTTAAGTAATAAATATTGTCAAAGCAAGAGGGAAATTTTGATTTAAAACCAAACTACTGAATCGAATTTATTAAAAATTCTTCTGTTAAAAATGAAGGAGAAAATTGGTGGCCACTTTTTGCGAAGAATGATGAAGAAGGAGCCTGCATTTTATTTTAGGCCTCAGGATGACAACGCATCTGCAATACCAAGTCATTTTTGCCCTGTGTCTATGGGCGACGGTAGCCACTTAACACCAGGTGGGCCCACAGATCACTGGTGGGCGGTCAGATTGTATGTCATCTAATTGTTAACAATTTATTGGTGGAATTGGCAGCAGAAGATGCGCCCGCTTCCTGGGTTGCCGTACGCGAAATAAGTCATCGTTCAGTGTTAGTGTTTACATTGTGAAGCTAACTTTGAATTTTAAAGGTTTTGAGTATGGTGCAAATTTTGCTTTTTTTACATTATGCTCCGAAGGGAATTTAGCTTTAAGTATTGAGTACATCTGTCTCTTTGAATTATTTTTTTGGTTATTGCATTATAATAATGTGTCATGCAAGACGTCTTAAATAAAATTAATTAATTTGCGTTTTCCCTCAGCATCATCACCGGTGACACCCGGCATCGAATACGCGGACACTAAAGAAAGACACACTGACAAGTCTCCTTCGCAAGTAAGTAAACTTTTAGATAAGTCAATTAAGAAATAAATAGAATGAGCCTCCAGGAAGTGAAATATTTACCTTAATTTAATAGCTGCTAAGTCTATTGGTAACCAACTTGGTGCACTACAATCTTCAGCAAACTTATTTCTTGTAATTTTTGGTTCCATTAAAAATTTCTTCTTGGTTATTGGACCAAATATTCAAAACTCAAGATCGCGTTAGTATATTTTTATATAGTGGTACATTTATCGTTACCGGTCGGTTTGGAGAGACGGGCTAATTTCCAAGGAAATTTTAAAATTTTGGCTGACACGAATTTTCGGGAATCTCGATGATTCACCTTCACTGTAAGGTCGGGTATTACCATAATAAATTGTGACAAATAAGTTATCTCCAAAATTTTCAGTTCTAAGTATTCAGCTTTTAATTGTGTAAAACTGTCCTTTAGTAATTTCTTATAATATATGTAGTATAAGTGTAATCAAAAAAACTTATTTCTGTACGCAGAGCAAAGATTTTACTAGAAACCTGTGAGTTTGAGCATATCCTTATTTTGACGCAAATAAGCACGTGTCCAGAATAGAATAGAATATATGTACTTACTTTACAACAGCGATTGTAGTGACGAAAAGGCTGAAAAAACAAATTGGTTTGTCAAGTTTATAAGCTAAATATTGTCACTTTGCGTTATATTTGGCGTGTTCCGATTCACGCATCACCTGAGTAAAATCCGGTAAAGTGTTACTATTGGCATTTTTATTTAGACTGAAACATTACTCACCACTGTTACAATTGGGATGTTGCCTAAATTTTTTTTTTAACAAGTAGATGACAAACAAGCAAGACATTTTACACAAGTTCGGAAAATATAAAGATAAGGAATGTTGTTGAAGTTATACTGTTTAGAAAATTTATAAAATAGGTCGAATTTTGTTCAAAATTTATCAAAAACGTTGATGGTATTAGATTGCTCACATAAATTAAAACAACTATTATTATGACCACTTTTAATGAAAACATACATATTACATAGTCATTATTATATTATAGTTATTATAATAAAGGAACATGTGACGTCACCTGTTCCGTAGATTTTCTATGGAGCGTTTTTGAACGATGCGCCGCTACACATCAAGCATACCACTGTATCTCTGAAACTATTGATCTTAAATATACTATTCCTGCTGCAATATATCTTTATGAGTCAAAAACTTCTTATTTATGATATGAAAAAAAATTGTCAACTACCCTATTACAATATTATATCCTACAAGTGTCTCTCAAATACCGTCTACGAATGGAATATTTGAATACCGGTAACTTTCTCACGGCCCGCCAGCTGACTTATCACGATTTACGTCAATCTGAATCTGATCGCTGCTGAAAATTGCAAGCTACCCAGTTAGTCACGTCCCGCACATGTCAGCCAATCAACGTCCACGGCGTGGATTTTGTCGTCCAATAACTACAACCAATAAACAACATGCTTATAGTCATCTTTCATCATTTAATAAGTACTTATTAGAGTTTTAACATGTCCAAACACTTAGTATCGACGTTTACTGACAAACCTTGATGAGCGTCTTGCTTTTTTTCTCAGAAGAAGACAACCAGTCGATTAACGATCGGATAGCTTGGAAATGACGTCATTTTATTTAGGTTTATAAACCTACATATGCCAAAGTTGAATAAAAATAAATTACTTTACTCTACTTTAAGAAAGACTCAAGTCTTCCAGTCATAATTGAGAAAACTCAGTTGTATTTTTACGTGACTGAACTGAACTCATAGTTATGATTAAGTTCCACTACTGTATTTACGCCTTCTCTTCAAGAATCAGTTCGCGAAGAGCTTTGCTTGTACCATCATCACGTTAGCTATGAATAGGATTCTCAAATTCATTTGAAGGTTGTTAGAATAATTCAATACACACTTTATTTAAAATAAAAATTAATTAACAGAAATTTCTTACGATGAATTTATTGCCTGCAGCTAATATATCTTTCAAACTTTCCTATCTTTTAAACATTAAAAGTATTACTAACGTCTCATGTAGTTGTAGTTGATATTAATTATTCATGACTCACAAAATTTTTTACTACACTGCACCATATATCTGATGAAAACTTTAATAAAAGTGATTTGTACCTACCATAGGAGATAAAGAGGCAGACAATTATTTTCATGATTACGAACATACTCGTATTTCTTTTCCTTTGAAAATAAATATGGTAGCAATCGTGAAAATAAATAATCCTATGAGTTGTTATCGCAAATCCATAAATACTGCCTGTGCCGCAGCAGTATATAATTGTTCTAGAAAAAAAATGTATCTGTTATGCTTATATTATTCTATATACCGGCCATCAGTGTCTGACAAAAAACAGGAATTTTTGAAAGAACTCACTTTGTTTATTGCTCAATACTTTCAATATTGTTATTAGTAAAAACTGGTCTAAAACCGCCGTGTTTTCATTTTCATATTTTGTTAACAAATTACATAGATAAAAATATTATGGCCGTGAAGAGATACCGAAACAGAAATATGACGAAACTAATTAGAGCTTCATTTTGTCTTTTTTTCACGAAACCGAAAAATCGTAGGTAATACTCATGTCATCAAAATATACGGACCGAATAGATATTGAATAGAAACCTGTTAAAATCAGCGATTATTATAAATAATTTACAGTCTGATTTTACATAGCATAATTACAAAAAAAAAAAAAAAAAAAAGTGAAATTCGGCTCACCATCTGAAAAGAATATTTTCGAATCTGAAAGCCCGCAACTTACATTTAATGGTGACCTAGCAAATGATATCACGTGGAACAATGCATCAACGGGAGTGACGGCCCACCTCAAAACGAGAGACTTATGAGCGAAGTTTGACGGGAAAGAAATTTAATATAAAAGTTGTTAGGGTGCCTCAACTCTGTGAATAAATTTTTGTTGCGAAATTTTTTTACAGTTTTCACTTTTACGAGCGTCTTCTCAATTTGCGTTAAGTTCGCAGTAGTTTTCAAACCTACGTTTGTTTAAAGATAAATAAATTGTTGATGAACTGTTGTTTTTGGTATCAACAGTGCAGTTGTAAAGAAAAGAGCTGAAAGTTACGAGGTATATTTTCTGACGCCGAAAAGTTGTTGAAAACGAACAAGAACAATTCAACTGCATTATTTCTACTTCTGAACAGTGACGAAAATGCCACATTTGTTGGAATGTGAACGTACAAAGTTGTGGGTGCTCACAAAAAGCTAACGTTACTGGCAACTACTCACAAGTCACAACTATTCGAGCTCAGAATCGCAACTTTACAATTGTACCAACAAAAAGGTTAGCGTCATGTGAATTGGGACAAAACACTACCTACCGCTTGGCGGCCGTTTAGCAACTGCATGCGAATAATTTCTATTTCAAAATTAAACTACGCAAATAATAGTTTCACAAATCAATGCTGCATATTATAAAACCTGAATTCTTGGTATAGATTTTCCCGTACAATACGATTATGTTGATGATTGCAAGGGCACAGCTATCCGTACGAGTAGGTAACATTCAATCGTAACTTAACTAAACTACGTGACTACTACTAACCACTGTACTGCCGAGGAGTGAAAAAAAAATTAAAATTAAAAAATTAAGGAGTTTACTTAATTTTTTTCTAGTCTTTTACTAGCACTAGTCTTCTTTTTTTTTCTTTTGATGTTGACACATTTAGGCTTGTTATTATATTAAGGAGGGCTCGAAGAAATATATACATATAATGCGCAAAATCTTGAATTCTGAATTGAGGTATATTCTCCATTGTACCGATTCAATTGATAAAGGTGGATGAACATCAAGTTAAAATTATTTGAATCCTGAAAGCCCTTCATCAAGTTTTAAGGACTCTTGTCAAAATGGCTGTTAAATAATTTACCGGGAAAAAATAATTGAATAACAAGGTACTTTTTTTACTTTGCAAACTCAATTTTGTTCATCGCAAAATGTGGGGCGTAAATACAACCTTCTCTTTAAATTATTTATATACGTCTTTGATAAATTTAATTATGATCTAATTTCATTGGAGTGTGAAGCGAATAATTCAACGCTTCCTATTTTTGAACGAAAATATATTTAAAATAAGAAGTTTAAACGATATTTAAAAAATATCTAGACGAAAAGACATGAAACTTATACTTCTGCCTTATAAAGTGATTGCTGATTCATACAGATATAGGATTTAAAGGAGTAATGGAAAACGCGGGGTAACTCAGTACGATCCGGCTTAGATCATTTTTTCAAACAAATGTGGCAAACAAGCCCACGGCCCGCCAGGTGGTAAGCGGTTACTGTAGCCTACAGACGCTCGTAGCACCTTGGACATTACTCACGCGTTGCCTGCCCTCTTATGAAAATTAAGACAAAACTTTATGTTGGCAGATAGGATACAAGTCCTGCTGCTCCCAAGATAACAGTTTCCTAATGAGCTCTGGCGACCATTCACAACATTACAGAAATACGAGTAGTGTTATTTAGCTGGGATCTTCTCTGAGGTACTCTCCCAGCTACAGTAATAATTTAATAAAAGTAACAAAACATGTTTCAAAGAAACTCTAACTGCAAAATAATGTTGTTATATAACTATGACCATGAATTACTACTTTTATTTTCTGTATACAGAGTGGTGCCGTCAATACCACAAAAAGATGGGCTATATTAGATCATAGAAATGGTTTGCTACTTTCAAAAACATCTTATTCATTTTATAATATCATTACATTTGTATAATATAACGTTGACTGCATTATTTGATAGAAATGTCATGAAATTATGAAATGAATAAGATGTTTTTGAAAGTGGCAAACCATTTTTATGAACTGATATAGCCCATGTTTTAATTTATTGTCGTTTTGACGGCACTGGCCTGTATATTAAAAGAAGCATTTTCTTGTCTGAGTAATTTATTTTGTCGTCTCAAGTAGTCTTAATTATAATATTTGGTATATGAATTATATTTGGAAAATTAGGCATGTAATTTGCTTGTAATAGAGCTCGTGATATTCTAATATTAATAACCATGTATAAGTATAATGTGCTCTTATGTTTGGTCTGAGAAAATATGGCAATAACATATTTCACCAGCTACAATTTTTATATCAATGCAGACGGTAATTTTGTGTGCTGATTGCGATTCTGGGCCTGAGTAAGTATTAAGGGACCAGAATGATGGATGGTATTATTATTGTTCACTCTTTTTCTTCTGTCAACTAAAGATTACGACCCTCGCAATATCTAGTAATTACATTGCAATGGTTATAATTTGGTGATGTAATATCGTCTTCTAAATAGTTTCTCTTGATAAAAATAAAACTAATATTTTGTTAATCTATAGGTACTCATACATTTGACGTACTCTTGTCTATCCTGTCCATCTAAAGGTCGTCTGGAAGAGATCACTATTCAGCGATAAGAGCGCCCTTGTAAAATTTAATTTAAACATGGTTTGTATCTGTAATTTATAGCGTAAAATAAAGCTTATTCTATCTATCTACTCTGTAAATTGATAAAACTGAAACTATATGTAGCTTAAAAAAGTGACTACATAACTTATTGTAACACCTAGCTAAAAATAAAGTTGCACAAAGGTGCACCGTTTTGTTAAACCAATAAACTTTAATTACACTTTGCCAAATGTTTATTACAAATATAACCGAAGTAGTTGTGTTAAATATTTTTTAGTCTCTGGTTATTTTGGCAATTGCAATCGCTTTCAAAACCATGTGTGAAGACCTGCACCTAGCACTTGGACCCTTATACGAGGTAGATGATGATAGATATTAAATTTTAGAGAACACCATAGCTAACTAACAATGCTTTGTAGTCAGTAAGGTCTGTCTCCTAGCTAGGCGCAGGCCTTCATCCATGGTTTCATGGTTTTGAAAGCGGTCGCAATTGCCAAAATAACTAGATACCTGTACTGAAAGATATTTCTTGTGTTTTTTTTCTAATTTGTACTGCTACTAATTGCACCTAAAATACTTAAAAGGTCTACAAAACAGAATGGACCTCTATTATAACAATTATAGAGAAGATAAAGATTCCCACAGTCGGACTGCTCTTAATTATCGTACATTCTTACGCACAGATCTTTCAATATAATATTCAATGAAATTAATTACCGAAATCTCGACGTATTTCCCAATTATCGTCTTGTCAGCCAGAAAGGTAAATTACCAACGAACATTTTATTACTGCTGACCGTTATTAAACATCTTTTAGAATATTGAGAATGGCAATATTTATTTTCTCTTTACTGGGAACCCCGAACTCCCAATTTTAATCAGCACTGCTTAATTAAATTTTACGTCCGAAGGCTCGTCAAAAGTTTCTATTGCTTATTATTTCTTTTATTCTTTATGGTCGCAACAAAACTTAAAAAAAAACTTATATCATAAATTACAAAGTAACTTCGTCTGTCTGTTCCCTTTTCACGCTTAAACTGCAAGACAAGGTGGTTTTCCACCAGAGGGACGGAAATAGATCTTATAGATTAGATCTTATAGAATAGATCTAATAAATAAATCTTTGGTGGAAATAGTCAGGATTGACGAAAATGTGCGAGGCGTGAATTGAAATATTTGTTTGTGTAAAAATGAACCATATTGCTTGCGTTATAGAGTATAAATTTTAATGTGAAATTTGATATGATTTCGAACCCTAGGCAATTTTCCACCAGAGGGGCGAGACGATAATTGAAATTTGTTGCAGAGTTAATTTATACTCTATATCTATATCATAGGAAGCAATACGGTTCATTTTTACACAAACAAATATTTCAATCCTCGCCTCGCGCATCTTTGGTGGAAATAGTCAGGATTGACGAGGATGTGCGAGACATGAATTGAAATATTTGTTTGTGTAAAAATAAACCGTATTGTATCCGATATAGAGTATAAATTAACTCTGCAACAGTAACACGCTTATCGCGATAGGTTTATTGTTGTGCGATTTAAATTCTTTTCTCGCCACTCTGGTGGAAAATCATCTCGCGCGAGCTCTCGCGGGCAATTTTTTGTGGAAAAGGGTCAGTGCGATTTCAATTCTTGTCTCGCCTCGCTTCGTCTCGCCCCTCTGGTGGAAAACCACCTTTATTCAGTCGACATTCGGTTTGGAGATACTTTGAGATCTTAGGAAGTACATAGGTACTGGTACATACTGGTCGGCATAGATACTATATTATTTCTTACTTACGTACTTATCGTGCCACTAAAGAGTCACAGAAAAGCCACCATCCGTAATTTCATCAAACATTGATGCCTTAATTATTCCAGTTATTTTAATTTGGACACCAAACTGCTGGATGTAATTTTGATAACATTTTAATGCGATTAATCTGAAACTATACTCTTTCAAATGAAAAAAGAATTTTGAAATTTGTTTTACAGTTGACAGAGAAATCTATCATATATAGATAATTTAAACAATGGAACATTGAACCTCCTCCTTTTTTAAAGTTAGCATTAAAAAGACGAATTAGGTACATTAGAATATAACACTGTACACTTTAATGAAATGCAATACCTACGTTTTCCCTTGAACGTTTGTTTATTGTGGGTAAGGTGACGCTACAATGAAAATTCAGACAAAAGACTAGCTAGACCGATATGAGAGGTAACCTCCTTAAACCTTTTGTCCCTCGAGAATGCCATCGCATTACACGGTCCTTGAGCACGTGAAGCATGCCCCTTCATCTTCTATGATATTAATAAAAAATCGTTTAAGGCGACAAGTCATGGTTGAGTTTTTTTACGTTTGTTATTATCATTTGAAAACTTTTTTGGTTTTATATTCAGTACCCCTAGTACGAACATTCGAAATTTTCTAATCGTTACCGTCTCGTCTGACAAAAAGATGACTCAGCTTTGTATGAAATTTTGAGCACCTGCCCCCTTATTCAGAAGCAGTCGGATCACGGATTCGATTTGAAAAGTCACATGCCGTCTCGCTTTGACGCATCGTGATGAAAAGTGACAGGTACAGAGTTTCCGAAATTCTAATCTTTTCCGACAGTTGTAGGCTGGCGGACGGATATAACGATATTTCGAAATTTTGGTATTGTTGTTGTATCATAATCGAGGGTGACGATAGCAATTGTATAGGAAACATGACATTACAACGTTACGTGACCTCATTTCCATTTTTCTGTGAAAGATTCGGTAGCCATTCGATCATAATTTTAATGCAACCATCATTCATTGTCTATTGTCATACTTAGTATAGAGCGACGTGACATGACGATACGTGGACAAAAAGAAAATTTCAAAGTTAGGTACATAAAATTAAGCTACGGTTAGGTACTACTGACCGGCGATTTACAAACTCCGTTCTTATGAATGTCTTAAACAAGAAACAAATATTTTTTTATTTGATCATAAGCCATAACATAAGGTAATAACACACAAAATTGATTACCTCACGAACAAGAACAAAGCTTCACTCTACGATCCACTTCAAAAGCGAAAAGTCAACAGAGACGGTGCCTTCCAAAATGTCTAATTAGGAAAATAGTCATTATTTGTCAAAGCACTATGGTGTTTCAGATTCAAACTGAGGCAAGATATCTAAGTTCATATCATCATCATTTAATCTGCTTAAATTCCACAACATAGTGGAGTTGGACTTTGACTTCCGGTATGCAGTCATAATTATATTATTAATATTTTTTTTGCTTAACGAGGTAGCTCTCGGCCTTCATCTCACCTGATAGTAAGTGGTGATAAGGTCTAAGATAGTAGCGAGCTACACCGGGATTCCTTAACCACAGAGGAACTGGCTAAGTATCTTACCTCCAACTGCCGGAACACAACAATGATGTAACATTGTTGTTATGACGGCTGACTTAGATGGTGGTAGGGATATAGCAGGCGTACTTAGAAAAGCCCTACTACCAAACAAACATAGCAGAAAATCTCGAAAAAGAATTGAACCCCGGATTTCTAGATCTGAGGTAAATGGTCTACATCACTAGACCGCAGAGGCAGTTAAATTTAGACGATTATGCAAATTTCTAATCACACCATCTAAAACAATTATATTAAATTTAAAATTTTAAGCAACCCTCGGCCTCATCAATCACCTATCTAACACCATGTCATTGAGAAAACTCATATGAGCCCAAACACGCTATATCTGCTATAAATTTCTGAAGATACAGCATCGCACAGATTGTTTGATGGTACAAAATCATCCGTACCATCAAATACTTAGTCTGCGGATCAGTAATCAATCGGATCTGGGAAAGCTAGTAAGAATTTTGTCAAACAGGAAATAAGCTGAGAGTCATCAAACGCCTAAATAGAGCTTCATAAATTATAGCTAAGAACCTTCTCGATCATGTCAGCTTTCAAACGAAAAAACTGAATCAAAATCGTTCCGTTCGTTCAGGAGCTACGATGCCACAGACAGACACACAGATACACAGGCAGTCACGTATAACTTATACCAAACACCTCTCTTTTTTCGTCGAAGCTTAAAGAATGGACCTTATATGCGTTAACCTGTCAGTCAATTTTATTTGATGAAAAATAAATAAATACTGCTACAGATCATCGCTAGCTTATCTTAGCTCGTTTGTGTCGATATAACAGTCAATAAAATCACCAATTTCATCCGCTATGTAGGTATCAACGTATACAGGCTGGTACCGACAATACGGCAATAAATTGAAACATAAGCTATATTAGTTCATAGAAATGGTTTACGACTTTCAAAGTCATCTAATTCATTTGATAATTTCATGACATTTCTATGCAATAATGCAGCCAACGTTATATTATTTCATAAATTTAGAAATAACTGCATTCAAAGAATAATTTAAAGTCATATACCTGGGAATTGAACCCGCCAAATGTAATGAATAAACACCTGTATTATTATGATACCAATCGATAGGGTCCATTATAAAAAAACATATATTTCTAACGGACATTGCCTCTAAAATCAAAAGGAGCTAAGAAAATACTAAAAGAAATTATACTAAAAACGTTCGCTTCATAAATTTTACACATACGTACTAAGATAGAATAAATTCTCTAATCAAAATAATTACTTGAAATCTTAAAAAACTATTATAAGGTTAAACTCGCTACATCATCGACCCCTTCTTAACTTCGCTCGGAGCAAAATAGATCTCATTGGGATCAAGAGTGAACTAATTTTAGTAAAAAAAATACGATAAAGACGATTAGGTGAACAATAAGTGTATAAACTCGAGTAGTTCGTCGCAAATCTAAAATGAGAACCCTTAGGTGATTTCAATGCTAAGTTGGCACTTCGGCGTGTCTCATGAGCGTAGAAGACCAAGACCATAAAATCTAACCCTTTGTCCCGTTGAGTTACACCATTTTGTGTTACACTGTTACACATTGGGAAAAATATTACCGATGAGTAAGTAACACTGTAACTCAATGAAGGTAACCCACCTTAGGTTACGTTAGATTTTATGGTCTTCTTACATTTTACAGATAATGTTTATTACAGAGATTTGTTCCCTATGATGGACCCCACCGATCGATATCATAATAATACAGATGTTTATTTTCCATATTTGACCGATTAAATTCCTAGCTCAGGTAAGTGACTTTTAATAAACCCATAAACGCAGTTACTGTTATTTCTAAAAATAAAGGAATATTTACTGCGAGTATAATTTGATATCTTCAATGTTAAGAATACTTTTCCAACGAGGGGCATTGGTTTAGCTCATCTTGTATACTATGTACTCTACCCGTGTACAAATCCTTAATATCCTAACTATCAACCCATCCGTGTCGTCCCTGACAAACGAGTAATTCCCCGAAAATGCACACTAACTTCTCCCCATTCACCAGTTAACATGTTTGCTTGCACAACTCAATTCACAGAGCTCCACTGTGTAGCTAACAGCTGATGTTTGTGGGCAGTTTCACAAAATGACATTGAAACTGTTAATTCAGAGACTGAAACCAATTTAAAAGTCCTTGATTCGTGTCTAAAATTAAATAAAAATATTTATATATAACATTCTTAGCTTACGTAGATCCAGATAAGACAGAGAGACAAACATTATGAAATTGTTAGTTAGTTAATATTATTTTTATGTGATAGACTTAAGGGTTTTTTTGTTGACGATTCGAAAGTGCTTCTTGGGGGCCTAATTGAATAAAAATATTTTCATTTTCATTTTTCATTTTTCATTTTCATTTATGTAAATAAGATTAAACCAATCCATTGTTAGCATCACAAAATACAAATACAAACTGACGATTCTGACCCTTTTCGAGATCAGCGGTCAAAAGGAGACTGGAAAGGAAACGATTTATTTAACTTCACAGTACAAAATGTATGTCGATTCTAAATTAACCCTTTGTGGTTTTGTGTATTGTACTAAATGGCTCTTTTTGATTAAAAACAGATATATCCTTTCTTGCCTGTTTTGTATTCAAGGAACACTTTATTAACGAGCAAGCAAAAGTTGTAGCAATCTTAATATATGTATATCTTTATTTATATAAATAAATGAATAAATTTAAAAAAACTTTATTTCACAATTCCAATTCAATTCACGTACAGTGATCACCATTAGTGAACGATTTTAATTGTTATTTCATGATTATAATTAACGTTTAGTCCCTTAGGTAATAATAGTAATATTAATCTGTATTTATCTGTGTACCATAAATATTTATAATTGAGACATAAGATTTTAGTGACAATAATTCATAGATCCAGTATTTGAAGTTTAAAATGTACAGAAAAGCTTAAGGAAGAATGAGCTTGATTCGAAATTTGATTCAAAATTTCGAACACTAACAACCATATGCATAGCCGGCACCTCGAGATTTCCTCCACTCGACTGTGTCTCGACTCAACTACAAGGATAAAATCGGTATGCAGAACTCAAAAAACTATCCTTGACTTGAACAAATTCCTCAGTTGAGTCGAGTAATGAACTGTCAAACTCAAGGTACGTCGCGATCTACCTTGAGGTCTCCTCAAAGCTTGATAACAGTGCTTTTCACGTTATTTCTGAGGTTATTTTAAGTTTTATTAGCATAATGAATGATTTCCATGTTTTTATTGACTAACTTTCAAGTGAGTAGGTATATGTGCTACTGTAAACCTACAGTGGTGTTTAATTTATACTTTATGATTAATCCCTCAACCACGTCTTTTCCATTTCACTAAAAACTTGCCTCCAGGCCATAATAATTTTCATACTGAACGCGAAAAACGAATGAAATCAATAAGTATATAGAAATTAAGCATTGCAGTCGACAGTTGAGTTGAATGACAAATAATGGCAGAACTGAAATATACGTCACAGTGGAACACAATCTGAGAGGAGGACAGCCCACATATGAAAAAAGTGAACCATACACATATTATCTATACTTTGCCAAAATAATAATTCGAAATTTCATGACGTCATTCCTTCACTCAACCTCAACTCGACTTTACTGGAGTTTCCTCAGTGGAGGATGAAGCCGTAACTGAACATACCGATTTCAAGGATGTTTTTAAGATTTCCTTGAGGTGACTTCGATTAAGGTTGAGTGGAGGCGGTCTCGAGGAAACTTCTCTGCATATCGGTGTAAATCTATGAATTATTGCCACTGAAAATCTATTTCTTTTTACGTAGAATATCTAACAATATTTTTTTTTTAATGTGTTTAGTATTTGGTAGGCCAGAGAATAGGTTGTAGGCTATTTATATACCCCTAAGTGATCTCCCCTCCCCTCTCTAGATTCATTTTTAATTTTTAATTTTTTGGACTTTGTTAAAGTTTGGCAAAATGTTGAAGTCTGATAATAATTTATGAAAATATTCATAAAAAAATAAAGAAAAGCAAGCAAGGTATGAACCACCGTAAGTGTAGGTTGGTACGTATACGTTAACAATGGGGAATCTTACATAAATATAAAACCTTTTCTTTTTGATACAGAATTTCGTAAATATTAACAAGATAAGAAGCAAAATACGTTAGAATAACACCCACGCTGATTCTATTCACAAATCGTAAAACTGAATTCTCACGAAAGCTAATTTTTCAAAACATATTCCGTATCTAATGGACAAAGATTCTCTGAAACAGAATTAGGAATAAATAAACCATCAAAAGGCTGAACGAGAACGACAAATCAAATCATAATAAATATCCTTTGAGTGTAAATATCAAACGGGGTGTGTCGTCTCAAATGTACATCGATTTAACTCCTGTGTTTTTCTCAAAAGTTTGAATAAAGGTATCATTATTCCGGTCATTGATTTTAATATCTCGTGTTTTTATTTAGCCTTTATTTTGGTTCAAAGAACAGCACACCCATTTTTTTTCTTTCAAACGATATCAAACCCATTTGACTTATAATGTGATGGATCCTGCAGAAATGCAATTGATGTCATCAATTAATATATAGGGATGTGTATCAATAGCAGTATTATTTACTGCTTGTAGTTCTGAACTTTTTTTATATTTAATTATAGATACTGGCCTCTCAAAATATTAATTTAAAAGCAAGTTCTGAAAATGCTCACGACCTAGGGGGAGACAAGACCAAGACCAAGAAAAAATCCCGATGTCTTGGGGGGCTGTCAAAAGAGATTTGAGCCCGGAGGAAGCAGTGCTAGTTGCAAATGAGGTTGAGGAAGCTATGTGGTTGAGAAATCCGGGTATAGCTCGCTTCCATCCTCGGCCTTATCTTTACTTACCATCAGGTGAGACGAAAGTCAAAAGTTACCCCGATATGATAAAAAAAATCCCAAGAACCCCACCTTACATTATAGTACCTAGTTCGAGTTCAGACAGATTCAATTTTTTTCTTCATCTCTTATATATCTATAATTTTTGATAACTATAATATACTATATAAGTAACTATAATCACAATGCCGAAATATTATATTTCAACACCCGAACTAATTTCCTAAATACATAATTTAATATACAGTTAAAAATAAAATGAAGTTAATTACTTTATAAATATTATTTTGACTTTAATACATGGCTTAGTTATTTTGTATCGTTTATAATCATATAGTAGAGTTACACAAGACTGGTCTTAGTATCGATCATAATGATTAAAACTTGCTTTGGTACCTACACCTTGTTGTGACACATTACAACGCAGCAGCCGAGTACCCAAGCGCACATATGCGGCGCACATAATTATGTGTACTTTCATAAATCACGCCGTCATATGTAATATGACTGTTTATTTAATTTGTCGAAATTGTATTTATTACCTTCCTTTAAAGTTCGCTCATTCTTGGTCGATAATACTTTATTTTTAAGCCCTTTTTTTTTTTTTTTTTTTTTTTTTTTTTTTTTTTTTTTGATGGAAAAGCTTTTATAGCTACCCAGCTGCGATAAAGGGCCACAGTTGGGTTATGTGAGACTCTCCGGCTGGCATACTCACTAAAAACCATCAGTTCTTCCTGCCTCGCTGCCAAGCGACGCGACCACACAGGGAACTTGGTAGTCTTCCGCGTGACCGCTTGCAGCTGGCCTCAGCAGGCCACCACAAAGGGTTAGGGATATCTCGGAAGAACATCGGATATCCCTACCACACCGGGTAACGATGTAGACGATGGAGCCCTATTCCATCGTCCACATCCCGGCTAGGGCAGATGTAGCGCGGCAAAGAGCCTCCTCCTGCGGCCCGTTCGCCTCCTGCGGGACGGTGCTGCGAGAGGATCATCCTCTCTAGCTCGCTCCGCAGCCTCCTTCTGGAACATGACTTGCTCGCAGAAGGAGGCAGCCGCCTCCCAGCACGTCGCACTGCTAACCATCGACCTAGTCAATGTCGGCAGTGAGAGATCTGCACCCGCTGACGCGATAAGGACATTGCGCTCATCAGCCCACGCTGGACAGTGTTCCAGCGTGTGTTGAGCCGTGTCGTCATCACCACCACACGCGTGACACCGCGGACTCATTTCCCGTCCGATCCTGTGCAGATAATGCCCGAAGCATCCATGCCCTGACATCACCTGCACAAGCCGAAATGAAAGAGCTCCGTGCTCCCGGTCCACCCATTCGGCTAAAATTGGTCTGACTGCCGTAACGGTCCAGTGGCCATAAGCTGGGGCTTGCAGCCTGTACAGCCAGTCGCGCATAACGTCATGCTGTGCCCTGTCGCGCCATTGCCGGATAAGTTCTGGCGACGGACGAGCTCCTTCCCTTCGAACATCAACGCTCCGCTTGTATACCTCAGACAGCGCAAGCGCGTCAAGGTCCCGGGGCGGGGTCCCTGCGAGAACGCACGCAGCCTCATACGACACGGTGATGTACCCGCGAATAACCCTGTTCGCCATGACCCCGATGATGATGATCATGATGATGTTTTTAATCCCTGACGAAAAAAGAGGGGTGTTATAAGTTTGCCGTTTCCGTCTGTGTATCTGTGTGAGTATCTGTGTGTCTGTCTGTGGCATCGTAGCTCCTGAACGAATGGACCGATTTGGATTTGGTTTTTTGTTTGATAACTGACGTGATTAGGTTGCTTTTTAGTATATTAATATATAATTTATGAAGTTCAGGCGTTTGATGATTATCAGCTCATGTCCTACACGATAAAAGGGTTTTAATAACTTTTACAGATCCGATTGTTTTTTTTATTATTATTATTTTAACGCTGCGGATAACCTCTACCAGCCGACCCCCCGACGAGAAGGGGGGGTGGGCTCTCACCCACCAAACTCCTCAGCGACGCACCTTCTGAACCACTTTTTGACGACATAACGGGATGGCCCGAGGACATTTCACCGTTGTGTCGTCAAGGCGGTTTGACCGCGGTCCGGTCCCTACTCAAAGTATACTATCTAAAAGTCTGCGGGATGCTTGATTCTTCAGAAATTTACAGCAGATATAGCGTGTTTGGGCTCATAAGAATAGTCTCAATGAGATGGTGTTAGACATATGATTAATGAGGCCGGGGGTAACTTTAAATTTTCTTTTTTTTATAAATAAATAATAAGTTTACCAGCATAATGGTGATGGGTAACCGTTATTTTTAGACGCTATTAATCTCGTATCGGTAGTAAACACGAATTAAATATAAGTTCTAATATTTTTTTCCCTTTTTACATTCTCATTAAATCGCTTTTGTGATCTAGTGGCTGAGGCCTGAGACCACCCATCGCAGATCTATATGTCCGGGGGCAATTCTCGTGGGGGCAGCTTTTTTTCTGTACGGTTTGGTTAGTAGAAGTGCTTTTTTCAGGGTTCCGTACCCAAAGGGTAAAATTTCAACTGTCTATCAGTACTTAGTAATAGGGTCCCGCTATTACTTTATGAGGTGGTTTTCCACCAGAGGGGCGAGACGAGACGAGGCGAGACGAGATTTAAAACTTGTATGGCAAATTTTCAAATCTCGCCTCGCGCACCTTTGGTGGAATGAGTCAGGATTGACGAGGATGTATGTAAATGAACCATATTGCTTCCGATATAGAGTATTAATTTTAATGTGAAATTAGATATGATTTCGAACCCTAGGCGATTTTCCACCTGAGGGGCGAGACGAGACGACGCGAGACATAATTGAAATTTGTTGCAGAGTTAATTTATACTCTATTGAGGAAGCAATACAGTTCATTTTAGACAAACAAATATTTCAATCCTCACCTCGCGCATCGTTGGTGGAAATAAGATTGATGAGGATGTGCGAAAAATATTTGTTTGTGTAAAAATAAACCGTATTGCTTCCGATATAGGGTATTAATTAACTCTGCAACAGAAACACGCTTCTCGCGATAGGTTTATTGCTGTGCGATTTCAATCCTCATCTCGCCACTCTGGTGGAAAATCATCTCGCGCGGGCAATTTTTAGTGGAAAAGGGTCAATGCGATTTCAATGATCGTCTCGCCTCGCCTCGTTTCGCCCCTCTGGTGGAAAACCACCTTTAGACTCCGCTGTCCGTCCGTCTGTCACTAGGCTGTACCTCATGAATCTTGATAGTTAAACAGTTGAAATTTTTACAGATGATGTATTTCTGTTGCCGCTATAACAACAAATACTAATAAACAATATAAAATAAATATTTAAGGGATTTTGTTTTTGCTCGATATTGATAACGGCAACAGGTAGACGCTTCTTTATAGATAATGGTACGGAACCCTTCGTGCGCAAGTCATACTCGCACTTGGCTGGTTTTTCTAAATCCACCTAGCTGGTCATAACAATAAATATAATAGTAGGTTTGTTGTGTTTCGGCAATTGGAGATAAGATACTTTTATCTCCCTGTGGTAAGACAGCTATTTTTTTTATACTACTAAATGACAAAAAAGCTGATGGCCCACCTGATGGTAAGCGGTTACCGCCGCCTATAGACACCTGCCAAAACAAGGTGCGTTGTCATCCTGAGGCCTAAGATGAAATACCGTCCATGCCCAGTAATTACACTGGCTACCTTACCTACCAGTTTCTCTATGGCTGGGAAATACAGGTGTAGCTCGCTACCCAGATGCATCCTTGCTGTCAGTGAGATAAAAAAAGATATTTTTTGTTGGCTAGAAATTAGCATGGTTTTTTATTTTTGTACATGCATAATAAAACAATAAAAACTCAATAAAGGAAAAATGCATAAATAAATATTATTTACATGTAAAATAATAATATCGGTTACTGTAATACAGTACCGAATTATCCATAGATATAATGTGGGTACAGTTATGAAGATGACGTATTTCGCGTGGGCAGACCTATTTCGTCCATCCGACTTGGCCATCCTCAAAGTGCTTTAATTTCCTGTCCTCTCTAGAGAGCTAGGATGACCAAAAAGTGTTTATTTGGAAGCATTAAGTTCGAAAATAGTTTTATTATGGGTCCTTAAGAGATAAACTAACTGACGCACACCAGATCAAAGCTAATACGGGCAAGACCTAGCATATAGACTCTTCTTACCGCTTCTCATGCAGTGCTTTGTATAAAATTACCAAGGATGATGTAAGTATGTATTACTTTTATATACTGACTTTCCCTTCCTATTTTATTTTGATTTCACAATGTCATTAGCACAGATTAGATAATAGTTAAACATTAGTATCATAGTAAAATCTATTCTAATAAGCTGAAAACTTTGTTTGTTTGGTTGAACGCGCTAATCTCAGGAACTACTGATTCAAATTACACAAAAATCATGTATGCAGGAATTGTTCTCCTTTAAAAGTTCTAAAATAAAGTCCGCGCAGGATATATCTTTTGATATTGACTCACTATAACTGTTTTTTAGTTATCAAATTTGTTCAAAAATAATACACTATCTGCGAAGGTATTTTTGTAAACATCATATTATTTCTTATCAAAATACATCCATAATTCGTCATACATAAGTATTCAATTTTAAACAAAATTTTTCTTGACATCATTTGATTTCAATGGATATCTTAAGAGATATCATAGTTATAAAATAGCTCCGCAACAAAATAATGATCAAGTACCCTACCGTTGTTATTTTCCGACATCCACGCAAACGAAGTCGCGGGCACAGCTAGTTAATGTTTAAAATTAATAAAAATAATAACCACTTGCCATCAGGTGCGTTGTATGTTTTATTACCACCATAGGCAAAAAAAATGTTTTATTCAACTTTAATAATAAAAAAAATAAAATAAAAAATAAATAAAAAGTATTTATTTCTATTTAATACATATTTGTACACATACTGACATCAACTCTATCGCTCGTAAATTTATCTTTGTTATGGCATCACACTTTGCAATGTATTTTTTAGAAGTTTGTACTACATGTTTATTAAAAGCACAATACAAGTCTGCTGTTATGACATGAATGTTTAGTAACAGGCACAGCCAACATATACCTACATACACATATCATTAACACATGGAAGCTGCAAGCCGCCCACTCTCGGTAGATCGCAGTAACTGCTACATATGCGATTGCGCAACATGTAGGATGTGATTCAATCGGACCTGTTTGAGGAGCGACCGGTCCTCATTCTGCCGATGAAAGTTTTATTTTACCACATTACCTATTAATTGCATTCATGTATGATTCATTGAGCAACCGAGTATTGCGTGCGATCAGCTGTTTATTATCTTTGTTTTTATCAATAGGTATAGAGATGTATTTTCCAGATAATATTGTGTCTCAGACCAAGCAGTTTTAATAAGGCGTAAAATATTACTTACCGTCTATGCTGATAAAAATCAATATCCTGGTATTTGGTAAAATACTCGGTGTTGAAATATAAACGGTCTGAGGATAATCGAGAGCTCAGTGGCGTAGTGGTTTGAGCTCTCTGGTTTCGATTATGAAAACAAAGCAAATTTCGCCATGGTCAATCCCGGGATGGGTCAATCAAAATTTGTAATAATCATGATGTCATCATCATCATCAGCCTATATACGTCCCACTGCTGGGCACAGGTCTACATGAGTGAAACACATGACGACGATTTGTTTTCATAATCGAAACCAAAGCGCTTTAACCACTACACCACCGAGCTCCTCATCATGAAGTAATTCTAGTAAAATCAAAATATCCCCTTAAAAAACATAAATTTCTAAGTTACTATCTGCTGCCACAAAAGTAAGACAAATCTTGGTGACAGATCTGTAACAAACTGTAGCACGGTTTTGTTGACAGTTATAATAACAAGTTTATGGCATTCTGATAACAAAACTGAGTTGCTCAACATTTATCACGCAAGGAACAAAGGACGATGGCTCCGGAATGAAATTAAAATGCAGCTCGAACGCTTGAGAAAACCCTCAAGAATGCTAAATGGATGAAGCGGGCTGTCACTAACAACGTTTTTAATGAAACTAAAAGAAAATGACTGGCGTTGCGTTTAAGAAATAATCGCTGCATTGTGCGGTGAGATCTTAATGAGTGAGCCTCTCTCTAACGACCATGAAGGTAGTTATGTAAAATAAATCCTAGAAGATGCCTTTTTGCTTAACACATTATGGATGGCTTAATGTGTCAAAAGAACAATTTTTATAGGATGAGGTTGGTTTCGGTATTTAAAAAAGAGCCGTAAGAATTATCCTGGAATTTGGCACCGCTTCACCCCTATAAATATTGGTAATGAAAGAAATGTAAATAGCTCAAAATGGTTTTCATGTTTCTTTATTAAAAAAAAAAATGTCTTAATTTAGACCTGATGACAAAAAAGAGACAGCCTCACGTGTAAACCAGTTCCAACTTTGAAACCACGTTTTGTAATAAGGCAGAATAATGTTGCTTGTATCATTACTATTATTTTATTGCGTGGGAAATTAATAAGTAGAGCGAAGTGGTAACTATCGCAACTCTACATAGAAAGTTTGTTCCGAGAATTCATATTGTTTTTTATATTACAAAACTCCAATACTTTCCAAAGTCTCGATACCCATCTTGATAGTTAAGCTTTGTCTTTGTTTAATATGCCTACATTATGAAACAAAGTATTTTATTTCCAAGAGAATGTCAAACAGAAACTCTTACAAATTGATATGAAAGAATTCTATTTATAGAATTAGGAATTGTATCAAAATGAAGTCACAACTTAACTAATTATCCTTTAGCTACCTCACTCAACTTCTGAGCTCGCCTGAACTACTGACGTAGGTATTTAACACTACTTCAGTTTCCAAGATAAATTCTGTCCCCTAGTATTCGGCACTCAACGCGGAGCATTCTGCAAATTGTGAAGGGCTGGCCTGACCCGAGGCGATATTATCGCCGCCCCTTCTATTCGGAACCCGTTGGAATTCTAGCCTGATGAATTTTGATGAACTCGTTAAAAGCAGCCCGCCTGTCGAATTAATATATTATTATTTTGACAAACGGAAAAAAGGAAATACTGCTTAGTTGACTCGTGAAAGCTAAATAAACTTTTAATCCTGTAACACAAGAAGCGCCTTAATGTTTGTTCACGATATTGCTAGTTAGCGGATCGACTCGTCACTTAAAGATGTAGGAAGTAATAGACGTGACGTCAATCAATAAGAAGAACGGACAGCAAAAATGAATATAAAATACTATACTTGTAAAAGTATCAAAAGAATTGTGCTCATACCAGAAACGAGATTTGTCCGGGAACTTCTTTTCCCTTCGTATCCGCAAATCCAAACCGTGTCAGCTCTTCCAGGAAGTTATGCAGCATCTTGATTTCGCCAAAAACCCTCCTGCCTTCATGCAAACTTAGCACAGGTGACTATCCTGATAAAAAAATTGAAAAGTTGCTACATATTAGTTACCCCCTTTATTTGACGTAGTCACGGTCTGTTTAGATGTAGTTAAGCTTGAAGAAGCTTGATCTGAGGTTCTGGGAGTCTCGATTGTTTGCAATCCTTTAAATTTTTCCAATGTTTTTCATTGTAATTACTGGGAATGGACGGTATTTCATCTTAGGCCTCAGGAAGACAACGCACCTGCAATATCAAGTGATTTCCCCTTTTTCTTGCAGGTGTTTATAGGCGGTGGTAACCGCTTACCATCAGGTGAGCCGTCAGCTTGTTTGTCATCTAGTTGTATAAAAAAAATTGTCGGCCATAAATAAGAGACTTCTCACTCTCAAACCACGAAGTAGGTAATAAAATACAAAATTAAAAATTTTAAGTTACCCCCGGCCTCATTAATTGTCTATCTAACAGCATCTCATTGAGACTATTCATAGGAGCCCAAACACGCTATATCTGTTGTAATTTTGTGAATTGTGTGTATAGGATCAGCTAGTATGTCATGGGAATGTCACCGAAGTGACAGTACACCAAATTTCAAATCAATCGGATGTGTAAAAGTTAGTAAAACCCTATTATCATGTAGAAAATGAGCTGATAGCCATCAAACGCCTGAACTGATCTTCATAAATTATAGCTAAGAACCATCGTAGTCACATCAGCTTTAATCCTTTAATGCCCAGACGTCAACTTAAGTTGTCATTACAATTAAAATTCAATTTTGCCTGGTTTATCGGGCTTCAAAGAGTTAAAACAAAAAAAAACGAATCAAATCGGTCCATTCTTTTAGGCGCTAGGATGCCACAGACAGACACACAGATACACAGACAAACACGTCAAACTTATAACACCCCTCTGTTTTCGTCGGGGGTTAAAAATATGAACGTTTATTTGAGATCGTCTGTAATATATTCTATTCTAATGAGCTCTTATCATTGCAAGTCCATTCAAAATTTAGACAAAATATTCCAGTACCTCGTTTATAAAATCGCTCGAAATTACAGGTTTCATTAAAATTTCACTTGGTGAAAGTAGAAATGAAATATACCTTCGTCCTGTTTCTGACATGCTACTTTAACTTTGCTAAACACTTCTGCACCTTTTACTAAACATATTTGACACAGGATGTTTTACAAAACAGTTTTGATAAAGGGCGTAATCCTAGCGTGTAACACTGGCCATAAGTAGGTGTATAAAATAAAATAACTAAACTGTTTGCTTATAGAATGCAAAGATTGACTCTATAGGACTCGAATAGTGGAATATAACACACATATAAACACACTTACAAATATTTAAATAAAATACACATAAATATAACTTTTTCAAAATAATTACCTCACTGCTTCCTTATAGGCGTCCAGAATCAAGTGAATATTTGTTTTCAACGATATTAAGCTGCGTGTCGCAAATTCCGTTAGTAAAATAAAAATTTAGTTAAATTTGAAAGTTCTCGGAAATAACTAATCTCTTTCCGTAAATATTGTGTATATTGATTAATAAATAACTGACGAAGAAAATTGTTATTAAGTCATTATGATTATTAAAACTTTTTATTCTTTGAACCATTTAAAAGCTTTTATGTTTATAAATGTAACTAACAGTTTATTCTAAAATTTTAAAAACTGTCTTACCTATAAAGTAGCTGTCTTCGCATATGGACTCTTCTTACCGCTTCACCTCAGGTGGTGTTGAGTCATTTGTCGTGCTTTGTATATAAAAAAAGTTTAATAGATTATGACATTTGTGCAACAATTACAATGCATTAACCACTTCCATTACATTACGACTAACTACGACTAACTACGACTAAATAACGCTTACTGCTCCATTTTAATTTGGTAGTGATCTGACGAAGATCTTCGGAGATAGCTAGAGAAACAGCCTAGCACCAAGCTAGTCTATTTCCAGAAACAATAAAATTTTAAACATTATCTCAAAAAATACATTAATATTAGATTAGAAGTATTCAAATGTAATTACGATTCTTGCCTTTTTAGCATTTTGAAGTCAATATTTATTACATGGTAATTTCAGTACTCAATTATTAACGGCAAAGGCTAATGGCAACAACATTATCCACTTTACTGTTTTTCGTAAATTGGGTTAAGTAAGTTCATTGCTCATTTTAATACAAGCCTCTGTTAATTAGTTCAAACTTAACGCGTCTAAAAACACGTTTGTATAAATTTTCCTTACAAATATTTGAATAAAATTTGATCCTTACTCCCTCGCCTTCATTACGGCTAAAATTATAACACAAACAGCAAATGTTATTCATCTGCTGCTGTAATATAAACTTGAAGTCATCATTGTGGTCATCATGATAAGTTAAATAATTTTGAAAATGAAATAGAGGATATTTGGCTGTTGAAATATTAGGAGTAGACTTTTTTTCTCATAAAGGCACGTCTTTTCTGGTCATAATTATTAAGAAATTGAAATACATCCAGTTATCTGACAAGTGAATGTAACTTCAACAACTACTAATTCGAAAGACTTATATAAATCTTTACTTGGACAAACATTACCACTAGCAGAACTTTGCCTGAACTTTGTTACCACACCGCCGGTCAGTACATTCAACGTAACATGCTTCTAATGCCTAACAAACTCTATCAATTACCTATGTAAGAACTAATCACATTGCTTGAGATTTTAATTAAATGAGAATCACTTTGATCATCATTGGAGAGGCCGCTAGGCTTTTAACAGTTGATTAGCTAAACGCGTAAAACAATTTCCTAACCTCAATGAACATGAACCGTGTATCCACCCAAAACACAATTAATTAGAGGTACAGACATCTGCAGATCGAGCGCTACACTTTGGCAATTGTAGTTACCATATTTTGTTGTAATAAGAATCATTTTCCAACTCATATGTGACGCTGTAATTAAAATATAATATAAATAGAAAAAATTTACGTCCTGAGGCAGGAATCGAACCCGCGACCTTTCGCAATCCGGGCGACTGCTCTGACCACTGAGCCACCCAGGACTTGGGATATCCCTGTGAAATTCTTCTAGTCTATCTATATTTGCGTTTATGAGCTAACGTCCACCCTACAATGTCGAAATATTCTATTTCAACATCCGAAACGAGTATTTTTACAAATACCTACGATTCGGTGCAGTTGGGGCAGTGCTTTCAAATATTCTTAATTTTTGATGTTAACATTATCATAAAAGTTTGAAAAATTACTTTGTAATTAAAATATAATAAAAATAGAAAAATTTCACGTCCTGAGGCAGGTATCGAATCCGCGACCTTTCGCAATTCGGACGCTTGATGTGCGGCAGTCTGTATAGTCAGCAACAAAAGTAAATAATACATAAAATGTCAGAGATTTATCAATAAGTAACATGGAAAATACAAGTGACTCTACGTCAGCGATTTACAAATAAAAGTAAATTATCCCATAATTACATAGATCCGGTTCTGTGTGTCTTGTAATTTTTGATGTGTTTAACCTACTTTCGTTGCAGCCGTACCTACAGAATTAAAACTATCCTCCTGAATATGAAGTACAGTATGGTCGTCTAATGACATAATACAACTAAGCTAAAAATTTCAAAAGGTTTGGTACCTTGTGAAATTTTTGAGCTTTTATGAATTTGTCATTTGTTGACATGTCACATTGAAAAATTAAATGAATTAATTTGTAAATTTTACATATTTCTTTAAATTTAACTAAACAAAACATATTGCGCCTTTTTAGCACTCTTATTTACATTCGTCTGATAACATTCCAATATCAGACACTCTACACTTGCCACTTTTTATCGCACTGCATCAAAGTGAGACGGGATATGAGTTTTCAAATCTAAGCCATGTTGTGAATAAAACGTGCAGCAACGAGTGCTTCAAATTCTGAAGCATTTTTCTTACATTTTGCATTCATATAAATTTTTAGTACGGTTATTGTTATATCCGATGTATACTATCACACACACATCCACATCCATACACATCCTATGGTAAATCTATTGGACCAGTCGTCAAATTAATCTCAGGATTTATCTTATAATAATACGTGATGCTATCTATTCTGAGGTTCCAGTAACAGCTTTTTATTGCATTGAAATTTTATATCGTTGATTTTATTGGTATACATGAATAATAACCAAAAACTTATCATAATAACTTAGATAAAGACACAAAATTTTATTCTGCCTAAGTCAAAAGTCGAAACCTTCAACAAATTCTCTAAAGATTTCGTTTTTGCTGATTTGGCCATGAAACGTTAAAAAATTATTGTATGAATGCTTATTCTAGTATGTTCCGCCTCCATCCACATAGTTTTACTCAATAACGAGAAAAAATTAACATGCTAATAGACCTTTAGAGCTGGAGGCTATATTAAACAAAGAATCAGAACATTCACGTTAAAAAAATACATTTTTATTTACTACTTGCAAATCAATGGCTACTTTACAATGTTGAAAATTTTAAGCATTAGCTACGACCTGTTGATGTAGGCAATAGGGATGATGTAGGCCAACATACCTGTTGGTATGTTGTTTCAGTATTATTGTTTGTTGTTGGTAATCCTATAAACAATAGGTAAGTAGGTATGTTAATTAATTTGCTGTAAGCAATGAGTTACGAAATTACATCTGAAAGCAAATAACAAGTAAACACAAGTATCTGGATACACACAGTGTTGTAACAGTGGTGTAAAAATACCGCAATTGGGTTAAAGTTACGAGTACCATTACTGTAACTCGTCTCCATTTGCCCGAGGAGAGGTGGTTACGTCCGAGTGGGGGCTTTAATTTGGTCGTAACTATCTGAGCTTCTTGAGTGGACGATCTCTTATTTACCTTCAGCTGTTAAGACCCTCGTCCGTTTTTAGTTGTGTTTATTTATTTATTTCAAAATACATGTAGACACACAATCTTATAATGAAAACAAATTATAAAGAAAAATATTCAAGACTGCTTATATCTATAAATTAGCACAAGTTATTATTTATGCTTAACTAAGTGACCACACACGGCTCCGCCCGCGAGGATGTCGGTTATCACGCCTAAAAGTGCAACTCGTTTCTTTTATCAAATTTACTGGCAATAATCAAAGTAACGAAATTCAAAATTCAAATTCATACTTTGGCGCTTGATTCGGTTTCCCTTTCAAAAATCATTCTATTGCTGACTCATCTCCTTAACTTTCCAGTGTCTCGCTCTCGACGCCTGCCGCTAGCTTGAGCGATTTTATAACATTCTTATTTCAATGAAATATAATTTTAAATTTCACTTACTTGCCTGAGTTCAGTTATGCAGCTGAGCAATTGAGCAAATTCCACAAATTTGTCCGCTTTGTCTGCAGTTATATTTGTCCGCTTTGTCTGAAGTATGTGAATAGTTACCGCAGCAACACCAATGTAGAAGATAGCTCATAGTAAAACGTCTGTGCTTACAACTAACCAGCCTCGTGTGCCATACAAGCTGTTGTCCGTATGTCATAGACCGTGCGGTTTCATGCAAACTAAAGCAACATTCAAACTATGGCACCGCAGCGGTGCTGTATGCGGTATAGTCAGCAAAAGAAGCTTTTTCATAATAATATATTCGCAAAAACTTGTAAATTTTTATGAACATGATAACCGAACTGACAACCGTACCACGTGATTTGCGTAAAGACAATTTCTACTGGAACGGCTCCCAGCGCCATATTTAATTTTAATCAGACGAAAATTAAGAGAATCACCGAGCAAAAAGTCAACTGTGCGTTTGCGCTAACAATGATGTATATTATTCACCCAAAGCTTTTATTCCGCGACGTAAAGAGATGCAAAAGGATAAAAAATGGTACGGTCGCATATTGCGAATTATGCGACGGCAAAAAATATTCATTCGCATATGAAATGATATTAAATGAGCTTTTTAGGTACTGCCAACATTTTAAAACAAAAGCACAGTGTTACCCGGCTGATATTGCATTATAAATAAATAAATCGTTTATTTCGAGGTATGATAATGATATTAAGTTTTCTTTAAGCTTGTAAATGTACTCTGTAAACATGTATAGTGTGTGTATCCTAAAGTTAATAATTAAAATTTATTCAAACGCTATATTCGAAAGGTTATCTTGCATAGTAATATGTTTGGAAACAAATTCGAGAATAGTTGGGCCAATTTGCCACTTAGGGTTCATAGGCAAGAATAGCTTGGGCATTGACGTGAATGTTTTAAAGATTGCGCAATAATCCGTAAGCATTGGACCTAGCCCGTGGTCCTCGTAAACGCGTAAACTCCACAGTTATTGCGGCCTGTAGAAAGAAATCCCCCATTTTCGACACGATTCCGACCCAAATCGCCACCAACTTTACAACTGGGCTACCATTTCGCTCTCTTTTGTGGATTTATAAGGGCTTTAAACGATCTTGCAGCTCAATGTAGGTTCGAAGGACTTGCATATCGATGTTACATTAGTTTATATAAGTATTTTAATCATTACATCGACACTTTTCCTGTTATTTTCATGTTCATTTAAATTTTCACGTAGTACATCAAACCACTAAAAAGTGGTAATGGAAATTAATGCTGTTTTTTATTCATGATATCAATAGAACATTCCGAATAATATAAAATTTTATTATAAGAAAGAAAGAAATTTTTATCGCTTGAAATATGGTTGTTGTGATACATTGTAGTGATTATAACAAAATTTCTCGTATCACATAATTCACCAGAAACTGCATGGCGTGCAAAATTATTATATGGTATAAAAAAGGTGTATACCCAAAATTTATACTTAATCAATAGTCATCTATCGATATGAATAACCTTAAAAAAAAATAATAAATATTTCAGTTACAATACTTTCACTGCTCTTGATTTATATACTTTAACCTCTTATTAACTTCGATATATTGTTTCATATTATCAAGATATCTTTGAAGCCAATGATTTGATAGACCCCATATGCCACAAATATTGCATTTATAAGTAAGTAGTTGCTTATAATTCCCATTATGTACCTATATGTCACGTTGCATAGAATTGGATAATACCAATTACATAATACATTTCCATTCCGCCAGTTATATTTGTTATAGATCACGAAGATAACTTTTGAGATCTTGTCATTTCAGCTTATATGAATTTGCTTAACTTTGTAATAAGGCGTTCCATTTATCTGCACCGCTGGCTGCTCCCGTCATTACAAATTAGCAATTAGGCAATTAATATTAATAACTTCATGAAATTTATATTCCATAAAAGAACCAAAGTCACAGACATAGCTCATAGGGTTAGCAAGTTGAATTTACAGTAAGGTTGTGACGGATTAAAGATACCATTCACCGCCCTATTTCTTCCCATGCGTGTCCTCATGCTCAGTGAAGCAGCTGGTCGCTCAGTAGTCCCTTTCATCATTTTGTATCGCTCAGAAAACCCGTCTGGTCAGTAACCACCGTACGCATGGCGTAAAACCTGCCAAGTGAGCAGTTGTGGCCGCGTTCCAAAATCAGTCGGCGTACAACCAGAACTTGGGGGACGATGCCGCGATGGATGCGGTCAGATATAGCTTCCGCCGAACCAGTGCCAGGTGGACTGCGTTGACCCGCCGACCAGGAAGACCTGAAAAAAAACGGCTGTTCCGCTTATGGCATAGTACAGGCGCCCGAACGAAGCTTACCAGTTCGTGACGCTGCTTCATCATGCCACGTATGATCTCGGGCAGGTCCGTCGTGCCGGTAAGTGACCGGGTGGTGGAGTCTCACACCTTTGACTGCCTATGTCATAACAACGTCTCCCCAATTCACGCTTCTTCTCCTTATCTATACATGACTGCGCCTAACAATGTGTATTGTCGAAAAACGGTGCACACCCACCACAAACGCGCTGTTTGAGGTCGGGATAACTAACATACGTGAGCTCCATGCTAACCTCAATTCCGTCCATCAACATCTCGAGACGTCTAGGCCAGATATGCTGTTTTTGACAGAGAAACAAATACTTCACCCTGTTATAATCTAATGAACGTCCTCATAAATGCAGTTAATATTTCAATCAACAAAAATAATACATGATTACGTAGATTTGAAATAAAATTTAACAATAAGAATTAGGTATATTAACTGGAAACTATAGACAGTACAGCCGATGAATGACAGGATAGCAGAGCCACCCGAACTAACAATATAGAACTAGTAAATTGTTATGCTACAAAATTAAAAAGTGGGACATTGCAGTGCTGTTTTATGGAAAGAACAGTACTATATAAATATGTAGAGTTATTTCTTCAAGCAACGCTAAAAGCATGATTGAATCTAAATTTTGTATCCAGATGAAACGAACACCCTGCTATGTATACGCTATCGGAATACTCGTGTCCTTTATCTTCTTTTTAATTTCCTCCATAATCCTTTCTATCCGTCCTACTTACGTGAGCGTTTCTCCTATACCTGGTCTCCCGATAAACCATTCCGGTCTCACCTCCGAACCATTTTTGATTTTCCTGCCCTTACATTGGATTTCTTTTCCTATTCCTTCTCTGTTCATGTTCGTTAGATTGTGGAACTCACTTTCTTCCGTTATCCGTGATTGCGAAACTGTATCGTTTTTCAAATCGCAAGTTAAAGCACATTATCTTTCAAGTCTATAAAATCCTCTTTTTACTTATTTTATATTTATTATTATTTCATTTCATTTTTTATATGTATATGTTTATTTAAGATTATGTTTTTATACATCTTATTTATAAATATTATGTTGAATACATTTTAGTACACACCATTTCTACCGTTGTTTGATTTTTCTCCTAGTCGTAGGACTGCTGGAAGTGATTTCTTTTAGGAATAAGCAGGTCCTATGTATTCAGTTGTCCTTGTTTGTGTTTTCATTATTGCTTCTTTTTGTGTATACATAAATTGTTCAATACTAAAATAAAAAACATTAACTGCCTGTTTACCAAGCAGTGAGTGGCGTGTTATGCACGCATTAACTTACTTATTTCCGTAGCAATTTCGGACAAAACCAACTTTGTAATTAAGCCTCTTTAATTTCCGCTAACTTCCATATAGTAAGAACATTTAGTAGCAGATAATTATGAAATCAGTTTTTTATGGGCCCAATTAAACCGGAATTATGTTTTTTTAAATAAAAATGGTCCTCGTGTAAAAAATACTTTCCCCTGTGTAAACAAGCTACGTAAGTAGATCAATAAATGTTACTGGAGATTATTGTCTATGCAGGAATAGATAATAATAAAGAGTCAGACTGGGTAAATGCTAACTATTTAGAGAAATACTAACGGTTTCGAGTAGGGTCGTTGACAATTTTTTTTTATTTCATAAATAAGAAGTTTTTTTTATTAAGCGACGCCTAAGCTACGAGCTGCCTAAAAACAATCGGTCTATGGATTTTTATTCCCTTAGGTTGGCTTAAAACTGTATAAGCCTAGCTGGATATTTATATTAATTACTGTTTTCTAACCCAATACCTATTCAATGACGTGTTTTGATAACCTAAATTTATATAAAAAGGAACACAATATCGTAAAATGTCTGACAACGTGCAAGAGCTCCTATTTTTTACCGCCTCTGTGGTCTAGTGGTTGAGACCACCTACGTCAGATCTAGAGGTCCGGGGTTCAATTCCCGTGTGGGCAGAAATTTTCTGCTCTGTTTGGTTGGTGGTAGGGCTTTTCTAAGTCCGCCTGGCTAGCTACCACCATCTTACCTACCGCTATAAGAATATTAACAGCATTGTTGTGTTTCGGCAGTTGGAGGTAAGATAGCCAGTTCCTCTGTGGTTGAGGAATCCGGGTGTAGCTCGCTTCCATTGTGGGCCTTATCTTCACTTAACATCAGGTGAGATGAAGGCCAAGAGTTACCTCGTTAAAATAAAAAATAAAAAATTGAGTACTCACGAACAATTAAAATTTATGGTGTCTTTTATATTATGCTATATTTTGTAACAAATTTTGATTTTCTCTTGTGAGAAAGTATTTTTTTTATAATAATAGGTTGGGGAAAAAGAATCTTTGCATTTTTTAAAAATCATTTTTTAATATAGTTTATTTACATTTAACTAAAGTATGTAGGTTCCATTTTGTTCGATAACTTTTTGCCATCTTGTAGGTAGGGACATGATCCCATTGCTATAGAAATTTTGGGGCTTCTGATCAAAATACCGCGACAAGTGGTTTTGGCAGTCCTCTCGTGATGTTAACCTGACACTGCCTAGAGAATTCTGAAGAGAGCGAAACAGGTGGAAATCTGAAGGTGCAAGGTCAGGACTATACGGCGGATGCATTAACACCTCCCAGCCAAACTCTCCTAATTTTTGCTGAGTGGCTAAAGATGTGTGAGGTCTAGCGTTATCATGATGAAAAACCACACCCCTTCTGTTGATTAATTCCGGCCGCTTTCTCTCAACTTCTTGCTTTAATCTCATCAGTTGTTCGCAGTAGAGTTTAGAATCGATGGTCCTGCCTGGTAGTAACAGCTCATAATGAATAATGCCCTTCCAATCCCACCACACACACAGCATCACCTTGTTGCGAGTTAACCCGGGTTTCGCCACAGTCTGTGAAGCCTGACCGGCCTTTGACCACGACTTTTTTCGCACGTTCTTGTCGTACGTGATCCACTTTTCATCACCAGTTATCAGCTTCTACAAAAATGGTTCGGTTTCATTACGTCGTAATAAAGAATCACAAATGAGTACACGGTTCATTACTTAGGTTTCTTTCAGTGAGCTCGTGGGGTACCCAAATATCGAGCTTTTGTGTACCCATTTTTTTTTTAAATGCGCCAAAACTGTTTTGTAGTCAATTCCCAGTTCTTCAGCTACGTCGTAACTACTGATATCCCGATCTTGATCCAGTTTTTCAAAAATGGCATCTATTTTATCCGTAATAATAGGGCGACGTGCATCTTTGACATCAAAATTTCCGGATTGAAAACGCTTAAACCAAATTTGTGCTACTCTCACAGATACTGCACTAGGTCCATAAACATCGCAAATTTTTTTCGCGGCTTGCGTTGCATTTTTACCTTTTTTGTAGTAAAATTTTAAAAAGTATCGAATTTCTTAATTAGATTCACACATCTTGACAGTACGAAAAAAAAATGAAAAACACACATTTTCTTTCATCTATAAATTCATCCTTTTATCCATATTTACTCATAATTAAGAAAAACTTTAAACTTTATTTAGACGATACTATTGTATAATTTTATTATAATTCGTAAACAATCATACATACTCATAAATAAGTAACAAATAACACAGAATTTGTTGAGACGAGCCAGTCTATAAATTAAATTTAATAACAACTGCACAAAAAAGATATTTTGTCTCAGAGGTGATACCTACCTACTACTAACATAATGTGAGACGAGAAAATTGAATTCATTGACTGATTAAAACAGTAATTAAACTATCTGAAACAATGTTGCTATTGCTATAACTGAGAACAATGTCGTTAAGGATTTAAAACCTATTTGTTACATTTGCCGACATTAATGGAATACTCTGTTGCCTGTTGTTGATCGCTTCAATAACATTTTAACAAATTAAGAACAACTGTGTTGTTACCTTTCACGATTTTATAATACCTGGTAATGAACAAGTATTTTTTTTCTAAATGGGGTAGCTTGGCCTTCATCTCACCTGATGGTAAGTTACGATAAGGCGGGTTACCTGATGGTAAGATCCGTCAACCACAGAAGACACAATCCTACAATCCTACCTCCATCCCAGTGCCGGAACACAACAATGCTGGTAACATTATTTTTATGACGGGTGGCTTAAGTAAGATAGTGGAAGCTAGCTAGGCGAACTTAGAAAAGCCCTACCACCAACCAAACCGAGCAGAAAATTTATGCCCCCACTTGAATTGCATCCCGGACCTATATATCTGGAGTATGTGGTCTCAACCACGAGACAACTGACCCGGTTAAAATTTACACAATATAAAACATATTCAGGCTGATATGTAGGCACTTGACAGAATAATAAAAACAAAACTTCACTTTTTTAAGTAACAAACTATTTCATGGAAATCTGTGTGGCACCAAGATTACAATTCGCACTTTGGCGATCAGTAAGGAAGTATACTGGACGATATCACATCAGCTTAATAAAGGCGATAAGGCCCGAAATAACATCCCTGTGGTAAAAAGCTTCCCTGAGGAACACGATGCTATTAAAAATATGAGTTCTTAATAAATACTCCATCCATTTACTTTACCTCTCTTCTAAGAAGGTAGACTGGACCTATGTTAACAAAATTAGCATAATTAACAGTAACAGCGTTGTGTTCTCAAATTACCTACCGACAGCTTTTTGTAGAAGTTCAATTAATTCTACGCATAATTAAACAACATTTATCGAAGACGTTAACGCGAACTGTAGGCTCCTTGGTAAAAAGCACGGTACTGGGCGTACTAGAAAAAGAAAGAAATTCCCGTTAGAAATACATTACTTATTACACATTTAAAATATAATGCACACCAAATACGTGGATAATGGAATACTAAAAATAACTGCATAAAAGTACTATTTTTTTTCAAATTGCTATATTCAATCTTTAGGCCAAATAATTACACGTACTAGTAATTACTAATCCCTTAAAATTTTAAAGCAATTCCCTCTCTTTCTCTTTCCTGATATCGCTTAACAACGGTTAATATAAGCAATCTTTTTTTCAATAAATTAGTCAGCGTCGGAAAGTTTTCCCCAGTGGTCCCAGACACGGGTCTACTCGCGGAAATAATATGACACTAATCGTCTTATCTTTGTGGCAACGCTCCCTCAGATCGCGATGACCTCCGACGACGTACTTAGCACAAAAGCTTGTAATGGACGTGAATATGCTATTATTGCTAAATCTTCTTTTAGATAATGTACTCAATGTATTTTTAATAATGCTTTATCTCAATATTAATGAATAATAATATTACTTAAGGTAAAATCTATAGCAGATATAAAAGTAATATTACTTTCGTAGTATTACAAGTTGCACAATCAAAAGGCTTTATCTAAGTGTAATTACTGGGCATGGACGGCATTTCATCTTAGGCCCCAGGATGACAACGCACCTGCAATCCTAAGTGATTTTTCCTTGTTATTGCAGGTGTCTATAGGCGGCGGTAACCGCTTACCATCAGGTGGGCCGTCAGCTTGTTTGTCATCTAGTAGAATAAAAAAAAAAAAATTATTAGGCACTTATGGTAAAATCTAAAATTATTTACTTACACTTCTAGCAGATATGATATTAAAGTAGTATTACTTTCATACTCGTATCTGCTAAATTTTAGATAAAGCCTTTTGATTGTGCGGCTTGTTATTAAAATTAAGCTTAGGAGAAATTGTACCTTGCGATATTACAATAGGGTGTTGACAACTTTTTTTTTATTCCATAAATAAGAAGTTTATAACTCGTAAATAAATATTGCAAAACAAATAGTATGTCTAAGAAGATCAATAGTTTTACAGATATAGTGGTATGTTTAATGTGTTGCCGCGCATCGTCCTAAAACGCTCCATTGACAATCTACGGAAAAGGTGACGTCACATGTTCCGATATTACTAAGAAATGTATGGGCATACTGGCCAAATTATTAATAACTATGTAATATATATGTTTTTATTCATAGTTGATGTAATAATAGTTGTTTTAATTGATGTTAGAAATCTAAAATCATTAACATTTTTGATAAATTTTGGAAAAAAAATTGATCGTTTTTATGAATTTTCTAAACAGTACAACTTCCACAATATTCCATATCTTCTAAGTTTTAATTGTTTTTATGGGTAACAGTAACGTATATTTTCCGAATTTGTGGAAAATAACGCCTTATTCTAGTTTAGGCAACATCGTTGTCAAACCCTCATCTACTCAGCCAGCGGTCCTAGTTATGTGTATGATGAACATGGAGCTTTTGTTCACGAGTCTTTTTAAATCTATGCATTTTCCTAGTTACCTATAAAACAGTGTATTATTTATCTATTACCTAGTACTTATCTATAGCACAATCTCTTAATTAAGGTTATTTTGGGATATATACTAGACAAGAGTGTGAGAATATTATTATTATTAGTCTAGGCCTACGCAAAGGAAAAGATATATTATTTGTCCCCTTAGTTTTTTTAATCCTTTTATTTTCTTTCTTAAACATTATCAGTAAATTTAAACTTACAATTGGTGAGCAAGGGTACGTGGACTTATCTTTTTGATTAATTAGAGTGAATTTCCATAAAATGGTCTTATTTGAACTAAAATAACAGAAACCATTACTAATAATAATCCAAAATGAGACCGAATGGAACGACTAAGGAAACCTAGATTTAATTATAGTTCATTGCACATAAAAAGTGGCCGGTGGCAGACTTATTGACATTGATTTTATTATGAGCATTCTGTACCTGCCAAACCAGGGTCTAAACAAAAAACTCTATAATGCGGTGTACAACAATGAATAGAAATATTTTAGTAATTATGATTTAAACACATATTATTCAACCAACCTCTAACTAATAACTTCAGCACACATAGCTTTTCAAAACTTTTATGTTCAATTTAAAGCCACAAAAAATTAGACTTTAATGAATCTTTGTTTACGTAACTAGCCTTCTCGAAGCCAAACCTTTTTGTATTTATTGTATGACCCTTGCGTAGTCCTTCATGGCTAAATTCACCATTGAAAGCTTTTACTTTTATATTTCGCTAAACTATGGAGGTTTTGTCATCTTTCTGTGAAATAACACACATCAGACCTCTAGAAAGGTTGAAAAGTTAATTGGCGGACTTACAATATGAATAACTAGGGGTAGGTTTAGAGTACCTAGGTATAATTCAAAATTATCTCAATGGCTATGTTTCAACTGCGTCTTTTGTCGAATGACAACAAGCTGATACATCCTTTGTATCTCTGCAGCTTGTTTTATTACGAAACCGACTCTAAACCTGCTTTTTTTTCCATATAACAGGAAGATGAAATTGCTTTTCCCTATTATTCCCATAAATTGGACCCCTAGGTATTTTAAAGGTAGAACGACTTTGTAAAGCGTTCTGTCACTGCGATATTTCTGCTCATGACGTAAAAGGTGCTACTTCAAATGAGCAGAAGTACATACTCTAAAGCAAGCCTGTCTCGATATTACGTAATTCCAAAGTAGTGTAGAGTGGGTAATTTTGAACGCGGGGTAACTCCGAAAACAGATCCTAATTCTGTAGAACACCCTTTAAATCTAAATTTGAATTCTGTACATCTTGTTCTCTCTATGGATTCACTACGGATTCATCATCATCATCATCATTTCAGCCGAGAGACCTGCTGGGCATAGGCCTCCCTCAAAGATCTCCAAACTATCGGCTTTCCGCACTCCTAACCAGATCATCGGTCCACATTGTGGGAGGCCTGCCAACGCTGCGTCTCCCGGTACGCAGCCGCCGCTACGGATTACTGTTATTTAATTTGTTTTTTAGATAACTGTATTCAATTATCGCCCTTATTAAACGACATAAATGCAGGGTTTAGGAAGCACCTTTACACGCCGTTTAAAATTGTTTTAGGGTGCCTATCTAAATTTATTTGACAGCTCGAATAAAATATCAAATACTTGCTTGATTTTACTATACCTACTTATTGAGAGAAAGAGATAAACTCTACTTACATTTAGTTTTCGGTTGTATCTTTAGAATAAGTTCCTATATCATGAAAGATAGGTGTAAAGAGCCCATGTTTAGTACACCTAGTATGGAACACGAGCCCCCCTCTCAGTTAGAGGAAAGAGTTTGCACTATCTATTTCTAGCATGATGTAGGTGATCCGACACCACCTTATTTCTATGATCTGAGAACACCTAGTATGGAACACGAGCCCCCCTCTCAGTTAGAGGAAAGAGTTTGCACTATCTATTTCTAGCATGATGTAGGTGATCCGACACCACCTTATTTCTATGATTTGAGAACACCACAGTCTCGTTCAAAAATACTAAGCTTTCTGAATAAATATTCTGTCCATTGCTGCGTTTCAAGGTTTGATATCACAATGACGCTATAGTAAAGCAGCAATGGATATGCAACTCACTTCAGATAAAGATCACCTGCAAAAAATAGTCTAATGGAAATAAAATAAAATTTTAAGTAGGTAGATTACCATGGAGAACATACTGTAGGCCTGTCATGAAACGTTTTCCAAAGCTGATGACTGAAACTATACGTATTTTGTATTATTACTGGTCATGGACGGCATTTTATATTAGGCCTCAGGATGATAACGCACACCTGCAATATTAAGTGATTTTTCTTTGGTATTTCAGGTGTCCATAGGCGCCGGCGCCGATGACCTTAACACCGTCAGCTTGTTTGTCATCTATTTGTACAAAAAATAGATGAATATTAGAGAACCTCATTTTTTGTTCATATATCTATATAAAAAAATCTACGCATTTTTTAAATAAATGAATCGTAAAACATCATTTACTTATACTCAGTTTTTTTTCTAGCAAATCTACGCGACCCCATTACCGCAAATCGCGAAGATCTCAGATGTGCTGACTGGGCAGGGGCCCCCATTCCATGCAGCCATTGCCAGTCATCTTTATGCCCCGGTGTCTATTTACCAGCCAAGAGTAAGTTATTGTTCTTCATTTGTCCTAATTACGTATAAAATATTACGAATATTCAAAAAAAAGTTATAGTTTGCACATGCTTTACATGTTTAATGCACTTTAGAATTTAGTAGGTAGTTCCAAATTATTATATTATATGTATGTATTACCTAAAGTACCTCCAAATGCGATGCAATAGGTATTCTAAATTGTGGAGGAGAGGTCCCGACAGGCTGGTCGGCACAAAAGGTTAAAGCACAATTTCGATTACCAAATAACTCAAAGATAGTTAAATAAAAACATTATCCTCCGAGGAAAATCTTTTGTGACATTTAAATGCATTATAAAACAAACTTAAGCAAATTTATCTTCTAATTCTAATCTAAATAACTTTGTTTGCAGCTCGGTGCCCCCAGAACTTACGAAGTATCCACCCCGATAGCATCGCAATTAGCCTACTCCGAAAACAAGATATCGTACCAGCCACCGCAGAACGCTATACAATACAGCGAACCGCTACAATACAACCAGAAACTACCGACTCTCAAGCAACCGAACTTTGCTCGGCCAATTAATTTCCAGCAACCTTACCAACAGCAGTTATTTGTACAGCCGCAGCCGTTGGCGTATTCTCAGCAACCGCAATTATTACCTGCTCCATTGCCCATTTATCAACAGCTCCCTCAGATTCCATTCCAAGTGCAAAGACCTATACAGTATATACAAAATCAAGAGCCCCAACATCAGTTTATACAACGGCCGACATACACACAGGAGCAACAAAATCTCGTTCAAGTATTCCCTGCTCAACCAGGAATCACATATGCCCGTGAAGAAGCCACCGATTCACAGAATAATGAACAGCCGTCGCAACGGAATTCAAATCCAGAAAACCAGCGAGTGGAACTTAAATCTTTGGAAAATCTAACACCTCCGCCTCAAGAGGTATGTGCATATTGCATAAAGTAAATAATTGGATGAGTGGTCGCAATCTATTACTTTATTTCTAGATCATACGGCGCTTACTGAAAAGTAGGTACTTTTCAATTGGCGCCTTATTGTATCCGACCCGTAAACTTGAACTTAAATTAATATTAATTACCCACCAACCCGCATTGGGCCAGCGTGGTGGTGTTATGGCCCAAACTCCTCATGTGTTTCTCCCATGTAGGAAGGCCTGTGCCAAGCAGTGGGACATATATAGGCTGGTGATGATGATATATTATTCCAATCAGACACGCGTGAAATACAAATTTCTGTCTAACCGCACTTTTACAACTAACTTTCAAACCTTACACTTACATTAAAATAACTTTATTTTTCAGAACTACAACGTTCAACCTAAAGGACCAATAAGCTACGCCAGTTTTTCACAGAACCAACCTGCACCGTCTTTTGCACAGCCACCTCCTATCCAGTACCAAGCTCAACCTCAGTACGAAGCACAACCATTCTACCGTGCGCAACCTCTACCTCAGCCTCAACAGACTCAAGCCCAAATACATTTCCAAAACCTACCCCAAATCCAATATCAAGTCCCACCAAATAATCTCCCAAAACTATCCCAAGAAACTCTGTCTACAGCATCCACAAAATCTCTTCCACCTCTCCCAGATAAACAAACATCCTATTTTAGACCCGGTCTAGTATTTTCTCATGTACAGCCACAGCTGCTCCAACCACAGCCTTATCAACAACTCCCCAATAGCTTACCCCCAAATCCAGGCCATGGTACTCCTTCATCTTTATCCTTAGTTCCTTCATTTCCTCCAGTTCAATATTTCGGGAAATTTGCACAATCAATTTTTGGCAACTATCACCAGCAGCAATAGGACTTCATTTTAAAATTAAATTAGATGTAAATAGACAATTAATTTATGGAGCATTTTGTCATAATAGTTATAAAAAAATATTAGGAAAACCTCATCCGTTGTATTTTTACATTTTTATATTATTATTAAGTATTCTGATTTGACCTTTTTCATTTATAGTTAGTAAGTTATTATACTCGACAATTATTTTTCAATTTGGTTCTTCCAAAACTGTGATGCCATAATGGTTCTTAGCCATAAGTAATTAATAATAAAAGAGATGAGTTGACGATTATTTATGACTTTTATTCCAAAACTTTTCATTGGGCTTAAGGAAGGAGCATCTAAAAAACTTGTATGCTCAAGATAGTAGGTACCCGTACCATAATAAGAGTTATTTTGCAGTAAGGGCACTCGAGTACCTTAATTGCAAAATAATATAATAATAATATTTATACACTCACACCTATTATCTAGCTCAAAGTAAGCATCATTAAGAGCTTGTGTTATGGATATTAGATAACGGATAAATATTGATAATAATATGTATATAAATATTAGAAATATACTAAATAAATAAACATACTATAAATATCCATGACTCATGAACAAATGCTCGTATTCATCATACAAATATTTCTACTGGAATTCACAAGCGCAAGAGCGATCGTCGGAAATAATAAATTGCAAGCTATTTGGCAGTACCCTATATAACTACATTGCCAAATATCTTTGTATCTTATAAACACCTTAACATAACTTTTAGTTTAATAATATTTGTAATAATAAAATATGATTGGCTCAAAAAGAACAAGTGCCTACAAAAACATTTAGAGCAATGTAACTTTAAATAATCTTTGCGTATATCATTTCGCGAACTTGTACTTCGTAATGAAGATAATTAAAAGCGGCCTTTACATTTGGCTAAATTTAGGTAACTAAATGAATTACACTGTGGCGAATTCCCTTGCGATTTAGAGCCACCGCACATATACAATTACAAGTAGGCCAACTAAATCGCAGAATGTCTAATAGGCATAGAATCTTATGATAGCCCGCACATTATATCAACTAAGTCGTTCAACTAAATAGTTGGCCAACTATCGGCCGATATCCCGCACACTATAACAACTTAGTTGGTCAATCGCACGGTAAGATGCAGTGTGACCAGACCCGTGCGCGTGATTTCCCCACGCTTGGATTTTTGCCGACAGGCACGCAGCCGCCGCAGCCAGTCGATCTCTGCATTCTCTTCTTGTAACAAATGAAAAGATTGAACTGCTGATCGACGAAGTCCAAAAAAGGCAAGCCCTTAAAAAACTTATCTGGGTAACATCTCAGTTTAGAATGTAAGGTATGATGTTTCCCACGCTCTAATCTGCCACTTAATATCGGATGCACCCAGTGGCGGATCCAGGGGGGGGGATCATGGGGGTCATGACTCCCCCCCCCCCCCCCCCCTGGGCTGGTTCCATGACCTAGGTGGACCACTAATTAAAAATTTAGAAAACATATGTTTTTATACTTCGTCCGGCCATAAATACTGTTCCAATTAAAAATAAACAAAATATAACATTTGAATTTGGAATCTCTCATTTTTAAATGATTGTTCATTGACTTTTCGCATTTTGGCGCCAATACATTGTTCAATATTTTGCAATATTTAAATGGAGTGGGGTGATAAAAAGAACCAAATCGCTGTGATTGCATTACAAAAAGTAGGTTTGGAGCCAAATGCAATTTTTAAAACTCTCCATAAGCTTGGTATTAGTAAAATGTTTGTATACCGGGCTATTAATAGGTACGATGAGACCTCCTCTGTTTGTGAGAGAAAAAGATCTCGCCGTCCACGTAGTGTTCGTACGAAAAAGGTGGTCAAAGCAGTAAGGGAAAGAATTCGAAAAAATCCTGTCCGAAAGCAAAAAAAAATATCTCGGGAGATGAAGATAGCACCTAGAATTATGTAGCTTATTTTAAAAGATGACTTAGGACTTGCAGCCTATAAGAGACATACTGGTCATTTCTTAACTGATAAGCGGTACGCAAAGGGAGGTCACAGAGAAATTTTGTTTACGGATGAGATTTTTTTTACAATTAAGCAACATATTAACAAAATGACCGTATTTATGCTCAAAGCTCTAAGGAAGCTTCCCAATTCGTCGACGAAGTGCAACGTGGTCACAATCCGACTTCAATGATGGTTTGGTGGGGTATTAGCTATGAAGGAGTGGCTGAGCCATACTTTCCTGAAAAAGGTATCAAAACATCTTCACAAGTGTATCAAGATACCATTCTTGAGAAGGTAGTGAAGCCCCTCAACAACACCATCTTCAATAACCAAGAATGGTCCTTCCAGCAAGACACGGCGCCGGGTCATAAAGCTCGGTGTCTAAGCAGTCTTGGTTGGAAACAAACGTTTCGGACTTCATCAGAGCTGAAGACTGGCCGTCGTCTAGTCCCGACCTTAATCCGCTGGATTATGATTTATGGTCAGTTTTAGAGAGTACGGCTTGCTCTAAGCGCCATGATAATTTAGAATCCCTAAAACAATCCGTACGATTGGCAGTGAAGAATTTTCCCATGGAAAGAGTGCGTGCTTCTATTGATTACTGGCCTCAACGTTTAAAGGACTGTCTGTATTGCAGCCAATGGAGACCACTTCGAATAAGCTTTTTATATTTTAAATTGTTTTATATTTATGTATTAAACTAACACACTGTAAAAGTGATAAATGTTATTTTTGCAATAGAATTTTTTTCTTCTTCTTTGTTTCAGTATTTATGGCAAGACTATATTTTTTATCACAATATAGATTTTATTTAAGTAGGTACATTCAAATTTTAATTAACTTAATAGATATAATATACTTTGTTTGACGGCAAACGCATTATTTGGGAACTAACGCATCAAAAAGTAGAATTTTCCCGCGCCATTTTTTTTTCGGCCGGACAATGCTTTACGCGTACCCCGGTGCCTTGCCTGTAAGCGACTCCGAGGTTATGTGGGACTCCTCCACCACAAATCACGCAGTGATTGCGGCATCCACTAAAAACCGTCCCTTCTTTTGTCAGGGACCGGACACGAGGAATTTTGTAGACGTCCGCATCCGCCCCCGAAGCTCGGCTATTTCTGGATGTCGCCACTTTCCGTAGGGATAGGTTACTGGCCCAAAGGATTTCCCCTCGCATGAGGACTTTTGTGAGGTGGCGAGGTGCCCACCCCTTGCTACTGTCCTCCGCAACCCTAGAATGCTTGCTATCCTACGACTCCTTCATAGAGGGGAGTCAGCTGGTCCTAAAAAGGTACAGCAGAGAGTTAGCGCTCAGATTTGCCGTCTATGACAGAGTCTGCTTGTGTCCCGCCTAGATCCAACATTCTAGCATACCCAACACGGCCACTTAAGACCGCCCACCGGCCTTGGAGGCCAGCCATCCACCGACCCCGAAGGGTCCGCTGCCCATGAATGGGGTTTCAGCAAAGGCGCTGAACGCCACCGGCACTCCACACAAGGCAGACTGCCGTCCGCTATCCGCAAACTTTGGAGGTCTGCCGTACCACCACACCACCGCAAACGTACAGTCCGCTATACACCGAGGACCTGTCTTCACGCCGGCCTTGAAGGCCAGACATCCCAGATTCCCAAAGGGACCTCTTCTGGGGCGACCAATAATGTCATGTAGGGTTGAGACTCAGCGGGGCATCTGCCCGGTGCTGCCCATTTCATGACCGGTCCACTCCAGCACACCACTGGACAAGGAGGGCCACGGAGGAGTAAGGTCTCCTACGGGTCTATAGGCCGGTGCCACCTAGCCGCGATCAGTCCAGTGTCGTCGCCAATCTAAAGGTCAGTCATTCACCGACCCCGAAGTGTCCACTGCGTTTAACCTGCTAGACAGATGTGAGCGGGGCCTAGGCTGATAAGGAGAGGACTTAGGAGCTGGAAGAGTAACTACGCAAACCTCTTCCGAGCGTTGCCCATCCCAGGCTATCCTGAACCATCACGCCGCAGCAGGTCCATGACCTTGAAGGTCGCAATGTCCCGCCCGTCAGAGAACACCATCCCTAACGGACAACTCGAGCGAACAAACCATCGCGACTTTTCAGCCCGTAGGGATTCGGAGGTGACGGGATTTAGGAGAACACCTTGATTGACATGGGGCGACTAACATAAGTAAGCAGTGACCCGGGATAATTCAACGGGGGTTGCTTACCCAGCGCACCCAAAACACTGGTTTAACGTACACGTCCCAGCCTAAAGACTGGTTAGCCCTCGACAGGACATGACACCCGAACACTTAGGACAAACAAACCACCGCGACCTTTTGGTCCGGGGGATTCGGAAGAGAAAGGCTTAAGGGAAGACCCACCTTATCCAGCCTAGAGACTGGTTCGCCTAAGCATACCGAGAACATGCACCATCCCAACCTATAGAAGGTTCTCCAACCGCCGCTAACCTTAGAGGTACGCCATCCTCCGACCCACAAACGGGTTGATGAAAAGAAGAAAATGAAAAGAGCCTTTCACAAGGTGGGGCAAGAATCACAGGACACTCATCACACGCGGCAGGAACCCACAACACAAGGGCTGATTTGAAGAGCCTACTCTGGCACCTACCCTAAAATCTTAGATAAATCCACACAGTGAAAATAGGCGTACCTTCGTGACTATAACTTCTTGTGACTTGACCACGACTATGTGACACCCCCCCCCCCCCCCCCCCCGCACCAAAGCTGGATCCGCCCTTGGATGCACCCTAAATGTTTGTTCTGTTTTCGTCTTCTTTTTATTAAGTTAAGAAGTGCGTTGTTTTCCCGCATTTTATCGCAGACTTCACCGCGCTAGCAACACTGTCCACCAACTAAGTCGACGAAGTGTGCGGCCTATGAAAGCACGCAATTTAGTTGTTCGATAGTTGGCCAACTTGAAATTGTGTATGTGCGGTGTCTCTTAGAGCGCAAAACTAAGCTATTTTATTTGAGGATAGGTACTCACATGACTAATCTATGTGTGATTGAGATTCTTTTTGGCACAGAACTGACCGGCTATTGCTTTTCGCTAATTATTAAATTGTTACATAATAATATTGCATTACCTTTGTATCTTCGGCATAAAAACGATAATCAACCAAGTTGTTTGTTTGGAACGTCGAGTAGGTCCTCTAACCTCACACCTTAAGAAGATTGCCTACGATCAAACAAAGATCCGACAAGACTCTGAATTTAGACAAATGTAAAGACATTCAGACTTATAGACACACTAATTAGCCTATCAGAGTCGTGATTGCCGATCTTAATCAGTTAGCATGCTGAATTTAGCCAAGTGTAAAGCGATTTAGGCATAGGTAATCATCATCATCATCAGTCTATATACGTCCCACTGCTGGGCACAGGCCTTCCTACATGGGAGAAACACATGAGGAGATTGAGCCATAACACCACCACGCTGGCCCAATGCGGGTTGGTGGGTTAAAGCGGTTGCAGTAACAACCGGGAAAAGCACGGAGGAGCTCGAGATTATAATATTTGATTGACCCATCCTGGGACCACTGGGATCATTGTCAATTTCTAGTATCTATTTTTTTTTTCTATTTTTCCATTAAATCCTAGCATCTAGCACTACTTACGGTGGTATGGTTCAGTCCCACCTAACCTCCAGGGGTAGAGCTAGAGTATGGTGGGTCTGACATGGGGTAAGCTATCGTTCTTAAATATGTATATTAGAAGATTGTTGTAAATTACTTTTTTTCTGACTCTACAAAACTAACATTTTAAAGTGATCCGAAACAGGAATAAAAATTACACTAGGCGAAATAAGAATTTTTAGGAATGTGAGACGAAAACTCGAGGCGGAACAAATCCAACTTTGGCGAAAGGTGCTTTGTTTTCGTGATCGAAACCAGAGCTCTCAAACCACTACGCCACCGAGCTCCTCGGCATTTAGGCATAGGTAATGAATGGTTTAATTGCAGCGTTGCCAGAAGGTTACTTTTGTGACCTTTTAGGTGATTGTTAACTCCAAAAGGTTACTTCTAGGTTACACTACTCAAAAGGTTACTTTATAGGTGATTTTTCGAAATTTGCGTAGAATTTAGTCATAATTTAAAACCTAAGTCGAACGGAATGCTCTTTCATTTATTCATTTCATGTCGGCTACCGCTAAACTTTATTTGTAGAGTGTTTGTAGTGTAGTGGAGGTAAATACTAGAATACATCAGCTGTCTTTCACACTTCTGTACAAACGCCAAATCATAAATTAACCACAGCATCTCTCTCATTCTGAGTTGTTTCTCGTCAGTTTGTTGAGAAATAAAGAAGTTTAGTATTGTATTTGTCAATCTGTTTGTGTTTTGTGATAGCATTTTGTTTAAAATATGACAATAAAACATGGGCTTTATTTGTTCATCGAAATGGTTTCTCACTTATTATTTTAGGACATTTCTATGAAATAATGCAGCCAATGTTATATTATTTCATACAAATGTCATGAAATTATTAAACGAATAAGATGTTTTTAAAAGTGGCAAACCATTTCTATGAACTAATATAGCCCATGTTTTAATTTATTGTCCTATTGACGGCACCACCCTGTATAAACTCTACGCGACGTTACGCTGTATGGCTTAGGTATCACACAATCTTTCAAGATGAAATTATTGGAAACAAACAAACCGATTCTAACAAAACTTGCCATGCATAAGCAAGTCAAGCTAGTCAAAAAAGAGAGAGGAGAAGATAGATAAGAGAGGATTTTTTGAGATCTCTCAATTTTTGTATTGTATGAAAATCTAAGAATTGTCTTATTCAGCAATAATACTGTTTTTCGAAAAATCCTCTGATAACTATTTCGACTAGCCTACAAACAAGCTGACGACCCACCTGATGTTTGTAGGTTCTTCACAAATTAGGTAAAAACTAATTATGAAACATAATACCTGCCAACCAACCTGACACAATAGATAGGTATATGCTATTTTTTCTTAACTTTATTTTTATTTATCTATAAAAATAGAATTCAACATTGTGAGGGTAGACGCAAAAACAGTCAGAATAGAGGAAATTTATCGGGTTACCCCAAGTCTCGACGCGGCGTATCCCAGTGGTTGAAGCTGTCACCCGCATTGTGAAAGGACGCGGGTTCGGTTCCCGCCCCAGGTCATGATTTTTTCTAATTTGGATATTGTTCTAGATATGTTAAGGAGACGCCGGCGCGGAGATAAAAGGATATGGGGTAGGCTTCTTACCGCAGTTAGTCTCCGGCAACTGTGGTTGCCACTACTATTTTTTAATAATTATACAACTAGATGACAAACAAGCTGACGGCCCACCTGGTGGTTAGCGGTTACCGCCGAAGGCGGCGGTTACCGCTTACCATAGGGTAGGGATAGACAGACACCTGCAATAACAAAGAAAAATCACTTTATATTGCAGGTGCGTTGTCATCCTGAGACCTCGGTGACAATTCCATGACATACTAACCTTATGCTGATCCTATACCATGAAAAAGTCCGCGGAATGTTTTGGCCTGGCCACGAACTCACCGCACGCGCGTCCTGCGTCTCGCGAATCGGCAACCACTGCGCGCTGTCTCGATGTCGGCCTCGCAGCGCGTCGTCGTGACCGCGCAGTGGTTGCCGAGACGCTGCCGTCGCCGCCGCCGCCGCCTGTTCCCGTGGCCAGGCCGTTAATTGTGCAGAAACATACAGCAGATATAGCGTGTTTGAGCTCATAAGAATATCCTCAATGAGTAGATGATTAATAAGGCCGGGGGTTACTTAATTTTTTTATGTATATTAAATTTTTTGACTAATAAAACAACCAGATGTGAACGTAGTGATTTATATTACATGTTTTGACTATTAAAACTACCAGATGTGTACGTAGAGATGACATTCTCTTTGACACATGTATATCACATTTTTCGAATATTTTACCAGGTTTATAGGTAAAAAACATTGGCTTAAAACATGCGAATTCCACTACGTCACCGGAGCACTAGGTAGAAAGCGGTGAAGAAGTTCGTAGGTTACTACCAATTTCTTAACCGCTTTCTACCCTTTTTTAACGTTTATAAAGCAACGTTTAACTCACTATTCATTGAAGTTAAATCCTCGCGTGATCCGAAAGAATACTTTAATGTTCTACTTCAACTCTCTCAGATCACTAGAGGTGAAATTTGTAGATTATACCTAGTGCTCCGGTGGCGTAGTGATAATCGCGTCTGGCTGGACCTCAGGAGACGCGGGTTCGATTCCCGCCTGGAGCATATATTTTTTTGTATATTTGTAACTATTACAATAAAGTAGGCGTTATAAACGCACTCAAAGATTAAAATGCAATCTACTTTGATTTGTCAAACTGCGTAAGACTCCCTAAATATCATGACAGTTAAAAACCGTGTCCGTGGCTTGACAGGTACCTAAGAGATAGAAGTGTTTATCCTGTTCCTACATGCCAACCATTGATATAACTAGGCGCAAAACAATGGGCCTAATTCCAGGTCCAGTCTGTGACTTCTATCAATTTATCGTCTCGGGTTACATACACTATCATTAATCCACTTTCACTTGCTTGGTATATAACTTTCATTCATCGACCCTTCGATGTAAGGACACTCGTGTACGGCACTCCTGCGGAATCAGCTCTATGTTAATCTGACGGCTATGCTAATGCGACTGACCTCCCTATAAACTATACGACCTCGTATTATTTATGTCCGATTAGTTTTTGAGTAGTCGAGTAGGTTTCGAGTTTGATATATCGTGTAAAAGCTTTGTGGGTTATTTTATTTCATTTTGACCGTAGCTTTGTTGATAAGTTACATGTATTCTCCATGTTCTAACGCCAACGAAACATCACACTGAGAATAATAAACAAGGCTCGTTTAAATATAGAGAAATACACGAAAATTATTTTTATTATTATTTTGTTAGCAAGACAAAGTGGTCACTCCATCCTCTGCCTTAACGCTAATTCAGTATCTATGCTGCAGCAGGGGTTAGGTCGCCGGTGTACATTGATGGGGGGGGAGAGACACTCCGAGTCTTAATCGGCGATGAGGCTGTAAGCGTAGTAAGGCATTAATATTTTTTTTTGAGGGTCACGGAGGCGCAGTGATTTGAGAGCTATGGCTTCTATTACGAATACAAAGCAATTTTTGCTATGGTCGATCCGGGGATGGGTCAATCAAAATTTGCAATCTCTAGCCCATCCATGCTTCGGAAGGCACGATAAGTCGTTTTAGTTGCTACTGCAACTGCTTTAAGTAACCTACCAGCCTGCTTGGGCTAGTGTGGTAGCATGGCCAAAACTCTTCATGTGTTTCTCCCAAATATGAAAGCCTGTGCCCAGCAGTGGGAGTAATAAGCTGATGATGATAATGAAGGTATTTTTCAAAGGTGTTACAAATTTGTGGTTACTGTAGCTACGAAATGATTAAGCTGGTTGAGTCGCCGGTGCACATTGGTGGGGGGGAGAGTTCTGAGACATCATCGGCGCTGATGGAGACTCCGATGAATAGTGGAATTCTAAACTTCCGCTATTTCGAAACGTTGTTTCGGCCGAGACAGATAGCGATAAAGATATGATACTGTACAACGTGTGAGTAGCTTTAGTGCTACAATTAAGCGCTCTAAACTATTGTAGTTCAGTAGCCGGTTCCCATCTGTTGGACTGATGTATGCTTGTCGTTGGTATATAAAAATACAGTTCAACAGCCGAATATGTTCTAATATAATTTATATGATTAGTACGCAGAACTGGCTAATCATCCAAATCATCTAGCAATCTAGCGCGCTCAGCATGCAAACTCCAGAAGGTTTTGTCCACACCTTCATGCCATTTTTCTCCGTCTGGATTTTTGTTAGGTACCTGTGGTGCGGCATAAAGAATATTTAGAGGAATGCAGCAATTCAACAAGAGCTCGAGATTACAAATTTTTGATTGACCCGTCCGGAATCAACCATGGCAAACGTGATCGAAGCCAAAGCGCTAAAACCACTGCGCCAGCGAGCTTATTGTAGACACATTTAATTTATTTTATTTTATTACAATAATATTTCGACTATAAATTGGTACTTTAAGCAAAGTTGGCAATTTACAGTTTTGCCGCTTTTAACGTAATGCACTTTATTTGTTTATAGGGTTCCTTACCCAAAGAGTAGAACGGGACCCTATTACTAAGACTCCACTGTCCGTCCGTCCGTCTGTCACCAGGCTGCGTCTCATGAACAGTGATAGTTAGACAGTTGAAATTTTCACAAATAATGTATTTCTGTTGCCGCTATAATAACAAATAGTAATAAATACAATGAAATAAATGATTAAAAAGAAAAAAGTCACGTTTGTTTTGTTATATATACTAGTACGGAACCCTCCGTGCGCGAGTCCGACTTGGCTGGTTATTTTATATAGACATGTTATCTAACGTAAAATGTCGAAACAGTTTTTCCACAGTGACAACCCTAATCTGGTATGTGTATCTATTCATAGGGGAGATAAAATTTTCAATGGTTGAATGCAGAGCGGAACGCCGGAAATGAAAACGTAGTGAGCTTTCGAACCGTGCCAGTAATAAAACAAAAGTTGAAAGCCGGACAAAGGAAAAGTACTCGGAAGCTGTTGTGTGTGGAGAGATTAATGAAAGTGGAATGTTTATAGAAAAACCGAAACGGAACATTAGCCATACCAGCATCGTTCGATGCTCAATTAAACACATTTACTTTTGTCTTTTACCTAGAATTACAAAATCTATACCCCTAGTATGTAGGGCCCGTATGTAGGGTCGTCTCGGTATCGCTCGCGGGTCGCTCCGTTCCCTATAATATGGTTGAGCGGAGCGATGGCTGGCACATGCGTCATACTTGTGAACAGGTGCCACTAGTGGAAATGGTCATCTCTAAGCTTCCTTGATTTTGTAATAATTTACCTACATATTCATCAATAGTATCATTTTTGAGGGATTTTTGAGGTATATGGCATTATAGGATATTATATATAAAACAATACAATTATTATTGTAATGACGTGGTCAGACAAGTGTTTAAAATTAATGAAAGATGTTTAGCTTTATTAGGTCTTTGTATATTAATTGTTGACCTTTGTTTATTGTAATACCTATATTGTGATGGTGCATTGTCGGACAGCCTTTAAATACAGTAAATATTCTTGTCATTAGGTACTTATTGGTACGTTAATATACCTTTTTTTATACTCTGTGTGACACTGCGCTGCTAAATACTATTACTGTGTAATTAAACATTGTAACTTAATGATTGAAAAGAGTGACTACACGAGTTTCTTGCCGGAATCTCCTCGGTAGTTCAACTTTTGGAACCGGTGTAAATTCAGACAGACTGACAGACAGACTGACTGACGGACAGACAGACAGACCGATTGACAGTCTGACATAACATTCTTAGCTTACGTAGATCCAGATAAGACAGAGAGACAAACATTATGAAATTGTTAGTTAGTTAATATTATTTTTATGTGATAGACATAAGGGTTTTTTTGTTGACGATTTGAAAGTGCTTATTGGGGGGCCTAATTGAATAAAGATATTTTCATTTTCATTTTTCATTTTCATTTTTTCAGGTACCACCGCCTTTCTTATTTCAGCCGTGAAACAGTTCGCTGTGTTTCGGATTGAAAGGAAAGGTAGCCAGTGTAATTACTGAGCATGGACGGCATTTCGTCCTAGGCCTCAGGATGACAACGCCGGAAACGTTCTACCTGCAATATCAAGTGATTTTTGCTTGTTAAAATAATATGTATTTAAATATTATAAAAATAGTAAATAAATATATAAACATCCATGACTCGTGAACAAATTGCTCGTATTCATCATACAAACATTTGCTCTTACCGGGATTCGAACCCGAGACCCCTAACCGAGTAGCCTGTGTAGTAAGGGGTACAGAGCACTCGGCCAACTGGTCGTGAAATAACGGTCAAATTCTAAACTTTTCGAATGGCTATCGACTCTTTAACAGAAAATTTAAACAACTTCATGTTATGGATGTAAAGTCATGTTTCACATACAAATTTTATTGTCAACGTCGCAACGTTTGGGGACAATACGGCAACGACACGAAAATTTTGAAAAACCAGTTCCAATATCGCTCAGAATTTCATACAAAAGTTAATGCGACGATACTCGTAAATATACTAAATGGAAATGCTTCATATAGGTACTGCCAGTACCCCTAGCACGAACATTTTAAATTTCGAATCGTAATCGTATAGTTTACGCACGCCTAAAATTTCAAACAAAAGCCAGACAAAAGCTAACGTAACTACTCGATACGATGGCTTTTCGTGCTAGGGGTACAGGTATTTGTCCACTATCTCAAACATAAAAAAAATCTCCTGAATCCGGGAAAAATACTAATAATTATTTTTCATGGATTTTTTTGTTTGTACAAAAGCTGAAAGTTTTCGTCGATTCCACCGATATCCGATGGCAATTTGGTGGGCGACATAGAAGTCAAACAAACGTCAAACGTAAAACGAATATTTGGCTGTGTTGCAGTTTTTTCATGAAAATTCTTGTTTTGTACCGCTCAACAAAGCAAATAAAAAGAAAATGGACAATTGAACACTGTTTTGCATATTTTTATCTATTTTCAGAATATGGTACATACCTATACCTGGTCTGGTCTCCATACATTATTGGAACATCTCTTTTCAAATGTGCGTGCTAGGGGTAAAATACTCGTCTTCATTATTCTGGTAAAATTTATGGGTGCCATTTATACAGGGTGGTGCTGTCAATGCGACAATAAATTTAAACATGGGCTATATTAGTCCATAAGTGGCAAACCATTTCTATGGGCTAATATAGCCCATGTTTAAATTTATTGTCGCATTGACGGCACCAACCTGTATACTTATAAATAAGCTGTTTGAAGCGGAAACCGTAGCCAATAGACACTAGAGTATCATACTGCTCATTGTTGTTGTGTTGGTAGATAAAATATTGGCCGAGACCTCCTGCTTCCAACCCACGAGCTCTGGCAACCTTACTCACCATAGGAACACAATACTCCAAAAAATGTTATTTGGCTTGAATTATCTAAAAAATAATGAATTACAATGTTACATGACTGAAGTTCAATAATTTGAAAAATATCGAAACCGTAGCTCAAGCTCTTTTGAGGACTCAGCTTGTACTTCAGCCGAAGTTGTTGTAGCTGATATTGTGTTGCTGAGCTGAGTTAGTCCATGATGCTTACATTGTATTATTTTGTGCCAGACTATATGTATAGTCGACAGCACATCAAGCGTAACAGTTTGACCTTGAGATCGCCCTTACTCCATTCGTAATAGAGGCGGGTTTCGTAGTGCAACTGTCACACTTGATGTGCTGTCGTCTGTACATATAAATTCAACAAAGTTTTTAAAGCAATAATAAATAAATTACAATGCCGATGTTTAGTGTCAAGTATTAAATATTTTTTTGTGATAAGTAGGTAGTCATACAAATGTGGTTTTTGACGATTTAAAGTGCTAAGTGCTTCTTCTTTATTTGAAAAAAGATATTTTCATTACATTTCACAAATAAGAAAACATTTTGCTTTCTATCGTTCATGTACTATTTTATGCTTCTCAGATTAGAATTAGGTTTGTCAACTTTTGACTCTAAATAGGCATTCACGTACAAATAGAACCGAATTGACATCCAAATAAATTTTGACCGGAGGCCGAAGGCACCCGACACCACGGCCTTTCCCCAACAAGTCGTTTGCATTTTGCATACCGTTGGAAGTTTGAGGCCACAAAACTTATGAAATCAAAATGACACTCAAAATTTTTTTACCTAATTCAAATGGTACAAAGAAAAATTTTCGTTTTTATCCTATGATAGGTATATATTATGTCTTTTCTTTGAGAATATTAAACTCCATAATGTTATATTTAGCTGTTTGATAAGATTTCAATTGACTCATGTCTTTTTAAGGCGATATGTTGAAAAAAAAATCGCACTTTTATAAGTAATGTTATACGTTGCTGAAAGATCTTACGAATCTGAAAATCAAATATGCGTTACTTCATATCCTTATCTAGATACGAGTAGAACGAAAACACGATTAAAGGAATTTGCCTCGATACTTTTTATTTCCGAAAAGACCTCTTATAAACAAGAAAACTTAAGATTATTGGTGAACGATAATTTATATTCAATAGGAAATTACTTTAAATAGTAGATATCATTAATATTCAGAATCGTGTAGAAGCGTTTTTTTGTAGTCCATAAGGTTATTTTTAAATAAAATAATTTGTGTATTTCGTTTACTTTTCACGCGCGATCGCTGTTTTGTCTTTTTTCCTCCCGCTGTGTCAGCCATATCTCTATCCCTATCGGTCTTGGCCGAAACAACGTTTCGATAGATCGCATTTACAAAATTACAAACCTTCAATTCCACCGTTAATTCCATAAGAGTACAAATTTGGCAATTTTATAATAATTGGCCTATTTCACACTCAAAACAAAAGCACTCGATTGGGAAGAACCTATTACTCAGGGAAGATCGCAACGAAATAACATAGAGTAATCTTTGGAAATAACTCAACGATTTTCTTAATAGGTACCTCGTGAAAATTGTTTTGGCCATAAGATATAGAAGGGTAGAGATATTACAACGACAAGCGGGTCTTGCACTTCTAAGCTATGTTTATAGATGTGTCATTTAAGAGGCAACCATCGCCAATAGATTTTTAACTTTATATGCGCGTTGAAATTCTTAAAGTTGTATGTGAAATACTAAAATTGTAGTGAAATAATTAAAATTGTGTCTAATATAAAAAAAAGTTAGGTCCCTATTTTCTAAATAAAAAAACGCAAAAAATTAAACTCAAATGAAAAAAAAGCATCTTGACATAATCACATAACAAAATGACTGGAAATAGACCATTGAACGGATGTTTTTAAATTTTTCTTATTTAATAAATTAATATGTATTCTCTTAGTGTCATTTTAGCACTTTGGTCTTGTTTGTGACATTATGCTATCCAATAAATGCTTGAGTTTGACACTCTGAAGCATGCCCATTACTTACACCTGCAACTATTCCCTACACACTAAACACAGAGAAATGCTACACGGCCACTTCACGGCTGAAATAGGAAAAACGGTAAAAGCAGACGCATACAAGCAGGTCCTATAATCTGAGAGCAGGCCTATCACCAAATATTTCTGACGATAAACGGATAAACGATATGCAACCGTTATAGCGCTGCAACCTCATTTTTTATGGCCCCACCACAATATACCACGTTCCTTGTTCCGATCTACCTCAAATGCAGTGCACGGAACGAAGTTGGCCATATCGCTAGCCTTATGTTATTTCATTTAAAAAAAAATCATGTTATCACTTAGAAGTACAAAAGAAGTAAAAATATAATAAATACAAAAGTTTTTGTGTTTGTGACTTTAATCATAAAAAAACAAACCAATCTAAGGTGAATAATTAATCATCGTGAACACGATGTCTAATGTAAGTAGTTTTCAATCAAACAATCTTATTAATTTAAAAAATAAATTACATTAAACAAGAAGACTGAAACTTAATTAGTCAGTTGACTAAAATATAATATAGTAACGGGAGAGATTAAATTGGAATTAGAGAATTCCAAAAGGTTCAGAGGTCGAGGGCCAATATGACAATGTACTATAACTTATTTCGTCTTCTTATGCAAACGCCTACTTAGTCAGTTTTGCGTTGAGTCAAGGTTGCTAGAGTTCATCAAGGAAGCATTATGTCAGGATCAGGGGGTTTTTCTTCTATTCCCTATGCTATACCCAAGTGACTCTGGGTAATCTCCATTGGCGCAAAACCTGACCGTAAGGCCGGGTTGCCTGGGGGTGGGTTGGTGAAATTGCTTTGGCAGAGCCCATGCTACCCCCGCGAAGGGCAGTGGAGTTACCGGGGAGTTTTAGTGAGTATTCCCAGTGCCTTGTAAGCGCTGGGCGACCCCCACACACGCCCGTCGCTTAGCCAGCGGCGGGTAGGTCTGTAGTCGGATTTCGACTACAGACCTACCGAGTAGAAAAAAAAAAGGAGTAAGCATTAGCATAGCCACTTTTACAGGGTAGGCAACTGGTAAGTAGTACTCTTGTTATTTAAGACTGTATGCTTTTAACCATCTTGTTGTATAAAATAAGTAATGGCAAAATTTACTTCCTTTTCAATAAAATTGAATTTTAGGATCGTGAAAGTTAATACTGTCTTATATTTTCGCGAGCACTACACATTTGAAATAAAACCACTTTTTTATCATAACAAGGTAACACTTGGCCTTCATCTCACCTGATGGTAAGTGAAGATAAGGCGTTGAAGCGAGATACACCCGGATTCCTCAACCCCAGAGGCTCTTACCTCTAACTGCCGGAAAACAACAATGCTGATAACATCATTGTTATGGCGGAAGACATAGGTGAGATGGTGGTAGCTAGTCGACCGAAGTAAACCGATCAGAAAATTTCCGCCCCCAGGGAAATCGAACCCCTCACCTCTAGATCTGAGGTGGTCTCAATCACCAGACCACAGAGGCGGTTAAAACTTTACCAGATTTTACTCAAGATAAATCATATTAAACTTTACATAATTTACAGTCAAATTGTGAAGTGAGATTACTTAAGTGATATTAATAATATTGTTTAAGATGTTTTCATCTTCACCGTAAGAAATACATATTTGGAAATTGTGCTTGACCATGAAAAAATTTTAACTCTAAAATGTTTAAAACTTAGACCATAAGAATTTGAATGTGTATTTAATATACATACTTCCGTACTTCAGCTGAAGAAAGCTTTGAAGCTAATAATTCTGTATGTGTCGAAAAGACAGTCAAACTAAAATCTTATTCGATACATAACAAACACATACGAATATCACTAAGGTTCTCATCAGATTAAAATTTTAATTAAATATAAAATGAGTGTGAGTGCCACAGAAATAAACAGACCAAGAGTTTGACGAACCTGCCTGAAGTTTCCGTAGAATAATGCGAGTGTAGTTTCATCATGATCATCACCTCCCACTACTGGGCTCAGGCCTTCCTACATGGGACAAACACATGAGGAGTTTGGGCCATAACACGCTGGCCCAATGCGGGTTGGGTTGAAGCTGTTGCTGTAACAACCGGGACCAATTACGGCTTAACGTGCATTCCAAAGCACGGAGGAGCTCCAGATAACAAATTTTAATTGACCCATCCCGGATCGATCATGGCGAAAGTTGCTTTATTTCCGTAATCGAAACCAGAGCGCTCAAACCACTACAACACCGAGCTCCTCGACTGTAGTTTTAATATATTTTAATTCACTATTACGTTCAATCGTTCGAACTTTGATTTCTAAGCCATGTGTAATTTTACATCAGAATTACCATAATCATAGCTACCGCATAATGCTATCAGTGCTAAAACATCTGTTGACAACTTGTTATGCCATGTTTTTCGATATTTATTTCTAGAATTTTTTGATTAGAAAAAAATCGTCTTATCATTTTACAATCCAGTAGAACACTAGACAATGGTCTGCAAGTAGTTCTCTACCTATGCATCACAATTTGACATTTGTAGAACTGCTCCAGAGTGTTTGTGCTCCTGGTCACCTGGTCTGTCATTATGTTTGTCAAAGAGAGTTCCTTTTTTCTCTATCTCGCTCTTACGCTCCCTGTCCAAGTCTGGACAATACGTTGAGCCAATGTCGTGGGTATAATATAACCAATAGGGTAGTGCTTTGCTGTTGGTGACCAAATTGACCGTCGGAAAACTATACACCAACAGTTTGGTCCAACATACTGAACCCACTTGTACAAAGACCTTTTAATATACTTACAGAATGTAACCGTACCTGGGCGGGAAAGTACGTGCTAATATACTGAAAGATTTTTGAAAATACACTTGCTACAACGGGACTATTATTCTGTAATAAGTATTTTAAATTAATACCATACCCCAACAATTACAACAAATACAAATTGTATGGAATTACTTTTAATTTTTTTAGAACGATATCATAATTACAATTAGAAGAGTTCCTGGTAAATTGCTGTTTGCGAAAACGTTTACATTTTGTTGATGATATTGCTATTCCACCATCAAAATTACCAAGCGTATTTTTAAATGAATATTTCCTGTCAGTAAAAACTCTTGACTGTATTTAGAGTAGGTACTATCGCTGCAAGTGGGTATAGAATTCCAACTTTTCTTTGAAAATATTCCTTTGCACACCTTAGAAAAAGGATCAATAAATCCTAATACAAAAAAGGTTAACATACTAGTAAGAGAAGTCAAGTATAATCTCTTACGTTTACCTTTTTTATTCGCAGATACAAACAATAAAGGTTAGCGAGCGATTAAATTTATTCCACGTCCTTGCTTTCGCTCAAAATTGTAACAAATCAAATGGAACACGCTAAACCTGTTCAACCGATCTATTATTATTTTATGCTAATATTAATTACTGTCAATGACACCGCCAACGGTAAATGAAACGTGATTTATGGTGAAAATTAATAACGTCGATTTGTGTGAAATATTGAGATTAAAACTACACGTTTTTGCTATCAACATTAGTTGATCATTGATCATTTGGTGAAAGTATTTATTTCTTGAATTTTTTTTATCTCTTTTTAGAGTTAACAAACGAAGTCCATGGCAGATATTAATTGTGATTTATTATACTTACCTGTAAAAGAAATTATTGTAATACATACTAACTATACTAGAGGAGCTTAGTAGCGTAGTGGTTTGAGCTACGAAAACAAAGCAATTTTCGCCATGGTCAATCCCCGGATGGATCAATCAAAATTTACAATCTCAAGCTCCTCTGTGCTTCGGAAGGCACGTTAAGCCGTTGGTCCCGGTTGTTACTACAACCGCTTTAACCCACCAATCTGCATTGGGCCAGCGTGGTGCTGTTATGGCCCAAGCTCCTCATGTACTTCTTACATGTAGCAAGGCCTGTGCCCAGCAGTGGGACGTATAATAGGCTGGTGATGATGATGATACATACTAAGTATAAAAATGTAGCTACTTGTGTATAAGTTTAGCGTACCTGATCTGCGTTTAAATTTTTTTGTTTCGTTCTATTCTTCCTATAAAGGGAAGGCAAAGGGAACGAGTTATTCGCCATCTCGCCCGACAAAAACTTGCCCGATAGGGCGACTTGGCACCTTTCGAATTTACCTAATATTTCTGTCGTCAACTCGCCTGATCATAAAAATGTGAGGTAACGACCATAAAAATGTACAGTCAACTACTCAGTAGCTTTATTTTAAGATTAATACAATGTCGTTTTATTCAAAGTCGTTTCCGAAATTTAGTTTCAAATTTTTTTACCTGGCTGTACTTTGTAATGAGCGTGCGAGTTGACGACAGAAATATTAGGTAAATTCGAAAGGTGTCAAGTCGCCCGTTCGGGCGAGTTATTTTCGGGCGAAATGATGAATAACCAAGGGAACTAATACCCATACAGCCATGTCTTCAGTACTTCTTTATTTCTTCTTTTATTGCATTGAAATGCTGGTGTTACACTTTCAATGCATCTTAGGAGTATTTGACGCGAAATATATGATGACAGTCTTCTTATGATGCTACTTGATGAGGTGGATAACCACAAAAAAGTTCTCATCGTCTTTCACACCATAATCACTTTTATTCTAATAATCTTTTAGTTGCACGTCAACACAAACACTTGTTTTATAAAACTACACCACTTTTATTATAACACAAAGTTCGCTCCTACACAATTTTTAATTATTGTAATAAAAATCTTGACTGACACCACAGAATCCCGCCAAACACCTTAATATTTTTACTAAAACCTAAATTTACCAGATAAAATTTGCATGTATCTACATGCAAATCCTTGTTAACGTGAAACGGTCTCCCTAAATCTATGGGAATCGTAATGTAATCTACAAACGCAGCCAGAGCAATCCAGTATGGACGAGGAAAGGGCTGGTTCATAAATAATGCAAACCAAAGCTGAAACCTAGTTGCGAAAAGTTTTGTCAAACTCTACGTATTATTGGCCTGCTGAGGAAAATCCTTCCCTCTTTTTAATGAATTACAACTGTTCTTTGGATTTTTTATGACTTGAGTTTTGTCTACACAGACTTTTTCCCTGTTTATAAAGAACGACAATAATTTGTAAAATGCATAATTTATAGAAAAATCAGGACCACGAAACTGAACAACCTAAGGAACAGGTGATTCATACTTTTAGGCCGCGTGAATGAAGCGCGTGGGTGTGAGATACCCGAATCTTTATTGTAGGTTATGGTATGTACTATGATTGTTTAATAATTATTATTTTTATTGGATATTAAAAATAGGATGCATTCGACAAAGTGAATAATAAACATTCCATAAAAAAATATTTTTTCTTAGGAAATACAAAGTCATTACATTTTAACAAACATAAAGTAAGTACCAGTAAAATAAAATGAAATGAAAAATATTCAATTAGGCTCCAAGCAGCATGTTTAAATTGATACAAAAAAATCGTGTATTATAATCTCTGTCTGTCATGTTTGATGTCATTATGTTTGTCTGTTTGTCATGTCTGAACTTGCACCGGTTCCAAAAGTTGAACTACCGAGAATGTTCCAGCAACAGACTCGTGTTGTCACTCTTTTCAAATAATAAGTTACTATTTTTGTGATTACACAGTAATAATATTTAGTAGTGCAGTTAAACAAACAGAGAAAACAATATTTAATTTATGAAAAAAGTTATTCAACTTACCAACAAACAAATTAAGTTATGAAAAAAACTTAATTTTAAGGTTATCTGACTATGCACAATCACAGTAGAGGTATTATAATACACAATAGTAATAAATACACGTTAGAAAAATATATATCACATTAATAAGGTTAAGTTTAATTCCAATCAACTAAATATTCTTGAACCATAATATACCTAGTACAATATTGCTATACTTAAACAAAATAAAAAAAAACATTTACCCTTTGTCCATTTCCTGCTATTGCCGACACATGGCTAAAAATGCGCTGAACTTGGTCCTCCACACTCTTACCCTCAGCTACTGAGACAACCAGATATCGTTCAATAACTTCTTGGGTACCACATAACTCACCTCACTCACGCCGGGTTAAGCATTGAACCATTGTTCAATGCATTTTTCCAATTAAAAAAACGTTTTAAGGAAATCGAGCATAATTAATTGCCTTTGAAATCAGAATATTTTTAGCGCATTCAGAATATTTTTATTTTGTACATAATCATATCCTTACTTCCTTCCTTACTAATATTATAAATGCGACAGTAACTCTGTCTGTCTGTGTGTTACGCAATCACGCCTAAACTACTAAGCCTATTTAAATAGAATTTGGTACAGAGATAGTCTAGAGTCCGAGAAAGGACATAGGCTACTTTTTAATGGGAAAAAAGGGGTGTAAAAGGTTGAAATAGGGGATGAAATTTTGTATGGAAAATGTTAATATTCCACGCGGACAAAGTCGCGGGCACAGCAAGTTCATTATAAAATCTTAAATATTAGGTGATAAAAATATCAAAGTTTAAGTGATTGAAAAGTGCTACCACCACATAAGTGTCTTCTATAATTTAAAATATATAAAAAAGGTAATTTTGTCACCCGGAACGGTAAGAAGGTTTTAATTTAGTTCTAATTTGGGAGAACAAACTCAAAATGTACAGCGGCAGAACCGTAATGAATCTCTTCGGTGTAAGATCCTCTCAACCCTTTGTCTTCATTATATCTATCACAAGTTCCTTGGAGACACTAATTTGAATTTAGAGTATTGCATGTAGATGAACGAACTTTCTAGAGCATGGGAACGGTTTTATTAAGAGCTATTTAGCTATTGTAAACTCTACATATTTTTAATACAAAAACTAATACTTTATAACAGTTAGATAATAATTACGAGTATACAAAGATAATTTTATAGTTGTGTATAGTTGTGTTGTATACCCGGCATGCTTTGCAATGCTCGTAAAGGGAAAACTGCTAGGTTTTATAATAATAAAAATACTTTTTTTTTTGTAATCCACACTTCTTCCCGCTTCACATCTGCTATGCTATTCTGTAACAAAACTCTATTTCATCTGTCAAAATGTATGAAAATTTGCTTTATTTGACAGTTAAATTCGAAGTGACTTGCGAGGTGAGGTGCGAGTTTCCTTACAGAATAGCACAGCAGGTGGTGTTTAGTCATTTGTCATGCTTTGTATAAGAAAAAAAACTCTGGCGTTCCTAGAACATCCTACCTTTCATCACAATATTATGATCAATGGTTTCGGAGAGCATAGGAGACAAACATTGATTTTATTAATAAAGATAAATAATTTGGGTTAATCACCTTTAAAATAAAAAATATTGTAATGTACCATTACATATAAGTTGTTATTAATGTTAATATTCTTTAAGTTTTTGATTGTTTGTATGTTTGTTGTACGGGACAGGAATGTTAAGTAAAAGGTAAAAGCACCCTTCACCGTGAGGAGTGTTTACGAGTATTGCACTAATTTAAAATACTGTTCGGTGCATCAGCACTTTACACCGCTGTGACGTATACGGCTTACGTCACACACCGACGCGCTTAAAGAATTGCACATACATATATATTATTTGGTAATTAGTATGAATCATGGCCTGGTCGTTAATACTCGTGTAAAAAATTTATCATTAACATTAGCTCTTGTGGGAAATTAATATATACAGTGTTACAGAACAATGTTATCATTAGATATACATTTCCACCTCAACCCTCAACTCACCCCGAACAAATACATTTAATTATTAATCCAATCCAATGTCAAATAATAACAATATCGAGTGTGCTCGTACAGTCGACAGCACATCAAGCGTAACAGTTTGATCTGGAGACCGCCCTTACTCCGTTCGTAATAGAGGGGCTTTCGCAGTGCAACTGTTACACTTGGTGTGCTGTCGTGTGTACAAATACTTTACAACATCCTCAACTTAAATTCTTCTGTTGACTAATAAACTCTTTTGTTCACCGGTCAAACCCGATAGGCGGAGTTATTAAGGGCTGATATTGGTCTACTTTTTACAGAAGATTATGAATTATTTATCTGTGTAGAGCTGTAGACCAGCGAAGCCAAACCTACTGGTGTTAGCAATAGATTTAAGTTATTAAACTAAAATACGAGCTCCATCTATTTTATTTATATATTAGGTTGGGGAAAAAGTCTTTTCGCATTATAGTATGTATGAACTTTTAATAAAATCTCTTTGGCTGTACTATTTGTATCTGGCTGGTTTTGGTATCATTAAAAGTTTAGATTTTAAAAACGATAATTCCAAATTCAAATTAGGAAAATGTGTGTTTTTGATTTGTTTTTCGTACTGTCAAGATGAGTGAATCTAATGAAGAAATTCGATATATTTTAAAATTTTACTACAAAAAAGGTAAAAATGCAACGCAAGCCGCGAAAAAAATTTGAGATTTTTATGGACGTTTTACGTTTTCAATCCGGAAATTTTGATGTCAAAGATGCACGTCGCTCTGGTTGCCCTATTGCGGATAAAATTGATGCCATTTTTGAAAAACTGAAGCAAGATCGGCATATCAGTAGTTACGACGTAGCTGAAGAACTGGGAATTGACCACAAAACAGTTTTGGCGCATTTAAAAAAAATGGGTACACAAAAAAACTCGATATTTGGGTACCCCACGAGCTCACTGAAAGAAACCTAATGAACCGTGTACTCATTTGTGATTCTTTATTACGACGTAATAAAACCGAACCATTTTTGAAGAAGCTGATAACTGATGATGAAAAGTGGATCACGTACGACAAGAACGTGCGAAAAAGGTCGTGGTCAAAGGCCGGTCAGACTTCACAGACTGTGCCGAAACCCGGGTTAACTCGCAACAAGGTGATGATGTGTGTGTGGTGGGATTGGAAGGGCATTATTCATTATGAGCTGTTACCACCAGACAGCACCATCGATTCTGAACTCTACTGCGAACACATGATGAGATTAAAGCAAGAAGTTGAGAGAAAGGGGCCGGAATTAATCAACAGAAGGGGTGTGGTTTTTCATCATGATAACGCTAGACTTCACACATCTTTAGCCACTCAGCAAAAATTAAGAGAGTTTGGCTGGGAGGTGTTAATGCATCCGCCGTATAGTCCTGACCTTGCACCTTCAGATTTCCACCTGTTTCGCTCTCTTCAGAATTCTCTAGGCAGTGTCAGGTTAACATCACGAGAGGACTGCCAAAACCACTTGTCGCGGTATTTTGATCAGAAGCCCCAAAATTTCTATAGCAATGGGATCATGTCCCTACCTACAAGATGGCAAAAAGTTATCGAACAAAATGGTACCCACATACTTAGTTAAATGTAAATAAACTATATTAAAAAATGTTTTAATTTTTCTTACAAAATGCGAAGAAACTTTTTCCCCAACCTATTACGTTCATAAGCTCATCTTTAGAAAAGTCCTTAGCATTTTTTTAACATTAATGTTATAAAAAAGAAATTTAGAAATAATATTACATCTTTAAATATGAAATTGCCGTTTTGTATGAAGTATTTTGTGCATGAACCATTTTTGTATTTCATTTGAAATTGGCTTGACCGAAGTTTTGAAATTTTGTTAATAACTTAAGACATTCGTTGTTAAGTAGGTAAATGCTGTGAAGTAAAATCCATTTTTAAATAATAAAAATAAACACAACAATTAAATATTGAAATCGGCTGCTTGTTCTACAAGCTCTAATTACCTCTCATTTTCAACTAAAAAATCCTGCTTGTACTCTTACCCTTTAAATATAAAAATATATTTTAGGTTAATAATAATCTTTTAAAATCATTTGAAAAAATCGGCATTATTTCTACGACCACAATATAAAGCTCATACTTGTACATTCAAAAACTGAAATAAAAAATCATTTCAATGTCGATGCGACAAATAATAATAGTAAAAATATTCATAGACTTACACCTATTTTTAGCCCAAAGCACACCATTAAGAGCTTGTGTTACGGGTACTATTTAACAAGGAATTATAAATAAATAGTAATAATAATAATATGTATATAAATATTAGAAATATACTAAATTAATTTACACACATCCATAATTCGGTGAACATATGTTCGTTCTCATCATACAAACATCTACCTTTTCCGGGATTCAAACCCAGAACCCCTGACCGAGTATCCTTTAGTTAGAGGAACTGACCACTCGGCCCACCGGTCATTATTAAAATGTCGGAAGTTCAGTAAAAAATTAACTAGACTACTTATTCAAAAACAAAGTTAAAATGGAAAACCAAGATGATTTGAAGTTTTTAAAACAGATAGAAGATGTTATCATTTTATAGATAACATGTTAATTACTATCAGTAGTTAATATCACCTATTTATAGAAAGTTATAAGTAGATAGGTGATGATTGTTACATATGTTTTATTTCAACTTTCATGGTCACATGATTTTCGTTTACATTTTTTGTCACTGCCATTGAATAATACGAAATAAAAACGCTAAAGCACGCGCGCTAAATAAAGAAACGCTGAAGACTTGCCTTTATTTAATTAACATTTACGGTTTTTTACAATTCTTTTAACCATGTAGGTCTAAAGTTTTACCTCTAGAATGTGGTTGGTAACACCAGCAGTAATGTACCTAGTGATAAAATTGGACTTTAATATTAGTGCACATATTGACAACAGCTATGCGAGCTGAGACCTTTATTATATTTGGAACTGCACCTGATACACGAAACAATTATTTAAAGCCAGTGATATAAACTTTCACTGTTAAAAAGAATATAACACTTGATAACAATCAACCATTGGACTTTTGGTTCATACCCGGCATTTTGATCACTTTTTCATGATTATAAGAGAAAACGATATTTTTATCATGTATGAAAAGTCTTTTATAACCATAAAAAATGGTTCTAATAGTTTTCGATTAAAAAAGAAAGCCACTTCGACTAAGTAATTAAAAATAAAGAAGGTACTGATTTACTTTTTCTACTTTACGTTACAAACTGCTTTATCTGTTATTAAAGAAAAAACAATGCATTGTTTATATAGTTTTATCTTTAGAACTGTTCAAAGTGCAAAAATATTACCTCATCATCATGACTTAAATACAACAGATTGAAGTACTTATTCATTCATAGTCATTGTTTTTAAAAACTCATTTGAACCTGTTTTTGATTATATTATGTTTGTCGTTACATCTTTCAAATTATATAATGCACACAGTGGTAACGTGCCTCAACTACAGATATATTAACCGGCAAAAAAAAGGATGAGGTTATCAATTCGGCTGTATGTTTTTTTATGTTTGTTACCTCACAGATCACGTAATTATAAGCCTATCTGTCAAAACCCTTTTTTTGTAATTGAAAGGATAATAGTAAATATGTACTTTCGGATCGTTCCCATCGAAATTTTATCAAAATCAATTCAGCAGTTTAACTGGAATAATAAGTCATCAAACACAAAAAACCCGTATTTCGATTACCTGTGACTTTGTGGCACCTCTGAAGAGACTGAATGTCCATGTTTCGATCGGATCGAAAGTGGCCACAGAAGTAATACAGACGACCGAGGGGTTATACTAAAGAGTAATGTAGGTTATACTCCTCGTAACGTGGGGTGTATTTTGTCTGTGTTTTGTGATAATTATGCAAGTTGTCGTAGTGTGCAACTAAAAACAGACGATTATGGTTCAAAACCAGTGGCAGAAAAAACCGGAAAACGAAAACTTGAGTAGATATCAAATCATCACCAGCGATGGGCAGAAGCCTTCCTACACGGTACAATTAAACATGAGGAGTTTGGGCCATAACACCACCACGCTGGCCCAATGAGGATTGGTGGGTTAAAGCGGTTGCAGTAACGACAGGTACCAACGGCTAAACGTGCCTTCCGAACCACGGAGAAGTTCGAGATTACAAATTTGGATTGAGCCATCCCAGGACTGACCATGGCGAAAGTTAATTTGTTTTCGTAATAGAAACCAGAGCGCTCAAACCACTAATTACTCCACCGCACATCACAATGGGTGTTTACATTTTTTATCTTTAGAACGGTCCAAAGTACAAAAATGATTACCTCGATCATTATGACTACAAATTAATACATACAACTAGTTTAGATACACAAAGTCATTGTTTTTAAAATCGTTATTGAACCCGTTTTTGAAAAAATATTTTGTCGTTTCATTTAAAACCATAGCATGTTATTGTCATTTTCCCACGGGAGTCTTGCGCGCTTTGTCAAATTACAAAAAGAAGAGCACAGTGGTACACATAAAGAAGGGCCCACTGGAGAAGAAGAGCCAAGAATCACACCTCAACCAGCAGTTTTACATTCATGTTGAGACTTGGGAGTAAGGTTGCTAGAGCTCATCGAGCTAGCGTTACTTCCTACCTCTCTTGGGTTACGAGCAATAATATACATACCTACTCACCTACCGCAGATCTAGTAACCGGATTACTAGATCTGCGGTAGGTGGGTAGGTAGGTACATTATTGCTCGTGACCTGGTTCAATTGTCGTGGGAGCAGAAATTTCATACTCATTTTGGTTGGAGGATAGGCTTTTCTAAGTCCGCCTGGCTAGCTACCACCATCTTACTTAAGTCAACCGCCATGACAATAATGTTAACAGCATTGATGTGTTCCAGTAGTTGGAGGCAAGATATATATTTCCTCTGTGGCTGAGGAGTTGAGGTGAAGGTTACGAGCTACCCAGTTAAGAATAATAATAAACTATTTTTGGGAGTTATGCATCCTAGGTATAAAATAGAAATAAATGTGATGGACTGTCAAAGGTGGGTACGAGTTCATAGTTAAATTATTGCTCATGACTATGCATCTGTGTAATACCCATAGTGTCACAAGCGCCTAAATACGCGCCGGCGATCGTGATTTTTATTTCAATTTTGGAAAATTGCTACAAACCTCACTAACAGGTGAGATGAAGGCAAAGAGAAAAAAATTGCTTTGAGATATGCATATTGGGGTACAATTAAGACATTTTAATCATTACAGCTGTTGTCTTATCAGAGTAAAATTACAGTTGGTAATAATATAGCATGATAAGATATCTTTGACTTTATAATGCGTAGCCACTACACTTCTATATAAATAAGTTTAATTGAGTTTTGTTTCCAGTGTAGTCAATGTCATAGGGAGAAATAGACATATTCTTAGTAATCAAGAAAACTAATCTAGCATCGCAATGTTTTTCTTACTAATGTTTGTAGTATTAGTTTTATACGGACTGTATTTATATTCTGCGAGAAGATTTAATTATTGGGAAAAACGTGGTGTAAAATTCGTGAAACCTGTTGCATTTTTTGGAACCAATGCGGAAAATTATTTAATGCAAAAAAGTCTCACCCAAACATTGACTAATTGGTATAGGAAATATCCAGATGATAAGATAATAGGTTTTTTCCGATCATCGGAGCCAGGACTACTCATCAGAGATCCTGAACTAGTCAAGCGTGTCCTCATTACGGACTTCGCATACTTTTACGAGCGTGGTCTTCATCCAGACAAAAAAGCAATTGAGCCAATACTGCAGAATTTATTCTTTTCTGAAGGAGATTTGTGGCGTTTATTGAGACAGCGCATGACACCAGCATTCACAAGCGGTAAATTAAGAAAAATGTTCCCGCTTATTGTTGATCGTGCAGAACAGTTGCAAACACGTGCATTGAATGCAGCCCAAAATGGACGCACCATGGATGCACGCGATCTGATGGCGCGCTACACTACAGACTTCATCGGGGCCTGCGGCTTCGGTCTCGATGCTGGCTCACTTAATGATGAAGACTCTGCTTTCCGTAAACTCGGTAATGATATCTTCAAATTTGGATTAAAAGAAGGTATGATAACAGTTTTGAAAGATGTATTCCCATTTTTCACTAAGAATTTAGAATATATGTCAAAAGTGGAAGGCCAAATATTATCTCTCGTGAAGCAAATTCAAACAGAAAGAAACTATGAGCCATCGAATAGAAATGACTTTATAGATTTATTGCTGGAAGCAAAAAGCAAAGGTACCATAGAAGTTGAATCTGTAGAAAAAATTAAATCAGACGGCACCCCCGAAATAGTGACATTAGAATGGACTGATAAGATAATAGCTGCTCAAGTTTTCGTTTTTTTTGCCGCTGGTTTTGAAACATCATCATCTGCTACTAGTTTCACACTACACCAACTTGCATATCATCCCGATGTACAGAAAAAAGTGCAGCAAGAAATAGATACTGTACTAAGTAAACACGATAACAAACTTAGTTACGACGCGATTAAAGAAATGAATTACTTAGATTGGACATTTAAAGAGGGAATGAGATTGTTCCCATCACTTGGATTTTTGGCTCGTAAATGTTCAAAAAAATATACATTTCCCGAACCTAACTTAACAATAGATGAAGGTGTTATAATTTATATTCCGCTACAAGGTCTACACACTGATCCTCAATACTTTGATAATCCTCTTGAATTCAAGCCCGAGAGATTCAGTCCGGAAAATTATAGTGATAGTAATAAATATATCTACCTACCTTTCGGCGAAGGTCCTCGAGCTTGCATAGGTAAGTAAATTATTAATATTTTTCGCTTACTAAAACTCATATTATATGCTACAAAGGCGGCTAAAAATAATTATAACTAGCTAGTCTAGCGTAAATTGTTAGTTATTCGCCATTCAGAGGTTCAGACGACTCCAAGTTGAAGCGAAGATTTAAAAATAATCTTCCAAATTACTTCGAACTGTGTACAGTCGACCGCACATAACCGCAACAGGTTGCCCTTAGATGGCCTATGTTAGTAATAAAAGCGGCTTTCGTAGTGCAACTGTTACAGTTGATGTGCTGTAGTCTGTACAGATCGCAGCACATCAAGTATAACAGTTGCATTACGAAAGCCGCCTCTGTTACGAACGGAATAAGAGCGGTGTCAAGGTCAAGCTGTTACGCTTGATGTGACGTCGACTGTACTTTAGAAAATGTGAGTCTTTACCTTAAATGTTGTGTGCATCCAAATATTTATAGCAAAATTGTATAATGTGTGGCCCTGAATAAATTGCAATCCCGAAAGGTGAAACTAGATTAAAAATAAACGGAATAAAAAAACACGAATTTTTGTTGCAAGAAATAGGTAAGATTTATTTTTTCTATCCACTGTTTTGGTTACAAAAATTATTCAAACTTTAATTTTAGCAATCATTTCCTCCAACGTTCAATGGTATTGACCATTAAACATTTGTCACTAAGTAAATGCCTATGTCCAGCAGTGGGCGTCTCTTGCCTGAAATGATGATGATGAAATACCAGGAATATAAATAACTGATTATTACTGTCATATTATTTTTTAACATATTTTTGCCAATAATTATTTTTGAGCTAGTTCTCCCTTTCTAGTTCCACTTTATACAGGGGCATAGGGCTATAGTGTACAACTATATAATAATTTCCCGTAAAAATATCAAGATAAGAACAATATCTACAATTTTATAATCCGTTTATTTATAGTTTATTATCATCAAATATTTTAAACTGATAAACTTTGAGTTAATTTCCTATCCATTGTAGCGTTAATAGGTTCGATGTCACAATGACGTTATACAAGTTCTTTAGCTGTCAAAATCAAATAGCGAATATGCTCGCTGATCGCCACGAAATTGATACCGCCTGTTTGGATTATATAAGCTTACTATCGAGATATTATCTTAGTAATTATTCAACTATGTATGTGTGTTAATTTTTTTTTGAAAACCTTTTGTAATCTCTTGACTAATAATCAAGTAATATTAACTGTTAAAAAGAAAAATATTAACTAATGCTGTGATGTATTTATAAAATGCATTCTAATTTTCTCAAAAGAATCTCAAAGGAGTATAGCATGGGGTCCTTAAAAAATGGTACAATAATATACCTTTGGTATTGCAATTATCCAAAGGCGGACCGTTTGCTAAATTGCCACCTTAGTGGCATAAATAAATGTCAAACTTAAATCAAGCATATCATAAACAATGAGCAGCTTGCATATAGAGATGTTGCCTAAGTATGAATGTGGCGCTATTTTAAATAATAATAATAATAATATTCATAAACTCACACATATTATTTAGCCCAAAGTAAGCATCATTAAGAGCTTGTGTTATGGATACTAGATAACGGAGAAATAATATGTATATAGATATTAGAAATAAAATAAATAAACATATAAACATCCATGACTCGTGAACAAATGGTCGTATTGTCATACAAATTTGCCTGTATAGCAAGGGGCACAGACCACTCGGTCAACCGATCGTCAAATCGTTGGTCTAGAAAAAATATATAAAAATGGTAAATAAAAATTTCAAAATTTATCAAAAATTATAATGATTATTGGGTTTCACATCATACAATACAACTTTTAATATGAGAAATATTAATAAAAACATACATAATACATGAATATTATCAATTTTCTCAATATGCAGGTACATTTTTTAATCTTCATATTTATGAAATAAAAAAAAGTTGTCAACTACCCTATTGCTACTGTAATTCATTTCAGCCATCTATCCACATTAGGCCGCAGAAGTAGTAGTGCTATGGATAAAACTCCTCATGTGTTTCTACTATGTAAGAAACCATTTTGCCCAGCAGTGGGTCGTATATACCGGTCGTGAGGCGAACGCTCTTGACAACAAAGGCAGATGACAGTGCTATAGTGACCCTAAACACGACTTGTTGAAAAAAAAATTAAATCGGAAAAGTCTGCTGTTTCATACCAAATTGTAATACCTACACGATCTGTTTATATGGAGCTGATTTTTATTTTCACAATTGTTTTTAGGGTTACCAGCACAGTTATCTGGCTTCATTTTCGTGAGACTTCTCCTAACAACCTGTATAAAGGTTGTTGATGATGATAATGATGAAGGAAGAAAAATGATGCTCTGTCTTAACATTCCTAACTTTTCCGAAAATCTTTTGCAGGAGCACGATTAGGCCACATGCAGTCTCTAGCTGGCCTTGCAGCCATTCTCTCCAAATTCACAGTGGAGCCAGCGTCAGAGAGCAAGCGAAATCTAACAGTGGAAGCTAAATTTGACATAGTACAAAGCATTGATGGCGGAATACCACTACTCTTCAATGAAAGAAAGAAGGCTGCTTAAACTTTCCCATTTATAATTTTTATAAGTTATTTTAAATAAGTTATTTTCTAGTCTTATGATGTATTAAAACATTAATTTTAAACTTACTGTTAATCGTTTCCTCGTCTTTTATTTCTATCTATTTCTTATTAATATCTACGTACATTAATTTCTATAGCTTTCATCATAATCATGTACGTGTAAGTGAATGAAGCCTAAAATAGATAGTCAAAGCCTAAATTATTATAACATATTTTATTTGAGTAAATAAAAATTCACAATGAGTGTACATAATTAATAGTAAAAATCAGTTCAAACACACAATAAACACAACAAAATAACACAACACAAACATCAAAAAACACCAGAACACAAAAATAAACAAACAAATATCTTTCATTACAAAAATGTCGCATACTTACACAAAAACCGTTTACACATAATAATACCTAGATGCGCTTCTAATTAAATAGTGTTTCTTTCCAAAGAACTCAGTTCTTCTAGCAAAATATTGTTGACCATCCATGTCCATCATAATAATACTGAACTAATTTACAAAAAAAAATCAAAGTATCCACGAAGATAAACAAAAATTACATAGTATTATAATATCTTTAGGATATTATTGTAATCTGTCGAGCACCCACATAATAATACCCAATAGGTGTTTTACTGTGTGCTGTAAACCAGCAGGAGTGGGCTAGTAATGGATGAAACGTTAAATGATTCTATATCGTGTATGAATTAATGATACCGTAGTATTTATATGATTGTATATGGTATGTTTACTAGTGGTATGTAGACCCGTATGTAGGGTTCTCTGGGTAGGGGGTGGTTCCTACCCAGAGAACCCTACATATGGGCCTTTTCTATAAATAGTAAACTAAGGATGCACTAGGCGCCCATAGGCCGCCCTCCTGCGTCCCACTCTCCTTCGGCGGACAGCAGACGAGGCGGTTGCCTCGCACACACTCCGCTTCTTTCTTCTGCGAATTTATATCTTCGCAAAAGGACTGCACTACCGCCCACGACTTGTCGCTCTAGAGGCTCTCGATCATCTTATTTATGAAGGTCGGGAGAGAGAGGTCGTGGTCCACTACCGCAGTCATTGCTTGGAGTTGATTCGCCCACGCAAAGCAAATCTGTGCAAAACTGTAAAACAATTCGCTGTGTTTCTGATTGAAGGGAAAAGTAGCCAGTGGAATTACTTGGCATGGAAGGCATTTCATCTTCGGCCTCAGGATGACAATGCACTTGCAATACCAAGTAACAAGAAATAAATAATTAATGAATTTATTCCTTAATATTGCAGGTGTCTGTAGGCGACGGTAGTCACTTATTACCAGTTGACCCGTCAGGATGCTTGTCATCTAAATTAATAAAAATAACAAGGCACCATCTGGGTTGCATTTCCAAATTGTACTAATTTCATTTCGAAGAAAACGATAAAGAAAATCTTAACTATTAAACTATTTTAAGACCTTTCATACACAATAAGTTACTTACTTTTGTAAGAATTTTGTCTCGAGAAATATAGGCGGCGGCCTAGACAGAACTTCCCGAAAAGTGGGTCTAAATATGAACATGGGCAAGACAAAGGTTAAGTCGAAAATCCATGTCGCACCTATACCAGCTACAGTTGGGAGTATTGTTTTCAAAGTTGTTGACGAGTACGTTTACTTCGGACAAATGGTCCAACTTGGTAGGTCCAACTTCGAGAGATAATCGACGAATCCAACTCGGAGCGTTCGGGAAATTGCGTAAGATCTTCTCATCCAGAATTCCTCATGGCTTGAAGTAGAAAGCCTTCGAGCAGTTTGTGTTGCCAGTGATAGTGATGTTGCCAGTCGATAGCTCATAGGATTAGCAAATTGTAGTGGCAGTGGGCAGGGCACATAGCACGCAGAACGGACGCCCGATGGGGCGTTAAGGCGATCTATCGAAACGTTGTTTCGGCCAAGACCGATAGGGATAGAGATATGGCTGACTCAGCGGGAGGAAAAAAGACAAAACAGCGATCGCGCGTGAAAAGTAAACGAAATACACAAATTATTTTATTAAAAAATAACCTAATGGAATGTAAAAAAACGCTTCTACACGATTCTGAATATTAATGATAACTACTATTTAAAGTAATTTCCTATTGAATACAAATTATCGTTCACCAATAATCTTAAGTTTTCTTGTTTATAAGAGGTCTTTTCGGAAATAAAATGTATCGAGCCAAATTCCTTTAATCGTGTTTTCGTTCTACACGTATCTAGATAAGGATATGAAGTAACGTATATTTGATTTTTAGATTCGTAAGGTCTTTCAGCAACGTATAAAATTACTTATAAAAGTGCTATTTTTTTCAATATATCGCCTTAAAGTTCTAGAATGTAGTAGGGCAGACAAGACTACGTGGTTTCGGTTTTACAGCGATATATTTCTGTCACTGAATTTTAAACGCAACAACATTTTAGTTAAATTATTTCAAATGTTATTGAAACTGTCTCTGGATAAAATGATTTTCTTGATAATAAAGTCTTATAATAACTAAGCTTTATGATATTGATAACATAACCAAGATAAACCTACTTTTAAACATATGTTTTAGGACTAACAATATTATTATAAACCATCAGTCGGACTAACAATATTATTATAAACCACCATACATTATACTATATAACACTTAGGACATGTGACTTTATAGCAAGAAAAATTAGGATATATAATTATTATAGCATCCGATCTTATGACACAAAAGCATTAGGACTGAAGACGATTGGGTAATATACAATTTCGTATACGCGAACATTATGAAAAGTGATGATTATAGCAAACGTTTTAGGGATTATGATTTTCGGACGATCGATATTCGGAGAAGAAAGGAAATACTTCAAGTGAATTAAAAAATTTCGTCTTTTTAAAAACTAGTAATACATTAAAACCCCGCGACCTATCTATACCAATACATATTTCAATAGTAAGTGCACTCACGTCTGATAAGACGCGTACACTCAAAGCTTAAAAATATGTAAATATCCATATTTTACATATTTCATTGTTATAGAGTCCACTCTATTGTAGTAGCAACAAGGTGTTAGATACATATTTCGGAAGCCTTGAATGTATATAACCAAACTATTTAATGTGACTGCCATAGACTTTTTAAAAACTTCATTAAATCTAGTAGTCACTTTTGTAATCGATTTTCATATTCTATTGCCATAGCTATCTAGGCATACCCAAAGATAATTATTATTGGCGGCGCTTGCGACTGTCTCCTTATCTTCGCATGAATGATCTACAATCATTTATTCGCATTGATGTCTTATTGAACTCAGTATCTAATAATTATAAAATACTGAGTAATCCATTTGCTAATAATATTTTAAATGTAATATCTCATTTTCAATTATGCTCTTTTTTCGTTCGATATACCATAAACTCCTGCATTAAGCTGTTTGGTTGCACCTACTGTTAAAATTATTTTCTTCATATTTTTTCTAAATAAATACCTCACTGAAAGATTAAAATTTGTTGATTGTGAATTGTCGTGCATCCCTTACCTGGATATTTTTCTAAAGATATAGGTACCTACTTCTATTCTAACATTCTCATTTCATTCTTTTCAGATAATGCCGACAGTTACATTTTTGCTGCTCACCATTTTTATCTATCAAATCACCAGTACGCCTATAAATCATGACGTACATAACATCCAAATCAACTCAAGCCACATCGTATCAAATGTTTTATCTAGTAGTGGAAACCAAAAGCAGCCTCCAGTTCCCCTTCCGCTCAAACAACATTTCACAATGTTGAATGCTAAAGCTAATCCTAGAAAGAAAAAGGGTCCAAGCTTACCAATAACACATCACCTTTTGCTGCCAACGCAACTCCACGTGATACCAATACACGCAAACATCCATCATAGTTCTATACATACTGGGATAATTTCACACCATAGCAGCTCAAATGTGCCAATTCTAATCCCAATACATCATACACATTTGATACCATTACACGATTTGACAGTTATACCGTTGAATAGAGGGATCCATACCGTAGAAACGAATTATAATCAATACAGAGCTTCGATGGAGGAAAAAGCTAGAGAAGATGAAGAGCAAATAAACAAATTCAGATCATTTTATGGTGGTTTCGGCAATGGATTATTCTTCGGAGGTCATGGAGCTGGTCATGGATTTTATGCTTATGGTTGAATAGATCTGACTTTCAGATTCTTCTACAGTCACGAGCAATAATATATAGCCATTTTTTAAAATTTTAGCATCCTTAATATCTTTGCGATATGATTAGCCCAAAAATGGGCACCAACGTAAATTATTGCGCGTGACCGTAGCTACGTAAGAAGCATATGTGAATGACATAAAAAAGCTTTACCATCTATATTACAGTTCGATAATATGATTATAATAATCAAACGTGTTTTATAAGTGGCATTGTCTATAGTATTAAGCTATTTATTGGGTATTTATTACCTATAATTTATTTTTCACACATTTTTCACTTCTACAGGGTTCTTTTGCTTGCGAGTTTTTACGCAGCAAAAGCAAAAGCTTTGCTTTTACTTCCTAAAAACTCGCAGCAATGTTGCATTTTGCTAACTTATGAGCAAAATGAATTTATATTTCGAACACGGGATTTAATATTACGCGGCGCAGAATTTTTTCTTTTATGGTATTTACTGGCCTGGATGTGATTTACGCCAGCGCAGCTCAGAAAAATCTAAACTTTGTTCAAAATTTCTTAATAATTGCTTAAGTTTAATTAATAGTCAAAAAACTTTAATTATTTATTGATCATAGATACTTATATAAACACTAGAAATGTTATTTTGAAACGTAGGTATATGCAAATAAAAATCTGTAAAATTGCAGTTTTTTTATACTTTTAATAATAGTTAATAGGTATGATATGGTATGGTAAGACAATTGACATCCTCAGTCTCCCCTTCCCTTGACCACGATTGCTGTGAAGTAATTGAAACATTGGGTGTATAATAATAATGGAACATCTAATTAAACGCGAGTTAAATCCGGTAAAGTGGTTTTATTACAAATGTGTAGTGCTCGCGAAAATATAAGACAATGCTAGGTTTTATAAATTTTATTTATACTTTATTTCCTAATTATGTTAAGTGTTGACTGATTTTAATTATTGTAAATGTAAACTAATAGTTTTCTCCCTGCTCTACCAGAGAGAAAACTATTACCTCTCGGTGAAAAGTTGTATGTTGAAACATACAACACGAGAGCAAATTTTTTTATAGCTGGTGTGTTTTTAAACCACACACAGTGCTCAGTAGTCTATTTGTAGTACTTCGCTAGTACGTGATTCAAAGTCAGCACTCTCAGCAAAAAAAACTTTGCTCACTTGTTTAACAAATAACTAATTCACATCACAAGCTCGGAAGTAATCTGTTTATCATTCGAAATCTGAGTGCAAAAGTGCATTTTATCTGCCAGCGTGGAAAGAGTTTTTAAAATTCGAAACTTTCTATTCAATAAGTTTCTATATCTGTCCAAAAGTAGGTATGCCCTGGAGTATTTAATGGATTTTCAGTCTCCACTGAAAATCCATTAAATTTTATGTATCAGTGTGCCAACCTCATATTTAGAATATTTACACTGGCCTGCCCCCCAATTCTGCTATTGTATTTTGATCTGAAACGAATCGGAAACGCTTAAGTTACAACGTTTATGTATTCTGCTAACTCAACGCAATCGAAACGTAACCGTAACGCATCAGTTTGGTATTCTACTAACAAACACGTAACGCGAACCTTTCGGTTCAATCATTGTTTCGTATTCTGCTAAATATTTAACATTTGTGTCAGCCGAAACGCATCGATAGTTCTTTTTTCTAACTGTCCAAAATTGACAACTGTCAAGTCACCAAGCCAAAATATATTTGTTTCTTGCACTAATGCTAACAATTATCGAGCCGAAGTTGAATCAACCGAGAGCGTTTCGTTAGCGTTCCGGCTTTATAAGCAATGTTAGTGGAATACCTTTTTGTATTACAACCGCATTGGTAACAATACCGAAACGCAGCCGATCCGTTTAGGTAAATAAATAGCAGAATAGGGGGGCAAATCACAACCTGCATGAAAAAAAATTAAAAAAAATTCTTCTATTCAATCACGCCAGTATCTCTATTTATTTGCTTCAATCATTGACTTACAATATCACAGACTTGGTATTCAATCAATTGTTCCCTTTCCATCATTTTGGTTTTGGTTTGTGACAAAATCGTAAGAAATCATAGAATATAAACGAGTCCACCAGCGACGAAGATATTTTAATACCTGAAGAGTTAGTGCAAGCAGTGCATAATTCAGAATTGAGTTTTCTTTCAGAAAAAATGCGTGAAAAGTACGTACATAAAATTTTACTTTAAATGCTTTGATTACATAAATTTTAATTATAATAATTGTAATAATTTTACTTTTCATATTTAGAAGAAATAAACACTAATTTATTATATTATTTAAGCTGTTTTTTTGCACCTAATATACCTACTTGTACCTAGAATTTTCCTCGCTGTAGTGAGGTGAAAAATTGTGTGTTGCGCTCGGCAACAAAATTATTCAATCAATCAATTGATTGATATCTACATAAGAAAACTATCATTGCTTACGTAGGTATCGTATCAATTTATTTTTCATTTTGCAAAGTTATTTACGGGATTCTATATTTGAATCACGAGCGAACCACGAGTGAAGCGAGTGGTTCAATCCTAGAATCCTTCGCTTGCTCAAGTTTCAATACAAGTACTCGCGCCAAGGAAATTAGCTTGCCTTGCCAGCCTTGCGTGACAAATAACTATATTATTGTTAGAATAAGTCAAAAAACAAAAATCTTTAGTCAATCTTTCTAAAAAAACGAAATATTCCACCTGATTGTACAGAAAAATCGCACTGCCTTATCAAGCCATAATGTTTTGTCTGCAGCTAGTTAATTATTTATTAAATGAAATAGTGACTCTACTCTATACAATAGAGTTACCCTGAGCTGCGTAAGGACCAGCGTTGGAAGGATAATGTCTGTATTCTACCAAGCCTAAAAACCACCTTAGCGCAAAACTTCTGCTTTTTGGGCCTATTCTTATATAATAAAATTAACGCCATTCTGCATATTTTCTCTCAAAATAAAGCTAGCTGTAAACTGGTTGTCTCTAAATATTAAAAGTCCTTAGACTATGAAGCATCAGAAAAACTAATCCGTCCCTTAAAGTTGTTCCCTACTGCTACTAAAATTTAAATTAAATTCACTCACAAACTCAAATGCACACACTCGCACATTGACACATAAAACACACACATGACACGCACATACACAATCTCAAAAACTCATACTCACACACTACACATTGTTCCCAAAACAGCCTTATCAAATCTATTGCAAATTTGAAAAAAAAACTGTCTTACGTAATACATACTGTTGTGCCTGAGGGTGGGGCCTGGCGACCTGTAGCACAGGTTTCTTTTATGAAACCTATTTCGGGAACCAGTCCCTCACAAAATTGGATTATAGCTATTGTTAAGCAGATTAAGCAATATTTATGAAGTGCCTTTTTGTGATGGAATAATAAATATTTTTTTTAGGAAAGTTAATAAAATAGGCCGATATTAGGTTTTCTGTGATATGTCACAGAAAACCTAATATTGGCCTACTTTTTTTAACATTCCTTAGCGAAGTTCGAGTCAACAGTCGTGGTTATCTTTAACTTTCCCGTTATAAAGAAACATGGAGAGCACAAGGCCAAACGTAACTTTGTTGACAATTTTATCGTCACTTACTAAATCAACTGAATAGAATTATGTATATATTAAAATTTCTTCGAACTTCTTTAACCTTTTGAAACCCAATAAACCAGACACAATTGAATTTTAATTGTCATGTCAACTTAAGTTGCCATCCGGCCCTTAAAGGATTAACCGCCTCTGTGGTCTAGTGGTTGAGACCACCTGCCTTAGATCTTGAGGTCCGGGGTTCGATTCCCGTAGGGGTAGAAAAGGCGTGTAGGTCCAGCTGACGTCCTTTATTCATCGAACAGAAAATCATAAAACTTAGCGTAACTAAATATTTCCCTTTCAGCCGTCCTTGAAAGAAGGTTTTAAAACTAGGTTAAAAAGAAAATAATATTTTTTTTTATTTAGAGACTTTCTTTTTAATAAGAATCGGGCTGCCAGTGGATGAGTGCATACGTACTAATAAGAATCAGCCCGATTCTTATTATTAGGTCAACCGCGCCTTTCCGCTGCCTATGTTAATAATCTTCGTCAGATTACAGAAAAAACTGGATAGTGATTTGTTTTGCTCACTTTGTACATCTTGCCCTCCTTTCCCCTACTTTTAGTATATGAGTTGTGAACTCAGAACATTCTCAAGCACAGGCGATAATGAAGAGCCACGATCTGGACCAGCCCCAAATACATCTATAGGTCTCTGTCTCATGAGGAAAGGTGATGTTGGAAAGTCCCCCACCAGCCAATATCGGCCGATAACCCGAACATGTTATATAAACCTAGTCCGGCATCGGGAGCGCTATTTTTGCTCCTCAGGCGTGTTCTCTAATACAACCTCATCGCGCTTACATTACCTATATTATTTCAAGTTAGTAAAATCAGTGTTAATCGTTTCCTTTATCTTTTTAATAATAAACTTTATAATTTATAAAACTTGATCATTAAATTATGAGGTAAGTAATTTATTCAATACAATATCAAAGTACTTTTTTTGTGATAACGCTTTTAATTCTTCCGCCAATTGGTGTCTCTACTTGATGTATGTAGAGTCGGCATCAGAAATATCTGCACTGTTCAGAAAAGATATTCTCACACTTCAATGTTAGAATCGTATGTTCTTTGTAATATCACTTAAATCTTTAACAAGTCAAAGGCGAGTTTAATGCTACAGTAATACGGCTGCTTGTCTAAGACATCATTATCATATCTATTTTTGAGAGCTCTAAAAGCTCACATGCTGACTGTATAATTTTCCAATGAAGTAAAAACAAAAGAATAGAATGCTCCTCCTTAATCTGTGCACAAGGTAGGTACTTGCATAATAATATTATTATCAAACACAATAGATTGTATATTGTGTCAATTGTATAAGCGGGTTGGATAAGGGACGGAAGGTTAAAAAACTGGCCAAGTGCGTGTCAAGCCCGAGTGCAGAGTTCCTTCCGTTGTAGTGTCTCCGGCAACTAAGTATAGTTATACTTAAACTGATAATATTCCGGCCCAATGTCAAAGGTAGCTATGAAGGTAAATTCATAAATTAACGGCTAATAATAATATTTATGTTAGCCATTAGGCTTTATATTTTCCAAATAGATCCTTTAATCGAAAAATGGTTTGAGCCTCCCAAAACACACCCCCAATATTTTTGAACAACCTTTATATCCAAATATACATCCAACATCTTGATAATACGAAAAATAAAATCATCCTCCTTGACCTGAAGGGAGATGCCGTAAAAATATATATATATATTATTTTCCTATTTTCATGCTGTAATTAATAACAAACTTTCTATTTCACTAAGAGTCTGAGCTAAGTCACGGACAGACAGATAGATTAACTTTTGGGGTTCCCTGTTTACTTAAACACGAACTCTTTAAAATAACGAAAGCGTAACCGCTTATTTTGTTTTGATGTATTAGTTCCTTTCCTACTTATTATTCGTATAAAGTAGGTACCTACTTTTTACTTATGCATAACTTTATTCTAGATAACACAGCAGATAACTCAGGTCATGGTTAAAAAAGGTTAAAATAATAATCGTGAATGCAAACATAACAATTACAAAAATAATCATCCAAATAATATATATATATATATTAAGCACATTTGACTCAACTCCACCTGATGTGAAGCGGTAAGAAGAGTTCATATGCGAAGACAGCTAGTGCAGTTCAGACACTGCTCTCCACCTGGCCGGCCCGAAAGGTGCTTTTTCACGCCTCTTTTGAAGGAGCCCATGTTATAGGAAGGAGGAAACACATGTGCCGGCAAAGAATTCCAAGTTCTGGAAGTACGACAAAGAAACGAGCTACTAAATTTATTTGTACTTTGAGGTTTTTTCTTTGACGTTTAATGTTGTTATTATGTATGTGTATTTATTTATTTATTTATTAAGTATTATAATGCTTTAATCATAAAATTGAGTCAGGTATTTTAGTTTTTTTTTTTATAATAAGTACATAGACTTAATATTAATTTCCACTTATTGCTTTTGTGTATAAAAAAGAATTAAAACTTTATTAACCTACATAAATAAATAAAGGTACAGTCACGAGCACTACGATGTGTACACTTTTGACTTCTCGTGTGCCTTATGCTCCTTGCAATAAGACTCACTAACTGACAAAAGTGTGTACGTTTTCAAATTAGATTCTCCGTCACATTGTGTGCAATAAAGGCTAAAATGCTAAAAGTCTAGATACTTATTACTTTTTGATATTTTTAAAGCATTATATTTAAAATGACTTTATGTTTATCAAACTCATTTCTTAATTTAAAAATTGACACATTAAAAATAGAATGAAATGAATTCCTCGTTTCTTCACCAGATAATATTTTGTAATTTTTTACCAAAAAAAAGGTTTTCTAACCCAATAACCTTAACGACCGATTTTCATGTGTGAAAAAAATCTATGCCCTATGTCTAATCAAATTACATCATCAACCCTGTGACACAGATTTGTGCATGCAATTATAAACCTTAACGTGGTAAACATTTTTAGACGCGATTGTACATCTAGTGCTGGTGAATGTACCCAGGTACGGTCGACCACAGAAGTAGCTGAACACTTTAGCACCATGTCACAACGACTCTAGCGTCAATATAGTACGGTAGCAACTATAAAGTACGTGCACAAGATCGATGTGACATGGTACTAAAGTGTTCAGCTACCTCTGTGGTCGCCTGTACAAATATTCGTACCTAACTCGGGAACATTATGTTTGCTGTTTTACATTTATTTCATCGCCAGTTCAGCCGAAATACGTCTACAGCTGAACACAGGCGGGGAGGTCTTTGTCCAGCATTGGACGTCTTTCGGCTAAAGATTTCCACGATAATCGGCCCTGCGCAATTTATTTACGCTAATATTAATAATATTTATTTACCTTTTTCAGAATGATTGGAAGAATTTTATTGCTTTTTATGCTTTATTCGTCTACACTAAGCGAAGTTTTTCAAGGTGGGAATCACTATAAATACTTTTTTTAATCACTCAAGTTTCATTTTAAAATTCATTCTTTATAACAATATGTTATCTTTCGGTATGCATAAACTATCACTTAGATTAGAATTAAGTCTTCGAATTAAGTAATGTAGAGCCTAACTGTAGAGCCGGAACACTGCATGATTTGCACACAGAGTGTAGTACCTTTCATGGAATTGATATTTGATATTTTTTTATACTTTTAGGCAACGACACGTATAAATTGGATCAACGTACGTATAAATTGATGTACCGAGCTGAAACTTGGAAAGCAGCAAGAGATAAATGTGCAGAAAATGGAGCAAGCCTAGCTGTGCCTATATCTGAGGTATGCGACAGTATTCGTCATAATTTAATCTGAAAGTGTTTTTTCGTTTTTAATGTGCATATTACATAGTTGTTATTAAATCTCTTTGGTAAGAATAGGACTATACAGGGTATAAGGGGAACGCTTTCGGAAACGAACGAAGATGGCAGTGCTAATGATGACCCAAAATACGATTTGTTGAAAAATAATTGAAATCGCGAAAAAAACATCAGCTGTTTTATAATAAATTGCATTAACTTAGACGACTTGTTTGTTAGGAACAGCCGATTTATTTTTTTGCGATTTCAATTTTACATCCGGTAACTATTTGTAGGTTTTTGTTATTTTACGATAGCATTAAAACGGTGACTCAAAACTCAAAAACTGATGACCCGCCCTTTTTAGGTTATTTTTCTGAGATACTAAAACCAAGCTTAAACGGTACGAACTGACTTGATAATATATTTTCACTTGTTTCAGTCCCGCTAGGATTCTTGAGGTAGTGTAAGGTTTACATCAACTACTTACTTATTGAGAACTCTTGTAATTATTTGATGGAAAACTCAAACGCCCATAAACGCGGACTAAAGTTAGCATTGGTCTAAAACTGATGCTGTCACTTTTATTTTTTAAAAGAAAGACAGTGACAGCATTATTTAAACCAGGACTAACTTTAGTCCGCATTTTATAATAAGGGCGAAAATGTCTAGTACAAGTGGATCATCCATCTCACTACCAGCACACTTTTACCGTCCTTTAGATAATACCTTTATGTTCCTTCAAACGGTGCATGAACTGAAGTGCTTGATATCCAGCAGATTGTCGTTGCTAGGACTATAATAATATGATCATCATCGCCTTATGGTCAGGTGCGGTGGAGTAACTTTCCGTACCGCAATAAAAGTTTAATCGTACTCTGTCTAGCGGCGTCATACCTCTGGGGGTTTATGAAATATGAAAAATCAATTGTGTCTGGAATCTGATGCTTGACGGGTATCAGCTTTGAAGGAACTTTGCCAAAAGAAATATGGCAACATTTAACATACTGTTGTTATTGTAACAATTACAAATAAAGAAAGAAAATTATGAAATAAAAAAACATTTTTTTTTTAATCAGGACACGCGGGTTTGAATCCCGCCTGGAGCATAAAATTTTTTCATCATTTTCTTTATTTGTAATTGTTACAATAAAGTAGGCGTTTAAACGCATCAAAACCATTAAAATGTTATACTGTTGTTAATTAGAATAACTATTACGATTCACATCGTTCAAAGACACCATTTTTCCAACAACTCCACAATCACTGTGCTTAATTTGCAAGTATTTAAGCAGTAAGTACCTAATACGTATTTACATTCGGGTATATTGTATAAGCAAAGTGTGACACTCTTGACGGGTGTGTCCCGAGCGAGTGTATGAATCTCGGGCTCGCTACCGCACTCCTCTCGCCCCGCGAGCCCCTCACGTTTGCTTTTTCTAGACGTGCCCGTTGGCTGACTGTATGAAATTTAAAGACTGTGATATTAGTATGTAATTTTAATCATTGATTTTCAGGAAGAATTTACAGATCTTCAGAAGATTGTAAGAACAATGCACTATCCAAGTGTAGTGGGTACAGATTATAAACTTCTTGTTTGGCTTGGGATTACCAAACTGGAGGACTACAAAACGTGGAAAAACATTAATGGTAAATTAAACAAGTCTAGCTGGGTAATATTACCTACTCGATACTTAAATAGGAAGACATTGTTTTATTTATTAGGTTATTTTCAGGACATGCCTCTAATTGCTGGATCTGTAGACAGAGAATTAGAGCAAGACCAAATCGTAAAATCTACAATTTCAATAGTGTTTTTAATAGATGTGCTCATGTGAGTTTAGGCGGTATCACTGCAGCTGTTAGAGTATGCGCCAAACTTCTAGTTCACTCTGCACAAATTGTTTCACCAAGCACTATCAAAATATGGAACGGCGGAACAACTGTAGCCGTAACTACGGGCAGCTGCGCAGTACTGCGAGATGCAACTTCAGAGCGATATGATTGACGCGAGCTCTGCTTAAGCTAGTTATGCTACCAAGGCATAACGAGTACGAAGTCTGCTTAGTATGATCTCAGATCATGAGTCTCCGGTAATACTAATTACCACAAGATTTTTCTGCTCATAAAACCCATTCATTTTTAAACAGTCACTTGTCCTTTTGCAAAACAAGAGAAAAGATACCGCCTACTTAATATTCCGTGTAATTATTGCCACTTACTGAGACTGCGAATATCTGAATAGACCTTTAATTTTTTTATACAACTTAAAGACAAACAAGCTGGCGGCCTACCTGGTGGTGTGTGGTTACTTTCGTCTACCTGCAATAACAAGGAAAATCACTTGGTGTTGCAGGTGCGTTGTCATCCTGAGGCCCGAGATGAAATGCCTTCCATACCTGGGTATATTGAAGGGATAGGTAGTCGTGTCATAACTGGATATGACACGACTACCTATCCCTTCAATCCCTTCACTGATTTACACAGGTTGCTAATAGAAATATTGATATCAAATAATTTCATTGTTCATCAATGCTCTCAATCTTATTTACAGGCGAAAACGTTGCTGACACTGGATTTCATACTTGGGCTGGAGAACACAATGGCATTACCGGGTAGGTACTTAGTAATTATAGCGATAGAAAACTTTTATCTAAGATGCAATGGCGTAATGGCGTAAATGGCGTGCAATGTTTTGATACACACGTTGCGTGCGTTTTGAAATCCGCGACCCTGCTGTGCTTGTGCAGGTACTGGATAATCAACAGTGATTTTTTTATACCACTATGGTGGCAATCAAGCATACGGCCCACTGAGGGTAAGTGGTTACCGAAGCCTATGAACGCTTGCAACACCAGAGGTTTCGCTTGCGTGTTGCTGGTCCTCTAAAAACCTATTCAAGCCCTTTTTGAAGAACCCCATGCTGTACTCGTTCCAGAAAACCTCAGTAGGGACCTTATTCCACAACTTGGGCGTACGCGAGAGAAAGTTTATCTGTTTCGTATTGGTTCCAACGTGCGAGGATGAACTCCCTGCAGGTGGCGAGCGGTGCGATAAAACAAGAAAGAGTCCGTGGGTATCATGTAAAAAAATTCCTCAGAACACACCATGTTACACAAACGATAGAACACAGACAGGGAAGCAAATTCTTTCCTTAGACTTATGGGTCCAATACCGTTTGTGAGCTCGGGATCGTCGACAATGGGGAATTGGGGAGTATGCATATATTTTTTTAGATTTTAAAATGCATTCTACACAATTTTAATTTACAAAACTACAAACAATATTAATAAGGAATATAATAAAATGAGCAACTAAAAATAGGTACTAAGTTAGCGAATAAAAAACTGTTTTGGTCGACTATTCCGACGACGATTTGTCGCCGAAAACAGATTTTTTTAGTTGCTCACTTAGTATTTTCGTTGGTTAGGTTAGGTTAGTTAGTATGACGCTCAGTTAAATACAAGCCTAGTAATAATAATAATAATCTTGTGTTATGAATAGTAGATCATGGAGAAATAATAATAATAACATTATAAATATTAGAAATATACTAAATAAACATATAAACATCCATGACTCCTGAACAAATGCTCGTACTCATCATACAAACATTTTCTCCCACCGGGATTCGAACCTGGGACCCCTGACCGAGTAGCCTGTAGGTATAGCAAGGGGCACAAACTCAGCCATCCGGTCGTCAAACTAAAAGAGTTTTAGAAAAATATTGGTGAATACCTGACTTACAACCACATAAAGTTGCGTGTTAGACAAGGTGATCCGATATAAAATTTGACGTCACATTACACTCTCACCAACCCCACCATACCTACATATTTCATATAAAAAACTGTTTTAGAAAGAGAGGAATACTGCAATTTCTAATTCAAAAATCTCGGGTATTTTTTGCCCACAATCAATTCTGTTATCACTAAACAGTTTAATTTTACGTATTTTTATACAAATGTACTAATCCAATAACTTTTAAGCACGTCAAAATGATACAAGCTGGCATTCAGGTGCCCCCGCCTATAGGTGGCAACAGCACTCCATAATATTATTATGTAGCCTGACTTGAGACTTACCTATACAGTAACAATCGTCTTTGCCCCGAAGAGAAATACCGACACGCTTTATTGAGCACACCAAGCTTCTTCGATACCAGATTGACTTTACCCTCCAAAATCTTAGACTGTTATACTTATAGATAGTACATTCACGTCTGAAAAGAAGTAGATATTACAGCTTTATAATATCTATAAATGGACTCTATTACACTTGGAATAAGGTGTTGTAAACATATTTTTAAAACCTTAAATGGATATACCTTTTTAAACGTGACTATATCTCATTTCTGACTACCTACGGTTTGGATTTGGGCCACCAATTATTTATTGTGCATTTCAAAATTTAAGAGTGAAAGGTCGGAATTGATTACAGAACTGTAAATAACTATTTTATTGCTCCTCCAATGCAGAAAAGTAAGAAACAGATAGACATAGGTATAGGAATAATAACTAAAGTCCATCTCATCAGGACTCACTCTCACGCAGCTGCTCCCTAACAGAAGTGTAAGTTTCTAATTATTCGGTGGTCTAGCTATAGACACTGCGTAAACTCTACGTACCGAAAAAGAAATTTTGAGTCCGTCGTTTGCCGACTTATTACCCTACATCACCTGTGCCCCGTTGCTAGATCCAACAGAACGCGCGCGCATGCAGCAGTATGCCGAACGACGGGTCCCATTTGTTTACGGATGTGGTTTAACCCCTGAGTCCCTAAAACCTAAAACTCTTCGAAGTTGAATGTTTTAAGAAAAAGTTCAATTGTGATAAAATGTATTCCTAAACTCGTCTTCAATTTTATTTTAAGCGATGACCCGAAAGAACCTCACTGCGCCGGCATGGATGCAGCCAACTTCGGTCTGCGAGACTTTTGGTGTCACTTACCACAGCCTTATATCTGTGAAATAAAGACGAATAATTAATTGAAAGAGTGTTTTATTCTATTTACTTTTCAATCATATTCTAAATAACCGCCTCTGTGGTCTAGTGATTGAGACCCCCTGCCTCAGATCTAGAGGTCCGGGGTTCGATTCCCGTGGAGGCAGAAATTTTCTGCTCGGTTTGGTTGTTGGTAAGGCTTTTCTAAGCCCGCCTGGCTAGCTACCACCATCTTACCTAAGTCTGCCGCCATAGCAATAATGTTAACGGCATTGTTGTGTTCCGGCAGTAAGAGGTAAGATAGCCAAGTTCCTCTCTGGTTGAGAAATCCGGGTGTAGCACGCTTCCATCGTCGGCCTTATCTTCACTTACCATCAGGTGAGATGAAGGTCAAGAGTTACCCCGTTAAGATAAGCGTGACAGTTTTAAACGGTTTTACTTAGCTTGACATGTTTACTTTTTATAGATATAAAGGAGATGTTTCATATCCGGCAAAGTATATATGTACACTATCTTAAAAAACCAGAAAAAATCTCCTGAATCCGAGAAAAATACTAATAATTCGTTTTCATGCATAATTTGCTTGTACAAAAGTTTAAATTTTTCGTTGATTTCACAGTTATTGAGTATGGCAATATGGCGGGGGACATGAAGTCAATTAAACGTCACCAAAGTGACATTGCCGCCATGATGAATATTTGAGTGTGTTGCAGTTTTTTCTTTAAAATTCTTGTTTTGTACCACGCAACATGTTATTGTGACATGGTACTAAAATGTTCAGCTACTTTCGTGGACGACAGTAACAGTCATCACACCACTCTCCTCATTAAACTAGGGCATTGATCCGAATTAGAAAAATCGTGAGGCATAGCATAACGTACCTAGTACCAAGAACTTACCTAATTATTTTTAGCTTTTAGTATGTATGTTGCAGCAGTCTGACTAAATCAGCCGCTTAACTGGACGCCTAGCCCATTGATTGAACGCCGGCATCCAATCAAATGGCTGAAGTACCCACAACAACTAGCCAACTCATTGAGTGCAACGTTTAACCAGATGGCTGAGCGTCATGTCAGCCGTCTGCTATAAAGTAGCTATTCAATTGGACCCGCCTAGGAGGTCGTTTAAATCTATAAGCTTTTGTATGACTGTTTGGGTGGTTCAAGCCGTTCAAGGTTATTTTTTATGACCACTTAGAAAACGATGTCGGTTATAAGTGCTCATAAAAAAATAACATTGAATCTACCAAACTAATTTTTTTCAGTACAAGACGATCCATTCAATACGCCGAGTCGTAAAACGTTAAGTGAGTCTAGTTCAATTAACTATTAACTATTAACTATAGGCATTCAATTGGATGCCGGCGTTTAATTAACGGGCTAGGTATCCAGTTAAGCGACTGATTAAACCAGACGGCGGCGACATATACTTACACTACATCATTTTTATCTTTTTGTTCAATACCTACCTTACTCAATAAAACCATTTGACTTTAAAAAAAATACCCTTGTTATTATCTAACTGTGGTTCTGCAAATACCTATAATAATAAAGTTATTATTGTTACCACAGAGTACCTACATACTTAATAAGTATTACATGCACACATTTATTAAATGACATAATACCACATAATACTTCAGCAATAATAATATCGGGATTTTAAAAAGGTATCCTTGTAGCATATTCGTGGTACACAAGACAGCACATCAAGTGTAACAGTTGCACTACGAAAGTCGCTTCTATTACGAGCGTAGTAAGTACGGTCTCAAGGTCAAACTGTTATGGTTGATGTGCTATCGACTGTACATACATACTTCCACATATTTGTGGTTGGCAGATGGACTATTACAGATAAGGCAAGGAGAACAAATGCCCTTACAACCATATCTTAATTATTTTCCTTGATATTGCAAATGTTGCATTGAAATGCCGGTGCAACACTTCTCAATGCATCTTGAGAAAGATTGGTGCGAAATATATAATGACAATCTCCATGATGCTGCTTCGTTAAGGTGTAATTCCACAATAAAATTCTCAACGTCTTTCACATCAAATTCACGTTTGTTACAATGATCTTCAAATCGTCAACACAAACATTTGCTTCACAAAACTACACCAATTTTATAACACACAGTAACTTGCGGCAACATCGTACGGTGATTGGGCAAGACGAATTCGTTTTCCGAAGAAAACGTGGACGCCGGCCCGATAAAACAAAATGGATGCTGTCAGATGGCTGTGGATGGCGCACAACTTGTCGATTTGTTTGACACCTTGACTGACACTATCAAATCCCGCCAAAACCTCTGTCCCATTATGAAAAATGAATGACCTGATAATCATGGCCTAAAAGACTTGCATCCAGGCCAGTAAAACAACCACATAACACAGCTTAATAATCTGTGCAAGATACCATCACGTCAACGTCAAAAAAGTTAGGTTATTCTTGTTATTATTGTTTTTTTTGAATTTTTTCAATAGATTGTATGAAATTTATAGCAATTAGTCATTAGTTTTAAAGGTAATTATTTTACTTACATGTCCAGTTGAATCATTATGTGATACACCATCTAAATGTCATGTAACATTGTTGTAGATGAACATCGTGAAGAAGGGCCTAAGTTTACTTTCTATGGGAATTAAAACACAAATATCCAATTTAAGAGGTAATTAAATAATTTCTTTGAATTATAAATATGATACCATATTATCTAACACTAGAATAGTATATTCAATCATAAAATAATTTTATTATAAACCTATGAACTGTTAACCATAATCTTCAAATGTAACAAGTTACAAAGAATATTCTTATATTTTAAAATATTGGGTCCATTGTCACACTGGTAATATAACCGCAAACCAATAATCACCTATTTATAGTTTTTGATTAAATAATAAAAATGGAGTAATGTTGCATGAATCACAATTAGTTTAACCTGTGTCATCAAATGAATACCCCTTTTCCTATTTCTTTTGGGTGTAAATCATTAATATTTTCTATGTAAGGTTAATTAAATTTAGTTCTACATAAAAGAAGTAAGTAAATATATTTTTTTTTATAATTGTTTTTAACTATGTTTACATTAGTTATTACCTTAAATTATTAACATTTTAATATACTAATAAACAGATTCAATATTCAATGAGTCCCCACTGAATGTGGTCAAAGTTTAGTGCATTTTCAATTCTAATATAAAAATGTTTAAGAAATTATGTTTTAATATTTTTGTGTCTGTTAGTTCCAGCTATAACTTACACGCAACCTTCTAATCTCACTACAACACCTTTCTATGGAGTTCTTTCTCGATCAATGGCTACACTAGGACAAATGCTTAGGAATGGACCGCACATGAAAAAGAGAAAATCCAGAAATCCTCTTAACGGCAACCCATTCGCTAAGGTACAAATGGTTTCAATCTCAAAAGTATATAGTATATACATATTATGAGATACATAGTCATATTATACAACAAGTGGTCTAAACCCCTTGCTATACAGGCTACAGCCCGGGTTTGAATCCCGGTAGGAGCAAATGTTTGTATGGTGAGTACGAGCATTTGTTTACGAGTCATGGATGTTTATATGTTTATTTAGTACATTGCTTATATTTAAATACATATTATTATCATTATTTCTCCGTTGTTTAGTATCCATAAAACAAGCTCTCAATGATGCTTACTTTGGGCTAGATAATAGGTGTGTGTATGAATATTATTATTATATTGTAGGATACTACAAAATTCCTTTTGTTAGTTACCAGACAATTAGCATCTCCTCAACAATAGAATATAAGGTTTAGTTTTGTAGGTAAAAACCAATTAACATCATAATTATTGTGATTATTGTTATCATATTTATAGCAATTCATTCATTAGGTTTTACACTTATACAGTCATAAACACACAGAGCTTAACACAGTGGCATAATATCTTATTCCCCCATTATTATGTGTTTCTGAGTGAATATAATGCCACAATAATTTTGGGCATAGCCTTCCACCAGACAGTGTTACAAATCTGAATCAAACTTTGATGCAGTGCATATTGACAATTTATACCATCAAGCGGCATTATCCCACCGGAGGGCTGTAACAATTGAAAAATCAATTGTGTCTGAAATCTGATGCTTAATGACATGTATAAGTACATTTTTTTCTGTTATAATTGTACTGCCTGAAATTTATTTTGTTTATGATCATTTTTTTTATTTTCAGGGTGTTGTATTAAAAACAGTGATAAAGAAACCCAAGAAACCAAACTCAGCAAACAGAAAGTGTGTTCTTGTGCGACTGTCAAATGGCAAAGAGATGGTGGCTTATATTCCGGGCATTGGGCATAACTTGCAGGAACATAACATAGTTCTAGTCAGAGTAGGCAGGTGCGTAAAAAATTTGCTAATACATTAACCATATTCTTCCTACAGACATTGGCCTTTGTAGTTTCCTTGCTGACTAGGTTGAGTTATAATTACATACATAGGCATCAATTTGTATTTTTGTGGCATTTGAGTGGATAACCTTGTAAGGGACTACAAGTTAAGTGGTAGTTTGATCATGACCTATGAAAAGGCTCCGGTAAAGTGCTATGTGCCCTTTATTTCCGTTAGGAAAGTAGAGGAAATATTCTATGAAAATTAAAGAACCTATTCTGCTATAGTTATTTATTTATGATACTAATGCGGTTAGTTTGTTTTTACAAATGAATAGACAAATGTAAGGACGAGACGAAGTTGAGCGCATATTATAGTCACAAGTTTGTAAAAACAAATATCCGCATGTGTGTCATGCAACATTTTCTAGCAGATTTGCGAGAAAACAGTACAACAGTAATATTATTTTGTTCTAATTATCAGTCGGAAACTATCTTTGACGTTAGTATGGAAATGGCGCACATTTTCAACTAGCGCCACGTGCGCGTGTTAAAAATTAGAACTGCATCTTTCATCTCATTTTCTTTTTAGTATTAAAATGAGACAATTGTATTGAGCTAAAGTGCTTCCAAAAAGGTTCGATCATTTAGCCTATTTATTCTTATAGTGTAAAACTCCTTGGTGCAATTCCTATACCTTTATACCTATATTTTTAAGGAAATAAAAAAACCGTAAAGAATACGCACGGCGCCATACAACGGAGCGTGCGGTGAAACAGGTATTAAGGTGTGAGTTCCTATTTTACTGCACGTTCTGTTGTATGGTGCGTAATATTTAACGTTCAAACAATGTACATAGGCTTCATGAATGCATTTTTTCAGCGAATGTGCTAAAAATTTAATTACCTTTATAAATTGTAACATGTATCCAATATCACAAATAATTGCAACTTTGTAGGTATACTTAGAGATGAGTATGCTTCTCTGGCAAGATTACCGCAGTTACAGAACAGGACAAAGCAGTGTTATTTAGTTAGCTACTAATCACTCGACCAGACGGCTGTCTTTTCTGCTCTGCATATAAGCATCATTGTAATGTAAATTTTGTTATATTCCAGGCTAAAGGACTGTCCCGGTGTGAAGCTGAAATGCGTCCGCGGCAAATACGACCTAGCACACGTCGTTAAACCCAAACTTTGAAGTACCTATAACTTTATAATATTATGTTTATAGTCAAATTATATAGGCAATAGTTTAAGAGTACTTGGCCTTTTTATTTGTTTTTTTTTTCATATTTTTAACTATAATTGGACCTACTTATGCCAAAGTAGCTTGTTGTCTTTCTGCACAATGTTTTTTAAAATAACTTAGTTGTGAGTTGGTATACTTTTAGAATAACTCATCTTAGGGAATAGATACAAAAACGAGTCTTTTCACATGAAAATAGGGTCCGTTTTATATAATTGATATTTTGATTGCATTGATATCTCAAAATTGAGGAGCGTAGCGTAGTGGTTTGAGCGCTCTGGTTTCGATTACGAAAACAAAGCAACTTTCGCCATGGTTGGTCCCTGGATGGGTCTATCAAATCTTGAGCTCCTCCGTGCTTCGGAAGGCACGTTAAGCCGTTGGTCCCGGTTGTTACTGCAACCGCTTTAGCCCACCAACCCTCATTGGGCCAGCGTGATGGTGTTATGGCCCAATCTCCTCAGGTGTTTCTGCCATGTAGGAAAGCCTGTGCCCAGCAGTGGGACGTATATAGGCTGGTGATGATGATCTCAAAATTGACATATTTTGGGTTGGATCATTTTGGCATAACTAGGTCCAATTGTGATGTAGACTTCGTAGGTACCTATTTAAGTAGGTACTTTCCGAATGACATTTTTCTTGAGTTGTCATATCTCTATCTCTTTATGTAGCAAAGTTTTCGAAGTATCGCCCTTACAGTTTTTATCTTGGGAAAATTAGTTATTGTTGTTTGTTTTCAATATGTTGATGATCAAATATGATTAATCATCTTCTAATCTAACAGATACTACCCAAGCCAGAATCTCAAAACGTTAACCGGTCGGTAGGTATATGAAATTAATTCACACAGAAATGTTCTTGAGATAACATGCAATTTTAGCTTCTCTTTGTTGGTTGATATGAAAGACAAAATTAATTAAACAATCATTATCATAATTCATAATATTACAATACAATACAAATATACTTTATTACACATCATCATCATCATATTAGCCTATTGCAGTCCACTGCAGGACGTGAGCCTCCCCAAGGCTGCGCCTCAAAACACGATCTTCAGGTTTTCTTATCCGCCCACCACCTGCCAGCTTCTTTATATCATCGGTCCACCTAGCAGAGGGACGCCCTACACTACGTTTGACAAGGCGTGGTCTCCATTCGAGAACCTTTCTACTCCACTGGTCATCGGTCTTTATTACACACAAGAAATAACTACACTACTAATACTAACAATATGAAAAAGATAGCAAAGCAAGAATTTAATTAGAGCTGTCAAATAAAGTATAGCTTATAGAGTAACCATCCATCCATCCATCCATAGACATCTGCTTCTGAAAAATATGGAAACATTTTATCACTAGAAAATCAATACAAATCTCTTAAATCCTGAGATGAAATAGTGAGACTACAAACTTAGAATTAAATAATACGATTATTTGACATTATGTACAGTCAACGGCACATCAAGCGTAACAGTTTGACCTTGAGACCGACCTAACTCCGTTCCTAATAGAGGCGGCTTTCGTAGTGCAACTGTTACACTTGACGTGCTGTCTTCTGTACTACATACATATTTACACAAAGTTTTAGATGTCGCGATTCAGTGACGTGCACAACCCCATCTATTGGTCATATAAATAACTAAACTAGGTATACTGGATGAAAAAAAAATCTATGATATGAACCCTGGAGAAAACAAATTTTATCCTGAACAATAATCCTACCGATTCGTATAATAAAATAGCGAGCCACAAAACCAACTAAAATTTAAAAAGTAAACCATTTTTAAAATTTTAGTTGGATATATTCCCGGGTGAGACAAGCGAAGCTAAGAAGATCTTTGATTGCAGTTTTGTTACTTTTCAAAAACAAAGGAATATTGCCTTTCAGTAAAATGAGCTAACTAAAGTATTTAACGAAGTTCCCCTCCAGGCCCCATAGTTTTTTTCCACGTTTCCACCCTGTATATTATGAACACAAATCAATCTCAAATACTGCGTTTCACGGGCTTTCAGCGCCATCTATTGGTGAATATGAGAACCAAACTGTAAAACAAACAATCACGTATTATTACTATGGTCAAAATTTAACATAAATTTTTAAATGACAGGCGTCCTTTTAGTATTCACATTAGAAGAACGAGATGCACTGAACTTAAATTTGAGTAAGTATAGCGTGTGTTCTTATCTCTCCCGTTGTAAGGGTAAAAGTGAGTTTTTAACGTAAACACATACCTAACTATTTACTAGAAGAAATTCACGCGGTACTTTCAAGTCCTCGCAGGCATGCTATTAACTTATGTCCTGCTGCCTAACTGCATTGGTATGAACCTCAGATCATAGAAAGAAAGTCTGAACTATTGTTTATGATCACGATTTAATTTTTGAAGAGATATTGGCATAATTTGTAGAAAAAATAGGCTACTTCGTGCTCAGAACAATAATTGTTCTCTATAATTGGTCCAAGCTAGGGGAGTCATTGACGTCATCTCAATTTCGTTACTTATTAATATTATTTGGGCTTTGTCATTATATTAGACTGGAAATGTAGAACTTACAATAAAGTGTCAAATAAATAAATAAATATTCGTCGAATCGTGGAAGGCCAAACATGACGATTTATAAGAACATAATTGATCATATTTTGAAGACACGCTTAATTTAAATTGAAATACAGTAGGTAACTATAGGTATCTCTTTCTTCCAATAGGTATGCAAGTAGGTACAGCAGCCGTGGACAAAATCTCTCTCCGCTTATGTCCACTTATTGGGAGACAAAATGTGTTTTACCTCTTTTTTTCTCTCGGACGAAGAGAAACAAACTTCTGCCCACTCCCAGGAGGGCCTAGCAAATAAAAATTAGAACGGCCATTTTAAAGTATATGGCAGGTTAATACTTTCTAAAAACTACATTAATTCCGTACATTTAGGTAGTAGATTAAATACATTTTTAAATGTTATCGATCTTTTTTTTTTTAAATGATAAGTCTTGTAGGAGGGGGGCGATGATGCATGAAGTATAATTACGCCAATAAATGTAAAAGGTCTATTAAAAATATTTACAACAGATCGCCTCACTACATAAATCAGGATAGACAGAAGATATAATATTTACAAGGCACGGAAAGACAAAAGATAACTAAATACTAATATGTTACACACAACGAAAAACAATAAAATTATTCTATAAAACTATAACAACCAATCCGTAACCATGGCAACCAGATAGGGAAGACAAGAAGTCTGTCGTCGGCCGTGCTCGCTAACTCCATGGTGCCATAGATAGAGGCCTACACTATGAAGGCGGGATTGCAAAGTAATTAGAAAATATATTTACATAAACATTTAATGAAAACGGAAAATGAAATGCAGTGAAATATATGTGTGAACAGGGCTCCCACATCCTTATATACCTATCTTAGTTAATTTCTGCATTATCACTATTTTTTATTTTATAATGAAAAAGAAAATTGAGCAGTTACCAAATGCTTCAATAGAGATCGCATCGCTTTTCAGATATAAATCTTCGTTTGTGTAATCCTTTAGGTACAACCAGTAAATAGGAAATCGCAATAACTGTCAATATAGCGGACACATCGTGAAATCAACATCTGCATCTAATACGGCAGCTGCATGTACAATCACAGCCAAATACGTGATTTATTTTCTTCCGCTTTAGGTTGAGATTTGCTTATGATTGAGAAGTATTGGTGGTCAATAATAATATTTGTTAGTAATTGTTAGGTCGCGCGCCTGTCATTTGGCAGAACCCTTCCGCGTGGACCCGGATTATGTCCTCGGGGATTTGGGACAGACAGCAAAAAAATAATATCTCACGACGTAATGGGTCCGTTTTGTTTGTGCAGTGATGAAATATAACACCTAACGGGTTTGCCCAAAGCTTTGTCTTGTGGTGTTTATTAAGTCAGAAACACAAATACAATTCTTGTGCTCTAAAAACAATTATTTGCCGTATTTTACTGTTAGGTATATCTGTTGATTACTTCAGGGGTTTAACACAATCTTATTCATAAATATTCTCTAATGATGACTGACAGAATCAAAACAAACTCATAAGTTAACTAATTAACGCCAATTTATTAACGCTTTACTTATTTTCCTACCTATCTATTTACTTTTGTAATCACGATCATGTAAACAAGTTTCAATATTTTATCGTTCTTTTGTTTACTTTCAAATTGCAATTATATCTCAAATTCATGTTAAAATTTCAGTAACCATTAAAGTATTGTTCATTTTCATAATGATATTATAAGTACGAAGGCTGTCTGTGTTATACCCCTAACCATGAGTCCATGTAGCATTCTTAAAACTGTATTACTTTAAAGTTAGCTTCATACTCAATACTCAATACTCAATACTCAATATATTTATTGCACTCCACAATGTATAGTAGGTGTTACATTATTATAATTAGATCATCATGGACCCTGTCGGGCACGGCAACTTAGGCGAGAGGAACACTTATTTATAATATGATATTACACATTTTTTAATATTATTATTATTTCAAAAATATTATTATTAAATTGTTAATTATAATTGTTAGAATAATCGTGTTATTTATTAAATTTTATTAATATGTAGGTACTAGTATATTTGAGTAAATATAGAAGAAATTTAAAAATTATAACGTAGTTGATTTATCATTTAAATATTCATTTAAGCTATAGTAATGCTTGCCAAGCAATAGTTGTTTTATTTGTTTTACAAAGTCGAGCTCCTTGTGTATATTTTTAATTGATTGTGGCAATTTATTATAAATTTTGATGGACATGATTTGAGGGCCTGCTGAATATAGCTTTAGGCGGGAGGTTGGAAACAATAGATTAGCGTTATGTCGTAACATATATCTATTATTTGTATGTTCACGCGTTTTATAAAACTCCTTGTATTTTTTTACAAATTTGCATATTTCCAATATATACAAACATGGAAGAGTAAGTATTTTATGCTTGACAAAGTAGGGCTTACAACTATCTGTATTTTTTATATTAAATATTATTCGAATTAGTTTTTTTTGAAGTATAAGTAAATCAGGAGCGTCCGTACTATTTCCCCACATGATGATTCCGTAACTCAGCCATGCATGTGCGTACGCATAGTATGTATTTAGCGCCGTTTGTATATTTGTCAATTTTTTAACTTCGTAAAGGGCGTAAACAAAGTTAGAAATTTTACTTTTAAGTTTTTGGATGTGCGCTTTCCAATTTATGTTTGTGTCTATGACTAATCCTAGGAGCGTGAACTCATTAACTACATTTAATTTTAGGAAAACAAAACATTTAATTTTAGGAATAGGAAAACAGTCTTTAGGTGAGTGATGTTATAATTAGGTACCCGTGAGTGTTATGTGATAGGTGTCTCCCTACGAGATAGAACCAGATATGAGGGCATTTGTAAGAGAATCAAAATAACTGAGATATCTCGTAGGATTAGCAAGTTTAAATGGCAGTGTGCAGAGCACACCCGGCAGGCATAAAATACGGCCTCCCATAAGATGGACAGGCGAATTGGTCAAGGCTGCGAGGAGCCTTTGAATGCATTTTGCGTAGAACCATTCCGTATAGAGATCGACGGGAAATTCAATTGTTCAGCAATGGACATCATAGGCTGATGTGATGATATTGACGTCGGTTTTTCGATACACCAAATTTCAACAATTGGTGAAGAATCTGATCTGACCCTGACTTTATTTTGTACCTCATCGTAGGTTAGCTTTTGTTATTTTTAAATATCAGAGGGATATTTCTCTGTAGTGTCATTTTTTTCATATTCGGAATTAGGAATAACATCTAGTGTTAAAGGATGTCTTTACTATTTTTTTCTTTGTCCATAAGGATTCCACCAGTATCAAGTTTTCTCTTATAGACAATTTCGACTATGCGAATTGCTTTCTATGAATATAAAAGCAATTCACACATCTGTAAGTCGTCATGGCTTTCTCGTGTACTAACGGCTGCCAGACCTAGCAAGATCACCGAATTTCATTAATCATACTACGTCATATTATTCGCTCCTTTTTTTATATGTAATAAGAGTGCACTGACGCAAATGAAAAATTTTTAAATTGATATTAATTTCCCGAGCTACAGCCATTTCATTATAATAATACATAATTATTACATCGCCAACTTACCCCATAACATAAAGTTTACACAAATCCTTTCCATCCTAACAACAATCCATCCAGTACATCAAGTAAACAAATGCACTACGAAAGCAGCCTTTAATACGAAGGCAGTAAGGATGGTCCCAAGGTCAAACTGTTACGCTAGATGTGCTGTCGAGTGTACCTACATAAACTTATAAATAAATAATAAATAATTTTCGTGATGTTACAATATTGCAAATAGTATGTAAGTCATAACAATATTAATTTTAAATACCAATCCGAATACAATAAAAAGGCTTTGAAAGGTAGGTAATTTAATATTTTTTAACCGACTTCAAAAATAAGGAGGTTCTCAATTCGGCCGGTATGTTTTTTTTTTTTTTTTTCTATGTATGTACACCGATTACGCCGAGATTACTGATCCGATTTACGTGATTCTTTTTTGTTCGATGCGGAATAGCTGCCATTTGGTCCCATAAAATTTTTTTCAAAAACAGTTGGGTACTTTGTTTTTAAATTAAAAAAAACTGAAATTATGAAATCGTCTACATAAGCGAAATTGCGAATTTTTGCTTTTCCAATGACTTTTTAGTGAAACGATACGATAGTAGGAAACAATATAAGTTGACGGTCACCCATCTAGCTTCGACCGTAGAAAGTTATCACTAAAAACTGTGAAAAAAAAAATTTTTAAACAAAAATTAAAACCGACTTCAAAAAACTGAAAAGGATGAAATAATTAAATTTAAGCAGGTATTCATCCCCTAGAAACATATTTTTGGAGTTGGTGCTAAGTGGTTTCCAAAAACAATAGAAAGTAAAAGCACCGACTCCAAAAATATGTTTCTAGGGGATGAATACCTGCTTAAATTTAATTATTTCATCCTTTTCAGTTTTTTGAAGTCGGTTTTTGTGACTCTCCTGTTAGCCGTTAGGATTATCAAAATTTTTTATAGCTTTTCTAATGAATTCTGCTGTCATCAATATTTAGACTTATCTTTAAGTATAAAGAATTTAACAAAATTACTCGTAATATCACAACAATTACAAATAAAGAAAGAAAACGATGAAAAAATGGAAGTAACTGAAAGTTTTAAAAATGCTTTTATAAGTATTTTTTCGGATCACTAGACGTGTTCACTTCAAGAAGAAGGATAGAAAGCGGTGAAGAAATAAGCAGGTTATACCTAGTGCTCCGGTGGCGTAGTGGTAATCGCGTCTGGCCGAAAACTAGGAGACGCGGGTTCGTGTCCCGCCTGGAGCATATATATTTTTTCATCATTTTGTTTCTTTATTTATAATTGTTACAATAAAGTGGGCGTTTAAACGCATCAAAAACATAAAAATTTGATTGAAATTAATATCATCAAATCTGCTAACCATACGTGCCGTAGAGTTTCCTACATGAAGAACGGTGTAAGTAAAGGGTGGAATGATTCAGCGCGTTCCTAACTGACCATCGACTGTCCATAATCTCCAATCTCCATTCACACCTCCGACAATTGTGCACATTGTCACACTTTTGCATGACTTGAGATTTCTATTAGCGATTACGCACACCAATTTTGTAGCCTTTTATACTCTTTCAGAGTAAGTTTGACTTTGGCGGAAAAAATGTCGAATTCAGTAATTCCTTTCACATTTTTCTCTGAGAGCTTAAAAATGAATACTGACATCGCGCTTTCAATATTGTTCAATTTGGTTCAATCTTATATCTGTATGTCAATGTAACATTCAGAGGAATTTTAAAATTGGTGTCTAAATAGGTTATAGGTATTATTGAATCAAACTTGGCAATACTTAGTGTAGGTACCTATACATTATTATTATTGAGCTTTTTAGACTAAACAAAGCGGCACCTTCTTTCCTATTTGATGTACTTATTTAGATATTTAATTCGTATTAAAAGAATATAATTAATATATTTTTACCTATGTGCGTAATAAAATAAAATCAGATTAAACATACATCTTTTCAAATATGAGAGCTATAATAATTAGTTAAGGATTGATTGAGGAGCTCGGTGGCGTAGTGGTTTGAGCGCTCTGGGTTCGGTCGATCCCGGGATGGGTCAATGAGGGTCAATCAAAGTTTGTAATCTGTAGCTCCTCCGTGCTTCGGAAAGCACGATAAGCCGTTGGTCCCCGTTGCTACTGCAACCACATTTATCCACTAGTCTCATTGGGCCAGCGTGGTGGTGTTATGGTCCAAACTCCTCGTGTGTTTCTCCCATAAGGTATTGGTAAGTAGCATGTTCTGTAAGAAAATATGATTTACCTACTAATTCACTTTCGTGTATCTACACGAAAATGAGAAATATTAGGTGAATATTTTTTTGTACCTATTTGCAAGTAGTAACTACATTTGCACAGCCACCGTGAGACCTCCCCGATTCAAGCTTTCTCATAGCAAGCTATTCAAACGGCGCATCACCCATGATTGCTTCAATGAAGATGCAAAGATTTAAAAAAAATCGTACAGAGAAAGCAAAGACATTGGATACACGGAAGTTGCATACCTAACTTAATACTTACCTGAAGATAAGACCAAAAACGTAAAAAGCCGTACTTAGATAAGTTCTATTACCTACAGTGTTATTTCCATGTCAAAAATGAGTTAGCAAAGGAATCGATACACCTTGAATCGTTAAAAAGCAACTTTTAATAATGCGGAACTTTATCAAATGATTTGTTATTAGCTTAAATAGGCAGCTAGAAGTTTTTGTTAAGGCTCATATTATAAGAGCCTACTATAAAGATATTGTTTCCATTTATAGCAATTAATGAGCGGAACTTGGTAGACACCTAATAATAGATACCTACCTAAGCATATTAAAGAAAAATGTCCAAGAACCGCCAAGAACTAAGGAGGTAGTTATTGGTGCTAGAGAATCGAATCAATAAAACTAACTAGTTATATTTAGAGCTTTCTAGCTTTCATTTAATACATAGGTAAGTACTTATGTTAAGCGTCGATACCTACATTACCTAAATAACTTAAGTCAACTCCAAATTAACTCGTATTACATTGGCTTAAGATATTTTGTCGTTAGAAGTGTCTAGTGTGTAAGGTATAGGTATGGTTTTCTTGTACAGTCGACATCACATCAACCGTAACAGATTGACCTTGAGACCGCCCTTACTGCGTTTGTAACTGTTTGCAACTGTCACACTTGACATGCTGTCATGTGTATAATCATTATAAATCTTGATCAAGCAAAAAACATTAAGTCAAAGCCAAATATCTACCTACTGTAACATACCCCTTAGATGCCTAATGTAAACAACATTGCAATATTAGGTACTTAGCTAAGTTACAGTAATTATAAACTTAATTAGTAAAACTTTACAAACAAACTTCAGTTCAGGCACCTCAATATATGATTTTGTTTGTTAGAAAAGTTACTTAGAAGTGATAACATGAAAAGAAAAAATGTATTTTATCCTGATGTCAAAATTTCAAAACAACTTTTTTAACGCCCATCATTCGTTAAGTAGTTTGTTTACATATTTATTCAAGTACAAACATTACACTAATGAACTGATTTTATTTAAATAATTAGGTAGGTAGGTCCTCTATCATCCATATAAGGGGATCTTATTAATGTGTTTAATTTTTGATTTTAATTGGGAGACGTCTTATTCATAAATTATCATTTTATAATAAGCCGGTAAAAATTAAAATGAAAATCAAGGAAGTTATCTTTAAAGAAAATGTATTAGGAAAATAGGCTTAGGTGACTGCCTTAATTCGCCTTTCTCAGAAAAATATACTTTTTCGCTTAATCCCGGCACAAGGTCTCCTACTGCGTAATATTCCTTTGAGTTTTACTTATTTATAATAAATTTTTGTTATTTGTAATAACTATACTGTATTGTAAGTAGCCGGATCGACAATTGCGAAAGCGTATGAATGCTGCACAATGGCAACTGTGCACAACTTTTATCAATGCGCTGATAAACTTGTGTTATTTTAGTGGTATTCTTACACAAATATGATTTACAACATTTCCTAGGAAGGCACAATACCCCAGTGGCTCAACTCTTGCCCATTGTAACTTATTTCTGTATGTCTCGTTGTAAACCTTACGGCTATGTAATAAAAGTCATAGGGACAAATAAAAATTGATTTTAGATATGTCCGTCATCTGTGGACAATGCCCACTATTAGCGGATTATAAGCCGCAAAAAGAGCAGGTACCTACGGTTCATATTTTGCAAACACAAGTTACGAGCGATCACGCACAGGACTTCGGTAAGTTGTACAAAATAGTTAATGAGAAATGTATGGTTTTGTTTCTTAATTTTAGATATAACTCTGGCTGCGTGACACGTTCTTAAAAAATAATTAACATCATGTGATACCAATTTTAAACGATGAAAACGAAGCACATTATTTATGACATTGAAAACGCCACATAAAGGGTTTCTTATTATTTTGTGCAATGCTAATCATGCTATAATAACCATTACGTTTGCTTACGAATAAAAATCGCTAAGAAATCCTCAATTTAACGGAAACTCTGCCTGTCTTCTATCGGGGGCGTCAAAGCGAGACGGCTAGGGACTTTTTGAAGCAAATCCGTTATTCAACAATCGTGATTAAAGACATAGTTTTCATTCTCTAAAACTAAATACCTAATGAATTTAACTGCCTGTGTTTCATTGCTGTTCAATATTTGGCCTATACATGGATACTTTATTTTTGGCTGTTTTGTCTGAGAGAATGTCATTGCACTTAAATATAGTTTTGGTCGGTGCAAAATTAGGGCTAAGAACTGTGCCTAAAAATTCAGCGTCCCCGGTCGAATAGCTAAGATAATAAAAATCGCTCGCCGCCTCTACAAACACCACTCATCTGCTTGCGCTACGGCAGATGCAAGCTCGTCACTGTCCCACGGACACTTCAGCATCAGCGGTCACCGATTATCCCAAACAATAACACTGGCCGATAGTCCAGCGAATACGTGACATAACCCAACATTGCCAGCATTGGACACATTGCGTTTGTTATTTTAGTTGTTACCCAAATAATTTTAACTTCCGAAATATGTTTTAGCTTGTAAAGTTTTGACCGTTACTGAAGTAATGATTTCAGCTTTTATTTTTCTAGCATCTTAAAATGACTCTCCTACTAACCTACACCAACTTAGTACAATATTGTTACCTAAATTAGTCTTACGTTAGCATAGTAGATTAGATAAGTATTCCATAAAGAATGAAGTTCGTCCGGGATTCCAGGATCGTAAAAAGTGTTTCGTACACGTTCTATTTTCTTTAATTTTTTAAAAAAACTAATTCAGTACATTTCTAATAACCAAAATTTTGCGAGGTATCATTATTTGATTTATCAAAACGGTAAATATATTTTTGGGAAGGTACCATAGGTAGGTAGTCACTTTTTTGAACTACAGGTAGTCGAAAGTTCAGTTGTCATTTTTACAGTTCAAATCTCTTGTAAAATATACTCAGTTTCAATTTCATTGTAAAACATGTTAGAACGTTTTGTGAAATATGTTTTTCAATGTAAGAAGCATTAAAGAGTACCTGTGTAAATTAAACCACAACACCGTCTTTTCAGTAAAAAATATAATTTAATCCATATTATGCTAGCTCCCCCAATTAGGTATAATTGTAACCTAATGTCCAGTCTCTAATTTATTATCTCCTTGTCCTATAAGTACCTATACCTATCTAACTTTGAATGAAATTGCAACATCCTGAAACAGAACTTTACTTGCTTAATTGAGTTAAGTACTAAATACTTCTAAGTTCGGCTCGTTGATGTCTTTTCTGAGACACCTCTGAACTTTAAATTCATGACAGCGGTGTCTCATTATACTAATTCGCAAAAACATGCAATTGTGACATTTTTGTTTCTTTGGTTGACCTTTACTTTCCTTTTAAATTATTTCGTAAAGAAACTGATTATAATTAGAAAATATCAAATCTAGAAAAAAACATTCTGATTCGTGATTACTATTTTATTCATAGTCAAGTGCATATTACCTACGTATGCTTTCAGTTTCTCTTATTACAAGCGTATTAAATAATTAAACTAAATAATTACTGCATTTTATACACCTAATAGTTATAATATATTTCGCAAACACCCATATTAATAACTTTTAAAATTTACTTTGATAATAAAGATCTTTGGAAACGGTGTCAGTTTTTGCCTGTTGTGCCGCTGCCGGCTGCCTATCTCCCGTAAAGCCTTCCAACCTCACAGCGTGAAATGTCAATCACTCCCTTGGTATCCCGTGTCCCGCTATCTATTCAGGGAACGCCTCTGTATGCGGATCTAATCGAAACTCCTTCACAATCATTACAATTGACACAATCGATGTATTACTGGAACGCCCTGCCAAATGCTGCAATTGTTAACACTTTTATTTTACTCTCAAAATCCACGCCTAACTGTAACCTTTCTTTTAGTATATTTCGTAATCCTTATTATCTGAATTTTATAGACCATTTTTGAATAGTTTATTTTATTCTGATACAACTATTAAAACGTTGCAGTGTAATATTTAAATGTAGAGTGGTAAGGTAGTGTTTTGTTTGCTTTCTGGTGCAGCTAACGTTATCTAAAGCTGTTAGGTTGTATCTCACTGGTGGATAATCCGTAGCCAAAATGTGATGTTTAGCACCTGCAGTTTTCTTTACAGATATTGAGAATAACGGTAGTTATAGGTAAATGTGAATTTGTATTCGTATACCAACGATTTGTTTTGTTGATTAGTAGTGTCAAGGCTTTTTTTTCAAGGATAATATCAATATGATAATTAAAAAGAAATGATATGTAATGAAATTATTTATTCAGTAACACATAATTATTATTATAACAATATACTTAAATATGCCACTAAAAAGAAATCCACTCAGCTTAAGCCGAAGCATCCTTGGACACTACGACGCTGGTCTTCCGTGGATAGAGAACAATAAATAAAATAAAAGTTCCCAGTGAAAAATACTTGTTTTAATAATTACCTACTCATACTTAACATTAATTTTTAAAGACTTTATTGCAGATGATTATTGATTATGTATTTGAATTTTCTCATATCTATCAATGAGGTACAATTACCTATTACTTCATACAATGATTGGATCAATAACAAGAAGATATTCACAGTCATACTTAAGCATTTCCTTATTAAATAAAAACTCTTAAAACTACCTTATCCGCAATTCCAAATTGCGTAAAAATGTTTTCTAGCTAACGACCGTATCTCTAGAGACAAGACATAAAATATTAAAGCATAAAAATATTGTTAAATAAATTATATGGAATAGATATCTGAGGTAGGACAGCTCATAGTTGGTTGCACCCTATTTAAAAGACAGGCTTAATACGTAGATATTTAATATTTTGATTAGATATAGCAACAATAGAAATAGTAAAAATACTATCTGACAGTAGTAGTAAACGCCTCCATATCATACATAGAGAAATTGTTGTTGTTGAATGTCTTCTATTTTTAACCCCCGACGAAAAAAGAGGGGTGTTATAAGTTTGACGTGTCTGTCTGTGTATCTGTGTGTCTGTCTGTGCCATCGTAGCGCCTAAACGAATGGACCGATTTTGATTCGGTTTTTTTTTCTTTGAAAGCTGATGTGCCTACGATGGTTCTTAGCTATAATTTATGAAGATCAGTTCAGGCGTTTGATTGATAATAGGGTTTTACTAACTTTTACACATCCGATTGGTTTGAAATTTCGTGTACTGTCACTTCGGTGACATACTATCCTTGAGCTGATTCTATACCATCAAAAAGTCTGCAAAATGCTTAATTCTTCAGAAACTTGCAGCAGATATAGCGCCGTGTTTGGGCTCTTATGAATAGTCTCAATGAGATGGTGTTAGATAGATGATTAATGACGCCGGGGGTTACTTAAAATATTTAATTTTGTATTTTTTAATTTTACATCAACGTCCTCCCTAACATATGGACAAGCTTGCGTCTTATTTGCGAACGATATTTCTTTCCTCAGCATGCCAAAATAACACGAACACACAGAGTAAATTAAAGTCTTTACTATCCAATACTTTTAACTTGTTAAACGAAAATATAAATTTGAGAAAATGTTTGATAATACAAAATTAATTACCACCCGCGTCAAATTGCTCCCACTATTAGAACATTATTGTAACAATTACAATTAAAAAAATGATGAAAAAATATATGCTCCAGGCGGGATTAAGTATTAGAAAATTGTTGAAGAACAGTAAAAAAGTACTGGTAACATTTTAGTTTACTAGGCATGAACATGGGCATAAATTCAAATTGGAAGACGCACATTCAGAAATAACCAGGTTCCCATTAGAGAGGATGAATAAATTTTTGATTCTGTAGGAGAACAGCTTTGGCGCGTCCTCTCTTTTCGCCTGATAAAAGAAACATGTTCACGTTATGGCCAACACAGAACAAACAGAAAACTGTAAACCGTTTATTCAAAAATGTCAAATTATTTCTCTGCCTTGTATACACCTATATTTTTGAGATAGTGAGTTTTATACAAAATAAGTGGCGATGGACCTACGTACAAAATATTCTTTAAGGCATAAATACGAGCTGATTGTTCCATCTACTCGCTCAATATTGTGTTCATCTAGCACCTCTAATAATAGGACCATCATTAATAAACTTCCAAATAAATTATGACAAATATAACACGAGAAAATATTCATGACATTTTTAAAAGAAAATTTAATATATACATGCATCTCCAAGAGTATCTTAATGGCAAAAAACTAATTGAGTTGGCACCTATCTATCTTTATGTATGTATTAACTGTTATACACAAATTCACACTCGAGTTTTAAAAAAATAATTTTTAAATAGTAAGACGTCGTCCTCCCTCTCCACCCATTGCGATGCCCAACAGGGTCCATTTTTTTAACTTTATAGCTATCTGTGTAACATATAAGTAAGTACTACATTGTGGTTGCCGTTGCAACAAATGATTAAGTATTGAGTAAACCATAACTTTGACAACCACTACCTACTTCAAAAAATGTGGCACCTACTAAACTTAGTACTTATACATAATATATATGCACTTTATTGGTTAGGGAAAGTTAGAACTGAATAACCGTTTGTCAGCCTATTCTAACTTAACTTATCCTAATTGTCGAAGTGGTGTCTTGCAGCCAGGCTTCCGAGTCGGCAACTGCAGAGAAAAGTGATATACCTGCCCCCTAAACACGAACGATAATTAGTTATTTTGTGCAACGAGCCTTAAGAAATACTTAAAATCATTGATCATCAAAATTTGGTTCATTATAAAGCCATTATAGGTATATATATCCACGACAGAAAGTAAAAATGTCGTAACTCGAAAATCGCCCTAGATGACTTTTACCATAAAGTTGATCAGAAAAAAAGGCGCGCCAAATGGTGTACGCCTCGTCTTCCTACGACGAAAAACAATTAAGATACGCCATTGATTTTGTCGAAATTTTATACTACTTGTACGAAAATTTGCTATAAAACGCCACTATTGAACATAAAACAAATACGAGAATTTGTCGAATGTACAAAATAGTTAGCACAATATTTTTCTATCACTAAGATTGACTTGAAGGATCTCCTTTTCAGCCACCTCAAAATTTTACGTTGACAGAGATACAGCTATTTGTTGCGGATTGTTGTGCTTATTTATATCGAGCGGTCACAACATAAAAAACTCATTGCGAAAATCATATTACGTCATTCTAGCCAGACGTTTTCTATAAATTGTTTCTTCTTTAAATAGTTGTATCAGAATAAAATTATCCACCGATGAAAAGTCGCAAAAAATGCAAAAGATTGAGATTTTAGTACTTAGTAGTGGTGCAAAATTTTTTTAACAAACTTGGATTGTTAATAAACTCTGAATCCTTCACATTTAGCGATTTTACTAAGGATAAAGTTTAAAAAAAAGAAAACGAAAAAATTCATGTAAAAATAACTTAAAATTTTAAGTAATCCCCGGCCTCATTAATCATCTATTTTACACCATCTCATTGAGACTATTCATAAGAGCCCAAACACGCTTTATCTGCTGTAAGTTTCTGAAGAATTAGGGATTCCGCAGACTTTTTGATGGTAAAGGATCAGCTCATGGTTAGTATGTCATGGGAATGTCACCGAGGTGAGAATACACCAAATTTCAAGGCAATGAGATCTGTGAAAGTTATTTATCATGTAGAAAACAAGCTGCACCCGTACCACCAGCTTCTATCGCGATCCAGTTTAGGACCTAAACTGAGTAGAATCGTTATATTCGTACTACGACGCTATCTACGACTATGACAGCGATGCTGTTTAGGAACCAATACTGAACCGAGCGGAATATGAATATATGAATATGAACAAAGATGGTGGTAAGGCCCCTGATCTGATTGAACGCCTGAAATGATATTCATAAATTACAGCTAAAAACCATCCTAGCTACTTTAGCCTTCGAACAAAAAAAAATCAAAATCAGTCTATTCGTTAGGAGCTAAGATGCCACAGACAGGCACACAGATACACAGACAGACACGTCAAACTTATAACACCACTCTTTTGACGTCGGGGTTAAAAAGACACACTATCTATTAATCCTAAAGTCAAGTGCAAGCGATGACAATGTCATGATATCCCCCGATATAAATTTTTAAAATACGACAAAATCGCTTTCTGCTATGTATAATGAATTGAGTTGGTTTTTCCAAAAACATTTTTTTTTCATTATGGTCATTTTAAGAACGGTATACGAGACCAACATAAAAGAAGCGTCCTTACGCTACGATAACCGCTTACGTCATTTCCACCATTGCAGCCCACCCGCTACATCTGTTTAGGTATCTTGATTTTGCACTGTAAGTAAGTAACACCGAGATACTAGTCTTATCAAAATCAAAAGGACGCGTTGTGCTTTTTGCTTAATCTGACAAGCGGCTTTTTACCTCTGAAGGTCTATAATAATTGAAAAATCAAAGGGGCAATTTCCCATTATCCTAACATAACGGTTCCTCAACTACACACCGCAGACTCACAGGCACTAAAACAAAAATAAAAACCGACTTCATAATATTTTTAAGTAGGTACTTATCCCCTAGAAACATATTTTTTGGAGTCGGTGCTTCACTTTTTATTGTTTCTGGAAAAAACTTAGCACCAACTCCAAAAACTATGTTTCAGGGGATATGAACCTACATAAATTGAATTACAACAACTCGTTTTTAGTGTGTTAACGACTTTTATCCTTCTCAGTGTGTTGAAGTCGGTTCTCAATTTGTTTAAAACAAAAATTCATAATTTTTTATGATAACTTTCTAAGACCAAAACTAGATCGGTGACCGTCAGCATAATAAATTTTTTTTTGATTTGAAAACCAATCAATTTAAATAAATTTTCATGGGACCAAATGGCATCGAACACGCCGAGTTTCTGATCTGATTAACGTGATTCTTTCACGTAAATCAGATCAGAAACTCGGTGTGTCATACATAAAAAAAATACGAACCGAATTGAAATCCTCCTGCTTTTTGAAGTCTGTTAAAAATATTGTTGTTTGACTGCGAATTTCTGTAAGGTCGTATCATATAATTAAACTAAAAAAAACCCGCGACCTTTCACAGTTCAGGTGTCTGATCATTGAGCAAATAAGGACGTGGGACAACTTTATAAATGTGTTCTTTTTTTTTTTTTTTTTTTTTTTTTTTTTTTATACAAAGCACGACAAATGACTCAACACCACCTGATGTGAAGCGGTAAGAAGAGTCCATATGCGAAGACAGCTAGTGCAGTTCAGACACTGCTCTAGCCGCCTCCACCTTGCCGGCCCGAAAGGTGCTTTTTCACGCCTCTTTTGAAGGAACCCATGTTATACGAAGGAGGGAACATATGTGCTGGCAAAGAATTCCAAGTTCTGGAAGTTCGACAAAGAAAAGAGCTACTAAATTTCTTTGTACGTGATGTTGAGGTGGAGACAGTGAATTGATGACTCCGAAGACCAGCTCGCGTGCTCCTGAGTAGGAAGGGGGAAGGTGGGATAAGGTCAAATAACTCCTCAGAACACTCTCCGTGATATAGCCGATAGAAGGCGCTAAGCGACGCAATGTCTCGACGCAATTGCAGAGGCTCAAGGTTGTTGGTGACCTCTACATCGCCAATGATACGGACAGCACGACGCTGCAATCTGTCCAGGGCATCGAGAAGGTACTTGGCGGAGCCATCCCACAAGTGCGAGCAATATTCCACGCAAGACCGGACCTGAGTTTTATAGAGCAGGCATAATTGGTCAGGCGTGAAAAATCGACGCACCTTGTTCAGGACACCGAGCTTCCGTGAGGCTGTTTTGATCACGGTTTCGATGTAGTTCCTGGAATTCAGATCGCAACATATCTCCATGCCTAGCAAATTTAGGGAGCCCTGTGCCGAAAGAGTCATGCCCTGAAGAGACGGAAGGGGAAGGAACGGCGACATTTTAGCCGTAAACGCGCACACCTGTGTTTTCTTAGCATTGAACTCAACAAGATTGTTAGATCCCCATTCAGATACGAGGTTCAACAACCTGTCGAGCTCAATGGCAAGATTCTCTCTCTCCCTCTCGGTTTCAGCGCGCCCAGCCCCTGGGCGACCGTAATATCCCCCATGCACTGTACTGTCATCTGCATAGCAATGAATGTTTCCTAACGGAATCATGTCATTGATATGAAGAAGAAAGAGTGTGGGGGATAGGACAGAGCCTTGTGGTACACCAGCATTCACTGACATGAACCGCGAAGCGCATCCATCTGCGAGGACACGGATTCTTCGCTCATGCAGGAAGCCGGCGATCCAGTTACAGAGCTGAGCGGGCAGACCGTATGCCGGGAGCTTGGAGAGAAGAGCCTTGTGCCAGACCCGATCGAACGCTTTGGCAATGTCAAGGCTAACTGCCAGTGACTCACCACGTTTGTCAATAGCTTCACCCCAGACATGCATTAAGTACGCTAGAAGATCACCCGTTGACCGGTTCGGCCGAAACCCGTACTGTCGATCATTAATTAATGAGTGATCTTCTAGGTATCGGATCAGCTGGTGGTTTAAGATCCGTTCCATGACCTTGCAAAGAACTGAGGTGACAGCTATCGGGCGGTAGTTAGCTGGGTCTGATCGGTCTCCCTTTTTGGGGACCGGTTGCACATTGGCCTCTCTCCAAGATTCCGGCACACACCCAGAAGAGAGAGAAAGACGGTATAGCCGCGTTAAGACAGGAGACAACTCCGCTGCGCAGTTTTTCAGTACTATCGCTGGAATGCCATCAGGTCCACTAGCTTTCCGGACGTCGATTGACTGAAGCTCCGCACGTACATCACATTGCCTAATACGAATATCGGGCATTGTGTGGCCACAGTGGGAGAGTGTTGGTGGCTGTAAGTTGCAGTCATCGATTCGGGAGTGAGCAGCAAAGAGTTTTACCAAGAGATCGGCTTTCTCTTGCGGCTTGTGAGCTAGCGAGCCGTCAGAACATCTCAACGGGGGCAGCGAGGGTTGACAGAAGTTGGATTGCACGGCTTTGGCCAGACGCCAGTAGCTACGGCTTCCCGTAGGATGCGTAAGAAGTTCTTGGCCAACTCGTGCAACGCGCTGGGCATCCGCTCTGATGAAGGCCCTTTTGCAGGACTTGGTGGCGTTGTTATAGGCTGCTTTCAGTGAGTCAATGTTGGGATCCCCGCAAGCTCGGCCCCTGATCCAAGCGCGGTATGCCGACTGTCTGTTTTCAACAGCTAAGGCACAATCGCGGTTGAACCAGAGGTTACGCCTACCCCTACTGATGAGATCGGAGTGAGGGATATAGTACTCCATCCCTAACATGATCTCATCAGCAACAGCAGTAGCGCTAGCGTTCGGGTCCAGCTCACTGAAACAGCGCTGCCTCCAAGGGACAGATGCGAAGTAATCCCGCATACCGTCCCAATCTGCCGACGCATAGTGCCAGATGCGGCGTTTGGCAACCATAGGTACCGGTGGCGACGCCCGTGGCACCCCAGCGGATATCAGGCAGTGATCCGATGTTCCCAAAGGAGCACAAACCTCTAGCTGATATCCATCCGGGCGAGTCGTCAGCAGAAGGTCCAACAATGAGGGCGCGTGACCGACAATGTCTGGAATCCTGGTGGGCTGGTTTACCAGTTGGGTCAGGTCATGCGTGAGAGCGAAAGCGTGGGCAGTTCTACCAGCATGGTCAGTTTTAGAGGAACTTAACCACGACTCGTGGTGAGCATTGAAGTCCCCTAAAAACACCAATTCCGCGGTTGGAAACTGCTCCTGCGCAACATCTGCCACCCGACTAAGATGTTCGAAAAGTCGAGTTGTCTCCATGTCACCGCTGTGGGATCTATAGAGGCACACGTAGATTCGGCAATGTGTGCCCAGGTCCACATGCACCCCAAGAATAGAGTAGGAAGGGTCCTCCAAACAGCGCAGACGGCGACAGCAAACATCCGCCCGGACAAACAAGCATACCCCGGCCTTCGCTTTGAAGGACTCTTCAAGAACGTAGCCGGGGTAATCCAAGTAGCTAGTGTCTGCCGGGCGGAGTATTTGCGTCTCCGTCAAAAACAGCATTTCGGGTCGAGCCGTCTCGAGATGTTGGTGGACGGCATTGAGGTTAGCATGGAGCCCACGGATGTTAGTGAGCCCGACCTCAAACAGCGTGGTTGTGGTGGGGGTGTGCACCGCTGAACGACCGGAACTGTTTTTGAGCGCTGCCATAGTTGAAGATAGAAGGAGGAGAGGCGTGAATTGGGGGGACGTTGCCGCGATATATACGGTCAAAGCGTGAGGCCTGTTTCCCCAGGTAATAGCCGACAGCAGAGAAGCGCTGACCCGCCGAACGGAAGGGCCCCCGAACCCCCCCGGGAATGGCCGCCGGGACCCCACCACCCGGTCACCAACCGGCACGACGGACCACCCCAAGATTATGCGTGGCATGATAGGGCAGCCTCACGAACTGGTTAGGTTCGCTTGGGCCCCTGTACTGTACCACGGGCGGCCAGCGGAACAGCCGTTTCTTCGGGTCTCCCTGGTCGGCGGGTCAACGCAGTCCACCTGGCTCTGGTTAGACGGAAGCCGTCACTGACCGCATCCATCGCCGCAACGTCTCCCCAAGCTCTGGTTGTACGCTGACTGATCCCGGAACGCGACCACAAGTGGTCACTTGGCGGGTTTTACGCCATGCGTACGGTGGTCACTAACCAGGCGGGTGTTCAGACCCTACCACCAGTCGAGCAGTTGGTAGCTCGGTAATCCCTTAGTCGCCTCTTACGACACCCACGGGAAGAAATGGGGCGGTGAATTGTATTCTTAATCCGTCACCGCACGGACAAGTTCTAGTTGCTAATTTGGTTCATGAACCAGGACATGTTTCTTCTAGCTTATATATTTTTCTAAAATATGATATTAATATATCAAAGAAACAAGAATGAAAGGAGTTGTTGTATGAAGCAATAATGAAAAATAATATTCATATGAAAGAAACAAAGTTTTTAGTCTCCAAAATAATTAAAAAAACACTTTATATTTAATAAAGTGATTCTTTCAAATCGTCCTAATTAAACCCATTTACCGCTTTCACGAAGTAAGTTAAGTACTCTAAGCTATGGAGATAAAGCAACGCAAGTAACTCGTTTTGCTATCTAATGTTTGTAATGACATTTACAAATTAATTAGGCAATTTTAAGTTGTTATTATTGTTATATTGGAGTTGAATAAAAACATGTAATTTGATAATTCTGATTTAATCATAAGCAATTGCGATTGAGACTAGATAATACAATTACTTTTATTCACATATTATGATATACCTATATTTTACAAATCAGTCTTATTGATACGATTGCACACATTGTTACATATTAATATTTAAATAGGTATTCATACAGTATCTTAAATCTAAACATAATATTTAAAATTGCACAAAAATGTCTTATTATGATAATGATAACACTACTTATTATCAACAGATACACGGCTGTTGGCATTTGCCACAAACACTCGAAGCCAATTTCGTTTTTAAGTTAGCGACTTCCTTCTTGAGGTAGGATACCTTCAAGGCTAGATGAATCTCCCTCAACTTCCTGCGGTCCCGGCTTTGCTTCGCAGCAAAGTTGTTCCTCTCACGCTGCTTTCTATAGGCGTCTTTTGCTGAATCTTGATTTGTGGACCGGACAGCTCGACGCATTCTGGGATTGTTTCCCAAAAGAGTCCCACCGTTCTTCTCAGCCATAGCTCTCAGAGCGTCTCTCTCGAAAGCTTGAAAATCTGGATCATCAGATAAAACATCCACGTCTAAATAGGACGCCATTCTTGGTGCTTGAAAAACTGGAGATTCAGGTGGCGATAAATTTACACTTCTGGCCGTTTGAACTGGGCTCAACGGAGCCCCAAGCGGGGCCGGGTTGTATCCGGAACAGCTGCTACCTCCAGATATAGGAGACATCTGGACTGATGTCACTGTTGTAGGTATTGGGTACGGATAACCTGAGTAGTATATCGGATATCCAGGCAAACTTGAGTAAGTCGGATAAGAATGTACGTACAGCGATTGATCACTGCTCGTCGGTGACGTGGAGTAGTTTCTTTCTTCTTTTAATACACTTCCTTTGGTTTTGGTTAAATCCAAAGCTGCGTCTTCTGCGTACGGCGTCCAAAGAGCCATGGTCGGGATCAACGAGATCTGTGTGTCTTGGCGAACTGACAAGAAATAACTATAGTGTGTAACTTGAGCAAGCGTCCCGTATGCGATTGTGGGCGGGGCTACGTAGTGGGGTGGTTTCATCCCTCCCGCGCAGCGACTGCGAGGTCCCGGAGAAGGGTAAGCTACCTGACGAGTGTAACGGGACTACGTTGAAAAACAATGACTTCTTAGTATTTGCGGTTGTTATTAACACAATTTTTTGTAATATTTAATCACGTTGCTATAGAGATTATTCTCTAAAAAATATTACACACACCACGTTTAAGAGTTTGGCCGCGATTGAAATATGATAAGTAATACTTTGTGTTTTCCTGCCCGTAGATGTCAATATTTTTATTACGATACCCGCACTTATCAATTATAAATTGATAGGTAATACTATAAAATGCAGAAAAGGACTAAAAAAAATATTTTTAAAAAATACTTTCTTTAAGATCCTTTCACAATAACAGTGCACATTTTGCTAATGACATTTTGTTGCCGGAATTTCTCGAAAATACTTTCAAATAATTCAATTACGTAAATGATAGTTCATTTCCTATTTAAAATATGAGAAAGGTTTGCAGCATGGATGAGTTTGGACAGTAAATGATCCGAATGTCCAGCACAGGCATTCAGAGAAGTCATTCTTGCGTTATTAACTACGCAACTGTCGTGATGACGGATCTATTTCGTGTATTGTGCCATCGCAGAACTTCCGGGCAACTCGACAACTCTTTACTGTGGTCAACAAATGCCAATAATGATGTCATGGTGGTCTGGAATTATTGTGTCCGAGCATAAAAGAAAATTTAGTGTAATACAAAATTGAATAGAGATGGATCTTATGCAGAATGGCTTCGATATCACTGAACTGATGAATATGTAAGAGGAAATAAGATTGATATGCAACTTGCTAGAAAAGGTGTTTACCGAATTGTAACGGAATTGGTTTAGTACTCTACTATCGTAAATTTTAATAACGTTTAGAACTATAATGGTGATAAAGATCTTTTTAAAATATAGCCTGCAATATGCGGGTTTACAATTTAGTCACAATTTTAAAAGAAATGCGCAAACAACAAATAATTTAATAGACAATAGACAAGTGTACGGGTTTGGCCACCGGCGCGGGCGCAGGTAAACCGAGGCGGCACGTGCCTTTAGATGATTTTGGAAAACGCCGATAAAGAACAAGTAAGTGACAAAAGCAACCGGGTACTGCGCCATAAAACTGAACCTAAGACAGATAATCTTAGGTACACTAAAGGCCTGTTTCTAAGCTTCAAAGAAATTCTGGTAGACATTGAAACACCTGTAACAAAGATACCGAAATTTTCATCCCCAATAAATGTTTATGCCTGCATTATTAACAGATATTTCGCCGTGCTCTTAGAATAGAAAGAAAGTACCATAGTAAAGAGTTTATCTTATATTTTACAACAGGGCACTTAAGTAAGTGAGTACCTAACATCGAATTTAAATAAAAAATCACGGTTACTAAGGATCTACTTAAACTTCCATAAACGACAAGATGCTTTCATTTCTACATATAACTAAGTTATTTATTTACCACTATACGTACGCAAATTAAATACTGATTCAAAATTCAAATTCAAAAATTCGTTATTTGTCAACATAGGATGTATAGGTAATTAGGCCTTTATGAATAAAAAGGAACAGCTATGTTAGCCTACCGGCGTACAAATTTTGGTCATACAGGATATACCTATATTAAAATTTAATATTGAATTATAGCACTTAGTAAGTAAAATAAGATTGGTCGACATATTTCATGTTATCATTGATTAGATAATATCTGTACATTCAAAGCATGTTATATTGACGGTGGCAAAAGCCAAGTGCATAAAATTAAAACCTTATAAATTGATGACAACCCGATTGATCAATCAGCAAGGCGACCGTGTCAAGTTACCAACATAACAGTAAAATGTACGTTCGCACGGCTTCTAAATCACCACAAAGGAAAATATTCCTTCAATAGATATATTTGTAACGAGTAGGGGTGAGCATATTGTAATACGTCGATGAGCATAGATTGATGAAGCGAGTGGTTTGTGACCACACACGAGACAGATGGTTTCAGAAAATGGCTTTTGTTCCGTTATAAACATTGCATTTCCGTATTCATAGTAGTATAGATTTACTCTACAGAACATCAACAGTACAGTCGACCACAGAAGTAGCTGAGCACTTTAGTACCATGTCATAATAGCTATGACGTTAATATAATTCGGTGGCAATTAAGGCTGATTTACACTTGCATAAGTACAGTAGCGAGTTAACTTGCGGTCTTGGCGAGTTAAGTTCAAATTCCCGTCCAAACAATGTTAAGAACTTAACTCGCCAAGACCGCAAGTTAACTCGCTACTGTACTTATGCAAGTGTAAATCAGCCTTTACGTAAGTACGAGCGCAAATAGTCAGTGTGACATGGTACTAAAGTGTTAAGCTACTTCTGTGGTCGACTGTACCTAACATTTGCGATTTAAAAGATTTTTTTTTTATTTTAGTCTTATAATTACATAAGTAAGTTTATAAGTAAGTACTACATTACTTACAGTTTAATAGGTACTTACATTACTTAGCTATTGCAAATTTTAGTTTTTGTTGCCGCAAATTTCTTAAGTAATGAATGTTACTAACTTAACACACTGCTTTTAATATACTAGGTCAACTAGGTGGTAGGCCCGTATGTAGGGTCGTCTGGGTAGGTACTACAACCGCCTTTCATATTTCTATACTGTGAAACAGCTCGCTGTGTTACGGATTGACGGGAAAGGTTGCCAGTGGAATGACTGGGCATAGAAGGTATTTCATCTTAGGCCTCAGGTTGACGACGCACCTGCATTACCAAGTGATTTTTTCCTTGTTATTGCAGGTGTCTATAGGCTGCCGTTACCACTTACCACCAGGAAGGCCGCCAGCATGTTTGTCAACTAGTTGCATAAAAAAACCTTTTAACAAGATAATAATCAAAGTTCAATAATTCACGCATAGCTTTTGTTTACACTTATTTATTTACTTCAGTCTTCCTTTCGTTGTTTTTCTGTATTTATTCATGCGGACATGTCTATTTGAAGCCGTATCAGTGTAAAAAGATTGTGGAATAGTTATATTCCACAATCTTTTTACACTTTCAACATAATCTCGGCAGGTTTTATAATCTAGAAGATAGCCCCCTAGACTCAAACCCTTACCACAGCCTTAAGGTAAGTAAAATCAATTCACCTACCTAATTCAAAAAATTTCTCATTATAAAACTCCTTATAAAGGAGATAATCAGGTTTTTCAATTAACCGAATTAAGAAATATTATGAACTAAGAATTACTTATGTAATTACATTATTAAGACACATTTAGGTTTTCATTTTATGAGACAGCCGTCTAGCTGGTACCTAAGTGTCGAAAGATAGAGGTCCTGGTAAAGCCTCTAGTGTGAAAAACTCACCTACACGCAGCTTTTAGTTACCTAAATCGCGATGTATAATTTAGGTACCTACTTAGTAGTTTCGGGATATCGACAATCGTTTCACGGATACCTATGAATATGACGTTATAACCTACGCAACAAAATGTTGTCAAACGAAGTTTTTATGGAAATGAATAAACACAGTCGACAGCACATCAAGCGTAACAGTTTGACCTTGAGGCCGCCCTATTCCGTTCATATACAGGCGGCTTTAGTAGTACAACTGTTACACTTGATATGCTGTCGTCTGTACTTAATCTTATTTTTAAAGCTACGACAAGGGTTTTTACTGAACCTAGGTTAATTATAATAATTCGAAAACTACATCTGCAAAAAGTGTTTAAATATACTTGTATATTTAACATGAGTATCTTAATATTACAAAGACAGCAGCAGCTAAAATATTTCATGCAACAGATTCTGTCGTGATCAACGAGCTTTGCTTTCTGCCCTTCCCTCTCAAAAGGAACACGTCAATCATGCATGGGAATCTAGAACGAAACTGTACGACGCTATATAATCACAACCAAAAACAACAGCTGTTCTAAGACTCAAAATGCATTATTCAATTTGAATACCCTTGCGTCACCCAAACCCTAGCGAATATAGCTTACGTTTCGCAATACCTATAAATCTTTGCGCTACTCCTACTCAAAATAGTATTATCGGTAACCGTGTTCTATGCCAACTTGCATCGGACCAGCCGCAGCATGGTGGGCTAATGTCCGTTAGTTATCTATCATAGCCATTAGCGATCTTCTGTAAAGTTAGAGCACCCGGGTATTATTTAAATTTGTCAGAAAAATATTAAGTTACTGCAATATAGGTTGAAGTTAAGTAAGATACTTTTTGTGACAACCAAAAGTAAATCAAAACATCCTCTCTCACTAGTAGTTTCTTATATTTGCGTGAGCACTACTCGTACATATTTGAAATGAATCCAGTTTACCGGATTTGACTCGCATTTAATTAGATGTTACCATAGTATTATACACCCGACGTTTCGATTACTTTACAGCGATCGTAGTCACGGGAATACTTAGTCACCTTAAATTATAATTAGCTCAAAGTGTTGATGGTGGCCTACAATTTACCGCCCATTGACAAAATGAACCGTTAAACATTTCCCCGCTATACCCTTGGGATTGTGCAGGAATATGCAAATTGTGAATATAGAATTTCTTGTCATTGTGTCTTTTAACTTCCAACATTTGTGACGGATTAAAATACAAAAGGGTTCTCTTTCTGCTTATAAACAAAGCGGGCGTCTTCTAAATAATTTTCAAAGCAACGGTTCTTCGCACAAAAGAGTTGCGAATTGTTGCTATATGCAATCTGTTTTTGGAGGACATTGAAACAATGAAAAAGGCCTTCCTTTTTATGTAGTTCGAGAAACCTCGCTGTTGCTGATTGCAAAGTAAAGGATTACTCGGGTATTCCTAGTTTATTCTAAAGCTTTACAGTTTTTGTGTTTTTTTTCTTTTATGGCCTAATTTCGGTTCCCGGGCACAATAACCATTGATCATTATTTATATTTATTACACCGAATCTAAAAAACCTGTACCAATTCTGTTTACCAACTTACTTCTTGTCCAAAACAACACGGTCAATTTTTAATCACCTAGACACGTATATCACATAGGTAAATTTATTTCTTGCGATACTTCAAACTTAGCTACTTACTTACTAAAAACTTAATTTTTTTAAAAAAACATAACCAATGCTACACAAAAAGTAGTTCCGCCCCATAACCTTGCTTTCATGTATAAATAAATACTCATAATAGTTTCGGGTGAAGTGTCGGCGGTAAATAATGGTTGTGCAACGCCCTTTTGTAAACGACCCTACAGGGCAAGGGGCGGGCGGTCTGAGCCAATGCAGTTTTTTACCTTGTTCCCTTTGTGACCATATAAGTAAGTTACATTTTTTGGATCTGTTTTGATGCTTATATTATATTCTTTAGACAGACATGTCCCAATTTATTAGAAACCTGAGATTGATTAGACAGATTTTTTTTAAATAAAATATTCAGCAGCTGGACATTACAAAATAATAATGCATCTATATAGCATAGGAGAATATGTCTCAAACCCTATTCCAATATTTAACACGCCACTAGTGACGTAATCTGGCTTAGCATTAGCAATTTGTGACGCCCGCACCGTTCTACACATCAGCACGCGTAGCACAAGGAACACGAGAAGCTCGAGAAACGGTTTTGTCTACACCGTAATGTCATTTTTGTATGGCTAAGGTCGACAAAAATGACATTACGGTGTAGACAAAACCATTTCTCGAGCTTCTCGTGTTCCTTGTGCTACGCGTGCTGGCTTTTCAAACTTAATATTTTTTTAATATCGTTGCCACCGTTACCTACTACCGGAACCACTAAGGTCTTCCACAACACCTCTTTTTCCTAATAAATACTTCATGCTACTTTATAAGTGACTTCAAAAAAATTAGTTTATGAATCAGGGGCCTTACCACCATCTTTATAAAAGCGATTCATATTCCTCTCGGATCAATATTGGGTCCTAAGCTGCGTAGGTAAAAAGTTATTTGACTTTTTGTCTGACTTCAAAAAAGGAAAAGATACTAAATTTGATGAATCTTTTTAGGTATGATCCGTCTTATGCAGATCTATTTTGATATTTTATGGTGTTAGAATAAGTGGCATAATAGCAGGTTAGTGCCATACAAATTTTGTCTTGATCTGACGAATATCTTTGGAAATAGAGAACGGAATAAAATGACAAACCAAACGAAATGACAAGTTAAAAACAATACCTATAAGTATAGTATCACCACCTTACTTGGACTCCAAAAATACCTTATATTGGATACCTAGTACTACAATTTATTTATTTTTGCCTTTTTAGTGTTGAGAAGTTTATTTTTGTTTAAAATTAAATTTTGAGCCTCCTGGGGTGTCATAAATATAACAGTTACCAATGGCGGGTAAGTAAAGGTGTTGAACCGCAATCCGACTCTCTGGCTTAGCCATCTTTTGATAGCTAACTACTGTCAACTCGAAATTACCACGGTACGAACCATTCAACTTACCTAGGGACCTACTATTAAAAAATGGGAGTGTTCTGCAGTGTACAATTTATGATAGATACTCCTGATACATACCTACCTAAAAAGAAAGCTCATAATTGAGGAATACTTCTATTATAATAAATATGTAAATAATATAACCATAATTTATGAATTTTTTAACTGTTTATTGTAATATTCTCTCGCAGTGTATGGGTCCCTATTCGTTGCAGCCATTACCCAAGTGACGTGGCTTTCACCAAAGGGTAACGCACAAATTGTGTAGTTGCGGAGGGTTCTCCCCTAAAATGCAATAGTCCAACCCGCCCTTGCTTTGATACCTATATAATAAATAAAGTTTCATCGATCGTTTCTACGAATCCTACGTCCGGCGGTAATATTTTAGATAACGCTTCGGTATTAGCGGTGCTGTGTGGAATTTGCTTACCTTAATCTTTAAATTCTAACATAAATTAAAATAAAACGTTGGATTCTACCGTTTAGACTACCGTTTACTGTTTTTAATTCTTTTTTCACGATTCATTGCAAACGTAAATGATGCTACGATCCCGTAGCCGTAGCAAGTTCGTAGCAATAGTTCGTAGAATCAAAAACTGAATTTATTTTTATTAATTTTTAGATTATAAAATAGTAATGAACGAATGTAAGTAATTTGATATATTTACAAAAAATATAATAATCATTAAGTCAAGTTTTCGACACAAAAAAATAAGCTAGTTTTCTAAAAAGCTAATTTAAATATTTTATTTCACTAAGTAAGTAATTTAATATTTAATGTTTTAAAGTAATTAATTTTTTAAGTAGGTTTATCGCGATAATAAAAACCAAGTGTTTTCGACGTAGTATGCCTAAATGAACAATAGGTAGAGCAACAAAACATATTTAGGGATGTCCATTACTAAACCAATTAGAAACACATAATTATGAAAATATATTTCAATATTCTGAAACTCGTTGATTCATTCTGTTGATCATTTTGCTGTTTATTCTCTTTCTATACTTTTATTTTATTTTAAGTGAAAATATACACAAGTCTATACCTATACAAAGCAGGTAGATGTAAAAATTGGTCCAGCAAACAATTTATTATAATTATTTATTTTCAATGATCCCTATATCCTTACATCCCCAGGAATGTAGGGATATTTATACTATTATACTTAGGAACATAAGTGTTTACTTATATTGCTGATTATATCATAAGGTGTAGGTTTTTATTACCTAACTGATCTTGTGTTACAAACATCTGCCAGATTTTACGAAAGATTATACTTTAATACAGAATAATCGTACACGAGAGGCAGGCGTGTGCGCAAACCACAACAATCCTTTCTTCACAGGTGTTAGGGATTTATCGAAAACCGATCTATTTTCATAGGCCGCCGCGTGCCGCTATTTTCTTTATAACATTTGCAATACCAGATTTGACAGATATTGTGCCGAATAGAATATTCTTGGAAGTTTTGAGACTAAATATTGGAACAGTAGCGACGCACGCGCCACGGTTGATAGATAAACAAAATAAACGTATTCAGCGAAAACCCATTCTGTTAAAATAATGAACATACAAAGTTAATAACCTGTGGGAGCGCATTTGATTTGATTACTATTAGTTGAATCCCGAAACTAGAAATACTTTTTTAAAACCGATTTCGGGATTTTTGTAATATTAGCTTAGCAATGACAATAAATTTCTAAAGCAACAAAAATGTATATTATTAATTGATTAATCAATGATTGTTATAGTTTTTAAACTATTTGCTTGAGAAAAATTTGCTCAAGTATTACCCGAAATAGGTAGTATCAATATAACAGGTAGTATATATTTTAAAATAAATTAATCAGTTTTAAAAATAATTTTCATTCTTATTGTTCTTAAACAATAAGAATGAAAATTAATTTAAAATAAATTAAATTAACTGTCTATTTACATAAAAGCGCTTTGCCAGTATGTTGACAGTTCGCTTATACTTGTTACTCACGCTTTTATAGTTTCATGTTGTAGGGGTTATGAAAAATAAATCAAATATCTAAATTAGGTACTTAAAACTTTAATGTTCACATTACGAGTTTTATTTATCGTCTACTTTGTTACACATAGGTAATAATCACGTGTACACGTCAACATAAAATGAGAACATCTTTTCAACCTACTATTATGTAAGTACTATCATTATGAAATTACAATTAACAACGTCATTGAAAAATATCTAGTTGACTAGTGACTACGAAAGGAACTCTATATTACTTATACATAAATACTACAGTAGTACCTAAATTTTACGTAAATACGCAAAACTAATTCTACTGACTGACTCATTTCTTATGTATAAACTTGGGGAACTCTTAAATGTAATGTATGGTCGAAAATACATTTTAAAAAATCACACATTCTTAGCTTTACTTTTTCTGTGTTGCATACACACATTATGCTAAAGCTCCCGTTTTAAGTTTCTCAGTTATAGATAACTAATTATCGTACTTTTATTTACACAATGAACTATATTTGATAAAGTTCTTTACATAAAAATTGCACAGAATCACTTCTTTAGTCTAACTAACATAAGCCTCTAGAGATTTCCTTAACATTCACAAATTTGTCTGCACCGGCCACAAACTCCTGTGGCTAACCTTGCGCGGAGGTCAGCCATTTTTTTCTTTAGGAACGTAACTTGAAATGCCAGACGGACTTCCCTCAGCTTCCTTCTGTCACGACTTTGCTTCGCCGCGAAATTGTTTCTCTCTCGTTGTTTTCTATAGCTGTCGTCTGCTGTCTGATTGGTCTGCACAACTCGACGCATGCGAGGATTGTTGCCTAGCAGCGACCCTCCATTTTTTTCCGCCATCGCTCTCAATGCATCTCTTTCGAAAGCTTGGTATTCGACGTCCTCATCCAGGGATTCTATATCATACAATTCTGGAGATTGTGGCGGTGATGAAGCCGATCCGGTTGACTTGTGATAAGGACGCGGAGACCACTGCGCCATATTGTCGACAGACTCGGGAGATATTTGAGCTGATGGAACACTGTGCTGCTGTTCGGCATACCCAGGGTAGTATGGATAACTACTCACAGGTAAATTTGGTGACACTGTGTAATGTCCGTACGAATACTCTGGATAGGTAGAACACTTAAGGGGTTCCGCAACTGGTGACTCTGGTTCCCGTTTTAAAGACGAACGACTTAAGTCCAAAGCAGTTTCCTGCACGTAAGGAGTCCAAAGAGCCATTTTAGTAAGATATCGATAGACCGAAATGCAATCCGCGTAAGACGTGAATGAAGCTGTAAATTGTTGCAAGCAGTTGCTCAAGCGTCCCTCTGAAGGGTCCGCCCCTTTTAGGGTGGGGGAGGGATTATCCCCGGTGCAACGGTTTCTGATAGAAGGGTTGAGCGTCATTGTTTACCTGCCAAGTTATAACGGTACTGTATAGCCGCAAGAAAAATAATTACAATTTAAGACAAGTTAATGCAAAACAAAGTAATTAAGAAAATATAAAGGTGATTATCTAATTGAACTATTATTTTGCCACAATTACAAATAAAGAAAGAAAACGATGAATACATATATGCTCCAGGCTGGACTCGAAACGGTGTGTCCTGATTTTCGGCTAGAAAGAAAGAAAGAATATTTTGTTCAAATAGGCCACAAAGAAGCACTTTTAAATCGTCAAAAAACACATTTTTATAACTATCACATAAAATATATTGCCTAACAACGTCATACTCTCTGTCTGTCTGTCATGTCTGAATTTACACCGGTTCCAAAAGTTGAACTACCGAGAAGATTCCGGCAACCATTTCGTGTAGTCACTCTTTTCAAATTTAAGTTTTTTATAAATTAAATTACAATGTTTGTAGGTAAAAAATTATAACTTTTAGCAGTGCAGTGCCGCCCAGCGAAAAAAATAATTAAAATTAGAAGATATATCAACGTACCAACAAAGTAGGTACCCAATGTCAAAAGTATTATCGTTATTTTCAAGCTATCTGACAATGCATATTCACAATATATACAGAGGTTAATAGTCATAATACTAGTAAATAAACATATAAATCTAACTAGAAGAATGTTAAAATCAAAAATTAAGAATATTTAATGAGTGTTTTTGGGTGAAACTATTCGTAACTACATATCTAATTTATTAATTATTTATCATTTTTCACTATTGACAGCGAAGAAATATATCTCTCTTCTTTTATTTCAACGACGATGTTGTCGATGATAGCAAACAAGCGGCTATCCGTAGCTAATGCCTATTCCAAGGTGCTACGAGCGTCTACACATCGTAGCAACTTAGTCACCGGCACTAGTCCCACGTTGCCTACCTTGCAAAAACAAGAGAAAGCGACAAAGCGTTATCTTGACTTGACGACCGGCTACCCTTAACTACAGGCTACTCGGTCAAGGGTCTCGGGTTCCAGTCCCGACCGGGGCAGATATTTGTGTGATATAAACGAATATGTTTTACGTTATCTAGTACCCGTATGATGCTTACTTAGAGTTGGAGAAAAGGTGTTAGGGGTTGAATTTTATTAAGTTATTACTATGTTTTTATACATAGTAATAATGTTATAACATCTCAAAACCTTACCTGCCTAGTATGAAAAACCGCTGCTGCCAACTTAACGCTTTCTCCGTGAGATCTGGCGACCTTACTTACCACAGCCACGACAGGTGTTATTTAGCTGCGATCTTTTGCAAAATTTTCACAAATTGCCTTTACAAAATTATACACAAACACCGATACTATGTAAACATACCAAATATAACATCCATACCTACATACACGTTTCTTCGGTACTACAATATCAAATTATAAAAAGTTTTATTTTAAGACACTACCGTTTCTGTCTGTTGTTAGATGCATAAATAAAAAGTTAATCCTCTATGAATGAAAGTTTCCAGTATATGGATAAGCGCCAAACAGTTCTGTCACACAGTTTAATATAATTCGTCTCACTTCAAAGGATAATTACAGAAACCTATTATAGTAGGTAGGTAATCTTTTTTTGAGGATGACAATCTGGAAGACCACCATGACATCTTTTTTGGGGTAGGGAAAGAGTTGTCAATAGACATTATAGGAAGTTATACATAATAACATAATATCCGGCCGTAAGACTCAAATTCAACATCCACTACTTCGAAAGACGTTAAGTACCTACTTAGAAAAATCTTTAGTGCAACTTTCGTCACTTGGGTGACTTGGGGGCGGTTTTTTGATCCGTAGCTAACCAATAGTATAAAATCGTTAAACAATTGTCTAATTGTTAACCGTAAGTCAAATAAAATAACTACAACTTTATGTAGAGAATAATTTTGTCAATTTTTCTATTAAAGGTGAACTGTCAACTTGTCAAAGTTATTCTCTGGATTATTCTTATCTAGGGGAAGAAAATGCAGCCCTGAATATTGTTATTCTGGAGCAGTTGTTTATTTCGAAATTAATTTAATATAATAGTATGGATTTGGTACGAAATGACATTGGTAAGTATGTCAAAAAGCTTCACGCCATCTCTTGAACGATTTTAGCGAGACTCAAAAGGTATATTGCAATGACACGCAAGACAAACTGAAGATATAGAAACTGTGTTGCAAAATTTCACGCTATTGCCAAACTCAATGTCATCGGAGCAATCGGCTGCACACATATGCGTATCTTACGCCCTGGTAAGCTTAAATTATAATATGTAGTTATCTGCAGGTATTAAATGTATTTCATCATCATTTCAGCCGAGAGACGCCCACTGGTAGCCATAAGCCTCCCCCAGAGTTCTCCAAGCCGATCGGTCCTGCGCTGCCCGTATCCATCGGCTTCCCGCGACCCTCACCAGATCGTCGGTCCACCTTGTAGGGGGCCTACCAATGCTGCGTCTCCCGGTACGCGGCCGCCACTCGAGGGCCTTTCCACCCCAACGTCGGTCAGTCTTCCTCGCAGTATTGCCTGCCCACTGCCACTTGAGGTCCGCAATTCTTCGGGTTAAATGTTTTTCCTTGCCATAATTTTCTTACAGGAGGGGACAATGTGGAGCTTTACAGAAATAGGAATAATACTTCTTCTATTAACACACAAGTCACAGTTAATGCGGATTTGAAAATAATGGATATAGTAGCCAGGTGGTCAGATTCTTTACATGACAGCACTGTATTTAATCATAGCAGTGTGAAACTTCTTTAGGAATCATAACAACTGGATAGGTGCTGTCTTTTGGGCGACCGTGAGAAATACTTAGACTACTACTACTACCTAAGTTATACTTAACTATGCCATAGCCACTATGTAATTGCAACGAAAATGATAATGGGCTTCGTATGCAGTTTATTAAGTAACCAATGCTGTGTTACAAGGTAAGATATCTGTCACAATGACTTTATATTATCGTAGCAATGAATTTCATTCATATCGTAATTTCATTACCTAGGTACTAGATATTTGTTTGAGAATGTTATTAATAACGTCTAACGTGAAATCCATTGGTACGATATTAATTAAAGTCATTGTGATATCTTACCCTGTATTTATTAATTACGTCTCAAACAAATAGTAATGAATATAGGGCTAATCCCACATTACGTATTGAACCACGTATTGAAAATTGCTACCACATACCTATACCTAGGTTTATGTTTACTTGGTGTGAACGACGTTAAAAATTTTGCTGCGCGTAGGTAATCACTTCATCTGTGGCCTACAGCGCCTAATTCTTCCAATCTGCGTTGGTATGTTTTGTTGCAATAACTGTAGTTTTTTTTTAATTGTATATTTCAACAATATAAGTATATAAGTACGGCTGAAATAAGGAAGGCGGTAGTACCTACCCAGGCGAACCTACATAAGGGTCCACCTATGACAAAGAAATACTATGGACTCTCCCCAACTACCTACTTCGCGTGCCTACCTAAAGTTCCTTGGAGCACTAAAGATGGCTGCCTCATATATATATATATATATATATATATATATATATATATATATATATATATAAGAATCTTCTTTAGTAAGTCAGTTTACGTGGCTAATTTCAAAAGAACTTATAAATTACAACGTGACAACAACAAAATATCGTTTGACAAAAAAATATTTTAGCTCAGACTAGCTAATACTCGATTTTGAATTACCTTGTATATTACAGTCTTAAGTGATATTTGACCCGTAAATTATTCCGGGAGTTTTAAAGTAATTTTATAGATTTTGATGTGTTTTTCCGAATTTCAACTTTGTCACCTCTTATTTTTACTCGTGCCATCATACTGGAAAAATTGCGGCTAAAAGTAAGTATTTGACAGTATCTTGTTTCTGAATAATTACATTCAGTCATTCATCACCAGCCTATATTCGACCCACTGCTGGGCACAGGCCTTTCTATACGGGAGAAACACATGAGGAGCTTGGGCCATAACACCATTACGCTGGCCCAATGCGGGTTGGTGGGTTAAAGCGGTTGCAGGAACAACCGGGACCAACGGCTTAACGTGCCTTCCGAAGCACGGAGGAGCTCGAGATTAGAAATTTTGGTTGACCCATCCCGGGACCGACCATGGCAAAAGTTGCTTTGTTTTCGTAAACGAAACCAGAGCGTTCAAACCACTACGCCACCGAACTCCTCAGTCTAAAAATATTTATTTGCAAAATTAAATAAGACGAAGAATCCTACAAATTTTGTCATTACCTTCATTCCGTAAAATCTATAGCTCTGGCGTACGGGCGCCGCAAAGTGTAGTTCAACATGCATTTTGGGCAAAAAAACTTATTTCCATACTACCTTGAGGTAAAAAAACCGCCGCGATTTTTTATTGTATTCATACTGGGGATATCACGATAAACAAATACGCCGCTTACTATTTCTAAAGGTGGTAAGGAATAAAGTTTTTGTCCAAACGTACGTTGGAGTACACTTCCAGGCATTCGTACACCAAAACTGTTGATTTTACGGAAAAGATGGTTATAAATATATTTTCTCTAGTAGTTTATTTTATATAGGTAATTCAAAACTCCGAAATGACGTTCCAGGCAATCTATTTTTTTAGAACCAAATTTAAGCCTAACCAACATTTGTACACCATTATATCGGTTAAATATATTCGATACACACAAAACATATTATTTAACTCCGTCTTAAGTACCTTCACATTCATTTATTATATTTTAGCAAATAAAAAATATTTATTTTATCGATACTTCAAGCTCGTAAAGACCGCACTATGTTATTGTGTGTGACAGCGAATGTACCACGTGACTTGGCGCAGACTGGCTTCAAAGGTACATGGTAATGACGTTACAAAAAAGAATTGCCAAAAGAAGTACTCAACAAGTAATATTTATCCCTCTTTTCAAATGCAACATTTGCTTGGTTAAAAAGAGACAACATGATGTATGACGTTTTTATTTCGATATGATAGATATTTCTATACTCACGATATGTATAGAACATTAGAGCATCTCCGTATAATCCTTCCTCATTGGGGTCTACCACCTAGTAAACGTACGTTTTTTTTACAATTTATAGGCAAACATTTGAATGTATCGAACTTTATTTGCTACAAATACTTTCTTTTACTCATTGGTAAAAACTTGTGATCTTAGAATGTTTTTGTTATGGACATTGACAGGAGTACACACTTAGACCGTATGAACAAGATAGTCAGAACTTTTTGAGACAGCCAGTTAAGCCGTGCAAACTCATCTGAAACAATAGTCATCAGAGGGCCTAGACAAGATACCTATCGATGATCGCTATCGCTATCGCTAAGCGGAAAATGTATGGGATTTGACATAAACTCTTGATTGACTTTCGATTGAAAATGTCAAATTCCATACATTTTCCATTTAGCGATAGCGGTAGTGATTGTCAAATGGCATCTTGTCTAGTCCCTCTGATTCGAGTCGCAGTGTGATGTGACGGCGTACGCTATTTCGATCGGTCGTCGCGAGAGATCGTAATTCCCTATTCCTTTTAATAGGTATGCCATACTATGTCGTAAAAACATGTAAAAACTGTTCGGAAAAACAGAAGGATGGTGGAGATATCTCATTTCACACATATGTTAATTTATACTAGCAATTCGAAATGGTTTTCAAAGAAATTATAATTATGTGAATTTGAAACGCAAAACCTCAATATGGGCGATCGGTGTGGTTTTTGCAGTAATGTGATCTCCCCGTTACACGTATTTAATAGCTCATTTAAAGTTTTCTTTTTTGTGTGTTAACTCTTAAGTATTCAAGTATCTACCTAATTATTAGTTAATATAACAATAAATAAGTTTACAATAAAATTGTAGGTACTATGTAAGTTAGGTAGGTATTAAGATAAGTTTTTTGAAAACATACCAAAATAAAGGTAATATTCGATTAAATAGAACTTACCTTCATACTATCGTCTGTCCGAATTGAATTTTTAATTAAATCCATACAACTGCACTACAACAATAAAACGTAAGTATACCTACTCAACCACGTATCGATTAGTCATGAAACGATTATTACTAAAGCGATTCTGAATTTTAAAAGTCGCAGGATACTTGCCTTTTGGGTTCCCTACTATAGACATCTAGAAGAAGTTAACAAATTCTTTTGCTTCTTTTGCTTGACATTCCTTTATAATAAATTAAATAAAAATCTGAATCTCTACAATCTGACAAAGTTCACCGCGAAATCGAAACTAACACACAAACAACATAAAAATAAAATTTATCCGAGGTACCCTAACAATAACTAATTAGAAAAATACTGATTTCCATAGACTTATCCATTATTTAAAATTACAATTGACATTTCCAATATCATCGTCCAATAATAAAACATCAATGGAAACAATTAATCTTCAGACACACCAAAAATACACTCACTTACCACACACACTTACACACACACACACACACACACACACACACACACACACACACACACACACACACACACACACACACACACACACACACACACACACACACACACTTCTCACACACTATACACACATTCACATTATGTGTATGAAGCGATATAGGTATGTATAATTATAATTAAATTTTATACATTCATCCTCCATACTATACCTACACACCTGCAATAAACCTTCTGCAACAATAGTTCTATTTGGTCATCCACTTTCTTATCATGACATTTTGCATCATTATCCCCCTAAAATCCGAAGGGAGTGGCCGTTGACCTGTATCACAGGTTTATCTCATAAACCTATTTCAGACACCAGTTCTCTCACTACTAGGTGGAAATGTACTGTAACTTTTATATTTTATAAACTATGTTAGGTACCTATATTGTGATGAGAAAAATAAACGATTTTTATTATTTATTATTACTATTCTATTGAAGAAGCAATAGTTTAGTTCTGTAGTAGGTAAGTGAATAGGTTTTTAGTTAGAGATAATATTATTATGTTTGAGAACCTACAAGCCGCCGAAGACCGTTACATAGAAAAATTATGCTTGATAGTAACGTTAGACTTCGAACCCGCGTCTCCTGGGCTCCGGCCAGACGCGATTACCACTACGCCACCCTAGCACTAGGTGTAACCTACCAATTTCTTCACCGCTTTCTACCCTTTTTTGTTAACATTGGTATATTCTTAATTTTCATTTTAACATAATTGAAAAATTATTTACTTAGAAAAATATTTAAACGAGAAAAAACGAACGAACGAGGACGTAAATTTTTTTCTAGTTTAGATATTTCTATAAATAAACGTTGGTAATGTTTGTGTATTACGGAACGTAAGGATTGCGCTGTCACTACTTGTACTCGATGGCTGTATGTGTTCATGTTCAGTTCTCTTTGCCCGCCCAAAGAAAATATTTGTCAGATTTTGTCCTCTCCCTCCGGTGTTTGAAATCAATTCAATTTTTCCCTGATTGATCAATTCAATTTTTCCCTGAATTAATGTAGTGTAATTCACTTTGTATACATTTAAACATATAATGGATGAAAAGCTATGTCGGGTGTGTTGCGTAAACATCGGTGTATCAAATATTTTTCAAGCAGATAAAAATGGTATTTTGCTAAGCAATAAAATTATGTATTGCTGCGCTAATGTTAAAATTACTGAAGAAGATGGACTGCCTTCGCATATTTGCAATAATTGTGAGATTGAGCTAACGACAGCCTATATGTTTATTTTGAAATGTGAAGCTGCAGACAAGTCGTTGCAGTCTCAAAAATTATGTATTGATCTACGAAATGATGGTGTTAATAGAGAAGACTGTGAATCTAAGTTAAAAGTGAAAAAAGAACTAGTGTGCGAGACTACTTTATTGAACCTGGCTGAAAATGATTTTGGATACAATTTTGATTCAAGTGATGAATTTGATATTCCTCTTGCAGCCTTTAATCAGAATATAAAAGCTGGATCTGTGGAAACAATAAAGTGTGAAAAGGAACAAAAGGTGAAGAATGAATTTGTACAAATGTTGATAAATGTAAATGTAGATGTAGACTTAAATAGGAAATTACAAAAGAAAAAGAAAAGACATAAATTTAAAGATACAGGTCCACAGAAGTGTTCTATTTGTAACCGCAAATGTCATACACCTTCAGCACTTAATGCTCACATGCGTTCTCACACAGACGAAAAACCATATCAATGTCCATCATGTGATAAATGCTATAAGGACCCAGGGAGCTTAAAACGACATAAAGAAAGAAATCATTCAAAGAACAGAGTACGAAAATTTATTTGTGAAACATGTGGGAAAGGTTTTTATTCAAAAACTGATGTAATAACTCATTATCGAAGTCACACAGGAGAGACACCTTTTATATGTTCTGAGTGTCCCTCTAGCTTTACTCAATTGAGTTCACTGATAAGACATAGAACAAAGCATACCGGTGAAAAAACTCAAGTTTGTCCCACTTGCAGTAAAAGATTTAGTAATAAAGATCAACTGAATGCTCACTTACGTATTCATATAGAAACCAAAAAACAATTTTCATGTCCACTATGCAATGTGCTCTTTAAATACAAAGCCTCTCTTAATAAACATATGAAAATGCACAGTGAACCAAACCGTTTTGTATGCAATTACTGTGGTCGTATGTTCAACTTGAAAGGCAATTTAAAAAGTCATATTGACAGAGTACATTCTGAAAAGTCTGGTTTCTGTAACATTTGCAGTAAAATGGTTTCCAATATTGAGATTCATATGTGGAGGCACACAGGTGAAAGACCTTTGAAATGTGAACATTGTACAAGCTGTTTCTATGAATTAAAAGCTCTTGCACATCACATGAACTTCCGCCATAAGCATGCTGACAAATATAAATGCACTGTTGATGGTTGTTTTAAAACTTTTCCATCCCAACCAATGTTAGATTTCCATATAGCCAAACTACATGAAAGTAAAATTAAATTTCCATGTGACAAGTGTTCAAGAGGATTTTATAGAAAAAGTGATTTAGCTCGCCATAAAATTGGAACCCATAAGGAAAAACTTTTATAAAAAGATTGAAGGAACATGACTGAGCTAACAATCTTAATCTAGTCAACTAACTGTTTTATAGTACCTAGGCATGTGTACTTAACAAAATAAAACTTATAACATTTGCATTGTTTTTTCATAATCGTCATTTAATTTTAAATAGTCACTGCCTTGAGGGAGATAACAGAGAAAGTAGTCTTGTATATTAAAATAATTAACAATGCCTATAAAATTCTAAATACAAATATTTGGTTTTACATACTAGGAAAACTAAATATTAAAATCCTGTCATTATATTTTTAAATTTTATTTTGTCTATAATCCAATTAAGCTCCCAACTCCTTGTTTCTCCAATGCAGGATGACCTGTGCCCAGCAGTGGGACATATATAGGCTGTTGATGAAGCAAGCCAATATGTAAATAAACCATTTTAAACCAGAAACTGGTTTTAAAATGGTTTAAATAAAACCTTGACCTTGTGGTTAGTATAAAGAAATATACACAAAATTAAGATATAGAGGTCAATTGAAATCATTTACCATTTTTATTAATTCAAGTCTAGATACATGTCATACTTTTAATACTTTTCTGGCTTAAAACAGTTTATTTACAGCTACACATGCCAAATATTTAAGCATTATGGCACAGATTAGAAAGAGTATGTCTAAAGAATTATGGTTCAATGGTGATATGGTTAAGAAGCTAAGTGGAAAAGCGATAGCCTAGCTAGGCTATTATAGGTGATTGTAATACACCGTGAATATTCAGTTCTAAAAATATTTACACCTACTAAAATTTATCCTAGGGCGAGATGTGAATAATCCAAGTAACTGCTTTAGTCACTGTTGTCCATCCACATGAGACTCGATAGTTCTGGGTCTGGTGATCTAAACGAATTTTTCGGCAATTTTATCAGCGAGATTTTTGGACCGACCACACAACAACATTTCCAGTTATTGAGACATAAAGCCGAGTATTAGCTCAAAATAGTTATTGAATCCTGATTGTGAAAGCTGATCCTGATGAATTATACTTCGCAAGGATCAAGCTAAGGTATCCTGGTGCCCGTACGGGGGATTAGGTATAGGTACTATGAAGAATCTTATGAATTTGGAAATAATGATTTAATATTAAAAAATTACAACAAAGGCGAGTACATACCTATCATATACACTCCTATCGTAATTTGAGAAATTAAAAGATGATGATTTTAGGCCAAATTCATATCATTCATTCATAGACCTGTCCACATGAACGTCACATAACTCGATCCTTGGCTTTCGAGGCGAAACAGCTGATGGCAAAAATTGCTAAACACAAGCAATAATAGGCACAGGTGATATGAACAGTATGTTCAAAATAAGCACAGGTATAATTTGGTCAATCTTCATAAGTAAGAGTCTAACCTCATATTGATAAAAAATAACTAGATACAAGTTTATTGTAGATATTTTGTAAACATTAACATAATTAAGTAGCGTGTGTTTGATGGGTGAATAAAACAAAATACACTATACAATAGTATTTATTTTAGTGCTGATGAATATCATGATCCAAAAATAAAACATATCACAGTCCACCACAGAACTAAAGTAAAGAAAGAAAGGGATAGAATTGTCTATAAATAACAGTAATATTTTAAGCGAACAGTTACTTAATTGATCAATTATATTGAACGAATAAAATTTAAAACAGTAGATTATAATAACGTTAAGCATTAATTTATAGATATAAAATCGCCGCTCGGCACTTGTCATCCATCATGGACTGTGTAACAAATTAAACTATAGGTACAAATAAAATATTAGCTAACATCAATCTTATTTTGATCTCTTTAATCCATTCAAGTTTCTATGTATTTAATTACCTCAACTGTTGAGGAGGTACTTGTCTTGTACAAAACAATACCTTATTAAATATTTATTTCAATAAATACATTTCGTACTAGTCCATTATTTACAAGGAATCTATAAAATTCTGTAAATAAAAAAAATAAAAAAATTGCACATGTTACAATCAGATTTTTGATCCAGTCAAAATATTTTATAGATAATTGTACTATCCTAAATAAATAAACATTGCGCAAATGTTATAAATTATTCAAACATCAGTCAACAGATTATATCTATTTTACATTTAACATTAAATTTATATTTCAAAACAGACGCGGTGTTCGTAGTGTAACAAGTCAACAACCACAAGAAATTGATAACAAAGTTTTTCGTTTGGTATTTAACTTTTCAGGCCAAAATAACAGAATAGCTGAATAATTAATTATCTTTGTAAGATTAGGCCGTCATGTGTGCGATTACCAATAATCATGTCTTATTTGTTTATAAAATAGTCTCTGAAATAACTGTAATAATACTTTTCTTCATAACACTTTTACTGAAACAAATGAATATTACATAATAATTCTTGACAACAACCGATGATGACATTAATTATTACTGTAAAATAGTTTTAGTGCACATTAAACTAACGACTTGAATAAAAATGAGATGAATGAAGAAAATTAGTAAGTGCTCCATCACAACAAGAATTTTCACAATCCATGGTAGTTAAAAAATTACTCACTGATGGACACTTCCACTTATAGAATAATGTTAAGCTGATAAAATTCTAGCCACTTATTTGTGTTTGTGGGAAATGAATTCGAAATTAAACATTAGCACCAGAGACTAAAGATAAATTGGTAAGTATGCGTTATTGGCAGAGTCGAATCGAATCGTTGTCGCCGATATTTAGTTTACATTTAATTAAATATATTACTTACAGTTATTATTTACAATTACACGTGATTGATATAAACTAAGTAGAATACCTAATACAAAATTGTTTCATGAGTCCTAAATGGTCAGACGAATTCTCTTACAACCTCGAATATTTAATTTGTATTTTAGGTTAAATTAAGGCATCATTTCTCTAGCTCTCATTTCTTCATAAAAGTAAAGTTATAATATCTTAAATATTTGTGAATTTCACTAGTTCCTCGTTAGCAAAGCGTGTCAACATTCATACATACAATATTGTAAGAATCAACTTTAATTACACAAACATCTATACTAAACGCAAGTTGGGCTAGATTTTGTGGTTAAAACAAGGGCACTGCCCAGTGCAATCCCAGTCGTGTAAATTAAACTCGATTTCACATATGAAATCTCTAATAAATTCTTAATAGCTATCAATATACAAATATACCTAAATTAAAACAACCTTAATATAGTATACAGTTGCATCATTTCAAGTTATTTGTCGGTATAAGCAGGTCTAACTTTAATTTTGAAAATGAGTTTAGTAAAGGATAAGTATCCTTAGAATCGTGTAAAATAAATTTCGTTGTCAGTACTAATTTTCTTAGATTATCTCTAATTAAATAACACATAATTTAAAATATATAATTCCAAAAGATAACACGATTCGATACGCACATATACAATATCAGAGTATGTTTACAAGGAATGGAAAAAATCCTTATTGCAAAAGGAAAGAAACTACACTTAAAAATATAAAGTCAAATATACTTATACATATTAGGACCATTTTAGTGGTCAAACAAGGAATGAAAGTAGGTCCATGCATATGGGATACACAATAAATAAATAAATAGTATGTTATGACAAACCATGTCATACATAAGTGCAGGTTCTTGATTGTTTAAAATGAAATATTTTTACAGAATTTTACTTAGATAAAACAATAAAATTCTAATAAGATATAACCATATAAACATTATAACATGTAATCAACAAGTATTATATTATGGTTCCTTACATAATAAATTATAAAACAATTTGATTTTATTGCAAAGAAAATGTACACTACAATTATTACTTTATCATTTGAGCAATAAAGAATGACAAGAAATCCCACACTTAATTATATTACGTCATCTATTTTATTACGCAGGAAATTTTTAAATAATTTCCATAGGAAACTTTGTCCACTGGTAAATACTACCAAGCAAGCTCCGATTGCTTGATCAACTAAATAATAGCTGAGCTAAACAAGATAAAGGCCAGACGGTCAAGAATCTGATGATTCTTAGTTTAAAATTAAATTTTAACCCTGAAAACGGCATTTCTTTACATTATTTTGTACAAGTCACCATATTTAGATACTTTCAAATTCAATTTGCAAACTTGATCCATGATAACTAATCCAACCACTATAAACATCACTGAATAACCTGTCCACATATCACTGTGTAACTTTCCTATTGCTTCTGGCCTGAAAATAATTGTTGGAAGAGATTTCCCTATATGTACAGTCGACCAAATTGAATCATGACCCACTTGGCCGATCATTCCTTTAGAATCATAAATTTAGTTGTTTTCTTCGCTATCATGCGTATTGCACTAAGTACGTTTTAAATATGAATAAAAATGCGTCATTACGGGTCAGAGATCTATGCAATTTTAATCTTTGTTATCATTGCACTAAAGTCTCAATTGGAATTTAAAAAAAAAAAAAAAAAGCTATAAAACAAAATTGAATTGAATAAAATAAAAATCTAAGACAATATCATAAACAAATCGTCGGTCTCGCCGATTTTCGTAAAAACTTTTTCGTGCAATACTCAAATACTCCGATCTATTTATCATAGCGATCATAGCCTTGTCAGTGACTGTCAATGTCTAATAAATTGATAAGTTACTTAAGAAATGTATGTTCAAGCGAACTTCAACCTACTTTGTATAGAGTGACTATAGGAAAATGATCTTAAGGTGGGTCATGATTCAATTTGGTCGACTGTACGTTACCAGTGTTTCAGTTGATGGCTTGCTCGGTCATCTGTAGGCAGAGCGCGTCTAGGCTGGAGTAGTCCTCGCTGAGGACGGAGGGGGGCGGCGGGGGGCGGGCTAGCACCGCGGGGGGGAACGGGGGGTACGAGTTAGACTTACCGCGGGGCACGGGGGGGCCGCCTTTACACTGCGGGGCCCATATCCGCCGCGGACTAGGCTTGCCGTATCCGTTATGTGGGATACGCCATCTGAAAATAAATTCAAACTATTCAATAATGGGTTTAGGAGGAGCCCCTCGGACGGAGCTCCGTGGTGTAGGGATTTGAGCGCTCTGGTCTTTATTGTTTTTAACCCCCGACGAAAAAAGAGGGGTGTTATAAGTTTGACGTGTCTGTCTGTGTATCAATCTGTGGCATCGTAGCGCCTAAACGAATGGACCGATTTTGATTCGTTTTTTTTTGTTTGAAAGCTAATGTGATTACGATGGTTCTTAGCTATAATTTATGAAGATCAGTTCAGGCGTTTGATGAATATCAGATCATTTTATACATGATAATAGGGTTTACTAACTTTTACATATCCGATTTATTTGAAATTTGGTGTACTGTCACTTCGGTGACATTCCCATGACATACTATCTTTGAGCTGATCCTATACCATCAAAAAGTCTGAGAAATGCTTAATTCTTCAGAAACTTACAGCAGATATAGCGTGTTTGGGCTCTTTTGAATAGTCTCAATGAGATGGTGTTAGATAGATGATTAATGACGCCGGGGGTTACTTAAAAATTTTAATTTTGTATTTCTTATAATGTCATGGTCAATCCCGGAATGTTCACGGTTGTTATTGCAACCGATTTAAACGCGAATTGGGCCAGCATGGTGGTGTTATGGCCTAAACTCCACAAACCCCTCATGCGCTTCTCCCATGTAGAACGGCCTGTGCCCAGTTGTCGGACATATATGCATAGGCTGCCGATGAGTCTTTATTTCACCAAATACAAAAAAAATGTATAGAGTAAAAAATAAAAAATAAAGTGTATAGTAGATATTTCAATATAATAAAAAATTAAGTATAAAAAGTAAAAATGTGCTTAAGTTACAAATTGAATAAAATGTAAGAATAAAACAGCAATTTCATTGTTAAAGACCTAATAAATAAGATATCCCCACCTTGGTTTGGGACACCGTCTATTCAGCGGCATATCACTGACGTGGTGGAAGAACTGTCTCGGAGGCAGCCGGTGCCGCAGTCGCTTGAGGCTTTCCTGCAGCTCTACGCGGCCGAAGGCTTCGTGATGGAGAGCCTGTATCAGACAAATCGGATAAATATTACTGGCAAAACAACAACAACAAGTCAACGATGTAAAACTTCAATCCGAAAGTCAGTGCTCAGTTAAATAAGCAAATTAAATTAGCAAAACCTACTTTTTAACCCATCAAGCATCAGATTCCAGACACAATTGATTTTTCAATTGTCACTGCCCTCCGGAGAGATAACGCCGCTTGACAGATTACGACGCTACCTCGCAAATAGTCAACATTTTTAATAAGAATTTAATCCTACTTTTCGTTTCAAATATGTTAGAGTTGATTAATCAATATAGTTTTTAACAAAAGGTAAAACATTAATGGTAACAATTTTTTTTATTTAAAAAATCCAATGATGACCTTTTCACACAGGGAATTATTGATTTAGCAAACTGTCAATTATTTCAAATCCAAACAAAGTTTATTAGAAGCGCAATAAGCTATATTGTTTATCTCTATAATTTTTAATGCTAACAGTTATGTTACATGCACGCTATTGTCTTCTTCCATCCCACTGATCACTGTCATTCTTTGTCTCGGACAAAACAAACATGGTATTGTCTTAAAAAATCTTGATTAAACACAAAACATGAAATGAATACCTTTTCAACAAGCCAGCAGTGCAACGACATGGGGTCCACCGGTGACTCATGGTCGCCCTCGTCGAGCGGGACGTGGGCCGGTACGCGGGAGTTTGCAATCATCCCATTGCAAATGGTTTTAGATGCTACAAAATAAATAAATATAATCCTATGTCAGTTAAGTGAAAATATTATTCACTGTTAGTTAATAAATGTGTTTGAGAAATATTATGATTTAGAGCATTTTAGAGCTTTTCTATAATAGTTACAATGCCCATTTCGACACTCAATGTCTTATCAGATCTATGTTGTGCCCCTTCATTTTTTTAGACAACTAGATAACAAATACGAATCAGACGAAGTAAGAGCTATAACAGGCCGTCAGTGGATTAGACCAAGGATAGAGAAATTTGGAAGAATCTGGAGGCCTTTGTGTCACAAGGGCACGCCGATAAGGAGCATTAAGCCTAAAGTGTGACAAATCATGGTTTTAGACACCTGCAATAACATGGACATCGTCACTTGGCATTGCAATAGGGTAGTTGACAACTTTTTTTTATTTCATAAATAAGAAGTTTATAACTCATTGCAAAGAAATATTGCGAAAGAAATAGTATGTTTAAGATGAATAGTTTCAGAGATATAGTGGTATGTTTGATGTGTTGCGGCGCATCGTCCAAAAACGCTCCATAAAAAATCTACGGAACAGGTGACGTCACATGTTCCCATATTACTAAGAAATGTATGGGCATACTGACAAAATTGATAATAACTATGTATTAAGTATGTTATTATTAATAGTTGTCATAACAATAGTTGTTTTAATTGATGTCAGCAATCTAATATCACTAACATTTTTGATAAATTTTGAAAAAAAAAAATTTCAATTTTTTAATTTTCAAAACAGTACAATTTCAACAATATTCCATATCTTTTAAGTTTAAATGGTTTTTATAGGTAACAGTAGCGTATATTTTCCGAATTTGCGAAAAATTGCGCCAAATTCATACTTAGGCAACATCCCAATTGCGTTGTCATTCTGAGGCCTAAAGTGAAATGCCTTCCATGCCCAGTAATGGCTGTGTCAATCCGAAATACAATGAACAGGTTTACTGCTGAAATAAGAAAGGTGGTGGTACCCATATGGGCCTATTATACTTATTTTTCTTGAAAATTTTGCTTATAAGCACATCAAAACAAATTGAGTGACAAAAAGTTATTTTTATTTATTGTTGCTTGACTAGTATCCTAAGGCATAACCTTAATTTTATTTTTGACACTTATGTTTTATTTGTTTCAAATGGGGTACAAAACTGGTAGAAAGGTAGAAGATACTTAGAAAAACTAGACTTGGGGCAGTGAGTGTGTGTGTGAATCACTCACATTCATTTTTAGTTATAACATCTATTTTGACTGTTTTTTCTCTTACGTCCGACAACGCGGAAACAAAACACCTTATAACCATATAATAACTTAAATTTTTATGAGGAGTATTTGGAAACCGATCAAATAATGAATGAAGAGTGAACAATTTACTGTACCTATATCCAATGCCCGCACTATAGCAATAGGCAGTTCCGACGTAGGCGGCATGGGACTCAGGAGTACACCTCGCAACCTCTCAAGCGCTCGCGCCGCGGACGAAGCCGAGACCCCAGCAGTTAATTCCGCCTCCACTGCTTCCATTACCGTCGCACGCTCGTTCAGTTTCTTGATGGACAATAGCAATTTGTGACGGGCACCTTTGGTGACACCTATAAAAAAGACACTCAGATATTGAATCTATTTTCATGTAAATATAAGTTTAGTGTGACTTGACATCAGTTCGCATCGAATTCATTACTACACTATGCTTTTAGGACTGAGAAATATGTACTCGCACTATAAATGTTTTGATAATTAGGACATCTATGGATTTTAGTTTGTGTTTCAGTAGGGCCCTGTTAGCTTTTTTTGCAATGTTTGTAAAGTTAAACATTTTCTGCAGTGAACCCTGTGAACCTTGGTGTGCCTCATATGACTCTGTAGGAGCTGGATGGATAAACTTTTGTTTTGGCTATTTTTGGTCCGTAAATAAATAAATGAAATAAAAAATTACATGCATAATACCATGATATGGTGTTTTTAGCTTTATCTTATTATATTAGCAGGAATTAAATAGTACTTCAGTGACCAGTAAACGCCATAGACCCTTTCGACGTATAATGCCAAAAGCGCAAAACGCCAAAAGCGTGTATTGCCAAATTCTGGTAATGCCAAACACGCATAATGCCAAAGCTGCATAAAAACTAAATACACTTAATGCCAAACACCTGTATTGCCAAATCCTGGTTATACCAAATACGCATAAGGCCACAACTAAATACGCAAAATGCCAAATACGCATCCGCTGCATACTACTTACTGTTAACTAATATAAAGTATAATATTAAACTTTTAATTGATATCTGATATATTTATCCCATCAAAAAAATAAATGTGGACTCGCAGTCCCAATGCTTTTGTCCCACTGATTTTCGATTACATTCGTTTTCGTCAGAAATCAATTTTAATTCCGCAAAAGTTCGGTATGTTGGGTTCGTTAAGCATAAGGAAGGGCAAAATCGCCCAGAAATAGGAGGCTACGTCGAATAGCAGTGGGACAAAGGCAGTGGGACCATGAGTCTTGCTTGGAAATGAAGGCCAAGTTTAATATTATAATATATGCCTTGGTTGTTGACTTCAACGACAAAAGAAGTGAGATATAAACGACAAAGTGGCATTTTGCGTTTTTGGCACCAAGCATTTCGGCATTCTGCGTATTTGGTATTATGCATATTTGGCATTCTGCGTATTTGGTATTATGCGTGGATTTTTTTTCATTACGCAAAACAACAATGTGGCGTTTTGCGTTTTTGGCATTATGCGTCGAAAGGCCATAGACAATGTAACAGTAGCAGTTGTATTATGCCAAGATCACTATCAGCGAGTGTTATCTGTCAAGTGGTGTTATCCCTCCGGATGACTATGACAATTGAAAAATCAATTGTGCCTGGAATCTGATGCTAGACAGATTAAAACACCAACTAGTGTACACAAACAATAATTCTGATACTCACCCAATTCTTCTAGATATTTTTCATCAATCGCCATCATCTGTTCATATGTAATATTGGTAAACAGCCAGACATATTTATGCAACCTTAAACTCTTAAGCCACTGTGCAACAGTTGACATACCAGGATGTTCTGTGTAATTATTAGATTTGAGCTCATCTAGTCGTGTCTCACTGCCTGTTGTTCCATACATTATACTAATTGGCCTTATCTGACCCAAACTATGTTCACTGGACAATGAAAAACTTCTTGGCTTTTGAACAAATGGTTCATCACTAAGGTTTTCTGCAGAGGAAGACATGTGCATAAAATTTGTTGAAGGAGGTGTTAAGCTATTCGATCTTTGTGACTTAGGCTGTGTAATTGCTATATCAAAGTTGAGCTTATCGCCTTCTAAGCTAAGATCCACATCTCTACCATTTTTGGAGAATGATTCTTGTAGTAAATCTGTGTATAAGGGGTCTAAACCATCAAGCATTCCTCTGAATTCAACATTTTTTCCAATTGTTCTCCTGAAGGTATTGCTTGTTCCCCAAATGTTATTTTCAGGCAAAAGACATGGATCTGTCCTCTGCTGCCATAATGACTCTGTACTTCTACTGCCTGAGATATGATTTTCTAAATAGCGTAGCCATTGTGTCAATGTACTGAAAAAAATTATGTATGTAATTGTAAAATTATTTTGATATTATAATAGTTTATAGATTTCTATTATCTAAATTTTATTAAAAATTATTATTTTTATTTTAAATGGAAAAACAGAAAGTCTAGCAGAAATTCACAGAACTATCCCAAGTGTCTAATTAGTCAGAACAGTCAATGTGGATGTGGATGGTTGTAGGTTTGATTGGCCCACCCCAGGATGAGACTGTTTTGTAATCTGTTTTTTACAGTGTATTTTTGAAAGAGGGTTATAATGGAAACATTCTAATTAAGAAAACTTTAGAAGTAATATAGATGATTATAATACTTCAAAATTTCTCATGTTTTAGGAATAATAGGAACATTAATTGACATAACAAAAACATTAATAATCAAATCAATTAGGTAGTACAGTAATGAAAGCCAAATAATATCTTTATCTTTGGGGAAGAATTTCATAAATCAAAATACACCTCTAACTTTTAGCATCATTTTGTTTAGTGTTAACTAAACTACACTATATGTAAATAAATCAAACTATTCTGCATACAAATAATTTAGGATACTGTTATACAATCCCATCGCAAAAACTATCAATTTATAGGTATGTATTATAATTTAAATAAATACCTTTGGTCATGATGTGTAAGAGCTGGGTGTACTAATAAATAAGAAAGTAACTGTCTACAGAGGTCAGGAGCCAACAAGGAACGTCGAGGAGCATCCACACATCGCTGGACTAGTGCAGGTGTAGCTGTCATGTACACATCCTTTGCTCGCTCATTGTCTATCCTCAACAGAGGCAACAGGGTCAAAAGCTGTTGGAGTTGTTCTCCTCCTGTATGGCAGAATATTCTTTAAGTAACCAAGTATATAACCTTGTGAAATTAATGTAAAAAAATGTATATATAGATTTTAAATAATAAAGTAAGAAACTGACAATTATATGCATATTATAATATGAGTTAATTTTTAATAATACCATGATTGAAAGAACATAATAATAAATGTTACTTCAGTTTTATGATATGCAATAAATGAATAGGCCACCATTTAGCATGGTTCCAACTTTAATTTTAATTTGGTTTTTGAATTATTAATAACAGTTTTCACAAAATAAATTGAAAGTTCAAATATATGAGGGTACTTAAAAATTGAAATGTTTTATTTTACATCATACTATGGGACCATTTTTTCCACAATTAACTAAAAGTAACTATTATTTTAAAGATAGATAGTTTTAGCTCCTAAAATGATAAAAACATGAAATTATTTTGATCAAAAACCCAATCTCACCCTCATCATCAGTGTCGTCTGTTCTAGGCGTCAGAAGGTTCGCCAACAAAGTCTCATCGTTTGCATCCCTTTCGAGCCGCTCATCCTCGACATGGTTCTGCAGGGCCGCTTCCACAGCTCGCTGCACCAACTTTAGGCACGGCCAGGGCACCCGTCTTGCCAGGGCGCATGCCAACACGGTCTTCTCGCATGCACCCCACTGTTCAAACATATCGGCAACGCTACTCAGCTGCTCGTAAAAGGCTCCGTTCATCTCGATAACAGCATAGCAAACCCGTTTTAATAATTTGTTTGTGTTCTACACGTCAAAGGTCCCTGACAGCTGATCGACAAGGCACAATTAAACAGCTTAGGCGCAAACACTGTTGGACCTTAAATGCTACGCAGAGGAAATTTTCAAGTACATTCGGTTTTTGGGCAATTATTTTTTTTGATAAAATTACAGGTAGATCAAAAACATTGGTTTTTGATTCGAGATTTTCATTTGTAGTAAAATCCAAAATGGCTAAGCACAGACTAACTAGAAACTAAAACCTACCACAGATTAGATATTATAGAAAAGTGATTTTATCGTGAGTTTTATCGTAGCTATACATTAATCTGTGTGTGTTTTTTTTGTTAATTCTCCTTATATAGGGAAGGCAAAGGGAACTAACGCCCATATAGCCATGACTTCAGTATTTCTTTATTTCTTCTTTTATTGCATTAAAATGCTGGCGTAACACATTTCAATGCTTCTTGGGAGTATTTGACACGAAATATATGATGACAGTCACTTTATGTGCTACTTGATGAGATGGATAACCACAAAAAAGTTCTCATCGTATTTCACACGATAACCACTTTTATTCTAAGAATCTTTTAGTTGCACGTCAACACAAACACTTGAATAGTAAAACTACACCACTTTTATAACTCAACGTTCGCTCCGACATAATTTTTAATTATTGTAATAAGTAAGTAAGTTTGTTATTCATGGCAAAGGTTTTCTTTTTAAAAAAACATTCTGCCAGCGTCACGTCAGCATGAGAATACAAAAAAAAACGAACAAAGTTAGGTAATCAGGACTCAGGACACGCCTGCCTGAAGCAAAGGAAAAACATTGTTATGATCTAAACTACAACTAAGCTACATACAAAAAACTAAAATACCTACAATAATATTATTTACACAACGATACATATGAGCGGCAAAAGGGATGAGAATGCATGGGACCAATAACTAACAGCTAATACTAAATTTTTAAATCGTTACTAGCAACAAAGGAAGTGATTATATTAATAGAACATAAATCTAGCTTAGACAAGATAACTTCAATACTAGTAGATAATGGATATTTACACTTGACTAGAGTTTCAAAAAGCTTATCATGATTAAAATTTGGGCACGAAAAGAAAACGTGATTGGCATCCGCCTCTCCCAACCCACACTCGCACAGTGAAGTATTCAAAATTCGCAGCTTTTTAAGGTGGACAGGAAGGCAGCAATGACCAAGGCGTAATCTGGTGACTATAGATGCTATCCTCCGACTAACCCGAAATTTATAAAACCACGGCTTTGCTGGTAGCTCAGGTTGGAATTTTGCATAATAAGTGCCTTTCGTTTTACTACTAGTGGACCACCTCTTCGACCATCTAGCTTTTAGATGTAGACTGGGCAAAGCTAATAAGTCAAGGGGATAAACCTCAAATGGGACTCTGTCACCACAAATGATAGCTTGTTTTGCAGCTACATCCGCCCTCTCATTCCCGTATATACGACTATGACCAGGGATCCATGCGAGTACAACACAGTATCCCTTTTGGAAACATTGCAGGAGCAGCTGCTTACATTTCAAGATCAACTCATTTCTATGGCACGATTTGAACGGGTTACTCTCCAAAGACTTCAAGGCACTCGGACAGTCAGAAAAAATTACTGCCTTCTTAAGCTTGAACAATAAAATATAATTTACTGCCTCCAAAAGACCTCTACATTCCCCAGTAAACACAGACGTTTCCGGCGGACACTTGATTTTTTGTATTATGTTATAGTTTTCATGGTATACACCAACACCTACACACCCCTTTAGGCTCTCTTTTGATGCATCAGAATATACAAAGTTCCAATCCGCCCAGTACTCATCCTTTAATCGCAGAAAGTGCTTCGGCGTCAGTGGGTCCTTTTTCACAAGATTAAGTGAAAGACATATAACCGGCCTATACATAAGAACATCGTACCCGAATTCAAAAACAGGAAGCCTATTTGTCCTATTCACCAGTAGCTTCCAGCGACTGCAGCAATTAAAGTATCCAGATACTTTAATTGCTGCAGTCGCTGGAAGCTCACAACCAGACACGGAGTTCTTTTATGCGCCCAGAACGCAATAGAGGTAGTATATCTAGACAAGAGCTGTAATTTTGGGAGAAGTGGGTGAGTATTTAACTGGAAGACCCAATATAAAAATTGGTCTCCCAAGAACTGACGCCTTAAATCAAGGGGAGGGTCCACACATTCAACCTGTAGGGCATTAACTGGAGATGACGCCATAGCTCCACAAATAATTCTTAGTGCCCTAGACTGAATCCTGTCTACCCTCGACAGTAGCCTCTTGGATGCTGGCTCGAGGAGGAAGGATGCATAATCGAGGACACTACGGATAACAGCGTTATATATTAATTTTAAATAAAGCGGATGGGCACCCCACCAAACCCCAGCTAAGCATCTTAGCATGTTGAGATTTTTCTCACACTTATTAACTACATACTCCAAATGAGAAACAAAAGAAAGCTTGGAGTCTAAAATTACCCCTAAGAACCTGATTTCATTTTTGACTGGAATTCTAACTCCGTCCACAACTATATCCAAACGGGGTCTCAGGCACTTTCTAGTAAATAGAGCCACCGAGCTCTTATCTGGAGATAGGGTCAAGCCGTTAGAATTTAAACATTTGAGCAGCGAGATAATGCCCTTTGATACACACTCTGAAGCATCCTCAACATTTATATTCGAAGAGTAAAGCACCAGGTCGTCCGCGTATTGTAAAATCCTACAGAATGGAGTAACAGAACTGTGAAGGTCAAAGGTATACAAATTAAACAGCAGAGGGCTTAGTACCGACCCTTGAGGAAGGCCCTTATAAACCGATCTCGACGCTACCACTTCACCATCAACTCTCAAAGAAATGTACCGCCCTGAAAATAAATTAAATATAAACCTTATTAGCTTACTTGGCACGTCCAACTGAGCCAGTTTCTCCTTTAGGATGCGCAAGCAGACGCTGTCGTATGCCGCGGATATGTCAAGGAATGCTGCCACAGTTGAAGCATTCCTCGAGAACGACAGTCTCACATCCGTGGTAAAAACTGCAAGGTTATCCAGAGTGCTTCTGCCCTTACGGAAGCCGTACTGACAATTTGGGAGAATTCCACGACTTTCTACCAACCATTCCAACCTATTCTTTATGAGTTGCTCTGCCACTTTGGTGAGAACAGAAGACATGGCAATTGGCCGGTAGCTGTCAACTTTTTCAGAGTCCTTGCCTGGCTTGAGGATAGGTATCACGATTTGCGTTTTGAGCGCCTCAGGAATGTACCCTGTCTCGATAAGCATGTTGACAAGGTGCAAGTAGTACTTTAAACACCTTTCCCCGGACTTAACAAGGAACGAGTATGGGAACTCATCCAGGCCTGGAGAGGAATCCCTCAAAGTTGGGAGAATCCAACGCAATTCGTTCATGGAGAACCAGTCCCCCGAATCGCCTTCCGGGACAGAGCTGCACGATAAGTCGCACAAATTTGGGGCATAAGGTGGAGCTAATTTGTCTAAAAATCTATTACACCACTTGGGATCGGCAGGGCACCGCGGAGCAGAATTTTTTAATGATCCACGAAATACCCTAATCTTCTTCCACACCAACGAAGGGCATATGTCAGGAGAGATGGGCTCGCAGAAATTCTGCCAACCCTTTCTCTTCTTAGAGTGAAGGAGGTTTTTTGTTCTAGTCATGATAGAGCATAAAGCAGAAAAATTTTCGCTAGTCATATTTTTACGGTACGCGTGCTCTGCTAATTTTCTACTTTTGATAGCCTCAGAACAATCCCCATCCCACCACGGGGGAGATGGTTTTCTGTGTGGAAGTACAGCCTTTAAAGGAAATGACTGGCTAGCCGCATTACTGATACAATCAATAAAGAAATCGAAACAATTATCTAAATTATCTGCGGAAGGGGAAGGAAGAGATTCGGAGAGTGATTCTGTTAATAACGCAAACTTCTCCCAAGTAGACTTGTCAGTGAGTTTGTACTTTAAAAGAGGTTTAACTACTCTGTAGGCGGGTTTAGAGAAAGGGAGCTCTATTAGGATTGGAATGTGATCACATCCAAAGCTGCTCCTACATACCTGCCATGTCATGGAAGGGGCTAAGCTAGCTGAGATAAATGTAAGGTCCACTGCACTAACCCTTTCAAAAGGCCTAGTGCGACGCATTGGACTGCCGTCGTTTAGAAAACACAGATTGTGCGAATCCATCATGCCTATCACCTGATCCGCTAAGGCGTCTCTTTTTTCGCAACCCCAGGCGGGATGATGGATGTTGAAATCGCCCATAATAATCACTGGGCCACGCAACCTAGACAATATTCCGCACAAATTACGAATGATTGAAGAGTTTGGATGAGGTATATACAATGAAATAAAATTGATACATTTGGCTTTGATTACTACTATGGAGAACTTTGCTAGAGAACTGAGCACAATTCTGGAGGCCGATAAAGCCGTACTGACGAGCATGGCAGAACCACCATACCCATCTTGACTGTCATATCTGAAACACACAAAGCCCGGAACCCTAAAGTAAGATTCCGGCCTAAGCCTTGTTTCAGAAATAGCAACAACGAGGGGGGAGAATTTGTTTAAAAGAAATAAAAAATCAGTTTTCTTGGCTTGCACACTTTGACAATTCCACTGAATTGCCTGGGCCATATTGGGGAATGCGGGAAGATGCTGTAGAGTCATTGGCAACGTTGGACGGTACTACATAAGAATGTAAAAGGCTGGTTAAAGCTTGTATTATCTCTGAAAGAGAAGAGGTAAATAGAGAGGGATCTGGGATATGGGCGATACCATTGGTTTTTGGGAGCACGGGGTCTTTGACAAGACTGCTGTGTGCAATCCTATCGTACCCAAAACGGGGGGTAGGAGGAGATTTTGGTTTTACATTAACAGTTTTCTTGTAAGACGTTGTCTGGCTATAAGGCGCAGAAACAGGTGCTGAAGCCGTCGCATACGAGGCTTTAACAGCATCCCTAAAACTTTTGGATACTGGGCCGTGGAGTTTAGAGGCCTCTCCGTATGAGATGTTCCTCTCCGCCATTGTTATTTTAATAGCCCTTTGCCTAGCATACTCTGGACAAACCTTGTCAATAGCGAAGTGGGATCCAGTACACGATATACACACTGCTTCGGCCTTGTCGACATTGCACGCATTTCCAGCATGGCCTTCATTGCCACACTTATAACATCTTTGCTTCGATCTGCAGCTAGAGACAACATGGCCAAAACGGCAACAGTTGTAACACTGCACAGAGGGATAATAATATTTTTCTACTTTTAGAGAATTGTAACAAATAAATATTCTAGGAGGGATATACTGGCCATCAAACGACACTACACAGGATTGAGAGGGTTTCCAAACAGCAGAACCGTCAACCATAACTTTAAAGTTTAACCTCCTGACCTTAATAGCCGGGCCACAGCCCTCCGGTACCCTAATATTATTCAAAATTTCCTCCTCATTCCAATCCGCTGGAACGCCCTTAACAAGCCCGAGCCGGACTGTGCTAAATGACGGGATAAATGCTTTATACCCGTTTTCAGAAATAAGTTTACTTTTAATAAAATTATTAGCTGCAAGAGCACTGGAGAATGAGAGGGTTATCCTGTTTCTCCCAATACTCTGTACACTGCCATTAATAATATTATCTATGTTGTTTTTAGCTAAAAAGCCGCCGAAATTAACCGGATGGAGGAATGGGGCGGGAGAATTATCACCAACCTTCTGAATATGTACCGCATAGGGACCACGATCAGAGTAGAGGTATTCCTGCCTTCCCGCAGGAGACTGCATTGGAACAGAAGCGGTTTGCGTGGGGGAGTGCCCAGACGACGCTAATGAGTCCGTTATTCCAGAAAAATTAGCATTAAAGCGCTGCGATACTGGCTTCTGGCCAAGAGGAATTTTATCCGATATCTGCGATTGCGACGCCTCCGTTGTGACATCTTTGCTGCCATTAGCAGATGGTATCTGACAGATTTTAGCACTTTTAAAATTAGTTTTTTTTTATTCTGTCCGGGTTTTTCCGTTTTTTGGGTTGTACCAACTTGAAGTCGTGGTAAGAGACCACAGCTTGGTTGTCACTATTGCTCGACGAGAAACCATCATCGCACACCGATACATATCCACCCGGAGACGGAATAGGCTCCTCGTCCATATCACTCGCCGCGTCTATATCTGGGGGCACTTTGCCCCCAGAAGCAGCCGCCATGCCTCAAAGAAAACCCCGACCGACAAACAAAAGACAAACGCTTTTAATGGGATATTTACAAAATGAAAGGATATACTTACATGAAATCACCAAAAACTATTAACAATTAAATATGATACACTCAAGCTATACTTAGAAACATAAATAAAACCGAAATATGATATTATTAATATTTTTCCTTTGAGCTGAAAAAATTTGAAACTCGCGCAGCTGACGATCAACCGGAAGTCCATTGTAATAAAAATCTTGACTGACGCCACAAAAACCCGACAAACACTTTTATTTTTCATTTTCCATTCATTAGGAAGGCAACGGAAACTAATGACCACACAGCCATATCTTCAGTATTTTTTATTTCTTCTTTTATTGCATTAAAATTCTGGCGTAACACATTTCAATGCATCTTGAGAGTATTTGACGCGAAATATATGATAACAGTATCCATATGTTCAGGATCCATATGTTTGGCGGTATTTTGTGGTGTCAGTCAAGATTTTTATTACAATAATCAAAAATTGTGTCGGAGCGAACTTTGTGTTATAAAAGTGGTGTTGATTTATAAACCAAGTGTATGTGTTGACGTGAATCTACAAGATTATTAGAATGAAAAGTAAATATTGTGTGAAAGACGATGAGAACTTTTTGTGGTTATCCACCTCATCAAGTAGCATCATATGGAGTCTGTCATCATATATTTCGCGTCAAATTCTCCAATTGTGCATTGAAATGTGTAACACCAACATTTCAATGCAATAAAATAAGAAATTAAGAAATACTGAAGACATGGCTGCATTAGTTCCCTTTGCCTTTCCATTACAGGGTGAATGGGCCTAATTCTGGGAACACACTGGGCCTAATTCTGGGAACACCATTTAATTGTAAATTTAAGTACAGTATATCTCTTTCTCGCAATAAGTCATAGGAAAAAGATAGCAAGAATCTGTTTAGAGCTGTCACTTAAATTTAGATAGATTTCAAAGAAACCATAGACATATTTAGACGGCATGTACGGAGGTGCCTCATAAGCACTGCATTTTATCACGTTCAATAAGGTCGAAAATTGAATGCACGTTTCCAAATGTCAAATTGTATGACAGCCATCCTTTTCGTATTCCGTTTGATAGAAAGAAATGCACTGAACTTAAATTTAGACTTAGCATCTGTTTACCAGAATTAGGGCCAATAGAATAAAAAGAGTGTTTGGCGCGATTTTGTGGTGTCAGTCAAGATTTTCATTACATAATTAAAAATTGTGTCGGAGCGAACTATGTGTTATGAAATTGGTGTAGTTTTATAAATTACGTGTTTTTGTTGACGTGCAACTAAAATATTATTAGAATAAAAGTGATTATGGTGTGAAATACGATGAGATTTTTTTGTGGTTATCCTTCAAGTAGCATCTTAAGGAGACTGTCGTCATATATTTCGCGTCAAATACTCCCAAGATTCATTAAAATGTGTTATGCCAGCATTTTAATGCAATAAATGAAGAAAAAAAGAAATACTGAAGACATGGCTATATGGGCATTTGTACCCTTTGCCTTCCTTTTATAGGGAAAATTTAACAAAAAAAAAACAATAAGTGTTTGGCGGGCATGGCGGGCCATGGTGGTATCAGTCATGATTTTATTTACATAATATTTTAAAATGGTGTCCGAGCGAATGTTGTGTCACAAAAATTGGTGTAGTTTCATGAAGCAAGTGTTCATGAAACTACACCAAGCAAGTGTCATGAAGTGGACAAACAAGCTGACGGCCCACCTGGTGGTGAGTGGTAACCGCCACCTATAGACACCTGCAATAGTAAGGAAGAAATCACTATTGATTGCAGTGATACGCTTAATGCGGCTAACTCACGTTCAGCCGGTTTTCTTTAGACATACTCTTTCTAATCTGCGGCCGGGTTGTCGTGGCGATACGTTCTACAAAGCGGCTTCCAACGTTTAGCTTTATTATTGTTAGCATTTATCAATATAGCGGTGCAATGTAGTGTAAATTAAATCAAAAGTCATAAAAAATATTTGCACAAAAATTTTCTCGTATTAAATTCATACTGACGTGAATTTACAATGGCCGCTAAATCGTAAATTAAATGACAAATGAATGTATTAAATACTCAATGTTATTAATTAATGGCAAGAGCTAATATGATTTTTAAAATGTAGCCCAATTTTTTATTGTATTGTTTACAACCAGTTCTAAAAACTTGTGTCGCCCTCGTTATCACGTTGCCGCCCGCCGCTAGCCTCTCGCGTCGCGCCGCTGGAAGTTTTTTTTCATAGTCAATGGTTTTAACGCTGAAATAACGTCCATGTGATCGTACACCTTTAAGCAAACACGCAATGTTTTTAATTCTTACTCAAAAATAATACGAGACTGCCTAGACCAGACGGCCTAGACAAGATGCCTTTCGATAATCGCTATCGCTAAGCGGAAAATGTAAGGTATTTGACATAAGCTATTTAACGCCTTAGTATTACAAATATCCCATACATTTTACAATTAGCGATAGCGATAGCGATTGTCAAATAACGTCTAGTCTAGGCCGTCTGATACCTACTTCTTTATACAGTTCATGATTTTTAAATAATAATAGTATACATTTTATTTCATTTCAACCTTTTATTTGTTTTATAATTTTGGACACCGCATCTAATTTATCAAGTGTAAAGAAATGAAAATAATCAACTCCACTTTCATTTACTATTGATTTTATCATTTCTTCAATTATAACACTGCTAGATGTTTTGTCAGTTTGTTCTTGGTCCTTTACGTTGTCTAAAATACTTTGAGATACTTTAATTTTACACATATTAATAAACGTGTTCAGTTTTTTGTATGTCTCAAAATAAAACACGCCAGGTATAATAGGCACATTGATTCCAATACTCCTGCATCTACCGAGAAATGTGTTGTAATTCTTACTTTCGAAAAATGCTTGGGTGATTATAAAATCTGCACCCGTATTTACTTTGTCTTGTAAATATTTTAATTTTTCATCTCCACAATCTGGAAATCCAACCACACCGACGCAAAAGTAATCTCCAGTTTCATCCCTGATGTATTTAATTAATTCTTTGGTTGATTTGAAATCCGAATGTTCACGATCGTAGCTTTCTGCAAAATATAAAAATTGTATGTACAGATGACATCACATCAAGTGTCAAAGTTGCACTATGAAAGCCATCGCTATTACGAACGGAATATGGGCGTTCGCAAGGTCAAACTGTTACGCTTGATGTGCTGTCGACTGTACTTTGAACATACTTGATGCGTCATTATTTCGCATTTATTTGACAGTGCAATAAAGACGTTCAGCTTCCAACGTTTTTCTTTATTAAATCTCAGGTAGGTCGTCCCGTGACAACATTGACATATTTCTTGACATCTGTACGCACTCATGCACTCATACGGGCTCATGCAAAAAAGAGTGATTTTTACTATTATAAAATCATTCCTTAATCCTGCCTGACAGTCATCGCCAATCCAAGAGCGACGCTCTAAGAAGGTATTGCCTGAACATTTCATTAAATCACTTAGTATTTTATGTCATCTTCTTCATATTTACGTATTTATGAGTTTTTATTTGCATGTAGTTGTGCAGAATTAAGGCCACTCTAAATCTTAATTTAAGTACAGTAAGTTACCTATCGAAAAAGATTTTTAATAAGCAAAGATGAGGTGGGTAGGTAGGTACAGAAATATGATCTGTCTGAGGTACTGCACTGCATCTGGCCGTTTATAAAAAATTTGATCATCTAAAATACATTTACACTCCAGTGGCCACCCGCGTGAATGTCGGTTTTTTATAGCGCCAAAAGGTAGCATATGTCTTTCCTCGGGATGTAATCTATCTCCATGATAAATTTCATCTAAATCGGTTCAGCAGCTTAGGCTTATGAAAAGGTAATAGACAGACAAACAGATAGGTAGCGCTACCATTTACTTAAAATAATAATACAACACTGTCTTACCTCCTAGCATTACCAACAAATTTCGTATGTCTTGCTCCCGTAGGGTAACTATTAATTTATCCAAATAGTCCTTTGTTAGTAAATCGCATGTTAAATGTAGCAATACATTTTTATTCTTGATTTTCAAAAGTTTCGCCAATCTTAAAGGAGGTATTTCCAGATCCCTGTTTTGATGGGATTTGGCATGCCATGTTATAGAAAAAAACGTCGGATCGACAGTCAAATTATCCAATTCAGCTTCAGATAAGTTTGGCGTTACTTCAAAGGAGCACGTAATTTTTTTAGTGTTTAACAGATTGGTAATTTTTTCCATTTCTAACCACCTGCAAAAGAGTTTTATTTATTAATTATTATTTTTAATTATTAATAGCAAAACTTATTTCAATTTTGAAATCTTACCAGAGTATATAGAGCCAATAAACAATCAAGGAGGAAACTCAAACCCGCAGTGTCAAATTATTATCAATGTGGCAAAATTTGCCCGTCTTTTCATTTTATATGACACAGTTCTACCCTAACCTAATTCCGCCATATTACGAGTACTATAAAATGTGGTTTAAAGTTGTTGTTGTGGTTGTGGTTGTTTTGTAGGTTTGAAATTATTGAGGCCATATTTATCTCATTGCTGATTTGTTTATTTGTATTTTGTTATACCTATGTCTTTGCTTAGATAAAACGTTTTTCATTTCATAGTGTAAGTTTCAATCGAATCAAAACTTTAAGACTTAGAGTGTGTCTTCAGAATTAGGCCCTAAATCTCGATTGCGTTCAACTGTCAAAACTTATGGAAACGATGGCAGCGCCTCTATTGTTGACTTAGATCATTTTTCCTATTATCTGAGGTTGTAAAGTATCGGATAGAACTATTAATACCGGGTGTTACAGAATTCCGAAATAAAATTGATAGGTAGGGTCGTCTTATAGGATCACGGATTCAATTTATTTATTATTTTTTACATGCCGTCTCGCTTTGTCGCAGCACCGTTTCGCACTCGTTGGTTATGTCGCAGCCGTCTGGTTAAATCAGCCGCTTAACTGGACGCCTAGCCCGTTAATTCAACGCCGGCATCCAATCAAACGTCTTAAGGACAACTAGACATGTCGTTTAGCACATCATGGCTGAACGTCATGTCAGCCGTCTATCTTCGAATCTTTTCCGACAGTTGTGAATAAGGGGGCCGGTATATGGATTTGACACCTGAACGCAGTCGAGATCGAGACGGTTCGAATTTTCAATTCGAGTGAAACAAAGGTACACCAGGGGTAGAGGTCACACCACGTTTGATCATATCAGATCAGATCGAAACTACAAAATATGGCTCGTTCACCATTCCAAATAATTTTATAAATGACAGTCCTTCTAGTCTAGACGACAGTCATACTGATAGATGTTTGAAATCGCGATGCAATGTAGCCTTTAAATACTAAAATTCGGGCCAAGTTAGTGCGAAAGTACGTCACATTGATCGACATATTCTGTAATGTTTATGTTATCGCGATGCACGTTAGTGCGAAAGTATTAGATATCCGTGCACGTTAGTGCGAAAGTACAGAAAAACTACGAACGTTATGCGAAGGCAATTTTAGTACTTTAAGGCATCGCAAGGCTTAACAGTGCATCGCAATTTTTAAGATCGAAATTCAGTATGATAGTCCAGCAGTGCGATTCACTAACAGAAAAATTCTACATCGAGATTGGAGCTTGACGACGATCCGCCATTTAATTTGACATTTGAGCACAGCGCTGCGAGTAAGTATACATACCTATTCACTACTAATCTCTACGTCGATCTCTTGGCTGTGTATGTTTGTCGCTGTTTCAGAGATACGACATGAAATCAATCTATAATTTTCGATTTAGTTTTTCTTGTGTTTTAAAATGTATCCTATAACTTCATTCAATATTTTATTGAATTTAACATAAAGATATAAAAATAAACAACTGTTTAGTTCCGGCTCACGCTGGGGCTCGTTCCAAGCCTACAACTTTTTACTATAAGGCCGTTCCGTACCTTTGGGCATGACGTTAGGCTGTCACAATTACCCCGTTCCGAGCCTCGGAGAGTTGCAACTTTATTGCGATCAATTTCGATGGTTAAAAAACACTCTGACGTTTAAAACGTCATAACATCCGTCAAATGAGATGGGGTATGTCAAATCTCAATAAAGGCACTTCTTATTTTTAGTTTACTTTCTGTGTGTGTCTTTCTTTGTGAATAAAAGTTTAAATACAGACTTAATACAGATAATTTAATGCGGAATGGAAGCCTTTAGATAATAATGGAAGTCCTTGTCAAAATTTGAGGTTATAAAAACAACTTGAGTCGTTCCACACCTTAGAGCAAGACAAAAAACAACTCGGAGTGTTTGGAGTGTAGGCTCGGTCTAGTGTCACCAACGGTTGTCAAATGGTTGTCAAACAAACGCCAAAAGCTATGATAGCTTCAAGGCTGCTGCCTTAATAGAATCGCATAGCTGCTATTTAAGGCGCTACATTGAAAAAATGGCACTTTTAGATAATGATATAGGTCGCTGAAAGAACTGAACGGATCAGAAAATACATTTCTTCATTACCTATATGTTAAAGATTATTAGTAAACGATATATTAAAAACTAGCTATCATTAATATTTAGAATCGTGTAGAAGCCTTTTTAATCGACTTGAAAAAAGAAGGAGGTTATATGTTCTACTGTATGTATTCTTTTTTGTTTTTGTTAATCTTCGTAACTACTTTTTAATTTGTCAAGCGGCGTTATCTCTCCGGAAGGCTATGACAAAACAATTGTGTCTGGAATCTGAAGCTTGATGGCTTAGTAAAATAATTTGTGTATTATTGCTTACGATACACGCGCAATCGCTACTTTTTTCCTCGCGCTGAATCTATCATTTATATCTCCGTCCCTATCATTCATGGCCAAAACAACTTTTCGATATATCGCCTCAAGTATAAGAAAAGAATCAAAATCATTACATTGACACCGCGTATAATAAAATACAGACTTGTTTACCTATCTATCAAGTAATAAATTATTATGTGTAATTGTTTTTATATTCTTTTTTGACACCGATAAGATGTTTGATACAGATGACCTGTTGACGTTGGTAAGTTGGTATTACGTCAATAATTCATAGTTCTTTTAGTGATTTAGGGCAGTCAAAAGCGAAATTACAATAGACACCCAAGTAATAAATAATCAAATTCATGAAACAATAAACTAAAATTTCGTTGAAAATATGCAAGGGACATAAATGTACTTACCAAGGATGATTTCATTGGAAAAAGGAATTCGACAAGTGACCTTAATTTTAAGGTTAGCACGTTATTATTGAGCATGCGAGCGCTCACGTTGTCTGCCACAGAATAAATTTTTTATACGGGTAAGTAGTGTATTTGTCTGCCACACAGTAATGTAAATCACAGATGTAAATTCTGAGAGTTTTGTGCAGTTGTTTTTAAACTAAACTGTTGTCTCTTTATTTTTTAATAATCTAGTAGAGATAGCAATACTTACATTCAATTTAGGATAGGTAGTTTAAGTTGAGTGCTTCAGAATTGACACATCCACAGAATACTTTGCTATAGACATAGTAAAAAAAGCTATCGTAGCGACCACTATCGTGTGACTCAACGGTAACAAAGGGAAATTATGTAGAGTCGTTTGGCTATCGGTGCCGGTAGAGTACAGTCGACCACAGAAGTAGCTGAACACTTTAGTACCATGTCACACTGACTTCGTGCACGTATTTTGTAGTTGCTACCATACTACAATGACGCCATAGTTATTGTGTGTGGTATGGTACTAAAGTGTTCAGCTACTTCTGTGGTCGACCGTACCTACGTACCTTTTTACTGATATGTTGCTGTGTATTTAGACTTTAACTGCAGGAAATGGAAATGGTAATTGAAAAGACAAAGTTATTAATGCTTGCTGTATTATGACTGTTCCATACATAAATTATTATCAATCAGTCATTATACATTATCTTATCACAACCAAAATTAAGTAGGTACAATAACGTAAAAAACATTTTCTTGAATTCACTACTTAAATGTTATTGTAAAGCTGCTTGTAAGCTGTGTAAGTAACTTAATTATCTAATTTATTATTATCGTTTATATAAAATTGACTAAGTACGTTTCTAATAAAACTGCGTTTACCACGAACATTGCTTGATAAATGACGGACTATATTATAATACAAATGACAATATTTCTAATCGTGTAAAAGCATCCAAACACCTAATCTACAGTTGTCTAAGTAATTTAAATATCGTAATTAATGAGATTATTAGGGGTCTGATTTGTAGTTTCGAATACCGTCGGTCGTTGCGACGCAAGCTGTTGCGGATTTTTTTTTTGTAAGTGGTAGTTACGCCCGTTCGAAGAATCGTTTAATCGTAAACCGCTATATAGAATACGGCACCGGTAATTACTAAAAACTATTTTATTTTTGACAGTGAAGAGAAGCTCTACCAGGCGAACCCCGACCCCTCCGGGAGAAGGGGCACCCCCTTCTCCCCCACAGCGTGCGTCGCAAAAACGGCATTAGAAACTACATATCAGCCCCGATTATTAGGTATAGGTATGTACAGACGACAGCACATCATGTGTAACAGTTTCACTACAAAACCGCCTTTATTTCGAACGGAGTAATGGCGGGCTCAAGGTCAAATTGTTACGCTTGATATACTGTCGACTGTACGTTATTAATTTATTGTTATTCTTCGGTAAAGCTTCAGTATAGGGTAGGTAGGTTTTTTATGAATGGTAAAATACATACCCACATACGTATATTAGATCTACACAAATATTGTATTGTCATACATACATAGATAACATAAGTATAGTATAACCTCTAACGTTTAGAGGTAAAAATGTGTAGGCATATCCGGCCAGGAATATGGACAGTATTTCAAAAAATCTGAAATATCTCCTGAATCCGTGAAAAATACTAAAAATCCGTTTTCGCGCATAGTTAACCGTTATTTACTATGGCAATATGGCGGGCGACTTATAAGTCACCAAAACGACATACGCGCCATGATGAATATTTGGCTGTGTTGCAGTTTTTTCTATGAAAATTCATGTTTTGTACCTCGCAACAAAGCAAATAAAAAGAAAATGGACAATTGAACACGTTCTGCATATTTTTACCTATTTTTTAGTATATTGTACAACTGTAATAGACCTGCCCCCTTATTCTCAATTGTCGGATCACGGATTCGATTCGAAAAGTCACATGCCGTCTCGTTTTGACGCACCGCGATAAAAAGTGACAGGTATAGAGTTTCCGAAATTCGAATACTTTCCGACAGTTGAGAATAAGGCGGCTGGACGGGTTCTATACATTTTTGAAACATCTCTTTTACTTCTAAACAATCTGGGCTGCCTAACTTTTAATGTAGAGGCCGAATACTCAATCGCTTCGAGGCACTCTTTGATTGTATTTTAATAAAATTATGTAAGTAGGTATTTAGGTTATTATTGTCAACGTCAAAAATTTTAAGCGGGACGTAAAAGTGACGTTGGAATATTCGTCCGATGGCGTTACACATTCGATAATTACGTTCGCCGTTTATGATACACGAACAGATAAAAGAGGTTAGAAGTATCGAGCGACAATAGTACCAGAACCAGTGTTGCCACTAGCACACATGCTTTTTGTTCGTTTTTTACTACTTAGAGTTAGCTCAGCCCCCTTATTCTCAATTGTCAGATCACGGATTCGATTCGAAAAGTCACATGACGCACTGCGATAAAAAGTGACAAGTATAGGGTTTCCGAAATTCGAATATTTTCCGACAGTTGAGAATAAGGGGGCAGAACACAGTTACACTATGGTTACCTAAAATCGGTATAATTTGTTTTACATTATACATTATTAGGTAGGTACCATCGCTACACATAACAGTTTAGGTATTTGATCAATCTAGCGGGCTAAAAATATTTATGGCAAACCATTTAATATTTTTTGGTTAAATTTAAAAAAAACTTATAAGTTAAAATGTAATAAATACCTAATACAAAAATATCATTTTGAAAATAAAAAATGATTAAAATAATTAGGTAGATATCTACTTATAATGAAAATTGTGCTTAACGTAGGCACACCTATATTAAAAAAATGACCTCACATCATTAGTAGCTTTTAAAACATATAATATAGTGTACTGTTTAATTTTTTACAAGGAAATCCCATCTAACCCTACATATTACAAATCGTTTTTTTTTTAATTCAAAAAAGTAAATGTATTTCTTTTTCATAGTGTTTTCGGGGTATTATTTTAAATTTAGTATATGAAAATAAAGGTAGCTATTTACCTGAAGCTTCAGAAAACGCAGTCTCAAATTGGTTTAGACTTGACTAAAAACAATTTTTTTATGCACAGATTCGAACGTTGGCCAGCTAGATTGATCGCTGTACAATTATGTAGGTAGTCTAAGAAGATATAGGTGAGTATATAATTTAAAAGGGCAGTGTATTCCTTCGACTTATGTGCCTATTATTGTTATAAAATATTTCCAATGTTTTCAAATTCATCAAGTGCATCAAAGTGCTCATTTCTTTAGGTGACATCAACAAATAGGGCAGGTACATTTATGTATCTTAGTGCAGTTGTGTCGGCTTCAGTTGCAACTTCTAAACATAATATTAGGTGTGAGGTACAGTTAGCAATAGAAGTCGATTAACATTTAGTAATACACACTACGTCATTCATAATGTTTATACAATGCGTCATAAGTATGTCAATATGTTATTTTAAAAAGGTGCTAAAGTGTTCATCGACTTCTGTTGCTGACGTGCATAATTCTGTCGATTTCGGCGAGCAATGTAGTCACAAGGTAGTTACTAACTGCTGTAATTATTTTTTGACTTTGTTCTAATGTATTGGGTACTTCTATGGGTAATCACTGGGCTGGTGATGTCAGTTCATCATTTCGATATGTCTTGAGTACTTTCCGAAACGCTACTAGAAAAGTACGAAAATTCAGAAATTTTGCTAATTTATTTGTACAGTCTACCCTACTACGGTAATGTTCATTCACTTGTCGACACACATCAAGGGTAACAGTTTGAGACCGCCCTTACTGCGTTCGTAATAGAGGCGGCTTTCGTAGTACAATTGTTACACTTGATGTGCTGTCGTGTGTACATAAATATGGCAGGGAGATAATAATACATAGTAATGGATAATCAGCAACTAAAAGCAACATAATAATCTGATTGTTTCTTTTCCGGTTCTTGGACACAGAGTTTCAATTTTTAAAACGACACGATTTACAATAATTCGCGACAGTAATTTACTGTCATATTTTAAGCATTTGGCCTATGGCCTAGCCTAGACCAACAACCGTAAGATTAATTTATTTCAATTATTTACCATTTTATACTTACAATTAGTTATCTACGCCTCTATATGGACAGAAATATCACTAGAGTGCAAGGTTTTTAAGTGTTACCTATTTTTTATTTTATTTAGTTGTATTCCGATTCTAATGCAACAACAATCTATATGTATATCTTATACCACTTAAATTTAACATTAACATGTTAAAGCCATTATTATTTCCTTACTCTTTGCTGTATGCTTTTACATATCACACTTGCACTATACCACTAGAATGATGATGACGAGAATGACTACATAGACTAATTCAGATATGTGATATGTCTAAAAGTCTAAACAATTCTTACCTTTATGTTTTACCTACTATCGATTATTATAATAAATTATATTGTAAATCTATGATAATACTTGTTACGCACGCATCAACCGTAATTGCGTATTGTCTCAGACAAAGGGAGAGAACGAGAGATACGTTTCCTTTTTATTTCATTTTTAGACATGGTTACAGATTTGTTGATTCTAAACGGATTATCTTAAGTTTTTATCATTACAAAATAACACACCGTGTTACAAAAGGCGCGCCTGAACCCGTACCACCATCTTTTATCGCGATCCAGTTTAGGACCTAAACTGCCTAAACTGAGTAGAATCGTTAATTCGTACTACGACGCTATCTACGACTACGACAGCGATGCATTTTAGGAACCAATACTGAACCGAGCGGAATATGAATAGCTTTTATAAAGATGGTGGTAAGGCCCATGATGGGAAAACGCTGTCGTAATGTAAAGCGATCTACCGAGGCAGATCATCTAGTACTGAAGATTGTTTGCATAATTGGTAGGTTCAAGATTATTTTTTTATTGAACACTTATAACCAAAATAATTTCGGTTTTAAGTGGTCAACAATTCTCCTAATTCACTATTTTCACAAATGTTATCATCGTTTGCACTTCTAATTTCAATGTTAATTTCACTTATCTTTCAAAGCGGCATATCGACGAACGCGCCCGTTTGTATGTGGGCCTCAGTCCTCACCTTACTTAGCCGTTTTGACGAATGCAAAGAGCTCATTCAATGCGGCTTACTTTATTTCAGCCGTATTGAAATCCGGCTAAATATGAGGTACCCGTAGGTATTACATTACAACGACGTTTTATAATCAGAGAATCAGACGCGCCTATTTGTAATACATAGTAATACGACGTATTCGATATTGCTATTTATAGGATGGTGCCTTTAATACGATAATAAATTAAAACACATGGGCTATATTAGTTTATAAAAATGGTTTTCCACTTTCAAAAACATATTTCATGACATTTGTATGAAATAATTTATCATTGGCTGCATTAGTATAATGGAAATGTCATGAAATTATCAAATGATTAAGATGTATTTGAAAATTACAAAACGTTTCTATGAACTTATTTAGACAATGATTTAATAAAATTTATTATCGTATTGATGGCACCACTATGTGTATATTCAGTTATCATTCTTAACTTAAACGACGTCCTTTTAACAATAGGAAAGTGGAATAACAAATTGACGCGTGGCGCCATGTCATGGTTATAGTTTGTCTGAATTGACATCGAATTCAGTCTTGTATTCAAGTTAATTTTATTTACAAGAACTAATTTATTTAGACAGTGAAAGTCGCTCAAGCTATTTGTGAAATGTAGGCATTTGCTAGGTACCTCGTAAAGCTGCAAAAGTTTTACACAGCCTTACAAAAAAATATAATAAAATAATGATTAAGCTACTAATCCTCAAATCAGTTTTTGGTTCACCAAATCATATTTACCAAACTCCAATCTAAACAATACAAGTAAAGTATTATCTAACGTAAATCAATGACTGATAGATAGGTACAAGCTTTATGGCGTTATCCATATACTTTCACATTTTGTACTGAGTCACGGTTTATTATTTAGGTAGGTATACACTAAAATACGAACCTATTTAATTATTGAAATTTTGTATCTCTCGTGTGATATAAATGAAATTATTATAATTTTTATTTACCAGCTAGGTAAGTATAGATTTTAAACAGAAATAATGGAAATTAGTTTTAATATTTTATTGAGTTTATTAAAGACGTAGGTTCATGCCATTGAAAGTTTTAAATGTTTCCGTAAGTGTGAACGACATTATTATTTTAAGTTATAATAAATCCATGACTCAGTCCATAAACCTTACTTTAACGCTTTATTAAAAATATTCTATTTTAATATTGTCACATGATTTAAATTACTAGTTTATTTACACATCTAATCCTAATCGTAGGGTCGTACATTTCATTTGCTTTAAAATAGTTAACTTATTAAAACTATGTTTACAATTTTTCTCGATACAAAGTAAGCTCTAAGTAGTATCTATAAAGTTCACTATCGGAATGAGTTTATGGAATGTATTTAGGTAAAAATATTTAGTGTCATCTGTGTATGTTAGGGACTGAAAGTTTTTTCCATCATATAACAGAATCTATGGTGAGCCTGCAAACAAAGTATCTTTCGATGTTTGCCGAAAAATGTACCTATATCTACATAAAACCCATACAAATATGTATAAATGTATAATTCCATACATTTTCCGGCTAGCAATAGTGAAACCTAATGTTGAAAAATAAATGTACGCTGATGTTATCCTCTGCAGTTTAAAATAGGAAAAGTCTAGCATCGCATAGTCTTCCGGGTGATTTTAAGATAAAAATGTTTCATTGTTGTTAAACGTTATAATAGGTATACAGTCTATTTTAGAAGGATACTTTGCAGTGTAAGTAGAGAAAATTGGTAGTCACAAATAATATAGATAGCATGATAGATCAGTAATCAGATTACACATAATTAAAAACCTACTGTATCTGATATGTGGGTGCTTCACAGATAAACTCATTACAATTACAAATGATGCAGATTCTTATTTGATGAGATAACATCGTGTAGATACATACAAAACCATCTCATTTACGAACACTGACAATAAAAACCTCATACCTACTCAACTACTATGATTGTATAACTCACAAAATTATATCACTAATTGTGAACCATGAATAACACGCCTTATCACCCTAATCATTAAGTTTACTTTCATATGGACTCCATTTGCTCGGTCAACTCCAGGATAGGGCTTTCACTGAGGGGCAGCATGTTGTTTGTTGGCGGTAGGCTATGTCCTTGCCAGTTTTGCTGAAACGGATTATACGTTTGGTCAGTTTTTGGGTTGTAGCTCTTGTTTAGATTTAGGGAATTATACTGAGGGTTCCACTATAGTTTCCTTTCAAGAGTAATAATTAGGACACGTAATAAGGTTATTTTAGGTCGAATCTGTAGGAGCTACATGGCAATCAGCCTGAAAATTTGTAAGTGCGAAGGTTGGCTTGTTTATAGCATTTAGGTGTAGCTTTGATCTGTGTGACACTGAATAAAGTTAAGAAGATTACAATGTTGTTTTGCATGGTGTAACTACCTATTATGAAATATATTTCGAGTAAAAAATATAAATAAATATAGTTTTTATTTGTGGCAAGATTTTTGATAAGCGTTAAAGACGTCGGACGCGCCCGCCTTGCGCCGCTTACCGCCCGCCCCGCGTAGGGCGCCGGCCGTAGCGGTTTCCGTAGTCCGTAGCATATAATCCATTCAAACTAACCATAACTGATACTTACTGTATTCATGTTTTTTTTGTATTTGATGCATTAAAGAGTTTAATGAAATGAAATGCCGTGTAACTGTCAGAGTATTTTAATTACTTACGTGAATCTTATTTTTAAATGTTGAAACCTCAAACAAAAAGTAGGTGTACTAATCTTCCCTTCTCTGACGAGACATATGCCTACATTTTCGGAATAGCCTGTCCAACCCTTTTCTAGTGAAAACTAGTACACGTGATAAAAAGCAAATTTTAAAATAGCTCTCTAAAGGAGATGTTTCATATCCGGCCAAGTATATTTACAGTATCTCAAAAAATCAGGACAAATCTCCTGAATCCGTAAAAAATAATAATAATTCGTTTTCATGCACAGTTTATATATGTACGAAGTTAAAATTTTTCGTCGATTTCACCGTTATTCTCTGTGGAAATATGGCGGGCGACATAGAAGTCAACTAAACGTCACCAAAGTGACATACGCGCCATGATGAATAATTGTCTGTGTTGCAGTTTTATCTATATAAATAAATTTTTGTTTTGTACCACGCAACAAAGCAAATAAAAATAAAATGGACAACTAATCTCTGTTCCGAATATTTTTACCTATTTTTCAGTATAGTAAACATAGACCTGGCCGGGTCTCCATACATTTTTAGAACATCTCTTTTCCGTGTCTTGTATGTCGGTTCTTGAAGATTTAAATAACAGCGTTATCTTTAGTAGGCTGCTTATGCGGAACGCTGACAATTCTTTATTCATATTAATAGGTAAGTACTTAAGTTTGTATGTAAAGTTGATCTGCGTCAAACAGGTAGCTAAAACAATAAGCATGCAGCAGCTGTGTCATCTACTGAAACAGTTCTACCTGTAGGCATGAACATACGTGAGGAAATAAAACAAAAAAAGTTATAAATTTTAAATTTACTTGTATTTAAATAAATTTGTGTCTAAGTAAAGCTATCACATCTTACATAATTTATTATTAGCAAATAATAACAGAAACTATACAGAGTTTTACATAAAGTACCGAGTCATAATCATAAATAAATAAATATCTCTACTTTATCATAAAACATAATGGAGTAATATAATGTATACAACTACCTTATAGTGTGTATAGGAACATTTTCAAGTGATGCTTTCAATACAATTCAAGGAAATATACTTAAAGTATAGCATACGATATTAAATTTGGTCTGCAATACTTATTAAAATTATTACTTACAATAAAGTAATATATGTATAAAACGTGGCAAGTAACTTTAAAATATGAAATAGACGAACTAGTATTTTTCGAGATACAACATTGTAATGAATGTGAGGAATGAACATTGAACGTTAAGAATTAAATATAGAAATCATCTATGAAAAATTTAGTGCTACGTCGTCTAGTGCAAAAAATATGCAATGATTCACATAAATTCTATGATATCCAAATTTTATTATTTAACATTTTTTTACAAAAGTCAAGAGTAATTTTAATTAAAAATCACTTGAAAATTCCATGACGTCGCTAGCGTGTTATTGATTACATTCATTTATTTCTATTGCGTTTAAACAACTATAATTACAAAATACTAGTTATTGTCATGCACTCAACGGCTGCATATTACAATTATTAGAAAGTTCCTCCGGCGGACAAACTACAATGAGACCAATCGTCTAGCGCACCTCTAGGGTTGCGAGAACTAAATAAAGCTAAAACGACCTTACGATGCGTGCACACAATCGTTACTAACTACGAGTCTACGCTGTGAGTGAAGATCTAGTTAGTTGATCTGTTGGAATACCTGGAAGCAGGGTTGGGGTTGGAAAAGGCCGGCAGCGGCGGGCCAGTGCGCGGGCCACGGCGGCGGCGCTTCTCCCGCGCCCGCCTCCGCCTCCGCCTCGCGCGCCTCGCGAACATCGCGCCGACCTAACTCCGAGATCTGGCACGCATTCTGCAAACTCGACGGCAAATTGCTCCAGTTTTCAGTACCCAGCCTATCCTTGTTCATGATGCTTATTTCCATGGAACCCTGGTAAGTGAACTTGGCGATATCTTCCTGACTCTCCTCCGACTTCGGCTTCACTACTCTGTTAGGCCCCTCTACTATTGCTTGGAAGGCTAGCAGGTCACGGTTTTCCGTCTCTGTCAGAGGCAGAGGTGGCAATATCTGTTGCTGTTGCGCTATTTTATAACTCTGTTGGCGTAGCATTTGTCGCCGGCTGAGGCCTACCTGGAGATTGTGTAGGGTGGTTATGTCATGGGCGGGAAGATTGGGTGGTGTCATTTGTTTTTGGAGCAGTTGCCGTTTCTGTTGATACAGTCTGTGTTGCATCAGTTGTTGCTGCAGAGGCGGCTTACTCACTTGTGAAACGGACCCCCCGATAGGCAAGTCCGAGGTTTCCTGCAGTTGAGGCACCATTTTGGGACTGCCTGGCATGGGTGGAGATGTGCTAGAATAGTTGAACGTTTCCGGAAGACTGATACGTTTCGTAGGAGTTTTGGTATCCAAGTAATGTGGAGTGAAACTAGCGGCAAATTGATTATGTTGAAGTTGTCTCTGTGTCATTTCGTCCGCCGGAATTGTAGACTGATATTGAGTCTTTAATTTTTGAGCCTCTTTTTGGACTAAGTGAAGTTCTAGTACACCTTTCGCTTTACAATTTTCATTCAATCGTTGGCTATTAAATGCTAAGCTATTCTTTTGCGATTCGTTAGATTGTGCGGCTTGTTGTGCCACTAAACCGTCGCTGGCTCGGCGTCCCTCTCGAAAGTCCACAGGACTTCGTGTTATCGCTCGGGGGCAGTTTTTATTAGCTGACTGGTAATTCAACGGATTATGCCTAGTGATAAAACCGGTCCCAGTATTTTTATTATTGTACGATGAGATATACACACATGGATGCATAGGGCTGGTATTTATTAATGAACTATTTTCGTAAACTAATCTATCATCATTGGATGTGCAACTGGGTAGACTACTAGCTAGCTCGCTAGAACAATCCGATAACTGGTAATCTAGGCTTTCAAACGTAGAAAAATTACTTTGTGATGAATCACAGCTTAAATTCTGGCTGAGGCTTTTATTATTAAAAAAAGTGACGACTCCACTGCTTGAACTTGAGCTAGCATAGGAACTAAGACGGTTTTGCACGCCACTTGGTACACTGGCTACATCCTCCATATCAGTCTCGCAACCTTCGTCAGTGGACGATGAATATTGTTGTTGAAATTTTGTCACTTCCGGTGGGTTTCCTTGAAGAGTTTGAGTAAAATTATGACCAGTAGTATATCTATTTAATGAAAATTTACTGTCGGGTCTATATAAAGCTGAATTCGGAAATAATTCATTTGTGGCGGTGGTTGTTATAGAAAAATTTGTAGATTCAGTCGTGTTGGAAATTGGGGGTACAGCGGTATTTTGTAAATATGCATATGCTGGAAGATGATGGTTCATGTAGTCTTTAAACGGAGGAGTGCTAGTTTGCAATCTACTGAGATCTTGTTGTTGCGCTTGAGATACTAGTCTACTTGATTCAAGTGGCTTTGGTTGTTCTAATACACTAGATAGTTTAGTATCAGTCAGTTGTGATGGTATAGGACTAGTGCTTAAATTCAAAGTACCTTTGAGTGGCAAAGGCGATTGCTGTAATGTGTTCATAAGTTTTGCAGCTTCGGAACACATAGTAAATGTCGTTGAATTGGGTAATTTCATGGCGTCTACATTAAAATTAGTGGCTGATGCTGAGTTCTGAAGAAAATTTGCAATAACGTTATGATCTGTCGCCGAAGAACTCCTTCCACCATCGATAGCACACTTCGAATCAAAACTAGATGAAGTGAGTAATCTAGTACCATCATTAGGGTTTTTGTTTGTTTCAGGACCAACTGTTGTAGACTGTTGAAGCAAACGTCTACAGTCTTCACTAGATTGTTTTAAAATATTCTGTTGTTGTTCATAAGTTGACGTTAGTAATCTATGAGTGGGGACGGTTCCGTCATTCAATTTGGTGCCTAGTCTCTGGTTTGATTGAGTTACCTCAATATTTCTCATAGACAAGAGCCTAGTTGATTCACTTTCGTGACTCCTAGTGATATCGATGTTTCCTACTAAAAAGCTCCTATGCGTGTCCGAAGGATCGGAGTTTCGCTGGAGCAGTCTTTGTTCGGTCATGTTCACACCCGCTAGGGATAATAGCCGTTGTGTTTCAGCAGAAGATGAATCAGCTGATCCAGCAGATATCGTGGGCGTCAATCTATTAAATTCCCTTCCCTGACTTTCACCAGAATGAAGCAGTCTGAAATGCATAATGAAAACAAGATTGAAAATATTACCTATAAATTATAACCTTATTTTCTTTAAAACGATTTCGCGTATTTAAATAAATTTTCAAAAAGGATGCTAATGTTTTATTTAAGCTATGCTCTCACCTATTGTGGTGTTCTCTCCTAGCATCTTGAGCCTCTTTGGCCAATGTTTGATCAGCCACGTTGGAAGGACGCCTCGAGGGACGAGTACGTATGTCAGAGCTAGAAGTATTAGCACCGCTTGCCGCTCGTGCCCTTAGTCTTTCCAACAACAAGAGGTAGATAGCTGCATGATGATCGTAACTGTTGGATCGAAGGCTCTGTAAAAAAATCGAATTATATCTCAATATTAGTAATTACTGGGCATGGACGGCATTTCATCTTAGGCCCCAGGATGACAACGCACCTGCAATATCAAGTGATTTTACCTTGTTATTGCAGGTGTCTATAGGCGGCGGTAACCGCTTACCATCAGGTGGGCCGTCAGCTTGTTTGTCATTTAGTTGTATAAAAAAATAAAAAAATAACAAATATTTATGATGACAGTTTCTCATCAACAACAAAACTACCTAAATAATTAGCGTTCATCATCCTAAAATGTCTTTATTTATAAGTTGCCTAACTAAAGTGACTAACGGCCTATGATGGAGCCGTAAGGTGATAACAAAATGTGTTATTGCGAAGCCTAACTTTACGGGTCAACAAACCATTTAACCCTGTGGTTATATTATAGTAGACTCGACATTGCTTACTTCTAAGTCTAGTTATAACTTTCACCTTTGAAGAGAAATAATAGAGTGGAAGGTACCTCTTTGGTTTTGACAGGATCAATGCCCAAACTCTGCATGAGCCTTAACACCTGGTCATTTGGTTCGTGATGCGCCGGCACGTGAGCTGGGCTTCGCATCGGATCGCTCGTAACTGTCGGAATCGCATAGGGCTCTGCCGACATCCACCGATGCTTCTTGATCTGTTCTATGGTGTATCGCTTCATGGGTTCCAGAACCAGCATTTTGCGAATTAATGATTCGCAATCTGTAATAGATACGAGAAAAAAATTAAACAAAAAATAAAGAAACAAATTAAAGAAACATATTTTTTGGAGTTAATGTTATGTTGTTTCCAGAAACAATAGATAGTAAAGCACCCACTCCAAAAATATGTTTCCGGGGGATAAATACCTACTTAAATTTAATTATTTTATCCTTAGTATACTGAAGTCAGTTTTAATTTTTTTCGCATTTTTAGTGATAACTTTCTAACGTCAAAGCTAGATGGGTGACCGTCAGCATATATTGTTTCCTACTATCGTATCGTTTCACTAAAGTCGAGAAAGCAAAAATCCGCAATTTCGAAGACATAGAAGATTTAATTATTTCAGTTATTTGATTTAAAAACCAAACTACCCAATCGATATTAAATAATTTTTTATGGGACCAAATGGCAATTATTTCGCAACGAACAAAGAAAGTATCACGTAAATTGGATCAGAAATCTCGGCGTGATCGGTCGGTGTTCATACATACCGACAAAAAAAACACACCAACCAAATTGAGAACCTCCTCTTTTTGAAGTAGGTTAAAAATACATAAGTTACATTTATATACAATATTTTCTGGACAACTCTTTACTAAAGGTCAAAAGTTTTGGTTAAATGTTTATGGGTAGCGTTATTACCATCAGAAATCATAAATTTAGACAATTTAATAGTACCTAGTTAATGTAGGTCGTTAACCTCAAAAACGAAAGGACAAAATAAATTATGGATGTTATTATATACGCATGTAAACGTCTAACATGACATTAGCAGTACTGCTGAAGTCATTGTGACGTAAGCTCGTTAGCTGTCATGCTACAACGCAACGTAATTAAAGCGCGCCAAGCATGTTGATCGAAAATTAGATACCTAGGTACATCGTAGATAGATACATATATTATTAATCTGTGCTAGGTACTGGAGCTCCGTTAAATTTGAAGGCAGCCACACCTTATTTAATACCGACCCACTACCGACCTGTCATCAATCTGTATCGATAATGATCTTTTTAATAAGAATACACGCGGAACAAATAGCGTTATCGTTATAACTTAAACACAAGTATTAATCTTCAATCAAGTAGAATATGAAGGTTTAAATATTTATTAAAGAAATAATTTAAAATGTGATTGTACCTACAGTCAGTAGAAAATTAAGCGTAACACGTCACTTCAAATGAAATCAAACTTTATTGTCAAATTAATATTGTCTTATTTTAACATAACTAATAAATGTGTCACAGATATTTACAAAAATACATTAAACTAGAAAAAACCATGTCCATAGGCGGGAATCTAACCTGCGCCTTTTTATGATCCGGGGGACTGCTCTGACCAATGAGCAATGAAGGACTTGGGTGGGGCAACCCGATGATTTGTTTCTATATACATAGTCATAATATTTATTTATTTTATTTATAAGCTAACGTTTACCGTCACAATAAGTCAAAATTATCACGAATTATCATGAGTCATGATTTTTTACAGACTAGGTATACTTCAGTTACATTATTACATTATTTTAATATAAAAAATACTTACAAAAATGTGTGTGTCTGTCTACATACATATTCGTGTCACATAATAAAGGGAGGTATTGTTAATGGACATAAAACTTAGTGACATTTATGGAAATCATATACATATTTGATACTATTTGTATTCAAATAATAATTTCAATCATATATTTTCAATCAAATATATACTATAACTATTGTTTAATATTATATTTACTTCAAACATGACTCAAGAAAATTAATGCCTAATGTAAATTTCAAGATTTTTACGAGTATCAAATGTACTTGATCTGTAGTCCACTGTACCTACTTAATATTAGTGTTGACGTCATCAAGTGGTTTATAGCCGTTAGAAAGCACTGAAAAGGTCAGGGGCTTGTCAGACGTGGGCCAACGTCACCCGCTAGTCGTTGAACCGTATATGGGACGTTAAACGACGTCGCTTCCGTTTATTTCGGTGGTGTGATCGGGGAGAGTTGGCAAGGGATGCCAATGTACTCTAGATACTTCATTAATATAGGAGCAAGTAGCAAATTATTTTGTTCAAAAAACTATATTAAAGGAAAGTGTAGATTAAGATTAAGTAATTACGTCAATGTAGCAGAAAAAAATAATGTACCTACAGGACATATTTGATTGAAGAGCGGATTCCTCCCATCACAGGCTTATTTTTGCAGGGAGAATCTTTTGAATTGTAACCTTAAACCTGTATGTTTAATAAATAAATTTTGAATTTTGAACTACCTTTTTCGCTAACAGCAATTTAATATCGCTGTGCTTGTTAATACAAAACTATAAGTACATCATAAATGTTACTATTGATTTGAATATTTTTTATTTTTAACGGGGGTGGTTCTTCGCCTTTATTTCACATGATAAAGATTAGATTCCTCAAGCACAGATGAACTGGCTACCTTACAGAACAGAATAATGCTGTTAATATTATTCTTATGGTAAGATAGTGGGTAGAAAAAGCCCTACCACCAACCGAACAAGAAGAAAATTTCTGCCCCTATGAGGAATTGCACCCCGGACCTCTAGATCTGAGCCTCTGAGGTAGAAACCATTGTCTACCACTAGACCACAGAGATGATTTTTAATATATGTAATTCATCCTTGCTTTATAGTGAGGTTTGGCTGCGGAGACTTACCGCAGCTCAGGAGGGAAGCAGCTAGAGGGACTTCCCTCCCTATATTATCAACAAAACACTGCCATCTTAACTTTTACTGTGTGTAATTCTTGGTTCTGCAATAAACATCTATGGTACGTAGCCACTTACCATCAGTTTTATCTACTTACAGTACCAAATTTCGAAGCATAATTTATATTTTATATTAAGAAATGACTGTCATACATCGATGAAACTATATGGGGTCCTTGATTTGCTCTACGGAACTATAAAAGATACGAATGATATTTAATTTGGTCTTATCATAAGCCATTGTCTTTTGAGTCTCAATAATAAGTCTTTAATCCCATTCAAAATCCACTGATAAAACACTTGTAGCGTCATATCGATATGTAGTAGGTAACTGTGTGGGTTTCAAAGAGTTTGTTAGTTGCATCACATTTTTATCACATAACTAACAGCGATTATCGGCAGGAATAGTTGCCAAAACCACGCTGTATCATCTTGCCTATAATAGTACATAAACTAATATTCGTCCGTGTCGAGGATCTTACGTCAAAGCCAACGATGCATGACCGTCAAGGCCTGACGAAGCCAATAAACAGAAAACTCCACAACGTTGGGAGGATTTGTCCTATGTTGTAGGGTTGGCGATCTAATAACGTCAAGTAGTCCTAAAACACTTTCTGGTACATACGTTCACTTGTTCAGTCACGTGTATAGACTTTTGTGTTATACTTACTTGACCGAACACTGTAAGGTAATTTTTACTACAATGAACAATAAAACGCGCATTACAATGTATTGAAGAGTGTAACGTAAATAAGCTATAAGTCAGTCTTACTATGTTTTCATCTATTCGCTACTTATTTCAAAGGAGTAACCCCAAAAATGTTTGGAGACCCGGCCAGGTCTATGTACACTCTACTAAAAATAGGCCCTAGAATTTTTATAGATAAAAATGCAACACAGCCAAATAATCATCATGGCGCCTGTGTCACTTTGGTGACGTTAAATTAACTTTACTGTCGCCCGCCATATTGCCATATTAAATAATGATGAAATCGACGAATAATTTTAAATTTTGTACAAGTGAAACTATACATGGAAATAAATTATGTATTAGTATTTTTCCTGGTATTTTGAAATAGTACATATACCTGGCTGGATATGAAACGTCTCCTTTATGATTCTAACATCGACGACAAACTGCATTTTTTTACAAATAAAGTTAAAAGAAAATTAATAGTCGTTTATGTAACTGTCACATATTACAGGTTATTAAAACACGAGCGCGATTTTAAAAACGAGTCTTGGCGAATTTTAAAGTATCACGCAAGTATTTTAATACCAAGTTAAAATACTTGCGTGCGTAATACAAATACACTATTTTATCTCCTCTCATAAATTCAATAAAGTCACTACTAAATACTAAGACATTTTTATAAAATTGTTATTGATTTAAACACAGAGGAAATATCGCCAATCTACATTCAATTCTTTGTGTTAGCGCTGCGCTTGCATCAAGGTTTAGGTTATCTATGGTGTGAATTAGGTTTTTCGGTGGTTTTTCAAGTGTCAACTACCAACTCAATTGGGCTGTCTGAAACCCTTTTGCCGAAGATTTGTTATTTTTAAGAAAAAATGCAGTAAAATGAGTGAAACAGTCGAACCGATGATATATAGTCCGGTCAAATTAGACCAAAAAATAAGTGTAAAGCTACATAAATTCCCACCAAGCTAAAATTCAGTAATATTGTTAAAAATATGATTAAAAATAAAATTTGAAAGTTCCCCACCTTTCCCCTGTATGGAAAAAAAAATATTCAACGTCAAAGGTCAAAGAAATGAGTTTTTCGCGATTTTTAGTAAAACGATAAGTTTTATCATAAAAATACTTCAGACAAAAATTGTAGATCATAAAATTATCTACAAAAAATGCATCAATACTTTTTTTCTACGAGCCACCATTTTTGAGATATAACGATTCAAAAGTTGTTATCGTCATAATATGCATGAGAACGCCACGTATATACATCTCTCTCTAAAGTTGTAATATATTAGGTTGGGGAAAAAGTCTTTTCGCATTATAGTATGTATGAACTTGTAATAAAATCTCTTTGGCTGTACTATTTGTATCTGGCTGGTTTTGGTATCATTAAAAGTTTAGATTTTAAAAAAGATAATTCCAAATTCTAATTAGGAAAATGTGTGTTTTTCATTTGTTTTTCGTACTGTCAAGATGAGTGAATCTAATGAAGAAATTCGATACATTTTAAAATTTTACTACAAAAAAGGTAAAAATGCAACGCTAGCCGCAAAAAAAAATGCAATGCTTATGGACCTAGTGCAGTGTCTGTGAGAGTAGCACAAATTTGGTTTATGCGTTTTCAATCCGGAAATTTTGATGTCAAAAATGCACGTCGCTCTGGTCGCCCCATTACGGATAAAATTTATGCCATTTTTGAAAAACTGAAGCAAGATCGGCATATCAGTAGTTACGACGTAGCTGAAGAACTGGGAATCGACCACAAAACTGTTTTGGCGCATTTTAAAAAAAATGGGTACACAAAAAAGCTATATGATATATGGGTACCCCACGAGCTCACTGAAAGAAACCTAATGAACGGTGTACTCATTTCTTATTCTTTATTACGACGTAATGAAACCGAACCATTTTTGAAGAAGCTGATAACTGGTGATGAAAAGTGGATCACGTACGACAAGAACGTGCGAAGAAGGTCGTGGTCAAAGCCCGGGTTAACTCACAACAAGGTGATGCTGTGTGTGTGTGGTGGGATTGGAAGGGCATTATTCATTATTAGCTGTTACCACTAGGCAGGACCATCGATTCTGAACTCTACTGCGAACAACTGATGAGATTAAAGCAAGAAGTTAAAAGAAAGCGACCGGAATTAATCAACAGAAGGGGTGTGGTTTTCATCATGATAACGCTAGACCTCACACATATTTAGCCACTCAGTAAAAATTAAGAGAGTTTGGCCGGGAGGTGTTAATGCATCCGCCGTATAGTCCTGACCTTGCACCTTCAGATTTCCACCTGTTTCGCTCTCTTCAGAATTCTCTAGGTGTCAGGTTAACATCACGAGAGGACTGCCAAAACCAATTGCCGCGGTATTTTGATCAGAAGCCCCAAAATTTCTATAGCAATGGGATCATGTCCCTACCTACAAGATGGCAAAAAGTTATCGAACAAAATGGTACCTACATACTTTAGTTAAATGTAAATAAACTATATTAAAAAATGTTTTGAATTTTCTTAAAAAATGCAAAGAAACTTTTTCCCCAACCTGTTATGTAATTTTATAGTCTTATTTATGTAAATTACTAGCTAACCCCGCAAACGTTGTTTTGTCATAAAATATATATATATATATAGTAGCCGATTCTCAGACCTACTGATATACATATAAAATTCTTAGTTGACCCGGCAAACGTTGTTTTGCCATAAAAAAAAAAAATAGTAGCCGATTCTCACACCTACTGAATATACATATAAAATTTAATGAAAATCGGTCTAGCCGTTTCGGAGGACTATGGTAACTAAGTTTGTGACAAGAATTTCATATATAAGATTTAATACATAGTTACTGTGAAGGTGTGAAGTTTATATGTCCCGTTTCTTATACGGATCATATATTTTAGAGTAAAATTACTTATATTTAACTAGATTTTTTCAGTTTTTGTTTTTACTACGTCGCGTTCGTAGCTGTTTCGTAGTAAGCTACGAAAAGTCTTTCTAGATATGGACATATACATAAGGTAATTTTAAAAAATCACTTTATTAAATACTCTAACTCATGTTTTCAAACTCGAAATACGATCTCAAAGGTGAACATATAATGACATACTTTTTATCGAAGACAACTAAAATGAAAATTTAAAAAATAACCTGTAACATTGATCATTATTAGATAGGCAACTCTATGTGGCATGCTCACGTGTATCAAAGCCTCAAAATCTTTATTTTTTGGCAAGGATGAAAAAACTAAAAACGTGTATAAAAATGTACTTCAATAAGCTATTTGCAGTTAAAAACTGTAAATAGCTTATTTTAATGTATGGCTGTCTTTTATTTGCAAAATAATTACCCTAAAAATTAAATATGCTGCCGAAAGTCACTATTCCACGCGGACGAAGTCGCGGGCACAGTTAGTAATATTAAAGAAGGCGAACCTGCATAATGCTTTTCATAATGCAGGTTGACTGTTATATAACTAACCGAGGACGTGTCGTGAACCTATAATCTCTTCTAAGTATTCTACCTGTAGAGTACTTAAAAGAAAGGTGACGTCAAAACATATTTTTTTGTACATAAGGTTCTGGGGATAGTGTTTCTCCTTATAAAATACCCCTCTTGCATGTTCCGCGAGTTTTCGTAGTATTCAAGTTATGATTTTTTCTCTATTTTCAAGAATTTCCGACCGAACAAAATGTTTTTTTTTAAACTGCACAAAAGATTTCATGAGAAAATCCTTTGTTCTCTCTCGTCGGCCTCCCTGCTAAGCTAAGTATAATTTTTTTCACGGGTAGAGAAGTGTAACATCATAATATGCCTTCACAAAAGACAAAACAACAATATGTATTATTTTCATATTAAGGGTATACAGGTACCTTACAAAATAATTTACGTGCCTGAACAAGGGTAGCTAATTGAGTCTTATTTCGAATATTTTATTTATAACTTTGATTGAGTAACTTTTCCAATATGTCTTTCATGTGAAAACATTTGGATCATGCGTCATTTGATCGAAAATATCAGTAATTGCTTTCATGTGGTGTAAGAGCGACGCCCATGGAAAGTTACCAAAAATACATTTTAAGTCAATATTTTATACACGCTCACCGCCTTTACTTAACTTAAACAAAACATAGATTCGGTAGGAATGACGAATCCGATTATAAATATTCGTTTAACCTCAGTGCGTCTGGAAATAGCCTGCGCCCGACGAAGCGCGCACTTCACTCGCAAACAAAACACACCGCGCATCAATCCGGAGTCATTCCGCAGATACTATTTTATTTACCTTCGTTCAACTTCTTTCTAAAATAAAACGGATGAGTGTAGTTTTCGCCAGGCTATTCTATTAATAATCGCTCGGACGCAAATATCGCTTGGTTTGCTTGACCATTGACGCAATCCTGTGAAAAATGCGCGGGAGTTATTTAATGAAACGTAGGAAGTCGGGTGGGAGACACGGCGTGCCGGGCGGGCGGTCAGGGCTTCTCCATGAACTTGGCTTTAACCGAGGCACGTTAGCGTTACCATTGGCCACAACCGTTAACACCTATCTTGACAATATACTACATTGAGTAGCAAACATAATCAGTTTACTATTATTGTGATCCAAAACACAAATAAATTCTTTAACAAGAAAAACTGTTTTAACAGTAAGAAAAACTGTTTTAACAGTTTTTCTTAACCACATTAACCACAGATTGTGGTTTTAACCACATTGAAATTTTGTAAAGCTGTTAAGTAAACAAGGGACCAATTTGCCATACTGAACTTTCTATCACATTCATTTAGAATACCTTAATAATAATAATAATAACATTCAATTCTAAATCTTAACTAGACATCTTCTGGCGATGAATTATTTTAGACATCGCATATTAAACATACAAAGTTACAAACTACATAGCTACAAAACAATCATTGATAATTTTTTTTTTGTCAATAGTTTATAAAAATCTTTTTTTTTTGTTTATTAAAATACGAAAAGGGTGGCAAAAAAGGACACTTCCCAGGTGGGAAGTGCCGAGCATCTATAGTATCCGCTTAGCATCAGGTGATACTTAAGTAGTTAATTTAAAATGTTATATCACTAAGCTTTTGTCCCTTATAATTTATAACAATATAAATTCTATTGCCACAAGGTTGTGAGCACGTAATAAATTAAGAATCGAACCAGTCTTCCTAATTAGCCAATGCCACGGCCCGTGCTCCCTACCATAGGGCATATAATACCTTACCCTTTGGTCACTGGCGACCCATCTCCTGCTGCAGCGTACTGCATTAGCGCTAAAGCGGGGGATAAGAAACCCTCCTATACATATAAGTAGCATAAGTTACCACCTAGAAAAACCAAACCAAACCATTACCTAAGCGAATAATTTGATAATTTAAAAAAATAGCCAATGCTCTAACAATATGTACTGGTTAAGTTGTGCTGCAACCCTGCTACTTTATTTAACATCAAGGTAAGGCATATTTTAGCTTATTAAGCCAAATTGTGTGTTAACACTATACATTTTTATCTCACATGACTTTAAAGACTGTACAGCGGTAAGCGTTGCATGCCGAAGTGCCAACGATAGTCTAATTACCGGGCATAAAATCCATGTAAACACGACAGACACGATGACGCATTTACATTCTACGATATTTGTTACATGTATATGGAAATAATAAACACACGCAGCGTTTTGTAGAGAGGAATAAGGTACCTTAACATTACTATTAGATTAATAACAATGACATACCTTTTTTTTCTTATCTTAACGGGGTAACTCTTGGCCTTCATCTCACATGATGGTAAGTGAAGATAAGGCCGACGATGGAAGCGAGTCACACCCGGATTCCTCAACCACAGAGGAACTGGCTATCTTACCTCTAACTGCCGGAACACAATGCCGTTAACATTATTGCTATGGCGGCATAGGTAAGATGGTGTTAGCTAGCCAGGCGTACTTAGAAAAGGCCTACCACCAACCAAATCGAGGAGAAAATTTCTGCCCCCACGGGAATCGAACCCCGGAACTCTAGGTCTGAGTTTGGTGGCCTCAACTACTAGACCACCAAAAGGCGGCCACTTATACATAGTTTCTTTATGTTGAATAGAATATAAATCGATATTATCTGAATTCAGTAAGTATCAAATTACGAACGACAAAGTCAGATCCATTTGACAGAAAGATTATTTGGTATATTGATTATTCCAAATCCAATGTTATTCGTAATACTGTTATGTTATGTTAACTTATATTATTTTATGAAAAATATTAGTTTCACGGTAAGGTGGAGCACACCTGGAAAATATTTTAATTGATTATTTTTTTGTTTGCTTTGAAGTTTCTTTACTAAAAAATGGTTGGTGTATCATTTCATACGTAAGGCGTAAGTGTATAATAATTACATTCTTTGTCTTGTGTGCGATGCGAAGATCTAAGCTACCATAGTATATTATAATGTAAATTGACGTGATGATCAAATTGTAAATACATATTACGATGCAGCCTCTTGATAATAACACTGACAATCAAAGAGTCACGCAGCCGCAGGTGAAACGTTTCTAGATTTTGCATTAATATGAAACGCTAATATTCGGCCGAGAATGCGTGACGTCAACCGTGAAGTACAAACGATCAGCTCAGAAAGAAAATACATTTTTCATAAAGTTTCATGCACGGAATGACGACAGTGTGTGCGTAGCGTGACCCTTTACATTTTTCAATGCTTTACAAAAAAAACTTTCACAGGTGTAAATTTATTAAAGTGAAGGGTTGATTTGGTGGCCACCCGTAACACTACTGTCTACTTTAGTAAAATGACATACTATCTTAATTACAATGGTACTTTCTTTAACCATACATAAATATTTATCTACATATGGTTGTTGGATTACTCTATAACAATAAATGTTTTAATCGCTACCTATTAATTTGCTTGTGATTATTTTATTATAATATTACTACATATATTATAATATATATATATTATATACTATAATATTACTAACTTGATATATTTTCAACATCAATAAGTGAAACTATTGCCAATTTATTATATCAAGGCGCTGATCGCGCTAATTTTCAACGTATTCACCAAAGCAAAACCAAAAACGGTACGTTACGCACAATTTGTGTTGCTGTATAGTCTAAACATTTGACAGGCCACCAATTAGTTTTCGTTTCGGAACTTACGTTGATATCTTTGATTTTATTTATATTAGATACATATTTATTTTGTATATATTACACATGTATATAAAACTTTCTAAATTGTTGCAATACAGGGTGGTGCCATCAATACGACAATAAATTGAAACATGGGCTATTACTTCATAGAAATGGTTCGCCACTTTCAAAAAAATTTTATTTGTATGAAATAATAATATTGGCTACAATATTTTAAATGTCATGAAATTATGAAATGAATAAGATGTTTTTGAAAGTGTAAACCATTTCTATGAACTAGTATAGCCCATATAACTTATTGTCGTATTGGCGGCACCAGCCTGTATATCGAACAGTTTTTGACAGGCTTTAGATACAAAGACTATGGGACTATGGGAACCATCTATGGAAACGTATTAACCGCTGTCGGACGAACGTTTTTGAGTTAGTTAGCGTTACAGAGTTACACAGTTACTAGCAACTTTTGTTACCGTTACAGACGTACTTACGTTCTCTACAAACCACAAATTGCGCGCAACGTAACGTTTTTGGTTTTGCTTTGGTGAATACGTTGAAAATTAGCGCGATCGAGGCCATGGTCAGTTTTGTTTCAATTACAACTAACAAACATATCTATACCTAGCTGTTACTACATAACATTAGAAATCTGTATAATTCGTAGTAATATACTTGTATTATTAGTGTGTAATTAGCACATCGTCTAGACTTAATAAGTAGTGTAAAAAGCGATGCCTATACACGCAAGAAAAGCAATTCATTACGCAATATGAAAGGAAGGAAATCATCTTTTGCAAGGTAATATAGATACTCAATGGTTAAATAGAGAAAAAATAATAATATTCACTTCATATCCACTTATCCACCACACAGTCTGGCATAAACGCGAAAGCGAAACATTCGGTTATGGTAGTTTATGATTTCATGCGTAAAATGATTAGATTAAGTAGTAAATATGAATAAGGTTTATTATAAGTATTTATATTAAGCTTTTCCTCTTATTACTTTTTGTTGGGATTTTGTCATATTTTCCTACAGGGTGGTGCCGTCAATACGACAATAAATTGAAACATGGGCTATATTCGTTCATAGAAATGGTTTTCCACTTTCAAAAACATCTTATTCATTTGATAATTTCATGACATTTGTATGAAAAAATATAACATTGGATGCATTATTTCATTGAAATGTCCTGAAATTGTCACATGAATAAGATGTTTTTGAAAGTGACAAATCGTTTCAATGAACTAATATAGCCCACGTTTTAATTTATTGACGGCCACCCTGTACATTTAAAATTGTTCTGTTCATGTATCCTAAATATGGAATTTGACTTCTACTTATCTAATATCGTTTGGTGACTAGCTAATAAACTAGCGAATTGTCTTTTTAAGCTACATCACTATCGTTAAATTAGAATAATATATCTACATTTTCAGAAATAATATCCTGGCATCCAGGTATTAGCTACAAAATATAGGTCCCGGTAGGCGTAAAGGCCGTAGACTGCTGAATAAAATAAAAGCCTACAGGTTTTAGGGAGGTCGTGTTGCGGCAAACATAACATTGGCATAATGAATGAGTACACTAAAAGCTTTCGCACATTCACCAATAACTCTTTAGTATTTTAAGTGCAAAAATATTTTCGGTAAGTAGTTTCGTCTCTTACATGGAAAACAGTTTTAACTTAATAATGTGCGTACGTAAAACAAATTTGAATTGGATTAGAAATAGACTCACTTCAGTTTGAATTATGAAAATCACATAGGTATAATTATGATGATGATAATTTTGACCTAAGAAAAGTTACATATTATTTTAGAATTCATTCTTATAAAAAGGTTGTGATTTGTTATGGTATTATTATATTTTTTCGTTCGTGATCGTGACAAAGAAAAAAAAGCTATTTTCTCTAAGTATTGCATCTTTTCTAAGTAGAAGTACTTTTAGAAGTAATTTGGTTTTAAGTGTTTGAAGTAAAGAAAGAAACGGTTTATAAATAACTGACGTTTTTATGTATTTGTATAAAAAGATAATATATATAGATTGCGTCAAAGCTCCATGAGAAATGTATCGGCATTCGGCTTACACTGAACACTTAGCACGTCAGCAAGACTATTTCTGGTTCATTCGTCATCGCTTCATGATGCTATGAATTAACAAAAAAGGACACGGTTACCACCTACGCGGGGAAATTACTTTTTCAGACTATTCTTAATTTAAAAAAAGGCATCCAATTTGGTATCTACCGCTATTTACTATTTCAAAAATAATATACGAGAACAAGTAGATGTGTATACTAAACTAAATGTTAGGAAACGAAGCAGCAGTCGACTGTTTTATGTGGCTTAGGTGTTTCCATGTAAACCGAACCCAACCAAAGCGGCAAGTGTGCGGTCTGCCGCTAAGCGGATGATTGCTATTTTTTTAAATAAAACTATACAGGTGACAACTGTCGCTTTTGAGGATCATCGTATAATTAATAGGTACACTAGCATTTTTTGTTTACCGGAAGTTAATGACGAACCCAGTAAAAATGACCAAAAACCCTGTATCATCTTGCATCATGCCAATGCCAGTATTCACACAGCCAGACAAATGATTTTTAAGGGCAAAAGTAGATATCATGGGCCGCCCCTAAGAGTGCGCCTAAAGTTAAAAAAAATCAAATTTCACCATCAAAAATCAAGAACTAGGTACTCTTCCTTCTTCAAGAACTTCTACGCGACGCAAGACACGGTCAACGATGTTCATAGCCAGAGAAAAGGCTGTTGGACAGTTTACGAGGTTACCAAAGAGTGTCTTAAGATAAGATGTTTTCGCGAGCAATACACATTTGAAATAAAACCAATTTCCCGGGTTTAACTCGCGCTTAATTAGATGTTACATTATTTTTATAAACCCAACGTTTAGATTACTTAACAACAATCGTGGCCAGGACGACTTCGTTTCGTGCCTGAGTTTTTTTTACGTCTGCTATATGTTCCCGGGTGCCTATGCTTCTTTTTGTTTGACCTATGTATGAGAGTTCGCAGTCACAATCTAACTTGTATATGCCCGCATTTTTTAAGGGGATGTTAAAATTGTCAGTTGGTAGGAATTTGTAAATCTTCTTCGGCGGCTTGAAATAAGTTTTAATTGAAGCACGCTTCAAGATGTTGCCAATCTTGTCAGTGATGTAATATGTAATTTTGACCATTCATATTATTTTTATCTTATTTATTCCGGAAATTTTTAGTGCACCCCACGTAGATAACTTTTGTTTATTTATAGCTGTGTATATTTATTCTGAACTTATCTCTGAGACTCAGAGTAAAGGGCGGGCTAACGAACTTAACACGCCAGTGTGGGTAAGGCTTCGCGTGGCACACGTCCTTACATTAGGTCTTAGCCAGAGGCCCTAGTGCTAATATTGACGTTTGTCGAAGGTTACTACAGCTGTCAAATAGTACGAAAACGACAACAGCACCTATGCATTTGTGACGTATCGGAATCATTTTTTTTATAATAGAGCCCAAACGACGAACGCGGTCGTTGCGCTTGGCGAAAACTTACACTTGGGGCACTCAATATTACACTTTAATTTATTATCCACGCCACAAGTGATGAAGCAAATGAATTTTGCATGTTGAAAAAACATTTTTTTACAATTATTTTAATATCAAACCAATGTCATGGCATACCTACCTATATGCCAATATTTTTGTCACAATCTATATATAAAGAGACTCGCCACCTGTTTCAACTCAAATATTAACGAACTATAAAGGAATGCAACAAGTAGATAAATGTAACAAAAACGGCAGATTATTTTAATTTCTATGTATTTTAATTAAGAAAAATGCAACGCTTTCGAAGTGAAACCGTTGACAAGTATTTTAGCATAACAAGGTGCAATTAGTATCCACTAATAAACATTAAACTATTTAGCAGCTCTACTGTAAATGGAAATGCACATTACGACTCGAAGTACCTGTACAACAGCTTTGTTAGGTCAGTTACCTATTATTATTTGGTTATTGGTTATTATTGGTTATTGGTTATTTTGAAACAACAAAAATATATTTTCGATTATTACGATTTAAATTTTACTACCTAATATCAACACAATGATATTAAGGGGTAGGTTGCCTTTTTATGCGAAATAACCATTAAATCCCCTTAAATGTGGTTTCCAAGGTGAAGTTCCCCGAAAAGCTTCAAAGTTAGGAGTACTGCGCTCCAACGAAAGTTCTATTAGAGCTCTCTGGCCGTTGTCGCAAGCATGAAATTTTACAACTTCAAAAATTCAAGCCATCAGAAAGTAAGAGGCTAAACGAAATATATAATTTCTACGTTCCATTGTATTGAAATACATAAGTAAACGCAACAAAAAATTCAAAGTTTTGAATATAGAGCTGGATCCGTGTGTGTCGAGTGTACACTGTATAATATTTCATAACGGTATAGTACCAAATGAACTCGATACTTAGTGAGACAGAATTTTGGTAATTTGAATGCTTTAATAATCTTATTCAAATGAGATTTAACAGTTTGTAGAGTAGAATAGTCGCAGTTGACGGTTCCACACGGAATGCGATCACGGGATGCATGATTGAGTAAGCCGATGACGCAAGTGATCGGCCGCATATCGATTTCATTTTTTTTTTATCTTCCTTATCCGTGCACTAATTTCTAGGCTAGATAAGTTGTCTAGCCAATTTGCGCTGTCAATTTTAGTGTAATTTTAAGCATATTGTTATAACGAACTATTAAACTTGTGAAAACATCCGTTGTCATAAATTAATATTAACTTAATTGTAGTTTACTGTTTCTGTACTAACTTTGAACAAAGTGGGACGAGCTAAGCTATTAGTTGTTTTTGTGGGAGCACTACTTTAGGAAAATGTCTGAGGCGTGCTATTACATACAACTACATAGGTATAGGGTTACTACCAGTGACATCGTATACTTGTGTGAACCATTTCATTTATTGGATTATGGAATTCTCATTATTATGTTTATTATTAGTGAAAATTTATAAATTGGAAACGCGTGAATTGTTGAACTTTGACTTTAATGTTTGTTTTAAAGTTAAATTACTTTAATATTGAAATTTTTGAAAATGGATTGTTTATCTGGTTACGATAACGAAAACAAAGCAACTTTTGCCATGATCGGGCCCTGGATGGGTCAATTAAATTTATAATCTCGAGCTCCTCCGTGCTTCCGAAGCAGCCGCTTTAACCCACCAACCCGCATTGGGCCAGCGTGGTGGTGTTATGGCCCAAGTTCCTGGTGTGTTTTTCCCATGTAAGAAGGCCTGAGGCCTGTGCCCAGCAGTGGGACGTATATAGGCTGGTATGATGATGATTAAAAAGACAAAGCCATTTACAGTGTTTTATTTAACTCAACATACAAGCACTTAAGCACAAAAGTAAGCTCGCCATTGTTATATTGTTATCTAAGTAGGTATCTGTTTTTATAGCAAATACATTTTAAATCACCATAGCAATGAACCAATGTATTACAATTGATATTAAATTCGTGATTTAAATATAAAATTGAATAATTAGTTTAATAGTACGTAACTAAAGTTGTTTTGCATAGAGTACCTAAGCAACGAGTGAGTGTACCCAAGGCATGAATCGTCAATAATACGGTAACAGCTGACCATCTATGTAGTTGATATTAAAAATTATAAACTAATAACTTTCTGACAACTGACATCTAAGATATAATCTTGACTTTCACAAGAGTATGTAAATAATCTAGGCTTTATATTGTTCTTGTTTGCCTTGTTTGATACTCTTGTCGTATAAAAAAAAAATATATTTAAATACCTACTAAGCTTTTACGTTGACAGCCCTATTGGATCAAGTTGAAACTGTTAACACAATTCTCTGAAAACACCGCTTACGCTTGGCTCAAAGACACTTGTTCTCCATGTTTATTCAGAGTAGAACCACAAAAGTGTCCAAGTTTTCCTAGAAAATGGAACTTAAACTTCAATAGAAGTCATACATTCATAAAAATGTCTGCGTGAAAAGTGAAAGAAATTATTTTAGTGTAGGTTTTGGACAGATGAATAATTATCATGAAATATTTATCGTTATAATTTTTTCGAGTATTATCCAACTTAATAATTAATAATTCGTTCGAACATATAATGATATTTTAATAAGCAGTTATATTAAATTTCAAATAAAAACATCCTTCAATTTCACCGATTGCACTTTGGACCTTGCCATCCACAGCCTATTGACTACATCTTAAGTTTTATAAACGACTGCAATAAATCAATAGAACATTTAAATTGAGATAACGAAAAACTTATTATTACCATTAAGTAACGTACCCAAATACAACGAGATGAGGACAAAATTAATTATTCACTCTCGAATTACCTTTTGGGTCATTTTATTCAACTTTTACGTACAGATTCATCATATTTATTCCGTTCCTAAAGAAAACATAACATTTTCTTTTACAAATCACATTGAAAATGGTCGATAGGAAAGTTATAAAGTAAAAAAGGCAAAGTTATACGAGCCAAAAGTTATAATATTCCTGAAGGCATGTTCTACGAGATTCAGAGTGAGAGAACCCCAGCAACGAATCTAAATTAGAAGGAAACCGAGCAAACTTGATCATATCGGTACTCATTTAATCTCCCTCTAACGCTCTGGAAGCCCGGGTTTCGTACTAAATTTCCGATTAAGTAGCCGGCTAGTGACCAAGTTCGAATACATTTTTTACGAGCGTCTCAAGGAAAAACATTGACTGATATCTATACCTACTATACAGCCTACAAGTTCATTTTATCGGTCTGGTCGTATCTTACAAATAAGGACAAAAAAGACAACTTTACATGGCAAAAATTTTAATATTTATTTTAACCAAATACCTTTAATATACCTAATAATGATAAAAACTGTGGATTTCAATTTAAAGCATTACCTACCTTATCTACTCCTATTTCTTTCGATAATAAGTAAGATATATTAAACAAATTCATTATAAACAACTAAAATAAATTGTACGCTTACCTTCACTCATGAAATATGGTATCCTAAATCTGCCCGAAAGCACTCGATCCCGTAACGACTGCAGGGTGGAGCCGTCGAAAGGCAGGGCGCCGCAAACGAGAACATACAACACCACTCCCAGACTCTGAAACAAACATAACGGCTACTAATAATACTTACGGAAGGAATAACCGTTGACAGGTGAGCTACATCAAAGATAACTGTTTACGAACTCAGGCTAACGACTGATGAACGAAGTTAAATGGAAACGAGTAAAAGAGGTTCACATTGAACTTACACTAAAATCTGTTATTGATTAAAACATCATATATTCAGCCTCTGTTTATCAACTATGTATGAAGCTAAATTAGAAAACCCACGATTACGTCAAACATTTTTTATTTAACGATTTCAAGTGACTCGTGTTTCCAATGATATTTATACTGGCTCGAGTATTGTGCTATTTCTGAGTGGGAGAATCCTAAACGTAAAAATTTAATATCGTACCCAAATGTCAATTTCGGGGCCAGTGTATCGTTTTCCCTCGAATACTTCGGGTGCTGCGTAGGGCGGCGACCCACACCACGTCGCTAGAAGCTCGCCGGTTGCGTAGTAGTTACTAAAGCCGAAGTCAGCAATCTTGATGTTCATATTCGCATCCAACAATAAATTCTCCGCCTGTTGACAAAAGTATTTGACAATTAATTTGCGAAATACTTCAAATACAGTCAGACGTTCCCGTTCTCGTCAACAATTTGTTTATATACAGCGAGTTAGTATGCTAGGTATTCAAAAGCGTCTGAGAGCTAAACAACGTAAGTAAGACGAAATAACCGTATTTAAATTGTTATTTTAAGCAATAGTCAAATGTTCTGTTACGTTACAAATCAGTTAGACAGCTATTAAACGCAATCTTTATTGCAAATTCTTGATTTCAAAATAGTAGTTAAAAGATTCTAATATAATCATTATAACAAAGTAGCTATGTTGGCTTCTGTATCGATTTACTAAATTCTAGACAATAATTGTTTTAAAGTAATGATTACGGCGGAAAATACTCTAATCCTTGTACCTATTACATATCAGCACGACTTCCTCACGTCTGTCCTAAGGCATAGTTCAATATAAATGCTAATTAAGAAAATGTTATTGGTATTAACAAGGATAATAGAAGTGTATAACGATAAAATATAATATTTTATCTGGTCAATTTTATCTACATTATCAAGGATTTCGCACAACAAATCCTTTGGATTCGCAGCTTATGGTCACACTACTCACACATTAGATTCCTAATAATGTTCGCAATCTATATTAATATTAAAATGCGAAAGTAATTGCTGTCTGTCTGGTACATTGTTATTCCTTAATAGCTAAACCTATTTAGATGAAATTTGGCATGGAGATAGATCATATCCCGAGAAAGGATAACTGATAACTGACATCTACGCGGGCGGCTACTAGTAGTTTTTAGCCCCTGACGAAAAAATTTAATGCCTGTGGGCATCATAGCTCCGAAACGAATGGACTGATTTATTTATTTTTTTGTTTGAAAGCTGACGTGATCAGAATTATTCTAAGCTTTAATTTCTGAAGATCAATTACAAATAAAGAAAGAAAATGATGAAAAAATTTTATGCTCCAGGCGGGCAGCATAAATTTTTTTTAATCATTTTCTTTGTTTGTTTATTTGTAATTGTTACAATAAAGTAGGCGTTTGAACGCATCAAAAACATTAAAATGTGGTTCTGAAGATCAGTTCAGGCATTTGATGACTATTAGCTCATTTCGTACATTAATGAGTAACTAATAAAAGTTAGTAAAAGGGTTTTACTAACTGTCATTAGTACTCATTGTGCTTGAATACCTGCATTATAAGCACTCTACTATATAATAATTGTCTTCAATAAAATCATTACTAATCACTTAAATTAAAATCCAAACCATCGCAGTTTGTATAGGCACCTGTGGTAATTTTTGAATGAATTAGTTGATCGAATGTGAAACACAATAACATAATAATGGAATTAATAGTTCAGCTGTGATATCCAGTGATCTCCGTCACTTAATTTATGTAGATATCTATGAAGCATAATATACAATACAAGATGTGTATTAGGTAAATTATTAAGTGTCCTAGAACAATGTCTAAAGCGTAATAGATAGCCATTATAATTATAGGACATGTGGGTACACAGTATGATAGCAGTATGTTATGTATGATTCTCTTGCCAAAGATCTTCTAAATGAAATTGAAAAGTACCTACAAACAAGACACAGTACATTTATACTGCTGAGGCTACGTTTACGAGCTGATAGGTAAGAGACAGAAGATTAAAGAAATGTAAAGTTTGCAAAAATAAAAAGTAGAAACTTATGAAAAATAAGTAAGAAGTTGATATCATTACTTTCGTAATTATATAAAAGTTTTGGTATTATGGAACACTAGGTTAAAGTCTGCTGTACACGGGTAGAGTAAACGGTAGAGTATGATGGTAGAGTACTAGCTATACTACTAACCAGACCAATGTAGAGTACTAACTATACCTACCAATTTAGACAGAACCGGTAGAGTACTAAATAAAACTTGTAGAGTACTTGCAACTGGTATAGTAGTGATGGTAGAGTAGTACCGTTCTCTCTACCCGTGTACAGACGACTTCACTCAAGTCTACTGTACACGGGTTTCGTGCTTGGTATGTAGTACTAACCTTGAGATCTCTGTGGACTATGCGCCTTTCGTGGCAATATTCCACAGCGGAGAGGATCTGCCAGAATTTCCTGCGGGCTGCCTGCTCAGCCATCCGACCATACCTTGCAATATAATCTGCACAAAAATAAATACAAATTTATGTTTGAAAACTTTACAGAGAATACGCTGTCTACGCTCTTAGAATTCTTTTTGAATTCTAAGCCGTACATAACAAAGATTATTACAATGTACCTACAAAATCTCCTGCACAGTATTGTGTCACTGAGGGACCATTTAATCGAAATTATTTCAGCAAGTCAGAAAAATGCAGCGTCAGAGTAAAACAAAGAATTCATGACACCTTGACCAATTCACAACCAATTGTGGAAGCCGAAGTCGATCGATGCAGTAATACTTTCATATTTTAAAGTTATGAACTATGACAACATTCGCTTTTTTATAGAACTGATTATATGAAAATTAGTTAAATTGTTCACCGGGTTTCCCAAAGATTTTCAAGATTTCACGCAACAAACGCTTCAACGTTTTATTAAAATACTTTAATTACAATTAAATTAAAAATGAAAATTAGTGAAGGATTTGACGGATTAGCCTAGATACATCTAGGCACTTACTTCATCATCCTTCACTATATGTATTTATGTGTAAACAAAAGCAAAGAATTAAAGTAACAATAAGTATATGTAGTTACATAAATCGGGTGGGACAAACTGCAACCGCGTAATTGCCCGAGATAAGATTTATTTACTCAGTTAAGTTTGCACCACGTTGTAAGACGTCAATCACGGTAAAAGTTTGTTGACTTGGTATTGTACCTAAACTATTAAAGAATTTTCTAGCGAGAAAAAAGATAATTGATAAAATACTTTTGAAATGTAGTTACATTTCAAAAGTATTTTATTAAAGTGTTAAATTACCTGTTTCATTTAAGTGCATAGTGCAGGTATTGTGTAGAACCAACTGAAGTAAATCGTAAAATGTAAAATATATAAAATAATATTTAAAGTAAACATCATACTAATCATAAGCGTAAGTCGCGCATTAAATCTTTTATTAAGTTGATTGCAGTGCAGCACAATCAACTTTATGACGGTTAGCAACGAATTTATTTCATACATCTTTTTAGCCTCCGAGGAAAAAAGAGGGGTGTTATAAGTTTGAAGTGTCTGTCTGTGGCATCGTAGCTCCTAAACGAATGCACCGATTTTGATTTGTTTTTTTTGTTCGAAAACTGAGGTGATTAGGATGGATTTTCGCTATAATTTCTGAAGATTAGTTATTAGCTCATTTTCTACATGATGAAATGGTTTTACTTACTTTCACAGATCCGATTGATTTGAAATTTGATGTACTGTCACTTCGGTGACATTCCCATGACATACTAATAAACTTCAGCTGAACTTATACCATCAAAAAGTCTGCTGGATGCTTAATTCTTCAGAAACCTACAGCAGATACAGCATGTGTGGACTTATAAGAATAGTCTCAATAAGATGGTGTTAGATAGATGATTAGTGAGGCCGGAGGTCACTTAAAATTTTTAATTTTATGTATTTTTTATTATATTTTATTCTATAATACCGGTACCTATAACTTGAAAAACGAATGAACAATTTGCACGGCAAGTAATATTATAGACTCAAAACACACAGGCAATATAAGCAGGCAACCTAATTTTCACCTGTCCATGCGCAGGTGTTCAGCTTGTTATGTTCTAAATTGAGGCACCAGCTTAATGTTAATTCGTTTTAGGAAAATAATATTTTTGTCGCTTATTTTGTTCATCGATGAAGCCTTTGTCTGTCGACATAATAAAACAACCCTTTAATTAAATGATACAAAATATGGCTGATTCTAAGCAGAAGAGTTCAGATGATTATGGGAAGACAGCTAGGGATGAACAATATGAATTTGTACTGCATTAGCCCTACCTACTTAGCTCTACCCGACTCATAAAAAGGCTCTTTTCACCTCTTTGGAACATGTTCCTCTTATATACTATAACCCATGTTATAGTATATAGGAGGGAACACAATATACCGGTAAAGGCCGGAATCTTCTCGGTAGTTCAACTTTTAAACCGGTGTAAATTCAGACATGACTACATGACAGACAGACATACAGATACAGACAGACAGACAGACACAGACTGTCTGACAGACAGACGGACCGACAGACAGATCGACCGATAGTCAGACTTACAGTATAACAGAGACAAGACAGAGAACATTATGATAATGTTAGTTAATATTATTTTATGTGATAGACATCAGGGATTTTTGACGATTCGAAAGTGCTTCTTAGGGGGCCTAATTGAATAAAGATATTTACATTTTCATTTTCAAGGATTATCCCATGTTTTTAATCGGATACTCGCTAATCACATTAATCACTGAGTATGTAAAAAAAAGAAAATAATAATGTACTTCTTTTGTTACCCAGTACGTATAAAATTTACCTAAAATATGCGTTACTGAAATAGTTTACCTACCTACAAATGTAAAAGACTACCATCATAAGTATTATTATATTTGCAGCGCTTATATTTATGGACAAATCCAGTCGACTTTCGGGGACGAATGTAGTCAGCTGTGCGCGAAATTGCTTCCCCCTCCCTCAACTCTTACAGCCCCTTTAACACCCTGCCCATGACGTCACTGGCAGCGTGCTTACGTCATGGACGGAGCGGCCACGAACTTACGAGCGGCCTTAATCGATTTCGAGGTTACAATAATGCGCTTGTTCCCCGACGTTAGGAGATTTATGAATACCACATCGCTACTGTATTCTGTACTATAAACTACTTTTTACCTATAGTACCTATACCAAAAGAAACCATTCCAAGTAAAGAGCATAATAAAATAATCTATCACCAATCTCACCAGAATAAACCAATCGATTTCGATCGGTACTCATTTCATGTTATGTTTAGTGATAAAATAAGACGGTGACGTTGAAATATTAATTTAAGTAAGTATGTATCTATAATCGCATACCTTACCTACCAAATGTTAAGTTATTACGTCATATAAATAAACATAAAAGCATTTTAGTTACTTTTATTAGTAAATATTCTATTACTAATAATAAATTATTTGGTTTGAAATTAACGATCGATTCCGGCTAGATGCGTAGAATGCCGTTTAAATTCCGAGGCCTTACCGTGAGCCCATAAGGACAGCATTTTTGAAATTATCGTACGTCAAACTTTGCTTGCTTTAAAAAAGGACCTAACTCATATCCGTATAAGGATTAATGTTGAAAATCCAAACTTTGTACTTACAATGAATTTAAAAATGATATAAGAGAGCTCATGGCTACAGTCTTAAGATGTCCAATTGATTTATAAAATTTACAATACCGAGTAGAAAATGAGTCTTTGACCTATGCTATCCTATTAATTTTCATCGGTACATTTTTAGAATGTTTAGTTAAGTATGGAAAACCCTATCAAATCCGATGCATCTGAGCATCATACATGACAGTAGGTAAATCGTGATTTTTCAATTTTAGTGGATTTATAAAAATATATAGCGAGTACAATAAGAGTCTTTAACAACTTATTTTTTTTACCATTTTAGTTAGGGAATCAAATTCGAAAATTGTAAAATTTTACATCAGAAAATATTTCATTTTAAAAAATTGTTTCAATAGTTAGGTACTTTTTTTAAACCCTATTTTGTAATTTATTTAAAAATAAATGTTACATAGTACAAGAGCAGTGTTAATACGATTTCCTAAGTATGTAATGTAATCATGGAAGGTTTCAAGTAGCATTTTGGAATATCATCTTATGTCAAAAATGTAACATAATAATAGGTTTTTACCAAGGAAGTTTTTTCTCGCGTTTTATTATATTTGTGACTTTTACATAATTATAGTTACTATATATAAACACAGATAAATACAGTTCATCATAATAAACAAATGTTATTTATGAAAAAATTACTCACCAAAAATTTCTCCTTTACTTGCATATTCTGAAACTATGTAGATCATATTTTTCGTCTCCATGACCTGCAAAGAAAAATATTGTGTAATATATGAAAGCAATCCAAGTATCTTTTTAAAAGTAAATTATTATATTTTTGAGTTTATAATAGTCATTTTGACGACCGGTTCCGATCCGTTATCTAGAATCCATAACACAAGCTCTTAAATGATGCTTACTTTGGGATAGATAATAGGTGTGAGTGTATGAATATTATTATTATTATAATTATTATTACTTAATTTATAAATGCACAATATAGGTTATAAATAAGGTAAAATAATTGACACCTCTATATGATTACCTCTTGATTTTCGCTACGCAGGCAGATTGTATATACCTACCTGCACGTGAACGTGATCTAGATTATGAAATTTCATCTCGGTTCATCACTTCAGGAATTCGGAATAAGTTTCGCTAATAAATTAGCTCTAACTACTATTTCTTAATTTTAAAGTGTTATTTAGGTATTTTATGTAAAAAAAATGTTGTTGCGGGGAAGCTGTTTTATGATAAGAATATGAAAAATACTTAGATATTGTATAAGATTTCCCTAATCCCTATACATTTAAAAGTTAAAAATATATATTTATTTTATATTATAAATATAAATTTAAAAGTTAAAAATTATACATATTTATAAGTAAGTACCAAATTGTAATTTTTATTTGCAAAAAATATAGTGAGCAGAAGATATGATTGTGTACGAGTAAGACTCTATTATGTAGAGCCAGTCTGCTACTATTGAACAACTGCTTCTTTTACGATATTATATTAGAAGAAAATCGTATGAAATTCTCAACATTCGCGTGCTAACCAACTAACACAACAGTTCAATAAAAGTTAAGGAGTCTCTCAGTGTAGCTTTACCAGCAATAGAGATTAAACGGAATGAAGAGCCTACATAATGGTTAGAGAGATAAGCTGTGAGCTTGAACTTCCATTGGGTATAGATTTTATATAGCTTTATGTCAAAGTTATCCATATTGACATTGAGATTATAAATATATAGCATTTATATTATACAGAATGAGTCAAACCAATGCCCCCAAATTTTGCCAAAGGGCAAATTATACTTCAAGAAAATATTTCTTTATGTTTAGGAATAACAATAACTGCATTCAACAAAGATTTATTCACTTACCTGAGCCGGTAATCGAACCCGCCAAATATAGAAAATAAGCATCCTGTGTTGTTATGATACCGATCCATAGGGTCTATCATAATGAACAAATCTATGTAACAAACAGTGCCTCTAAAATCAGACGGAGATAAGGAAATAGTAAAAGTAAATACAAATAAGTAAACGTTCGCTTCGTGAATTTTACACATGCGTGCTTAGGATGATAAACGCAATTCTCTAATCTAGTACATCATCATCATCATCACCAGCCTATATACCTACGTCCCACTGCTGGGCACAGGCCTTCCTACATGGAAGAAACACATGAGGAGCTTGGGCCATAACACCACCACGCTGGCCCAAAGCGGGTTGCTGGGTTAAAGCAGTAGCAGTAACAACCGGGACCAACGGCTTAACGTGCCTTCCGAAGCACGGAGAAGCTCGAGATTATAAATTTTGGGTGACCCATCGCGGGCTCGACCATGGCGAAAGTTGCTTTGTTTTCGTATTCGAAACCCCGCGCGCTTTTGAATACGAAAACAAAGCAAACGCAGAGCGCTCAAACTAATACGCCACCGAGCTCCTCCAATAACCTCGGCTAATCTAGTTAATTTATAATCTTAATAAAAAAAATATGTTAAAGGCAAGGAGACATTTTGTTACTTATGATGAAGATGTACCCTATCGATCGGTATGACAGAATGTTCATTTTCTACATTCGATTCCCGGCTCAGGTCAGTGACTTTTGATAAATCTTTGAACGCAATTAATGTTATTTCTAAAAATAAAAGAATGTGTCCTTGGAGTATGTTCGATATTTAGGATATTCTCCACAAGGGGGGCATTGGTTTGACTCATATTGTCATCTTTTGTTATCATTAGTAGTATTTTAAAAGGCTTATGAATTCCTATTATTACTTTTTATTTTATAAGCAATGGAGTGATTTACCTATACGTATATTTTGATACTTACTAATATTATCAGGAAAATCCACTTATTCATTACTTCACTCCATATCATTTACACATTAGTAAGGACATTTATAAAAAAAAATATAACTTTATTTCAACAAAATAACAAGATACCTACTTCCTGACACTAAAATATCGTAATTTTATCATAAAAAAACCATAAAAGCTCAAACACCTTTATACTTTTTGTATTCGCAACGGTTGAATAAATCCTTGATAAACAACGGAAGTGACGTATTTATGTAGGTGAATAAGCAGTTCCCATTTGCAAAAACATAATAGTTATCTTGTCGAACGAAGGACACAGCAACGAAGATAATAATAAACGAAACACTTCAACTGTTTGATAAATTTATTCAGCAAATTATTATATTATTCCTGTACCCATATAGACTCAATGCAGTAAAAACAGGAAATTCAATTAATATTAAGTAAAAATGTAATTTGTAATACTTGAGTTTTGTAATTGTTTAGTTTTACATTAAATATGGGTAGAATCATACCAACATAATAAACTTTACCTCTATACAAATGATGGTAAATAAATTCGATATTGTTTTATCATAAGATACAATTGTTACGAAAGTTAAGATATTATACTTAGTAACTTAGTAAATTGATAATATTATTGGTTAAGTTACTGTTGGTTATTAAAATTAAAAGAGCTTGAGCATTGCTCAATTTTTCTCTCAAAGAAGCCTCCTGTCTTACATACTTAATAAACCTACTACTTTTAAATTTTCTTCTGGCTAACCATGACGACAATACTACAATAAATTAAAACATGGGGTATATTAGTTCATAGAAATTTTTAGCAACTTTCAAATCTTATTCATTTGATAATTTCATGACATTTGTTTTAAATAATATAACATTGGCTCCATTTTTTCATATAAATGATAAGTATGATATAATGTATCTGACGTTGATCTAACCTAGCGATTTGTAATTAAACTTACTCGACGATAGTGAAGATCTTGTACTTATTAATTGTATTTACATTGTTAATTCAAAACCAATGGTATTTATTTACGTCATAGCGTGATTCTATTTTTAGTATCACGGTACCTACCTATTTGTTGCCTTACTCTGTTTGCTATTAATAGCAACAATTGGGAATTAATTTTGCCGGATATAGGTTTGAAATAACTATAGATATAAGAGGAATAGTAGTTTCTAGATCCTACATTAATATCTATTTCCTATTTTCAGGTCTACTGACGAGAATAATATAAAATGCTTAAGAACGAAAAATGTGTCAGTTAGGCCATGCCCGTGAACTATTCACGGTCGCAGTAAAAATGTAAACGCCACTAAAAATATCCTCTAATATTTATGAGTCACGGGTGTTCGGCTCTGCGTCTGTGTAGCCGCAGTCGCGGAAACGATACAGTACTCTGTGGTACTAGTGTTAATACACTCATAGGAAATCGTTAACTACGTAATGCAAAGGTTAATGTGTACTAGAAGCGAAAAATAAACATGAATGGATGCAGACTTCCACCTTCTCTTTGGCGCTGTAGCCGCTGGACGTGAATACATAATTGTCTTCGTAACGGACAATTACATACCATATTTCCTGTTCATTTAACAAAGGTTTGATTACTAACGAGCTAACTCTCACTTAACCATTGTAACGCACAGACCATCTCATGGTAACAGTTGCACTACGAAAGCGGCCTTTATTACAAACGGCGTAAGAGCGTTCTCAAGATCAAACTGTTAAGATTGGTGTGTTGTCGACTGTACATTGTTTATGCTATCGTACACCACATAAATCAATTATATGTCTATTAACAAAATTAAATAAGTAGCAGCAAGGATGATGTAGCATGGTAATTGTAGTGTGGTATGGAAATTGTGAAAAAGTTTCAATGAAAATTTCATGGTTAGGCATCAGAAAATCTAAATAGTTTTTCTATATGTAAGTAGTTAAGTACATGACAAACCTAGAGTATTGATTAAGTTTTTCCTGGTTAATGTAAACAAACTGATAATCTCTCTGCTTACGTTTCTGAGACAGATCCGTTTAACATTGTTTATGTCTCTGATAATTAATTTCTCAATTACAATGGTGAGCGTTCATTACAGCAGCGGATAAGGCCCCATTATTGTTCTCAGTCGGAAATCCCTGAGACTGGGGCAAGGATATCAATTTACCAGTCACCATAGAACATGACATGACTGAAATGTTTGTATACACCATCATGTTAGCCTTCAGTCCATTGAGCTTATTATAGTATCGGGCCCATTCATACCAAACGCGACACGTGTTGCGAAATATTATGCAACGGTCATTGTTCCAATCGGAACTGTTGTGCACCCATTTAAGATTGCTCACCATGTGTAGACTTATTGCACGCAAAAGCTCGACGAAATTCCTCCAAGTCAAAGACCTAAGTCTAGATAACGTTATATTATTGTATAATGAATGATATACAATCTTTATCATTTATTGTTAAATGCTCTTTTGTTTTTGTTTTCATTTTCCTTGACGTATTGAATCTCTTTGAGTAAAAAATAGGTTCTCCTAACTTTGGTATCCTAACTTTGTCAATTTAACGCTTAATAAACATCTGTTGAAATTAAACGTGAAAAATCTGACCTAAATAATACTTTCATGATTTATTTAACTCATGTTATGAGGTATTATTTGAGGGCACGCAATGTTTTTAGAGTAGTTTAAATTACATCAAAACAAAAAATATTTTTTAATTACAACGCCAATTATACAGGATTATGAATTTGCAATTAAAAAAGTATGTCCTCATCACATATGTATGTTTATCCAAGCAAAGGTGTTTTACAAAACCTATTTCAACACAAAAGTATACCATTCTATTCCTCCTTATTGTATTTAATTTCATGTATAATGCGTTAATGTAAATGCATATTTCAGGGGTTTTTTTATAATAAAAGGATCAATAATAATAGCAGCATAAAACTTAAAGAAAGACGAGATAAAATTAGACAAAACTGATTGATTGCACGCATAGACGCCAATAATCTAGTCTAGCCCAAATAGAGCTAGCCCAAAAACATTTACGTTATATTTGTAAGAACAAATTCCACTTCTAGTCTTCTACCCCTACCGGGACTGGACTTTTTTAAAATGGTACGGTAAATTGACATTTACTGACCAGATCTCAAAATGAACAACAAAACGAAAACAAAGATATTATTTAAAAAAAATCTTCACGAATCACATATAAAGTTGAAAACTTGAACGCGACAACTTACATGTCGGACAAATCGGATAATCGAATTATTGACTGAGTCAGCAGCTGATGAAAGATATTCCTAATCAATTCTAGTTACATACCTACTTAGTTATGTAGAAATTATTACGGAATCACATCAATAACACGTGATTGGTATCGTGACGCGAGTCAGCGAGCCTAATAGATGATTATGTATGTACTATGTTATTATGGTAAGGTATGTTCGCTGTTCTGGACGCAAAATTTGAATCGGACGTGCTATAAATATTCATATTGACACTTCTTAACTACAATAAAGATTACTTTTACATTCCGTGTGTAGTAGGTGATAGTAAATAAACACAATAAATACAGTATTGAATTACGAGTACATCTCACTCATCTCTACGATAGCGGAAACGTTGAATAGTTTACCTAGACTCTAAATAAAAAAAATACCCAGCTACTATAATTATGTCAATTTTCTAAAAGGATTGTACTAATATCTCTTTATGCACATCATTGCTGATACCTACATTTAAATTTAAATTTACAAATGTACAACCTTAATTAATTTTACATATTTACAACCTACTATAATTTACTTAAATTACATAAAAATGTTTAATGCGGTAAGGCCGGTAAGAGGTGATTACGGTTTATTCATGCCAAAAGAAGGCAAATAATTGTGTACTATTAGGTGTAATAAATTACAGAAACGCGTTTAGTGATTGATTACGACACTCATTAACGAAGGCTTAAACTCTAGATCCATATTAAATTTTAACTGTAAAAATCATTCGGGCGTGAATCACTGTATTATTACTGTAGCAAGACACGCAAATACTTATTACACAACTCTCTTTTCATGCATTTTTATCATGATCGTCATCAGAAGCCTAAAGACCTAAATTACGTCCCACTGATGGATTTGATAGGACGCCCGCGGATCCAGCTGTTTTTAATGTATGATGAGGAAACGCCTCGTATGGAGTTACCCTGTGTTCTAAATTATCCCACTCTCCCCTGATATAAATTGGTCCTTTTTTTATTCACAGCACGGCAAATGACTCAACCTTGCCGGCCCATAAGGTGCCTTTTCACGCCTCTATTGAAGGAACCCATGTCATAGGAAGGAGGAAACACATGTGCTGGCAAAGAATTCCATGTTTGGAATACGACAAAGAAACGAGTTACTAAACTTCTTTGTCCGTGATGTGGAGACAGACAATTGATGACTCCGAAAGCCGGCACGCGTGTCAAGCAAGGTCGAAAAGGTCCCTCCCCACGAAAACGAAAAGAAAGCTCTCCTGTTAATTTATGTTAATTTTTAACCGAGTTCAAAAACGAGGAGGTTCTCAATTCGGCCGGTATGTTTTTTTTTTTTTTTCTATGTATGTACACCGATTACGCCGAGATTACTGATCCGATTTACGTGATTCTTTTTTTGTTCGATGTGGAATAGCTGCCATTTGGTCCCATAAAATTTTTTTCAAAAACAGTTGGGTACTTTGGTTTTAAATATAAAAAAACTGAAATTATGAAGTCGTCTACATATGCGTTATTGCGAATTTTTGCTTTTCCAATGACTTTTTAGTGAAACGATACGATAGTAGGAAACAATATAATTTGACGGTCACCCATCTAGCTTTGACCGTAGAAAGTTATCACTAAAAATTGTGAAAAAAAAATTTTAAACAAAAATTAAAACCGACTTCAAAAAACTGAAAAGGATAAAATAATTAAATTTAAGTAGGTATTCATCCCCTAGAAACATATTTTTGGAGTTGGTGCTAAGTGGTTTCCAAAAACAATAGAAAGTGAAGAACCGACTCCAAAAATATGTTTCTAGGGGATGAATACCTACTTAAATTTAATTATTTTATCCTTTTCAGTTTTTTGAAGTCGGTTTTAATTTTTTATTAGTTCAGGACTCGATGAAAGCAACGCATTTCATATTTTTAACCGACTTCAAAAACGAGGAGGTTCTCAATTCGGCCGGTATGTTTTTTTTTTTTTTTTTCTATGTATGTACACCGATTACGCCGAGATTACTGATTCGATTTACGTGATTCTTTTTTTGTTCGATGCGGAATAGCTGCCATTTGGTCCCATAAAAATTTTTTCAAAAACAGTTGGGTACTTTGGTTTTAAATATAAAAAAACTGAAATTATGAAGTCGTCTACATATGCGTAATTGCGAATTTTTGCTTTTCCAATGATTTTTTAGTAAAACGATGCGATAGTAGGAAACAATATAATTTAACGCTCACCCATCTAGCTTTGACCGTAGAAAGTTATCACTAAAAATTGTGAAAAAAAAATTTTAAACAAAAATTAAAACCGACTTCAAAAAACTGAAAAGGATAAAATAATTAAATTTAAGTAGGTATTCATCCCCTAGAAACATATTTTTGGAGTTGGTGCTAAGTGGTTTCCAAAAACAATAGAAAGTAAAGCACCGACTCCAAAAATATGTTTCTAGGGGATGAATACCTACTTAAATTTAATTATTTTATCTTTTCAGTTTTTTGAAGTCGGTTTTAATTTTTGTTTTTCAACACTAGGCAGGTACAATGTAGTACCTACATTAAGGTAAGGTAAGGAACTATACTTAAATCTCCGAACTATACTACACTGAATATAACCGCGATTCACGTTAAAACGATTTTCACGTTGACGTCAAACATGATGGGGGGTCGCCCGATAGCTGACGTGAAAACGATAGCAGTTGCTAGCCTAGCCATGACTCCTTCAAACCATATTACGTAGGTAGTTTACCTCGTCAGTCTTATAAGACTTATGGAACGTTCGTATAGTTTTACGTCATTATTAAACTTTTAATATTGTTCAAAGTTTGCTTTTTTGACTCTTAATGAAAGTTCTTGTTAAATTCAGTTTAGCAGATCGTTCCGTAAGGTTTTCTTTTTCATTTACGCGTTCTCTTAATTTATCCGTTGTTTTTATTTTATTCAAAGTGTTAATATGGAAATCCGAAAGCTCTTATAAAGAAAGGAATATATTATGTTGATAATAAAATAGTATAGGTTTACCTATTGTAACATAGAATTAAATCTGTAAATGTTTCGTGTATCTGGTCTCGTTTCATCAGGTTTTTTATATATGAAAAGGGTGGCAAACAAACCAAAGGTCCCGCCTGATGTAAAGCAGTTGCCGTAGCCTAACAGACGTTCGCTCGTTGCACCTTAATAAGGCACAGTTTTACGCGTTACCTATCCTATAAAAATCTAGAGAAAGCGTTATGATGGCAGAATAAGTGACGAGTCCCCCTGCTGCCAACATAACGCTTCCATAATGAGCTCTAGCAAGCTTTCTCACCGCAGGTCCACAACACTACAAGTACAATTGACAGCACATCATGTGTAACAGTGAGACCTTTAGACCGCCCTTGCTTCGTTTGTAATAGAGGCGGCCTTCGTAGTGCACTTGATGTGCTGTCGTGTGTACAAACTAGTGTTGTTTAGCTGCATTGTTCTGTAAGGTGGAGATGCTACGTCCGCCAGTCGAGCGCTCAAAATTCGAGTGGAAAATATCACTATGCGATGTTTATGATTATGATATTTAAATAGTACTGTCAGAGGGCCTAGACAAGATGCCATTTGACAATTGCCAAAAAGCTATCGCTAAATGTAAAGTGTTTGGGATTTACAATCGAAAGTCGATCGGGGGCTTATGTCAAATCCCATACATTTTCTGTTTAGCGATAGTGATTATCGAAAGGCATCTTGTAGACAAGGTGCCTTTATGGGCTTAAAGGCCCTCTGAGGGCCTAGACAAGATGCTATTTGACATCGCTATCACTACCATATCAATCTCATACATTTTCCTCTTAGCGATTGCGATTACTTATCGAAAAGCATCTCGTCTACGCTCTCTGAGTGGATATTGGTGCAGATTCTTTTTTTGACAGAGCCATACATAATTCATTAATAATAGGATGAGTTAAAAAAGAATCTTTTATTTAGTTTTGTAGCCATATTGTTAAAAAATTTAAGCACATACTAAATAGGTTCAAAGCACTCCAGCTTAGGTCTTTGAACCTAATGAACCTTTGAACTATGGGACCCATCCTAAAATCGTGAAAAAAGGGGTACCTATTTCATACATTTTGGTGCAGTTGCAGGTATTCAAGTTTCTATGAGACGGTTGATTTTTTATTCACTATTTTAGGGCTGGTCCCGTGATAAAAGTTGTTCACATTGACGAGTACTCAATACTTTGTTTGTTCCCATTTCAAATATTACTTTTTGTATTCCATTAACTCGAATTTCATATCCTATTACCACACATCTCGGCCTAGCAAATCTCCAGTCAACAGGTACACTCATTCTATTTAGTTTTGCTTATATACATTTTTCTCATATATTTATTTTTGTACGACTGGATGACAAACAAGCTGACGGTCACCTGATGGTAAGCGGTAACTGTCGCCTTTAGACCTGCAATAACAAGGAAAATATCACTTGGTATTGCAGTTGCGTTGTCATCCTAAAGCCTATGACAAAATAAAAAGACACATACAAATAATTAATCAAAGGTTTTTCTAAAATTTCTTTTCTTTTTGACAAAGAAAAAATGAAAAATTTACATATTTTTTGTTTCGCCATTGTGATAAATTTTACAAATGGATTTTTTAATCGAGGGAGTACGTTACGAAAAAGTCTGTAAATCCGTGGATAGGATGTGTGTTGAATTGGAATAGTCCTATTCAATCATACCCTTTCCATTTAAATCCCCTTTTTACACGGTAAATACACATCCGATAGATGGTATGCAATCAGCAAAACACTAAAAAAATCCCGTTTTTATTTTAAAAATATAAAATGATGATGGATGGGAAGAATATAAACTGGTATATAATCTATGTGTAACCATGTGACAAGTTTACAGTTATATTTATAAATAGATAAATAAATAAACGAAACCACTGCAATTTGTCGATAACCTAAAAGAGTACCTTTGATGGAGACATCTGAATATCAAAGCTTGCTAACGGTGTAACTGGGTATGCAGCTGGGTATTACTATATGATTCGGAGCGAATCATAGCAGTAGACGGTCTATCAAGTCGTTAAGTCACTGTCACTACTAATTCATGTCATTTGTTCCACTGGCAATGGATGGACTGTTTTTCTTTTTTTGTGACCGTGGCTGACCCGCGCTGCGCTGAAGATTCCGTATTGCGGTTGCAAAACCATCACATCAGTCATCAGTCTCAAGTCAGGCCCCATATGGAGTACTGCTGCCATTTATAGGCCGGAGCACCTAGATACCAGCTTGGACCATTTGACGTGCTCCAAAGACGCGCTATGAGAATTGTCGACGAACCTGAGCTCACAAGCGGTATTGACCCTTTAAGCCTAAGGACAGTGTGTGTGTTCTACCGTTTGTATAACGGGGAGTGTTCTGAGGAATTATTTGACATGATGCCTACGGCTTCTTTCTATCATCGCACCGCTCGCTACCGGCAGGGAGTTCATCCTCACAAATTGGAACCAAAGTGGTCGCGTACTGTACGGTTTCAGAGAAACTTTCTCCGACGTACGCTCAGGTTGTGGAATGAGCTCCATGCACAGGTTTTCTCGAATGAGTACAGCATGGGGTTCTTCAAAAAAGGCGTGAATAGGTTTTTACAGGGTCAGCAACGCGCAAGTGATACCCCTGGTGTTGCAAGCGTCCATAGGCTACGGTAACCGCTTACCATCAGGTGGGCCGTATGCTTGATTGCCACCTTAATGGTATAAAAAAACATAGTATACGAAAGACAAAGGGAGAAGCCCATACCGCCATGTCAGATTTATTTTGTTGTTTTAACCAGATACTTAATGGTTTGAAGGTGTAACACTATATTGAAATGCAGGATTAACACTTAATGGATTTTAGGAGTTTGACGCAAATCATATTTTATGATGGATGCTTCGCTTATTGGATGACAGTATCCATGATACATTAGGAGAATGACAAATGACGCATAACTCCATTTCACTTAACACCTGAGCTTCCTTAAGAAATAAATTCAAAGACATCCGTATTCTGACGCTACCATCTCTTTACATTTTTGAGAACATTTTGTAAGCATACAAATACACGTAAATCTATATATAATTTTAAAAAGAAAAGTGACGTTAGGAATTTAAATACTAGGTACAAAAATAAATTAGTGGTTCCAAAGCTCAGACTTGCTAAGTGTAATCATTCATTTGTAGAGAATAGCATAAGGTTTTATAATGGAATATAATATTAGTATAGATAGATATACCTGACGAACTGCTAACTTTGACGGATACACAATTCAGGGAGAGAATTAAAAGGGTCAAAAGTCAAGTGATTGCTTAAGCATAGGTAGGGGAGAGGTGGTATGAAAGGGGCATTTTTGTTGTAGAGGCTCTAATAAATTAATGAGATAATATTTCGAACAGGTTGCAGCTGAATGAGAATCCTACATAATCTCACTATTGAAATAAAATGAATTAGTAAACATTTCTTTAGTGATAGTTGCATATTTTCGCAATTTATAAAAATGTGTATTTTGTCCCTAACATAAACAGCATGTATTGAAAGGGACAAAATCATTTATGAAGCGGACAGTGCGTTATATCAAGGAAAAATAATCTTATTAGATCTCTGTACACAAAGTTAATATAAAAGAATACTTATACAATAACTGATCAACGAAATCAGATTTTTTCAGTTTCATATTACTCATTCCACTAATATTATAAATGCGAAATTGCGGATGGATGTATGTTTGTAACTCATCGCTAAAACGGCTGAACAGATCTTTATGAAATTTGGCACAGAGATAGATTATAGTCGGAATAAAAATATAGAATAATTTTTCTAGCGAGATCACTATGCCAAGGGATATCGCAGAGATAGTCGGGGGCGAAAGCTAGAAAATAAATAATTTTGGGGTGAGCACTTGAGTCTCAGAAATATCATCTATCGCGTCTTCGATATCAGTTTCTTTAATTTTGAGAGTAAGATAATAAATTAATACTGTAAAACCTACATAACATACCGGTCATGAAAGGGACGTCCCGAACAAAACTTTTCGTTGTGTCCCTTTCATAAATATTATCCTTTTTAACAAGATCATTACCAAATAATCAACAATTTTAAATAAAAGTTTATGACCTATCTTAATTGTGTTTGTCCATAGCTAGTCGATCATTAACAATGGGAAACAAAGAAATAGTCAATCTACAGCATCTGTCAAACCATTTCCAAAGAACACTGAGAAAAATACTTTTAAATATAATTTTAGGCACAACCGCGACATCGCCATCTTAGAAATGGCAGGAGCGCTAAGTTAGGTGGAAATGAATATGCATCGGGGCCACAGATTAATAACAGGTCGGGGCTGCTATACAACATTCATATTGTCATCTCGAGACGTTTCTTATTTTACCGGTAATTTGAATTGTCCCCTTAATAAAATGTCCCTTTCATACCACTTCTCCCTATGGAGTCAAACACTTCACCAAAGATAGCCATCCATGGCAATAAAAAGTTATGTTTAGTTTCTAGTTAATATACTGACGAGGGTAGGTATGTACTCACTCGATGTCTAATACATTACAAGCTGTTCATAATTTATATTTCTAAGAAGTAGTTAAGTTTTATTAAATTTAATTTTTTGATACTACACTACTTTTTAACCAACTTCAAAAACGAGGAGGTTCTCAATCCGGTTGGTATGTTTTTTTTTCTATGTATGTACACCGTTTACGCCAAGATTTCTGATCCGATTTACGTGATTCTTTTTTTGTTCGATGCGAAATAGTTGCCATTTGATCCCATATTTTTTTAAATTCCATTAGGTACTTTGCTTTTTAAATCAAAATAACTGGAATGAGTAAGTCAATGAATGAGTGAGTGAGTGAGATTTTTGCTTTCCTATGACTTTTTAGTGAAACGATACGATAGTAGGAAACAATTAAAACCGACTTCAACAAAACTGAAAAGAATAACATAATTAAATTTAAGTAGGTAATCATCCCCTTTATACATATATTTTGGAGTTGGTGCTAAGTTGTTTCCAGAAACAATAGGAGGTGGAGCACCGACTCCAAAAAATTTTTCTAGGGGATGAGTACCTCCTTAAAAATTATTTTGTCCTTTTCAGTTTTTTGAAGTCGGTTTTAATTTTTATCAATATGTTCCTGCGATGCCGTTAATTAAGGTCGCCAGAGAAAGTGTTAGTTGGGGGCAAGCTAGGGGATAAGTCACATATGATGTCAATATAACACTTTCTCTTCATTTTCACAGGGTATGCTATGTATGATATTGTTTAGGGTGCGACGTTGCTACGATGCAGGGTGCAGTGTGCGCGCCCGATGGTAAGTGGTTTCTGAAGCCTCGACTATAAAAAAAACTTCAATGGCCTTTATGACAATGACTATCGTTGTTCGTCAACGCAGTCACATTAATATTTGATTCATAAACCACCGCGTTTTTTACTAGGACACAATTTTCTTACCATTGTAATAAAAATCTTGACTGTAAGTCCATAGGGTTCCAGAATTTTAAAAATCTAGGACTCTATATAAATACATATGTTCGGTTGAACATTACCTACTTGAAGAAAAATTTATAAATATACTGTGGGTATGCCTAAGCAATATTGTTAACATATTAATAGCAAAAAGCTCTACAATCTAACCTATCATCAGTCGCTCCAGCGTACCACACCACGCTAAAAGTTTTTCGCCACAACGACCTGTCGCTACGACGTCATTCGAAAAACTACGTACGGGACTCCATCAAATTATCTACTGGCAAGAACGGCATGTCTATAGCTTTTGACTCGTTGTAAGCTTTTATTTTTGAATCTGACTTTTTGAAGAGTTAAACAAAACGACTTTCTAGCCCGGTATTATGAAAGTGATGTTTTTAAACTCTGATCTATTATGCTCATTGCTTCATTGAAAAAACAATAGATAGGTGTCATAGATAAGTTGTGTTTACTTGATGACATAGAATCTGGATACAATTATAAATTAAACACAATCAAAACTGCGCAATAATCAATGTAGAGTCCCCAATTTGTGTAAAAAACCTATTCAAAATGCTGCGACATATTATTTATGCAAACAAAAAAATAAAATTGATAGGTTCTTGACTGGTAAACTTAATTTTCTTATAAACATACTTAATATTGTAATAGGTAAGCCATTTAGATAAATATGTAAATTAGACGCCCAAAAAACTTCCGCGCTTCTATGTCCGTCATTTAATACGTTAAGGTGGAATAAAATTACAGCTAATTAGTAAGCACATCACAGCTTCCAACGTGACTTAAGTCATCGAGGAAACAAACCTAAATACCTATACGTACAGTGCTGACTTCATCAAAACTTTCAGAAGCCCAACGTAGCGAAAGTTTCAGGTACCTTTGAGAATTTATACAACTAATTATGACACGGATTCCTCCATAACGTAAATACAAAGATTATGAACTCTATTAATGACTTATTAATTTTATAACATTCACAATTCAAAACACACACCTAACAGCACTTTGTTTGTTTTCTTTTGATGAAGAACTTTGAATAAATGTTGTATCTATATCTTTTACACATTAGTAAGTACAAAACTTTTGTGCTATTGAGATTTATGAAGCGTAACAATCGATTTCTATTGATTTTCATGGCACCGAGTTTTATCATATGGAGTAGTATAGGTTTTGTTATATTTTTCAATGTCCTTTTACACATTCTGCCTGTTATTACAATTTTGTAACAAAATTGCGGTCTGCATAACACTTATTGCCTGCGCAACGCTATTGTATTTTTATTCTGATTCAGGATTTCTGCAAACGTAGTTACTGTTTTTATAAAAGTTCACCCAAACTTATGTGCCAGTACAATTGCTAATGGATTATAATAAGTGATATCATGTACTTCCTAAAACGCAGGTTTATACTAAAATATATTAAGCGAAGGGCTAACTAGAAAATTCTATATACCCAAGCGTTTAATTGACATAAAAACAAGCAATTTGCGATTAATTGTTTTCAAAGAGTACTAGTTAAATTAATTGTGTCTTCTATATGAAGATGTAAAGATAAATATATTACTTAATAGTAAAATATTACACTAACCTGATATAGCTTAATAATATGTGGGTGGTCTAGTCTCTTCATGATGTCCACTTCTCTGTAAACCTTTTGAAGATTGCTGGCATCTAATTGTGATTTATCTATTATCTTAATTGCTACCTGTAACAAACATAATATTAATTGGTAAGTAAATTTACAAGTACGTATTAATTAATTTAGTTCTGTTATGCCAATTAAATCATTCCATGATTATGAGAGCTTTTTATTTAATTGGTAAGTCGCGTAAGTAGGTATTGGTTAAGTTCTGGGATCATTTTAACCCCATTGTGTCTGGAATAAAAAATTAATTGTTTTATTTATCTTTCAGAAATTACAGGGACACTTTAGAAACCCGTAAATTTCTTACTAAAGTACTAAAAAAAACGTGTGACTTGACAGATTAATACCCAAAAAGTCAAAGTTAACATTATCATTATCATTATTAGTTATTAGTCTTTAACATTAAATCACTTTCAGTATTTGGACGCTAGTTACATTTATGGAAAGTAACGAGCGTCCATTTACCTTCAATCAATTAATCGCTTATAATGATATATTCTGAAACAAACATTCAACACGAAATTCGTATACTTAGATACGAGTACAGAAATGCTTGTTAATTGATGAAGTGAATAACTTTTGTAAAGTTCTGTCACTTTTCAGGCTACGCAAACACGTATATTTTTAACGGAACAATGCCGTTGGGTTTCCAGACAGACAAAGAGGCAATGACGTCAAGCGGGCGTCATTTCTGAACGATTGAGCCAATTGACGTGATTAGCCCCGCAACCGCTGTTCCCTCTCAGATCCTGGGGAAAGAAAGGTTCGCCCACGGCTCTACTAAACAGATCCAACAGAAATAATAAACGTGATAGCGGCACGTGACTGGCGTAATGAACTGCCTTAGATTCAACGTTCATAGATACTCATAGAGTAACCTAGTTAAGGTAATCGCTTTATAAGTTTGAAATTAGATAAAAATGTCATAAAAAACTGATAGTAGAACTTAATACACTTTATACCTACTCTCATATCGTAAAATTCGAATTATGACCTTCAAAACGAGTTTAAATTGACATACTTTATAAACACAATACAGACTACTTTTAACGACCATTTCATGTCGCTTAAAATAATCTGTGATTAGATTTTTTACCATTAAAACTAAGCTTTATGATTTCGTAGTTGTCTTTAATCAACACTATGTTAATCTTCAATAAATCAACGAGTGCACCGATTTTTAAGGTATTTGATTTTAGGCCTCAGGATGACATCGCCACCTGCAATGTCAAGTGATTTTTCCTTGTTATTGCAGGTGTCTTTAGGCGGCGGTAACCGCTTACCATCAGGTGGACCGTGAGCTTGTTTGTCAGATGGTTGTATATAAAAAAATTAAGAACAATTCAGATAGTCCCCGCCTGTGACAAAAACATATAATTTCTGTTTTCTACATTAACAGGGTCTATTTAAGTTTCTAACTAATTTGCGACCTATTTAAGTGCTGGATTTTTCTTATTGGTTCACTTTATTTCTTTTCCGGTACTCTTATCAATGAGTCTTTGTTTGATGTTAATAACGAGACCGAGACGTATCGACCTACTTACGTAATAATAAACTTAACTCCAACTGCCATCCATCGAGTGCTGTTAACGTCACCAAGAATAAATATTGATAAACGTAAATACCTAGGTACCTACCAAAAATTCATAAACAATATTTTTAACACATAAAGATAATGATTATGTTTATAAAAACTGTATAAATAAAGTAAGATACCTTTAAGGAAAGTTATAAATAATATAGCATAAAATAATGATAATATCTTGCTCTACATTTTAGCTTTTCTCAAGACAAACTTATTTGCTGTATACATAGTATCTACATTACTTCTAGTAAACGAGGTTTGAAAATCAACTTGACACGCCAAAACCCTTTACAGATACAACTATAGGCGATAGCTTAACCATGAACTATTTTTAACCCCCGACGAAAAAGAGGGGTGTTATAATATCGACGTGTCCTTCTGTGTATCTGTGTGTCTGAAAATGAAAAATGAAAATGAAAATATCTTTATTCAATTAGGCCCCCCAAGAAGCACTTTCGAATCGTCAACAAAAAAACCCTTATGTCTATCACATAAAAATAATATTAACTAACTAACAATTACATTATGTTTGTCTCTCTGTCTTATCTGGATCTACGTAAGCTAAGAATGTTATAATGTCTGTCTATCGGTCTGTCTGTCGGTCTGTCTGTCGGTCCGTCGGTCGGTCCGTCTGTCCGTCAGTCAGTCTGGCTGTCTGTCTGTCTGTCTGTCTGTCTGTCTGTCTGTCAGTCAGTCAGTTAATCTGTCTGTCTGTCTGTCAGTCTGTCTGAATTTACACCGGTTCCAAAAGTTGAACTACCGAGAAGATTCCGGCAACAAACTCGTGTAGTCACTCTTTTCAATTATTAAGTTACAATGTTTAATTACACAGTAATGGTATTTAGCAGTGCAGTGTCTCACAGAGTATAAAAAAAGGTATATTAACGTACCAATAAGTACCTAATGACAAGAATATTTACTGTATTTAAAGGCTGTCCGACAATGCACCATCACAATATAGGTATTACAATACACAAAGGTCAACAATTAATATACAAAAACCTAATAAAGCCAATCATCTTTCATTAATTTGAAACACTTGTCTGACCACGTCATTACAATAATAATTGTATGGTTTTATATATAATATCATATAATGCCATATACCTCAAAAATCCCTCAAAAATGATACTATAGATGAATATGTAGGTAAATTATTACAAAATCAAGGAAGCTTTGAGATGACCATTTCCACTAGTGGCACCTGTTCACAAGTATGACGCATGTGCCAGCCATCGCTCCGCTCAACCATATTATAGGGAATGGAGCGACCCGGCACACGACGCCACCACCGCAGAAACTTATAGAGAGCATGACATCTTCCAGCAACCAGAAAATCAATGAAATGCTATTGGTGGAAATAACTATATGACACTATAAGTTACAACCAAGCATTTTTGTCATTTATATAATCGTTAATAGTATAGTAACCTTAGGACATTAGAATTTTCTTAATGTGAATTTTAAATTTGTCAAATGGCAAGTCTAGTACGTTATTAGGAATCTTGTTATAGTAAAGTATGCTTTGACCCATAAAAGTATTAAAAACTTTATGCATATGTCTGTCTGTGGCATCGCAGTTCCTAAACGAAGGGACCGATTTTGATACGGTTTTTTGTTTGAAAGCTGATGTGATCGGGATGGTTTTTACCTATAATTTATGAAGATCAGTTCAGCACCCGTACCACCATCTTTAATCGCGATCCAGTTTAGGACCTAAACTGAGTAGAATCGTTATAGCCGTACTACGACGCTATCTACGACTATGACAGCAATTTAAGAACCAATACTGAACCCAGCGGAATATGAATCACTTTTATAAAGATGGTGGTAAGGCCCCAGGCGTTTGATGACTATCAGCTCATTTCTTACTTGGCAAAAGGGTTTATAAAAAATTCAAAAAATTATATGATAAAAAAATGTAATCAATGCATAAAATAATTAAATACCTACTTAATTACTGATCAGTGATAAATTAATTGACATTTTGAACTGACATTTTTAATGACATTTTAACTGACTAGCGACTTATACCCAAATTTCTCTGTATTTTTAACCCCTGACGAAAAAAGAGGGGTGTTATAAGTTTGATGTGTCTGTTTGATGTGTCTGTCTGTGTATCTGTGTGTCTGACTGTGGCATCCTAGCGCCTAAACGAATGGACCGATTTCGATTCGGTTTTTTTTGTTTGAAAGCTGATGTGCCTACGGTGGTTCTTGGCTATAATTTATGAAGATCAGTTCAGGCGTTTGATGGCTATCAGCTCATTTTCTACATGATAATAGGGTTTTACTAACTTTTACACATCCGATTGATTTGAAATTTGGTGTACTGTCACTTCGGTGACATTTCCATGACATACTATCCTTGAGCTGATCCTATATCATCAAAAAGTCTGCGAAATGCTTAATTCTTCAGAAACTTACAGCAGATATAGCGTGTTTGGGTTCTTATGAATAGTCTCAATGAGATGGTGTTACATAGATGATTAATGACGCCGGGGGTTACTTAAAATTTTTAGTTTTGTATTTTTTGATTAAATAAATGCTATTTATAATAATGACATGTTGTAGCAGATTATTTCGGATTATTTCAATTATTATTTTTATTCTCATTAATTTATTAGACTTTGAACATTTATTCATTGTATAACTTTGTATGAATATTGCGGTCCCTTAATAGTTTGACGCTATTCATTGTTACCACCATTGTATAACAACATGAGAGCAATAAATGATTGAATTGAATTGTTTTTTCGGACACAGATTCGTTTGATTTGAAATTTGGTTTACTGTTACTTTGGTTCGGTGGTATTTCCAAGATGCTAACCTTGAGCTGGTCTTATATCATGAAATAGTCTGCGGGATGCTCAATTCTTCAGAAACTTACAGCAGATATAACGCGTTTGGGCTCATAAGAGTAGTCTCAGTGAGATGGTGCTATGTAGATAGATGATTAATGAGGCCGGGGGTTACTAAAAATTTTCAATTTTATATTTTTACTTTTTAACTGACGGAATGTCTTAGAAGCCAAACCACTGCGTCGTCGTTATGTCTCATAGCCTGTAAAAGACTGGCATGACTTAATGTGGACTCTGAAATTAACCCCGTTAAATCATGTTTTGTCTTTCTTTTTTTGCATACAAGGTACAGAAAGTACTTTTTAATATTTTTATATATATATATTTTAATAAAGTGACAGTAGTAGAGTGGTACTGCCAAACTAAGACTTTTTCACCCAATGCTGACGCACATAGCTTTAGTTTTATGATAAATTATTACTTATTGTATACCTAATTTAATTTCGAGTAACCTTTTGGATAAACCTAAAGACATCCAGTAGATATGTGTGAGGGTGGAGAGAACGTATTATTTACAAATAGGACGTGTAGAGCCTTGTCGATTATACCTCACCAAAAAGTATGTTACAATAACGATATAAAGACGTGCGAAACAGGATACAGATATAGTAACAGTGTAGGTAATTGCAGCAATACTGAACTACCGGTCAGTTGCGCCGACATTGACCCGAATGTTGCGATAGCATCATTACGCACGTATCTTTACGTCATACCGGGTTGACTATCAAGCACCTCTCCGTCCTTAACATCACTTACAAAATTATTTCAAAATTGTTCCTACATCATTGACGTTACTTGCTCGTAAACATCCCGCTACAGGTTATAGCTTCTTTCTTGTAGATAAGTTGTCTAGTAAGACACTTATCTAAACATAATTTTCAAACATTTATTATATTATATTATAAAATGGAAAATTTTAAATAAACCCCGACCTCATTAATCATCTATCTAACGCGATCTCATTGAGACTATTCTTATGAGCCCAAACACGTTATATCTGCTATAATTTTCTGAAGAATTGAGCATCCCGCAGACTATTTGTTGGTATACGATCAGCTCAAGGTTAGTATGTCATGAAAATGACACCAAAGTGACAGTAAACCTAATTTCAAATCAATCGCAACAGTAAAAGTTAGTAAAACCCTTTTGTCAAGGAGCGAATGAGCTGATAGTCGTCAAACTCCTGTATGTACCTGTATGTACTGATCTTCATTACAGAAATACTACTATCATAGGCTTCCTCTAAGTCTTCGGTAGATCTGTGGTTATAAAAAGCAGTCCCATGGATTCTTGGTTTGTGAAATGTCGCGGGTTGGCCCCAGACATCTTTTTTCTGGTCCCGACATTATTCCTAGCTAATATCTCATTCAAACATCTAAGTATATTATAACAACAAGTCTAGTGTTTTCATCTCTATACAAAAAATATTATGTGTACCTATTATACACAAATACAATAATTGTTAATACTTAGATACCGAATGATAATGATAGCGTTTATTAATCGTTCTTATTTTAAATATGATTATGTACAATCATACGTAAATAGAACGTATTATACTCTACGTTCTCATTGTTTTAAAGAATATTAAGTCGATAATACATTCTAGTTCTCATGTTATATGGAACACACATAAATCAACCAGCCTTTCCCAATAAGCAGTCTAAGGAACCAAATAATCCCACACTTTCCTCATTGTTTTCCTTTACTGAGAGAATACTGGCACCGGGGCTACTCTATTGAGTAGGCGCCAGCGGTGCCAGGGTTCTCAAACACTACATCACACCTGAGCTGACACTCGACATTAAAAATTATAATAATCAATGCTGTTTCTGCATCAAACATAATTTCAAAAAATCGATGAACATTAGTTGAGAATTCAGTTTTATTACATCTATGACGTGACATAGAGCAACGAATGATATTTTTTAATATCAAACAAAACATTTGATAAAATACTTGAGCCTAGTTTTAGATCACGTATGAGCAAAAGTTTTAGTTGATAATTGCTAAAATGGTTTGATAAACGACGAAATGTCAAAAAACACAAATCTGTCAAGTAAGTACGCCTCGATGAAATGAATAAAAAGGTCACAGCTAACCAAGACATCTTTACAAAAATGTAAACAATTACTTGGCTTTAATTATTTCTTTGTACAAACCTACTACGTTCAAAAAAAAATAAAGTTATCAAGAAAATCTAGATAAAATAAAAAAACAACAAAAGATTAGAAATATCTAATGAGATGCAAATTATCTACGTGACGCAATAAAAATAAATAGGCATATTATAAATTAATATCATAAAGTTGGTAAAGCCAACTTCAAATCAAAAACATCCTCAATTGCCTACTTATGATTCTTATTTGATAGAGGTTTATTTTTTCTCAATATTTCGACCTTAGAGCGTAGATATTTATTTTCTTATCCGACATTGCAAGAAAAATATTTGTTGTCTTAAAAAAGTTGGTTATTTGGTAAGGTAAGAAACCACAAATAATTTCAAGAGATTTTCTATTATGCAGAAGTAGCTGGCACGGGACGAAAATTAAAAATTCTCCATTAATTAATAATAAGATTTAACAATAATTATTAAAATGGACGCTAACATAATTAAAACTAAGAAATCTTCTCGAATGTCTAATAGGGTGTTTAAGATGAGAAACTGTAGTTCATTTCATAATTAATATTAAAACTAATACTTTATACTTACTTACTTACTTAAGTATAATAACTTACTTAAGAAAAAATAACAACAAACAGTCACAAAAGCGAAAGCTCTTCGATTTAAACGACCTGCCTAGGCGTCCAATTGAATGGCCTATTAATTTAACCTGACGGCTGACATGACGTTCAACCATCTGGTTAAACGTTGTGCTCAATGACTTGGCTAGTTTTTCTTCAGCCATTTCATTGGATGCCGGCGATAAATCAACGGGCTAGGCATCCAGTTAAGCTGCAAATTTAACCACACGCTGCGACATATATAGTGTGTTACCAAAGTCCAAAATAAAATTGAAGGGGTTGGTTGTTCATTGTAAGAGTTACCTCTGAAAGTTTGACAACCTACCGACCCCCGCAACCCCAGAATTCCAAAGGACACGGCCTTTTTAGGGCTTTTATTCCGAAATAAATTTGAACAGCAATGTGGTATACCTCTTTACAAATCTAATTAAATAAGCTACTCGATTTCAAATAAGTCAGATTTTTTAAGCTGCCCGTTTTTCTAAAAATGTAAAAAATGTTCCAGTACAAACCTAAGCGCAGATTTGTTTTATTCCCTTATTTTTCAAGTTGTAAAACATGTCAAATGCACCTACCGTTGCATTGTCTAATTGGAAGTTTTTAATATAATTTTAAGCTCCATATTTTAGAAGTAAAAATAATGGTAATATGATAGATAATAATAATAAGTAACTCATAAAATTGTATGGTGATAGGGGCTTAATTTTAAATTTTATACAATAAATAAATTTTATGGTCTGATATCCACTGTCGTGTGGACTTTTTATTTTATCGTCAATACAAAGTAATTGGCATAATTATTTTTATTGTTTTTATTAAAAAAAATATAGAACCACCACTTTTTGTGGAATATTTTTTTTTGTACATAGAGTCTATAGAAAGTAATAAATACATATATGAATAAATCAATAAAAATCATAATATTTTTTCTTTTTAATTTATTTATTCAAAACTTAAAATTTTACACATCTACAACATAGCTGCGGCTCTCTGATGGTTTATCTGTCCGCAAAAAAAATGTGTTTTTCAAAGTATTTTTATGTGATGATCACCATGCACCTATAGCTACTTAACTCGTAACCCTCCGGTTATTTGTCAGTCGGTCAATAACCTAATGCTATTGAACCGGTGGCGGTGGTTTTGATGTTTAAGTGATGAGAGAAAGCGACGCTCTGATCAATCTTGTACTTGTGAATTGGTGATAAAATTTAAGGAATCCTAAGTTTTTAATTCAATTATTAGTAATAATTGTATTACCTTGATCTTAAAAAAAACTTAAGATATAGTATAGTTATATAATATTTACAATCTATGGTAATAACTTATTACCGTCGATTCTAAATATCAATAAAAATACGAAGTCATGCCATAAAAATGTAGAAACATAATGTATATACATTTTATAACAGCCTGCTGCGATTCACATCCAATATTTATCCACCAACGTTAATTAAAAATCTAATGATCAAGACTGATAATATGCTTATTTTAGTAATACAATAAATAAGTATTCGTATTTGCGGTCGAGATAAATAATATAATACCTTTCGTCCCTTGACAATCCGCTATTGCGACGACGGCAGGGGGTAATAGGGGCATCTCTTCGACAAAGGAAAACTTTTAATTATTGTGTCTCATTTGAGGGTACTTCACTTCAATCGAAACATTTTTTACAAATACATAGTCTAGTTTTATTATCTACCACTGTTCTTAAACTAATTCAGCAGGTTATGCTGATTCAAAAATTTACTATAAGTAAATAATATTCTATGAATTTTACAGGAAACGTGAATATAATAATACCAAATGATCAATAATCACAATATTTGGGTCACAACAGGTACAGTTATCTGTGGCGGAAATTTAAAATGAAAAAAAATTAAAGTCTACAAAATATTATTAACGTGGTCATAAAAAATAATAATTAGCAAAATGTTAACTTGTAGGTATTTTGAGGAAGGACCAATTATTATTTTTTATGGTCATTTATATTTTGAAGGTTGGTTAAGTTATAATATTCCTATTCTTATAAGGGTTTCCGTCAATATTATTAATTTGATAATATCGTGACATTTCTATGAAATAATGCAGCCAATGTTATTAAATGTTAAATGAATAAGATGTTTTTGAAAGTTGCAATCACTAATTAATATAGTTCATGTTTTAATTCATTGTCGTATTGTTAAATACGTAATCAGTTAAATACAAGCCATTTTAAATGAAGGAATAACCGCCATCTCTTACGTTTTATGATTCTAAATAAAAGGTACAAGTCATAGATGACCTAAAAAGGAATGTTGACAAAAAAGATCAAAAATATTTATTGCCTGTTAACTATCTCAATGTGTTTAAATAATTTGTCTTTAACTAAGAGTTGCTTGACTTTGTCTTTCCAAAACTCTTAAGATAGGTATGCACAAAATAATCAGAGGGTAGGTATGTTTTATCCCAAGAATATAGGTGCATAATACTATTCATATATTATTGGTTTAACTATAAATGAAATAATAAATACGTCTACTGTCTACGTAGTAATTAAGTAAGTTTTTTTTATCTATCATAGATTCAATCCCTGTTTGATAACGGATTATAAAAACCGTCTCATAGTTTTAATTAAAGTATTAAAAACTACCTATATCTTTCATGCTATGGGGTTAAAGATCTTAACGCGTGGTGACCCCAGTTTTAGGCTTAAGAAAATCTACACTTTGGTCTTCTATTTACCTAATAATTTCTTTGATCAATGCTTACATTCTACGTAGCAAAATATCATCGTAAGGTCGGATCTATTTTGAGTTTCAAGATTTTTTATATCTCGTGTTGTAAGAAGGTATAAGGAAATGAAAGTTTCCAAAGTGTATAGAGTGTGTATGTATTTTCCAAAAGGGTTAAATTATTGTAATTTACTGATCAGATCGAGGAACTCGGTGGCGTAAGAGGAGCTCGGTGGCGTATTGGTTTGAGCGCTCTGGTTTCGAATACGAAAACAAAGCAACTTTCGCCATGGTCGACCCTGGGATGGGTCAACCAAAATTAAAATCTCGAGCTCCTCCGTGCTTCGGAAGGCACGTTAAGCCGTTGGTCCCGGTTGTTACTACAACCGCTTTAACCCACCAACCCGCATTGGGCCAGCGTGGTGGTGTTATGGCCCAAACTCCTCATGTGTTTCTCCCATGTAGGAAGGCCTGTGCCCAGCAGTGGGACGTATATAGGCTGGTGATGATGACTGATCAGGTAATGAGGAGCTCGGTGGCGTATTAGTTTGAGCGCTCTGGTTTCGATACGAAAAACAAAACAACTTTCGCCATGGTCGATCCTAGGATGGGTCAATCTTCATCATGGGAGATGGGTTTGTTATCTCGAGCTCCACCGTGCTTGTGAAGGCACGTTAAGCCGTTGGTCCCGGTTGTTCCTGCAACCGCTTTAGCCCACCAATCCGCATTGGGCCAGCTTAAGAGGAATAGTTTTGGTGCGCTACGTTTGGTGCGTTTCAAACTCAGATCATAGAAATAAGGTTTCAAAGTTGGCGCGCTTCGAGGAATCCTCAGAATTTTAAAGTCTTGTGAATTTAATAACGAGTTTATAGTATTAAAGGCTTCTCGTCCACGTCCTACAAATCAGAGAGCAAAGCAACTATGTCGGCGAAAAATTTAATGTTTTGAGAAAATATACGCTAATGCAGACTGCTAACACAATAGTAATAAGCTACGTGCACTCGCAAAGAATAATCTCGAATTCAGTCAAAAAATTTGAAAATCAGTGATAAGTGATAGAATCGCCAAAAAAGGCTACGGTTATCGTTCCGATAAATCGTTCATTGATTATGATTGATTATGTATAGGACGTGAGCGGGAAGGCTGCGTGCGAGGCTTTTGGTACTAATAGGTTTGGTAGAATGTAGTTCATTGCAGCTCTTTGGCGGACTAACAATACGGCCATGTACTTATTAAATAGGTGTGTATAGTGTAGGTACCTATATTCAGTAAATCCAATATCAATTTAAACTCCTCACTTTATCTTTAATACAATCTAGGACAGTACTTATATTATGATACTTGAAAATCGTTTTGTGTTGCAATTCAGTATGTTACAATAATTTACGTCAATTGTTATCTTTCAATTATGATAAGTCCCACACGATTCACGAAATATACTATAAATAACTGTGTGTACATAAGAAAGACAATAAAATCAATTGTTTTAAAATTCAGAAACGAACATACTTAATTGATTTCCTTCTAGACTTCTAGGTATGTAGGTACAACAGAATACATAATATGAGCGATAACTAATTTTATTTATAAGTAATAGAAATATCTAGCTAGAAAAATACTTGGAAAAATATAAATAGATACAAAATTACTAAAGATAAATAGATAGATACTTACGATATATTCTCACACTACTAGATACTAGACAACGGAGAAATGTAGATAATGATTAATAATGTATAATATGACTATTTAAAATATTAGGTACTAAATATAGGTACAATCAAACATCACTTATGAACTAGAGTTTGTAGTCATCATACAAACATCTGCCCCCTAACGGGACTCTAAACCGGGTAACACCTCTGTATTGACTTATATTTAGTTATTTACTACACATTTCAAATAAAACCGCTTTAATGGATCTAACACGCGTTTAATAAGATGTTACATTCGTATTTTACCTATACCTACCCGACGACGTTTCGATTACCTACTTTAGTTTATACCAGTTGTTAATTTATTGATATGTTATCTATCGTGATTAGGGAATGCAAATCTCGCGAGATTGGGGCTCAAGCGAGATCCCCCGAGTTTATAAATAACAATACTGCGAGATCTCGCAAATTTCTAGATCTCGCGAGATTGGCAGTTTTGGTGTTTTTTTGCAAATAATTACAATATTTGAATAAATCAGAAAATAAAATATAAGTATTATAATTTATAAGATAAACATTTATTTTCACCAATTTAAACTAAACTTTGACGTATAAAAGTAAACTAAAGTAAAGTAAACTTTGACGTACCTATGTCTCTATCAAATAACAAATGAAAAGAAACAACCAGTCTTCTCTTCTAATATCAAACAAAAATCTTTTAGTAATAAAACAGTTCTTTTATAACCTCAGAATTAAATTTATAACAAACAAAACAGAGAAATCAAAAATAGTAGATTATTAACCAAGGGGATAAAGCAGTGTCTTCTGTCGCGGGTGACGAATTAAATCGCGAGCGTAACGAAGGACTCGAGGTTTACCTCACGAGCGTAGCGAGGGTGTTAAAAACTCCTAAGTCCTGAGTGTAGCGAGGGATTTAAGTTCACCCAAGACTAAAACAGCTTTATCACCGAGGAAAATACTCTACTTTTCGTACCATTTGCGAAAAAATTAACACAATAATAATATGAGATAAGCATTTATTAAAAATAATGACAATTAAAAGTAAAAGTTAACATTCGAACATTGGTCCAATTATCGGCCGTATCTGCCAAATTATATATATATCTGCTAAAATATTTAATAATCATAACTGCACAATAAATGCGTATTCCTTTTTCAAAAAGATGTATAATGCTTTATATACAAACTCAATGGTGTAAACACAGATGTAGTTCAGTATAAATTTCGGTAAGTATTTCAAATTTAAATCACATCCTCCTAGAGCATAATTGAAATACAGTACAATTTTCTTTCCCTGTTTTTAACAGATTAAAAATGACTATTATTATGTTCGCTTTTTGTGGCATAGAATGTCACTTTTTTGAGCAAGTGGTACGAAAATGAAATTGATTATCTAAGTTGAGTTGACTATCTATTAAACTGAGATATTATTATCAAACCCGTCAAGCATGAGATTCCAGACACAATTGATTATTTAATTGTCATAGCCCCCCGGTGGTATAACGCCGCTTGACAGATTAAATAACTCCGTCCATGTCAGTCCGCGCTTCGAATAAGACGTTTTTATGCTCGAGTGCAATCTCGTTAAACTCGCGAGATCTCGCCCTTTTTTCGACCGAGATCAATCTTGCTAAAATGCCGAGATCTCGCGAGATCGAGATTGCATTCCCTAACCGTGATGTTACCGCCACGCCACACTACCGTGTGATATGACAGTGCCAAATTACCGTTAGTCCAGCCAGTGCAACATCAGTTTATCGGAATCGCACGTGTCAAACGACCAGCATTGGTTGAATGAAAGAGCGTTCTAGTTTTTGAATTATTCTATAAAGGCATGTTTATGTGACAATAATTATAATAATAATAATACTTGGCACAGCCCGTAGCAGATACTCAAATACCAGCTTGAAGCTGACAAAAACAATGATATACAATAATAATACAAAAAGCAATCATTTAAATACTTGCCGAATTACCAGAAAGTTTTTAACAACATCGCGTATATTCACACACACACACACAATCTAATACACCACTCTTTCACACAGAATTATTCTACCCACGCTTGGTATCAACCCGCGTGGTATTAGAAAATACCTCAGAAATGAGAGAAAATAAAAATAGAAGTAAACATAATAATAATCTTTATTTAAACTTTTAAGAAAATTGCATTATAAGGGTTTTTACATCTTCTTTTAAGTTTGCAGAACTTATATAAGAAGAGTACCCTCTTCTCTGTGGCGTTAAACTAACACCGCCGTCGTGTTCCAGTGACACAGGGGTGGGTACATACAGTACTACTTACTTGACCAGACGGCCGCCGCCGTCATTGAATTGCTTTTATTTCATACATTAATTATTTACAAAACAAACGTTGATGATTCGTCGTTAGTAATTCTTTTGATTACCTTAAAAAGTACTAGTACATCGACTATGACCACGATCAACAAGTCTAGACGACGATCAATATACACGCCGAACCGCCGAAGCGAGACGTAATAGGGGTGAAAAAGACAGATATAATGTCCACTTTCCATCCTCACTGTAATCACTAAGCCTTGCGTGTGTTAAGAGGTGAAGATTTTAACACTCTATAAATAGATATCGTAGATACTTTATAATCGTCAAATTGAGCATTATTCAGGATAGAACTTCCTACGTAAACATTTAATGGTAAAATGAGTGAAATGTAAAATAAGTAAAATGGTATGACATTTTACTGGTTATCGTTACGTTTCAGCACTTTCAGCTTTAGCTTCCCCTGTTTGTTTGTATAAAATATTGGGTTATTCAACGGTTTTATTTATAGATACAAATATTGCAATAATTTATACAAATATAGAATATAAATAAAAAAGTCATTAGTAGAATACAAAACTTTACCATAGGTACTGCCAATTAGAAAAAGTAACTCCTTCCAAACACAATTTATTGGTTTCATTTGTAGGTATCTGCTGTATGTTATAATTATATAAATAAGCTGAGGTATGTTAGGTCAAGATTTGCAAAAAATAATAAATTAGATGTCTCAAAAATGTATGTCTATGTAAGTACACTACTATTAGAAAAAAGAGGCAAAAAATTTTTTTAACAAAAATAAAACCGACTTCAAAACTCTAAAAAGGAAATAGTTATTTGTTATACAAGATTGCAAAGTTGCTTTTTAACCGCGTGCTTAATTTTGATGACCGAGCAGCGAAGGATTTTCTAAAATTGAATCACGAGCGCAGCGTTAGCGTTAGCGAAGGAATCAAAAGAGCACAAGGTGAAAAATCTTTGCACTCGAATGCGTAGCTTTTCATCCCACCTCAACGAGAAAATGACTCAATGCAAAAAAAAAATATTTGCGCATTATTAACAGTGTCAGTCAATTCTGTTGGCGTTTAATAAACTTCTTCGACGCTAGAATCACTCATTTTTGGTTTTTCACGTTTTTGGATTTAAACCTATGGTTTTAACAAATATGTCGTGAAAAGAAAATGGCGCCCACAAAGCAAATGAAACAAAAAGTACACCAAGAAGGAGCCGAGTCTGAGTTTTATCGAACGTAAATCGGATTAGTAATCTCGGCGTGATCGGTGTACAACCTAAACCTAATCTAAAAATTTTTAGGTTAGTACCTAGGTACTGAAATTTAATTATTTTTTCCTTTTTAGTGTTTTGAAGTCGGTTTTTTTGTCAAAAAAAATTTTTTTTACATTTTTAAGTGATTTCCTGAGGTCAATGCAAGATGGGTGGTCAGCACTATCGACTTGTCTGCCTCTCAGACTGGTTGAAATCACGGATGAAATACATAGTAAAAGATTTATCCTCTAACTCTTATTAAAGAGTTGTACTTTCCATCATCAGCTCATCAACATGAGATGATGACTAACAGAAGCAACTACTTGATAAGCTTTGGAAAAAAGTAAAACATGTCATACGTGCCTATAAATTTGAAGTTGGGATCCCAAGGAAATTGAGGGCATCGATTTCCTTGGGATCCCATCATCAGATCCTGACTTGGTGACAATGGGACCAGCTCTAGAGTATACTCTATCGAAAAAAAGAATTTTGAAAATCGGTCCACAATTGACGGAGAAATCGGTGAACATAATATACATACAAAAAAAATACATACAGTGGAACATATAACCTCCTTATTTTTGAAGTCGGTTAAAATATGCAGAACAGTGTTTAACTCGTAAACAAATGCTCGTACTCATCATACAAACATTTGTTCCTACCGGGACTCAAACCCGGGACCTCTTGACCGAGTAGCCTGGGGTACAGACCACTCGGCCAGCCGGTCGTCATTTTCTTCTTATTTGCTATGTTTCGTGGTACAAAACTACAAATTTTATAGAAAAACCTGCAACACAGCCAAGTATTCATCATGGCGCCTATGTCACTTTGGTTTGGTGACGTATTGAAAAACAGTGAAATTGACGAAAAATTCCACCGTATGTACTAACAAACTACGCATGAAAACGAATTATTAGTATTTTTCCGGATTCAGGGGTTTTTTCCTAATGTTTTGAGATAGTGTAATTTACCTGGCCGGCCGGATACGAAACATCTCCTTTATTATTTACATTTCATTATTATTTATCTAATTTATACACAAATCTCAAACATAAATAAAAAATGAAAAATCTTTTTTTAACAATTATATAATGTATTGTTATGTGTACACAGCATAAACGCTATCACATTAGCAACAGCATGTTTTTTGTTTGATGACATAGAAAAAGTTACTATACTTAGGTACTCGCACAAAGTAACCCATGCTTAAATTGACGAGACAGTTTCATGGGACCATTATGTAAGTATAAGTATCTGGTATACAATAATTTTCAACAACTTGAAACTACAATGTGACCCACTGTTCTGGTAATGTGCAAATTATATAATTTTTAACCGACTTCAAAAACGAGGAGGTTCTCAATTCGGCCCGTATGTTTTTTTTTTTTCTATGTATGTACACCAATTACGCCGAGATTACTGATCCGATTTACGTGATTCTTTTTTTGTTCGATGCGGAATAGCTGCCATTTGGTCCCATAAAAATTTTTTCAAAAACAGTTGGGTACTTTGGTTTTAAATTAAAAAAAACTGAAATTATGAAATCGTCTACATAAGCGAAATTGCGAATTTTTGCTTTTCCAATGACTTTTTAGTGAAACGATACGACAGTAGGAAACAATATAAGTTGACGGTCACCCATCTAGCTTCGACCGTAGAAAGTTATCACTAAAAATTGTGAAAAAAAATTTTTAAACAAAAATTAAAACCGACTTCAAAAAACTGAAAAGGATAAAATAATTAAATTTAAGTAGGTATTCATCCCCTAGAAACATATTTTTGGAGTTGGTGCTAAGTGGTTTCCAAAAACAATAGAAAGTAAAGCACCGACTCCAAAAATATGTTTCTAGGGGATGAATACCTACTTAAATTTAATTATTTTATCCTTTTCAGTTTTTTGAAGTCGGTTTTAATTTTTATTAATTATTTTCAACAGTTCGCTGTGTTTCGGATTGCAGGGAAAGGTAGCCAGTGTAATTACTGGGCATGGACGGCATTTCATCTTAGGCCTCAGGATGACAACACATCTGCAATATCAAGTGCTTTTCCTTGTTATTGCAGGTGTCTATAGGCGGCGGTAACCGCTTACCACCAGGTTGGCCGTCAGCTTGTTTGTCATCTAGTTGTATAAAAAAAAACCTATTAAAATTTTTAAGAACTGAGTGATAAGTATTGTCCGAACAAATTTTTAAACTTATTATATGTTGCCTAATATTTTTGACAGGACTGGTCTACTGTAACTTCCAGTCTGACCGTTTAGTGCAGCACAGAAATATTCGACATCGAGCTTGACGATTGACAAGACGACGAGCAGCCATTGATTTTGCCGTTTAAACAGTGCTGCGCGTATGCGTATTCACTAATCTCTACGTCGATCATACCAACATACACAGCCAAGAGGCTGTGTATGTTGGTCGCTGTTTTGGATATACGACATGCAGTACATATTTTTCGATTTCGTTTTTCTTGTGTTTAAAATATATCGCAATAACTTTATTCTATAGTTGATTAACTTTTACATAAAGATATAAAAATAAAAAACTTTTTAGTTCCGGCTCACGCCACGCTCGTCGTCGGAACGCTGGTTGTCAAACAAACGCCAAAAGGGATGACAGCGCCACAGAATACATTAACTGACAGCGCTGCCGTCAGCCACGAATTTAAGGCTGGAGACTAGAAAATCCCATAGCTGTAGGTACTCGCAGTTATGTAAGTTTTATTTTCTCTTGCTATTAATATATTGCTGCTAATAGATAGTAAGATGTTGCTGTTTTACTTTTTCTGCAGAATTTATCTAGTTTTCGCCTTCCGTTTTCCTTGGTGGATTTTTAGTAAGTACGACCTAGATTATAATTAGTTTTATTCTATATTCTCTAAGTAGACAGAGGGATACCCCAATAGGTCCCTTCCTGGTAAAGTTGTGGTACCTATACACCTCTCCCCCTTTCCCCCCCTCCTCTCACCTCTCTCTTGACAAACAGAGAAAATTTTTCGAGCGTAAAAAGCTGAGCTCGTGAGGTATGGTATTAATAAACGATCATCCCATACAATCATCTACGCAGAAATGGTTACGCGTTCAACTACTTTATCAATATTTAAAAAATTTAACACCTTTTTTCATAAGGTTCGGTTCGATTCGGTTCAAAAAGTAGAATAATAAAACTAGAAGTCGGTCTTTCGTCGGAAATAGGGGGGCCTACTCTGAAAACTCTTCAAAACATGTGATTTTGACGGTTTTAGAAGCAATTTACGTCAAAAAAAATCCAAATATGTATTCCATCGTTGGCGTAAATTTCGTTACCTACCCAAGAAAAGTCTACCTTTTCAATTCCTTCGATAATGTTTCTATAGAATGGAATATTATTCAAAAAGATAAATAAAAATAACATAGCAGTTAAGTGATTCATCTACTTGACACCGGATGGCGCTGTACAAAACTTTAATTTATAAGGTCGCGCAAGACTACCGGAAGCATAAAATATGACACTTAAAAACCCATTGCGTCTGAAATGTGTGACAGACAGGTGAATAAAAACTAATTTGTGAATAAATATTGCTTAATCGCCAGTGAAATTTAATAAACCAAATATTTTAAAAAAAATAGCTGTAATGTCAATAATTCATAATGTTGACTGTGTAGATTATCCTGTGAATAACCAAAGACGTCGTCGTCTAAGTACTGAGTATTGATTTGAATTCCGGTAGGTATAGGTCTTGTATGGTTATACAACTTGATTAAACGTAATTAATGTAGATAGTATCTATCTATATCTATCACATTATAGGTATCTAGTATCTATATACATATAATGTGATAGATATAGATAATATGTAGTATGTATCTAGCACTTAATACGAAATAAAACCTGTCAAACAGATTTAACAGATCATAATCATTATAAGTAATCTTCAACACTTCAACAGCTTACACCTCCTACAAAGGAATAAAACTTGAGAAGTTTTGTGTAATGTTGTTAAGGGGCTACCTCGTGCACACTAGCGACACCAATTGATTGTTATTAATTATGGTAAATTTAGAACATAATAAACAAAAACGCTTTAGAGAATTGCTAAAGAACGGTATTTATAATTTTTAAAGATGTATCTTGTATAAAGTGTCTACCTATAAATAACCAAATTTTTTATTATTGTTAAAAGTGGCCACTTTCGGCAATAATGAAAAAATAGGTTACATGTAGAGGAATATCTTATACCGAACACATCTCAAAAAAATACATATACCATTCTTTAGTCATTCACTAAAGCGTTTTTGTTTATTATGTTCTATATTCAACACAATTAATATAATCAAGTGGTGTTGCTAGTTCCGACGAGGTATCGCCTTAAATGAAATAATTTGCAGAGTATAAAATTATAATTTACCTACTAATATTTTCAGGCTTAGTTTTACTTATATATCTCAGAATACGTAAACATAATCGCTTAGAAATTTTACAGCATAACTCAAACAGTTTCATTTTTTATTTATTTAAATGATTTTAATAAAAACAGATACTATAATTTATATATGGCTAAAGATAAGTTGATAGCGAACTATTATATTACATATATAGGGTATTTATCGATCTTGAAAGATTATGTATCTTCAGTCTTAAGTGGGAATTGACGTCATGTCTGCGCGTCATAATAGGATTTTTCTTATCAAACAATACGGCAAATATTTTCTATTCTATCTCATGTGATACTTACATAGAAAAGTGTTTTGTATTTTCTTCACTTAAAAATTAGTGCTGATTTTGAACTCTACTCTTACTGAAACATTTAGTTATGATGAGGTAGTACTACCTACCACGTAAGAGCTAGCGCGCACTGGTGACATTGGTCAGGGTGACTTTTTCCGTTTTCGACACTTCCATAAAGGCCATGGATTTATATAGAGATGACAAAAATGTAACCCAGTTGTCAAGTCGTTGCGTGCGTGCATGTGGACACATATTCAGAGACTTGATGAGATTGACAAAAAGTCACTGTGACAATAGTGCGCGCTAGCTCTAATACAGCAGATGCAGCGAATTAGAGCACCGATTTGCGGCGCGATCCTGCACGCAACTCACACGGCCTGACCACGGGAAATTGGCAGCGGCGAATATTCGCGCTTCTATTCGCCCAATTGAAAACAAATGTATTAAGCAGACCACGTGTAGCAGCGACTGGTGACCTTGCCAGTCGCGCCGCCGCCGCCGCCCGTTCCCGTGGCCAGGCCGTTAGTTCATGTTTCCTTTGTTTGAGTCAAATATGTTAACCACGGTGGCAGAAACTTTAGTTGGCATGTCTTTTATCTTAAATTAAGGACTAAGCTAGGTATTTTATAAGAATCAGTTCTCATCTGCTCACAAAGTCACAAATGTCATCAATTCACTATCTCCACCTTAACAGCGCACACTAAGAAGTTTAGTAACTCGTTTCTTTGTCGTACTTCCAAAAGCTTGAATTGTTTGCCAGCACATGTGTTCCCTTCTTTCTATAATATGGGTTCCTTCAAAACAGTCGTGAAAAGGCACATTATGGGACGGCAAGGTGAAGGCGGCTAGAACAGTGTGTCTCAAGGTGCACTTATCTTCGCGTATAGATTCTTCTTACTGCTTTACATCAGGAAGTGTTGAGTTATTTGCTGTGCTTTGTATTAGGTTGTGGAAAAAGTCTTTTCGCATTATAGTATGTGTGAACTTGTAATAAAATCTCTTTGGCTGTACTATTTGTGTCTGGCTGGTTTTCGTATCATTAAAAGTTTAGATTTTAAAAAAGATAATTCCAAATTCAAATTAGGATAATGTGTGTTTTTCATTTGTTTTTCGTACTGTCAAGATGAGTGAATCTAATGAAGAAATTCGATACATTTTAAAATTTTACTACAAAAAAGGTAAAAATGCAACGCAAGCCGCGAAAAAAAAATTGCGATGTTTATGGACCTAGTGCAGTGTCTGTGAGAGTAGCACAAATTTGGTTTAAGCGTTTTCAATCCGGAAATTTTGATGTCAAAGATGCACGTCGCTGTGGTCGCCCTATTACGGATAAAATTGATGCAATTTTTGAAAAACTGGAGCAAGATCGGCATATCAGTAGTTACGACGTAGCTGAAGAACTGGGAATTGACCACAAAACAGTTTTGGCGCATTTAAAAAAAAAGGGTACACAAAAAAGCTCGATATTTGGGTACCCCACGAGCTCACTGAAAGAAACCTAATGAACCGTGTACTCATTTCTTGTTCTTTATTACGACGTAATGAAACCGAACCATTTTTGAAGAAGCTACTGATAACTGGTGATGAAAAGTGGATCACGTACGTACAAGAACGTGCGAAAAAGGTCGTGATCAAAGGCCGGTCAGGCTTCACAGACTGTGGCGAAACCCGGGTTAACTCGCAACAAGGTGATGCTGTGTGTGTGGTGGGATTGGAAGGGCATTATTCATTATGAGCCCTTACCACCAGGCAGGACCATCGATTCTGAACTCTACTGCGAACAACTGATGAGATTAAAGCAAGAAGTTGAGAGAAAGCGGCCGAAATTGATCAACAGAAGGAGTGTGGTTTTTCATCATGATAACGCTAGACCTTACACATCTTTAGCCACTCAGCAAAAATTAAGAGAGTTTGGCTGGGAGGTGTTAATGCATCCGCCGTATAGTCCTGACCTTGCACCTTGAGATTTCCACCTGTTTCGCTCTCTACAGAATTCTCTAGGCAGTGTCAGGTTAACATCACGAGAGGACTGCCAAAACCACTTGTCGCGGTATTTTGATCAGAAGCCCCAAAATTTCTATAGCAATGGGATCATGCCCCTACCTACAAGATGACAAAAAGTTATCGAACAAAATGGTACCTACATACTTTAGGTTAATGTAAATAAACTATATTAAAAAATGTTTTGAATTTTCTTAAAAAATGCGAAGAAACTTTTTCCCCAACCTATTATAAAAAAATAAAATATGTGTTCAAGTACGTTTATGTGATAATAACTTAATAAAGAAACCGTCCTTACATCGAACAAGACCATATACATTAATCAAAAATACACTTAATGGGACTAACTCTGAAGACATACTCTAAATTTAAACCCAAGTGCAGTTCATAACCTTAACTTAATAAGATGATGTCGTATGTGTCGTATAGACATTATTGTGAAAGTATATTATTACTTATTATCAATATGAAAATAGACTTCGATGGCTAATTCGCCAATTACTTCGCTGTTTCCACATCATGATGTCTGAGCGCATACTTTCCGATTAAAGCTTGTTCATCTTCTAGGAGCTTCATATCCGTACATATACGACCAAACATTCGGTTGGAAATAAAATGAGTTTCAGTCATGTAATTTTTTTGAGGGTGAACGCAGGCATTTACGCCTGCCTCGCATCCTGGGGAAAAGAAAAAATGATACAGGGTTATGTGACAGGGGTATGTGACAAGTGACAGGGTGACGTAACATGGATTTACAGTGACAACACAGATTAAAAAATAGTTACTACGCGAACGATCCCAAAACAATGCAGCAATCGACGGTTTGGGTCCTTCCAGGTGAACCGAAACTAACCCCTAGTAATTAACTGGCTACCTTTACCTTTAATCCGAAATACGGCATCATGACAACGCCAGATCTCACACGGCTAGACAAACGAAATTTTAAAAGAGAAAGCTGACCCATAACAGAATACATTAGTACGTGTACGTACGTGTTATAGGTCAGCCTTTGTATACAGTCCCGACTTGGCACTATGCAACATTGTTTTCAAAAATCTGGAATTTTAAACGTGGTCAACAATTTTCATCACCAGAAGAGGCTGTTAGATAGTATAAAAAAAGCATGCTTCCGAGGAGGTCAGAATAGAGGAAATAAAATTGGTTCATTCGCTTTTCCTACTAAGGGAAAACATTTTGAGAAACTATAATTCATTATTGACCAGTCATAGTACTTTTTTCGTATAGAATAGAATAGAACATAGAATAGAATATTCATTTATTTTCTCTCGCATAAGTTATTCGTGCCAGAAATTGCTTTATAAGTCACCGTAAAATAAATTAACCAAGCAACTTGTCTTGTGATCGTAAAGGTAATGATTATTGTATTAAATAATTATGAGCTAGTAGTAGAATCCAACAAGGTAAAAGTCAGGTCTAAATTGAAGATGTTGGTAAGGGTGACCGCCAGACTGCAAAACGCAGATAACAGCGAGCCACTGACGCAGAGCTCCAAAATAGATAACGCATTTGCGTCAAGAGTAAATTTTTCAAGCCCAGTGTAAACGGAGCGCGTGCCATACGGAATGATTTCCTGGCAAAATATTCGCCAGACTTATATGCTATTATCACGCATCTAGCTACACTCTGTCTGCTTTCTTTTTTGCTTCATGTGGTAATAAATGAATTTCCGTACTAACTAAAATATTCTTATGATGAATTGGGTTTTATTTTTTGTTTTTCTCATACTTAATCGACATTTAAGAAAATCTCTAAAAACTTTATTGCGACAGTTAAGGTACGCATGTAGATTTTGTTTCAATAGTCATCTGTATAGAAAATACATTATACGCAACAGTGTTACATTATCGATTAGGGACAAGGTCAAACGGTATACTCGAATAAATACAATAAAAAAAACAGAAGAATCTTAAGCATTAAGTACAGCAATTATTTAGCAATCATAATATTATCATATTTAGCAATCATAATATTATCAAACGTCCTCAAAATTTATGGTAATTTCATTATATTATGTAGATGTAAAACTTTACCGGAATTGAAGGCCGAGGGCACACGCAGTAGTTATTTTGGTGCATTCATTCAATGTGGCGTCCTCGTATACTTTCTGTTATACGTCATTAGCAGTCTATATCAGTAATATTTCCTTATAGGTATAGAAGGTAATACTACTCTGTACATGAATCAAATACTGCACATTTACCGATTTAGTATCTAAAAAGAATATCACTGCATTCAGGTGTGTTAGAAAGCCGTCCACACAAACGCACGCAGTGAGTCATTACGACGCCACAGTATTCGGCCAATGACCCACTTCGTTGATGTCGACTAACAGTAAGCAATGCGTGAAAAGTAAGTAGGTACTACAAATAAAAATATTAATATTAACTCGTTTGTCCGTCACTAATTTGGTAGGTAATGTAGCATGCTAAGTTTTTGTTATAGTAACTGCTATCAAAACACGAGCTTTTGAAGTTTTGACAGCAAGCGTTATTGTTTTAGTTTTGCCCTTAATTATTTATTAATGGCAAGACTGATAAGGACCCTAGACACATGTATACAACATGATCAAAATAATGACCTCAAGTTACCCGTATGTAGAGTGTTTGCCTTTTATTTTTCCTATATATTTTACTGTATTTTAAAGTACTTAGATCATACTTACTTAATACGTACGAAAAAGGTGTACATTACGTGGCAGATGAGCTGAGATACGAAAAATATCTCAGCTCATCTGCCACGTACACCACACAGTACAAATAGAAAAATGACCTTTTCAGTGACATTTAAACTGAAGTTTTACTAAAAGACATATTTTATTAAACAACTTTTTTACCATGACAGCCCAACGGGGTCACTCTATTTAGGTATATTATAGAGTAATATTTTCTAGTCTGGAGGGTAGGTAGGTACTTTACAAATAAATAAACAGAATTAGGAAACAAGTCTATTTTAGACATTGGTAGAGAACATGAGTATTTTAAGCTGGTATCTTTGTTTAAATAAAAATAATGTGACCAAAACAAAAAGAATGGCATATAATAAATAATATATTTTCAACCTCACCTAAGCAAAACCTACGTTACTTTTACCTTTTTCATTATCAAATATCTAAGGAAATGCTAATTTATCTTTGATTTGTCCCGCTTAAATTTTAGAGTCGTGTGTGTCTTCCTCCAGAATTTTGAAAGAATCCGTATTTTCGAACACAAATATTTACTTCGCTATTTCGTACCTATCAATACATTTTAATCATTCTAACAATCTAGTGACGTGGTTTCTAGTAGGATATTTCTCTATTTATTAACCGTATTATTTTAAAAAGTTAATTTCCTGAGAACGTGATTTAAAGTATGTAGATAAAACTATCGAATTTATAAAATATTAAAATCGATTCTTTGGAGGAGTAAGTAAAAGTTACTTACTCCTCCAAAGAATCGATCATGAGATCAAAAAGTACACGGCTCACCAATTTGAAGGATCTACCTAACTAAATATTAATGTACGTAATTAAATATTTTTGAGCCATCCAATAAAGTCATTAATACGGATAGGTGAGGAAAATCAATATTAGGTTAAAAAAGTATGATTTTCAAATCATCATAAAATAAAATTATTGAGTTGTTTTAATTCAGCAAGTACAGTAATGATTGGAAGAGTTATGGAACATTAATTACAAATAAACTTTACTATTAGGAAAACATTTAATTTAATTTGTAAATGTTTCGAAGCGACTTACCTCAGTCTTCGTTATTCGATGTCGAGCTAACTTAACAACAGCAAAATTTCCCTTGCCAATGGTCCTTTCGATGTCATAAAAACCCACCCTAATGGGGGTTTTCGCAGGACGTTCACGATCCGCCATTGTAGACTTTTTATTCACCTGATTTTTATTAGATTTCCTTACATCTCACTGTATCGGGAATTCTTTTAGATGATGTACAAAGTCACATTCATATAAAACACTTAAATTTATCCATCTGCTTACACTATTATGCAAAACATCTAGGGTCAATATTTACCAAAATAACTTTTATTGAATTTAGTAGGTACATACACTATACGTTTATATTTGCATTAAGCAGCAACATCAGTATTTATCCATTGGTAAAGATTGTATCAAAGGTAGGTAGGTACGTCATTTACACATTGCTTTTTAAGAAAAGATTATATTTGATGGAGTTTATTCACACACTTACAGTTTACTAATTAATTACAACTGATCGGTCATTTGTATACAAAAAAAATATTTACAATAGGTAGAAAATCGCGCAGAGGCGGCGTGCGCGTAAAAACACGCGGGTATTACCACGTCACACAGCCGCCTCACCGGCTGTCAACCGGGTACTGAACTCGTCTCGAGTGAATTCGAGTCGATCGCTCGATCGAGTCGAGTATATACGTCGTTAAAGTGAAGCGAACAGCACTACCAGCCGACCAAGCTGCGGCTGCGACACGAGAGCACGAGACGCGCGCAATTACAGCCGTATACAGTATACCTTCTTTCTTTCCATGACGTAAGCAACGCAAGGTTCTTCTACAAACTTATTGGTACCCGACTAAATAAAAAGATTCTGTCTCAATAAATACTGATCTTTGAAGTAACCTGTCAGCGTATATAACAAATACATAATATATTAGTTTTATTTGATTTAAATTTGTAAATTATGTACCTACCCACAAACCAAACATATTAAATTATTGAGGACACGCCAGGAGCAGCAGTGGGATGGTGAGGGATAAAAGGTTGTTCGGATATCATTACTATAAAAAGGTAACTTCTTACTTTTAGATTGTGAGTATAGAAAAAAAATAAACTTTATAAAACTGTTAAAATAATATGTAGATATGAATAAACGAACACATTCGATGAAAGTTACTACTCGGCAATAGATGGCACTATGGCAGATGGTTTGAAATTTCTGACAGAAGACGACACTGACCAAACAAAATGTTTTTGAATTATTAATGAATATTTTAATGTATTTACATATATTTTAATGTATATACATGAAATTAAGAAGATAATATTAATTTTAACAAATAGACGGTTGTAAAATAAAATAGCGCTCTCTCGTGTCGAAAAACTAAAGTAATAAGAAAAGACCCGCCCCCTTATTCTCAACTGTCGGATCACGGATTCGATTCGAAAAGTCACATGCCGTCTCGCTTTGACGCATAGCGATAAAAAGTGACAGGCATGGAGTTTCCGAAATTCGAGTATTTTCCGACGGTTGAGAATAAGGGGGCTGGTTTGGCGAGATTTTGTATTTTGTGGTGTCAGTCAAGATTTTTATTACAATAATTAAAAATTGTTTCGGAGCGAACTTTGTGTTATAAAAGTGGTGTAGTTATAAAACAAGTGTTTGTGTTGACGTACAACTAAAAGATTATTAGAATAAAAGTGATTATGGTGTGAAAGACGATGAGAACTTTTTTGTGGTTATCCACCTCATCAAGTAGCATGTTATGGAGACTGTCATCATATATTTCGTGTCAAATACTCCCAAGATGCATTAAAATGTGTAGCGCCAGCATTTTAATGCAATAAATGAAGAAATAATTAATACTAAAGACATGGCTGTATGGGCATTTATACCCTTTGCCTTCCCATTACAGGGAGAATTAAAAAAAAACACCCACACCAGTCACACCACTGACAAAAGGCCTCTGTCCTATAAAGTTATTAATAATTATTAGAGGTAGTAATGCACCAATAGTAGATTTTTTTTATACCAAGGAAAATAAAGAAATAATTCTGTGTAAAAGTGACTTCTCGGACTTTTCAACCATGTTGTGTATTCAAATAATTTTTTTTGCGCTTATCAATATAAGACAAGTTTCACTTAAATATTTAAGTAAACATAAGTATGCAATCAATTTGAATTTGGAACACCAATGTATTTGTAACATAAATGTTTAATGATGAATGAAAAATCCGTGGAGTTACTAAATAAAAGTAACAAAACCATTAAAATTAGTTACTCCATCCTGTCAGGTTGTGTAAAGCAAAGAATACATCTTTACGGCTTACAGTTTCAGCTATTAATTATTTTAAGCGCAAAAGTAAACGGATCGAGGGCATACAGTCAAGTCTTCCATGTATACATATTTTCTTTCTAAATAGTTAACCTCAAAATCTTAATCTCCACTTTTGATTTATTAAATTAATATCATTTTGAGTAAGTAATTAATTACATAGTTGTTTTATTCTCACTTTCTCGCAGTTGGTACGAAAAGCAGAGTTTGTTCCATGGGAAAAGCAGTCATATATCTTGGGTGCGCTTGAATCCCTCGCTGCACTCAGCTCAGAGGCCTTAAACAAGATGCCTTTTGATAATCGCTATCGCTAAGCGGAAAATGTATGCGATTTGACATAAGCTCTCGATTGACTTTCGATTGTAAATGTCAAATCCCATATATTTTAGAAGATTCAAGTCTGCAATCGTGACTTTAAGACACTGGCCCTAATTCTGGTGAACACATGCTAAGTCTAAATTTAAGTTCAGTGCATTTCTTTCTATCAAAAGGAATACGAAAAGAATAGCTGTCATATAATTTGACATTTAGAAACGTGCGTTCAATTTTCGACCTAATTGATTCTAAAGTGCAGTGTTTAGGAGGCACCTCCGTACATCCCGTCTAAAATTGTCTATGGTTTCTATGAAATCTATCTAAATTTAAGTGACAGGTCTAAACAGATTCTTGCTATCTTTTTTCTATCACTTATTGCGAGAAAGAGATATACTGTTCTTAAATTTAGAATTAAAGTGTGTTCCCAGAATTAGGCCCACTTGCTTTATTCTCTGACTGCTACTACTATGACTGACTACTGCTTTATTTCACTTGTATACACTAAATCTACCGTTTCGTACTATTTTTAAAATAGCAACACCTCGTAATTTTGCATTTTTTCCAATGCGATATGATTTTCTGAAGACATTTAGTCAGACTGTCTAAAATTTCTACATTTTCAACAAGTATTTTCTTATTCTTTATTTGTAATCAATTATTTTCATATTATATTTGTTATTTCTAGCCTAAGAACAGACTCTTAGATTTGGAAGGTCAAAATCTTTTTACGTACCAAATTAACACTCTAAACTTGGCAAGATGTCGGTGATACTCTTCTGCATCTGCAATTTTGACAAGGAAGAAATGTATGTACCATCGTAAAAGCTTTTGGATTTTAAATGAACTTATAATCGTGTGAATGTGTAAATATACTAGGTAGATTACGCCAATATGAATCAACTAGAGGACGAAAATGTTCAAAGCATTAAATGCAGTCCAAATGCAAAAAACAAAAGCAAAAAGGCCAAAGACCCTTCAGAAACGACTGACGATATAAGTATATTGGATCAGGAAAAGCTAAATGATGTGTTAGCAAATACTCTTCATATAAATAATTTTAACAATTGTAACCTAATCAATGGGACAAGTGACCACTTGAAAAACGAAATCTCCAACAAGACGTGTGTTATAATAGAAGCTCAAGGTGACTTAATGAGTGATGTTACAAACGATATAAATAGTGTACAGTGTCATGATGCTGCCAGTGAGTATGTGGAGGAGGTTAACTCCACACACCACATGAGTAGACACCCCTTTGAGAATACTTCAGATGTTGGTGTCAGTGACAGTAAGCATGGGCAAGTCCAACAAGAAGAAATTGAAATTGTATCATATGAATCAGAGTTACAGATGCCAGAAATCATGCGACTTATTCAAAAAGATTTATCAGAGCCTTATTCTATCTATACATATAGATATTTTATACATAATTGGCCTAAGCTTTGCTTCTTGGCGACTCATGAAGGGACATGCATAGGTGCCATTGTTTGTAAGCTAGATATGCATCGCAATGTTGTCAAAAGAGGTTATATTGCTATGTTGGCTGTTGATGAGAAGTACAGAAAGCAAAAGATTGGATCGAGATTAGTTCGTAAAGCAATACAAGTATGTATATATAATCTTGATTTTAATTTAGAATTTATAGTAAATGTTTGAAAGATTAGCAAAAAAGTCTAAACTAGAAAAAAATTACTTTACGTCATATGTATTTAAAAAATACTTTCTTGGGTTTGACATAAAATATCTCGACATTGTGAAACGCAACGCAAATACATAAAGGCTAGAAGACATTCATAGTCATTATTCACTGCGTTCTCAAGTCCTTGGTAGCTCAGATGATTAGATAGTCACAAGGATTGTGAAACGACATGGGTTCTCTTGCCGCCCTAGTATATGATATTTTTCTACTTTACATACTTTTCTAATGTACTAATAAGCTAAATAATTTTTATTGAGAATAAACATGGAACCTAATTAACATTTCAGGCTATGATTAATGACAATGCTGATGAGGTGGTATTAGAAACTGAAATCACAAATAAACCTGCTCTCAAGTTGTATGAAAATCTGGGCTTTGTAAGAGACAAGCGCTTATTTCGATATTACCTAAATGGAGTTGATGCACTAAGATTGAAATTGTGGTTAAGGTGAAATAAGTAGGTATCTAATGGGAAATTCTCAATGTTGTGTTTATTCTATTTTCCGGACTTAACAGTCCCGGACATGTTTTACATTATGAAGTGATCCCTGCTGTTGTTATATGGTATATAATCTCCTATTGCCATGTGGATTTTAGCCAAATGTATAGTTTGTTTCAATTATTTAGTCATGTGATATGTTTTATTTTATGTAATTTATGTGTTGAAAATTGTTAATGAAATATTTTCTTCAATTACTTTTATATCTTGAATTTAAGAATATAAATGGTTAATATCCATACAAAAATACACAACTTTGCAGAATTAAATTGTACCAAGTGTTTTTTCTCCCCTTTTTCATATTGATCCATTTCATAACTTTCGACTTATTTATTGCCGCCAGGCATCACTACTGAAAATATTAATGACACCCAATAATTAATCTACTGTAGTAACTAGTAGGTACCTACTATTTCGATTTCAGATTTCATTATGAAGCCAGGCAGAGACTTCTGTTTTGATACTATTTCAATATTATCAAGAACATTTTACCCTGAAAGTTTGAAGTTTAATAAGTTTGTGTCATATGTCCAGTACTACTAATAAATTACAGGAGTTTATACTATTCTTAATAAAAATTATATTATTTGTTGCAAAGAGTCATAAATAAATTTAACCACCACTGTAAGGTTTATGGTTAAGGTTTGGTTGGTAAGGATTTCAATAAAAAGATATTAACTAACTTCATATGGGCTAATTTATCAATCCTCAGATTTCTTTTAAATTTTGTGCTGAATTATTTATCCAGTTTAAATAATTTTGTTAATTTCAGCAAATAAGTAAAATCTTATTCTTTATTGCCTAGCTCCTTCCTTTTTATCAAAATAGTATATCGACCAGATTTTTAAACTTGTAATGAATAAAGCAACATGAATATCAAATTTTTATTGATTCATAAATTAAGTTTCTAAAATGTAAAAGTTGCTGAGTTAGTTGAAGCACCATCATATATGAACATGTTGTTCACTGGTTTATATTGTTTAGTTACAATTTTAATAGCCTCATGAGCTATGCAACCACCCAAGAAAGCAGATATACTATGTATTTCTGCTCCCCCGTATCTGCACATTTCATGTATATGATCATCCTTAGGAAATGGAGAACAAGAAATATCACTTAGCAGTTTAGTAACACATGTTTTCAATTTAGCAATGTCTCCTTCAGGCTCCAAATCTCCTGGAGCTCTGTAATGTTCTGAACGAAACATTTCAGATGCTCTTAAAAGAATATAGTTTACCATCATTACATCTGGTTCCTCTAGATGTCTAGCAATATATGAAGCTATGGTACTACCTATCTGGTATTCAGTGGCAATGCATGAACCTTTGATTAAATATAAATGATTAGCATGTCTACAGAATAACTTGACATCAGCTTCACTGATACTCTCACAGCGCAATTGTGCTACAATTTGCTGAACTTTTCTATAAACTATTTCAGCATCCATAGCAGATTGGGTTCTGTAAATATTTTGCAATTTGATGTAATGATCTGTTGAAGCAGTCATGTCTGGCAATATACCACTTACAGGTAACTTGCCTTTTCCTTCTGCTTCAATAAATGCTCGTAAAGCAGAACACATTATCCAAAATGGTGAGCTCTCTTTGTTCAAGTTAGTAGCCGAACTACTGTATAACAGCTCTTGAATTTTTACAGGTAAAAATGTTGGCACAAGAGCTGTGTTAACTGCTTTTAAAGCCTCTTCAAAATTCTCCTCATTGATAGGTATTCCATTTTCATCTCTCCTTGTGAATTCTTCAATAATAGACTTTACTTCATTCTTCTCTTTTCTACTCATTGGCCAACTATTATAGTTATTTATTTGCCATTTTTGAACTGCTTTATACAGAATAACAATCCAGGGAATGTGTCCATGATCTTTTAAATCAGCAGCTTCAATATCAAATGTATCTAAATAGTCTGCAAGTGCTTGAAATGGAACATCCAAGCGTAAGTCAATATGGTCATTGTCAGGATGAGTTTCAACAACAGCATGTTCTTTGAGTTGTATTCTGAAAGAACCTAGAAATCCAACTGACCTGCATAATATAAAAGGTACATTTATGTCCCATAGATGTTGTGACAAATCTTGAATAGTTTTTTCACTGACAACAGATGCAATGACTACACTGAATGATTTAAAGAAATCAGGATTTTCATTGAGTATTTGATCTGGTGGTTCTTGAACTGCATGGCCTTGAACAGCTGGATTTAGTTCCAAGATAAGCCGTAAAGCCTCTGAACCTCTATTCAAACCTTTACTTGAACATTCTAGGAAAAAGTTACTGCCTATGTCTTCATCACTTACTACATTCTCGTCTACAATTGTCACCGATCCAACTCCAGGTAAAACAATAGATTTTAATATTTCGGTACCTAGAGCAGTTGCGTTAATTAAACAAATATGTCCGTTTTCAAGAGCTGCTTGACCGTGATCTCCCCATAACCGGAGTTGCCGGTCGTACTGTTTAGTTTTCTCATTTTGTTCTGGTGACTTTGGTGAAGGGGAAGTCATCATAAATAAAATTAAAGCTAAGTTTTAATTTATAAACAATGAGAACTGTTGCTTACTTTGTGTAATAATTGAGTTTGTGAAATAATTAGATCAAAATTGTTTTTTAAAATGAAATGCAAGCAATACAAATGTCTTGTCATTTCATAGACTTTCTCTACCACAGATCACAGATCTCTACGATAACTTTTGACATTAAAAAAGTCACAGACTATTAATATATTTTTTTAATTCATTCTCCCTGTAATGGAAAGGCAAAGGGATGGAGGGAGGGAAGAACCAATGCCTATACAGCCATGTCTTCAGTATTTTTTTTTTTTTTTTTCTTTTATTGCATTGAAATGCTGGTGTTAAACATTTCAATGCATCTTAGGAGTATTTGACGCGAAATATATGATATGATGACAGTTTCTATATGCTGCTACTTGATGAGGTAGCCTAAGAAAGAAAGAAAGAAAGAAAGAAAAAATGAAATAACTTAATAACTTTTATTCTAATAATCTTTTAGTTGTACAGTCGGCAGCACGTCAAGCGTAACAGTTTGTCCTTGAACCTAGAGCGCAACGCACAGAAAATTTGTGCGCAAAGGATAAACATATGTCTCTCAGCGCCTCTATCTAACGTCTCTCTCTCAAGTACTCTGTACATACGTCAACACAAACAATTGTTTTATAAGACTACACCACTTTGTTAGCACAAAGTGCGCTCCAACAATTTTTAATTATTGTAATAAAAATCTTGACTGACACCAAAAAATATTTTAGGCCACAGCACAGATTACCAATTAAGTTAAAGAAGACAAACCTTAGAGTAAAGGTTTTAATAAAAAAAATAAACGATACATTTAGCAATAATAGCAATGGATTATTTGTTTCTATAGTAACTGAGTTAATGGTAAAGTAGAATGTCAAAGACACGTAAAACTCCAAAGAGTCAGATATACCACATTCTTCCCTCGTGCTAAGATGTGACGTAATCGCTCAGATGCTTCGGAGGACGGCGCTCTCGTGAGGACCTTCTTAAAGGTTGTGTGATCTTGTGGTCTCGAGTTGTAGGAGATTGAGTCACGGGAGGAGTTAAGTCTTCTGAATGAGGTGAACAGCTATCCTCCGCTGCAATATTTGACTCAGTTGGGGAGCTTCTGGAACCTGGTTTATTATTGTCCTGCAGTATCTCTAACTCCAACATGTCGTTAACCATGGACTCTATGTCGGCTCCATTACTCCCACTACTTTGATTCAAGGGCGCTAAATGTTTATTCGATATGGTGGTTTCTCTACCATCTGGCAAGCGGATGTAAGAATAATCTGGATTAACATGGAGAAGCTCCACTTCCTCTACAAGGGGTTGGTATTTGTTTGCTCGATTAAATTTCTTCACAAGCACCTGATCTGAATTAAGTAGCCAAGTCGGTACGGTATCTCCATTAACAGATCTTCGTGAATGCGTGAACATCCTCTCGCGCGGCGTGCAATTGATAGCCGTACATAGTAATGAACGAATCGCGTGCAATGCTTGTGGTAAGACTAGCTCCTAGCTTTCGACAGGTAAGTTCCTAGATTGTTACGCCAATTGTATTGTTTTTCGGAGGGTAGAATTAAGCCTTTCTACTTGACCATTCCCTTCTGGGTTATAAGGAGTAGTTCGGCTTGTTGCAACACCACGTTTTAATAAAAAATCTCTGACTTCGTTAGAAAGAAATAAAGTGCCTCTGTCGGAATGTATATAAGCAGGCATCCCAAAAAGCATAAAAAGATCATTAAGATGTTTGATAACCGTGCCTGATGTCATATCTGGACAGGGAAATGCGAATGGAAATCGCGTGTATTCATCAATCACAGTAAGCAAATATCTGTTTCTTGTATTTTTGGGTAATGGCCCCTTAAAATCTATGCTCAATCTCTCGAAAGGCATTGTAGCCTTTATAATATGTGGTCCAGGTCTAGCAGGTTATAGGAATCTCGGCTTAATTTCTGAGCAAAGGCGACAAGATCGAGTCATGTTTCTTATGTCCTCTAAAGAGTAAGCATAGTTTTTTGCGCTTAGCCAATGTGCCATCCGAGTCACTCCTGGATGACACAGTGATTCATGAAAGCATTTGAGTTTCTCAGAGCTGTTAAGAACAGTAGCACTTATACACGATAGTGCGTCAGCAGCATCATTCTGCTTCCCGGGACGATAAACGATGTCATATTTAAATGGCGCTAATTCGAGACGCCATCTTTGAATTTTCTCATTCTTGATTTTGCTTGTTATTTTATTGTCAAACATGAAGGATACAGATCTTTGATCCGTGACTAATCGGAAATGCCTTCCAATAAGGAAGTGTCGCCAATTCTTTAGTGCTTCAACTATGGCGTACGCCTCCTTCTCTATAGCCGAGTGATTCTGCTCGCTGCTGTTTAGGGTACGAGAAAAAAAGGCAACTGGACGATTACTTTGAGTGAGAGTAGCCGCAATAAAATGCTCGGAGGCGTCAGTTTCTACAACGAAAGGTATATCATTACTAATTGCATGTATAGAAGATTTTGCTATGTCGGACTTCAATTTTTCAAACGAGTCAATTAATTCTTGGCTAAGCGGGAATGTCTTCGTGTTTGATAAGAAATGTATCCGCTCAGAAAAGTTTGGTATCCATTTACTATAATGTGCAAACATACCAATTACTCTGCGTAATGACCGTAAATTTTCAGGTGGTGGTAAATCAAGAAGAGGGCGAAGGCGCTCGGCGTCTGGCTTAACAACGTGGTTTCTTATACTATATCCTAGAATATTGATAGCAGTTAGTGAAAATTTACTTTTCTCTTTGTTAAGCGAAAGACCATATTTCCTAACTGCAGCTAAAAAATTCCGAAGATTTTCGTCATGTTCAGCTTTCGTCTTTCCGCACACCGTGATTTCATCGAGATAAGCATATGTGCCTTCTAGTTTCTCGGTGCGGATGACCCAATCAATTGTCCGCTGAAAACTAGAGACGCCATTTGTCACTCCAAATGGTATTCGGCGAAATTGATAAAGATTACCTGCTGCTTTAAACGCTGTGTAATGTTTTTCTTTTGCTAAAATAGGTACTTGATTATATGCACTTTGTAGGTCTATAGTGCTGAATACAGCGTATTTAGATGTCTTCGAAACAACTTCTTCAATGTTCGGTAGTGGATAGGCATCTAATTGCGTATATCTATTAACTGTTTGTGAATAATCGATGACGAGACGTTTTCTGTGACTAACATTCTTTGTAATCAATACCTGTGCGCGCCACGGTGAAGAACTGGGCTCTATGATACCGTCGGATAAAAGCTTTCTTATCTCATCCTCTATGAACTTATTGTCCTCTTCACTGTGCCGGCGGGACTTAATTGCGATTGGCTTGCAATCAGAGCTGATATTTGCGAATAACGGAACGGCTGGAACTAGAGCTGCAGCAACGTTACAGACTCTCATTGGTTCTTTGGACCCACCAAACGAAAATTCTAATGTTGAATGTTTTCCAATACATCATGATCAATAATAAGATCAGCACATAAGTTCTTCACAATTAGGAGTGTGAGATCATTGTAGTTATGGTTTCCTATTTGTGCCGAAACCAGAGTCTGACCTTGAACTTGACAGGATAGACTTGCAGCCGCCATGGTAATGGTTTGAAGGCAAGGGCGTTTCTTTAATCCACAAAGTCCGAATAATGTTTAATCGATGAAACTAATCGAACTGCCTGTGTCTATTAAGGCTTCTGCACGGATTCCTTTGATGAATGCTGGGACTATGGCTCTCTTAAGGGACTTCGGTGACGCAGCTACCACACATGACGTAAAAATATCTTCATCGGATGTAAAAGCAGCACTAGACTTATTGTTACATTTTGCTCCGGCAAACCTTGGCAAAATGACCCTTCTTCTGGCATATTTGACAAGAGGCATCTAGAGCTGGACAATTCTTTCGAGCGTGGACACGATCACCACAGAAGAAACATTTTCGTTTCGTGTTTTGAGTAGGAGCAGCCGCTGAAGTTCCACTATCCACATTTGAATCGTTCTTCTGAATAGCATTTATAGTTTGATCATTAATATAGCTATTGCAATTTATTTCAGCCATTTCTAATGATAGAGCTTGATTGTAAGCCTCATCTAACGTAAGCGTTAAATTTTCAAGCAGACGCTGTCTTACTTTGGTAGATTTCATGCCCTAAATAAAAGCATCTCTAATATTGTCATCTCGGTTCTTCTCAGCACACACATCCTTGAAATATCAATCTTTGGATAGCTGTTTCAAGGATTGAAGATAATTGTCAATCGATTCATGGGCTTGTTGTTTTCTAGTAGCAAGCGCGTGTCTGGCATAAATGATATTCTTTGGCTTTGTGAAAAGCTTATCTAATAAGAATAAAGCCTGATAAAAATCGGTACATTCGCTTATATACACATAAACTTTCGGTGACACGTAGTTAATAAGTAAATCTAGTTTCCATGAAGCATCTACCTTTTCCGATTCCGACGCCTTGAGGAAACTTTCAAATGTACGCTTCCAATGCACCCATTCTTCATTAGCAGACCCGCTGGATGGGTCGACGTTCCGGCTTCAGATATTTTTCCATTATAGTTTCGACATTTACTTTGAAATATTTTGTCTATTAAATTGTTAAATAAGACAAACCTTAGAGTAAAGGTTTTAATAAACAAAATAAACGATAGATTTAGCAATAATAACAATGGATTATTTGTTTCTATAGTAACTGAGTTAATGGTGAAGTAGAATGTCAAAGACACGTAAAACTCCAAAGAGTCAGATATACCACACCAATAAAATACAATTCCATCCTGCCTGATCCTGATTGAACGTCACTTTTAAATCTACTTCATTAGAAGACGTGTCTTGTCTCGCTGTCGTGGGTACAACGTCTTCGCATTGAATTCTGCCAAGCGGTTTCTCGTCGAAGATTACGTCACGTGACCGAATCATTTTGTTGTCATCGCACCAGATACGATAGCCATCATCGTTGTCGTATCCGATTAATCTTCCTTTGAGGGCTTTCATGGAGAGTTTCTTGCGTTTCTGTTTGGGGACATGGACGTAGGCTCTGCAGCCTAAGATGCGTAAATGAGCAACTTTCGGCTTGATTCCATGCCATAGTTCGTGCGGTGCTTGCACCCGTACGGGAGGGGCCGGTTCTGTTGAGGACGTAGGCGACCGATTTAATTATTGTGCATGATAGTCCTTGCCGCCTCGACCAAGGTTCTATTTTCCCTCTCACTGCATCCATTTTGCTCGGGAGTGTATGGCATGCTTAGCCTTTGTCTAATTCCATGCGTGGCCAGGATCTCACGCACATCCTTGTTATCAAACTCGCCGCCATTGTCACTCAGGAGTGTCTTGATGGAATGACCAGTGTTTAGTGCTTCGGCGATGAATTCCTGCATCTTTTGTTTAACTTCTGACTTTGCTTTGAGAAAGTAAACGTAACGATAGCCGGTGAAATCATCTTTGAATAACACAAAGTAGCGAAGATTTGTAAATGAGTTAGGGAATGGTCCGCATACATCGCTGTGTACAAGCTCGCCGGGTTTTGAAGCTCTGGGTCGGGTACCAAACTTCATTCTATGCGACTTGCTGAAGATGCAACTTTCGCAGATGCTTTCATCTTTAGGAAGGTCTACCCCTAACTCCCGTTTTACAAATTGACGTACATGACGCTTGTTCTGATGTACGAGTCGCTCGTGGTAAAGCTGCGTCTTCGTTAATAGAAGATTCACCTCTAAGTTTCTGTTAGGATAGACGCTCTTTACGTTTAGTTTATATAAACCTCCGCTTATGCTGCGTACACCCGTAATTTTAACTTCGCCGCGTGTTGACATAGTGCAGGTCGTTCGTGTGGACTCAAATTTGCTTATTGAGTTGCAGTCATGAGCAACTAAAACAGAAAACAGGTTCTTTGTGATCTGTGGCACGTACCACACGTCTTTCAGAGTAATCTCGTAAACTTTTCCACGTACCTCTGATTTAATGACGATATTCCCTTTGCCTTTAGCTTGCAGTGCATTGCCATTAGCTGTAGAGACGGTGTGCATTTGGTCAAAAGTTTGGAAAGTTTGAAATAGATCTCCGCGATTGCTGACGTGGCATGTTGCGCCGTTATCAACGTACCAGTTGACTGTACTCGATGAAGTCGTCGATACTTCATGCTCTGTTGTCAGTACTTCCGCTTATAAGTACATCGATTCCACTATTTGAGATTCCTTTTGAGATGAAGAAGAGGAAGGCGGGTTACTGCTTTTCGGGGGTTTACCATCTTGAGGCCATCTTTTGCAATCCTTCACGCGGTGACCTTTGACGGAGCAGTAGTTGCATTTTATCTTTGCATCCTTACTCTTTTTCTTTGCCATATTCTGTGTGCTCTCAATTGCTAAAGCCTCTTGTTCTGGTGGCGCGGTAGACACCATCAAGCTCCTTTCGAACACGCACAGACGATCGGTTAGGTTGTCAATGGTTCGTTCGGACGTTGGACACATTAACCATCCACTCTTGAATTGAACGTATTCTTCTCCCAGTGTGTCGAGCGTTTTGCATATGAGAAGAAGATCCGGAAGCTTCTTGTCTTTGCCGAGCTCTTTGTTCAATGAGGTCCAAATGTTTTTCAATTTTGACATATGAGTTGCTGCGTCGTCAGCTGGATCCTTTTTCAGTCCAAAGAAACTTATACATAATTGGAAGGTCTTGTCTTCATTTGTCCCGTCGAACATTCGATGAAGTTCTAACCAGATTTCTCTAGCGGACGTAAATCTCATTACTTTTCGTAGCATTTCTTCAGTCATGTTGTTGGTGATAAAGAAAAGGGCACTCGAGTCGGCTTTCGTGAATTCTGACACGGTAGCGGCGGCGGATACTCCGGTCACACTGGCTTCACTTTCTTTATCCGAGGTAAGTCTGCCTTCAATTATATCCAGAGCACGAGTTATGCTCTTGAGTATGATAAGCATTTTATACTTCCATGTATCCCAGTTGCGTTTGCCTTCGAGAGGTGCAATGTTGTACTTGAAAGTCGAAATTTCCATCTTTCAGCTAAATTGCTGCAAACCATAACCTGTTACAGGGCAGAGTGCGCAGATGATGTGTAGAAGCTTAGCACGGTGGAATAAACACTTTGTAATATAATTACAATACTGAAAAAACACCATTTACTTGTAAAAAGATTTCGAGAAGAATCAATCAAAATATGATAGTGACATTTTGACATAAAAAAGTATATCAGATACAAAAGACACCATGTAGGTTGCTTGCTTGCTTTATAACCTCCTTCAATAAAATTGACATTTAGAAAGGTGCGTTCAATTTTCGACCTTATTGAACGTGATAAAATGCAGTGTTTAGGAGGCACCTCCGTACATGCCGTCTAAAATTGTCTATGGTTTCTTTGAAATCTATCTAAATTTAAGTGACAGCTCTAAATAGATTCTTGCTATCTTTTTCCTATTACTTATTGCGAGAAAGAGATATACTGTACTTAAATTTAGAATTAAAGTGTGTTCCCGGAATTAGGCCCAATGTCAGGTGGGATTTAGAGGTGTAGTCGATTGCGGCATGAATTATTGTCAGTCGGATTACCGAAGGTTGATTTCCACCTTAGCTGGTATAAAAAAGAAGACTTGACAATCACAGATTATAGAGAGTATGTATTTCACTCTGCTCGGAGCTGTGGCTCCGAGCCTGAGACGGCTCGGAGTGCTCGTTTCACGGCTAAGATTGACCTCTATTTCCAGTATTCAAAGTACTCTGTGACCTAACCTATAAACATACTATTTATAATCTGTGTACAATAACATAGATAGATTATCAATTTGTGCATCTTAACCCAAATAATTAATTAGCCAATATTTATTAAAGCTTATGTGTAATTTATTATCCCAACAATCCTGTTGGACAATAGATTGAAAATAATATTATTATCTAATAAAGTGAAATGGTTAAAAGTAGTCATTTGTTGTACGAATGTGTATGGCAATGAATTTACAAACATTATTCCAGGATTTTAATCCCAGGTAAATAAATAAGTGCTAAATCTTACTCATTGAACCTAACGAGTGATTAAAATATGTTTTTTTTTTGCAGTAAGTTCGTCGTACATACTTGCCTTCTCATTTTTACTGCTCTTTTAGCATTAAAGTTAGATAATTCAATAACATGGTCTTACTGGGCTGTATTCACTCCTATTTGGGTATGGAAATTTCTTGTGGTGCTAGGTGCTACAGTGGGTACATATGTTTGGTGGCAATATCCACATTTCAGGTTGGTAAAAATTTTTTTTTTACATGAAATGTAGTTCTTCATTTTGTTAATTAACTTCACATTCATATTAAGTAAATAGTAAAATTATTATTTCGTTAAAATATAACATCATAGCTATTACACTGAGAATCCATTATTAATCTGTGCAAAGTACTCTAATAAATAAATAAAATAATAATAATAAATATAAATCCTAATTGCAGGTTAGAGGGTGAAGCCTATATTCATTATAAAGCTATGTTGATTAGTCTTGCCATACATTTAATTCTACTCATGTTTGAATTACTTGTTTGTGACCAATTAACTACCAAGCGTCATGTCTGGATATTGGTGTTTATACCATTAATCTTCATAAGCATAGTATCTATAGCTATCTGTATATGGTCAGTGAAACATGACCGCAGTTACGAGGTAAGTCTGCTTAGCATTAATTCTATTTTATTATGAATAAAATCATAAAGGCTTCTGGGGTGAAAACAGCCTTCATTAACATTATAAATTACATTAATTTTTTTTTAAAAAATATTTACATAATGTATAGCTTAGATCAGGGCTTCCCAAACTTATTTCAACTGTGACGCCCTTGGGAAGTTGCCATATTTTTGCGACGCCCTGGCGTTTTTGATATACATTTACCTACTAGTTGTAGTTCTAGCCTAATAACAATTTGTCAGAAAAACTCCAAAAAGTATCTAAATTTTGCTGATGCCATGCGCATTGTGATCCGCCGCATCACAATGCGACTCGGTCGCATCGACACAGACAGCCAATCTATTAAGATTGCCTCACGACGCCCCTGGGATGATACCGCGGCGCCCCAGGGCGTCGCGACTCACAGTTTGGGAAGCCCGGGCTTAGATAATAAGATTGTGAACCCGTGACCTTTCACAATCCGGGTGACTGATCTAATCACTGACCTACTAAAGACCTTGCATAACTCTATGAATTTCTTCTTATCTTTCAGTTTTTACTTTATAAGCCAAGCTTTTTTCAATAAAGTCTATCTATCTCAGCTAACATCTACCCACACAATATTGAAATATAAAATATAATTTTCTTTTACAGTTGGAACTATTCTGTGCTGTAAATATTCTTCAGTTCATATTTTTGGCATTAAAATTGGATGATTTCATCAATTGGTCATGGGAAGTGGTTTTTGTGCCTTTGTGGATTCTAATGTGTCTCAGCTTAGTAGGTGAGTGTATGTATTATTTTATCTTATATTATCTTTTACTTATGGACAAATATTTCTTGTAACTATTTTTAAAATAATTTTTTAACCCACCAAGCATCAGATTCCAGACATTCCATTTTCAATTGTCATAGCGTTCCAGAGGGATAATGCTGCTTGAAGGGTTAAAATAATATTCAAATAGTTTAGTAAGTATTTTAAAAAACTCAAATGTCTATATTACTAGCATGAAAAGCATTTGATAAATATTTGTATAATAGAAAAGATAATTTTAGTAATGTTTATTGATAGATGTTGTTTATTGATAGGTAGTTTTGGCTGATCAATAAATAATTGTTGATGAATCAATTTACTAGCAGTTGATTGATGACAATTTACATTGGGCTCTCCAGTATCTACTATAATGTTTACAGCAGAAAATTTGTTTTTCACAAAGTATGAAATTTATTCTATGATAATTAAATACTATGGAGGGTTAAAATAACTATAGATAAAGGCTCTTTAAAGCTTTAATGTAAAGGTTTAATGTAATTGGTAGATTTGAACAAATGAATAGAATTATAACAATGAATTTATTGCAAATTTATATGCCAAATAAATGAATATGAATGAACATAACTGATGATGGTAACAATGAAGGCTAATGGAGCAGGGTGGCTGGTTTTAATCCTTGCTTTTTAAAAATCAAGCAGATTGGTTTTGTACAGTAATTATTATTCACATTTCTACAAGAATAGTTATTTTAAAGTTTTGAACATATTTCCATATTAGGGGCATAAGGGGTCCCGAATAACACCTCACGGGAGCCAAGCCAACCTTGTGCACCCTGTCGTTTAACAAACTAGTCTCTGCCGCTCCCCACCAACCCAGACTAGGCCAGTGTAATGGGAGACGGCCCAAAAACCCCCCAACCAATGAATCCCAACAGCACAAGGCCCCAAGTGCCCAGCGGTACCAGAGGCTGTGCCGGCGGTGACAGACATTGGCGAGGCGCCGGGACCGGGGGTGCTAAGAATCTCCGGGTGGTGACGACATCCCGTCATACGACCCTGGCACTGGCAACTTATAACACTCGCACACTGCGGACCGAGGAGTAGCTGCTGGAACTAGAGGAGGAATTAAGTAGGATTCGCTGGAGTATAGTGGGTCTGTCTGAAGTCCGAAGAAAGGGAAAGGATACATTGGTCCTTAAATCCGGCAAACTGCTCTATTTCCGGGAGACGTCGGGCTTATTGGCCAAAAGTCTCTCGTGAAACCGAATAGGGCGGCGTACCTTATACTCAAAATCACCGAACGGTATTCGTTGAAAGTCATACAGGTATACCCGACCTCGACTCACAACGACGAGGAATTGGAAGTAATGTATGAGGATATCTCTAGGGCAAAACATACTTCCAACACTCACTACACCGTTGTCATGGGAGACTTCAACGCAAGCCTGGGCAAACGTGGCGATACTGAGTTGAAAGTGGGGCAGATGTGGGCACATAACGACAGGTTCGTGGAAGTTGTTCTTACGGTCCATGCTCTTCAAACCCTGCCGTAACAAAAGAGGAAAGAAAATCTCTGTGCCAACAATAAAGCTTATGGAGGAAAGACGTGGAATGGTTTTGCAGTCTTCCGAAGACGCTTATCGGCAAATCAACAAACAGATCTCCAAGTCCTTGACCCACGACATTCGCCGATTTAATACAGAACGTATTAAAGAGGCAATCGAGCGAAACAAGGGCTTCAAAGTGTCCGCCAGAGATCTGTCGCTGGGACAGAATTTGCTGATAAAATAATAAAAACCATTTATTAACTCTTCACAATAGTCTTCTTACTTCTATAAATATCTTAAATTACAATTACCTTGTGATGTAATGAAGCTGAAGACGGAGGATGGCAGATTCGTTACATCCAGACCTAAGCTCTTGGCCGAAATCAACAGCTTTACGCGACATCACGCACGCCTATCACACAGGCCACCGATACAAGGGCCAAATCAACCCGATATTACTCGGAAGATATCCCGGATGTCAGCCTTTACAAGATTAGTATAGCTCTCAAACAGCTTAAGAACAACAAGGCGTCGGACGACGGAGAAGTTACAGCAGAGCTTCTGAGGGCAGGTGGACGAGCGATCCTAAAAGCTCTTCAGAGACTATTTAACTCCATGATGCTCGAGGATAAAACGCCAAACGCATGGCACAGGGGCGTGGTGGTACTCTTTATCAAAAAGGGTGACAAGACCCTATTGAAGAACTACAGACCCATCACGGTCGTGAGTCATTTGAATTAGAATTATGTTCGGGATGTTCACCATTTAATTTCTTTGTAACGAGTTCCCGATATTTTGGCGCAGTTATATTCGCCACGAAGCAGTAGCAGCAGCATGTGTGTGTGCAGTTGCATGGTAAATATCCCGAAAGTAATTCTAATTGAAATGTTAATCACCATGAAAGTATAAAGTGCTACTCCTGAGTCCTGAGTCATGTTTATAAGCTGTTTTAGAGGGCTATAACGAATCGTCTCGCACGCAGATTAGACGACTTCCAGCCTCCCGAACAAGCCGGATTCCGAAAAGGCTTTAGTACCATAGACCACATACATACGCTGCGGCAGGTTACACAGAAAACTGAAGAATACAACCTGCCATTATGCTTAGTGTTTATAGACTACGAAAAAGCATTCGATTCTGTTGAGACCTGGGCCGTGCTTCAGTCACTCCAAAGATACCAAATTGACTATCGGTACATCCAAGTGATCTATGGCTGGAACTTGAGACTTGGGCACAATGTTCGAAGACCTTTGTAAAGTCTCCCAACAAGTAGGTCTTAAAATGAACATGGATAAGACGAAAATCATTTCGAATTCACATGTCGTACTCGTACCCACTCCTGTGACGGTTGGAATCTCTACACAGGAAGTTGTTGACGAATACATTTACCTGGGACAAATAGTCCAACTTCTAGAAAGAGGTCAATCGACGGATCCAACTCGGCTGGGCAGCGTTCGGGAAGCCTCGCAGCATATTCTCGCCCCAGCTTCCGCAGTGTCTCAAGACGAAAGTCTTTTATTCGTGTGTGTTACCAGTGATGACATAAGCAACCGAGACGTGGTCAAGGGCAATGGAGAGGGCTATGCTTGGCGTTTCTCTGCGTGATTGAATCAGAAATGATGAGATCCGCAGGAGAACTAAGGTCGCAGACGTAGCCCAAACAATTGCTAGCTTCAAGTGTGCAGGCCACATTACAAGGACGTCTGACGGCCGTTTGAACGGAATGGTTGGTAGGCCGGCCTCCCACAAGGTGAACCGACGATCTGGTGAGGGTCGCGGGAAAGGCGATGGATGAGAGCAGCGCTGGACCGATTAGTTTGGAGATCTTTAGGGGAGGCCTATGCCCAGCAGTGGGCGTCTCTCGGCTGATATGATGATTTGAACATATTCAAAGTTTTGGTACTAGTCAACCTAAAAACTAAATCATAATTATAATTACAATTTTTTTTAATCGCTTTGTGTTATTTTATATTTTAGCGAGCACGACTTATTTGTAATAAAACCACTTTACCAGATTTAACTCGCGTTTAATTAGATGTCACATTATTATTATACATCCGACGTTTCGATTTCTTTACAACGATCGTGGTCAGAAGATGTCAATTGTCTTTGTGTAAGTTTATAGTTAACTACCATCACTTTGTGTTATGTTTTAGCGGTACGATTCACGTATACGCTCACGGTGTCAGTTTGTTGGATAGTGTGAGGACGGGTTTGGGACTTTTTATTCGCATGATGGCAATACTAAGCTGGTGGTACACTCCAACCCTATTATCTATTGAAAGAAGGATGTTTTTTGATTTCAATAGCCTCTCGTAACATTCTAGGAATGTAGCGGTGTTCTTTGATCAATTGACATCTTCAGTCTTCTCGTGATGATCGCTGTAAAGTAATAGAAACGTCCGTGTATAATAATAATGTAACATCTAATTAAACGCGAGTTAAATCTGGTAAAGTGGTTTTATTTAAAATATTAATCAGTTTTTGTATTTTATAATTACTTGTTAAACAGTTTTTTTTGTGGTCACAATCGTACCATGACCCAAAAATATGTTTTAGGGGTGCTGTACAGTATAATTTTCGCCGGCATTCTGCTGCGGACGCCAGAAGTCAACATACAGCAGAGGCGCACAAGTTTCAACTCTGCTCTGGCATATACCTTCACTGTGGTGCCCATTTTAGTGTTTCAGGTTGGAATTATTTTTATTATTCTTGTTTTCTTAAACTGTCGTTTTTGTACCGTGAAGCTTGAAACAACACTAGACTGAATTTATGCCACATCATTTTATCAAGTAAAATCAAATTACATAATTTTTTTTCTCTGTATGATCCTTTCTCTATTCGAAATATAATGAGATGAGCCCTAAAGCTAATACTTATGTATAAGATTAGACCATTGAACTATTAGCTAAGAGGCCTAGAAGAATTTTGCAGTTTAAAAAGTCATATTATTTTCTTTTTTGTTTTGTCTTAGTTACGCGCATGTTTTTTCGCTGTCTCTTGGTTTTATGTGTCATTACGTTTTTCTTGTATTTTTTATATCTCAGTGTTTTTAATGTGAATATACTGCTCAACCCCGTCTCTGTGTTTATGATTAAGCTACGTCGCATTTTTCACAGTTACCATAGCATATAGATGCTCGTAGCACCTTGGGCACTTTTCACGCGCTGCTGACCCTACAAAAATCAAGAAAAAGTGTTATTGACATCATAAGAAACAAGTCCCCCTACTCGTAACGTAACGGCTTCTTAGTGAGCTCCGCCTGCTTAGTCACTGACTGCGCGTACACAACAGTGTTGTTTAGCTGCGATCTTCTACAAGGTGCTACCCCAGTCGGGCGCTCAAGATTATAATACCACTTACATATGTTTATTTAGTATATTTCAATTTTTTTTTTAATAGTTAACTTATGTATGCTTTTTATATAAACAGGTGCTATCGGACTACACCTGTCTATATGAGCTTGTTTTTTAAAGATGGTATCGTTTGTTTTTATTTTGTATTGCAGTATATGTAATTAAGTATAATTATGATTATGTTGTAGTAATATTAAAAGTTAGTAAAAGAAGAAGTTAATGCGTGTCTGTGTGTGTGTGTGTGTATGTGTATTGTGTGTGTGTGTATTGCGTGTACGCGCGCGCGTGTGTTTGCGCGCGCGTGTGTTTGCGTGCGCGTGGCTGTGTGTGTGTTTGTTTCTGCGTATATGTGTGTGCATATATGTGATTTACGTATTTCTGTGTTTGTAATTATTGTGTTCTCTACCCCACTCCTAGATAATTAAATTAAATAATCATTCGCCTTCTATAGATAGGAATTTGCGGACAATTCTGCAAGTATTTAAAATTACAGCTTTTTGTATTTGTTGAAATGACAGGGGGTGCATATTGAGCAGCTTTAAACTCTTGTGCAGGGTTTTGGATATAATACCTGTCGGTACCTAGAGAATGTTATCATAGGTATAGTTTTAACTGAGGTGACTTGCCGTTGTGTCTTGATTTCTATTGAACAGTCTGTATATTACGCTATTTTTTCTGAATTTGTTTGTGAGACATTGTGTGTGTTGGGGATTCCAATATCTATGAGGTTTATCTGTTTATTTGTTTTGTCGTGTAAAGTAATGTCTGGTCTGTAATAATGCAGAGTTTTGCCCGTTATAATTGTTATGTCCTAGTATAGTTTATACAGGGGTGTTTCCAGTACTGTTTAAGGATTGTATGTGTAATAGGCCATCTTAACATCCCCACGTACCCCTGCAATCGTTTCGTTTCTAATAAAACATCCACGTGTAACTGTCCTATATTAAAACGAGAGAGAAATATTAAATATTTGGGGGTTAGGCTAGATGATAAACTAAAATGGGATCTACATTTGTCACTGGTTGCCAGCAGAGTAAGGAAATTGAACTATGCTTTTAAAAACCTACGGGCTATAGCAGATCATCAACTTATAATAAATACGTACAAGGCCCTAAGTTAATCTGTTATCAACTATTGCATCTGTGCTTGGGGAGGTGCTGCCAAAACGCACACACTACAACTCGAGCGTGCTCAGAGAGCACTCGTCAAAATGCTGTATCTACCGAGACGCTATCCGACCGAATTACTGTACGCAAATGCTAAAGTGCTCACAGTACGTGGGCTTTTTATCGACAATTGTACCAGAAGATATCAGCGTACAACCGCTTCACTATTGCTGGTAAATAAACGCAGACCTCGCTGTCCAATTCCGGTAACCAAAAGTACCCATGTTCAACGCTTCTTCAATTTCTTGGCACCAAAAATGTACAATTACCTAAATGACAAAATTAATATTTTAAACTGTACTAATCACCAGCTTAAGACAAACTTATCCAAATTCATACAAAGTTTGGGATTTGAGGAAATTGAAAGCTACTTTAAACCGATAAGCTAATGCAACACTTCACATCACACACACACACGCACGCACGCACGCACGCACGCACGCACGCACGCACGCACGCACGCACGCACGCACGCACGCACGCACGCACGCATGCACGCACACACACACACACACACACACACACACACACACACACACTCTACATATACACTCAAATAACAAATACAAAGACACACGTTGACAAATTTTTATTTTTAATATTTTGTTGTCAAAAAGTCTAATTCATATTTAAAATCCTCTTGCTGTACTTAAGAATTATAATATTGTGAACTTTATTGGGAGGGAACTGGCTCCTGAAATACAGATCATACTAGCTTAGGAGTCAGGGCTACAATTTACTGTTGTGACTTGTTCTTGGTACAATAAAGATTTATTATTATTATTATCATATTTTTTGTAAAAATCTCCCATTTCTGAGGTTGTAAATCACAGACGCGGGCTTTTGGCCAAACGAAAATGATTTTATTTTGGTGTTTACTGCGACGAGAAAAATTTGCGGACCATTCTGCACGTATTAAGTATGACAGCTTTTTGCATGAGAATGTAAGTGAGTGGATGAATGTGAAGGGTAGCTAGACTGCTGTGTAAGGATTTCGGGATAACTCCAGTGGAGGAAATAACTATAGGGATCGTGTATACCTTGTCTACGCGCCACTGTGTATTAAGTTCTATTGCCAGATCTGCATATTTGTTGATTTTTTCTGTGTGTGTGGATGAGAGGTTGTGTGTATTAGGAATGGCTATGTCAATAAGGTAAATAGTTTTATTTTGCTTGTCGTGGAGTGTGACGTCTGGTCTATTGCAATGGACAGTTTTGTCAGTAATGATGGTTCTGTCCCAATATATTTTATAATGCAAGTTTTCTAAAATAGTTTGCGGATTATACTTATAATATGGAACTTTTTCTGAGAGTAAGTTGTATTTGTGGGCTAGATATTGATGAACTATGGCAGCTACTTGATCATGCCTGTGCTTGTAATCAGTTTGAGTTATTGATTTGCATGCTCCTGTTATGTGTTGAATGGTTTCGGATGCGCTATGACAGTGGCGACATAAATCGGATTGTAGGGTGGGATCACGAATGATGTGTTTTCTATAGTTTCTTGTGTCGATTATTTGGTCCTGTATGGCAAACATAAATCCTTCAGTTTCAGGAAATAGATGACTTTTTTTTAACCAAGCATTTGATGCTATTTTATCAATATTCGGGTTGATGAGCTCTTGTCGGTGTCTACCATGCAATGTTTTCTGAAGCCATGTATTTACTTTTTGCTGGTTTTGTATAATATATTCGTTTCGTTGTAATGTGTTGTCGTTGAGATTTAGTGGGGTGTATTTTTTATCAGCTTCAACAGTAGCTTTGTGTAAAGGCGTTTTTCCTGACTGACTATGGAAGAATAAGCGGAGTGTTGTTATTTGTTTATTGTGAAGGTTTTGTATGTCAATAAGCCCACGGCCACCTTCATGCCGAGGTAATGTGAGTCGTTGGGTGCATGACCTTGGGTGGTGTTTTCTGTATTTTGTCATAATGGTGTTGATGGTGCGCTGGTGTTTTTTAAGATCTGTTTGAGACCAATTTATAATGCCGAAAGAGTAGGTGAGAATAGGGATAGCAAATGTGTTTACAGCTTTGATAATATTTTTTCCATTTAAAAAAGTGTTCATAATTGAATGCAGTCGGCGCTTGAAGTTTTCTGTTATGGAAGCTTTCGTGGATTTTTCGTGTATTTGGCGTGTCTGATAGTACTCTAGATATTTGTAGCCGATGTTATCGTCTACTGGGTCTATACATTCTCCATTGTGTAACTGATAGGGGTCCGGTTTAATCTTTCCTCTTTGTATTGCTAAAGTCTTACATTTATCTATACCAAAAGTCATCTGTATGTCCGTGGAAAACATTTCTGTGATGTCAGCTAATTTATGTATTTCTTTTTTATTGGAACCAAATAATTTGATATCATCCATATACAATAGGTGTGACAGAGTGTAGTGTAAATTATTATCATATTTAAGTTTAAAACCATATTTACTATTGTTAAGTAAGTTAGAGAGAGGATTAATTGCTAAACAAAACCATAGGGGGCTGAGAGCATCTCCTTGAAATATGCCTCTTCGAATATCGATGTATTCTGTTTCTAATTGCTTGAGCTTAAGTTTGGTAGACCAGTATTTCATTGTGTTTTCTAGAAAACGTATGAGTGTCGGATGGATTTTATAGTGTTGTAAAATATATAAGAGCCAGGAATGTGGAACTGAATCGAATGCCTTTTGGTAGTCTATGTACATAGTATAGATATTTCTGTTCTTTTTAATTGCTTGTTTAGAAACTACTGCATCAATGGTAAGTTGTTCTTTGCAGCCTTGGCTGTATTTTCGGCATCCTTTCTGTTGCTCTGCAAGTATATTATTTGTATTAGTGTGTTGGTAGATGAGACGGGATATACATGCTGTTATAATTTTGTACATATTTTGTAAACAAGTAATGGGGCGATAGTTGGCAGGGTTTTGTGTGTTTTTACTAGTTTTCGGTATCATATACGTAATTCCTTCGGTAATATATTTGGGCATAGTTTCAGGTGATGTGATGAATGTATTAATGTGAGTCAAAAGATATGCGTGGGAGCTAGTAAATTTTTTGTACCAGTAGTTATGAATGTTGTCTGTTCCAGCAGCCTTCCAGTTGTGTGTCTTTGATATTACTGTCTGAAGGAGATCCATGCTAATATTTTGAAATTGCATATGTGGTACATCTGATAGTTGTTCTTTGTCTTGTTCTATCCACTGCCTAGATTTATGATCAACTGGATTAGACCAAATATCAGACCAGAATGTGTATAGCTCATCGGCTGTCGGTGCTGAATTTATATTACAAGATAAATTTTTATTAGAGATATTGCGGTAAAATAATTTTTCATTGTTATGAAACTGTTTGTTCTGGGTTTGTCTTAGCGTTGTTTGCTTATATCTGCGTAATCTACTAGCCAATGCACTCAATTTTTGTTTTAGAGTATCGAGAAAGTGGGCCAAATCTGTATTTTCCTGCTCGTATTTTGCGTGTATTTTGTAGTGTTTTTTGATGTCATTTATGTGTTTCTGTAGTGTAGAACTATGATTGCCATTTATGTACTCTGATAACCTTCCAATTTTCTTTCGTAAGTCCTCAACTCTTTGCTGAAGTCGGGTCTGCCATTTTGGTAGAGTGCTGTTAGGTGAAACTTGGTTGTTTGCTGCATGTATCTTGTATCCATTAAGTATAGCGGTGGTATACGCTGCACAATATAGTTTTGTTTGCAATGTTTGATAATCGTCGTTAGAGCTCAAATGTTTATTCAATATTTCATTGTTAATAGTGAGTACCAATTGTTCAAGCTTTTTAGATGGTTTTTGTTTTGGGATATAAGGTCTACTAGTCGGGTGGGTATTTTGGAATTGTATGAGGGTATTCAGAAAGGTTGACTCTACAGTGCGAGTATTCGTATTATGTGATGTAGTTATAATATTATTTTCTGACTCTGTATTTGGGGTCTGATTAGTATTGTGTTCCATGGAGGTGTGGATAATGTGATCAATGGTGGTCATAGTTCCTATACCATGGGGAGGTGTAGTAGTTTGTATTATACAATTGTAATGAGAGTTTTGTGATATTATTGTTGTACTGTTTTGAAATGTAGTTTGTGTAGTGTCTTGCATATTTAAATGAAGAACCACTTCCTCACGGATTTGTTCTATTCTTTCATCGGAGAGCATTTTATTTTTCATTATAACTCTACGTTGGTCGGCAATTCTTTGTTCCGAGAGATGTTTAATTTCTGGATGTCGTGTTGTTACATACTCATAAAGGCGCGGTCTATATGCGGTTTGGTTGGTTTCTAATTTCATCACAATAAAGTAACCTCGAACTATTGTTTCATTTAGATTACTGCTCCACTTCATTCTCTGTTGATTATTTTTTGTGTTCAAATTATAAATGTTTTGGTCTTGCAAATGCATTTCGACTTGTGCTCTTATGTTCTGAATTGTATCATCGCTAAGCAGTTTATTGTTGATTATAGCTCTGCGTTGATCTCCTACACGTTGTTTACTAACCTGCATTTCTGGAAATTGCTGTATAAACTTTGCATGTAATTCGGTTAGGTATGTTCCTTTATCTGACTCTAAATTAGTAATAATAAAATAAGTACGCAAGATAAACAAATTCATTTCTTTTGACCATTTCTTGCGTACTCGTTGCCCAATCATAGCGGGTACAGGTGTACATGCAGCGGATGCCTCCTGTACAACGTCTATAATCGAGGGGAGGATGGCAAAGAAGAAAATAAAGATTCACGTGATGTTGATCGGGTAGGAAATTCGGCTGTATCATATTCTTCGATGGGAACCCGCCTGTTCAATCCCGCATCGCCGATGGTTCGCATGCTGTGGCATCCAGCACCGGCTCCAGATGCGCCCCGGCGACCCCCGGGTAGCGGCCTTAAATTATATTTACGTATACTTCTCTCCATATTTTTTGGTTTGGTTTGGAATCGTTAGTTGGAGTGGTGTATGCCTTAGGTATTGTTAAGGTAGTATTAGGGATGTATGACCAATGTTGAATACTAAAAGTCTGATGGTGTGACTCATGTTATTTGAGTGCCAAACTCCGCAAGCCCCCCCACCACGGCAAGGTGATTCCTTGGGGGGGTTATTATTATTATTATTATCTATTCGCTAATTAGTATTATTATAACTTACCCTACTTCTCTATACACTTGGTATCTAACACCCGTATTCACAAACGATACTTATGTAAGTAAAGGAGCAATACATAGCGGAGTAAGGCATTACTCAGTGCGTTCACTTTGACAAGCCTTTCAATTCACAAACAATACTCAAACGAATCTTAACTATGCGGACGCATAGCGTTGAATACGCCGTTTCCTGGTGGTCGTACTAATTTGTCCTATCAGTATGACCACGAGTATATACATGTCCTCGTGGTCATACTCACTTTTCTGAACCTCCTGTAAGAGAAACAAATGCCAGCCGAAATGCAAATAAAAATGAAGAGCTAGAAATAACTAGACAGGCCTTATAAATAACTGTATTAGATTATCAATATTAGCTGTTCATGAATGAAAAATTGCGGAGTCCGGACCCGTGCTTCACCTAGATTCTCCACCCGGGTGAAGCACGGGGACTTATAAGGTCCCGTGCTCCAACTGATGACGTTATTGTACAATGAATCAGTAAACTGTTTTCCCTATAATGTAACAGTGTAACTAAACAGAACGCTGTACTCCCGTTAAGTAACACCTTCTTGGGTAAAATCATTGTTCAAATTCGTATGTATGTAGCTGAATCATCCCATGAAGTACCAGGCTACCATAAGTATGTGGGAGGTTATTTAGTTTACCCCTGCGATTATTATATAAATAAAAATAAAAGTATGCTAAACATCTCGTACATAGATATGGTAGCCTGGTACTTCAGGGGATGATCCAGCTACATACATACGATATTTCGATTGAGTGAAATATTCTAAATTAATGACAATTCTTCCTTAAATAGCTGTCATAAATTATACATATTTAAAATTATTACTCCTCTGACTCTTCTGTTATATTATGAAGCCAATTCACAAAAATGTTTTTCTACATACAGGAGGAAGGAAAAACCTTTTTTATAAAAATATGTGTTACAGTATGACCAGGAGTATATCCTCGTGGTCATATTGATATGACAAATTAGTATGACCACCTGGAAACAGCGGTTGAATATAACTCTGTAATTGGTTGATTAGTTAGTAATTAAAATAGAATAAAACTAGAAAAATTTCACGGCCTGAGGCAGGAATCGAACCCGCGACCTTTCGCAATCCGGGCGACTGCTCTGACCACTGAGCCACCCAGGACTTGGGATAACCCTGTGAAATTCTTTTAGTCTATCTTGTATTTGCGTTTATGAGCTTCAAACATTTATAATAATGTTAAAATCAAAAATTAAGAATGGTTGATTAGTGTTACGTAGTTCACTTCACTGACTGACATTTCAGTTTTATTGTTTGTTTGCTTTTTATCGTAAACTCCGTAGTGATTACATTCTCTTTGGTGAGCTCGACACTATGCGTTGATTAATATAGCTATCAGGCTCCCTTAGCTAAGTGTTCATTATGACAAACGCATAGTGCCGATTGTCACTCAAGTATTGTTTATGAATAGGAATTTGGCACCCTGTGCGTCCGCAGGCACTGTGAGACTTTGTGAATACGGGTGTTAATTACCAGCACAGCAGTATACCACCACCCCATTTGTTTTTTAATTTTATTTATTTATTATTTTAATCAAGTGATCACGTCTGATTGTTCACGACGTTCGCTCACTAGTGGTCTTATCTGTAAGAGCGATGCTTCCTGGCAACCAACCAACCAAAATTAGGATGGATATTATTGGATATGATTCGTAAACTAAAGAGAGAGAGAGTACGAGCATTTGTTCACGTGTCATGGATATTTGTATGTTTATTTAGTATATTTATATACATATTATCATCAATATTTCTCCGTTATCTAGTATCCATAACACATACCTACTCTTATGCTTACTTTGGGCTAGATTATAGGTGTTATAAAAAAGAAAGTGTATATGTCTATGTATGACAAAAAATTACCTAGTGCATTGGCCATACGCGCTGGCTCAAACATTTACCTTGATATCGAACCAACGACGTAAACCGAGCCATGGCAACGATTCGTATTTCTTCCCTAAAAAGTCGATTCAACTTTTTTACTTTGATTCTGTCTTATTTATTGTAGTGAAGTGCAAATAAACTTATTTTGTTTGAATTCTACAGTGAAACAATCATTTTACATTTTTAAAATCCAATTGTAAGTTGTACATGCTCAACTGATAAGTATTTGATAACATGTTTTTTTACGTTGATGTCTTCCGAAAGATTAATTTCTAAGGATTTTTAAAAATCTTATTTAAACATAATCCGTCTAATTATGTTGCCACCAAAATGTTACAAGATTGAAGTTAGTTGAGAGTATAATGTATTTATGTCTATTAATTATACTTAACTTGACTTAGGTATACATTATGCTTGACTTGAGGATACATTATGCTTGAGGTATAAATTATACTTAAAACTTGAAGAAAAATTTTTTTCTTGTTTAAATTATTTTCAAACTATATCAGTAACATGCATTAATAACACGCTTAAACACATCAGTCTAAAAATAAGCTACACGAGGGCGACACTGAAAGTTTTTAAAACTGGTTACTTGTAAACAATACTATAAAAAATAAGAATAAATTTTAGAAATGGAACTCTTTGCCAGCATCAAGATCCGCCATCTTGATGCTGGCAAAGAGTTCCATTTTAGTTTAGTATTTAGTAAATTCCTATTTATTTTTAATATATTTTTCAACCCCACCAATTTATTTCAGTATCTATGGTTTTGTCAACAAATAATCATAAAATTGGTCACATTTCATATCTATGTTGTACTATATAGTTTTAATGATTGCAGCTGCTGTTGTTGGCAGTAATCTCTTTCTTTCTTTTGACCATTGGGAATTCATGAGAGAAAAGACTCTCGACATTATGGCCCGGTATACTCAATGTAGAAAAAAAATACGTTAATCATATGATGATGATGACAGTATATCTTTGTTAATCTCGAGATAGCGCTGCACAGTGTTATATAAAGCCGATTTTTGTGACATCCCCATAATTTTTCCCAATGATACAATAAAGGTGGTTTTCCACCAGAGGGGCGAGACGAGGCGAGGCGAGACGAGGCGAGGCGAGACGAGAATTGAAATCGCACTGACCTTTTCCACTAAAAATTGCCAGCGCGAGCTCGCGCGAGATGACTGAGCACAACAATAAACCTATCGCGATAAGCGTGTTTCTGTTGCAGAGTTAATTTATACTCTATAACGGAAACAATACGGTTCATTTTTACACAAACACATATTTCAATTCACGCCTCGCACATCCTCGTCAATCCTGACTATTTCCACCAAAGATGAGCGAGGCGAGGATTGAAAATTTGCCATACAAATTTTAAATCTCGTCTCGCCTCGTGTCGTCTCGTCCCTCTGGTGGAACACCACCTTAATAGATATGAGCTGTTGAAAATTAGTAAAATTTGCATCCAAATATTTAATTATAAAATTTTCATGTATGTTATTTAAAGCTTAATTTAATGCTGCCTTTTTTAGTATCATCGGATGCAGTGATGTATGGAAGTGAATGGACACCATTTAAAAAGATATAATAAAACTAATAACTTGTTACTTTCCTCAGTTTTTGATTTTCTAGGAACTTATAGTTTGACTCTCGTAATCAAGCTTAGAAATGTATTTGACTGTACTATTTGGAATGATATTATTATATTATTATTTTAACCTATGCTATTACCAGGTGGTAGGCCCGTATGTAGGGTCGTCTGGGTAGGTACCACCGCCTTTCTTATTTTAGCCGTGCAACAGTTCGCTGTGTATAGACGGCATAGACTGGGCATAGACGGTTTAACAATAACAAGTGAATTTTCCTTGTTATTGTAGGCGGCGGTAACCGCTTACCACCAGGTGGGCCGTCAGCTTATTTGTCATCTAGTTGTTATAAAAAAATGCTGTCCTACTGCTGAGCAAAGGTCTTTCCCAATGCTTCCACCTTACCTCTTCAACTCTCTTGGTGTACTTCTAGCTAGGACATCTTATTGAAGAATGATAATAAAATAAGTAATTATTTTTTGCAGGTGCTCTTGACAAATAAGCTGGACGATGGGCTGGCTCTCTCATATACCGTCGTGGTCAGCCCGCTGTTCGTCAGCTACGCCACGCTGATCATCATGTCCTTCAGCTCTAAAGGAGGCAACAAGTGTGAGTACCTTTATAGAATATATATCTGAGTTGGCTATAAATAGTACAGGGGTATCATAAGTAAGTGGTAAAGATACGTTAAAAATGTTGTCAAAGAAACTACGAATATATAAAAAAAATTAATCAGGTAAATTAACATTTTTATTTAAATAAAAATTGGGCACACAAGATAGATATCAAAAGTGTTTATACCTACATACTATTGCACGTTACCGGACTAAGTATTACCGACGAACGTCCGCCTAATTGAGTAAAATCTTATGTTATAATTATAATACTTATAAATCATCACAATTTAAACCTTGTAAAAATAGGTACATATATATTAAAATTTTAAGAATCCTTGGTGTGTACAGGCCGAGCCAAACCATTGCCCCCCGGAGGGAACGTATAGATACTAAATATTGAAGATAGCAAATTATACTCAAAGGCAACATTATTTTAAGAAATAACAATAACTGCATTCCAATATTTATTAAAAGTCCCTGAATAGTACCTGAGCCGGAAAAAGAACCCGCCACATGTATAAAATAAACACCTGTATTATAAAGACACCGATCGAGAGGGTCTATCTCTCATGAACAAATCTCTCTAACAAACAGTGCCTATAAAATCATTGTCATTTCTAAAAATAAAGGGATGTTTTCTTTGAGTATAAATTGCTAACTTCAATATTTAGTATACTTTCCCTCAAGGGGCCATTGGTTTGACTCACCTATATTTGAGACGTTGGAACAAATATTTTTTAATCTAATAATATGCATAATCACTGGGTATACTATATTGAAACTCCTTTTAGGGTGGTTCGGTATTAGAAAAGACTTCTGCCAGTTCTTGCTGTCGGTATTCCCACTGTTACAAGAGTACGCGAACATAGCTTACAACAACAACACAAGGGGCTCTAATGTGATCCCCACTGACCCCCCCATCCACCAGGAACCCTACAGGGACGAAGATTCACGGAAAAAGGTCAAAGAGAGCAAAAAGTCCCACAAAAACCAAAAGAAGAATGAAGCTATGAAACCAGTAGTGCCTGTGACTAGTATAGAGATGCCAGATTAGTGCGGCTAACAAAATGTTGTGTTCAATTGTTAGTTACTCTTGTAAATATCGGGCTTCTTATGTAACGGAGCAATACAGATTGTTAAGTTTGATATTAGCGTTGAGCTATGTTCCGTGTGTAGTTATAGGCTATTAGAAAATGGTTAATGAAGATTTTATTTTTATTGGCATAGTAGGATACTTCGTTAACGTTTGATGTAGTTGCGGTTATTACTCTGCGTCGGCCGCTGTAGCTACGCATATTACGCAATTGGAAATGGGAACTAAACCACTGACTAGGTCACTGAGCCAATTGTAACATGACGTTTCATAATTGGATGAATAAAAATGTATTACTGGTAACACAAGTTTAACCAGAATAACGAAGTAAACAACACAACGGGTTACTTGACAATTATGTCGGTCTCTTTTCACTTGCGTGATTTGCGAAGAGCCAAATTGTTTTAGAAGAGTTTTAGCTAGTTTCAAACTATTTGTACAAATGTATTAGGCATTAATTTACAGGGACTTTAATATTGCCACGGGTTGTATTGTAATCCACAGTAAAATGAAACCGGATAGTGTTATATTTCATTGTTATTACTATCGCAATTTATGTTACAAGTTTAATATTAGGTGCTACTGTTATTTTATAAGCTTTTTATTTATCTATAATTTTTAATATATGTGTTTAATTACATAATAAAATTGTTCCATGAATTTATCAGTGTTAGGAAAAGCCCTAGGTGATTCATATCAAAGAAAAGCAATCGTAGCTTCCTGTGTGTACAATCTTTATATGGTAGATCTGTGTGTTAGCCATTGTTTATCTTCAACATATCTCTATGTGATGTGTTTTCTTCTTTACTCACTGCAATAATTTTGCTCATCTCGATTAAAACTTCGTATTGGGACATACACAGTTAACTGTAAATATCAATATAAAATAACGAATTAAAACCGCTTCTCGTGTCGTAATTGACGCTTAAAGTTGACAATACGTTAGTAAGATTGATACTGCTTTATTAATTTTAGTACTTGAGAGTACCCGCTATAGATATCCAAGAGCAAAAGAGGCCTTTTTATGTCAAGTAAAATAATATTAATTGCGATATTCACACTGCGTATTTCTACGATGCGATGAAAGTAATCTCATCATACTGATTAAAAAAATAATATTGATTATTATTATATGATTAAAATTAATAAACTAGGTGTACAGGGTGGTGCTTGAAATACGACAATAAATTAAAACATGGGCCTTATTAGTTCATAGAAATGGTTTCCCACTTTCAAAAACATCTTATAATTGACAAATTTATGACATTTGTATGAAATAATATAACATCGGCTGCATTATTTTATAGAAATGTCCTAAAATTATCAACCTATTAAGATGTTTTTGAAAGTGGGAAACCATTTCTATGAACTACAATAGCCCGTGTTTAAATTAATTGTCACATTGACGGCACCCTGTACAAATAGTCAATAGAAAAAAGGACAGCTAAGTAGGTACTAAGTAAGTAGTTGCTACTGCTGATTTCAAACGAAATCTCTGCCAGTCGACGTGCTATAGGAAAAAACCGGACAATTGGTTGAAAGGCTAAAAATGAATGAACTAAACTAAACTAATTGTGACCTATGTTTGTTTACTATCCTATTAAAATTTAATATGTATAACAACAAGACACTTAAGTATGTAGATACTTACCTATTTAGTGTTGCGTTTAGTTATAAAATTTTAAAGTTTGGTTGGTGGTAGGGCTTTTCTAAGTCCGCTTGGCTAGCTATCACCATCTTACCTAAGTCTGCCGCCATAACAACAATGTTTGCATTGTTGTGTTCCGGCAGTTGGAGGTAAGATAGCCAGTTCTTCTGTGGTTGAGGAATCCGGGTGTAGCTCGCATCCATCATCGGCCTTATCTTCACTTAACATCAGGTGAGATGATAAAGGCCAAGAGTTACCCCGTTAAGGTTAAAAAAATATATTTGAAAACGGACTAAGTAGGTAAGTACAGTACTTTTATCTCATGAAGCGACGCGCTGTGACAAGCGCTTTACTTGTGATAACCAAGTGGCAACGCTACGTATGTGTGCGTGAATATGAGTGGCGTTAGCATATAAATAACAGATGGAAAGAGGTATTAATAATTTAAATTTTATTCTTATCAAATGTGAATGTGACTGTGTAACTTAATTTATTTAAGTTTAGTAACTTAATAATATCTAAAATAAAAATAGATATTCCCAAATATAAATAAATGATATTTTTTGAAATTTCTTAAATATAAAGAACAGAATAAAATAAAATCGTGTTACTTGTTGAATCACTCCAACAATTATCAGTTTCATCGTGCACTTATCACTTGATTGTCCACAACTCTCGTGAACAACGTTGTACCAATCGGGAGTGTGTCGAATATGGTGGCATACCCTATACTCAGATTTACCAAACGGTATTCGTTGAAGGTCATACAGGTTTATGCCCCGAACTCGACACGCCCCGACAAGAAAGTGGAGGTAATGTATGAGGATATCTCTCGGGCAATACATACTTCCAAGACTCACTACACTGTTGTCATGGGAGATTTCAACGCAAGGCTGGGCAAACGGCGATGACGAGTTGAAAGTGGGGCAATTTGGAGCTGGAATCTGGAACTACCGTGGACAAATGCTAGCCTAGCTATGGAGAGGGAGGGACTCTTCATGATGAACCCCGTATTTAGGAAACGGCTGCATCGAAAGTGGACCTGAAAAAGTCCGGATGGTGCAACGAAAAATGAAATCAACTTCATCATGTCGACTAAGACTCAAATATTCAATGATGTCTCAGTGATCAATTTTACACAGAGAGTGATCTCCGAATGGTAAGAGGCACATTGAACACATTGAATTGTATCGACTGATGAAGTCTACGCTCCGCCATAAAGCTATCCAAATCCAAATCCCCGAATGCTTTCAACTCGAACTGCATAATCGCTTCGATTGCCTTTACGTAGCCTTTACATAGTTTACAGCCGCGTTGGAGGATGTGTTTAAGCTTCTGGACTGGAGAGGACTTGGCATCAACATAAACGGCGAGTACATGACTTACCTTCGTTTTGCTGATGATATCGTAGTCATGGTTATTAATGTCATTTTTAATTTTAACTCCTGTGCTTTTTAAGCAGAAAATTTGATGCAGGTGGAATCCATAAGGCCAACGCAAATAGTCGCAAAAAAAAGAAGTCGAGTACATCATGTTATGTTCATCAAAATACCTGTCCTATATTGTATTATACGGATCTGTGACACTAATTATAGTGCATTATTGATGTTTTGTGCCTTCTATAGCCTAATCAAAGGCCAATGCAGCGAACAATGTTCGGAGTTTCGCATGCGGATCTAATCAGAAATGAGATCTGTGGGATAGTCAAAGTTACCGACATCGCTCAAAGAGTGGCCAATACAAAATAGCAGTGGGCAGGTCACATTGCTCGTAGACACGATAGCCGTTGGGGCAGAAAAGATTCTACAGTGGCGACAAGGGACCGGAAGACGCAGCGTGGGCAGGCTTCCAACAAAGTTGACCGACGATCTTAAATTATCTAATCAAAAATTAAATTATCTACCTCACTTTCTTTGTACCTACATGAATGAAAAAGATATTAAATGACATTTGGAAATGTCAATTTTGTTAGCCGATCTTTTGATATATATTAATCGGCATGCTTTTAGATGTGCCATTATGGTTTAAATTATTACTTAAATGAGAAGCAATTAATTAAGTATGTCGTAGGCGTATAAAAATTATATGGGTTCAATCAATGCGTTCATTTATGGAGTAAACTATGATCCCTCGAAATATGCTCAAACAATCATACGCTAAATATACCAAGGGTGTCCACACTTTTTATGTTGGGTGTAAGTTTTTATAAGTGTCAAATGACGTCAACATCGATCTATCCTTTTTGAATTTGGGGCAATATTTCAATAGATTACATTGTTCTAGGGAAAAAAACGCTAAATTTGTGTTAATTATCTCTCCTCAAATGCAGGTAAACGATCGCCAAAACGGACCATACAAATAGAGAAACCATTCGGCCTTATTAATGAAGTGAATTAAAAGCTGTACTCCTTGGACGATCCTCGGAATCCAAGGATAATCCAAGGAGTAGAATTTTATTATTATGGCCGACAGAGTTTATTGGTATTTTATAAAATAATATGATACTCAGATCGTTATACATATAGTTTCTATTCATTTCTTAAAACAACAAACGTTTAATTCTTATATACTTCTTTTAGTATAAATCATCATCAGAATGAACTAATAAGCCATACTAAATTACTGCAAATAGTCGCCTGAATTTAATTATTAAGGTATGATATATTATTATAAATAATCGCGGGAGAGGGGCAAAGAGATATTGGTACGTAGTTTAAGAGAGATCTCAACTTTGTTATTACATTACTATATAAACTTTTTACTGTCGTTTTCCATACAAGAGTTTTAACAGTTGAAGTTCCTAATCTACTTTATATGAATAATAACTCTTGAAGTAATGAGTTGATAAAGGTATTGGCCCTAATTCTGGTGAACACATGCTAAGTCTAAATTTAAGTTCAGTGCATTTCTTTCTATTAAACGGAATACAAAAAGGATGGCAGTCATATAATTTGACATTTAGAAACGTGCGTTCAATTTTCGATCTTATTGAACGTGATAAAATGCAGTGTTTAGGAGGCACCTCCGTACATGCCGTCTAAAATTGTCTATGGTTTCTTTGAAATCTATCTAAATTTAAGTGACAGCTCTAAACAGATTCTTGCTATCTTTTTTCTATTACTTATTGCGAGAAAGATATATACTGTACTTAAATTTAGAATTAAAGTGTGTTCCCAGAATTAGGCCCATTAACAACTTAAATGATTCAAAGCTAACAATAAATAGGGATGTTGCCTGCGATTGAACATGGCGCAATTTTTCACAAATTATGAAAATATACACGCTGGTTTTATTAATAAAAACGAATCAAATTTTAAACTTATAGAATATTTTTGAATTTTTACTTTTTAGAAAATGTATAAAAGTGGTTTTTTTTTCAAAATTTATTAAAAAACTTAACGGTATTAGATTGCTCACATCAATAAAAACCACTGTTATTATGACAACTTTGAATGAAAACATACATATTACATAGTTATTATTCATTTTGTCAATATGACCATACATTTTGGAGTAATATAGAAACATGTGACGTAACCTGTTCCCGAGATTTTCTATCAGAGCGTTTTGGAACGATGCGCCGCTACACATCAAACATACCACTGTATCTATGAAACTATTGATCTTAAACATACTATTCATTTTGTAATATTTCTTCATGAGTTATAATATTCATATTTAAGAAATAAAAAAATGTAACAATAGGGTTAATTACGATCAAAGCTTTGTTAGATTACATTCGGTGTACCAACTTTATGAAAATGTTTAATTTTTTTTTGTAGTTGGTGAACTTCTTTGTCTACTCGTTATTTCGAATATTTGAAATAATACATTTTAAAGTAAATTTTAAACCATAACATTTTATTGTAATTATTTGTAGAAATATGACAAAATTGGTTCCAATGTTTGCTCAATATGATTAATTGACAATTTCAATTAATCATATTGAGTAAATTTCCGAATGCTATTTGAGCTTATGGTTCAGGGGCCTAAAATCTAGGTATCTCCTATAGTTAAGGACTTGGTGACAGATCAGATCGCAGTTATATCGTTAGGCAAAGGTTTCTAGACGATAACCTAAATTTATACTAGCCCTATAATGACATTGTTGAATTGTCTAAGTTACAATGTGTTTTTTTTTTCACGAGTTGTAATTTTTTTATCAAATATCGAACAAAAAGATTATACATAAATATTATCTAAAACGGTTTTATCTCGTTGACGGTTTGCAGGCGTGCATATAAAAATATATTGATTATGCAAAATAATCATAAGCAAACCTTAAAATTTTAAACATTACAAAGAGATGGAACATCGTAATACATCGTAATTCATATTTTTCTCCAACTATCAATATTTTGAAAATTCTAGTCTTGCTTGTATGGAATGTAATGTGTAATGTGTATATTTAAAATTAAATGAAAAGTATGAAGAATATTTAAAAAAATGTTGAGACTGGAAGTAACATGCTCTATGGTGGGATGCGAACTCACATCATACATAACACAAGTCGAGTGAGTGCTCTAGCTACTAAACTACCGAAGAATTGAGACATTTTATGTATCATTTTAGATATTAAGTAACGCTTGTTAATTTAGTTTCTTACTATAAGAATTTTATTATTCATGTTATTGATACAAATTATTTACTAAATTGTATCTTAAACCAGTGTACAATCACGAGCAATAAAATGTACCAAGTTTTGACATTTTAACGTCCTTATTACCTTTCCAATTAGAGTCACGAACTGTCAAAAGTGGGTTCATGTTACTTCTCGTGACTAAAAATTCACTGTCTTAGATTTTTTCCTGTAAAGTATTATTTTAGTGACATAATAAATGCACTAAAGGCTGCTTTCTAATACATTCCGTAATTTGGTTTTGCTAAATATCGATAGTTGGAGGAGTCACATTAAATAGATTGCTCATGCTACATTTAATTATAACCTGCTGTCTATTTGAATGCCCAAAATAACACTTTTAAATGCAATATTTTTTAATTCACCCTTTATTTACTAATCATATCGAAATTGTATTTTCATGTATTCGGTATTTATCAAAAATGTTCTTCTAATTGCAAGAATACCTACTTCTGTATTTATGTTAACTGTGATATTATCCTCGTAATCGTAATTACCTGCAAATGAAATGAGTATTAGATAATTTGTTACCTACTCAAATTATATTTATTATGATTTCGCCCTTTACATTGTTTCTCGCAATTAAACCTGTCAACTGTACGATTGCCTTTTGTTTATACCTCTTACATCTGTTAGTAAATCACTATACAGTGTGAGTCTGGGTAAAGTGCACAAACGAAAATGGGGGATACTATGGCTAATTTTATCGACGAAAAAAATATTTTAAAAATTATATTGGCTTATTTTTTTTTTATCGATTTTTTTATTTTTTTGACATTGAAATTACCCCGGTGTAGACAAAATCGTGTAACTTTTAAAATAATTGATCTATCGCGATGAATCAAACTGTTTTATGATTGGCAATGATAGGGCGCATATAATCAAAATTTTGTAGAAAAAACTACACTGAATGAAAAAAATGCCTAATTTCTAACAAAAATCCGGTTTTTTTTCAATTTTTTGCATAAATTTAAAAATTGCTCAATAAAACGCCCACTTTACATACTTTTCTCTAACTTTAATTTACTCTACATTGTTTTTCCTTTCTAACGGTGCAAATTTCATGCCAATACCTTATTCATATCGTTTTCTATCAACTGTTAATGAATGGTGCTTCAACATACAAGTTATAACTTTCCTGTGGCAAGTTCATTTGTGAAAACGATAGGATTATGGTATTGACATGAAATTGACACTGTTAAAAAGGAAAAACGACGTAGAATAAATTAAAGTTAACAGAAAGGTAAGCGAAGTGGGCATTTTATGAAGCAATTTTTAAATTTATGCAAAAATCTATAAAAAATAACCGGTTTTTTGTAAAGAGTCCATCAATTTTTTTAATTGAGTGTTGTTTTTTCTACAAAATTTTAATTTTATGAAGACGCCCTATATTACCAATCATAAAACAGTTTGATTCATCGCAAAAGATCAATTATTTTAAAAGTTACACGATTTTGTCTACACCGGGGTAATTTCAACATCAAAAAAATTAAAAAAAAACGATAAAAAATTAAATAAGCCAATATATTTTTTAATATATTTTTTTCGTCGATAAAATTAGCCATAGTATCCCCCATTTTCGTTTGTGCACTTTACCCAGACTCACACTGTATGTGTAAAATAAATACTACTACATTCGCTGATAAAACTATTGCATCTTAGTTTTAAAAATAAGTTTTATTATTTTATTGTTTGGTGCACAGGAATGCCTTATAAGACACCACTGGAGTATCTTTTTTAAAATTTCTTTTTTATCTACACCACAGTAGCAAAAAATATATATGTTGCAGCAGTCTGGTTAAATTAGCCGTTTTACTAGACGCCTAACCACTTAATTGAACGCCGGCATCCAATGAAACTGCTGAAGGACAACTAGCCAAGTCATTAAGCGTAACCTTTAACCAGATGGCTGAACGTCATGTCTGCCGTCTGTTTCAATTCGCCATTCAATTGGACGCCTAGGCAGGTCGTTTAAATCGAAGAGCTTTTGTGTGACTATTTGAGTGGTTGGTAGGTTCAAGGTAATTATTTTTATGATCACATATAGCCAAAACAATGTCGGCTATAAATGGTCATAAAGAAATAATCTTGAACCCACCAATCAAACCAAAACTCTTCGGTACAAGACGGTCCTTTCAATACGTCAAGTCTTTAAACGTTATGTGAGTCTAGATCAATTAACTATCGGCCTAGGTATTTGATTGGATGCCGGCGTTTAATCATCGGGCTGGCTAGGCATTCAATTAAGCGGCAACATGACACGACAGCATTGAGAAGTTCTAATACTAAACGGTATGTAGTTATCGTTGATAATTATTTTATAATTCGCAAAAGCACCAAATGACATCACCTTACAGATGATTATTTTTCTCTATGAATATGACGTTTTTTTATGGAGATGATTTAATTGTTATTTTTAAGAAAACTTCTAGAGGAAATCATAGAAAAGAATGCAAATTAAGTCAAACAAAGTTATCGGGTCGAAATTTAAAAAAATATTATTGGTTTTTGTTGTAAAAAATACAATTTATTCTTTTTCGAATTTTTTCTTTTACCCTAGTGAGATCGTCCATTTTCAGTATATTTCATTTGATAATTTAAAACTGTTTTATCAATCAAAATTAAACATAGATTGTTTTAATAAGCGTAACACATCACTATTTGGCGTAGTTACTAAAAAAAATTACAAACGACACCCCAGTGGTGTATTCAACAATTCATGGCTGTCACGAGGTCACGACGTATCGTAAGTAACCTTTTACTAGGAAATTGGAAAATGCCATTGAATCTTAGTATACTGATAATGACTGTTATTTGTTACTGCTCATCGGTTTATAGCCAACACCATGTTGTCTACGCTATGACCATTAATTCCTTTGAGTCCCACGAAACTTACCTAAATGTGCCCTAAGGTTTTGCCTAGATTAAGATTTATATACCTATCTATCAATAGAGATTTGTTTATGATGAATGAAATTTTTAGAGACCTACTCCAGTTTACTTGAGAATCTTACTTGATTTTAATTTAGGCACTTGTCGATTGAAAAACCGACCTAATTTATTAATAAAGACTTAAATATCTTTCAGTTATTTATCACAATTACTTAATGTCAAAATAAGAATTACTTGTATGAATTAAAAAAAATGGATAGTTCGTGTGATTTGATAATTAATTTTTATTTCTCTGTTATTAGTAACAGAGAAATAAAAAAGATGTTAAATTTCAGATTTAAATATTATGTATATAGGTTTAGACCTATATACATAATATTTAAATCTGAACTATCACCATAGTCATGTTATTATGTCATTATTATTATCATTATCATTATAATTTAGTACTTTATCACACGGTAGTGTGATGAAGTACTATGAATGAGATATCATTCACACTATTCGTAGTATGTCAAGAGTAGGTATGCCGATATTTTATTATGAAAAGGTACTAAAGAGTTACTCTACTTCTGTTGCTGACTGTACCTAACACACCTATGCAAAGATTTTTACATAAAAATATGTTAATGCAAACTTTACATTAGGCGAATAAAGTTTGCTAATGCTATCGAAACTATTACTATTTTTGCATTCTATTTCAAACCGCCGTCAAAAAGAGAGGTTTTTAGTTAGACTTATATTTCTATTTTATTATTTTATGTCAATGTGTAATCCGATTTCGTTTTGCTTAAAATTTGCGACATTCTTTCTCATAAAGTTTATCTAGTACCTATATCTAAATTTGGTTTGGGTCTATTCTGTACCCAGTAGGTACCTACAGACCTTTGGAGATGAATAGTGGTTTTTTGTCTTATCGGCTAGTCGGTCTATAATATACATTAATTTTTTTTAATGTATATTTTATCCAGTCGGTATTCATTTCGTCCAAGAAATAAATAAATTTGTTTACTTACACTAGTAATACCTACAATCGGCTTTGTATTATACCTATTTGACCCTTACTGCTGATTTGTGGATTCTTTACAAAATAATAACTAATAGATACATAAAAAATATTTCATATTTTCTAATCCCCTCAACTATCATGTTTCGCTATAAATCCTATCAAACTACCAACGTGTAGTCGTAAAATGAAGGTCACTTTTCAACAGCAGTAAAAGTTTGATGGTCGTTGTTTGAACTTGTTCTACAAAAGCTTAAATGCTGGCGGCGCGATCGGCTGGCTGGCACCGACATCTCCTATACATTGATTTTGTTTATACAATGCTATGCCGCATTTAGTAGTCACAATGAACTCAAGGAGTTAACCCAACAACTACAGGAATTTTTATTTAAGTTTATTTTATTACATTTAACGACTTAGATAGTTTATTCAAAATGACCACTAAAGTGAATAGCAAGAAATGGATCAGCGATGAGACATCAGATGAAGAAAGTGTGTTCAGTCACAGCAAGGAGATGGAGCGGGTCTGTTATGGTGTTACTAAAGTTATACTGGATTTAGACAATAAATGGAAAGGTTCTCCGGCGAAAAGTACTGCTCATTCGTTGTCGAACCGAAGCTACATAATGGAATTGGTTAATATACAGGTATGACTCATACTTTTATTAATATCAGTGGTCCATTGATTCTTGAAATTCATTTGATTTTTTAGTAAAGGGTCACGTAAGGTGACTTATCTAATTTTTTCAGCTCTATCTCTTTTAAAAAGACCGAGATAAATATACCAATAAGAGACACAAAGCTAGGAAATAGGAAAACCAACATAAATTAACTGTTTGTCGTGTTTTTGTTTTTTGTGTTGCAGGTATTAGATCAAATAATAGAATATTTATCTAAGATAGTGAGATCGTTTTACAAACTCAATCCTAAGCTTGCAAGGCTAAAGAAAGACGACAACCTAATTCAAAGCAAACACGATCACGTGTTCGATCAGCTGTGCGGTTGCAGGTTCATAATGCTGCAAGCTGTGAGTGGGCTCATCACGACTATATTGAGCAACTGTCTCCATAGGGAGGACTCGAGAAAAATGATCGAATCGTCTTTAAGGTATGTACACAATTTACCTATATAGAATGGGAAGTTGGACCTTTGTACTTTTACCTAATTAGACCATTCAACCTGTTACCCTCTAATGGGCTGATTGTCTTTTAATTTTTTTTTTTTTTTTTTTGTATTATTGGCGCTGTCTTCAAGTATTCTGGTTAGATCTCAATGAAGCTATAGTCAGTCACTATCTACTTTTTATGTTATTTAGTTTTTTCCTTTAAGCAATATAAGAATAAACTTGAATTAAATGCAGATTTAATTTGGCACAAAGTGTTGTCATCTCTATAAACGACGACGTGCAGTTTTTTTTATCTTAACGGGGTAACTCTTGACCTTCATCTCACCTGATGGTAAGTGAAGATAAGGCCGACGATTGAAGCGAGCTACAGCCGGATTCCTCAACCACAGAGGAACTGGCTATCTTACTTCTAACTGCCGGACCACAGTAATGCCGTGAACATTATTGTTATGGCGCCAGATGCTGGTAGCTAGCCAGGCGGACTTAGAAAATCCCTACCACCAACCAAGAAAATCCCTACCACCAACCAAACCGAGCAGAAAATTTTTGCCCCCACGGAAATCGAACCCTGGACCTCTAGATCTGAGTTCGGTGGTCTCAACCACTAGACCAAAGAGACGGTATTATTATTTAGTGTTTAAATATTATCTGTTTCAGCTTAATATCATTATACAACCAGTTGATTGGCCTGAGCCACAAGAAATTTGCTTCAAAATTCAATGTATGCAGTAATACCTATCCTAGTACAATAAGTGAAACGAAAAATATTACTCTTACAAAAATAGTTCAAGTAAGTCCACAACAAATAAGAGAAGTAGAATAAATCCTACATGATATCATCAACTCAACTGGTCATTTTAACGCTGACTGTCCAGAACACGACGACACGCCTATGAAAAGTCGTAGTCTAGTACGATTTTTCAGCCTCATGTGTTTCTCCCGTGTAGGAAGGCCTGTGCCCAACAGTGGGCTGGTGATGAGTACGATTTTTCATAGTCATGTGCCGTGTGTTCGTGCAAAAATCAATTTGATAAGAATTAGGTAGTTCTTTTTAAGAATATGTAGTTAAAAGTTCACATTATGAGTAGGTAACAGTGACTAATCACCTTATATTTTCTTCTATAGATCTTATCCAAGAGTCGCGTAGAAATTAACTGCCACCGCCTAATAAATTGTTTAGTGAAGGTTTACAAACCTGAAAACAATTCAGACAATGAATCTAGCTCCAGCACAGCAGAGAGCTTAGAAATTTATCAGTAAGTGTCTTAAAAACGGATTTTTCTACATTTTTTATACAGATAAATATAAACTATGACTCTTAGTTGCCTCCATTGGCATTTTTTTTTATAATTCACGTTCACATAATTCACAATTTGCGAAGAAAACTATAAATAGCTTAACTTAAAATTATTCGTATAGCTTTAGATATTAAATGCATGCAGTTAGTTAAAAATTGTTAGCCAAGGTAGGTATACCTATATAGTTTACAACGCCAATTATGATTACTGTGGCAAGTTTTAGAAAATGGTTTATAGTACAACGTTACTAAAGTGGTCTATCTTTGCCACATGCTTACAATACACGACGTCATGCTGACTAAACAGTTTAGACTAACTAAACTAAAACTGTATAGCACACTGACAAAACACATCACGCCGCCAACCTCGACGATGTCCCGAGAGATGACCATGGAGAAACGTCGCGAAGCTTTCATAGAGAATAAGAAAGCAAAGATGAAGCAAGCACAGAGCCTAATAGAAGTGAAGAACCAACACAACAAAAAACTAAGCGACATCCTGATAGGGCAGAACTCTGATTGCGATATTACATACGCTTCTTTGCTAACCAATGAATGTGTTTTGGAAAATATTTTCAGCAGTGAAGGTAATACATAAATAGATATGACGCATAACTTTATGACAGTACAATGTTATTATGATCTTCGGATAAAAAACAAAAGTTAAATAAAAATAATCTTTATTTCAGAAAATGTAAATGGTATATTACAAAGCGAAGAATTGTACATTGAAATCCTTTTGGATACAGTTGCGAATATGTCCGCTTCATTATTAGGCGCTTCTGGTATAAGGAAACTCAAGTCAGGTAATTACCTAGTAAAATGCCAGGTACAGTTTGCACAGGTTGCGCCGCAGTACAAACTTAAAGTTAAAGCAACTTTTAAGTGACAAAGTTACCTAGCCTGCCCGCCTAGCATGACCACCGAAACGCGATATGATAAAGCTATTTATCGCTTTTAATTTTCAAAAATCATTGGATATAACCGCTATCTTGAAATTTTATCGAAACTGCGAACATGTATACAAGGTGTTTTGGTTAAACATGGTATAACAAGCGGGCACCTACCCATGTTAACATTTAATAAGTGTTAACGTTTTTGCACAATAACTGTAAATTTGTTAGTTTAAATAGGGATGAGCGCTGTCGTCTGAGATACAGGTTACTTAATAACCTAGTTCAGTCGCAGATGTGTATAATATAGATATAAAGTTAAATTGTACCTTTAGCAGTAAGTGCAATCTTATCATCTGTATGTTGTGTTGATAGTCAATAAAAAATCTAAAAATCTAATAAACAAGATATATAAATACTAAGATGTTATCAAAAATTCAAAATTGTAAAATTAATTTTGAAATTTCGCATACATTTTGTTTTAGTGGCAGAACTTTTTGTATAAAGAAATTTGAAATTTATTTCACAATTTAGAATTTTTGATAACACTATAGTATTTATATGACTATGTTAACATGGTCATATAAATACTGTAGTATAGCCTTATTACAAAAATTTTAAGGCCTCATTAATTATCTATCTAACAGTATTTCATTGAGACTATTTTTCTGAGCCCAAACACGCTATATCTGCTGTAAGTTTTTGAAGAATTCAACATCCCGCAGACTTTTTGATGGTAAAGGATCAGCTCAAGGTTAGTATGTTATGGGAATGTCACCGAAGTGACAGTACACCAAATTTTAAATCAATCGGTCTGTGAAAGTTAGTAAAACTCTTTTATCATGTAGAAAATGAGTCATCAAACGCCTGAACTGATCTTCATAAATTATAGCTAAGAACCATCCTAGTCACGTCAGCTTTCTAACAATAAAAAAACAAATTACAATAGGTCCATTCGTTTCGGAGCTACGATGCCACAGACAGACACTTCAAACTTATAACACCCCTCTTTTTTCGTCGAAGGTGTAAAATATAAAGTTCTAATAATCGACAAGGATGGAAGCTTAGCAATAGCACCAAAGTAAGCGAGACATTGTTTACGTGATATAAATAAATACCTATTTTAAACAGTAATGTTAATGTTTAGTACGGATATTTTTAGGAATTTGTCTTCACTTTCTACTGCCCATAATAACATTAATGAGGCGAGTGTGAGAATATTAATATTAGTATTATTATTAAATTGCATTTTTAGTTTAGTTTTAGTACAGTTGACCACAGAAATAGCTGAACACTTAAGTACCATGTCACACTTACCTTGTGCATGTACTTTATAGTTGCTACCGTACTATATTGATGCCATAGTCGTTGTGACATGGTACTAAAGTGTTCAGCTACTTCTGTGGTCGACCGTACTACTAAAGGTGTAAAAGCAAGTTCAATGATCATCGTTTCAGGCCGCTTTCAAGCGAGTAGAAAAGCAGCTCACAAGGTGACAGAGTATTACCAGAACATACTATGGGGTGACGTCGGCAGTTGCCTAGAGCATATCTTGCTGTGGTGGTCCTCCTTCCCATTGGCTATAAGGTGCTGTAATAACAGATTTAATTCAATTCCTTCATTTCTATATCAGGCAGTATGCTTGATTGCCACCTTAGTGGTATAAAAAAAAATCCTTAAATATAGTAACTCGGCGTTTAAGCTAAGAGACAAGCGGCAAGTAAAGGCCTACGGAGACCGGGACGGCATGGCAAGGGATTAAAATTTTTACTAATGGAAATTCAAACGTATCGATACAGAAATACGACATAAATTGCTATGCTTTAAAAAGATGCCGTGGCATCGAAAGGCATTTCATTGCACGGCATTGAAAGACGAGCCACGGGCTCCGGTAGCGGGATGCCGTGGCGTACTGCGGTAGACAAACGGCATGCCACGGACTCCGGCGCTCGTTGTGACATACCGCGGGGTGGGGCGGCGGGGTTAGAGAAGCGGGGAAAATCTTCTTCTATCCCTATTATTATAGGCTGTGCACCTTCTTCATTATTCAGAAGTTTCAAAGTGATTAACTTGATGTGAAGGTCTGTGTTCACATCTCAGATGTTTACATATTAGCTAGTTATGTAATAGACATCTTAATTATTCTAAAATAAAATAAATAAATAAGGTTTGTATTTAAGTAACTGTTCACCATACTACCCTAATCTAATCAACTAAAGAAATTGATGGAGGTTTATAGACTTTTGCAGATCGTTAATTATTTTTGTGAGCAGATTGCTGTATAATTTGTACATAGTTTAATTGCTTTGTTGTACAAAAATTAATTTAGACACTATCGGTCTTACGCACAAATGTATACATAAAACCTATTTTAGTTAAAACGTTGCCTCTTTCATTTGTCACCGGTATGAGAGAGAAACAAAACATTCTTATTAACCTGTGCTTTTACTGAAATAGGTCTAACGGCCTGGCCACGAACTCACCGCACGCGCGTCCTGCGTCTCGCGAATCGGCAACCACTGCGCGCTGTCTCGATGTCGGCCTCGCAGCGCGTCGTCGTGACCGCGCAGTGATTGCCGATTCGCCACCGCCGCCGCTGCCGCCGCCCTTCCCGTGGCCAGGCCGTAAGAAAGGCCAAAGCCTTTATATTGTATATTAAATTAAATATTATTATCATAACCTATCAAAACATTTCCAAAAATGCTACTGCATTGTGTTTTACTATAGTAGTTTTAGATATATTTTTTTATATATCCCAGATCACCGAACTCAAGTCAAAATCTTCGTGAGTGGTTGTTCGGAACCTTCAATGTTAACAGTAAGTATTTCCCAATAATTACTGCGAAAATCCATTTAACTAGATATTGTTTAAAAAAAAACACAAATTTCAAATCACTATTTTTCAGACACTCCCGAGTTAATATTGTCCGCGTTGAGAATATTGGCCGATGCATTAGGTTGTCACGTGACTACTACATCTTGGGACAAACATTTTGGGTAAGACATATAAATGTAACTTTTGAAAGTACAGGGGTCTTACCACCATCTTTATAAAAGCGATTCATATTCCGCTCGGTTCATTATTGGTTCCTAAACTGCATCGCTGTCATAGTCGTAGGTAGCGGCGTAGTACGAATTAACGATTCTACTCAGATTAGGTCCTAAACTGGATCGCGATAAAAGATGTTGGTGCAGACCTCACATCAAACAATAAATAACACATTGGAAAAGTAGCAGTAGCATATCAATTGGAAAATTTTATACGCAAGCGACAGCACAAAGGAGCTCGGAAGCGTAGTGGTTAAGCGCTCTGGTTTCATTTACGAAAACAAAGCAACTTTCGCCATGGTCGATCCCGGGACGGGTCAATAAAAATTTCTAATCTCGAGCTCCTCCGTGCTTCGAAAGGCACGTTAAGTCGTTGGTCCGCCTTAACCCACCAACCCGCATTGGTCTAGCGTGGTGGTGCTATGGCCCAAACTCCTCATGTGTTTCTCCTATGTAGGTAGGCCTGTGCCCAGCAGTGGGACGTATAGGCTGGTGATAATGATGATGATGATGATGACAGCACAAATAGTTTGAAAAATGCACTAGGAAAGCCGCCTCTATTACGAACGATGTACGGATGGTTTCAAGAAAATACTGCAAAAGCAATAGTATGTTTCAAATCAATAGTTTCACAGATACAGGTATGTTTGATATGTTGCAGCGCATAGTCTAAAAACGCTTCATATATAATCTACGGAACAGATGACGTCACATGTTCCTATATTACAAAAAATGTATGGGCAGATTGACAAAATGAATAATAACTTTGCAATGTGTATGTTTTTGTACATAGTTGTCATAATTGTTTGATTTGATGTAACCAATGTAAGATTAATATATTTTTTGATAAATTTTGAAAAAAATATTAACCATTTTATAATAATTTTTTAAATTGTTTTTATGGGTAACAGTAGCGTATATTTTTCGAATTGGTAAAAATAGCGCCATATTAAAAAAATTTTTGTCTAATTCTAAACCATTTTAAATTTCAGAGCAACGCTAACCACCAATCTAAAACCAACATCTCTAAAATTGCATCCTGATTTATCACTCTATATTACAGAGGTAAATTGATAACTATTACATGTTTTTATTATATTAGAAAACGTTATTAATATTATTAAGTAGACCATATTATAAACCGTAATAGTTGTTACGACATGGTACGATCAGCAACAAAAGTCGCTTAACGCTTTAGTACCTTTCATACTGATATATTGGCATACTCTTGAGAATATCTATGAACACTGTGTATGACTTAGTGGGACAAAGTGTTAATCGACTTTTGTTGCTGACAGTACCAAAGTGTTCAGCTACTTTTAAGGTCGACCGTACAATAATGTTTTTTTGATGTGTAGTTTTGTTGGTTAGGGTTTTGTATGATTACTAAAAAACGAAAGGTAGACGACCGCACATCAAGTGTAATAGTTGCATTACGAAGGCCGCCTCTATTACGTATGGAATAAGGGCGGTCTCATGGTCAAACTGTTACTCTTATTGTGACGTTAGTGTCAAAGTGATCTGCAGGCTTCCTCATTTTCCATTTCACATTTCTAATTTTCATTCCAATTTGCATTCCTCATTTTTTCCCCAAAAAGACGGATTTTGCGATAATCCTCATATACATAAAGCATAGTGATTATTCTTGTTAAAACTAAATTTAAGGTCTCTATCTCCATTTCATTACGATTCGTCAAAGAGAAGTGTAGAATGATTTTTAGAAACGTCATTTTAAATAACTAGTAACCGATGCATAGAACTTTAACTCAGAAGGTAGCGGCGTGCATTTAGTTGTGCGATAAACTAAGCCTTAAATACTTAAAAAAAAAAATGATGTCATCAACTATTCTTTTCTTTTTCTATTTAGTGAAAGAGAGTTACTAAACTCAACTAACCAACTTTTTAATGTTTTCCAGAGCACGGTATCTGGGGCTAACTTCGCGTTGATGTTGCAAGAACTGGTGCGGCTAAACAATCAGTGCGAAGTGACCTGGGACTACATATTAGGTGCACCAATAGAAGACCTACCCATCGTCGAACAGATACCCATTCTGCATAGATTAGGTCAGTAGACTTCATACTGGGTTTTAATTCAATGCAATAAGAATCATTATCATAAAAGTGGAAAATCCAATTATTACTAATTTTCTATCTATGTTTGATAGGGAAATAATCTAGGTTCATTTATTCTTAATATATGGAAACTTTTTAATGAATAGCATATTATTATTATCATATCATTTAAGATTTATTATGCAACATTTCTGAAAATAGTTATCTGGAGTGACCGAATTTTATTGAAGCCATTATCATTTTTTTTTTTTTATCAGTTTCGTAATTTAAACTTGTAACAGGATTAAGATTGTACTAAGAGTCACGAACTATCAAACGTGGGTATATATTAATGCTCCTGTCTGTACACCTCTGATAGCGGTGTATATGTCGCCGCCATCTGGTTAAATTCGCCGCTTAATTGGATGCCTAGCCCGTTGATTAAACGCCGGTATCCAATTAAATGCCTAGCTCGATAGTTAATTGAAATAGACTCACTTAATGTTTAACCACTTGGCGTGTTGAATGGATTCTCTTGTACTGAAAAGTTTTGGTTTGATTGGTAGGTTCAAGGTTATTTTTTATGACCACTTATAACAGACATCGTTTTACTTCTAAGTGGTCATAAAAATAACCTTGAACTTACCAATCACTCAAATAGTCACACAAAGCTCTTCAATTTAAACGACCCGCCTAGGCGCCCAATTGAATGGCTAATTTAATCCAGACGGCTGACATGACGTTCAGCCACAGTTGTACTCCGGCGTTCAATCAACGGCCTAGGCGTCCTGTTAAGCGGCTGATTTAACCAGACGGCTGGGCTCATGATTTTCAAAAAGTAATATTTCGTGACATGCATCCAGATCACTCAATCCATACGTACCGTTTGTGGTGCTTGGCGGAGACGCGGCGGCTGGCTAACACCTGGCAAATGGACGACTTCTTCCGCGTCGCCCACAACGACATGCAGGCCTGCATGGAACAACTCCTCAACTTGCGATTTGCTGATCACACGCCCACTATTGAGGAAGGTAAACAGTATTTTAGATATTGTCGTACGACCAATACCTTCTAAATAACACGAATAAAATTTTAGTCTAAAGTAAAGAAACGCTTAGTTGCCAAAAATCATAATTATGTATACGCTAATTTAGTTAGAAGGTTCACGTATATTTTTTCCAGTTGTTAAAAATACCTTTAAGTCTTGGGTATAAGAGAGACAATTTCTCGAAAAACATAATATAAGAAAAATTGGTTCTTCGCCGTCAGATGATTTGTTTCAATTTTCCATTTAATTTTCAGCTTTTTTAAAATTTTCTGTGTATATTTAAATCTAGTACCTAATACCTAACCTATGTATCAACCTATAACAAGTTTCTAAAGGAACAAGGGTCATTTCTGTACGATATACATTTGAGTGACGTACGTAGTTCTGTGCAGGCATTTCGAGTTCCACACGAAATAACATTGAAATTGATGGCTAAGCAATCTGCCTCGTTAGTCAATTTTCTTGATATGTTGATGGAAGCAGTGGCATCTTCCATTTTTGGTTACAGTTATCATCAAATGATGTATACATTCTGTCTCTTTATGTCAATGCGATAAGCATCAAATTTGTTAACATCTTTTCAAAGCTAACTGTACAGTCACGAGCAATAACATGTGCACACTTTTCGCTGTTCATGGCTCTTATTACGATAAGATAAGAACTTCTGAACGGCAAGAAGCACATAAGTTATTACTCATGACTGTACAGTCGACAGGACATTACGCGTAAGTAACAGTCTGAGACCGCCATTCGTAAAAAAAGCGGCTTCCGTAGTACAACTGTTACACTTGATGTGCTACCGTCAGCCCCCCAATTCTGCTATTGTATTTTGATCTGAAACGAATCGGAAACGCTTAAGTTACAACGTTTTTGTATTCTGCTATCTCAACGCAATCGAAACGTAACCGAAACGCATCAGTTTGGTATTCTACTAACAAACACGTAACGCTCAATCATTGTTTCGTATTGTGCTAAATATTTAACATTTGTGGCAGTCGAAACGCATCGATAGTTCTTTGCTTGAACTGTCCAAAATTAACAACTGTCTAGTCACTAAGCCAAAATATATTTGTTTCTTGCAATATTGCTAACAATTATCGAGCCGAAGTTGAACCAACCGAGAGCGTTTCGTTAGCGTTTCGGCTTTATAAGCCGTTTAGGAAAATAAATAGCAGAATTTAAATAGTTATCTATTTACAGGTAAAATTGGTGTCCATGAAAATGTATGTGCGAAAATGAGGGAGAAACTGGTGTCTGAAGTAAAAGTGAACATACAGAAATTTAAGGTAAATCATACCTGCTTAGTTTAATTTTGTTTATTGTGACAAATCCCAAGTTTGTATAATGAGTACGAGCATTTGTTTACGATTCATGGATGTTTATATGTTTATTTAGTATATTTCTAATATTTATATGTAATACATATTAGTATCATTGAGGAGCTCGGTGGCGTAGTGGTTTGAGCGCTCTGGTTTCGATAACGAAAACAAAGCAACTTTCGCCATGGTCAGTCTCGGGATGGGTCAATCAAATTTATAATTTCGATCTCCTCCGTGCTTCGGAAGGCACGTTAAGCCGTTGGTCCTGGGCCTCGATCGCGCTAATTTTCATTGTATTTACCAAAGCAAATGTGAAACGTTCCCTTGCGCACAATTTGTGTTGCGCGAAACATATAAACGGCCACCAATTAGCTGTTTTTTCGAAGCATACATTGATTTCTTTGATTATAATTAAATTACATATTTATTAAGTTCAAATTAAATAAATTAATAAAATAAAAACTTTCTAAATTTAATAAATAAATCGATCAATTTTTGACAGCACCTAGATACAAAGACGTTACTATGGCAACCATCTATGGGAACGTATTTTCCGATATCCTACAAACATTTTTGACAAGTTGCTTAGGCACTAACTTAATCAAAAACGTGCGACCGACAGCGGAAAATACGTTTGTTTAGATGGTTGCCATAGTAACGTATTTGTATCTAGGTGCTGTCAAAAACCGATCAATATTTTACTCAATTTAGAAAGTTTTTATTTTATTAATTGATGTTATTTGAACTTAATTAATATGTAATATAATTATAATCAAAGATATCAACGTATGTTCCGAAAAAAAACTCAATTGGTTGGTTTCGCGCAACACAAATTGTGCGCAAGGGAACGTTTCACATTTGCTTTGGTAAATACAATGTAAATTAGCGCGATCGAGGCCCTGGTTGTTACTGCAAGCGCTTTAACCCATCAACCTGCATGACCCAATCTCCTCATGTGTTTCTGCCATGTAGGAAGGCCTGTGCCCAGCAATGGGATGTATATAGTTTGATGATGATTATAATATTACTAACCGACGGTCCTACCACCTAGTACATTGGTCGGCAAAGTGCGGCTCCGGAGCCGCATGTGGCTCTTTGGCTTCTTATGTGCGGCTTTGGCACAAATATTTACGGAAGGTGCAATAATATTTTTATTTTAAAAAAACTTGGTAAGGAAAAAGTATTACTGATGATTACTTGCAATCATGCCTAAAATTACTTAGTAATTAAAATATAATAAAACTAGAAAAATTTCACATCCTGAGACAGGAATCGAACCTGCGACCTTTCACAATCCGGGCGACTGCTCTGACCACTGAGCCACCCAGGACTTGGGATATCCCTGTGAAATTCTTCTAGTCTATCTGTATTTGCGTTTATGAGCTAACGTCCACCCTACAATGTCAAAATATTCTATTTCAACATCCGAAACGAGTATTTTTTTACCTACGATTCGGTTAAAACTCAAATTTCAAATATTCTTAATCTTTGATTTGGGACGTGGAAACGTGTGGAGGACGTGAAATTTTTCTAGTTTTATTATATTTTAATTACTAAGTAATTTTTCAAAACATTTATAATAATGTTAAAGTCAAAAATTAAGAATATCATGCCTAAAATTAAAAACAACAACATACAAACCTGACTTACTCAAACTTCCCAAGTAGATGCAAACACATTGTTCGCATAATAAATATTTATTAAGTATGAAATTTAGATTTATTTAGTGTAATGAAAGTTTACTAAACTCCCAATTTTTTTTTTAATTTTTGTAATGTTCATATTTGGCTCATTGGCTAATAAGTTTGCCGACCACTGACCTAGTACAATGATGATGAGACAAATGCACGTTCCGTATTGTTGTGAGTGTGGTTGGTGGTTGGTGGTCGGTGGTAGGAGGCGACGGAGGAGATAGTGGGCGTGTTGTGCAGCGTGTGCGGCACCACGAGCCTGGCGCACCTCACCATGGTGTTCCCGGCGCCGGCCGCGTGGCGCCGCCGCGCCGCGCCGCCCAGCGCCGCCTTCTCCGCCTACGTGCACCACTTCCTAGGTAACGGACCTTACAGGCCCGGCTTTTTCGCATAACGTCTACTTCGCAGAATGTCTACCAGTCATAAAATGTCGCTTTCGCACAATGGGCCTAATTCTGGGAACACACTTTAATTTTAAATTTAAGTACAGTATATCTCTTTCTCGCAATAAGTAATAGGAAAAAGATAGCAAGAATCTGTTTAGAGCTGTCACTTAAATTTAGATAGATTTCAAAGAAACCATAGACAATTTTAGACGGCATGTACGGAGGTGCCTCCTAAACACTGCATTTTAGCACGTTCAATAAGGTCGAAAATTGAACGCACGTTTCTAAATGTCAAATTATATGACAGCCATCCTTTTCGTATTCCTTTTGATAGAAAGAAATGCACTGAACTTAAATTTAGACTTAGCATGTGTTTACCAGAATTAGGGCCATTATCTCTTTCGCAGAATGTTGCTTTCGCAAATTGTCGCGGGAGGGACTTAGAATAAAATTGTTTTTTTAAAGAAAAATCATTTACTAAAGTTCTAATTATAAAAATCTTGGGTGTGATACCCAACATAAAAGTAAGTCTACAAAACACAAATAACACTTACGAAAGAGACATTGTGCGAAAGCGACCTTTTGCGAAAGAGACATTTTGAGAAAGCGACATTTTACGACTGGTAGATCTGCGAAGTAGACGTTTTGCGAAAGAGCCAAAAACAAACGAGCTGACAGAGTTTTTGCAAGCGCGAAATAGAAATCATATAGACGTTATAAACGCAAAATATCAAACATTTAAATGTGACATTTTAATGTTTTTGATGCGTTTAAACGCCTACTTTGTTGTAACAAATAAAGAAAGAAAACGAAGAAAAAATTACATGCTTCAGGCGGGAATCGCGGGCTGGTGCTCTAGTGGCGTAGTTGTTATTGAGTCTGGCCGGAAGTAGGCGTTTAAACGCATAAAAAACATTAAAATGTGATAAAAATAGCTTTTCTCACCTTAACTGGAAGTTTAAAATGCTTGTAAAAGTATTCTATCGGATCACTAGAGGTGTAAACTTCAATGAGTGGTGAGATAAACGTTGCCATAAAAACGTTAAAACTAGACGTCGATTAAGAAATTGGTAGGTTACACCTAGTGCTCCGGTGGCGTAGAGATAATCGCGTAAGCGGTAATGTGATTAAAATAGCTTAACACACAACGATAAGTTTCGTAGCTGAGCCTCGACCGCTAAAAAGCTGCGGTCAACTTGATGTGCTTTTGTCTATGCAGTCACGTCTAAAAAGTGTATACATTTAAGAAAAATATGTATCCAACACCCTATTAATGCTAAAATAGAGTTCATATTTCCGTGTGTTAAAGCTAGTATACTTTTCAGACGTGACTGACTCTTTTCAGAAGTGTACAGATCATGTATTTACGCACACACAATGATTGTCAATAATATGAAACCGAATACTATATGCTAGTTACTTTTGTTTTATGACATCAAAGACAAGTTTTGTGTCAATTAATACGATCTAATAGAAAATTCTAATATTTTCAGAAATAATGTTGCTACCAGTCGTTATGGCGACCCAAGATATAAATACATTGAATATGGTGCTAAGAATAATGTGCGAGTCGTGGCTCCATCACATATACGTAGCGAAAGTAAGATTTAGGTAAGTTACCAAAACAGCTTGGCTTAAAACAACCCTAGTACCTACCATTTAAATATAAGAATACAAATTGTACTTACAGCAAGGACGCAGCGCTACAATTGCTAGCAGATTTTAACGAAGTTCGTATTTGGTTGAACGAATGCAAACATCTTTCCGCCGCTGCTAGGAAACAGATGCTCCAAAATGAAGTTTTAAGGTATGATTTCAATCCTCCAGAGTTTAAGATAGCCTGTAAAATTGTAATGTGTGAAAATTGTAAGTTTTAGACTTAGGTTACAAAAATATTGTCATTATATTTCGTGTTTGTTGCTAAAGAAGAGCTTTTTTCTCTATTTGCAGGCGCTGTGAAGGAGTCGGTCGGTTATTGCTACACGACCCCGGCGACTTGATCTCTATGCAGGACTCTACTATGCAATCGACTCACCAAGCCAGAAAAGACGGTATGAACTCCAAAATAGTTGAACTTCAAAACATGAGATTTAAAATAAACTTCGACAAGAGAAAGTTTTTGTTTATTTATTACAATAGAAGTTAATGAGCATTGAAATAAATCATTGGGTTCGTCAACATGCCGCGTACACACCAGGTCGTCATGAGAGGCATTAAAGGTTCCGTACACAAAGGGTAAAGCGGGACCCTGTTACTAAGACTCCGCCGTCCGTCTGTCACCAGGCCAGATGATGTATTTCTGTTGCCGCTATAACAACAAATACTAATAAAGAGAATAAAATAAATATTTAAGGGGGCTCCCATACAACGTGATTTTTTTGCTCGATATCAACAGGTAGACGCTTGTTTATAGATAATGGTACGGTACCCTTCGTGCGTGAGTCCGACTCGGACTTGGCCGGTTTTTTAAAAGATACTCATAAATATACTAAACTAGACAAAACACAACAACAACAATTACACTTTCCTATAACTTATCAGCATTATTGAACGAGTCTCACGTGACCATACTCTGGTCAACTGGTACTGACCGGTACTCTGGTCAAAAAGTTATGACCCGTGGTGCATTTCGACTTTTCGGGATCTTTACCTCACTATATTAATGGTCACGAAGAGAAGTAACACTGAGTATAAATATCTATCTTCAAGTCATATGGTGGGGCGGGGCCGAACCCGCGACCACAATCGGTGAAAGTAAACTGACCACTGAATTACCGAAATAATATAATAACCCTATGAATGTTTTCTAGTCTTGCTGTTTTGACGTTACAAGCCAACATATGCCATCACAATGTCTAAATTATTATATTTCCAACACTCGAACGAGTATTTTTACAAATACCGGCGATTTGGTTTAGTTAGGCACTAATTTATGTTTTTTTAACATTATAATAAATGAAGGAAAATACTTAATATAAATGTTTGATTTTCAGTATCAGAAAGCGAGACAGGCGAAGCCCTAATGCCGGCGGAGATGTACGTGCCCAACCAAAAACAGTGGCTCACGCTGCGCGCGAGCAAGCTCAACGGGCCGCTCGCCTTCTCGCTCTGTTGTATTGTGTTGTGTTGATGATGAAATATATTTATTCTATTATAAACCACTTTTTATTTTAAATAGATGTTACACACGAAACTTGGTTCTACACTCGTCTATCAAAAGAAATATACATTTATTGCTTCAAAAATATGACCTATAGACTCTATTGCAGTGGCAATAAGAAGTTGTATACGTATTTTTGCTATAAAGAACATGGCCAATTTCTGCCTAGGTGACTCTCCAGCATTTACAAGAAGACTACTAAGGTATCAAATTATTAAAATAAAATAATTAATTATGTATATTTATTAATCCTGTACAACTTCGCAGTTTTTTAACTTAAATTAATAGTGATTAGTGCAAACTTCCTGTTATACTTTTACATTTGACGTTCCTTACCCCACAGACGACTGAAAAATACAAAACACTAAATACGTAATAATATAACAAAATATAAGAGTTTTGAAAACTCCAAATGTTTAACTATTCAATTATTGATAAATATTATTATTGAAACATCATTTAATTATATTTTATCACAAAAATACCTGAAATGGATCGAAACTTACTTGACTGATAAGTGACATTAGCAGTTAGCTGTCATCATTGCAGTCTCTCAATCGATTTTTTAGATTCTACCCTTCGAAGCCAGATAAACCAGACACAATTAAATTTTAATTGTTATGTCAACTTAAGTTGCCGTCTGGGCATTGAAGGATTAAGATGATTTAATATTATTTTCATCCCCCCATCTCGGAAAGAGTATTTTTGCTCTTCGATATCTGAGTGAAAAAGCCGTTTTTATCCGCTAGAGGATAAAGTAAAATTGAATTTAGAGCATCGTGTGCACTAAGTTTGTGAATTCAAAACATCATTAAACCTCACTTCTACCTCCATGGTACCGAATTTCCATCTCGGAAAGTCTTTTTGCTCTTCGTTATCTGAGTGCAAAAGCCGTTTTTATCCGCTAGAGGATAAAGTAAAATTTAATTTAGAACATCGTGTGCACTAAGTTTGTGAATTCAAAACATCATTAAACCTCACTTCTACCGCCATGGTACCGTATTTATCATTCAACCTTTTTTAACTTGTTAAAAACTCAGACTTGGCACCAAAGAGTAATGTAAGTATAGGGGAACTTGGCACCTTCTTGGTGTACTTTTTGTTTAATTTGCTTTGCGCACGCCATTTTCTTTTCGCGACATATTTGTTAATAAAACCATAGGTTAAAAACAAGAAATTTGAAAACAAGTAAAAGCCCTAAAATGAGTAATTCTAGCAACGAAGAAGTTTATTTGACACCAACAGAATGGTCTGAAACTGTTAATAATGCGCAAAGATTTTTCACCTCGTACTCTTTTGATTCTCTCGCTAACGCTCAGGATTCTTATTTTTGAATCCTTAGCTTGCTTGGTTATCAAAATTGAGCACGCGGTTAAAGCAACTTTGCACTCTTGTATAACAAATAACTATTTTTTAGGACTATCTAATGAAACAAGCGCTTTCACATTTTGTTGAACATGCTACGAAAAGTGGCATAATATAATAATCGAAGTGTCGAACATTCATTTTAATAGCAAAGTATAATATTGTACACTTTGCTTGGTTTTGATCATGTGTTTTAATAAAACTGTTTTCGTTTGCTGTGCCTGTCTGCGAAGTTCTTTGGAATTTATTTTTATTTTAATTTAATCTGTAGGTATTTAGCAAAATAAAACGATACTAAACATTAGTGTAAATGGAAATTGATACCTAGACAAAGTCACTATGGAGTTCCCTATTTATTGCTGCATAAATTCTTGCTAACTGTTCTAGATAAAAATAAAACAAATTTATCAGTGCAATATAATTTTTTATTCCCGTGGATTGTCACATTTACATCGTATTGATTGTTCTACAGGCTTATTCTATCAATCTACTGATAGTCATAAAAGTAAATAAAAATTACATATTTCATTGCTTTAAGTTATCATCTATATTATTAATACTGACTCACTCTTTAAATTCATTTTTATCCTACAGAGCAAGAAAGTGCCTTTTCTAAACGAATAAATTACATTATTTGATTACATGTTTATGTCTGATGCGTACAAGACTATTAGATTTTATTCACTAGAAGAATATAGTCAAGCAGCTGTAGTTAGACTAGCATATTACAATTCCACTTTATATCCATAAATTACACCAGGCACGCCTCAAGTAGCGTAACTTAACAAAGTCAAAACAATAAAGAAGATTTCGTTTGTGTTACAATTTTAATTATATGTTCCTTTCATTTCAATCAAATACGACTTAATTTTAAAGTGTCAATGAATTTTATTTATATTTTGATTCTTTAGGCAGAAATTTCAAAGAGATGCTAGTGTAACACATTTCAGTGAATCTGGGGAGCGATTGGCGCCAAATTAAGATGATGGTCTCCATATTGCTACTTCTTTGAGATGTTCACGTATGATAAAACCCTAAACATCTTTCACAACCATTATCCATTTACTTCACCAATTCTACATAATGCCCCGTTAACACATACACTTGTTTCACAAGCTAAACTAATTTTATAAAACGATATACAGGGTGGTGCCTTCAATATGACAATAAATTAAAACTTTCAAAAATATCGCATTCATTCGATAATTTCATGACATTTCTATGCAATAATGTAATAATAACACATGTTAAGTTTAAATTTAAGTTTAGTCTATTTCTTTCTCTCAAAAGGAATAAGAAAAGGATGGCTGTCATATAAATTGACATTTAGAAAGGTGCGTTCAATTTTCATCCTTATTGAACGTGCTAAAATGCAGTGTTTAGGAGGCACCTCCGTACATGCCGTCTAAAATTGTCTATGGTTTGTTCGAAATCTATCTAAATTTAAGTGACAGCTCTAAACAGATTCTTGCTATCCTTTTCCTATTACTTATTGCGAGAAAGAGGTATACTGTACTTAAATTTAGAATTAAAGTGTGTTCCCAGAATTAGGCCCATTATTTCATAGAAATGTCATGAAGTAATCAAATGAATAATATGTTTTCGAAAGTTGCAAACCATTTCTATGAACTAATATAGCCCATGGTTTAATTTATTGTCGTATTGACGGCACCAGCCTTTATACAGTGTTGGAACACTTGAAAAATTATTGTATCGGTGGCCGCACATCAAGCGTAACACGTCAGTCAGTAAATAACTTATTAAAATGGCTAAAGGTACGTAGAAATATCAATTTAATTAAAATTAACGATCGACGCCATTAAATGCCGCCAAAAACTTATCTTGTTATATCACAAAATGGATGCCTAAGATAACGGGCGCTTTAGCTATTCCTTTATTTATGTCCTTTCTATAATGTGTAAACTATCACTCGTCATCTGATTCAGGTCTTTTACATTTCTCCTTTAATTTTTCATACTCATTCCGTCTAATCAGGTCTTCTTTTAGCCTCTCCATATCCGTCAGCAAACTACTGACTTGTACGTTGTTCAGTTTATCAGCGTTAGACTCCGTGTCGCTGTCCAAACCTGAATCATCTTCGGATTTGTCAGCAACACTTTTCTTACCTTCGTCTTCTGATACCGCTGCTTGGACGCTCTCGTCTGAGCTATCAGATTCCGTTTTGTCGAGCCTATAGGCCTTGGGAACTCTGTCGTCGAGCTTGTTCTTGGTATGTGTGTAATCTTTCTCTGATTGTGTGGGGCTTCCGTCGCGACGACCCTTCTTCTTTTTCATGCTCTTTGCAATCACTCGTTTTTGGTGGTCCAGCTGTGGGAATAGTTCTGAAAAGAGCAAACACGCAGGTTACGCTTTTTAAGATGTTTGGTAAAATACTTCTATTTATATTCGATCACCCTATGCTCATACTGTCTCAATCGTTGTTAAGAGCATAGCTAGGCTAGTTCTTAATAATTTTAATACGTATTAATGAAGCGAAGAATTGTGGAGCGATTTATTTTTCGTAATAATATATTATGTTATTTATGTTTTTCGCAATAAAGTCAGTCTATCTTATTCCTGTAGCTTTGCCCGCATGGCTTACAGAAAACGAATGAAATTTTATTTTCAGAAACAAATATAAGCACTCTCATTCCTTCTAAATTGTATATACAAACTTAAAATATCCCAAATAAAGCAGTATGATCGAAGTTTCCTACGGCTCGCGCCAAACATCAAGTTCACTCTGAATTTACATCTCGCAGTATTGCGCAGCTGCCCGCAGCTACCGTTCATACCGTGTTGGTCCGCAGTTCCATATTTTAATAGTGCGCAGTGAATCGACTCGTGTACAGAGCAAACTATAAGTTTGGCGCAAGCTGTACCAAAACAATACCCAGCGCGTCATATGTCAGTGCCATATTGTGACGTCACAAAAGTGAAACTAACTTCACTTCAGCAACTTTGGGTTTTAAAAAATACAACAAAGGTAAACTTACATCGGGTAGTTTTATTGAAGGCATACTAAGATTGTGGGGTGGTGCCGTCAATGCGACAATAAATTTAAACATGGGCTATATTAGTCCATAGAAATGGTTTGCCACTTTCAAAAATATCGTATACATTTGATAATTTCATGACATTTGTATGGAATAGTGTAACGTTGGCAGCATTATTTCGAAGTGGCAAACCATTTCTATGGACTAATATAGCCCATGTTTAAATTTTTTGTCGCATTGAGGGCACCACCCTGTATAACTATGTTAAAATGGGTAGGTGGCCGCTTAATATACCATGTACCAAACACCCTGTATTTAAGAAAAGTCACTAAAGTGAAGTTAGTTTCATGTATATTTATAATATCATTATCATATCAGCCTGAGGTCTCTACTGCTGAAAAAAGGCCTCGGACCTCATCGATAATAATACCATATAATGAAAAATATATAAACAAGACAAATTCATGTCTTGGGGAAGGAACCGAACGGGAACGTTCACATTCAACGCTACTGCTTTGACATTGCCTTGCCTTGTCCGATAGCTGTGATCAGGGCATCCCCTGGATCGTGGAAGTTAGCAAGTTTTGTTGCTCAGGACATGACACTGACACAATGATTTATTTCGAAACATTTTTTTAAAAACTTAGTAAAAGGCTAAAAATAAAATAATGAATAAGTACTGACCGTGCGCGGTGGTGAGCGCCTGCTCGGCGGCGTTCATCTCTGCCTCCTGGATGGAGTGACCGCGCGCCGCCGCCAGACGAGTGCCGCGGAAGTACACGCCCACCGTGTACACGCGCGTGTTGGTGGGGCCCAGGCACTCGATCACTCTACACAACAGACACAGCCTAAGTATGACGTCCTAAGTAAGTACACGCCCACCGTGTACACGCGCGTGTTGGTGGGGCCCAGGCACTCGATCACTCTACACAACAGACACAGCCTAAGTATGACGTCCTAAGTAAGTACACGCCCACCGTGTACACGCGCGTGTTGGTGGGGCCCAGGCACTCGATCACTCTACACAACAGACACAGCCTAAGTATGACGTCCTAAGTAAGTACACGCCCACCGTGTACACGCGCGTGTTGGTGGGGCCCAGGCACTCGATCACTCTACACAACAGACACAGCCTAAGTATGACGTCCTAAGTAAGTACACGCCCACCGTGTACACGCGCGTGTTGGTGGGGCCCAGGCACTCGATCACTCTACACAACAGACACAGCCTAAGTATGACGTCCTAAGTAAGTACACGCCCACCGTGTACACGCGCGTGTTGGTGGGGCCCAGGCACTCGATCACTCTACACAACAGACACAGCCTAAGTATGACGTCCTAAGTAAGTACACGCCCACCGTGTACACGCGCGTGTTGGTGGGGCCCAGGCACTCGATCACTCTACACAACAGACACAGCCTAAGTATGACGTCCTAAGTAAGTACACGCCCACCGTGTACACGCGCGTGTTGGTGGGGCCCAGGCACTCGATCACTCTACACAACAGACACAGCCTAAGTATGACGTCCTAAGTAAGTACACGCCCACCGTGTACACGCGCGTGTTGGTGGGGCCCAGGCACTCGATCACTCTACACAACAGACACCGCCTAAGTATGACGTCCTAAGTAAGTACACGCCCACCGTGTACACGCGCGTGTTGGTGGGGCCCAGGCACTCGATCACTCTACACAACAGACACAGCCTAAGTATGACGTCCTAAGTAAGTACACGCCCACCGTGTACACGCGCGTGTTGGTGGGGCCCAGGCACTCGATCACTCTACACAACAGACACAGCCTAAGTATGACGTCCTAAGTAAGTACACGCCCACCGTGTACACGCGCGTGTTGGTGGGGCCCAGGCACTCGATCACTCTACACAACAGACACCGCCTAAGTATGACGTCCTAAGTAAGTACACGCCCACCGTGTACACGCGCGTGTTGGTGGGGCCCAGGCACTCGATCACTCTACACAACAGACACAGCCTAAGTATGACGTCCTAAGTAAGTACACGCCCACCGTGTACACGCGCGTGTTGGTGGGGCCCAGGCACTCGATCACTCTACACAACAGACACAGCCTAAGTATGACGTCCTAAGTAAGTACACGCCCACCGTGTACACGCGCGTGTTGGTGGGGCCCAGGCACTCGATCACTCTACACAACAGACACAGCCTAAGTATGACGTCCTAAGTAAGTACACGCCCACCGTGTACACGCGCGTGTTGGTGGGGCCCAGGCACTCGATCACTCTACACAACAGACACAGCCTAAGTATGACGTCCTAAGTAAGTACACGCCCACCGTGTGCACGCGCGTGTTGGTGGGGCCCAGGCACTCGATCACTCTACACAACAGACACAGCCTAAGTATGACGTCCTAAGTAAGTACACGCCCACCGTGTACACGCGCGTGTTGGTGGGGCCCAGGCACTCGATCACTCTACACAACAGACACAGCCTAAGTATGACGTCCTAAGTAAGTACACGCCCACCGTGTACACGCGCGTGTTGGTGGGGCCCAGGCACTCGATCACTCTACACAACAGACACAGCCTAAGTATGACGTCCTAAGTAAGTACACGCCCACCGTGTACACGCGCGTGTTGGTGGGGCCCAGGCACTCGATCACTCTACACAACAGACACCGCCTAAGTATGACGTCCTAAGTAAGTACACGCCCACCGTGTACACGCGCGTGTTGGTGGGGCCCAGGCACTCGATCACTCTACACAACAGACACAGCCTAAGTATGACGTCCTAAGTAAGTACACGCCCACCGTGTACACGCGCGTGTTGGTGGGGCCCAGGCACTCGATCACTCTACACAACAGACACAGCCTAAGTATGACGTCCTAAGTAAGTACACGCCCACCGTGTACACGCGCGTGTTGGTGGGGCCCAGGCACTCGATCACTCTACACAACAGACACAGCCTAAGTATGACGTCCTAAGTAAGTACACGCCCACCGTGTACACGCGCGTGTTGGTGGGGCCCAGGCACTCGATCACTCTACACAACAGACACAGCCTAAGTATGACGTCCTAAGTAAGTACACGCCCACCGTGTACACGCGCGTGTTGGTGGGGCCCAGGCACTCGATCACTCTACACAACAGACACCGCCTAAGTATGACGTCCTAAGTAAGTACACGCCCACCGTGTACACGCGCGTGTTGGTGGGGCCCAGGCACTCGATCACTCTACACAACAGACACAGCCTAAGTATGACGTCCTAAGTAAGTACACGCCCACCGTGTACACGCGCGTGTTGGTGGGGCCCAGGCACTCGATCACTCTACACAGCAGACACAGCCTAAGTATGACGTCCTAAGTAAGTACACGCCCACCGTGTACACGCGCGTGTTGGTGGGGCCCAGGCACTCGATCACTCTACACAACAGACACAGCCTAAGTATGACGTCCTAAGTAAGTACACGCCCACCGTGTACACGCGCGTGTTGGTGGGGCCCAGGCACTCGATCACTCTACACAACAGACACCGCCTAAGTATGACGTCCTAAGTAAGTACACGCCCACCGTGTACACGCGCGTGTTGGTGGGGCCCAGGCACTCGATCACTCTACACAACAGACACAGCCTAAGTATGACGTCCTAAGTAAGTACACGCCCACCGTGTACACGCGCGTGTTGGTGGGGCCCAGGCACTCGATCACTCTACACAGCAGACACAGCCTAAGTATGACGTCCTAAGTAAGTACACGCCCACCGTGTACACGCGCGTGTTGGTGGGGCCCAGGCACTCGATCACTCTACACAACAGACACAGCCTAAGTATGACGTCCTAAGTAAGTACACGCCCACCGTGTACACGCGCGTGTTGGTGGGGCCCAGGCACTCGATCACTCTACACAACAGACACAGCCTAAGTATGACGTCCTAAGTAAGTACACGCCCACCGTGTACACGCGCGTGTTGGTGGGGCCCAGGCACCCGATCACTCTACACAACAGACACAGCCTAAGTATGACGCATCTAGGGAAGTACACGCCCCTCGATCATTACACACACACATGCTAATATGACGCTCCTAGCCACTAGATGGTAGCCACTTACCACCAGGTGGCCCATTAGCTTGTTTGTCATCTAGTTGTATAAAGAAAAGTCACTCACAGTTTCTGGTACGTGAGCCAGTATAGTAAGTGTTGTGGAGATCCAACAATAATGTAAATGAATAGGCCGCAACAGTAGCGCGTCTTTAAAAGTATTGATGAGAAACACCTTTTTTTTACGAATAGCAAAGTCATACTTGTATATGGGAATGTCTGGCTCGCCGCCCTCCATGGAGCGCAGCGTGAGGCAGCACTGCTGCAGCTTGGACTTGGGGTCGTTCCAGTCCTGGTTCATGATGAACTCCTGCAGCCGAGGGAACAGGCACGCGTTGCAGAACGCTTGGCAGTACTCGAGACTCTGGAAATAGTTATAATAGCTATATTTTCTTATAAAATATATTACACATATCACTTTAGTGCTTAAGAATTGGTACCTGTTATAAAAAAAATATTTCTTTTACTCAAACTAATATCCAGCTCGAAGGACCAAATATATTTTCCACAATATTAAAGACAGTACAATATGATGGTGATTAGGATTACTTTTGACAAAAACTTTACTGACTTGACGTAATTAAATTAATGTACCAATAGAAGTTAGTTTTATTTGATTAATATTACCTTATCAATATACAAAGCACCCAGGAACGCTTCCAATAAGTCGGCTTTATGTTTCTTGGTACTCGGCTTCGCTTTGGGGTTGTTGTAGATGGCGTAGGCGGACATGTTGAGGTCGTCGCACACCATAGACTGGGTGCGGTTGTTGACTAGCGACGACCGAAGTAGCTGAGAGGCGACAATGTAGTACATAGCTAATGTTTTTTATTCATACTTCACACTAATATTACGAGTAACTTTGTCTGTCTGTTACCTTTTCATGCTTAAACCGTGAAAGTGATTTGGATGGCATTTGATTTGGAGATTATTGAGGATAGTTCGAGACCTTGGAGAGGACTTGATATACTCTTTGGACCCCTAACGGAGTCGCAAATGAATAATCATTTAGGAGCTCAGTGACGTAGTCGTTTGAGCACTCTGGTTTCAATTACGAAAACAAAGCAACTTTCGCCATGGTCGATCCCGGGATGGGTCAATCAAATTTTTGTAATCTCGAGCTCCGCCGTGCTTCGGAAGGCACGTTAAGCCGTTTTAACCCACCAACCCACATTGGGCCAGCGTGATAGTGTTATGGTCCCAACTCCTCGTGTGTTTCTCCCATATACGAAAGATGTGCCCATCAGTGGGTCAATTCTGCTATTTTTTTTTCCTAAACGGATCGGCTGCGGTTTGGCATCGTTACCAATGCGGTTGTAATACAAAAAGGTATTCCACTAAGGCTGCAATATAAGCAATGCCGGCAATGCAATATAATTCCGGCTTTATAAGCAATGGCTTATAAAGCCGGAACGCTAACGAAACGCTCTCGATTGGTTCAACTTCGGCTCGATAATTATTAGCAATATTGCAAGAAACAAATATATTTTGGCTAGTAACTAGACAGTTGTCAATTTTGGACAGTTCGAGCAAAGAACTATCGATGCGTTTCGGCTGCCACAAATGTTAAATATTTAGCAGAATACGAAACAATGATTGAACCGAACGGTTCGCGTTACGTGTTTGTTAGTAGAATACCAAACTGATGCGTTTCGGTTACGTTTCGATTGCGTTGAGTTAGCAGAATACAAAAACGTTGTAACTTAAGCGTTCCCGATTCGTTTCAGATCAAAATACAATAGCAGAATTGGGGGGCAGTGGTACGTATATGCTGGTATTGATAATAATCATTATAAGTTACTACTGTATTTTATAATATTTTAAATAGTATTCTTACCGACAAATGTCCTTCATGATGCTCAGGAAAGTGCCTGTACAGGTTGTCGGAGACGACTAACTGCAGGACAGTATCCCCGAGGAACTCCAACCTCTGATTGGAGCCGAGCGTGAGATGCGTGAACCCAACGGAGCGGTCCGTAAACGCTCGCGCTAAGAGCCGGATGTGTTTGAATTGTACACCTGGAAAAACACACCATTTAAATGTATGTTGGTTACAGCGATGTTGCCTCAATTTGAATATGGTGCTATTTTTCACAAATTCTGAAAATTTATTATTGCTTTTGACTTTATAATAAGTTTTATATGATTGTTGAAAAAACATTAACCCCCTTATTATAAAACACGGACTAAAGTTAGTCCTCTCTAGGTTATGGCTGAAAATCAGTGTTGTCTGTGCTGGGCTCTTGCACTGAGCTATATCCTTTTTCAAACTGCAGCACACACTTATACCGATTTATTTTATGTACTGTAATCTCGTTTCTGTATGTTTTAGTTTAAGATTTTTGTTAAATAATATTGTTTTTTCTTGTTTCATATTTTTTGTGTCTATGTTTGTTTGAAATAAAATCATCTATCTATCTTTCTGTCTATTCTGGTCTAAAACTGATGTTGACACTTATATTTGTTAAAAGAAAGACAGTGACGGCATCAGTTTTAGACCAGGACCAACATAAGTCCGCGTTTTATATTAGGGGGTTAGAGTTTTCTAATAAATAACAAGGACTTATATAATTTACCTAAATAAAAACGAAAATATACCTAGTAGTAACACAGATCTACACTGACTATTACAATAGACTTACCAATAGATTCTTCAAAGTCAGTTAACTTCTGCAAGAATTCAAAGTCCTTGATATACTTCCTATCGCCCAGTGGTTCTTGTTCTTGCAGTGGATGCGCACGATCTTTGGTCCAGACTTCAAATAGGTCCGATTCGTTGTACCATAGAGACAAGGAGAATACGCGGTCTGCTACCTGTAGATGTAATATTACATTAAATAAATTAAAACATGGGCTATATTAGTTCATAGAAATGTTTTGCAACTTTCGAATAAATCTTATTCATTTGATAATTTTATAACATGTCTATAAAATTATGTAGCCAATGTTATGTTATTTCATAGAAATGTAATGAAACTTTCAAATGAATAAGATGTATTTGATAGTTGCAAAATATTTCTATCAACTAATATAGCCCATGTTTTAATTTACTGTTGTACTGTCGTCACCACCCTGTATAAGGAACAAGTTGCACCCGGTAAAGAGAAAACTGTTAGGTTTTATAATCTAGGAACCCCTACCAAAGTTTCATCACAATCTGATCAATAGTTCCGGAGCGCGTAGGGGACAAAAATTAATTTTTATTTATAGAGATAGATTATACAAATCCTAGTTAAGAACCCCCTATACATAAAGTCGGCTTGCCTAAGTTTCAAATAAGTGCATATTGGGTTATAGTTACCTAAAAACATAAAAAAAAAATTAAGTAACTTAAGTTTTGATTTTAACATTATTATAAATGTTTGAAAAATTACTTAGTAATTAAAATAGAATAAAACTAGAAAAATTTCACGTCCTGAGGCAGGAATCGAACCTGCGACCTTTCGCTATCCGGGCGACTGCTCTGACCACTGAGCCACCCAGGACTTGGGATATCCCTGTGAAATTCTTCTAGTCTATCTTGTATTTGCGTTTATGAGCTAACGTCCACCCTACAATGTCGAAATATTCTATTTCAACATCCGAAACGAGTATTTTTACAAATACCGACGAATCGGTTAAGTTGGGCAGTGCTTTCAAATATTCTTAATTTTTGATTTTAACATTATTATAAATGTTTGAAAAATTACTTAGTAATTAAAATAGAATAAAACTAGAAAAATTTCACGTCCTGAGGCAGGAATCGAAAAAAAAATAAAAAAAAAAAAAAAAAAAAAACAAAACAAAACAAAAAAAAAAAAAATTATTTAAATCAAAAATTAAGAATATTTGAAAGCACTGCCCAACTTAACCGATTCGTCGGTATTTGTAAAAATACTCGTTTCGGATGTTGAAATAGAATATTTCGACATTGTAGGGTGGACGTTAGCTCATAAACGCAAATACAAGATAGACTAGAAGAATTTCACAGGGATATCCCAAGTCCTGGGTGGCTCAGTGGTCAGAGCAGTCGCCCGGATAGCGAAAGGTCGCAGGTTCGATTCCTGCCTCAGGACGTGAAATTTTTCTAGTTTTATTCTATTTTAATTACTAAGTAACTTAAGCTTTAAATTAACAAACTGATTAATTAATGTGATCCCCTAAAACCTTCATGACGAAACACCTTAGCTTACAGTAAAAACCGCATCAATATCGATTTAGTGGTATGATGCATTTTATATATAAAACAATGTTTATTCGCACCAAAATGATTTTTTTTTTTCAAATAGTTCATTTCAATGGCTGGTCATGTGATAAAAGATAATATTAGTTACCTCTAGCCCCGCATCGAGGAATAACGCTCCCATAAGCGCCTCGAAGCAATTGGCCATAGCGTGCCGCATAACTACCTCGCGGCATAGGTCAGAGCCGTGGGCATACAACATGTATTGTTCCAGTTCAATGTTCTGTAGAAAATAGAAAAATTTAAAGTAACCCCTGGCCTTATTATTCATCTATGTAACACCATCTCATTAAAACTATTCTTATGAGCCCAAAAAAGCTATATCTGCTGTAAGTTTCTGAACAATTAAGCATCCCGCAGACTTTTTGATGGTATGTGATCAACTCAAGGTTATTATATCTTGGAAATACCACAGAAGTAACAGTAATCCAAATTTTAAAACCTTTTGTCATGTAGGAATTTAGCTGACAGTCATCAAACGCCTGCATAGCTATGTCGCCTGTATAGCTAAGAACCATCTTGATCACGTCAGCAAACAAAAAAAACTAATCAAAATCAGTCCATTCCTTTAAGAGCTACGATGCCACAGACAGACACACAGATTATGTATCTGTACAGACAAGTCAAACTTATAAAACCCTTCTTTTTTCTTTCTAAAAACAGTTTTTGGAGCTGACTACATAGTAACAATTTACAAAACTAAAAGAACTTTAAGAAAATATCAATAAAAACCCGACTTACAACCACTTAAAGTTGTAAGATAGACAAGGAGATACGATACAGGTATCATTTATTTAAAATTTAAAAATGATGTATTGTACAATTTTTTTATGCGAAATTAGAACCTTAATAGTTTCGTTCTTTTTCCATTACAAGTTCAAAGGAGGTTTTGTGCCCCAATCCAAGTGTGATATCCAACAAAACTATATTTCCAATCAAATTAATAATGTGTCTGTCGCTTTTTGAAATATAAACAATATTTTTTACTATTGCTTGAACTTTCTTGTGGGGGAGTTCCGTTTTGTCTAATCAGATCTTTACGAGAACAATACCAAATCACGGGTATTTGTACTATGTCTGTAAAATTATTCTGTGTGGTATATTGTGTGTTTTTCAGTGTTTGTTTCGTCCTCATCCCAGGTAACCCAAAACATCTCTTTTGTGTGGCTATTATCACCGGTCCAATACAAGTGTTCGATCTTGAGCTTGGCAGAAATGGTTGTTTTGATTAGAACGACCAATGCCACAATATGAAAAAGTGAAGTGAACAACACCAAATAAAAAATATTGATTATAGAAATATGTATAGATTTAATGAATATATCGCGTCCTCCCTTTTCAAGTCGGTTGAAAACTACATTTATTACATTCATTTAGGTCGAAAATTGAAAACTTTTTTTATTCATTTTTTTGTTTTTTATTTATACAACTAGATGACAAACAAGCTGATGGCCCACCTGGTAGTAAGCGGTTACCGCCGCCTATAGACACCTGCAATACCAACAGTAAATCACTTGTAGAACCATATCACTTATTGCAGGTGCGTTGTCATCCTGAGGCCAAAGATGAAATGCCGTCCATGTCCAGTAATTACACTGGCTACCATTCCCTTCAATTCGAAATACAGCGAACTGATTCACGGCTGAAATAAGAAAGGCGGTGGTACCTACCCAGACGACCATACATATGGTTCTACCACCTAGTGGAGTCATACTGAAAGAACGCGATATACTGCCCTTGAATTTGGATTTAGTCTGTAACCGAGAATGGGGCTCATTACCTTAGCAAGCTGAGCCAAATGTTGATTCTGGACAATAGCCGCCCTGTAAGTGGCCAGCCCTCCTTCGGCAAGCCCCGGGAACATCCGGAACAAGTGTATGGAAGACAGGAATTCTACGACTGCGTCCCCAAGGAACTCCAATCGCTCATTATGCTTGATCTCTGATTCCGTCTCGTTGTTCTTACCAAATCGAGACATTATATTTATCAGGTTTACGATACCTGGAAGTGTAAATAATCCAAATCTAGGGGAAAGACTGGTCAAACTGTATACAGAGTGTAAGTGGTACAATTTAACAAGCGTTCCCTTCTACTTTGTTACTTTTATATTACACGACTCAAAATGTAACTTTAAGGACTAAAAAAGTAGCCAAAATCTGCATACATCGAAAAGCCATATAACTACTCTATGGAGTAGCCTAAAGTTGCCTATTTTTTTTTCATTGAATAGTGAGTATCATGATCTCAAAAGATTGTAGTGATTCTACTTAAAAAACTAATGTTACTTTTCACATAAAAATGATACTTTTTGAACTGTCTCGTGTTACTTTTGACTATCGACCACTGGCAACACTGATATTATTACGTATACGTTTATTAGTTTCTTTTAGTAACTATCGAATCAAAGATCGACATTCTTAATTTTTGATTTTAACATTATTATAAATGTTTGAAAAATTACTTAGTAATTAAAATATAATAAAACTACAATAATTTCACGTCCTGGGGCAGGAATCGAACCCGCGACCTTACGCAATCCGGGCGACTGCTCTGACCACTGAGCCACCCAGGACTTGGGATATCCCTGTGAAATTCTTCTAGTCTATCTGTATTTGCGTTTATGAGCTAACGTCCCCCCTACAATGTCGAAATATTCTATTTCAACATCCGAAACGAGTATTTTTACAAATACCTACGATTCGGTTATATTAGGGCAGTGCTTTCAAATATTCTTAATTTTTGATTTTAACATTATTATAAATGTTTGAAAAATTACTCAGTAATAAAAATTTATCTAATCTAGAAAAATTTCACGTCCTGAGGCGGGGATCGACTTTCTCATTATTAGTGTCCTTCATGGAGATTAGCTGTAGCATTTGCAAATGCAGCTGGTGACAGCCTTACTTTATAAGTATAATCTGTCAAGTAAATACAGTAACATAATTATACTGGTTTTACTTCTACACTGTGTCGCGAACTTGATATCAAAATAATAAAAGTAAAATCAATTTAACTTATTTCTATGTTTATTTTTCTTCACATAAGCAAGAATATGTCCTTAATATGGTAGTTTTATTGTCCATGATTCTTATTTCAACTTTAAGTTATAAAATCTTTCCTTAGAGAAAAATAGCTCACTGAAAAATTCCGGATTGCGAAAGGTCGCGGGTTCGATTCCTGCCTCAGGACGTGAAATTTTTCTAGTGTTATTATAATTTAATTACTAAGTAATTTTTCAAACATTTATAATAATGTTAAAATCAAAAATTAAGAATATTTGAAAGCACTGCCCCAACTTAACCGAATCGTAGGTATTTGTAAAAATACTCGTTTCGGATGTTGAAATAGAATATTTCGACATTGTAGGGTGGACGTTAGCTCATAAACGCAAATACAGATAGACTAGAACAATTTCACAGAGATATCCCAAGTCCTCGGTGGCTCAGTGGTCAGAGCAGTCGCCCGGATTGCGAAAGATCGCGGGTTCGATTCCTGCCTCAGGACGTGAAATTTTTCTAGTTTTATTATATTTTAATTACTAAAGATCGACATTTGAAAAATTATGTAAGTAGGTATCATCGATTAATGTCAGTTACTTACCTTTTTTCCTCGTATAATGTATTCTTCTATCCCCATACTCTGGTTGTCGAATTCCGCAATTAGTAAGACTATTTCTAGCGTGGTCAGGATTCGTCCCGAAGTTTTCTCTGTACGAGGGGTGAGTCAGAGCAGTTTGTAGCAGCATTCGTTGGTTGAAGACATAACCCATTTTCTGTTCTAAGCTGTCGAGGGATTTGTGAAAACGGAGATGTCGCACTAGTACTGGAATAAGCATGGCATGCTGAAACGATAAATATTTATAAATTCATTTTACTTATATCCATACTAATATTATAAATGCGACAGTAGCTCTGTCTATTACATTTGAATTTGGCATGGTGCTAGATTACACCGACAGGATATTAAGCTACCTTTTGGAGCGACATCCAAGCGTGCGGAGCCGTGGGCGGCCACTAGTCAATAAAAGTTTAAGAATTTACTGAGTAGAGTCAGGGACAAAAAGATGTAAACGATTTGGATCCTATCACGAGCTAACATAATATGTAAGAGTTAATAATAATAATAATATTCATACACTCACACCTATTATCTAGTAAGCATCATTAAGAGCTTGTATTGTGGATACTAGATAACAGAGAAATAATGATAATAATATGTATGTAAATATTAGAAATATACTAAATAAACTTATAAACATCCCTGACTCGTAAACGAATGCTCGCACTCATCACACAAACATTTGTTCCTACCGGGATTCGAACCCGGGACCTCTTGAACAAGTAGCCTGTATAGTAAGGGGTACAGACCACTCGGCCAGCCGGTCGTCTAAGAGAGACAGAATCATCAATCGTCATTTTGAACGCATCAATAATCTGTACCTAAAGTGCTAAACAACACTCACGACTAACATTCATGAAATACAATACAAACATCTGCCCCTACCTGGATACGAACCCGGTACCCCTGGTTGAGTAGAAAGGGGCACTGACCTCTCGAAGACGGCCGAAAATAACAATCTATTTAATATACTACTTACTTGTACAACGTCGCACATGAGCCCTGTAGTGTGGAACCCCTCTGATGATATAGCTACCGTGACGTCCCTCTTCATTTTACTCTGTGTTCGCATTTCCTGCAGTTTGGCCTCTTTGGTCGCGAGTTTTTGTCGTTCGTTAGACGACGGTTTCGCCATATTGGCTATAAGATGCCTATATTTTACATAGTAACGCCAGGCCTTTTGGTACCTAAGAATGTATAATTCAAATGCATCAATTTGACATTGTTGTGAAATATTTTACAAAAATTTTGTTTTTGCAATTTCATGCCACGCAATGATACAAACGTCAAATTTTATGGTCGATTTATTTATCCTCAGATAGTAATTATTATATCTAAACCAAATCTGTCAAGGCGTCAAAATTATTCTAATCTAATAATTTTTAGCACTTTATTACATAAATTTTCTTTAAATTTAACCTCAAACTTATCTAGCTCAAAACAAGCATAGTTGTGAGTTTGAGTGAAGGACAATCACATTGATATCAATATTCCCATTAAAATTTTCCATGATATTAAAATTATTTAAATAAGCAGCCATGATCAAATGTTTTTGTTTGTAATACAATTATATCCGAACGGGAGTCTAATCCGATACCTCTGTATCAATACCCAGAAGTCGAATCAAATATAATATTATAAAATAAATCACTTATATTACACTTCATTAAATATACAAAGGCCCTAATTCTGGAGAACACATGCTAAGTCTAAATTTAAGTTCAGTCCATTTCTTTCTCTCAAAATGAATACGAAAAGGATGGCTGTCATATAAATTGACATTTAGAAATGTGCCTTAAATTTTCGACCTTATTGAACGTGCTAAAATGCAGTGTTAAGGAGGCACCTCCGTACATGCCGTCTAAAATTGTCTATGGTTTCTTTTTTTTTCATTTATTAGGGTCAAACAAACAGTTACACAATAAATCTTAATACTACGTCTTAAAACAATCTTACTAATTGTGAAACCAACATCGTTAACCACAGATAATTTTCAGTTATTTGAGTGCTATTGTAAAAGTTTGTAAAAGTTTCTTTGATTAATTTAAAGCGCGTTTCTTTGAAATCTATCTAAATTTAATTGACAGCGCTAAACAAATCCTTGCTATCTTTTTCCTATTACATATTGCGAGAAAGAGATATAGTGTAGTTAAATTTAAAATTAGAGTGTGTCTTCAGAATCAGGCCCAATAAATGAATATATACATACTTACTCAGGGTTACCAGCATAACTGAGCTGCGGAGGGCGGATACCGAAATGTACAATTTCTGGGTAATATGTTTTAAGCTCCTTAGAGGATTTTGTCTCTCGGGTGTTAATTGGAGGGCTTCGGTCCAGCTGGTCCACGCGCACTGAGCACGGTTTCTTACCAGGGTATGTCACTATCATGCCTGAAACAAGAAACATGTATCTCACTATGAAAATAACCGATTATGTTAAAGACTCTTGGATGTCTGGTCTGTAATTTAACGGCGATGACAAGACGCATTCGTCGAGCAAGTGGGCGCAAGACATCGAGGACAACGCCGAGATATTTCAGTGGACGCCCCAGCAAACTTTGGTCATCGCAAGAAAAACGTTAACAGGAAACGGCGGAGCTGTGGCTAAGATCTGAAAAGGTGTTTAGGAATTTCGAGGAGCTAAATGGGGCGATTTTAAAAGAATTTCCAGATGCCGTTAATGTCAAAGAGATGCACGAGCTAATGGCGTCACGTAAGAAAAATAAAGATGAGACGATTGTCCAGTATATGCTTACGAATTACGAATAAGAACATATTAGTATTTAAGATAGAGAACAGATGAATGAATGTTGTAAACTGTAATTTAGAGTCAAATAAACATTATCAAAATTAGTGATAGTTGTGATCTTAGTAAGAGTAAACTGTAATTGTAAACTTAGTTGGTGTAATATAAACATTGTAAAAGTATGTCCGAGGACAGACATAAATGCAGAACGGCCGAATGTGGGAAACGAAACGTTAGAGCGAGTGTGAGCGATAGGTTGGAGAGGAAGCGAGAGGGGGTTGTGCGTGGCGAACGGAGGCGAGAGGACGTTAGATTTAGAAAAAAGGAAGAATAAACGAATAATTTTAATTGATTGCTGTGTTTAATTGCTCGGATAAACTCGATCCCAAAATATTATATTTATATTTGATTGTGTCTGGATTGTGTGGCTTGTGGAAAAAATAAATGTCGTCAGACCCTAGGAAGGACAATCCAGGTCCCACTTACTTACCTTTAATTCTATCAACAAATTTCTGCCAAGTATAGTGATCCATTTCATGAACCTCTGCCAGCTTGTCTGGTGGTATCAACAATTCACTTTCGTCCAATAAATACTTTAAGACTTCGCACATTGACAAAACCTGAGAAAAGGAGAAGACACTATAACCTTTATTTTTGATTTTCCTAATTAAATCAAACAATTGTTTTCTAATCGAAAGGTTTCTCACCTCACAACCACCCTCGGGTAGATAACGAACAAATCGTGGCATGAAGTGGAATTGAGAACAGGAGGATTCCGCCCCTTTACCCAAGTCCAGATCAACTAATTCTAGCAATTCGGTGAATAAGTATTCCTCTATAACAAAAATAAAAGAAGTTCTAATATATTGTTGAATGCTTACTTCGAATAAAAATTAGCCATAACTATATCTGGACGTGTTAAAATTAAATTTAAGTAGAGTCAAGAACAGAAATCGACTATCACTTTTGTATATTTTCATAATGACATATTGGTACACTCTTGACAATTTGTATGAATACTGGGAATGACGAACTTAGTGTAACATGGTACTAAAGTGTAAATCGACTTCTATTACTAATGTTCACTTTGGACGTCCAGTGTTTGAAAAAGTAACTGGGCCCATTAATTATTATTGGAGGTCTTGTCAAGGTACAGCTTGAGCCAAACTTTTAGTTGGCCCTGAACACGAGTTGATTCACTACGCACTATCTAAATATGGAACGGCGGAACAACGCGGTATGGACGGTAGCTGCAGGCAGCTGCGTAATACTGCGCGATGCAACTACAGAGCGAACTAGATGTTTGGCGAGAGCTTTATTTATTATTATCTCTGATAGAGTATTGTACACCATCAGAGATAAACTGAACGTAAGCCTCAATATCGAAGAGGTCGAAGAGAGCTCCCATAATACACACACTTAACAGTAACCGCGCCGAAATACAAAGTACGACTGTCATGCATGACAAACAAGTAAATATGGGATTTACTTTTATATTCAGATTATGTGGGCGGGAAATATCAAAAGGTACAATATTAATATTAAGTGTAAGTGTGTGAAATATAATAACATTTAATTTTCAACCTTATAGAAAATGTTAAATAGCAAAGAAGCATCTCCTTACACATTTTATATGTTGCTTAAGGTTTCTAAGATAATTTGTACCTAAAGACTTTGACAGTTCTAATATTGTATCTATCCTTTGCTATCCATAGATAAAGAGGAGTACCGACTTAAATATAATCTTAGCGAGTGTAACTAAAATCGAGGCAATTATATTGAAAAAACACACTAATATACTTACCAAATAAATCTAATTCTTGTATGGAAAAATTCTGTGGTGCCGGTTCCTCCACATACAGTATTGTGTATTCTATATTGAACCTTATGACCTTGCAGGTAGGTAGCTTTGCTAATTTGTAGTGTGAAAACATAGAGAAACCAGAAAACAGAAACTCGTGTTCGTCGTGAGCGATGATCGTCGGCGCCTTTATCAGAAAGTTGGTGGGCGGAGAAACTGTTATACTGAAATATTATTTATTTTTCAATATAACTTGGTATGGTAAAACAAACCTGGGGTGTATTACAATCTCTTATTTCTATTCAGATTAGGACATACTTCTAATACAATGAACTCTATTGGCAGAAACATAAGAGTTATTGCTGTAGCGAAAAATAAACAAGACTCACTTTATGAGAGGAATTGAGTTCATACATAAGTAGACATCTCACACACATTCTGAGATTTTTTAGTCTACAATTAATTAATCAGCAAATATTGACACTTATGGGTCTTTTTCTTCACTTGCCGATATACAGGGTGTTAGTGGCGACGCCCTCGGAAAAGAAGGCAGGTGGCAGTGCTGGTCACCCTAAACACGACTTGCTAGAAAATAAATTAGAAAACGCGAGAAAAAAATTGTCAAATTTATTTTGTAGCAAGTCGTGTTTAGGATGACCAGCACTGCCATCTGACTTCGTTTAAAAGAGCGTCCCACTAACACCCCGTATTATAGCTAACCCCTAATTCAAACAAAGATGTAAAAGCAATTATTGCTATTTGGCATTTAAATACCAAAATAATTCTGATTACTAGCCTAATTATGTATACAGTGTGTTACAAATGTCCGAAATAAAATTTAAGGGAGTGGTTGTGTTCTTTTTCAAGAGTTACCTCTGAAAGTTTGACACCAGTCTGTCAATTTTTATCTTCCTATAAAATTAATGAAAACTGGCCACACACACTCGCAACCCTCGCACTACTACGATATCTCACATGAATTCTGTAACACACCAGTAAGTTGTAGTCTACTCAAAGAATTAACGTAAAATTAATTAGGGGCCCGAGTGGAAAAGTCTACTATAGCAGTCACCTATGAAAGGATTGTAATTTTCTTGTTAAAACGGTTCATGATTTCCTTTACCCTTAGGTTGCCTAGTAGAGATTGCTACCTTAGCAATGAGGCCACATTTTTCTGCTCTAGATTTTTCCTTCTTGTGTCCTTGTGCAATAAAGTATAATTATATCTATCTATCTTGCAATTTCTGATATCAACACTCACCGATAGTGATAAAGGTTGTTAATATTATTCTGATTTGGAATACATTTAGGAAAGATCTCTTCGCCAGCGTAGACACCGTGTCGCATGCCCTGGCGGCGCGCGCGTGCGCTGCAACGGCATAATGGGCCGCCATTCATCTCTCCAGTGTTGTTGAACCTGTAATAAGGACAACTTAAATACTTACTTAAGATAACGGACGTTTTTCATAAACAGCTCTAGTTTTGGACATTATTCAATATTATTATTATGTTTTAGAAAAGGCATTGTGGCACCTCTTAGGCCGCAAACTGGACGGCCGCGGTGGCGGCGATCGCGGTGCGGGCGGCGGCGCGGTGCTACTGGACCGTTCTCGACGGCAGCGGTCAGTTCACGCGGTGAAGAGACGTGCCGAACAAACGAAAATGTCGATACGGCGGCGTCATGAACTTCATAATAGTTCATTTATGCAGTACGATTTACTATGTGCAAAAGAAAAAGTAAATCCGTACTTTAAACAAATGAAGCAAAGAGGAGAGTTTCATCGTAATTACGAGGACCAAAGACGAAATCCTAACAAATTTTATGAATACACTAGAATGTCTTTGAAAACATTTGATGATATTCTGAAGAATATTAAATCAGAATTAGAATCAGACTATAATTATGAACGTATAATATCTCCGTGGTGTTTTAATAGAATAATTATATTTTTTTGTTTTTCGACCTTTAAAATTCTATGACGTCACTTGACAGTTGCATAGATATTTCCGACGGGTTATACCTACTTTCTACTTAAAATAAAAACAAAATAAAATAATAAAACATATTCCAATCTACATTCAATTCGTTTTTTATTTCCTCCCATAATATATTATTTATTCGCCGATTTTTATGGTTGATATGTTTGCTGTTCCATATCGGTGGTCTTTCTAAAACAGCTGAAATAATTTCTTCCAACGACATTTTAGACTAGGTATCGGGTTCGATGGGCAGCAGACAAAACTATTACCATTCGGTCGCGCGTTCGCCGCTAGACTGGCGTACGACGCTCGTTGCCCGCCGCCCGCACCGCGTCCGTCCAGAACGGTTAATACAAACTTAAGCATTTCTATCAAGTCGCGCGAGCCGCCTGTAGTACCGCGGTCGCCGCCGCCACCGTCACCGCGGCTGTCCAGTTTGCGGCCTTAAAGTCGCTAAACGAAACCCAGGAAATCTTGAAAAACTTTTACAAGAAACCCATTTGCCAAAAATTATCAGGTATGGGACATATTTCTATACGCGAACAACCCACATGAGCTAAGATTCATACTCCAAAATCTGCATAATGTATCGAAAGCTGTTGGTCTAAAAACGAATTTCGATAAAACTAAGATCATGACATCGGTAGCTAAACCAAATAGCAACTTGATACAGTGAAACAGTTCAGGAGCTTAAAGAGCTCATCTCACCTAACCGCCTAGCCACTTTCACTAAATGACTATCAGACGTTCGATATGTCGCAGCCATCTGCATATATATTAGCCAATTAATTGGATGCCCAGGCCTTTGACTAAACGCCGGCATCCGATTAAATGTTAACAGTTAACTAGACTCATTCAACGTTCAACAACTGTGGCTAATTTAACCAGATGGCTGCGACAGAAATTCCTACAAAGCAGGATAAAAACGGCACCTTCTGGCTAAGCCCGCTACATCGTCGACTCCCTTTTTAAATTCTCATAAAGCAAGAGTGGGATCAGCAGGAGCAAGCCCATTTGATTACAAAAAGATTAACAGAAATGCAACGATTTCAGTGGGCTGCGCTATATTGAAACGAGTGTCCCGATACGATTATCTTGTCCAAGAAATCAAGATGGCAAGACAACAAAACCAACAGAAATATAGGACTTGGTAGTGTCTCGTTAAAACACGGGCTATATTAGTTCAAAGAAATGGTTTGCCACTTTCGAAATCATCTTATTCATTTGATAATTTCATGACATTTTAATGAAATCATGCAGCCAATGTTAAATTATTGTATACAAAAGTCATTCAATTATCAAATAAGGATGTTTTTGAAAGCTATGATACAGTTCTATGATACAGCCTATGTTTCAATTTACTGTCGTATTGACGGCACTACCCTTTATAACTAGATGACAGTGCATAAAGCGTATTTGTAATAAAAAATACAATTTAATAATTTAAGAGCTTCTTTTTTAAATAATGATGAGACATACTAGGTGGTAGGTCCGTATGTATGGTCGTCTGGGTAGGTAACACCGCCATTCTTATTTCAGCCGTAAAACAGTTCGCTGTGTTTCGGATTGAAGGGAAAGATAGCCAGTGTAACTGGGCATGGACCGCATTTGATCTTAGGCCCCAGGATGACAATTGTCATCCTTGGATCCATTGGATTTTTCCTTGTTATTGCAGGTGTCTATAGGCGGCGGTAACCACTTACCATCAGGTGGGCCGTCAGCTTGTTTGTCATCTACTTAGTTGTATAAAAAAAAACATTGTTTTGTACAAAAAAATAATTTACATACCACATTTCCGGATGTAGTCTCCTTGGATGACTCTGTTTCCTCTGCAGTTCCAGTGTTATCCTGTCTGTATACCCTTGCAGACCTTCCTCATCCAGACATTCATCCTCACTTTCTGATGAAGAAGAGCTTTTTTCTTCCACTATTTATAAATAAAAATAATTATGTATTTCAGGAAAAACAAATGACATTTTAGTGTATAAACACCTACAGACAAATTTAAGCAATTCTATATTTGTGAGTACTTTACTCCATTATAATAAGAGCCATTTTACAAACAGAATTAAATTGCACTTTAAGTGGAGGTGTCTATAAATTTACTTATCTTTTTATTAGTTTGAAATAGTAGAAATAGAAACTAGTAGAAGATATTAATTAATGGCCACATTTCTATTAAATTATTCATCATCATCATATCAGCCTATGAAGTCCACTGCTGGACAAAGGCCTCCCCCATTGATTTTACACACAACGGCTCCCCACGACCCTGACCAGGTCGTCTGTCCGTCTAGTGGGAGGCCATCCTACTTTGAGCTTTCCGTTACATGGTAGCCATGCTAGAACTTTAACGCCCCATAGGCCGTCCTTTCTGTGTGCTGTGTCCTGCCCACTGCCACTTCAACTTGCTAATCCTATGAGCTATGTCAGAGACTTTCTCTCTCTTACGGATGTTCTCATTTCTGATTCTATCTCGTAAGGAAATGCCCAATATAGCTCGCTCCATAGCTCGTTGAGTGACTGTAAACTTGTACAGAAGGCCCTTAGTAAGCGACCACGTTTCACAGCCGTATGTCATCACTGGCACCCCATACTAACTTTCGACTAGAGGCACTGAGGAATTTTGGACGAGAAGATCTTCTTACGCAATTTCGCGAACGTTGCATCCGAGTTGAATTCGTCGATTTATCATTTTCTGTTGGACTTACATAGCTGGACCATTTGTCGCAGATAAACGCTCTCGTTTTAATAATGCTAAATATGTACTTATTTTATGACTAATTTGTTAAGACTTTAGAAATTAAACAAAACATTAATTTTCAGTGTAAACACCTAGTGAGTTTGACAATTATAATACTTACATACATGTTTGCACATCTTTGCCTTGGGCGGCTTTAGAGGGGGCAGCTCATCCACCACTGGCCTGGCTTTACGACCTCTTTCTATGAGGTTTTTAAAGAAAGATTCGCACAGTTTCTCAAGTTTCTTGGTTTGTTGTGTTCCAACACCAGACTCCAGTGGAATGTAGTAGAGTTCAGCTGGAGAACTCCGGTACCACATCTTAGATGACTTGTAAAGATAAGAAATAAATACGAAGTGTAGGTTAACAATTATTAATTAATATTAATAATAATATTCACACACTCACACCTATAATCTAGCCCAAAGTAAGCACCATTAAGAGCTCATGTTATGGATACTAGATAACGGAGAAATATTGATAATATTAAGTATATAAATATTATAAACATACTAAATAAACATATAAACATCCATCACTCGTGAACAAATGCTCGTATTCTTTATACAAACATTTGCTCCTACCGGGATTTGAACCTGGTACCCTTGACCAAGTAGCCTATATAGTATGGGGTACAGACCACTCGGTCAGCCGGTCGTTAAATATAAATTAATTTCACGATCTTAGCATCTTCAATTATTCATGTCCCGCTGTCTATTTAAACGCCAACAGAAAGCACCCTATAAGTCCCACCCACACATCCCTAGATCAGAAAACTGTACTGTTCTGTCATGAATGAGTGAGCATGAGAGGGCATGAGTTAGCCGACTGCAAGATAGTACTGGAGCCCAAGCAGGGATTTTGGGAGTTACTCAAGCGCGGCAAAATAGTATCAAGGGGGATGGATACCTTGTACCCTGTTCAGTACCCCCACCATACACGAACCATTTATACATAGAGGGTTTTATAGTATGTACACGGTCAAGCCTCAAGGGTAGCCTATCAGAATAGTCTAAAAAAATCGATCGTTAGAAAAACTCGAGCACGTCAGAAGAAGGCAAGGTAAGTGAATTACATACAGTAAAATGTGCATTTAAATAATCTGACGATTTGAGTATTATGTAAGCTTATGGAGATTTACAAAAATGCAAAAAAAAGTCACCTGGACATTCTCATGCGCGGTTTTTTTGTCGTGATTAATATAATCTGCCGATTTCCACAAGCCGAAGTAGCTAAAATCTCTTTAGAAATAATGTAATTTCTTTATTAATATGCAGCAGTGCCTGGGTACTTGAATTATCTTTTAAATATTGTGTGAACATGAATTTATAAATAAATAAAATCATCAATGAAGTGTGGTACGTGCAGTTGAGTATTATGTATTGCCTACTCCGCGCCTCTCTTCTCTTCTCTCTCACTTTTTTTCAGTTTTTCATTCTCTCGCACCGTCCTCAATTTACTTTCCGTCGTCGCGTCCGCCAGATGCCATCACAGCTGATCACGAACAACGCGTTCGTATTCGTAAATGTACATACGACAGGTCGACAGAACATCAAGTTTAACAGTTGCACCCGCCTGTATTACGAACGGAGTAACGGCCTGGCCACGACATCACCGAACGCGCGTCCTGCGTCTTGCTTCAGGCAACCACTGCGCGCTGTCGCTGTTTCGATGTCGGCCTCGCAGCGCGTCGTCGTGCAGTGTCTGCCGAGACTATAAAAATGTACTCTTTAGCCGAGACGCCGCCCCGCCGCCGCCCCCGTGACCAGGCCGTAAGGGCGGTCTCAAGGTCAAACTGTTACCACAGATTAATAACAGCTGTTACGCTTCATTTTGCGAACTGTGTGTGTGTGTGTGTGTGTGTGTGTGTGTGTGTGTGTGTGTGTGTGTGTGTGTGTGTGTGTGTGTGTGTGTGCGCGCGCGCGCGTGCGTGCGTGCGTGCGTGCGTGCGTGCGTGCGTGCGTGCGAGCGTGCGTGTTTGGGTGCGTGCGTGCGTGCGTGCGTGCGTGCGTGCGTGCGAGCGTGCTTGCGTGCGTGCGTGCGTGTTATTGTATGTATAAAAAAAGTTTTTTAAACTCAGATTAAAAAAAATCCCCGACCTTTAGATTATGAGTCAGAACGACAGAAGGACATCTATTCTCGAAGCTGTGTTCTTGGCTGACTATAGCCCATGTTTAAATTTATTGTTGTATTGATGGCACCATGTAGATGTATTTGATGTAAATGAGATAGTTAGAACATTTTTATTTTTGTAGTCAACGTCATACATCCTCAATTTCCTTACCCTCTTAGTTTATATCCAACGTCATTCATCGCCAACTTCTTTACCCTTTTAGTTTATATCCGGTCCATCCTAAGGTAGCCTGGAAGAGATCGCTCGTAGCGATAAGGCCGCCCATTGTGCAAGCTTATTTTGTTATTTCTTTAAGTTTCTTTATTTGTGTGATGTGTGTTGTGCAATAAAGTGTCAAATAAATAAATAATAAATAAACACATTACCATAATTAAAAGAAAAAGACAGAAGGACATCAATTCGAACTGTCTGTGTATTAATGTGACACCCTCAAGTTTCAAATTTTTTTTGTATGTTTAAAAATTATATCTCTTGTCAGTCTTTTGAATAAAAACTTTCTTATTTGAAGAGAAAGGGAATATTGAAGGGAAAGGTAGCCAGTGTAATTACTGGGTATGGAAGGCATCTCAGGCCTCAGGATGACAACGCACCTGCAATACCAAGTGATTTTTTCCTTGTTAGTGCAGGTGTCTAAAAGCGGCGGTAACCGCTTACCACCAGATGGGCCGTCAGCTTGTTTGTCATGTAGATGTATATAAAAAAAACCTCCTAATTTCTAGAACTTAAGACCATGTAAACCGGCAGTTTAACATTCCTTCTTTTTAGGGTTCCGTACGCAAATAGTTGAAATTTTCACAGATAATGTATTTATGTTACTGCAATAACAACAAATACTAATAAACAATATAATATATATATATTTAAGGTGGTTCCATACAATATGATTATTTGGCTTGTTTTTGGTTGATATTGATAACGGCAACAGGTAGACGCTTGTTTATAGATTATTCTTTAACCTAAAGAGGTTACAGAATAACCTCTTGGTTGGATAGTAGAATCATAGTAGTACTATCATCCTGGGCTCTCATACCTTGGTAGGATAAAAGTAGTATCACTAATAACAGTTAATTTCATTACCCATTTGTAAAGAAAAAATGGTAATGAAAATATAGATTTTAAGATTGTTAATATTTTCGTTTCATTCGCCAAAAGCAGGCTTAGCTGGTTTGTAATTTTGAGAAATAATAGTTGTGGACCTGTTCTCATTAACTGGTTTAGGAGCAGTATCCTTATGAAAGAAGTAGAGGAGGAAATTATTAACAATGAAATGACAGCTTTGAAGAGTTGGTGAAAGAGAAAGAAACAGGGAATACATTTGTTTTCACCTTAACACCATGAGTGGTGGCAGTTACTGCAGTGAGTAGTCCGAGAATGTATGCTTTTATTTATCCTGTATCTAGAGTGGTTAAAGTAACATTCCAAAATCAATTGTTTAAATGAAACCAAAAAAACAAATCCAGCTTAACCTAATTAATATTGGTTATCTTAAAATAATTTTATGCACTGGCAGCATGATTTATTTAAAATTAATGATAGTACTTTACCTCATCTTCATCAGAGTTATGTTCCCTTGACCACTGTTCCATTTTTTCAAACAAATCTTCAGATGTTTTGCAATAATTTTTCCTAAGGACAACAGAAGCCAATAAAAATAGCTGAATTATCAAGAAAATTAAAAGAATTATTTCAAATTATATTAATGCCTTCTAAATTTAATTCACCTGTATTTTTCCAAAATTTTCTCACGATCAGTCATTGGTCTCCGAGATGACTCTCCTCTATGTGGGGACAAGTCTCGTAAGCGGCTGTGGCTAATAGACTCTCTTCTGGGTGAATGGTGTGCATGTCTACTTGGAGATTTATAATACTTCCGCTCATCACGAGGATCATAACTTCTACTATGACTTCTGTACTCTTTGTAATGAGGACTATGCCTTCTCTTGTATTCATACCTTCTTTCACTTTCACACCTTTCATAGTATTTATTCTTATAATATCTTTCGTCTTTTTCTCTGTAGCTGTATCTTGATGGACTTCGACTATGATGACTTTGGCCATGTGGTGGACTATCTCTTGATCTATACTCATGATAACTTGATTCCCTTATCCGTTTTTCTCTGTCATGTTTCTCTTCTCTATATGGAGAATAACGATGTCTATAAGAAATGGAACGGGATCTAGATGAATGATGATACTTGTCATCATATTTTTCAGCACTTTCACTTTTATGTGCATATTTCTTATGACTGGAATAACTCCGCTCTGATACTGGTGAAGACTGAGACTTTTCAATTTTTATTAGATCTGTCGGCAATTGTTGTTTGTAATAACCTGTATCTGGTCGGGTGTAATCAGAGACTGGAGGTGGATGATAGAGCGAAGCCACAGGTGGAGGAGGAATGTGAATAAGGGGCAGAGATCCCACAGACGGCGGTGGAACGTTAAGCGGTGGAAAATTAATATGTAAATAAGGAGAGGGCGGGGGTTGACTCACAGAAATGGGGGGGTTCGAAGGGTATGTCGGTATACGGCTGTACATATTAGGAGGCGGTAGATTTCCCTGAACAATTGGAAGGGATCTTGGTGGAGGCATATCCAACCGCGGTGGTGGCACGCTGTAATCTATCGGAGGCACAGACATTTTTCCTTATATTTTATTAAATATAGTAGACTAAGCACATATCGACGAGGTGATTTTATTATAATCACAAGTAAGCACACAGTTTTAGCGCTTAAACATAATTCTAATTTGTTGGCTGGCTGTAATATTTTTTTATTATAATTAGACCCACAGATTAGAAAGAGTATGTCTAAAGATTAGACCTATCGTTAGGGATGTGAAAAAATAATCGATTATGAAAAAAATCGATTAATAATCGATTTTTTTAAAGTAAAAATCGATTTATATACATGATTTTATTTTGATAAATAATCGATTAATAATCGATTTTTTTATAATCATTCAATCAATATTATTACTGATTTTTCATCTGTAGCCCCCCGACAAAGTTTGGTCTTTTGGCCCGAAGCCCGGAACGCGAACTGACTGTCAAAGAATACTATCTCCTTTGTTTAATATTTTGTATTCCTTTATATGTCTAAATAATATTAAAATTTAATATTTTATGTAACATATCTTAACATTATATTATTAGTATCTATTAATTATATTCCGTTATAAACATTATATGTAGTCCTTAGCAAATATCTATTATTCCAAACCTGGAACTCTTCTGTACTGTTATAGTCATTCCGTCATCCATTCCATATAAATATAGTTTCCCTACCTTCAACACTAACATTGGCAGAAAGTAAAAAGCTGTTGCCATACAATATATATAAAAAAAAAACATTATACCGAACTTATCTGAACCTTTTATAATTTGATTGTTCTAAAACTTTAATTTGTGTTGATTATTTTGTATAAAACTTACTATTTCTCCTGTTTATTTTTAATTAAAATATCTATTGATATACATTTTAATTAATAAATATATTTACGGTGTATATTTTGAAATTAATGGACAAATTAGAAAAAAATCGATTATTATAAAAAAATCGATTATTTTCTTCAGAAAAATCGATTTTTTATTAATCGATTTTACATCCTGCAATAAAAGTCGATTAATTAAAAATCGAAATCGAAAAATCGATTTTTTATTAATCGATTTTACATCCTGCAATAAAAGTCGATTAATTAAAAATCGATTTTTTATGTACAATGTCACATCCCTACCTATCGTAGATACACGTAGACAGAGTATATAATAGACTAGGCTTCATGACATCTGTCACCGGAGGAAAAAAGACTCCTTTATACAAATGCTTACTAGCGTAAAAGAGATATCAGATTATTTTTTGTCCCTTACCGGGATATGCGATTTCGTTTGTTTGCCACAAGCGGGTGGCAAACAAATATGGCCGATTGTTTACATTCGTACCCCGTTTCTAATCAAATATCTCACGTGTTATTGTGTTTGTGACTTAAAGTTTGCGTTCTATTTAAAAGAAAACAAAGTGCTGTAATGGTTAATTGCAGTATTTTGGGCTGTAAAAGCCGCAGTGAACGAAAAGAACCTAATATACATTTTCACAAGTAAGTGTCTTGTTTCCTGCTTCTTATTGTTAAAAACTTTGTTGTGGATTGTTATCTCTGCATAATGCTTCAACCTAAACCCCTTACACCTTTTAAGAAACAGTAAATTAGCCTAGAAAATGAGCAATAACTCGAGTTTTTATTACGATTATTTGTTCAAATTGTGTGGGTTACATGATTGTACTAAAATATAAGATGATGGGTCGCTTTTTCATTTAGTCCGGTTATAGTAACTTTTGGGGATACCATCATTAGGCCGAACTAATTTCCCAGTTTTCTGGGATTTCTTTTTCTTAGTGTGAACTAGTTAAGACAGGAACATCGGATAATGGTGTTATTTTTTATGTTCTATTTTGTAGATGTCCGAGCAATAACAATCTTTTTCAAATATAGGCCCGTATTATGGGCCGTCAAAATTGGCAGCCGAAGAAATATACCAGAGTGTGCTCAAAGAACTTATAGAGGCACAATGTCATAGAGATTGGAACCAACGGAAGATACTGATACCTGGATCGATACAATGTCTTTTTCGCAGGTAAGCTTTGTTTTGGTAGGTGTTTTCATCTGGTCAATGAATGAAATAGGCTGCTAAAAAGAATTTAAAAAATCCTGATATGTATTTTACAATAGATGGATCAAATGTTATGTGTTGACTCAAAGTTTTGTGACAACATTTTCATTCTATTGTAAAATTATTATATTTGTAAAATATGCTAAATGTACACATGAAGAGTTTGGGAAGTAACACCAAAGCGCTGGCCAAATGCGAAATCAGTTGCAGTAATAGCTGGGACTAACGGTTTCACGTGTGTTCCATAGCATGGAAGAGCTTGGGATAGCAAATTTTGGTTGACTCATTCGGGACAAACCATAGAAAAAGTTGCTTTATTTCGTAATCTAAACCACGTTCGGACTACTTTGCCCGCCAACGAGCCCCTCTAACACGAATGTATAAAATAATTATTAATCAGAATACTTACTTTCAGAATCAACAAAGCATGGACGTTGATCTCTCACAGCATTCGACATCACGCAATTTACCAATCACCCTATCGTTAGTGTTTATGTTCACGTGTGTTAATGGGGCATGGAAAATTCCTGTAGGATATTTCTTTATAGACGGGATTTCAGCTGAACAAAATGCCCAACTCGTTCGACAATGTTTAGATCTCATAGAAGAATGCGGCATAAAAGTTATCTCTGTCACTTTCGATGGGTGCGTAGCCAATTTTTCAATGGCAAGAGTTTTGGGTTGTGTAATTAATGAAAATAATATCGACCCCACATTTACTAAAAAGGGAAAAGAAGTGGTCGTGTTTTCAGATCCGTCTCATATGCTAAAGTTAATTAGAAATTCTTTGGGAGACAGGAAAGTTATAAATACTACCTGTAGAAAAATAATTTCATGGAGTATTATCCAAAAATCCTTCAATAAGTGTGCATATTTATGTATAAATGTTGAATAATATATTTTGACTTTGAGTAAAAATAGTATTTTTTATTAATGCAATATTTATTTTAAAATCCGGAAGCTCGGTGTCCTGAACAAGGTGCGTCGATTTTTCACGCCCGACCAGCTATGCCTGCTGTACAAAACTCAGGTCCGGTCTGGCTTGGAATATTGCTCGCACTTATGGGATGGCTCCGCCAAGTACCTCCTCGATGCACTGGACAGATTGCAGCGTCGTGCTGTCCGTATCGTTGGCGATGTAGAGGTCACGAACAAACTTGAGCCTCTACAATTGCGTTGAGACATTGCGTCGCTTAGCGCCTTTTATCGGCTTTATCACGGAGAGTGCTCTGAAGAGCTTTTCGACCTTATCCCACCTTCCCCCTTTCTGCTCAGGAGCACGCGTGCTGGTCTTCGGAGTCATCCATTTACTGTCTCCGCCTCAACGTCACGCACAAAGAAATTTAGTTCTTCGTTTCTTTGTCGTACTTCCAGAACTTGGAATTCTTTGCCAGCGCATGTGTTTCCTCCTTCCTATAACATGGGGTCCTTCAAGAGAGGCGTGAAAAAGCTCCTTTTGGGCCGGCAAGGTGGAGGCAGCTAGTGCATTGTCCGATTCTGCACTAGCTGTCTTCGCATATGGACTCTCCTTACCGCTTTACATCAGGTGGCGTTGGGTCAATTGCCGTGCTTTGTATAAAAAAAAAAAAAATGAGTTTCATTTCTTACACCATTTCCTTATTTTGACATATCCTCTTAAACAAAACCATCCAAAAAAAATAGATTTTAAGAAACCGAGTGCGTTTCTTAAAAGCTATATAAGTTTGGATGGTCCAAAACAAAGCTTTCCAGTAAATGCTAAAGCGGCACAATAGTGATTGTAAAGATTATTACTACCAATTAGAATCATCTACAGGGTGGTGCTGTCAATGCGACAATAAATTAAAACATGGGCTATATTAGTTCATAGAAATGGTTTACCACTTTCAAAAACATTTTATTCTTTTGATATTTTTTTTTTTTATACAACTGGATGACAAACAAACTGACGGCCCACCTAATGGAAAGCGGTAACCGCCGCCTATAGACACCTGCAATAACAAGGAAAAATCACTTGATATTGCAGGTGCTTTGTCATCCTGGGGCCTAAGATGAAATGCCGTCCATGCCCAGTAATTACCGACAAAATTTCTCGACATTTCTATGAAATAATGCAGCCAATGTTATATTATTCCATACAAATGTCATGAAATTATCAAATGATATAAGATGTTTTTGAAAGTGGTAAACCATTTCTATGAACTAATATAGCCCATGTTTTAATTTATTGTCGCATTGACAGCACCACCCTGTATATCACATCACACTAATTAATATTATAAAAGCGAAAGTTTGTATGGATGTTTGTTAAATTATTACTCAGTCATGCCAGCAACAGCTGACCGGCTCTATATGAAATTTGGCACGAACTTAAAATTCAATTCAGTAATATTTGCAGCGTAAACGATATTTCGATAAATAGATGACTATGCTCTCTTAAATGACAATACGGCTTGCTACATTGATAGACACTTTACTGTCAATAAAATCTATTATGTACGGCGAACGTAGAGAGCCTAGAAGCATAACTTCATACAAAACTCGTCGCAAAATGGGTACCCTCGGCGGCTAGAAGAGCACGTCGGATAAAATCGGCTAATATCGAAATTGTATAGCGCCCTCTCGGTCTTCTGATTTAGACGCGCCGGACGGGTCATATATGCAGGATGTAACCATGCATTTTTTTTTAACGACTTTAATAATTATATATCGTCATTTTTAATAAATATAGTAACGTTGCAAATCGGTAAACTTATTGAATTTTAGAGTTGAGATCAGAAATCAGAAATGAAATGGGTTCGCTTCATTCATTTAAATAAAAAAAATCTAAATATCTGTCATGATATTATTTATTTGTATTAAGGACATAAGAAAAAAATTAAATTGTCATTAAGTGGTTTTGTTTCTTGAAATAAAACCACTTTACCGGATTTAACTTGCGTTTAATTAGATGTCACATTATGATTTTTTATGCCCAATGTTTCGATTACTTTATAGCGATCAAGGTCACAGGAAGACTGAAGTAAAGATGTCAGTTGTCTTTGATAAGTTCAATATTAAATACCGTAATATTTTTATAGTTATATTTTGAGTGTTCCGATTCACGCCATGGAGCTTACAGTGTCCGAAGGTCGGGAAGAGTAAATACAGGCTTGAGACTTTGTAATTCTCATAATAAGATACCAAGCTGGTGTGGTCCAACTATCTTCTCTATTGAAATTATCATGTTGTTTTATTTCAATAACCTCACGAAATTATCTTGCAGTTTACAACTTTACTTACTACGACTTATCCTTAACAGTTTAAAATAGATACCTATACTATTTCCAGATCATTTTGTAAATGAGTAAATTATTAAAGTAATAATTAAACATACACATGTTAAAATAATAATGCTTAAATTTATTGAGAAATGTGTTGAAAGTGCCATCACATTGTAAGGAACTGTGGCAAAATATCCATAAATTGGCGGTTTGTTTATCATTCTTACAAAAATCATATAAGGCAACGCTGTATAAAGCCATATTGCTGATTAGTAGGTAAATTAACTATTAAACATACACAATAACAATAAGTCGTCATAAAAGTTTGCAGAGTTAAAAGTTGAATTGAAAATAAATAAATACTGTCACACACAAATGACTGCATAGCATCATCCACTCGTGTATTTGTTCAAATTGTCCACAAATATTGGGCCAACATGGTGGCCAATATTATTGTTTATATTTGACTCGATTATAAAGGTTTAGGAGAGACATGTAAAATTTGATTCCAGTACTCATATTATGTTCACCTACGCGGCTGACACACCATTTTACTTCACTTTTGGACATATTTACTGAGATTTTATTGTTCTTTTACGAGTACATCACCGTGACGCAGTCAATGACAAACTAAATCATGGCGCGGAGTCCGATTTAAGCCCCGCCCACTTTGGAGTCTCTTTCGGGGTGTCATTTTGGATGGGCTAGTTACTCGTCTATGTTATTATCGGTCGCCGATTATGTATTATAAGAGTACTTTTTTGTAAATATTACCTATGTTGTAAAATAATTAAATTAAAGATTTCATATTGAACTGCGAAAAAATGATCTCAACATAAGTATGTATAATTGTAAAGAAACATAAAGATATATAACTATTCATTCATTATGAAAGATAGAAAAATACAAATACTTTTAAAGATTTGGGGACTTTCAGATGTATTGTCGGCAACCCAGCTCATATACCTACTTTCTATCGCTATCCCTTAGGGCAGGGGTCTCCAAACTACGGCCCGAGGGCCACATCCGGCCCGCGGACAGATTTTGTCCGGCCCGCGGAGAGCTAGTATACTTGAAAACTCCTTTTAGAGAACTTTTTTTTATAGCAAATTAAATTTAGTTTACTGAAGTATTCTAATTTTATGTTGAATAATAATTGATATGACATCTACATTGATATGGTCATGGGCTAACTACTCATAACATTGTTGTAGGCTTATTGTTATTGTTTTTGTGATAAGTTGGATAAAGAAACACAGAATTGTAATGAGTAAAGACATGTATAAAATGCAGAAAATTTAACTTCAGTATAATAACTAACAAATTATTGAAATGAATCTAACTAACATTTTATACATTTTAAATAAAAACATAACTTATAACAAGCATAATGACATATGAAATACTAATGAGATTTATGTAATTGAGATTTTCTACTGACAATATTTTGTAGTTGTGGACTAATTTTACTAGTACCAATTATTAAAACAGATTTAAGATGCTCATCAGTTAATTTAGATCTGTAAACATTTTTTGTGTACTTCATTTTGGAGGTTATTTATATAATATGGTTTTGGCTCTCGGAACTTAGTGGAGTAATTATTATGGCCCTAAGGCTGGAAAGTTTGGAGACCCCTGCCTTAGGGTATACGCTCATGCCGAGTCTATTATATACTCTGTCTACGTAGATACATTCATTATTCAATAATCTGTGATTAGACCAATGTTTATTTGTGTAATTTTGGTCATTCATTGCACAGATTAGAAAGAGTGAGTATGTATTCATTGGTCCCTCAGAACAATAACTAAAGCATTGAAACCTGGAAAAAATAGCAACTGAAATCACTATATTTGCTATACTTTGACTTATAGAGCCTTTAATGAGTTAGAGAAGGACACATATACATAAAATGTTCCGAAATTTTGTAAGTTGTCACTACTTTAAACAAATAAAATGTCAATGAAGAGGTTTTACCTTCCAATAAAACCGCCATTGTGCTCCGAGCCTTGTCCGGGGTACATGGTGAGAGAGAGATGCTAATTTCGTATGAAAACACAGTTTATTTTAGCCTGGTAACACTGGTTTCCCGCCATTTCTGCTCCAACTTCCATAGATTCCTAAAACATAGACGAATTACCCCCACCAGAGGGCGCGAGGCACGACTGCCATGGCGCATTTACTTTTGTCATTGTACTCACCAGGTGCACTAAATCGCCCGGACAAGGCTCGGAGCACAATGGCGGTTTTATTGGAAGGTAAAACCTCTTCATTGTGCCTCCTCGCCTTGTCCGGGGTACATGGTGAGAAATGTCTGTTAGACTCTGGCCAGTGAATCGTGTCACTGAAAAAGAGCGGCAATTTTAAAAAATCTTTAGCTGTAAACACTTATTTCGCAAGGAATAAATAGTCTTGATACTTCGTTTTTTAAGTATGTAAATTATTTATTTATAAATGGATGCCTACCTTATTAAATACATAATATTCTAATTACTATTCTAAAACAAAACTGTTTTGATTCACCCATCCTGGGAGAGGCCATGGCGACAGTTGCATTGTTTCCGTAATCGAAACCAGAGTGCTCAAACCACTAGGCCACGAGTATTTAAAGTTATTAGGATTTTAAAAACCATCGGGTATCAGATACTCGGCCACAATGACGCCGAGTAAAACCTATTTTAGCTTTAAACATTTTATACATGGTGAAACGCGCGTGCATTAGGAATGTTCTATTTAAAAAAAAAAGAATTCAATAATAAAAACAAATAAACATTTATAATTTTAATACTCTTTTTGATGTTCTAATGGTTATTAAAACACAAGGTGATATCTTTTTCATAAACTTGAGTAGACCTGCACCGATATGCAGAGACGTTTCTTCGAAACCGCCTCCACTCGACCTTAGTCGAAGTCACCTCAAGGAAATCTTAAAAACATCCTTGAAATCGGTATGTTCAGTTACGGCTTCATCCTCCACTGAGGAAACTCTAGTAAAGTCGGGTTGAGGTTGAGTGAAGGAATGACGTCATGAAATTTCTTATAATTATGTTGGCAAAGTGTTGATAATATGTTTATGGTTCACTTTTTTCATCTGTGGGCTGTCCTTCTCTGAGATTGTGTTCTACTTTCGTGACCAGCGTTGCCAATCTGTGGGGAATTCCCCAAACTGCGGGGATTTTCAGTTCGATTGGGTAATTTGTGGGGAGAGCGTTTATGTGGGGAAAATGCGGGGAATCACGACATTTACGCTAGAACTGAACTTAGAAGTAATAAAAGTAGTCTAAGAAGTAAGTATTATTTATAAATTATGTAAGAATATTTAATTACCTTGATTATTTAAGCACCTTTTGGGCCGGCAAGGTGGAGGCGGCTAGTGCAATGGGTCAATTGCCGTGCTTTGTATAAAAAAAAATGAAGTTTAAAGCAATTTCACCGGCAGGAAGGTTTTACAGTTTATTTTATGGCAACATTTATGTCCATCAAACTTAGAGTATCGCAGAGAACTTTCTCAAACGCATCTGTCGAGAGAAAATTTAGCGTTTTAAAGAGTTTGAAAACAGAGAACCACAATCGCCTGCACATTGACACTGTAGCAGCGCTTATGACCACTAGAAGAAAGGATTAAAATTTGATCCTTCGAATGATATGTTGACAAAACAAAGGCATAATAAAGAGCTGCAATAAATACCTTGATGAAAATCATTAAATACTTAATAAGTATATGTAATAAATATATTTGATTTATAGAAACAGTACTTTTATTTTTTTCCTGAAAATTTTTGGGGAAAATGTGGGGAATATTGATTTTTTTTCCCCCAAAATTGGGGATTTTCAGTTAGGTTTTTGGGTAATCGAGACCGTGGCAGTTGGCAACGCTGTTCGTGACGTATCTTTCAGTTCTGCCATTATTTGTCATTCAACTCAACTGTCGACTGCAAATACTGCAATGCTTAATTTTGATTTATTTGATTTCATTCGTTTTTCGCGTTCAGTATGAAAATTATTATGGCCGGGAGGCAAGTTTTTAGTGAAATGGTAAAGGCGTGTTTGAGGGAATTTATCATAAAGTATAAATTAAACACCACTGTCGGTTGGCATAATTATATTTGCATCACAATATCTAGGTAAATTAATAAAGTTGTATCTAGCACATATACTCACTTGAAAGTTAGTCAATGAAATCATAGAAATCAGTCATTATCTAATAAAACTTGAAATAACCTCAGAAATAACGTGAAAAGCACTGTTAACAACCTTTGAGGAGACCTCAAGGTAGATCGCGACGTACCTTGAGTTTGAAAGTTCATTACTCGACTCAACTGAGGAATTTGCTCAAGTCGAGGATAGTTTTTTGAATTCTGCATACCGATTTTCTCCTTGAGGCTGAGTCGAGTCACAGTCGAGTGGAGGAAATCTCGAGGAGCCGACTGTGCATATGGGTGTTAATATATAATGGGTATAGATCATGGATATATCATCCTTGGTACCTATAGATAAAATAAATTTGATGAGTTATTGATGAGTTAGGCCATATGATAGACCAAGTGGGGCTGTAGGTAGGCAAGCTATCACAACATTAAAGTTTTTATCTCAGCTCATTTATTAGCTTGGCTTAAATTACTCGAATTGTTGTATGATTTAGTGCTAAATAGAACTTCAAATTCTATTCCACTTGTCTATTCTCTATGTAATTATAAAAAGAAAAGTGTGATATTGAACTTGACGTAAATTTCATCATCATCATATCAGCTGACAGATGCCTACTACTGGGCATAGGCCGACGATGCTTTAAAAATAAATAAATTATAAAAATATTATCCTTCACTTTAATTTGTTAACATAAAATAATGGACTGGAAAAATTCAAATAAAATCTATACTACAAATATAACACAAATTTTAATTTTGAATCTCAATTTTTTAAATCATAATGTTTACTTACTTCACTTTCTTAAAGCCTATTTTTATGTTATAAATAGCATACCTAATTGTAATTAATTACCAGCTATTCACTTTCTACTAGTCATTATAGACGCTTACAGGCTGAATATCGAAATAGGGGAAAAAAAGAGGATAAAAAGTAATGGACGGGTATAAAATAAAATTTGAAATAAGGCATATTTAATAAGTTGTTCAGGATGATTCATAATCAAAGTCAGAATCTAAATACATCTGTTGTCATGAACAAAGCACAATAACATTTGTATGGGTACTCTTGGAATGTTACATTATTTTCTATTAACCATTTCCGAATATCACCTTTGCTGTTAGACATTGTGGGAGGTTTGTTTGTTAGTTTCACAGGGTAACTTGCATTGCATTATACATAAAAATAACACATGGCTTTGTTAGGATAGGTAGATATTCCCTTATCCATTTCAAGAAGTTTTATGCATTCATGTCACCTTGGTAATCAGCTGATTTGGATTTTGCACTGAAAACTATTAAAGCACCAGGCAGAAAACCTTCAGATCTTGCATGCAACATTTCAGGCTTCTCTAAGTTTTAAGTGAATTAATATTTTGAGATTTAATTCTTCATATACACTTTCTGAAAATAACCGATAAACATGAATATTCTAAAATATTGGATTTTATTAGGTAGGTGATGTGGGCAGAAAACAGAAAAGTATCAAGCCATAACGCCCTGAAAACAATAAACTAACCTGTAGCGAACGTCTTTCCTCCAAATGTCGAATTTTCTCTATAGATTTCCGATTAAATTCACTTTATACATCTTTGTATTTATGTATCATAGTGTATACAAGCTTTCGAATAGTACTTTTTATTGATTTCGACATTATTTTACAGTAAAACTACAAAATAAACTCAATACAAGAATGAGAAATCAAACGTCAATATGACATTTCGAGTGTTGCCTTAAAAAAACTTCATTGAAAATACGAGTGACACGATTCATTGGCCAGAGTCTACCACCTGGTGAGGGGTAATGAGTATAAGCTCATCCTTCGTATTAGAAAATAGAAGCGGATTAAAAAAAAAATATAAAAAAAATAACAATAACTTTACATTGTATTTAATTTAATGCAGGTAATAAAATAAATAGTTATCAACCAAAAATAAAAATATTTAGTTAAAAATATAGTGATACTTTAAATTAAGAAATACCATCACACAGAATCAAATAAATTGGACATATTCTGAATGTTGTAATTATCATTCACTTTTTTAACTTCTTTACAGTAATGCTTGTAAAAGGTCGAAGCCTGCTTCCAGTTCCCTTTTTTAAGGATATTATCGATTGGCACATTACATAGCCAATTAAATGATGCTACAGCCGATCGACTACTACCGGGGCTGGCATCTATACCTGCTGATTTAAATATAGTTTTTACCCAATTTGCTATTACAGTTCTGGAAGCAGGTTTCGGCTCACCTTGGGTTGTAATAAATAGTTGCTGAAGTGAGCCTCTCCTTGACGCTGATAGCTCAATGACTTTACGAATCCAGCCTACTGGATTCAACATCTGATCGTGGTGAGGTATTAACTTCCAACCAGATTATTGACACTGAGCAGAATCAGTCTTAGACCCAAAAATTGGCCACATTATTATATTGGTACCATCATCCTCTAGATGAGCGGGAGAAGTATCCAAGAGCGTTAAATCATGAACACGCCTGCCGGAAGCTAGTAAAAGAATGGTTGCGCAGCGTCTGTTTGCCTCAAAAAGCGTAATTGAACCTGGGACATTATTTTTTAACCAAAGAACAACCATTTGAGGATCCCAAATAGGAACTCTGTTAAATTTTGGCTTAGAATTTGAAACCGACTTTAGAACACGTCTTACAAAAATATCTTCGCTTAATTTTTTTCCCACGTGAGGTTCGCAAATTGTAGATACGACAGATTTATGCAAGTGAATAGTGGAGGGTGCAAGGTTTTCCTTCAAATGAAGATAGGCTAGAAACTTTGCCAAGTCTCTAGCCTGAGGAGCTATAGCAGAAATATTGTTGCTTGGACACCATTGTACCCATCGACCCCAAGCTGGTTTATAAGATAATAAAGTGGACTTACGCCAACCATTCAATAAAACTGCTCTTTCTTCTGGGGTCCAACTTTGGAGGAGATGGTCCCAGCTCCAATCAACCAGGCCTCCAGAGTGAGGTCGGTTACCTTGGGCAGTGGACGACCTGTCGTCGTGTCCACCAGAGTATCGCTCAGGTTCTCTATTTGTACTGGCCCGATGAGGGACCTGTTCAGTAGGTCTGGTCTCCAAAACGATTTCAGCCACCGAGGAGCAATCACTATGAATAGACCCTGCAACTGTTGAGATGTATCAATACCCTTGGCATTAGCGATGGGGGTGGGAACACCCATGCAAGGCGGTAGTCCCATTGCCTGCTGAAGGCATTGTGGAATATCGCCTGGCCGTCCCAAGGGTCCAGTGACACGTAATGCTGAACTACATGTGCGCGTGCAGATGCAAACAGGTCTATTTGAGGTACCCCGAATGTCAGAAAAATCTTTGAAGTTACTTTTGGTAGGAGATGCCACTCTGGGATTGGTTTCCCCGAGATAGGCGATCGGCAATGCCGTTGAAGCATCCCGGTAGGTGTTGGTATGTGACAATCATATTGAGATCGTTTATTAGTCGACATATCTGGCGAGTCTGATTCATTAGCTGAACAGACTTCGTACCGCCCTGATTTTTTAGATACGCTAAGACTGTCATATTGTCCGATTATATCAGAAGAGTCGCACCTTGCAGGTCGTTCGCTTGACATTCTATAGCCTTTTGTATAGCTACTAACTCTTTGAGATTGCTGTGCCATGCCTGTTGGTGTGGTTCCCATTGGCCTGCCAGATAAGTGTCGTTTAACAGGGCCCCCCAGCCCTGTTTGGAGGCATCGGTAACCAGATGATGTGTTATCCGAGGTAAATGTATTAGTGAAAAATCGCTTACCGATCGCTGCCACCATTGTAGTTCCTTGGTAACTGCTTCTGGTAACAAGAGACGTCGTGTCGGTCGTTCTTTGCGAAGCGCCCTTAGGTGATCCTGAAAAAGGCGACAATGTAAGCGTCCTTGTGGTATTACGTAATTCGCAAAGTTTAATCGACCTAGTATCGATTGGGCCTCTTTTAGTGAGCAAGTCTTCCTCGACACGAGTCGCTGAAACTCCGATCGAAGCTTGAGTACCTTCTGGTGAGGAAGGTACTTTTTGTTGCTCAATGTATCCCACTGGATGCCTAAAAATTCTAGATTTTGCGTGGGATACAATATGGATTTTTCGAGATTCAGTACCCAACCTAGAGCCTGTAGAAATTGTACAGTCAACAAAACCTGCTGCTGAAGCAAACGTGGGTTCTGATGAGCTATTAGAAAATCGTCTAAATATACGATTATTCGCAACCCAGATTCCCGTAGCTTTTGTGCCAAAAATATTCGTTTAGGCTTTTCAGGTTGAAAATGGGTCGAAATGATTGGTCTGGTTTTACTATCAAAAACATCGGGGAGACAAAACTGGGAGTCATTGGAGCAACCTCTATTATTTTTGAATTTATCATTTTCTGAATTTCCAAAGACATCTGTGGTGTGTCTGATGTTTGGTATAAATTTAAATTTGGTAAAATCAAAGGAGGTTTTTTTGTAAACGGTATGCGGAAATTTGAAATTAGTTTTAAAATTACCGGGGGCGCGTCGATAGCTTTCCACCTCCCGAGAAAACTCTTTAGACGTCCCGCTTGAAATTGATAGTCAATCATAGCGACGTCTTTTAGAGCCACCGCTATGACGGCTTCCACTAGATTTTTTAGATCCAGGATGTTTTCGTTTACCTCGAAATGATACATCCCGTTGAGAGCTCCCCGAAGGTCCGGGAACTCCGGGTCCACTAGTATCCCCCCGAAAAGGTTGCGAAAACTGACTCCCCCAATATTTAGACTGACTTTTATTAGACAAAACATTTTTCTTAGCCGTCTGCGGCTTAAGAAAAATTTTATTAGGACCACCCTCTTTTTCGAGTAATTTATTAAATTGTTCAGGTTCAAATAAAAATTCTGAATATGGCGGTATCTTTTTAAATTTATCTACCGTAAAATTATTAGATATTGACTTAAGAGCTCGGTTCTCCTGTTATTAATAATGGAGGCCCGTTTACCACATATAATTTGCATCATGTCATTTGAAATAGTATTAAAATCCTTTTCTTCAAATAATAATTCGTTAATTTTTGAACTTAAACTTTCAAATGTTACACTTTCTAAATTTTTAAACCACGTTAAAAACTGAGAAACATTTTGAAGCACATTTCTTTGCATTATAACTGCATTGGACAAAGCAGCTAATGTGCGTTCAACTGAGGGCAGAAATTTATTTTTATCAAACGGTTTAAAATCATCGTTCGTTTCTAACTCAACAAATCCTGGCTTAGATAAATAAGTTTTTTGAATTTCAATAAAATTTATATTTGCCCAATTAGGTGATCCAAATAACTGCAAAGAATTTATAATATCGGCACGTTCTTGATCAGTTTTACCTAAGCCAGTATCTTTAAGTGTGGTATGTAACGATTTAAAGGAAAAGTCGTTATTTTCCGCCGGATCAACCCGTTCACAGAAAACAGCAGGTTCTTTGGGGGCTGTACCCTCCGATACCTCGGTTTGAAGTTCTGTTGGAACGGGTTGTTCGGTATTTTGCATAAAATTGTTCATGAAATTCGTTAATATTTGAACTTGATTACACAATTGATCTAAAACTGTTGAAGTTTGAGAAAAATCTTTTTTTCGACTTATCTGTATGCCGCCAGTTCGCCCGATCTACGGAGCTATCCGGGCTTGTCGATGTTGTAGAAGAGTAACTTGATGATCTGCGTCTTTTCCTTCGCTCGCTTTTTCCTCGCCTACGCCTACCAATGTTACTAGACTGCGAGGTATCCATATCGGCCCGTATTTCGACAGAATTACCTCTTAAACGTGTTATCACTGTGAAATTCAGCAACGCAATGTCAAAAGTAAATGCGCCATGGCAGTCGTGCCTCGCGCCCTCTGGTGGGGGTAATTCGTCTATGTTTTAGGAATCTATGGAAGTTGGAGCAGAAATGGCGGGAAACCAGTGTTACCAGGCTAAAATAAACTGTGTTTTCATACGAAATTAGCATCTCTCTCTCACCATGTCATGTACCCCGGACAAGGCGAGGAGGCACAATGGATGTATTTTGGATGTCTTATAATACCACCAAATTAAATATGTCTCGTAATGGTTTCATTATACTAATAACGTCCGTTGCGTGCAATTTATTTATTTATTTATTTATTTATTTATTGCAACACAAACAGATAGTTACCACAATTACACTATGTAGAGAGTTACAAGATTTGGACTAGGTACTAGCCTTAAATAGTGTTGACAGCATAACAGAATTATGTTACAGTTAGGCAGAGCAATTAAAAATGATGGAGAGAAAAACTAATTACATTTTATGTAGTAATAAATAAAATAATTATAAAAAGAAGTGAAAAACTATAAAATTTTTATGCATAGAAACTAAGGTCCCCGAAAAACTTTTTGAATATTTGAGCGAAACAAACCATACCTGCTGAATATATCTATCTGATTAAAGATTACAGGATCAGTGTTTAGTTTGTTATAAGAATAGCACATACGGTATAAGGGACTACGGCGAGCTCTTTGAGTCCTACACAGAGGGAGGGAGAACGTAGTGTGTCGCCTGGTTCGTCCAGACAATCTGGTGGGTACATTCAAATGTATAGCCTGAAGCACTGATGTTCTTGTTATATTGTGCAAAATTTTATAGAGCGTAAGTAGGCTCAGAAAGGACATGCGATTCTCCAAAGTAGATAAACTGAAATGCTTGAGTCTTTCCTCATAACATTTCAGTTTGTATTTAAGCTTGAAACGGTAGCTAACACGACGTAAGAACTTTTTTTGGATTTTTTCTATGGATTCTATATGCGTCTTATAATAGGGATGCCAAATTGTTGCACAATAATCCAACTTACTGCGAATGAGGCTATTATAGAGAATAAAGTAAGATGAGAAGCTACGGAAATTTTTACATGTGCGTAACAGGAAGCCAAGTGTTTTATTACACGATGAAACAATGTCATCATAATGTAGTTTAAAATTTAATTCTCCGTCAAACCATACTCCCAAGTCTCGCACGGTCTCAGTGAACCTCACTATCTGATCCCCAATACTATATCTATAATCTTGGAATTTATTAGCAGTTGTGCAAAAAGTCATGACAAAGCATTTTGGTACGTTGATTATCATGCCATTATCTTTACACCAGGTATCAAGTTTATACAGATCTTCCTGAAGAGTATCTCTGTCCTCATTAGATGATATAGAGTTAAAGATTTTTAAATCGTCAGCATATAGTAAACATCTACATTTGAGACATTTAATAAGGTCGTTTACAAAAGCATTGAAGAGAAGGGGCCCTAAATGGGAACCCTGCGGAACCCCTGATGTTACAGGCATAGATGAGGAAAGGTAACCACTGACTACAACCAACTGCGATCTATTCATTAAGTAGGACGATATCCACCGTAATAAATTACCATGGATACCATACCATTTAGAGAGCTTCTGGATGAGCAAGTTGTGGTTGACTTTGTCAAAAGCTTTTTGGAAGTCTGTATATATACTATGTACTGGCTTTTTAAGATCTAAAGAGGCATGAATGTATGTGACGTATTCTAAAAGATTTGTGGTCGTGGATTTAGCTTTGACGAAGCCATGTTGCTCACTATGCAGTAAAGGGGATAGGTGGAAATAAAAGTAGTCATATACCAATTTTTCAAAAAGTTTAGCTAGGCATGACAGAATACTAATTGGGCGGTAATTATCACACATGTTGACGTCGCCAGATTTATAAATTGGTGCAATGTAAGCTCTCTTCCAAACATCCGGGAAGTGACCTGTACTGAGAGACTGGTTATAAATTATGTGAAGCGGCAACACAAGCTCAGCAGCACACATTCCAATAATATATGAAGGAATGCCGTCAGGCCCAGCACCCTTGTTTAAGTCCAAAGCCTTTAACTTTTTAAGAATCTCCTTTTGGCTAAGTTCAACGCTATGTAACGTGTTACTGTTATTGTCCTGAGACTCAGAGTCTAAAAGATTGATACTTGTGGCAGGAGGTTCAAATACAGAACCAAAAAAATCTGCAAACATGTTACATATTACGTGAGGATCAGACGACACGGAATCTCTGTAAAACATATTATCCGGTATCGATTGTCGGGTTTTCAGGTGCTTGACATAGGACCAGTAAGGTTTAGTATTGCCATCGTAAAGCGAAGACTCTATACCTTCTATGAAATGTCTATAGCTTTCTTTTATCATTTTTGTAACCCGAGCCCGTAGCATAGAGAATGTATCATAATCTCGTGGATTACTGTATTTTTTAAATTTTGCATGGTATTTTTCTTTTTCTCGGATTGTCCGGATCAAAGTTTTTGTAAAGAAGGGAGGATAATTACCTGTACCAAGCTTTTTGGTCGGTGTGCATTGATATAAAATATTATTAAATTTAGTGTAAAAAGTATCAAGGTTGCTATTAACGTCAGAATTACACAAAACATCACTCCATTTGACTAAGCCGAGAAGCTCCCTACATTTAGGTATGTCGCACTTTCTAAAATTAGGAATGCGTTTATTGGTATTAACTTTCATTTCACTAAATGTTGTTTGGCTGACGGTAGCACTAAAAGGTGGATGATATTTGTCTTGAGTTTTGAGAGGGTCTGATGGTACGATTATAACATTGGGAATGTTTGTTAGAAATAAATCCAACATTTTGCTTTCAGAATTGTGTATGTGATTAATTTGTTTTAAGTCACTGGATGATAGTAGCTCTAATAATAACTTAGCTTTTCTATCAATACACGATTCTGTCAACAGTAATGAATTACAATGAAGGTCCGATTTGGGCCACGCGAGACCAGGCATATTAAAATCACCACAGATGATGCAAGATTCACTAGAGCTTATAAGGATATCGTTACATTTGTCAAAGAATAGTTCCACAGTATTGAAATCAACATCAGGAGGTAGGTAAACTAAGCAAAGGTTTATTTTATACCTACTATTATTTAGATAAAGAGCAAGCCACAGAACCTCGGCACCCGTTTCCCATGCTTTTTGCCGTACGACACGTATGTTTTTCTTGACAGCAACAAGTACACCTCCACCCTCCGTCTTACGACTATCTGTAGTCTCACGATCACGACGAAAAACATCATATCGCGTATCAATAATTTCTGAGTCAAAGACGCTGCTATTTAAGTTTGTTTCGGTCAAACAAATCAAATCGTAATCATTTGCTAATATGTTAAGGTAAACTTCTTGAATTTTGGATCTAAGTCTATTTACATTCTGGTAAAAAACAGTAACCATTATGAATAAAATGAAAAAGTACTATGTAACGTTTACTGTAGGATATATAAAATATATAAAATAAGAAGAAAGTAACACTTAAGATAGAAACCAATAAAGAAAACTACTGTATTTTTTCCAAAGAGTCTAAGTTCTTGATTACGATTGGAGGGGAGCTTTCATCTTTTCTTACATAAATGCGGCCATATTTCACCCAAACAAACTTGTATCCCTTGGTCTTGGCCGTGTTTCGAGTAGCAGCATGTAGCTTTTTCTGATCTGGAGACAGATGTTCTGACACATATACATTAGTTTTATCCCCCGCAACGCCAAGGTGAACAGAGTTCAGAGTATCATTAGGGTTTGCTTTATTATAACGCTTTGCAGCAGATAATATGAGATCCCTGAGGCGAGGAGACGGTAAGGTCAGCAGAATATTACGAGGACGACTTGATGAGGTGTCGAGCTTTGCAACGCGTCGACAATGAACTATTTCACCATCACTAATAGAGACCTTCAGGACTTTACATAAGTTATTCACGATGGCCACCACATTCTCATTTTTCCTTTCTGCAACTGCTTGAATTTCTAAATTACTGCTGCGCGACAAACGCTCGTATGTTTCAACTCGAAGTTTTAGTGCTGTAAGTTCATTTTGCAAGCTTGTGTTTTGAGACGACAGGTCAAATATGTTCTTATTAGCAGCCTCAATCTCCATCTTTAGGTCTTTCTGTTCTTCACTTAAAAATTCGGTTGTAGCTGTAAACTCAGATTTAAGAACTGCAACCACCGATGTAATCTCCCTTTTGACAGCTGTATTTATATCATGATACAGATCACTCTTCATTCTATTCAGTTTTGCATCCAATAGTTGGCTAATCTGGTCAAGTGTGATGGGGCCACTCGAATTGTGTGTTGCCGCCTGTCCGGATGAGTTATTATGCTCGTCACAAGACATGTTTAATGAATCATTCAGGGTTGTAGATATGATAGGATTATTTAGATTACTTGATTTACGACGCGTTATATTTATGCAAAAAGAGCAGACCCAGTTCAGTTTATCATCATGTGACAGTTTTTTGAAGCAATCCTGTTCAATGTTCAGACATTGGTAATGAAATGTTTTCTTACATTGCTTACATTTCAATTTTAGTGTGGGCCGTATTTCTTGGTTGCAAGCAGCACATTTGTCCATTTCTATATTGGTAGATATTCGTTTATTGAGATGTATGTAAATTTTAAATATAATTTTTAAACTGAACGCAAAACTAAATAAAAAAAAACAAATACAAATTATTATGAAAAAAAAAATAGAAATAAAAAAAAATATATATTTTCTTGGATTTGAACTCAGTCTCTTTTGGTGGAAGGGTAGTGCCGCAACCGATCGACCACAACAGCGATGACATAAAGTGTGAAATTGTAGTTTATATACAAAGTGAACAAACGTGTGCGATTAACTCTGTGTGGGGCAAAGTCCAGTTTCTTTGTTTACGTTTGACACACACACTGTTCTTCAATAATATCAAATTAGGTTCGGGCGGGTAGAACTTGAAAACACTTCCATCGATTGTTATTTAGTAAAATACACAGTCCATTTGATATATATCACTTTGTAATTATCACTATTTGGTACGTGATTGAATAAAGATTATGTTAGCACTTGTAAAATAACTACAACTGAGAATTTCTAGTCTTTTTTCAATAAAAACTATGAGAGTAACAACAACACGTCTGCTCTTCACTGTCGTTATCTGTCGATGTTATAATGGTTTCTAAAACCTCTTGAGTGAAATTTTGTGAATTTAGTGCAATTCCTCTTTGAATTCGGGAAAGCATACTATAACATTGTTTGTGAAAATGTTTAAATATTATATGAAAATGTCTTGTGCGATTGAGGGCTGTGTATCGCACACAGGAAGGAAAGAAAATAACCACGAAACCATAACATTTCATCGGTGAATATTAATAGTTTTTAATTCTAATAAGTTCTTATCTGTGCACTAAAAGTGAGAGTAAATTTTATTAGATGTTGTATAATCATCATCGGGTTGAATTCTACACCTTTTTCCCCTGTTTTATGTAGATTTTCTGCCGACTCATAGAGGTTATGTATTTCGTATAGTGATGTACTAAATCGTGTATTGGCACTTATCGATAACACGTAGCATATTTTGAAATATTACCCGCAGCGGCAGATTTTATTTTCTATTAAAAACAGAAGCGGGCTTGTAATGCCATCAATTTTTGATGGCATTACAAGCCCGCTTCTAACACAGGGCACACTAAAACCAGAACTGCCCACTTTAATTACCAATTTTTATATAGGTAGGTACTAGGTATGTCATTTGAAAATATCAACTCTTTGGCCTTAAAATGAAGTTTGTTTTAACTATTTGAGACTACTTGTTTTTACATTTTGGTGCAATTTAAATATTGCGTGTCTAATTAGACAAAGTACTGTTACGGCGATATAGCTAGCGTAGTAATCTCGCCCAACTTTAAAGTCAACTTTCACGGACTTAGAAATGACATCTGCTGGATGAAATGCGATTTCAGTCCGATCTAGAAGGAACTCTATCACATACCGAAGAAAATAAATTTTGACCTAGTTACCATCGTTTTCAGGCGCCTGAAACATGTTTTCAATCTAACTAATCCGATGCTTCCATTTCCAGAACACCCGTGAGTCAGATACAATCAATCCTACAAAAACATCGAAGTTATTGACGAACTGCGTAAAAATAACCAATGTCAGCTCTCACACGTCTATATACAAATTTTCGAAGGGAAAAACCTGGCACTAGGCGCGGCATGCGCCCCCTTGTTTAAATTTTAAAAATCAAGAATCATTTACGCAATCAAAGATTTACATCGCCGGTAGAAGCCCTTTGGGTATAAAAAGTGCGTTTTCTACGTTACAGAAGAGTGGCATAACTGTTTTCAAAACAGGTTAATTCTTATGAAAAAGTGCATTAAACCCAAGGGAGAATATTTTGAGAATCAATAAATTAGTTTTTGTCAAGTCTTAGTATTTTTTCTTCTTCACTCCGAAAAGCTTTGGCGCCTTACATATATTTAAGATTATTATTGTCTTAAATTTACGTGGGGAGTCCTAAATATCATTTTACTAACATACAGGCTATTTACCTGTAGTCATCATAATGATATTTATTAACATAAAAAAACTATACAGCATGGTGCTGTCAATACAAAATTAAATTAAAAGACATGGACTTTACAATTACATAGAAATGCTTTGCTACTTTCAAAAACATCTTATTCATTTGATAATTTAACGACATTTCTATAAAATTATGCTGTTATTACATTATTTTATATTTATACAAACATGCAATTATCAAATGAATAAGATGTTTTTAAAAGTGGTAAATAAACCATTACTTTTAATATTAATATGGTCCATGTTTAAAATTATCGTATTGATGGCACCACCCTATATGACAAACATCTAAACAAGCTGATGGCCCACCTGGTGGTAAGTGGTTAGCGCCGCCTATAGACAACTGCAATAACAAGGAAAATGACTTGATATCGCAGGTTCGTTGTCATCCTGAGGCCTAACATGATATGCCTTCCACGCCCCGTACTATTTCACGGCTGAAATAATAAAGGCAGTGATACCTACCAAGACGACCCTACACATGGGTCGACCACCTAATGAACATTCATTTAAGTAAATAATTATTAGGTTTGGGTAGGCTGAGGCCACTGCTACGATTTATTTTTGCCCCTATCCATATATTTTGCTAGATCGATTTAGTTTAGAAATCAACACAGCACACCACTAGCAAACCAACAAACTAGTGACAACCTAAATAAATAAGAATGTAACTGATATATGTACATCTCTCTCTAACGCATAAAATTTGTCGTAAGAGTTACAGGGATAGGTATATGTCTCCGCCTACTATTTTAGCCAGGTTTCTATGCTTTAGTTATTGTTCTGAGATTGGTCCAATCAAAGGTCCTATCATTAATCTGTGGTTTGGTTCGCCGTCGGGCGTGGATACTTAATTTTATGAAGGGAATTCGTACCAACATAATAATCGGACGTAATAACTATCTATTTCTAATATGCTGGCTAACTTGTCAATCAATTCTACTATCCCGCCATATTTAATTTGCTAATATTCATAGAGGAATATCTAATATTATTGTGACAAATTCTGCTTTTTGTAGTCAAATCTAAGGACAAGTGAAATATGTGGTACGAGAAACAAAAAGTTTTTGTGGCATATTTTAGTCCAGATTACCGCTTGACCCGTAAAGGTAAACTTTTGTTACAATTTTAATTTTTCTTTGCTTACCTACTTTTGACTTTGTTGCAGTTTTTAAGTTAATTAAAATTAGTCATATTAGTCAGATTACTATAGGTAGACTCTGGCCAGTGAATCGTGTCACTGAGAAAGAGCGGCAATTTAAAAAAATCTTTAGCTGTAAACACTTATTTCGCAAGGAATAAATAGTCTTGATACTTCGTTTTTTAAGTATGTAAATAATTTATTTAAACGGATGCCTACCTTATTAAATACATAATATTCTAATTACTATTCTAAAACAAAACTGTTTTGATTGACCCATCCTGGGATAGGCCATGGTGACAGTTGAATTGTTTCCGTAATCGAAACCAGAGTGCTCAAACCACTAGGCCACCGAGCTCCCTCACGAGTATTTAAAGTTATTAGGGTTTTAAAAACCGTCGGGTATCAGATACTCGGCCACAATGACGCCGAGTGAAACCTATTTTAGCTTTAAACATTTTATACATGGTGAAACGCGCGTGCATTAGGAATGTTCTATTTAAAAAAAAAAGAATTCAATAATAAAAACAAATAAACATTTATAATTTTAATACTCTTTTAGATGTTCTAATATATTATGGGTATAGACCATGGATATATCATCCTTGGTATAGATAAAATAGATTTGATGAGCACAAACTTTGATTGACCCATCCCAGGATCGACCATGGCGAAAGTTGCTTTGTTTTTCGTATCGAAACCAGAGCATTCAAACCAATACGCCACCGAGCTCCTCGAATAGCATACCTAATTGTAATTAATTACCAGCTATTCACTTACTACTAGTCATTATAGACGCTTACAGGTTGAATATCAAAACAGGGGAAAAAAAGAGGATAAAAAGTAATGGGCGGGTATAAAATAAAATAAAATTTGAAATAAGGCATATTTAATAAGTTGTTCAGGATGATTCATAATCAAAGTCAGAATCTAAATACATCTGTTGTCATGAACAAAGCACAATAACATTTGTACGGGTACTCTTGGAATGATACATTATTTTCTATTAACCATTTCCAAATATCACCTTTGCTATTAGACATTGTGGGAGGTTTGTTTGTTAGTTTCACAGGGTAACTTGCATGGCATTATACATAAAAATTACACATGGCTTTGTTAGGCTATGTAGATATTCCCTTATCCATTTCAAGAAGTTTTATGCATTCATGTCGCCATGGTAATCAGCTGATTTTGATTTTGCACTGAAAACTATTAAAGCACCAGGCAGAAAACCTTCTTCAGATCTTGCATACAACATTTCAGGCTTCTCTAAGTTTTAAGTGAATTATTATTTTGAGATTTAATTCTTCATATACACTTTCTGAAAATAACCGATAAACATGAATATTATAAAATATTGGATTTTATTAGGTAGGTGATGTGGGCAGAAACCAGAAAAGTATCAAGCCATAACGCCCTGAAAACAATAAACTAACCTGTAGCGGACGTATTTCCTCCAAATGTCGAATTTTCTCTTCAGATTTCCGATTAAATTCACTTTATACATCTTTGTATTTATGTATCATAGTGTATACAAGCTTTCGAATAGTACTTTTTATTGTATTCGACATTATTTTACAGTAAAACTACAAAATAATCTCGATACAAGAATGAGAAATGAAACGTCAATATGACATTTCGAGTGTTGCCCTAAAAAAACTTCATTGAAAATACGAGTGACACGATTCATTGGCCAGGGTCTAGCATATTTAACATAAGTTTATTCGACTTAAATGAAATAATGAAAAACAAACACTAATTTTTGACTGACACCAAAAATAAATAGTCATCACATAATGATGTGCAAAATAAATTGACAACTATTATTTTTCTATTAAAAGCGGCGACCGATAATAACATAGACGAGTAACTAGCCCATAGAATAATATTACTCCAAGGAGAAGAATGACAACTACATAGTTAAAAAATATATTTCCGGTTTTATCGGAAATACAACTCTAGTGCTACCTATAGTTGACCCACCGTCAACTATTTCAGCGGAAAAATATAAATTTCATGGAAAAATATTTATTTCTTTGAATGGATTGATGGGCAATTTCACTTGTAAGAAAACTTTTTTTAGTTTTCTTACAAGTGAAATTGCCCATCGCTCCATTCAAAAATAGTTTGCCCTTAAAAGGTAAAATAAAACAATAATTTTATGTTAAGGAGGTATTTATTTTATATTTAGTACTTCCACATAACATACATAACATATATTAATCCAAGTTTCAAATAAAACTAATTCTGATGCATGTCATAGTACGGCGTAAATAGCACACAAGTACGTACCGCAATAGGTTAGGTTTTAGAAAACGAAAATGTTTGATTTCGTCTAAGGCAGGTGATTTGCCACACTTAGAACATTTTCTTCTGCTTTCCTTTGTAATAGACATATTGCACCGGTTTAGATTCACTGTCTCGTAAATAAATAATCAAAGTCACTGTCTTGTAGGTATTATATCACTGATCGATCACTGAGGAGAATTCAGGAACAAAAACATAGACGGAGGAACTCAATCAATTCGACGTCGTATGCATGTAAAAATTATGAACTTTATTTATACGAGTACTCTGAAAACTAAACCACATGAAATTGAGAGATCACGAAATACAAACGAAGACAGGATGGCAAACAAAAGTAAAATCCGCCATAATTGTTTACGTCCGTCCGTCCCACTGCCCACTAGAATGTGTAGCACAGATTACTATAAGATAATGTGTAGGTCCGGATGGATACGGATCAGCGGACCTGTATCACACGCATTAGTGATGGATGTATATCCAACGGCCAGTTGGATACCAATCCCCGGAGTTACATTATAGTAGGTACGCGATAAGGAACTGAATCACGCACGCGTGGATTACGGGTCGGGAGTTTGGGAGTGACGGCGCGGTGGGTGCGAAGCGCGGTAGGGAACTGCATCGCGTTCTTAGGATTAGGTTTAAGATGTATGTAGGTATTCCGTTCCATCCCCATTCAATCCGATGATCTGAGTTCGCCCGCATATCACGGCTGTTTGGTAAGACCTCCGGACCCATATAGGTCCGACGGATACGGATCCCGGATGTAGGTCACCATAACTGGATGCATATCCGGATCTAGATCCCAATTTACAGCGGACCTACACATCTCTACTGCCCACTTGTAAGATCGGTCTTGCCAGCGTACGTGGTAATTTATCTACCATCATTTTATCAACATACGAAAAATAAATTGTTTTTTTTTAATCAAATTAATTTTTTTATCACATTTTGCTTTTAAAAATAGCAGCGCATAGAGAGGTATTGGTCTTAAATTGTTTGGTTGCCGATAAATTGAATGATAAAGCAATATTTTCTTCACAAAAATCTACTTATAGTATTCAGGATATAAAAAAGGGTATTCCCAAGGGATACCATAATTTAAAAAACGACATTTATGAAACTAGCAATGAGAAAAGTTTGCCCCCGTCATCATCATCATATCAGCCGAGAGACGCCCACTGCTGGGCATAGGCCTCCCCCAAGGATCTCCAAACCGATCGGTCCTGCGCTGCCCTCATCCAACGGCTTCCCGCGACCCTTACCAGATCATCGGTCCACCTTGTGGGGGGCCTACCAACGCTGCGTCTCCCGGTGCGCGGCCGCCATTCGAGGACCTTTCCGCCCCAACGGCCGTCAGTCCTCCTCGCAATGTGACCTGCCCACTGCCACTTTAGACTCGCAATTCTTTTGGCTATGTCAGCGACCTTAGTTCTCCTGCGGATCTCATCATTTCTGATTCGATCACGAAGAGAAACACCAAGCATAGCCCTCTCCATTGCTCTTTGGGTGACTTTGAGCCTTTGTATAAGGCCCATTGTAAGCGGCCACGTCTCGGTTCCGTACGTCATCACTGGCAACACACACGAATTAAAGACTTTCGTCTTGAGACACTGCGGTAGTTGTGCCGAGAATATGCTGCGTAGCTTCCCGAACGCTGCCCAGCCGAGTTGGATCCGTCGATTGACCTCTTTCTGGAAGTTGGACCTACCAAGTTGGACTATTTGTCCCAGGTAAATGTATTTGTCAACAACTTCCAGTGTAGAGCTTCAAACCTTCACAGGAGTGGGTACGACATGAGAATTCGACATAATCTTCGTCTTATCCATGTTCATTTTAAGACCCACTTGTTGGGAGACTCTACAGAGGTCGTCGAGCATTGTGCCCAAGTCTTCCAGGTTTTTAGCCATGACTACGATATCATCAGCAAAACGAAGGTGAGTCATGTACTCGCCGTTTATGTTGATGCCAAGTCCTCTCCAGTCCAAAAGCTTAAAAACATCCTCCAACGCGGCAGTAAACAGTTTCGGAGATATAACATCGCCCTGTCTCACACCCCGCTGAAGTGGTATTGGTTTCGAGTCTTGGTCCTGGAGGCGGACTGACATAGTGGCGTTTTCGTACAGTGACTGCAGCACTTGGATGTACCGATAGTCTATTTGGCATCTCTGGAGCGACTGAAGCACGGCCCAGGTCTCGACAGAATCGAAGGCTTTCTCATAGTCCACAAACGCTAAGCATAATGGCAGGTTGTACTCTTCGGTCTTCTGTATAACCTGCCGCAGCGTATGTATGTGGTCTATGGTACTAAAGCCTTTTCGGAAACCGGCTTGTTCGGGAGGCTGGAAGTCGTCAAACCTGCGTGCGAGACGATTCGTAAAAACCCTCGAAAACAACTTGTAGACATGACTCAGGAGCGTGATGGGTCTGTAGTTCTTCAATAGAGTCTTGTCACCCTTTTTGAAGAAGAGTGCTACCACGCCCCTGTGCCATGCCTTTGGCGTTTTACCCTCGAGCATGATGGAGTTAAATAGCCTCTGAAGAGCTTTCAGGACCGGTCGTCCACCTGCTTTCAGAAGCTCGGCTGTAACTCCATCGTCGCCCGGCGCCTTGTCGTTCTTAAGTTGTTTGAGAGCTACACTAATCTCGTACAGGCTGACGTCCGGGATATCTTCCGTGTAATGTCGGGTTAATTTGGCTCTTGGATCGGTGGCCTTAGTGACAGGTGTGCGTGATGTCGCGTAAAGCTGTCCATAGAAGTTTTCAATCTCGGCCAAGAGCTCAGGTCGGGATGTAACGAATCTGCCATCCTCCGTTTTCAGCTTCGTCAGCAAACTCTGTCCTATCGACAGATCTCGGGCGAACACTTTGGAGCCTTGGTTCCGCTCGATTGCCTCTCTAATACATTCTGTATTAAAGTGGCGTATGTCGCGGGTCAATGACTTGGAGATCTGTTTGTTGAGTTGCCGACGAGCGTCTTCGGAAGACTTCAGTGCACGTCTTTCCTTCATGAGCTTTAAAGTTGGCGCAGAGATTTTTTTACCTCTTTTGTTATGGCTGGGTTTGAAGAGCCCTGAACCCGCCGTAAGAACAGCTTCCACGAACCTGTCGTTGTACGTGTCCACATCTGTGCAGTCCTCCAGGCAATTGAAGCGATTTCGCAGTTCGAGCTGAAAGAGTTCGGGGTTTTGGATCTGGATAGCTGCAGGGCGGAGCGTAGACTTCATCAGTCGATACCTCTCGGATTTCACGTTGAGATTCAATGTGCCTCGTACCATTCGGTGATCACTCCCCGTGTTAAACGAATTGATCACTGAGACATCATTGAATATCCGAGTCTTAGTCGACATGATGAAGTCGATCTCATTCTTCGTTGCGCCATCCGGACTTTTCCAGGTCCATTTTCGATGCGGCCGTTTTTTGAAGAAGGAGTTCATCATAAAGAGTCCCTCCCTCTCCATATAGTCGGCCAGCATTTGACCTCTAAAGTTCCGGATTCCAGCTCCAAATTGCCCCACTTTCAACTCATCATCGCCACGTTTGCCTAGCCTTGCGTTGAAGTCTCCCATGACAACGGTGTAGTGAGTTTTGGAAGTATGTATTGCCCGAGAGATATCCTCATACATTACTTCTACTTCCTCGTCGGGGTGAGTCGAGGTCGGGGCGTATACCTGTATGACCTTCAACGAATACCGTTTGGTGATTCTGAGTATAAGGTACGCCACCCTATTCGACACACTTCCGATTTGTACAACGTTGTTCACGAGAGACTTGTGGACAATAAACCCAACACCACCTTGGGACAGATCTTCGCCCTCCCGGAAATAGAGCAGGTTGCCGGATTTCAAGACCATCTTGTCCTCGCCCTCTCGTCGGACTTCAGATAGTCCGACTATACTCCAGCGAATCCTGCTCAATTCTTCCTCTAGTTCCAGCAGCTTCTCCTCGGTCCGCAATGTCCGTGTGTTATAAGTTGCCAGGGCCAAGGTCGTCTGACGGGATATCTTCACCACCCGGGGATTCTTGGCACCCCTGGTACCGGCGCCTCGCCAACGTCCGTCACCGCCGGCGCGGCCTCCGGTACCGCCGGGCACTTGGGGCCTTGTGTCGTTCTGTGAGTTCATATTTGGGGAGTTGTGGGCCGTCTCCCACCACGCTGGCCCAGTGCGGGTTGGTGGGGAGCGCCAGAGCCTCGTCTGTTGAACAGCAGGGTGCACCACGTGCAGGTGAGGTTGGCTTGGATCCCGTGAGGTGTTATCCGGGACCCCTTACACCCCTGACCGGGACCCCTTGCCCCCGTAGGTATTAATATTTGTTTAAGGAAAGTTGACACCCCCTGAACTAGCCCATCCAAAATGACACCCCGAAAGAGATTCCGAAGTGGGCGGGGCTTAAATCGGACTCCGCGCCATGATTTCCCCTATACTTACATTACTCTTTGATTTAGTCTGTCATTGACTGCGTCACGGTGATGTACTCGTAAAAAAACAATAAGATCTCAGTAAATATGTCCAAAAGTTATGTAAAATGGTGTGTCAGTCGCGTAGGTGAACATAATAAGAGCACTGGAATCACATTTTGCAATTAAGTCTCTCCTAAACCATTATAATCGTGTCAAATATAAACAATAATATTGGCCGCCATGTTGGGCCCATATTTGTGGACAATTTGAACAAATACACGAGTGGATGACGTTATGCACTCATTTGTGTGTGACAGTATTTATTTATTTTCAACTCAACTTTTAACTCTGCAAACTTTTATGATGACTTATTGTTATTATGTATGTTTAATAGTTAATTTACCTACTAATAAACAATTACGGCCTTATACAGCGTTGCCTTATATAATTTTGGTAAGAATGATAAACAAACCTCCAATTTAAGGATATTTTACCATAGTTCCTTACAATATGGTGCCACTTTCAACACATTTCTCAATAAATTTAAGCATTATTATTTTAACAATTGTAGGTTTTTTTTTAATTTTTTTTATTTAATTATTACTTTAATAATTTACTTATTTACAAAATGATGTGGAAATAGTATAGGTATCTGTTTCAAACTGTTAGGGATAAGTCGTAGTAAGTAAAGTTGTAAACTGCAAGATAGTTTCGTGAGGTTATTGAAATGAAATAATAATTTCAACAGAGAAGATAGTTGGACCCTTAGACCACACCAGCTTGGGATCTTATCATGCGAATTACAAAGTCTCAAGCCCGTATTTGCTCTTTCCGACCTTCGGACACTATAAGCTCCATGGCATGAATCACTCAAAATATAACTATAAAAAAGATGACGGTAGTTAATATTAAACTTATCATAGACAACTGGCATCTTTACTTCAGTCTTCCCGTGACCTTGATCGCTATAAAGTAATCGAAACATTGGGTATATAAAATCATAATGTGACATCTAATTAAACGCAAGTTAAATCCGGTAAAGTGGTTTTATTTCAAGAAATACCACTTGACGACAATTTCATTTTTTTCTTATGTCCTTAATACAAGTAAATAATACCATGAAAGATATTTAGATTTTGTTTACTTAAATGAATGAAGCGAACCCATTTTATTTCTGATCTTTAAAAATAGATAATTAAGACATTACGTTAAATTGACTGTTTAAATCATTATTTTTCGTCTCAACTTTAAAATTGAATAGGTAAGTGGACCAATTTACGTTACTATATTTGTTGAAAATGTCAATATATAATTATTAAAGTCGTTAAAATTTTTTGCATGGTTACATCGTGCATATATGACCGTCCGGCGCGTGTAAATCAGATATGACCGAGAGGGCGCTATACAATTCCGATATTAGCCGATTTTATCAGACGTGCTCTTCTAGCCGCCGAGGGTACCAATTTTGCGACGAGTTTTGTATGAAGTTATGCTTCTAGGCTCTCTAGGTTCGCCGATTAAAAGACAATCCCTTGCAGATAGGTTCTTTTTCAAAATCATCCAAAACTCGACTCACCCTCTTATTGGCAAATTACACCAATTATCGGAATTTATATCTTTTGATAAATATTGGCTCCACAAATCTTATCCATGTTTATTTAAGTTTCCTTAAGTTCATCAGACTTCTCTGCCCAGTATATCAATGTAGGGTACATTTGAGACCCCCTATTTGAGACTCCTTTTCGTTCCCTTACTTATCAACGAGACATTGTCCTGGATCTGGGTATCTGTAAGGGTTCTCCGATGCGGAAACTCGTTTACAATCAATCATTAATAAAAAATGGAATGATTGGCTTGTGATTTATACCGATGCCTCAAAGTTGTCTGACGACGAATGCGTCGGCTGTGCCTTTTGGATTCCAAAATATAAAATAATTTTAAATTCTAAATGCCCTCCCGCATCCTCTGTTTTTATTGGAGAAGCCACACTTGAGGTTCTTTTGTATGTCGAGTCTCATAGGCTCGATAAAACAATTATTGTGTCGGATTCCAAGAGCTGCCTTGAGGCAATCTTATCTAATCCCCTACGTAGTGGTTCCAGATTTCCTTTAATTTTAAAGATCAGGAGTATACTCTACCAGTGCCATCTTCATGGCATAAAAATATCGTTGGCGTGCATTCCGTCACACTCAGGTATACTTGGTAACGAGACTGTAGATCTTATTGCAAGGGATGCCACTGTTCTTGGCTGCCTTAATAGCTTTAAAGCTTTTGCTCAGGACCTAATCTCTTTGGCAAAGCGACAGCTGATGTGTTCTTGGGACACGCAGTGGAAAGAGTCTAGCCGTGGTGTAGGAAAGCATTATGCAGATATACAAAACTCCATCCCTGTTAAACCAAGGTTTTTTTTAAAACAAACAGGCTTTAATTTGGTTTAAGCGTTTTCAATCCGATAATTTTGATGTCAAAGATGCACGTCGCTCTGGTCGCCCTATTACGGATAAAATTGATGCCATTTTTGAAAAACTGGAGCAAGATCGGCATATCAGTAGTTACGACGTAGCTGAAGAACTGGGAATGGACCACAAAACAGTTTTGGCGCATTTTAAAAAAAATGGGTACACAATAAAGCTCGATATTTGGGTACCCCACGAGCTCACTGAAAGAAACCTAATGAACCGTGTACTCATCTGTGATTTTTTATTACGACGTAATGAAACTGAAACATTTTTGATGAAGCTGATAACTGGTGATGAAAAGTGGATCACGTACGACAACAACGTGCGAAAAAGGTCGTGGTCAAAGGCCGGCCAGGCTTCACAGACTTTGGGGAAACCCGGGTTAACTCGCAACAAGGTGATGCTATGTGTGTGGTGGGATTGGAAGGGCATTATTCATTATGAGCTGTTACCACCAGGCAGGACCATCGATTCTGAACTCTACTGCGAACAACTGATGAGATTATAGCAAGAAGTTGAGAGAAAGCGGCCGGAATTAATCAACAGAAGGGGTGTGGTTTTTCATTATGATAACGCTAGACCTCACACATCTTTAGCCACTCAGCAAAAATTAATAGTTTGGCTGGGAGGTGTTAATGCATCCGCCGTATATTCCTGACCTCGCACCTTCAGATTTCCACCTGTTTCGCTCTCTTCAGAATTCACTAGGCAGTGTCAGGTTAACATAACCACTCGTCGCGGTATTTTGATCAGAAGCCCCAAAATTTCTATAGCAATGGGATCATGTCCCTACTTACAAGATGGCAAAAAGTTATCGAACAAAATGGTACCTACATACTTTAGTTAAATGCAAATAAACTATATTAAAATATGTTTTGAATTTTCTTAAAAAATGCGAAGAAACTATTTCCCCAACCTATTATATAAAACTCAAAGGTGACTGACTGACAGTGATCTATCAACGCACAGCCCAAACCACTGGATGGATCGGGCTGAAATTTGGCATGCAGTTAGATGTTATCACTTATAGGGAATGCAAATATCGCGAGATTGGGGCTCAAGCGAGATCTCGCGAGTTTATGAATAACAATACAGCGAGACCTCGCGAGATTGGCAGTTTTATTTTTTTTGCAAATAATCACAATATTTGAATAAATTTTAAAAATAATAATATAAATTATAAGTATTATAAGATAAACATTTCTTTTCATGAATTTTTTAATAGACTTTTATGCATCAAACATTGTTTGACGTATTTGTCTATAATTTTTAATTAACTTCTAAGGGCTGATTTTTCAATCTCCAGATAAAAATCTAGAGAATATTTTTGACGTTTAGACAGATTTTCTATACATTAACTGTCAACTTGTCAAAGTTATTCTCTGGATAACGCCGCGTTTACATTTATCTGATGCCTTCTGACGTGACGCGTCAGAACGGGAATCGGTTTCATATTGTTACTAAGGTTAGATTTATATTAATCTGTCGTATCTGACGACACGTCACGACAGATTAATGTAAATCTAACCTTAGTAACAATATGAAACCGATTCCCGTTCTGACGCGTCACGTCAGAAGGCATCAGATAAATGTAAACGCGGCGTAAATCATATCTGGGGATTGCAAAATCAGCCCTAAGTAGTAAACTTTGACGTACGTAGGTATCTATCAAATAACAAATGAAAGAAACAACCAGTATTCTTTTCTAACAAACAAAAATCTTTTAGAATTAAACAGTTATTTTATAACAAACAAAACAACGGGAAGTCAAAAAAAAATAACTTTTATCTAAGTTGAGTTGACTATTAAACTGAGATATTATTTATCAATTAAATAACTCCGTCCGTGTCAATCCGCGCTTCGAATAAGGCGTTTTTATGCTCGAGTGGAATCTCGTTAAACTCGCGAGATCTCGGCATTTTTTCGTCCGAGATCAATATCGCAAAAAAAGGCCGAGATCTCGCGAGAACGAGATTGCATTCCCTAAACACGTAGGCATCGGCTAAGAAAGGATTTTGATTAATTCTACCCCCAAGGGGATAAAATAGGGGATGAAAGTTTGTATGGAAAAGTCAATATTCCACGCAGACGAAGTCGCGGGCACAGCTAGTGTAGCATAAAACACATACAGCGGTCGTCGGGCTGTCTTATTTGGCGCCCAGTCGTTATCTAGCGCTTGCCGAGAGAGGTACTAGTACATTATACGAGCGTATAATATATGAACGTAGTTATAAGGTAATGGGTTCACCCATTAAACTTATACAGGCTACAAGAAATACAATGCTACACCATCATCAGCATCATCACCAGCCTATATACATCCCACTGCTGGGCACAGGCCTTCCTACATGGGAGAAACACATGAGGAGTTTGGGCCATAACTTGGCGTTGGTGGGTTAAAGCGATTGCAGGAACAACCGGGACCAACGGCTTAACGTGAATTCCGCAGAACTCGAGATACAAGAAACATTTCAGTCAATAAAAATAGTACATGAGTATGTAGATTAAAAATAAAGTTTATCAATAACAAGGGGGTATATTAACTGGCAACTATGGACAGGACAGCCAATGAATGAGAGGCCAGCAGAGCCATCTGAACTAACAATAAATCATGAACTATAAAATTAAAAAGTATAAGTATAAATGGGACGTGACTTGCAGTGCTGTTTTAAAGAAATAACACAATTAACGTGCTTCTGTATCACGGTTGAGCACCCCGAGGCGCGCACGCTCTTGAGCGATTCGCGAGAGAATACCTTTATATTATAGTTTAAGTGCGAGAGGGGCGTTACCAAGTGTGCCTGGTAAATATTTTTATTATTAATCAGCAATTAAAAAAACAAAAACAATCAAACTAAATATATTAAAAAGGTCATGTCAGCAGAACAACTAAGTATCAATAAATTACATTATGACAAATTTCTTTAATTTTAGCACTACCAAGACATTCACCATTTTTGTACAAAACTCCATATTGTCCTTCAGTAATAGCTCTTAAGTTATTATTGAGTAAAATTGTTAATCCTTCCCTGTTTTTAACTATCCTACAACAAACCATAGGCTTTGTATGTTGAAATCTAAAGAAACATTGAAAAGAACTATTATTTTGAAGCTCTTCCGGTTCACTGTGTATCCAATGGGGCTTATTGGTAAAACATAAATTATTCCAAAGGGCTGGATGCTTAGTACCAGCGACCTGGAAAAAAAATATGATATATCATCTCTCTTTTATACTACTATACTAGGTGGTAGGTAGTTACTCTAGAAGGGTGCGTTTGAATAGGTCTTAATGTTTAGGCTGAGAAGCAGTTTACTGTGATTCAGTGAGAAGGTACAGGTAGACAGTGTAACTTCAGGGCACTCTAGGCATTAACATCTCTTGTCTACTGAATGTGTGATGGTTACCACCAGGTTAACTATCAGTTGGACTATCTGCTTATTTAAAATTCTTTAAACCTTCCAAATAATGAAACATCACAACACACCTTATAACCTATAATGTGTGATTTTGTAATATTTCATTATTAAATATAATAAATAATAATAAATAAATAATTTTCAGCAAAAAGACAAATGTGACAATGGCTGTAGTTGCTATGATATGATTTTGTTATATTTTTAAAAATGAATAATAAGTTTTGTCTTGGTTTGATTATATAGTTGTCTTGTTAATTTTAGTGACAAATTCTAATGAGTGTTAAAAATAAGTATTTGTTTAAAAAGGTAAATAATTGTAAAAAATATATATTCTAACTGAGTATTTGTGACTGTTGTGATTTTTTAAAAGTAAATATTTTTAACAGTAGTCAACCAATATTTAGGTACCTTGTTTTCAAATTATTAATGCTTAATAGTATAATAAATGTTGATTTGATGTGACTTTTTTTCTACTAGTTCCAATGTCCTAAACTCCTAAGTTGTATAAGTCAACATAATCCACAATAATGTGGTAGTCAGTGCAACAATGTTTGTGTGAATGTTCACCAGTGGTGGAAACCAGAACAAAATTTAGTGATTGTGTCATACAAAAAGTTGTGGCACTGTCCACAGCAGTGGCCAACTAGAATCACTTAAAAACCTGTGCTGCTGTCTGCCACTAGTGGACATCAGCACAACTTATAAAAGAAGTGTCACTGTCCACCAGCAGTAGAGGTCTGGAAGAATCGAAATGAGTTTAATAACGGTATAATAGCTTTACAGAATTACAGATTTTACGATTTTCATCTTGCATTCCCTTACCACATAAATATTGTTGGTTTGTGTATCTTTTTTAAATACAAAATATGGTTGTTTGCAGTCTGCCAAGCAGCATCTCTGTCCGACTGTCCATTTATGTAAGCCATGATGTTCTCCCACAACCTGTCCTGTGTCTACATCTATGAAAGACCCCTTCTTTGCATCTATATACTGAAAATAAATAAATAAAAAATAGTGATTGTCATAACTATAGTTTTTAATACTAGTAACAATGATTAAATAAGTCAACAATCTCAAACCTCTTCAATAAAGTCTTGAAACCTCTTTTTCCCAATAAAACAGATGCCTGTACTATCTTTTTTATTAGCGACATTAATGAGACCTTCAGACTTAGCAATTTGCCTGACTTCATTTTTCATTAGATTGGCTAATGGAAACATGCATCTTCTGATTGAAAACTGTTTCACTTGTGACAAAAAGAAGGTCTGATCTTTGTGCTTATCAGTTGGTTGTAATAATCTGACCCCTAGAAAGACAATTACTAATAAGGAATATGCACCTCATTGGAAAGTTTAACTAATTCTATTTAGAGTAGGTACCTACCTACATTAGTAGAATAATTTTCAAGGAATGGACCAAATGATGTATTTGCATAATGACCAGTAGCAATGGCATCAACTCCTAAATTGTTCCTGCAATGTTCGAAAAATCTGTCAAATTTGATATACCTATTACAAAGTATATCGGGATTTGGTGTCAATCCTGCCTGGTACTCGTTTAACAATGGAGAAAATACTTCATTCCAATATTCTTTGATGAAGTAAACCCTATGTAAAGGAATTTGTAGCTTACGACACACAAATGTAGCATCTTCAAAATCTTTTTCATCTGAACAAAATCCAATTTCATAGTTGCTATCCCAGTTGCGCATGAACACCCCTTCCACGTGATATCCTGAGGAAGAATGCATTAATTTGATATATAAATTAAAAAGGTCTCAATTTCAAACAGAAAATAAAAGTGTAAGTACTTTAACAGGTAAGAGTGTATTCACCTGCTCTTTTCAGAAGAAGTGCCGCTACAGCACTATCTACTCCTCCTGATATACCTAGAGCCACTCTCTTAAACATATTGTCTTATTTATTATGAAAAGATGTCTTCGAAATCAAGAGATATGAAAACCGAAGCAAAGATTTCAGTACACAGAGTGATCAGTGGTTCACATGATTGTACATTAAATTGACACTTAAAAGAAATCAAATTAATTTACACTTATTATTGGAGTTAGACTATTTGTGACTTTGTACAAACACAAATATTTCTAATGTAATTTCTACTTTCTGTTGAAACTATTTATACACAAATGTCACAAACTTTGAGGTAGGGATGATCGATATTCATCGATGTTTAACTGGAAAACATCGATGTTTTTACATCGATAGGTTGACTTCGATATTATCGACACATCGATGTTTTAAAAATAAAATATCAAAACGTCAACTAGGCACTAGCTTCAATTAAATGTTGGATAGTCATTATCAGAAGACTATCAAGTATAACTATTTTCCACTAGATGACACTGAAAAAACCTATCAAAGTTAATTTTTTTACAAAGTGTGCCTAAAAAAACTGTAATTAATATACTAAATATAATTTGATTAATTTTTTTTGTAAACTTTTGTGATTGCAATAATAATAATAAACACATACCATAAATATAATAGACAGTTTGATTTGTTACCGAAAACATCGATGCTTTAGAAGTATCGATGTATTTCAATTGATATTTATCGTACATCGATACTTTTGATTCGATGTTAACATCGATGTTTTTCTAATATCGAGCATCCCTACTTTGAGGATACTCTATGGTGATGGCAAGCACAGATTAGATCACAGATCACTATTCTGGTGAACACATGTAAAGTCTAAAAAGTTTCATTGCATTTCATTTGCTTTTTCTCTCAAAATGAATACGAAAAGGATTGCTGTCGTGAAATCTGACATTTAGAAACGTGCGTTGAATTTTCGACCTTATTGAACGTGATAAAATTTGGTTAAATCTTAGAACAATAACTAAAGCAGTTAAAAAATGCAGTGTTTAGGAGGCACCTCCGTACATGTCGTGTAAAATTGCCTATGGTTTCTATGAAATCTATCTTTTAAATGACAGCTCTAAACCATTCTTACTATCTTTTTCCTAATACATATTGCGAGAAAGAGATAGACTGCCCTTAAATTTTAAGAATTAGAGTGTGTCTTCAGAACCAAGTGTTTGTGTTGCATAGACATTAAAGTGATGGTTGTGTTGACACAACTGAAAGATTATATGAATAAAAGTTATTAAGTGATTATGCTGTGAAAGACGACGAGAACTTTTTTGTGGTTATCCACCTCATCAAATAGCATCATATGGAGATTGTCATCGTATATTTCGCGTCAAATTCTCCCAATGTGCATTTAAATGTGTAACACCAGCATTTCAATGCAGTAAACGAAGAAATACATGGCTGTATCAGCATTAGTTTCCTTTGTATTCCCATTACAGGGAGAATGAACTAAAAAAAAAGCTTTATGAAACGGAACTTGATCTGCAGGTCTGTGGTATAAATAATCTGTAGGGATGTCGGAAGTAAAAAACCATATCGATATATCGATATTTATTAAAATATCAATATCGAGAAAAAATCTATCAGAAAAGATATTTCAGTCAATTTTTTTTTTAAATTGCGTTATTAAAATAACAGTGTATTTAGGTCAATATAGGGGCAAATCTGGGAACACACTTTAATTCTAAATTTAAGTACAGTATATCTTTTTCGCAATAAGTAATAGGAAACAGATAGCAAGAATCTGTGTAGAGCTGTCACTTAAATTTAGATAGATTTCTAAGACACCATAGACAATTTTACACGGCATGTACGGCGGTGCCTCCTTAACACTGCATTTTATCACGTTCAATAAGGTCGAGAATTGAACGCACGTTTCTAAATGTCAAATTATATGACAGCCATCCTTTTCGTATTCCTTTTGATAGAAAGAAATGCACTGAACTTAAATTTAGACTTAGCATGTGTTTACCACAATTAGGGCCATTATCAATAGTAATAGGAATGTATCTGAGATTCCTAATTCCGCTTAAAATTGGCTTTCGTTTTTGTTGCTATTTATTATCATACTTTATTTTAATAAGCTATAGTTTTTACTGCAAACCCTTTAAAATGATGTGTCAACATAAGTAGGATTTCAATCTAGTACAAAACCTTATCCATGTAATGATTATCATGTAACTTGTTTGATTGTTATCTATTTTGTTGTCCGAATAAAATAAAAAAAGAGTTTAGGTCACTTTACTAGAAATTAAAAAAGAAAGATTAGGAATGTAATTGTTTTTACGAAGTTTCGGAGTATTACAAAATAACATTTAACTTTAAATTTTATTCATAATGTGACGAATTATTTAGCGCGCTAAAATAACATTGTGTTTGAGTGTTTGTAGTGATTAAAAATGCCATAGTGTACTTTTTTATTTTTTGGTTGCGTCTACTTTGTATGTGGCTCAGTAACATAGTTATATATTAATCTGTCAAAAAGGACTTCGTGTTTGGAACAAGGTATAGTCAATAGTCATAGACAATTGGGAACCAACACATAGGAGTGGTTTAGAAAAAATGGTGGAAAATAGCATACATTTCTATTTATACACATAGGAGATACATAGTTTTATTGATCACAAAAATTAATCCAGAAAAAATAGCTTTGTGAGCTAATATCATTTAAAATTACAACCGCCAGTGGTCAGGACATAACACAGTTACTTTTTTCCATTCGTTCCTATACTGTTTTGGATTCTAGTGACTTTAGTTAGATAAATAAAAAAATATATCGTTTTTAGTACAATTTTCGATATTGGATATTTTGTATCGATATATCGATACTTTTTCAACAAGCCTACTATTCTGTCATCTGTGGGAGTGAGTTGACAAGTTTCAGAAAAGGTTATTCATTAAAATTTTGTTTGCGGTTTTTTAAAACTTATTTACTGTTAAAAATGTCGAACATTAACTTGCAGTGTCTTCTAGGCATACAATGCAACGACTTTGTAATGATAGCCGCTGATCAAACCAACAGTCACAGTATAATGGTTATGAAAGATGGTGAGTGGAAATGGAAATATTTTTAATCAATTATGTCCCCAAAGAACCACTTTCAAACCGTCAAAAATCCCATTTAAATGACTATCACAAAAAAGTTTTAACTAACAACGAATAAATGTCTGTTCGTCTTTCTGACACTGGTTCCAAAAGATAAACTACTGCAGTATTACATACTTCATGTCCCTAAGCAAAAAATTCCTGATTTGTTTTCTATCATAATAAAAAAGTATTTTATGGCCTGCAAAATCTAATCACTCAATGTTAGGATAATTTACAGCAGAAGTGTCTGTGTACGTTGTTGATGCACACTCCTCATAACCAAGTAGAGATGGAAAAAATAGTTTTAACTTTCAGCAAAATAATTTTCTTTGCAAAAATGTTTTGAACATTACTTTTTATTGTTAGAGACTATTAAATACTGCTGTTTTACAGAAGATTTCATGTCAGCATCTTAGGTGTTAAGACAAACAATTACCATGTCTGGACTCTGTGGCTTTTAACAGATTTTAATATTATCATTTTTTCCTATAGATGAAGATAAGATCCATAAGATATCAGATAAATTGGTTATGGGTGTTATTGGTGATTCTGGCGACACAACGCAGTTCGCTGAATACATAGCAAAAAACATTCAGTTGTACAAGATGCGTAATGGTTATGAACTTGGACCCACAGCAGCAGCTAATTTCACCCGTCGGAATCTCGCCGAGTATCTGAGGAGCAGTGTAAGAAATATCAAATTCCTGTAAATTATACCTACATACTGAATCTTTCCTTATTTTCCCATCTGCAGTTGACCAATGACACTGCTCTTTTTATTATTGTCCTAAGGTGTATACATAATATCTTTTCAGACCCCATACTTTGTGAATCTATTGATGGGTGGATATGACAAGGAAAATGGTCCAGAGCTGTATTTTATGGACTATTTGGCATCGAGTGTGAAGGTGCCATTTGCTTCTCATGGGTTTGGTGGCTACCTCAGCTTGAGTATTATGGATCGTTATTATAAAAAGGGTAACTTTTTATTATTTAAAAACGATGTAAGGTACTTCTTTAAATTTTAGGAGAGTTCATGAAACCTCAGTCATAGTTTTGGTATCAGATTGACATAAAATTATTGTGTATTGAACTATCCTAAATGATAGAAAATGTCAAATAATTCTTTAATGTACAATGCAAGAAAATTTAATGTTTACAATAGTTATGTCACTGATGACAATTTATTTATTGAATCAACCAATTCATTAATTTTAGATGCTACTGAACAAGAGGCATATGAAGTTCTGAAGATGTGTATCCAGGAAGTACACAGGAGACTGTTTGTGAGTTTGCCCAACTTCCAGGTGACGGTGGTCAATAGGGATGGAATCAAAGTGCTCCCAGTTATAAATTCAGCATCATTGAAGTGATTTATTATTTTTTAAGGTTAAAATAAAAATAACATTTTTATACATCTTTATATATTATTTTTTACATTTTCCTCTCCATCCTGGTTTCCAATATACTGATCTAGATAAATGTAATCAAATATGAAGGTTGTCTTATACTGATTTGGTACTAAATAAAATCACTATACAAGATCATATATGAGCGCTAATGAGCTTTATGTTAACTACTTTCAGATGTTGCTAAATTTTCTGTGTGTCAACCCACATTTAAATTGAATACAGGAAATAACATTTTACATATTTAATATTTTGTTTTATTTAAATATAATTATAATAAAAACTATGGGCCGACAAGGTTTTGCCTTTTTGCCAAAGAATTTATGTACATTGGGCTTAATATGAAGGAACACTGTTAATCAAAATTTCATTACAGTCTATTTCTCTTTCTTCTCTGTCGTAATACTATGGTAATATGAAAAAGATAGCAAGAATTATTGCTGCTTAGCAATAATGCCGCCTATTGTAGTCAATTTTATTTTCTAATGTTATATGTTATATTGTGTCCTTGTGCAATAAAGTGTAGGATTAATTGATTGAATTATTTTAGAGGTTCCAACAAAATTTACATAGATTTTATTTATTTAAAAATAGACAATTTTAGATGACATAAACGGAGGTGCTTAGGATTTTAAATGAAGAATATGTATTATTATTTAAACTTAACATTACAGTTACGGTAGCCTGGTACTTCAGGTTGAAAATTCACATGTAAATTATCGAAATTTGATTTGTTTCATGAAATAATCGTATCTTGTTGATACCCTTAATATTCTTTCGTGATAGCATGATGTAAACACGTGAACATTCTGGTGTACCACAGGTAAAAAAAGCGTTCACCCACGGGAATAAACGCTTCCTGAAACTACATTTTATCACATTCAATATGGTCGAAAATTGAACACAGTCAAATATTATATGACAGCTATCCTTTTTAAATTCATATTGAGAGAATGAGATGGGCTGAACTTAAATTTAGAGTTAGAGTGTGTGCAAACCATTTCTATGGACTAATATAGCCCATGTTTAAATTTATTGTCGCATTGACGGCACCACCCTGTATTTTACGAAGTCATGTAGTCAACCGTGAAATTTAAATAAGGGTAGTTTTGTAATAATACTTTATTTCCCTTAATTTAAACTTAATTTATTACATGTACCTATTACAATACTATATTTTTTGTCTATCCACCAGCTTTGCTTCGGTCAGGGCTAGAAGCAGCAGTGTTGTCTTGACTCTCTGTTTGTGAGTTGTTTGCATTGTCATTGTCTGCACCGTTATCACCCTCGTTGTCTGATTGGTCTGTAAATCAAAATTTTGAGATGAATTAAGTTACAGTTTCGTGGATCAACCGCCTTTCCTATTTCGCCCGTAAAGCAGCTTTGGATAAAATGGAAAGGATGCATGGAAGGCATTTTGTCTCAGCCCTCAAGATGACATCGCACCTTCAATAACAAGTGACATTTTCCCTTATTATTGCAGGTTACGGTAGTCGCTTACCAAATGTGGGCCGTCAGCTTACTTTTCTTAGAGTAGTATAAAGAGTCGACGTACTGCAAGCTATACAAAACCGATTCTGTGAATGGCCACTGGGTGTCTTTGGTACATGCGCAATGTCGATATTCACAAGGATTTTGAGACGCCTTCAGGCGTTACTTTCACATTGCACCTCACCACTTTAAGCTGCTCATTGTAAGAGCCTATGTTTACTCTCGCTCTGATATAAACCCCTCGACTCGTTTAGACAGACCAAGGAATGGCCTCTATGAGCCTGATCCGACCACGAGCTCTAATACCGTCGGACACAAACCCGTCACTCATTACTTATTAAAAGGATGCGAAGAACCGGTCTACACTCGACGGGCATTACCAGTAAAAGAAATGTGCTTGGGCGCTTCTCTGCCTTTTTTAACTACTGGAAACAAGGTCGTGAAGAGTTGAACAAAGGAAAGCATTATAGTGAGCGTACAAGAAATTGAGTATTACACGTAGAGCCGGTGTGATTCGTGTCGCTGAAGTAGCCACATAACGTCCCGCTAGGAAATTAGTTAAGTTAGCTCAAGTTTTTTACTAGATGTGTCTATCTTACTCACTTATGGAACTTTCTTATTAAGCGTCAAATGGCCATAAGGGGTCGGATTCGGTGGCTTCTGAAATGGCCTGAAAACATGTTACGAGTGCCGGAAAACGGTGGTAACTAGGTCAAAATTTTGTTCTTTGGTGTGTGAGAGAGCTCCCTCTAGATCGGACTAAAAACGCATCACAGCCTGCTGAAAACGTCTCTAGTCCGAGAAAATAAACTTTAAAGTTGCGCAAGGCCACCATGCTAGGTACACCGCCATAGCAGCTCTATTCTAGTCTAATTGATCTCTGTACCAAATATACTGCTTCAATATCCAAGGAGAACCGTTAAGCTGTTCTGGTGTGATTGAATAACTAGCATACATCCAAACTTCACATTGATATTATATTAAGATAATATTAAGAATTAAGACTAATATTAATATCAATAGTTCAATAGTTTTAGGTAATGAATTGTGGTTTCAGGTGGTTTTTGTATGTATGGAAATATTACTTACTGTAGTAGAAAAATAGTGAAAGTTTATTCATAAATTAATTTAGATTTTGAAACAATGGAACACATATGTAATGTTAACTTATTTACTAATGGTCATTTGCGTATCAGGTAATTTGCGTTTCTGGCAGTATGTGTCGAAATGAAAAAGTCAAACTTACCCTTTTTTTCAGTAGGCATGTCTTCTGTTCTGTTAGCTACTTGGAAGTGATATTCCAATTCATCAAAGTCAAAAACTTGGTCAGTAGGTAGCAAGCAAGGTAAATATGCTGGGAATGTTGGTTTACAGGCGATCACTGAAACACAGTTTTATTTTCTTTAATGAAAGATGTGTGTTTATGAGTTTTAATCTCTTAGGTACAGCCTCTTTAAATGAACATGTCACAGATGTCTGGTTAAATTAGCCACTTAACTGTACTCCTATGTCGTTGATTAAACGCCGGATCCAATTAAATGGCTGAAAGACAACTAGCCAAGTCATTGAGCGCAATGTTTAACCTGAATGCTGAATGTCATGTCAGCCGTCTGGTTATATTAGCCATTCAATTGAACACCTAGGCAGATTGTGTGAATCGAAGAGCTTTTATGTCACTGTTTAAGTGATTGGTAGGTTCAAGGTTATTTATCTATGATCACATTACTGAAATTGTTTTGGTTATAAGTGGACCTATCAATTACACCAAAACTCATCAGTGCAAGACAATCCACCTAGGCATATAATAGAGCGGACTTTCTATACACTATGTCGTTAAAGGTTGGGCCAGTGTATTTCAATATTTTCAATTAACTATCGGCCTCGGCATTTAATTGGATGCTTGCATTTAATCAATGGGTTAGGCATCCAATTAAACCGAGGATTTAACCAAATGGTGGTGATAACATATAATAAATGTTGAATGAAGTCAATTGTAACTAAAAGCAGAGTTAGGATCTCCCAACATTTATCGATGCGGAATCGGCTAAAGTTATTCAGAAAAACCTTTATGTCTATGACTTATAAAGAGTTTCACTATGCCAATAATTGCATTAGCTCGGCTCGGATGACGCGTCGCGACTTCGGCCGACGGCAAAACGAGCAGTTTTGCTATTAGCCGACCGCATCCGTATGGCTTTGAAAGTAGCCAAATGCCAACGTAGATGGACGACGGCACTATAAGCGGCCGCACGACGACGGTATGATCAAGGAACGTAACTGACTGAACAGCCGTCATAACCTCTGACTGGCGTTAAGCCGAGTAGTGTGGTGTGGTGATATGCACCCCTCTTAAGCCGATTCCATGTCTATAAATGTGGGCAGACCTTTATAGAGTTAGGGGGCTGGAGTAACTTACAAGGAAAAACTTGGTTGTCTTCTGTATTGAAGAGGTTATGTGTTTCACTGGTTTTAGCAAGGAATTTGGTCAAGGCTCTTTCAATATCCCTTTTTTGAGTTGCCGCCTTTTCCCTTATAGCTTCATACTCAGTGACTGGTTGTTTATGTGTCTAGGAAATATATACATTTAATTACTAAGACATGTTTTATTAACGATAACATATAATCGATATGCGTGATAGTGATGTCTTGTTTGTATTGTTCTAATTTTAATTTTTAAAACATTATGCTGTTACTATAATAACATAGTTTATACATTTATTCTGTTATATCAATTTTATCTCACATGTCATAGTGATATTGATTAAGTATTTTTGAATTTTTTGATTATTTATTTTTACTTGGGTATTTAAATATGTACATCAAATAAATCAATTTTGTGACAAAGAGTTATATAATTATTTTTGGTTTAATAATTTATTTTATCTTATTGCAAAAAAACATGGTAAATATCAAAAACCTATGTCAGACGAAATTGATAATTATTTGAGTGATTCTGATTTATTTAATTAAATATAGCACAAGTAACATGGTCTTATTTTATTTCTTATTAAGTTACTAACTTGAACAAAATAAGTTATACAGATTTACATTCACATTTGATGATAATAAAAATATTATACCTATTTTCATCGCTTACATTTTATATGCTAACACCACTCGTATTCATGGACACAGTTTATTACCGGATGTCCCCACCCTGTTGTTCCCACTGGGTATAAGTGGGAAAAAAGTTTCGTTCGTCCCCAGTAAATCGTCACCACTGGAGACGGAGGAAACTTTTTTTTTCCCACTCGTACCCAGTGACGACAGGGTGGGGATGATCTGGAATAAACCACGGACACATTCGCAGCAAATTTTTTGACACTTTGTTACCGGAAGGTAACGTACCTAAGGAAAGCTCATGTCTGTGGATGTTGCTTCGTGAGAGAAATATACTATACTAACACTATGGATTCCAATCCGAAATAAATGAATTTTATTTTTATTTTATGAAAAGTTAGATTTTAAAATTAAATAAAAAATCTACTTACTGGAGTCCTAATGTATGCATGTGGATCAGGTAGTGCTGGTAAATGAAAAGGTATATTAGGAGCTGGTTTTGCTTTCGATCCTGCAGATAACATGGCTGGCGTCTTTGGGGCTGGTGCCTGTTGAGGAGGCTGTATAATGTGACGATTAGGACGGGCTGCATACTGTTCTATACCTTGTAGACTAATACCTAAAAATATTTGCATATTGATACTTTAATACATCAATGAAGACAATACAATACCTACTCACTCATACAGACTAGACTTTTAAATGAGAAAAAACAATTATTTTGTTTTTAATAGTGTTCAAGTTATACCCATATTGATAAGTGCCATAACAACATCCCCAAGCACAGGTTCCACTCTTCCGGAAAGTTCACAGTAACCTTTGGCTGAATTTCCCACTTCTGTAAAAACTGCAACATATTTTAGATAGAATAGATTTTTTTCAAAGAAAGTATGACTAGCATGTATGTGAATGTAACTTACAGCATTGAAGAATTTCAGTAAGAGTCTCTAAAGACACTTTATCTGCAGCATTGAAACCAGTCTCCAGTAGAACCGTGGAGACAGCTATGTTAAGTATTCGCCGTCTAGCATCTGAACCATTTTCTATTTTTTCCGTATTTTCAGACATTGTCAATTTTTTTTGAGGAACTATGAAAATTGTAAGATGGTTATAAACATAGTATTAATACCTTTACACTTTTTTACTTATTTAATAGCGAGAATTTATGTAATCACTAAGTTTATTTCAATGATACGTGGAAGAAATTTTGTAAACAATAGGAAATTCAGTAATAATCTGTGGAATAAGAGTGTTATTCCACAGATTATTACTGAAATTAACAACACAGAATATCACGCTCATCTGCTTTGACGAAGAAATACTATGGACTGGCCCCAACTACCTACTGAGCGTGCCATACATACCTACAGTTCTTGGACCACTAAAGATGGCTGCCTGCCTTAGTTGTACAGTAGCGAGTTAACTTGCGGTCTTGGCGAGTTAAGTTCAAATTCCCGTCCAAACAATGTTAAGAACTTAACTCGCCAAGACCGCAAGTTAACTCGCTACTGTACTTATGCAAGTGTAAATCAGCCATTACGTGGTACATTTGCGGTCACACACAATAACATAAACATAGTGCGGTCTTTACGATCTTGAAGTATCTATAGAATAAATATTTTTTTATTTGCTAAAATATAATAAATGAATGTGAAGGTACTTAAGATGGAGTTAAATAATATATTTTGTGTGTATCGAATATATTTCACCAATATAATGGTGTAAAAATGTTGGTTAGGCTTAAGTTTTTTTGCCCAAAATGCATGTTGAACTACACTTTGCGGATTTTCTATGGACTAATATAGCCCATGTTTTTTATTGTCGCATTGACGGCACCACCCTGTATATATACAACTTTATTTTTAAATTACATTCTTAAAATATAAAAATATGAGTCATCATCATCACCAGCCTATATACGTTCCACTGCTGGGCACAGGCCTTCCTACATGGCAGAAACACATGAGCCCCCTACAATAGTTTATATCTTTTTAGCTATTGCATCAATCTGCACAAAACGACAATGTGTGGACTCGTATACGGTAGTCACAACGGTACGGTAGTCGGTCTTTGATAAATATATGCTATGCTCATGAATTTACTAAAATTATATTCGACGAGAAAATTAGAATGTAAGATAGTACTAGTGAAGTGACCACCAGTCATATGCAAATTCCAGGACATTTTTTTTATAGAACTAGATGATAAACAAGTTAATGGCCCAGCTGGTGGCAAGCGACAGACACCTGTAATAATAAGGAAAAATCACTTGATATCGCAGTTGCGTTGTCATCCTGAGGCCTAAGATGAAATGCTGTACATGTCCAGTAATTATACTGGCTAGCTTTCCCTTCAATCCGAAACACAGCGAACTGTTTCACTCACGGCTAATAAAAAGGGCCTACCCAGACGACCCTACATAATAATAAGGGCTATGGGGATATGTTTTTATTGAAGACTACAATTTATAATAATAATTAGAGTATTTTTAACTGACTTCAAAAACAAAGAGGTTCTCAATTCTGTGGGTATTTTAAAAAAAATATTTTGAAGATTTGTGAAAATTAGCAACATTCCTATTTTTTACTACCAACAATTTTGTCTTAAATTTATTTTAACATTCTAATAAATTATTTTAAAAGGTCTAGACAAGGAAAATGACATTTTGTTAACCTTAACGGGGTTATTCTTGACCTTCATCTCATCTGATGGTAAGTGATGATAAGGCTGACCACGGAAGCGAGTTGCACCCGGATCCATTAACCCCAGAGGAACTGGCTATCTTATCTCCAACTGCCGGAACACAACAATGGTGTCAATAAGGGGGCCGGGCTGAAATAATTTCTAGTGCTCATATTTTTATATTTAAAGAATGTAATTTAAAAATAAAGTTGTACATATATACTGCACCTCTGGGAGATCACACGCACATAGAATATGGGTTCTTAGGTTTTGTATTTTTATTGTTATTAGCTATTTAAATAATTCCAGCCCGGCCCCACCTCATTTTGATATCTCCTAAGATATTGCATTTTAGTATGAAATATAGGCTTGAAAGTGCGTATTTTATGTAGTATTAGTTCTCTAACAATACATTGTCATCATTCGTCGTAGTAGTGGTGATGTAGAAGGGGCCGGGCTGAAAACGTCAGGCTGGCCCGGCCACCACTGATGCTTCTAACTTCTTTATATTAGCGTTACATTGAAAATGTAAGCAGTACATATGTTTGGGTAAAAGATGTTAGAGTGAAAACTCTTTAATGTGATTTGTGAAACCTATGGTTTTGACACTCGACGGCTACCATGACTAGATTATCGACCCTTGACAATATTATCGATACTATCGAGGGTATCGATTGATAAAAATAAGTGATACTATTGCTAAATATCAATAATATCGATACTATCGATAGTATCAGTACAAACACTATCGATAGTTTCGATAACATCGACACTATCGATAGGATTTGGGTCGATAGTATCGATAGTTTTGCGCTATCGATAATCAAACATTTTACGATACTATTGCAAGCTCATAAAACGTAATATTATAGATGATTATTAACACAGTTTATTTATTTTATTTATTTATTTATTTATAAAAAGTACTTGAAAGCTTACAGACAGGTCCAAGCGCTAACAAGTTAGGGTTAATAGATGATCAATCTAGCATTTCATTAGATATATACATTAAATTACAATTATTAAGATTATATCAAAATTTAAAATAAAAAAAAGTCAAATTATATTATGTCAAAATGTCAAACAGAATAAAATAATGTCAACTATACCAATAAAAATAAAAACAACACAATTAAAATGTCAAACAATTTAATAGTCATTTGAGTTTTAAAACGTCAATTAAGGTCTTATGGATTTTATTATATAGATCTCCGAGGCGGTCAGCAAAGATGTCAATATCAGCGTGCAGAGCGAGAATGTCCCCTAGCAGCGTAAGTGCGCGTGTAGTAGGCGCATACGCCCCAAACCTGGTGCGTGAACTAGGTCGAACCAGCAAACGCGGCCGTCGACGAGGTGCCACAGACCTCTCCCCATCGCAAGGGATATAGCTGGGAACCAATAGGCCCACCCGTTCCAAAGCCACTGAGCTATCTACCCTATGGTGGATTACAGATAGATAATGCCTAACAAGTAGCATTAACTTTCTACACTCAAGAGTCTCCATATCTACCATACCAGAAACAAACAAGGAGGGATATAGATAGGGGTAATAACCGTATTGTTTCCTATACAGCCAGCGAGCAAACTTACGCTGGATCCTTTCCACCATAAGGACATATTTGTTCTCATAAGGATCCCATATAACAGCTCCAAATTCAAGTCTGCTACGGACATACGCGTTATACAGTACCCTTGCCACTCCCAAATCATCAAACTGACGAGCAGTCCTCATCACAAAACCTAATACTTTACTAGCCTTTTTACAGATTGTTGTCAAATGATTATGGAAGTCCAATTTAGAATCTAACATTAGGCCTAGGTCACGAATATCGCCAACTCTTTGTAGCGGAGTGTCAAATAATTTATAGGTACTTTTTACAATATTACGCTTACGAGAGAAAGTAATCATTTTACATTTGTTATTGTTAAACGGAAGACGATTCCGACTACTCCATTCAGATACTGCGTCAATATCTCTTTGCAGAGCAACAATGTCTAATACATTGTCTATGCCTAAACATAACTTCAAGTCATCTACGAATAAAAGACACTTAGCAGAACAGACCTGCTCTGGTAGGTCATTTATGAAGATCAGGAATAGTGTCGGCCCTAGGGTACTACCTTGACTTACACCCGATCTGGTGTAGTAATAATTAGACTCGTAACCATGCGCTCTGACAAATTGTCGTCGATTATCGAGGTAACTAGAGAAAAACTGGAGCAGTTTGGGTGTAAAGCCTAAAATTGCTAATTTTTGTAAAAGTATGTCATTATCTACCAGATCGAAAGCTTTCTTAAAATCAAAATAGGTAGCATCGACCTGCCGGCCAGCATCCATTTCAGCATGTATGTAATCAACGTGTGTTACAAGGTTTGTGGTGGTAGAACGACCTTTGCAAAAACCATGCGGACTACAATGCAATAGATGATTAACTTGCTTGCCAATTCTCTGATTCAAAATTGCCTCAAAGATTTTAGCGAAGACCGAAAGTACTGCTATAGGTCTAAAAGCAGCAACATCTATCCCGGCATCCCCTTTTGAAACCGGTGTGACACGCGACAACTTCCACTGCTCTGGATATTTAGAAAGATGTAGGCAGAGATTGAAAATGTATAAAAGAGGTAGCTCAAAACTTGACATGCAATCCCTGGCTAAAAATACAGGGATTCCATCCGGACCACTAGTAGAACGCGGCTTAAGGCGTTTTACTGCCGTTCTCAAATCAAGTATGTGCATCAACCGCTATGACGGAAATGGACGTGGTATCAATGCTCGTATAAGCCGCCTGGGCAGCATTAATGGGATCTAATACCGGTATTTGGTTATGGAACACTGACCCAAAGTAACTGGCAAAAGCGTCTGCTGCAGCTTGACCAGTCACCTCGTCACCACGATATGTGTAATGATCCACCTGTCGCTTTCGTCTCTTCCTATCACTAACAAATTCCCAAAATTTTACCGGATCGTCTCTTATATTCTTTTGTATTAATTTAAGATGCTGCTGATATGCGTTGTCCATTAGTATTTTCGTATGCCACCTATAGTATTTAAATAACTCTCTGTTGAATTCCTTACCCTCTAGCTTATACCTTTTTAGATTATAGTGTTTGTTTTTTATATAACGTATTATTTCAGCAGTATACCAATACATTCGCGGTTCATTCATGAACTCGTTGCTGTACAATACCTTGCCACACGCTTCCATGCAACATTAGGATACAACATTTCACACTAAGAAAGTATTTATAATCAAGGAAATTATAAACAGCTGTGTTTCTTTGTTATCCATATCGTTGTTCGTTCGTATTCACAAATTCACATTAAACAAACTGTATATTTGTGTCACTATGTTACCAACTAGGTTTCGTTTTTCCAGTCGATAGTATCGAAAATACCTCGATAGTTACTAAAACAAAACTATCGATACTATCGATACGCGTCGATAGATCATAGATAGTATGATAGTATCGACTTTATTGGCGCGATACTATCGATAGAATCGATAGTCAAGGATTTTAAAAATTAAATAATTATTGCTTTTCCATGTCAATTTAGTTGTGAGCACAGATCACATAATAGTTCTGACTACTTCTGACTGAGCACAGAATGCACAGAAAATCTTTTTAAAACAGAATACTTTTACTACGTCTCAAATAATTCTCTATGATATGTTCGTCAGACCCGCCCCACCCCACGGTAGTGTTGTTGCGAAAGCGATAGTTTCGATAGCGATAGTTGACCTCGAAAAACAGTCATACTATCGATAGTTCTATCGAAAATATCGAGATGCTGCAATACTATCGATACTATCGATAGTATCGATAGTAAAAGTTAGGCAATACTATTGAACTTTCTAAATACTATCGATTCTATCGATAGTATCGATAGTATTGCAGCATCTCGATATTTTCGATAGAACTATCGATAGTATGACTGTTTTTCGAGGTCAACTATCGCTATCGAAACTATCGCTTTCGCAACAACACTACCGTGGGGTGGGGCGGGTCTGACGAACATATCATAGAGAATTATTTGAGACGTAGTAAAAGTATTCTGTTTTAAAAAGATTTTCTGTGCATTCTGTGCTCAGTCAGAAGTAGTCAGAACCAGCGTTGCCAATCTGTGGGGAATTCCCCAAACTGCGGGGATTTTCAGTTCGATTGGGTAATTTGAGGGGAGAGCGCTTATGTGGGGAAAATGCGGGGAATTAAGACATTTACGCTAGAACTTACTTAGAAGTAATATAAGTAGTATAAGAAGTAAGTATAATTTATAAATTATGTAAGAATATTTATTTACCTTGATTATTTAAGCACCTTTTGGGCCGGCAAGGTGGAGGCGGCTAGTGCAATGGGTCAATTGGCGTGCTTTGTATAAAAAAACAATCAAGTTTAAAGCAATTTCACCGGCAGGAAGGTTTTACAGTTTATTTTATGGCAGCATTTATGTCCATCAAACTTAGACCGCGTATCGCAGAGAACTTTCTCAAACGCATCTGTCGAAAGAAAATTTAGCGTTTTAAAGAGTTTGAAAACAGAGAATCACAATCGCCTGCACAATGACACTATAGTAGCGCTTATGACCACTAGAAGAAAGTATTAAAATTTGATCCTTCGAATGATATGTTGACAAAACAAAGGCATGATAAAGAGCTGCAATAAATACCTTGATGAAAATCATTAAATACTTTAATAAGTTTAGGTAATAAATATATTTGATTTATAAAAACAGTATTTTATTTTTATTTTTATACAACTAGATGACAAACAAGCTGACGGCTCTGAGGGCCTAGACAAGATGCCATTTGACAATCGCTATCGCTATCGCTAAATGAAAAATGTATGGGATTTGACATTAGCTATCGAAAGCCGTTCGATGTCTTATGTCAAATCCCATACATTTCCCGCTAAGCGATAGCGATAGCGATTATCGAATGGCATCTTGTCTAGGCTCTCTAATGGTAGGTGGTTAACGACGCCTATAGACACCTGCAATAACAAGGAAAAATCCATAGATTAGAGATAATATGAAAAATCACTTGATATTGCAGGTGCGTTGTCATCCTGGGGCCTAAGATAAAATGCCGTCCATGCCCAGTAATTACACTGGCTACCGTAGATACTTTTATTTCTTTCCTGAAAATTTGTGGGGAAAATGTGGGGAATATTGATTTTTTTTTTCCCCAAAATTGGGGATTTTCTGTTAGGTTTTTGGGTAATCGAGACCGTGGAAGTTGGCAACGCTGGTCAGAACTATTATGTGATCTGTGCTCACAACTAAATTGACATGGAAAAGCAATAATTATTTAATTTTTAAAATCCTTGACATTTCTTTAGTGATTAAGGATTTATTACCGTGAAATAAAAATAACGAAAAACTCGGTCTTGCTATTTACGTAAGTTACAAATTATTTCAATGCGTGAGTGTCATATGAAAAAATATTTTTGTACCTTTCACTTTTTTATTATAATTCCCTTTTTACCCATAAATTAATATAAATGGAAAAAATACTTATTTAGAATCATGTACAAACTGAAATTTGCGATACAAAATCCTAAGCTTTGATGTTTTTTTGATCCATGAAATCTACAGACTTGATCAGTGGCACCTTTTAACTTTTTTTTACAGTATTGTGTTTCTATTTTGTATTGAACAATCCCCAAAAAATAGAAAAAAAGTCAAAATGCACACACCATTTCTACCTTTTCATTCTCATTTCTCTTTGGTAGGACTGCTGGAAGAGATTGCATTTAGAAATAAGCAGTACCTTGGTAGATTTTTTTCTGAAGCTTTTCCATCATTTAATTGTTGTGTACTTACATTATGTATTAAATAAATAATACAAAGCAAAACCATTTGATAGTGTTTATTTATTTCCAAATATTAATAATGACAATATATTTTGGCAAAAATAAATTACTCATTGTCATTTAGTATTCAGAGTCCAAGCTTTCAACCCATCAACTATCAGATTCCAGACACAATTGATTTTTCAATTGTCATAGCCCTCTGTCAGTATAACACTGCTAGAGGAATAATGGTGCTTGGCTAGATCATTGGAGAATGTTATTAATTGTTTTGAGATCTTTAAACTTATTCTTTTTGTTTATTACAGTGAGCATCCTGTGTGATATTATTTTCATTCATCATGGTGAAAGTATATGCTTTGCTTGTTCTCTACAAAGGAGTCAACAGTGGCACAGTCCTCAAATCGGCTTATGATTTACAAAGTTTTAGTTTCTTCCAAAGAAGTTCAGTTCAAGAATTCATGATGTTTGTTAGTAAAACCATGGTGGAAAGAACACAACAAGCTTCAAGACAATCATTTAAAGAAGGTGAATACATGTTACATGTTTATGTGAGAGCAGACAACCTTGCAGGTGTTCTGATATCAGATCATGAGTACCCCAACAGAGTTGCACATACTTTAATTACGAAAATACTTGATGAGTTCACAGCGGCAGTTCCAGCAAATGATTGGGCCACAGCTAACGAAACATCAGTTGATTTTCCTATGCTGCCTCAATATTTAGCCAGGTACCAGAACCCAAAAGAAGCAGATGCCTTAACTAAAATTCAAAATGAGCTGGATGAGACAAAGATTATTTTGCATGATACAATAAAAGCAGTTTTGGAAAGAGGTGAAAAGTTGGATGATATGGTTGCAAAATCTGAAAGTTTAACTATGCACAGTAAACTCTTCTACAAGACAGCTCGCAAAACAAACAGTTGTTGTAATTTCTGAAACATTACAACTTCTATCGTATTTGGCTATAATTAATGTTATAAAACAAGTTATTGGTGCATTAAATATTAATATATTTAGGCATTCATATATAGATGTGATGTATGGAATCATATACATGTTTTAGATAAATGAGCAAATAATTGTTGTGGTCATGTAGAATACTTGGACATTTATTTATTGAGTTACAGGTGAAACATGCTGTTCTGTAATATTATTTTAATTTTATAAACCAAGTCTCATACAAATAAATGTATTCTATACTCTGTTAATCTACAGTACCTAGTTAATTATTGTGTAGTGATTGTTAATGATATTGAAAATTGGTTTCACTTAATTATTATCATACACTGTAATAATATGTTATTATAAATGTATATTCATAATGAGAATACAATCTGTGTTCTTTTTTAAAAAGTGTTGTTTAAATTAAAGATTCAGCTTAAAAATATATTATTTCGAAGTTAATTACGTAATGTGTAAATACCTGAATGTATGTTATTGTGAATTTTTATAATTTAATGGATTTTGCTATATTAGTATCTCCCTTGTATGATAACCATCTTATAGCATCTAATTATACGGCCTCATTCATAACCATCTAATTATATGGCCTTATCAAATAATCGGTAAACAATTTTTATCTAGTAGTGAATGTTTCAATCAAATCGAAACATCTTTATCTCGATTGCTGTTAGCTGTCAAATCCATGTGTAAAAAGTAGGTTCCAATACTTTAGAACAGAGGTATTCGGCGCGTGTATTGTGTTCATATGTTTTGACATCTGTATCCCTATTCTTAATTTTTGATTTTAACATTATTATAAATGTTTAAAACTAGAAAAATTTCACGTCCTGAGGCAGATATCGAACCCGCGACCTTTCGCAATCCGGGCGACTGCTCTAACCAACTGAGCCACCCAGGACTTGGGATATCCCTTTGAAATTCTTATAGTCTATCTGAATTTGCGTTTATGAGCTAACGTCCACCCTACAATGTTGAAAATGTTCTATAAAATACTTGTTTCGGATGTTCGGACATTTTCAACATTGCAAGGTGGACGTATATTGAATAGGTATCAAATAATATTGTATTTCCGTAAAACACTTGTGTGCGTTGTTTGTAAATGCTAATTATTTAAACTAAGTATCATTTGTCGTGTGATTTCATATTTTCGTTTTACGTAAAGTAGCCCAATATCTATTTGTCGAATAATTATAATTAGCAGATTGTCTTATTAATTTATGTTAACTATCAATTACAGATTATCAAACTTGACTAGGAATTTGAAACACTCCCACCTATTTTTTTTATATTTCTGTAATTTCTTCAAAAACTTTATACTAAATCATAAGTATATATGTTTACCTATATTATTTAGATGATTGAGTACCTTTTGTGGTATTGCTACTGACTTTGATATGTTTATTCGGTTTGTATATAGAAATGAAAAACAATGATACATTATTCCAGAATCATATATTATTATTCTTTATTGACAACATTTGGATTGCGATGGAAGTTTTTTTTTCAAATAAATAAGTCTCAAAAGTTATATTTGTCCGTGTCAAATGTGTTATTCCTTTATTTTGTTAATTAATAAACATTCCTTTTAATATTTTGAACTTTTTAATCACTAAAGTACTTACCGGACCTAGGTACTGTATTTTTTTTGCCCTTTACAAATTTTTGTCATAAACTATATTTTGGAGTAACTTAAGTACCTACCTAATCGTAATCGTAAAAATAACATTGGTCTTAGATTACTGTATATTTATGATTTAGGCACAGTAATCATTAACATGTTGTATAAATATCAATCTGTATATCTGTATGCATATAGGTAGTAATAATAGGTTTGGGTATATTTATACAGATTAATTCTTAATTAAGTGCAGTAAGTAGGTAGACTCAGTAGGTAGGTAGGTATGGTCGGCCTTAAATGCGCTGTACACAATACATTACAATAATTAATTTGTTGATAAATAATAATTAATTAAATTGTGCTTACTACCTACCGAAGAGGAGAGTCAATCTTGAAAGCACAGAAGCGCTTTCAAGGGCCGGGAGGATGTTGACGCTGCAACGTATTATCAACCTAGCGACCATGGCCGTAACGCTCACATTCTCCCTTTCGCCAAACAAGTGGCTACCAAACTATTAGGAGGGGAACCAAAACCAATAATAATTTAATACCTTCTACTTACCAACTTGTATCGATCCGCAAGTAAATCCTAATATCTACAAAACCTACTTTTATTTTCTCTTGTTCAACTAATCCTGAACAAAGTGGCGACCGTGACAGGACCTGTAATCTTCGGATTCGATTTAATACGGACAGTCAAGGTGACCTACACTCAGCTTCGCGCAGCGCCTAGAAGTACCCACTTGTACCTTTGAAGAGGACAGGAACCAGGAGCTGTAACTACCCCGGTCTGTGTGCCGCCTAACTGCCCTACCTACTGGAAGAACAAGCGTTCCTGTGGGACTACCATCAATGGGACTTCGCGTCATTGTTGCAGCCTGACGGCGGGCCGAACCAAGACGACTTCCTGCTGCCCAGCCGCCTGCATATCTAATTGTGAGCCCGTTCTTATTATTTCCTAGTTGTTCCCCTTTGATTTGTTCAAATAAGTGAAATTATTGCCTCGAAATTGGGTGTGGTTTTTATCACTGATCGAAAGGGTAGGGGGTGTAAGATTACAAAATGTTATTTATGTATTTTCGTTTTCGTTACAAATGCGTTCACCTAGAAGCTGTCAGTGACCTAAGTAAAGACGTGTTCATACTCACTCTCACGCGATTTATTTTCCGCAGAGGAATACCTAAATTTATCTACTGCGATAACGGCAGAAATTTTGTTGCCGCAGCCAAAGAAATATCTAACTTCGTTAAATTACATAAAAACGCAATTGTTGACTTTGGGGCTCGTCAGGGCATCGATTTTAAATTTTCACCTGCATACGCTCCTCACTTCAATGGCCTAGCTGAAGCCGGAGTTAAGTCAGTTAAACACTATATCCATAGGGTCTTAGGACAAACGCACCTAACTTTCGAGGAACTGTCTTCGCTATTTGTTCAGATCGAAGCAATCCTAAACAGCCGACCCCTTTGTCCTTTAAGTCCCCCGCCTAACGATTTCTATCCGCTCACCCCAGCTCACTTTTTAATAGGCCGACCTCTCACTTCTCTACCATCGCCAAACTTATTGGACAGCAACACAAATCGACTTGATCGATATGGTCGCCTTGAACAAGCCAAGCAGCATTTTAGGAACCGATGGGCGACCGAATACGTAGCCGAACTGCAGCAGCGTACGAAGTGGCGCTCCAGCTGCCGAAATCTAAAGCTCGACGACCTGGCACTCATCAAAGAGGACGGCACTCCCCCACTGTGTTGGCGCCTGGGGCGTGTAAACAAATTGTACCCGGGAGACGATGGTGTTCCGCGCATCGCCGACATATCTACAGCCCAGGGTACCATAAGAAGAGCCATTACCCGTCTGTGCTTACTACCTACCGAAGAGGAGAGTCAATCTTGACAGCACAGAAGCGCTTTCAAGGGCCGGGAGGATGTTGACGCTGTAACGTATTATCAACCTAGCGACCATGGCCGTAACGCTCACATTCTCCCTTTCGTTTATACAGCCAATCAAGTGGCTACCAAACTATTAGGAGGGGAACCAAAACCAATAATAATTTAATACCTTCTACTTACCAACTTGTATCGATCCGCAAGTAAATCCTAATATCTACAAAACCTACTTTTATTTTCTCTTGTTCGACTAATCCTGAACAATGATGACACTCCAAATAGGTGTATATTTTATTATTCAGTCAGAGTCAATGTGGATAAGTCGGCAAATTTTTTTGAGTAAGGTCGCTAGCACTCGTCAAGGAAATTTTATGTAGGAAAACTTTAAAAAAAGAGTTCGTAACTCCTTGGGTGTTATGAAATCCTTTTTAAAAGATTCTTATCAGAGTTATGGTGTCCTATGCTTTCAATATAACGCTGCTAATAAAATTATTTTACAGGTTCGGCTACGCGTGTATATGAATAGGTTACCCTCATAGCTCGAGGGCCCTGGAAACTAAGTGACAGCAGGAAACCTCCCCCGGAGGTGATGCCTGTCGACTGGAAATCCTCCAGAGGCGATACGCCCCCTAAGGCTTGAGGATTCACCAACGTTCTCACCTCCTTAAATCCCGGTTACGCTGTAAAGGTCATCCAGCAGCCAACAACAAGTCAGTCGTACTTACCATGAAAAACACCAATACTTACCCACTAAAAAGAGTAATTATCAGCACGTTAATAATCAATAACACAAAAAATGACCCCCTTTTAACACGTCTACGCTTTTGTCTTCTATCGATTAAAATACCTACAGTACTGGTAACCCTGCTGCAGTGTTTGTAAGGAAAAAAATTAAATGATCAATATCTTTGAAACTACGTAAACTTTCTCCGTCACAAATTCAGATTATCATTATCGTCCCCGTCACAAAAACTTGAACATATTTCAAAGGCTGTAGACCATCAGGCAGCGGAGATACATATGTCCAGCCAGCTTGATGTTGTCCAGCCAACATGTGTACACGCTGGCTGGACATTAGTTTTTAATTGATTTCTCGTAAACCCTTACACGTGACGCCATAAATCAAACGTTATTAACGTCACAATTTGCGTCACAATATAGCAATATGTGTACTAACAAGTAGAGGGTGAGTGAGGTTCGCGGGAAGCCAATGGATGCGGGCAGCGCAGGACCGATCGGTTTGGAGATCCCTGGGGGAGGCTTAGGTATGCCCAGCAGTGGGTGTCTCTCGGCTGAAATGATGATGATGATGATGAAGTAGAGGAACCATATTCGAAAAAGCTCCCGTTATTGAGATTCAATAACGCCAGAAGTGCCAGCCGTAAGTTTTATATGTAAATTCAAGCCGGCTGGACACAGATTTTTGCATTTTTCTACTAAACCGCTGTACCTACGTATCAAAATTCTTTTAGCTCGATGCCCGTCACAAATTTGTGACGCCCGTTGATATGCAAAAAGTCGTCTAAATCACTTCCATTACCGAGATTGAGAGATCAGCGAAAAGTGGGTTTTCAAGCTGGCTGGACACGTTTTCGATCGATTATCTAAGATTCTGTAGCGTCACCTATTCTGAAATAAGGGTGTTTAGCCATCGCATAAAATGCCCTATTGACCTACTTAAATGTAAGCTGTTTTGAAGATTTGTCCAAACAGCCTGAGCTACATCACCTTTCGTCATTCGCGTTACAAGTGTTTATTTATGGGCGACTTTTGTGGGCAGCCGAGCAAACGTCACCAACCACTTTCCTTAATTATGAACTTACTTTGACAGTTAAAGTGATACTTTTTTCTATGTAATTTAACCCTAGAATAATATTGATACTTTTTTAAAAATACATATATCTAGTATGAAAGGTCTTGTCCTACCCTGGTAGCTAAGTGAATCTCACTCTTCGTAGTATTTTTTCTTGTGTTTTTTCTTCTTCTAAAGATGTTTCGAACATTTATAATTATGATCAATTAAAATAGATTTTCTATAAAAATGGACCTAATCGTAATTATTATATGGACGATTTTTCGATGAATCAATCATAGAAGTTAACAGAGTAAAAGTTTCAAATTTTTCACAACAGAGGCGCTGCTGTCGTTTCATACGATTTGTGAGCAAACGCAAAGCAAACCAACTCCTCATAGTCCTCATTTCTTTGTGTTTCTCCCATGTAACAAGGCTTGTGCCTAGCATTGTGACGTAGGTATATAGGCTGGTGATGGTAAGAGTGAAAGCCAACGCGACTGACACCAAAAAATCATCCTTGCACATAGATACCTATGAATCTATAGAGATTCCAAGAAGTGAACTGCGTATAAGATTTAGTGTGTAGGTACAGTCGCCATCAGATATATCGTAGCAGACAAGGTGACCAAATATATCTGAACAGTTTAAAATGTCAATAAGTTCTATACACTACAAGTAACCATTAATATCTGAACATTCATTACTCCATTAATATCTAAGCAGATGCTAGTCAATAACTTCTCTACACACAACTTATCAATAATATCTGAACACTCATCACGTCAAGTGTATCTACGCAGATAGTGTGGTCTTAAATATTTGAGCAGTTAAGGAATAATTGCAGTATATATACGAATCACGAACTTGCTACAGTCGTCAGTCAAGAAAAACGTATTTTAAATAGTTGTCTCTCTTCTTCGTTTTTCGCATAATTCCACCAAAAGTTTTCATGTTTTGTGGGTATTTGATTCTTCGTTTCGGCACCGTGTAATGCCGCATGCCGCTTATTCCTCATTGTCACATTTTTTATTTTTGGAGTTTACTCCCTAAAAATAAATTTTCATAGGAGATTGTAATTTTCGCGGCATTCAGGGGTCCCGATTCCGAATACGACTACTTCGGGATCCAAAATGGCGGACGCGACTTTTTAATATAAAATCAATATGGTTACCATTTTCGTGGGTTTCGGGGATAAATAAATACCTACATTTTGAGGGTTTTGTCTTCCGCCATCTTTTTTATAAAAAAATCAATGTCGGTATGATTTTCATCGTTTTCAGGGGTCCAGATTCTAAATACAACATTACTTTCAAGATCCAAGATGGCGGACGCAACTTTTTTTTATAAAAAAACAATATGGGTATCATTTTCGTAGTTTTCAGGGGTCCTGATTCTAAATACAACATCAAGTTCTAGATCCAAGATGGCGGACTCAACTTTTTTAATAAAAAAACAATATGGGTATCATATTCGTGGTTTTGGGGGGTCCCGATTTTAAATACAACATCCATTTCCAGATCCAAGATGGCGGAGGCAACTTTTTATAAAAAATCAATATGGGTATCATTTTCTCGGTTTTCGGATGTTGTATTCAGTTAGTGTTTATTTTTAGCTTAAATTCTTTTAATATCGCAATAACAAAATAGGTAATAACAGTGTTTATATGCGTAGATACACTTGACGTCATGAGTGTTCAGATATTATTGATAAATTGTGTGTAGAGAAGTTATTGACTAGCATGTGCTCAGATATTAATGGAGTAATGAATGTTCAGATATTAATGGTTACTTGTAGTATATAGAACTTATTGACATTTTAAACTGTTCAGATATATTTGGTCACCTTGTCCGCTACGATATATCTGATGGCGACTGTACCTATCTACAATGCATTATTTTTGTCTATGGTGGTAATTGCAATTTGACGACAATAACTTATAACATGGGCTATACTAAAACTTATGTTCATAGAAATGTTTTGCGACTTTCAAATACTACACCATTATCATTTGATAATTGTATAACATTTCTATTAAATAATGCAGCCAATGTTAAATTACTTCATACAAATTTCATGAAAATATCAAATTAATGAAATGTATTTGAAAGTTGGGAAACATTTCTATGAACTAATATAGCCCATTCTTTAATTTATTGTCGTACTGTCTTCACAATCCTGTATAGTCATTATTTCATTGAAATCCTTATTCCAACAAATAAAAGGCATTTTGAAATAAAAATACATATATTAATTACATCAATATTAAATTACAGCCAACATAACTATGTAGGTTACAATAATAAAAATATACCTATATAATTTCCATTGAAACAAAATAAATAATAAAAACAAGGTATTTTTTTTCTTATTAGTACGTAAACCTAATTCTAAAATCATTGACTATAAGAAGGTTGCAACTGCGGAATACCAGGTAACATTTCTCAAAACAATCCATCTACAAGCAAGGGAGAGCTCACTTATAGTAATATTATTATTATGGAATTTACTCATTAATTCTATAATTAATTAATAATGAGTAATAATGTCAGTGTGATCTGCATATTCATGGAAAAGGACAATATTGTTTAGTACAAATTATTTGATTTACCTATATATACTTTTTTTATTTCGCTTCTATATTTGGTAATTTAGAAAAGGTCGTTTTATCTTCACACAGACTTAAGTTGAAGGAGACATGTGTTGTAAAATGTAGGTTTAATTTATTATACGCAGACTACACCGACATCCGTATTAACCTAAATAGAGGGAGATTGGTATTACATCATTACTGAATAATAGATTTTTGCAACTAACTTTTTGGCATCAAGCAACGAAATTAGAAAAGATAAAGAAAACTTAAGCTTTGGAATAGACAACCAGTGAGACTGACTTGAGTTATATAAAGGCAGCACGTCTAACGAAACCTTAAACCTTCACATATATTTGTAACTAAAATAACGATTGCTATTTAAGCTTTTGCAAAAGGGAAAAAGGCCCATTTAAAAAGTATTTCTATTCTGTAATTTGGCGAACATAGTCACAGTCTTTCACTTTCTGTAGAACTATGTTGCTGTGCAAAAGCACAATTAAATATCCTTATCATAATTTGCATAAGTAGTTCAGTATAGATGCATCAGGGAAAGAAGGCAATTGCGTAGTATCAATGTTACCTCCCTTTGTCCTTTACCAGATCATGCTACTACAAATGTATGTAGATATCTCCCTAACGCGATTCATCTGCAACTTCAGTCACTTTACGATGAGGTTCTGATTTCTCCAGCTGATTATGTGAGTGGGACGATTACAAATGATCATAATATAATTTATTGGTCCGTTGTTTTAATGACTTCGCTACACAAATGAACTGTCTAATAAAGTGTTTATTTAGGCCTAGTCATAAAGATCACATAATCGCATCTCACTGGTAATAACAACTTTAGCAATTACTACAAACAAAGTTAGATTTACAAATCTACAACAAAAATATCAACTGAAAGATAGACAAACCTAATTACTTAGAGATACATTGTAAGAAATAGTGAAGACAGAAGAGATAGATACAAATAGCAAACGTATAAATGCCCTTTACAATCATCCACGCGGGAATTATAACGTTTAATATAATCTTTATTTTATTATTCCGCGCTACTTAAAAATTATATTTCTAGTGATAAGAGATTTCACTATGACATTCATACAATATATCTCTTTTTCCAACACCCACGTGTTTATTTGTTTGTTTACATCTATGCTCTAATTATTACATTTAAAATATGTTACAGTGTTCCCATTTGTTATTTTTCCATTAGTGTAAAATATAGGTTGACATGTTACAATAAAAGATCGCGCCGAATGTCCCGAAATTGACTGAAGTATCTATGTAATTTAGATTGTTTTACTCCCCGATGGAGTTAAATTGAATTTTAATCGCTCAGGTCAAACTGAAATATTTGAATCAATTCCTTTGAAGGCATGATGTTTTTATCATCATTTTGATACATAGATACTTACCTATGTATAGAGGATACATAAAACCTTCAATACTACCTACTAACAAATGGTTAAAATGCTCCCATAGCCTATGGGATATTAATACTTCATTGTCTTCATTCAGTAATTAGTGCTTGGACAAATGAATTCACTCAATTCGACCAAATTCACTGTTACCTTACAAAAGTAATTGTGATGAAAAAGAAATTAAACTAATTAAAAGTATATTAGGTACCTATAACAGTACAGTTACACTTTAGGATATTACTTGTATACCTATTCTTTTAAACATAGGAATCGAAGCCATACTCAATATCCCTATGTAAATAGGACTGGACACAGTCTATTTCAAGTCCATACCGTCATGAAAAATTAGGATTAAAATTAAAGTTTATTTTTCAATAATGCTAAGTAACTTTTGAGGTAACATAAACGTAATAATAATGTATATAAAATATCACTCTCTAGTCATTTCATTTTGTTCACAGTATCAAAAGTTGCGTAGAATTAAAGAGAAATAATTTTCATTTTAACCTCAATTTTGAAAATTGTTCGGGGTAACGACTCGAGACAGTTCCGGTATTCTCATTGGTTGGCAGATTTCCGAAACTTTTTTATTTGTAAACTTGCCTCTATGAGGTTAATCAAAAATTCACACTATCAATCATTGTCAGATCGATGCTACTTTTGCATAATTTAGGTTTCTTAAATAATAAAAGAATAATTTAATATAGACTCTACTTTGACAACAATGTAACAATTAATTAATTAAAAATAATAGTTGTAATCATAAATGCCTTTTCTCAAATAGACAAAAAGAAACTTAATTGTAAAACAAAATCGTCAGCCACACGTTACATTATATCAGCACACCCCTCGCCGCCAGCCAGCGGTGAGGCCTAATACAATATAGGGCACAGTTCATCTCGAAGCGAAAAAAAGGTATTGCTAGACATAATAATTATGCGTCTCCATCGATCATTATTCTCTTACAACTACTTACACATTATAAAAGGCATCCTTTGATACAAATAATTGTCACGTAAACCAACCAGTACAGCAAATCACCGTTTAACGTTAAAGGAATATCTACTATAAATCACGACACAAGCAAATCAATAGACCAACCGGCGATCACTAAACACAACAATATACTTCACATATAATGGCCACAGGTCACACATTCTACTTTTGCACCCGGGAACGCGTTTTGTACTAATTTAGGGATAGGACACTACGATTATAAATTGCCGAGTCTTCAAGGTCTCTGCAGTCAATGAACTTTCGAGTACCGCCAGCAAATAAAGTTAAACTTTGGTGTTCCTCGATTACTTATAATGCACCCGTTTCGCCCCCGAGTCGGGTGGCGATCTCGCGAATGTGATCCAAGGTGGAACTTAAAGCGTTCACTTGTTGGGCACGTGTATCTTCTTGGATCGGAAGTCGTATATCTTGCGGCAGAAGAGGACGAGCTCGGGGGATACAGAGGGCGGCAGCTTAGAGTCGTTGGGCGCCAGCGCCGGCGTCACCTCGCCCGAAGGGAGCGGCGGCACGATCGACGGCCGGATCATGACGCCCTCTTCCGCTGCTTTTAGCCGTTTCCTGTAACTGTACATCAATTCGAACATTAGATTGACAAATAATTTTTCTTTATACAACTAGATAACAAGCATGCCTTCATGCATCACCTTATAGACACCTGCAATAAATAACGAGCACAAAATCACTTGGCAGGTGCGTTGGCATTCTGAGGCCTGAGACGAAGTGCCTGCAATTCCCAGTAATTTCACTGGGTAGTGGGTACTTTTTTCTTCCATCCGAACCGAAATAGGAAAGGCGGTGGTAATACCTACCCAGACGATCCTACATACGGGCCTTCCCTTAATATGACACTTCATATAAATGTAAGTGTAAGTGCCAGTAGATTTTCAGTACTTTTTAGCATTACAAAAATATTGTATGATAAAGACTGTACATTATGGTAGATAAGTTTTTAAATTAGCATAATCTTTGTCGAAAGTAATGTCTCAATATCTACTACGGTGCAAGTAGTGTGGTAAGACACTTCATTTATTCCTTTTTACGCTACAGACTTGCTTTTCCTACCAACGCCGTTTATCATAATTATCATCATTGCACGGGGCAATGGCAATGCTGCTCATTTTGTTGGATACAGTCTGCTTTTATCGTCTGTCTTTAATCTGTGGTAAAATCTTAGATGTACTAATAGGGCTATCTCACCGGCAGTACTCGTTGAAGGTGAGCACGTAGCACTTGTCCTCGATGCAGGCGACAGAGTTGGCGTCGCGGTGCCGGGACGCGAACACCTCGTCGGGCGCGTCCTCTGGCGACCGCCCGCGCTCTGTGTGCTCCGGCCGGTAGTACCAAACTAGAGATACCATCATCTCGCCTGTTGGGAACGGAAACCTTTGTTTCAACTCTTTTTTACTGTTTAATGTGAAAAAAAAATGTTTGACTTTATTTTATAGCACTACCAAGGAAAACCTTAAGGAGTTTTTGTGTCTTTTGACGCTACCATTTTGTTTAGAAAAGTAAACAAAATGGTAGCGTCCTCAGTCTAAAAGTCAAGAACTGTCAAATTTAGATAGATACATATATTTATTTTTATTCTTAACGGGGTAGCTCTTGGCCTTGATCTCATTGATCTCATCTGATGATAAGTGAAGATAAGTCTGAAGATGAAAGCGAGCTACACCCAGATTCATCAACCACAGAGGAACTGGCTACCTTACCTGAACCTCCAATTGCCGGAACACAACAATGCTGGTAGCATTATTGTTAAGCCAGGCGGACTTAGTAAAAACACCGAGCAGAATTTTTTTACCCCCACGAGAATCAAACCCTCGAACTCTAGGCCTGAAGCAGGTGGTCTCAACCACAGGTGGTTGAAAAATACTGACCGTCATCGGGATTCTGCCACAGACTGGCGACTCTAGCCACGTACGGCTGCGCTCGCGCGACCGACGCTCGTAGCAGCACGCAGTCACCACGCGACACACTGTCGCCGCTCTCATGCCGCATACGCGACCAGCACCGCGCCGTGCGGTCTAGCCGTGAGTCGTTCTGTGGAAACATTATAATCTAAATACCTCCGCATGCTGCTAAAGCAGACTTATATTTAATTATAAGGCATGTCCAGTTTAGTACTGTAACGTGGTACTATAACATTGCTTTACTGGCAGTATATTCAAATTCATAATACTTTGGCGTTTGATTCGGTTTTATCTTTCAATTCATTATTATGCCGACAGTGAGAGGAGACGCACCTCTCTAAAATTTATCAGTGTCTCGCTCTCGACTCGAGGGAATAGCTTGGGCGATATTATATACCTAACGACAACCACAACAACATAACATGATTGGATATTGAATTAATATTTGTCTACCTTCTATCTCAAGGCACTTTTGTAACCTTATTTTTATTAGTATTTCAGTGTTAATGTTCTTTTTTAAGTTTATTTATCTTATTGTTTCATAGAGCCTTATTTTCCTACCTTTATTTTTGATCTTTAATATACCATAAGTGACGTATTCCCCCGCTTCATTTCTTTTTGGACCCAACCAAACACCCATACGTCCCAGTACAAAACTGTTACTTACACTGAGGTAGACTTTGGATAAATAGTGCTCTCCGTCGAAGTTCCATCCGTTGCTCCAGCGTGGGGGCGCGCGCGGCTCATGGTCCGGCGGCAGCAGTGGCGCCGGCGCCCGACGCGGCCGCCTCATCAGCCCCCCGCTCCGCCTCCGCCGTGCCCTCCGAGCTCCCACCCCCAGACCGATCCCCACACAAGCCTCCTCTACCACACACGCAGCTTCATCAGCCTTTATCGCCGGCCTCTTCGATACCAATAACTTAACAACTTTCTCCACACTTTTTCCACTAGCCAACTTCACCCTCTTCGCTTTCTCTTCCCCCTTCTGAGATTCTTTTGTCTCCGATTTCGATCCCGGTTTTATCTTGTCATTTGGTGTTTTTGAATTTTCACTGTCGACTGTCTCGACTACATCATTAGGCACGTCAGTCAGTTCTTTTTGGCTTGTTTCAGCATCAACCTTCTCGGCAACACTCGTCGCTACTTTATCTATAACCACATTGTTATCAATATTTTTTTGATCGTCGTCGATTTTTGCCGCTTTTAATACTGCTTTTGAGCTATGCGTTATTTTAGAATCGACATTTTCGACTTTGCACGCATTCTTTGAAGCTAGCTTCTTTCCAATAAGTTGGCTGACGGCTGCGATCGTGTTTGGTCGCACGCCGTTCACCACAACCGGCGCGCTTGCACTCTCGACTACGTTGTTATTAATATTTAAAGTTTTCTTCGAAGAACTTTGTACGACGTTCTCGTCAGGGTTGAAAAATAGTTCCGCCGGATTTAATTTTGAATCAGGAGCAAAGCCTTTCGAATCCGCTCGGTCAATACTGTTTTTCCTGATCAAATTATCTAAAAGTAAAGCACTTTTAGTCTTAGGTTGTGTTTTAGAGGACTCATTGGCTACAGCAGCTACATTCTTGAGGCGTGGATCCTCTATCGCAATCGAATCAACTAGAGGTTTTTTAGCTTTAGGTCCAACCGGGCTGTTTTCGAGTTTTCTTTTAGCAGTCTTCTTTTCGACACCGGAAACGGAGATTTTGGGTGCTCTTTTTGTCGGAGACGCTTTTTTCTTAGGTTCCTTCGTTACTGTTTCCAGCCGAACGTCAGTCTGTTCACCTGAAAATTTTCTCCGTTTTTGTAATTTCACGTGTTCCCCGATACCATTTGTTTTGCAGGTGTCTTCGAGTTGTGTATCCTTCATATCTATCTCTAGTTTTGGCCTGGAATACCTTCGTTTGACTGCTTTGCCTGTGTCGATGGTATCAGGTTGTTCTGTCAATGTCGTACAATTATGTTCTCTTAGAGCTTGGGCATCGGTTTTCCTTGATTGCGCATTCGTAGGTCCTTCGTTTTCTTTTTTGACATCGACTAACGGAGTGGATCTTTCGTCGGAGGATGATAAATCAATGGGCACACAGGCGGGTGGTGAGATGGCGAGCACATCATCATCGGCGTCACTGTGTTGTATAAGGGGAGGTTGAGGCACAGACAGAAGTAGGCCAGTATCATCTCCAGCTAGTGACCTCCTAGCCATAGCTTTCCCCAGACGTGCTCTTCGCGGCGCGGCTGGTGGAGGCTGTGGGGCACAAGCACCCGCGGAACCCCTTGCAGGAGACGGTGGACCGATAGGTTCCGCGGGGCCGGGGATGTCCCCCGCTAATCGTATGTTTTCACGAACATCATACAGTTCGCGCTTAGGTGATGCTCCTCCTATAGCTGGTAACGGACACGGATGTGGTGCGTCCGCAGCGGCTGGTGGTTCTGACTCCAAAGGAGGATCCTGTGAAACCAAATTCTGATATAAAGGAAAGTTTACTTCTGAAATTATCTCACCATTATGGATGGAAGCATGTCTTTTAATTTAAGAAAATAAATCAGGTGAATAATAAAATAACGAATCATAAATAACAGTAGGAAAATGAGAATGACTATTTTTAGGATTCGATTTTCACGTGAAACTGAGTAAATATTATTAGGTTAGCACCTTATAATCTACCACCATATAATATTGTATCTAGTTTCGATTCTTTTAAGGATTGTGCATATTCCATAATATATCTTTGGTCACTTCGTTCATAACACCATGTCAACCTTATCTAATGTCATGAATCTAGCTAGTAAAATTTGTTAGCAGTTAATAATTACCTTCCCGCTGCCATGTGTGTCGGAGGCAGCATCGAGGGCGCACGCCCGCACCTTCGCTCGGAAGGCGCCCCCGGGCGGTGCAAGGGCAGAGGGTACGTCCGCGGGGCCGCCACCGGTAGGGGCTTTACCAGTAGCGGGCCCAATAAGGACGTTTTTTGGACACGCGTTTAATGGGCATGGGCATCTGTATTCTGGACAAAAACAAATTTAATTAACATAAAGATTCTTCTATTAAAGCAGGAAAATGTTAAGTAAGTAACCAGCCACTATACATTGATCAAAGAAATTGACATTATTCTAATGATAATAATAAAAATCTTTATTGAATTATAAACATGCTTTAAGTAGAACTGAACTAAAGTTTAATTTTTTTATCTTTAATTTCAATAAAGTAAATTTTTATTCAGATAGGTGGTTGGAATTATCTAAACGGTATGATCCGATGCTATCTAACGTAGGTAATTTCTGTATGCTATGGTAGGCAAGGTAGCAACCACTGCGGGCGATATTCGAAACAGAAGACTGAGATAATCCGTTTTAATAATTAAAAACGATAGGTACTTTGAATTGAGGCGTGGTTTAACTCCTCTGAATTATATACGCTTCCTGGACAGGGGCAGGTTAGTGAATAACTTTTCTTTTAGTGTATCTACTTTAGATTAGAGTACGGTAAGCGCAATTCCCAAACGAGAGCATTAAGGATTTTGAGCTGTCAAAAATATCACTTTCGACATGACTGGTAGACTTTGCTGTCTCACTGAACTGGCTTTGTGTTAGGATTGCGTTCATCATACATGGATGATCTTCACCACTGACCTACGTATGGTATTCTCTGTGGAGAGTGTTGGTAACACGGCGGGGTGCCGTAATACTGTGGCGGTGGGTATGGTTCGCTCCCCACTCCGACCATCTGGAAACAAAAAATTTTATACTTACTTAGATGTTATGCATATTTACTAAAAAATATATCTAGGAAAGGAAATGTTATCTAGAGCGGTACCAAGAAGCACTCGATCAGTTGACAATAACCAAGTCCTTAAAAAATCGGGGCTGGTAGCGAAATTCTAAAGTGTTAATTTTAATAAAAGCAGTTAACAAAATTGTTATTTCCTCGCAGAAATACACACTGTTATATAATTTATTGAATTTTTACTACTAGTTACTAAATGAAAGCATGCTGACGGCCCGATGGTAAATGGCTAACCGTCGCTATTTTCTGAAAGAATTAGTTTTTCAACTCCAGAATAAAATAAAAAGCCTATACAAGTCAATTTGCTGCAGGGCACGGGCAGGCATTCTCTCATGGAAGAAAAATACTGGGAGTTTACGTTACCTTTGCGGAATTAAGCTTATGCTTACGGAATTATGGGTAATTTCCATTGCGATAACCACCGATACCAACAGCTTATTGTACCTTTCAAAGAGTAGAGGAGTTTGCGATAATTTATAGCTAATTTTGACCCTATATGCCGCTCTTAATCCTGACTAAAGGCGATAGTTCTGCTGCTTTATTTAGACACTGCATTATGAGCGTTCAAACCACGGTTCAGACTATAACTCTCCCGTTAACTGCTTCTTTTGATTTGGGAACTTACCACTTCAAATAAATAATATAATATTTAATATCAAATATTAGAACTATATAATAAGTTTCAAAACTAACCGGTGCATCTGGTTGAGGAGGTGGCATGTGGTACGCTCCTGAAGGTCTGTAGTACCTCCCATAGCATAGTTCTGAGGGATAATATGGCCCGTACTGTTGTAACACCTGCGAATATACAAACAAACCTCCTTTAGAATAAAAATAGATTTTATGTAGTTCTTACTATACTCTACTGCCTTGACATTCACTGGTACCTAATGTGCAAAATTGAGCAATGCAAATTACCAAACAATGTTTTTTTCCTTTCGCTTGTTAGTAAAAGATTAGTTATGTAACTAGATACCTACAGTTAAAAATTGACAGATTATCATTGTTATTTAGTGATTCGCTCATAAAAGAACGCAAAGTCAAAGGTGAGATTCATGTTTTAAATAACTTGTTAAGTATGGGTCTGATATAAGAAGTCCAAAAGTAATCAGAGTTTTCGGCAAAAATCCCAAATATTCTGTCTGATGCATCTTGTAGTTTGTTTCTCATATGTCTGTGAGTGTATAGAGTCAAGTCTCCTTTGAAGACACAGTAATAAAATTTAAGTGTTAACGTTATAGTTTATGAGAAAAGTAAAACGATAAATGACTCTATTTGAAGTCCCAAAGCGCGATTCGAAGGACATTCGAATCTTGGTAATAAGCGAAGCGTTCTTGCTACTTGCGAATATTTACGCTACTGCGCTGTGGCCCATAAAAACAATTCAAACTTAAAAGACATAGAATATTGTTGAAGCTGGACTGTTTCGAAAATTCATAAAAATAGAAAAGTTTTTTTCCAAAATTAATAAAAAATGTAAGTGATGATTGATGATCGTGTCCAACCTATGAGTGGCCGTAGCTTTACATTGTGTACACGCAAACTTAGAATAGCGTTGTAAAGGAGGTCGAGTCTTTTAGAATACACCAAAGTATTGATTTCGAAGGACCCTAGTCGATGATAAGTGACTTCTCGGTTCTCTTCAAAAAACTCAATGTCTGACTAGCGAAGTCACCGAGTAGTTTCGAGTCCTAGAGTAAGAGACTTGAATTCTTTTCAGAGCTCGCCTTCTTTTGAAGATTATGTCTTCTTTGGAAGTCGCGAGTCAGGATTTTAAGACTGACTAGTCTAATCAGTAGTATAAAATCCAGTTGAGACTACAAAATTAAGAAGCGAGGGCTCCAGTTTTCAATAAATCACTATATCTTAAATTGAACCACAAGAAATCAGATTGGGATCGCTCTTTTATTATTGTCTGTACCTAACGTAGCATATGTGTCGCTCTGCGTAAATGTTTATCGTACTTAATATGTGATGGGCCTTCTTATACGCTATTTATGGACTTATAATTGTAAGCCGTTAGAGCCTTTTTTTTGTCGGGGAGAAATCTGATTACAGAGCGTGTGTGGGGGTCGCCCATGACACTGCGAATACCCACTAAAACTCCCCGGTAAACCCACTGCCTTTTGTGGGGGTAGCCTAGGCTCTGTCGAAGCAATTTCACCAGCCCACCCACATAAGCCCTTAGAGCCTAGACTTAAATTAACGTCCACACGTTTGACCAGCCTAGGTCAAAGATAAAATGCCAGCGAACAAGTGCAGTAGATCTGTCTAGCCTAGAAAAGCAGGGTTTTTATAGTAGACCAGTACTCACGGAGGGGTGTGGCGCGTGGTAGTGTGGCTGCGGATGGTACCTCGCCAACGCGCGCTCCGCCTCCGCCCCCGTTTCTTTTATAAGCGGTCCCGCGGGCTGGTAGTATCCTGTAACAAGTTAGAATTACCAAATTAATAAAATATAAGATAAAAAAGTATGTACCTATTATAGTTAAAACATTGGTTAGGCTAGTGAAAAGGGGTAAGTTTTGCCCTAAGCCTTTCGTAAGACCTACATTTGAAGGTAAGGTCGAAAATTAAAATACCTTCCAAACGACACCTAGCCATTTTGCTGTAACATTGAGGGAATAATATGCAATTATAAATTTAAATATAGCCAGTCTACGTCAGAATCAGGCCCAGAGTCGCCAGTGGAAGTGGAGCTAAGTAGTGGAAAGCTATCTGTGTTTTGCATAATGGTCGCTTTACATTATCTTAGTCATGTCGCTACATTTTTATAGTAATAGCTATGTCAATATTTGAATGTATGTTTATGAGAATGATGCAATTGGAACAACCATTGATAAGGTCTGTGGTCACATACAACCGCGTCCCGTTGTGCTAGAGCAGATGTTTTATTACCGCAGTCTAATTTTAAAAATATTATACATTTATTTAAGTAGGCACGTTAAAATATAACTACCTACTTAGTTTAGTCTAGATTATTAATAAAGATTAGAAGAGTTGCTATGAAAATTGTTATGTATTATTTATTATCCATGTAAAAAAATAACTAACACCAGCGTAATCTTGTTTCTATGATTTGACACCGTAAACGTATCATCACCATCAGCCTATGTACAGACGACAGCAGATCAAGTGTAACAGTTGCACTACGAAAACCGCCTCTATTACAAATGTAGTTAGAGCGCTCTCAAGGTCAAACTCTACGGGCATTTGCGAAAGACACTAGGTAGATGGTAGAAACGCACGAGTTTGGGCCATAGCACCACCACGGTGGGCCAATGCGTTGGTGGACTGAAGCGGTTGCAGTAACAACCGGGACCGACGGCTAATCGTGCTTTCAGAAGCACTGATATTACCAATTTTGATTGACCCATCCCGGGACTGGGTACGGCAAAAGCTTTGTTTTTGTAATCAAAACCAGAGCGCTAAAAATACTCAGACGCTTCATAAAGGAGATCGGCGAAAACTGCCTTGGAAATTATTCATTTGATATGAATTCATTTTCATAAAAAAGCTTGTGAGTGCTGAAATATCTGTCCGTTAATTTAGCCTTCCTCACTAAAAGTTTTAAGAGAAATCTATTCAACGAAACAGTAAATCAAATACTTATCATTAAGCTGCTTACTTTTAGGAAATAAAGTTACAATTTTTTTGTTGGTATTTCAACGTCTAAAGATATTAGTTTATTGTGAACGCGAGTTGGAAAATCGAAGGCGCAGACACTTTGGGAGCTCGCCATTCTTCTTCGAGGCTCTTTTAAATATTTTTGGTATTGTCGAAATATAAACATTGTATTGGCAAAGCAGGCATAAAATTAAAGTGACGTTTAAGTTTCGGCCGTAAGTAAACCAAGCTAAGGTTTCATGTAATTTAGATGTCTCGGTTCCGTAAAATATTATAAATTAATAGTAGGTAGGTATATGACAATTGAAAAATCAATTGTGTCATCTGATGCTTGACGGGTTGATAACCATATGAATAGCTTTAAGTAGGTTATGTTGATAGGTTGATTATTTTGTTAAAATAGGTACTTAGTCATAAAAATTCGAATTATCCTCGAACAGTAAAGTACGTTAGTTAGGTTGGTACTTATTCGTTTTAAAGATACCATAGGTAGGCATACCTACATATCATAATATCAGTGAACTACAGACCCATATGTTAAAATAACTTACTTATGTAGGTACCTACTTACTTATACCTAATTTTCAATAAATGCAATCATTTTAAACTATTCACATACTACACACACACACACACACACACACACACACACACACACACACATACTACTCACACACTACACATACTACTACTACTACTACACACACACACTACTTCACATACTATTGTTTTTATTGTTTGTCCTTGTTCATTGTAATTCGATTATGAAAAAGTTAAATAAAAAATTCATAGGTATTCCGGTACCTTTGTTTTGTTTATATATCATATTTGTTTGTTTATTTACACACATCACACAACTTTAGTTCTGATTGATTCCGCACGAGCGCTAGTGCGTCTTGTACCGTTACCGCGGTGTCGCGAGAGGCGGCATTAGTTTGGATTCGCACGTTCTGAAAATCTTCGAGATAAACGGCTCATACCTAGGTATATTTTTTTTTCTAAGCAGGCCGTCTTGCAGGACTAATAGTTTGTTTAACAAAGGAGATGTTTCATATCCGGCCAGGTATAAAAATAAGGCGGCTCAAAAAATAAGGAAAATTCTCCTGAATCCGGGGAAAAATACTAATAATTCGTTTTCATCCATAGTTTGTTTGAACAAAAATTGACAATTTTCTTCGTTTTCATCGTTATTCAATAAGGCAATATGGCGGGCGACATAGAAGTCAACTAAACGTCACCAAAGTGACAGGCGCCATGATGAATTTGACTGTCAAGCAAATAAAAAGAAAGTGGACAAATTAAACACTGTTCTGCATATATTTCTCTTATTTTTTTTAAAACATTTCTTTTACTACCTTTTCATTCATAGTAAAAACATTAGAGTTGTATTGAAAAAGAAAACAATCGCTTCCCTCATTATTAGAATTTACTTACATAGCTGTGTCATTTATTGTACATTTCATACTGTCTCGTGATGTTTTACTGTGATTAATGCATCGGAAAAGCAAATAAGCGGCTTATTGCTAAAGAGTGACAGCAGTATAAAAACCTTTATGAGTGAATGAGCTGAAACAACGCAGGTGCATTTAAGAGTGGCAGCAAGAAATATGTACCTACCTACTTGGTTCGTTTCGTATATATATATATAGGTAGGTATGTAGATTATTTGCTGTAAAAATAAAACTAACAAAGGATGTAACACGTATATTCATTGAATTGTAGCAGATGGTTGAATAGTTTAATTAATACCTACCTTAATATCTATAAAGATTTATTAATGTTTGGAGAGGATGATTTTGCATAGATCTATACTCAGATAGATATCATTTAATTTATTTATAAAACCTTTGACGAGGTAAGGAAATAATATAAATTTATATTCTGTGAAAATAGAGGATTATTCCCGGTCCTTAATAGAATATTGCAGAATATGTTTTGTAAGTACCTAAATAACATGTCTTTTAAAAACACTAAACGAACAAAACTATAGTTATATGTATATTACAATATAAACATTACATATTTAAGGTAAGGTGGTAAGCTACTGCAATACCGACTTCTAAGTATGTGGTGTTGATGCGCTAACTCACGCAAGCCTTTTGTAATTTGTTAAGTACTTACCTAAACGATAACAATTTTAGAAATAAAATTCTACTGTGTTTTCTGTAGTTTACAAAAATATATTGATTTAATTTACAAATACTATTTTAGAATTTTGAAATAATGCGTAGGTAACGATATGAAAATTGTGATAATTATGCCATAATTATACGTAACTCAAATTTAAGTAAGTAATTAAAAAATAATTAACAACCTTGGCTTATTTATCAAATTGTAATTAGATAGGTTTTCATTCACAAGTCGTAGGAGTAAACGATCTAAACGTAGTTCTCGATTCAGTAATTGCGCGCTCGCCTTACCATAAATAGCGTGCACTTAAGCTCCGTACGCATTGTAAGCTCCAGATACTTTAGTACAAAAAAAATCACAATTGCAAAACTTGGCCTAAAAGAAGCGGGCGGTTTGCCTTGACGCCGCAGCTGCAGTGAGGGGGTTATTTTTGAGGCAACTTTTTGCGTTTATTAATTTACCGGTCTTGTACTAGAGCGAGACGTTATAGCGAGTTTGTCACAACAGTGGGAACTTGGAAACCAATTCTCGAATTCTATAGCCTTTCTTTTGTCAGCTGTGTCTGGTACGCCGTCCTAAGGACTTTTGTTGCAAGAGTTGAACATTATGACAATCATTAGTAACATTCATCAAATTAGATCGTAAATAAATTATGATCTATCAATTGTATCACCTATTTTGTTTGTTTTATTATTTTACGATTTTATTCATTAATTTTGAACAGTGTTGATGTAATCTTGAACTTATTTGACAAATGTTAATTGGGGCAGATGGGAATTTTTGTTTCATCTCCCCGAATTAAATTTCGGAGGGAGATGATACGAATACGAGAAGTAGGTAATAGTTAAATTTTGCCCCGAAATATATTTAATCATGAATTTTCTTTTAGAAAGTTCAGTAAAGACACTAAAAAAAAATATAACTGAACTTTCGAATACCTGTAGCGCTGTGCTTAAAAAAAGTGGCAACATAACTAGGGTGATACCTACCAAGCATAGCATAGAGATACGCCATTTAGTTAATTAACTATTATTTTCTAAATAAAATTAAGTAGGTAGGTACTTACATTATACAAAAAATCATTTTTTTATTGTTGTCTTATTTGTTTTGTCTGTTATGACTACTAGGTCATCCATCAGCGTCATTGATCGATTTGAATTGTAGGTAATCTTTTTTGTATTCTTAAACATTTTCCGCAGATAGTATTGACCATGGAAGTGTTAAAATAATAAAATCACACAGAATGAATAGTTAAATCATCGGTACAAAAGCCGCTCGCGGCTCCACCGGCGTAAATGTCGGTTATCACTTCAAAAAATATCTTACTCGAGAATTTAAACTAACTTTAAGTGCTTAGACATGTTTCTTTTTCGGTAGCAAAGCAGTAAGTAAGCAAGAACATTGAGACTTGACAAGTTTTTACTATCATTAATAAACGTGCCTCGGTTTGCAGCTGTCTTGTAATATTTTATTGCGATTTTTGGTCACAAATCAGGTATATTATGCAGTGTTACAGGTTCCATAAAGATAGAAATATACTTATTACTTACTTACTATATTAGAAAAATACTGAAACTAGAAATTAATGTTTCTAAAAATTATTCTTCTGTAATGATTTTAATAATTTAAAAGTATTGACAATGTTGACATAATACAAACAAACATCACACGTGGTCTTTGAGACATACTTATGGCCGACTTAAAAGAAAGTACCCATAGGTGCTTTATTTTCACAATTAAATACCTCTAAAGAAGTATATGTATTGGTGGGTTAAACGCAATTTATAAATGTTTAACACTGTTATTATGACAAGCCGAAAAATAAGCTACCTGCTGTCGCAATGAAAAGATTGGATTGTACATAATTCGATTTTAGATGCGACGGAGCCTAGGGGGTCTCAACCAGAGCCAAGATATTTAGACGCTTATGGAAGTTTTATTGCTCAGGGTTCATAAACAAGTGAAAACGTTGTTTATCAACACGATGTTATTTGGATTTGCTTTTTTGATTTGTTTTTTTATCTTCAATTACATTTATTTTTATTAACATATTCCAAATTTGCCATGATTAATAATTAAATCTATCGGAATAAGTCAATGCTTAGTTGCTTGTCCATTAAAGCCATTTAGTAAGTTTGTTCTTATAAAGCAAAGAAGTATATCCACTTACAAAAGGTGATGGTTCACTACTTATACTTAATATTAAAATAAAAGACATCAAACACTATAACTTTTGCATAAGGGTTGTTATTATTATCTCATCATTCAGATTTTTATCAACAGTTATTTGTAAAAAAAAGCATATCAAGATCTTAAAACGCATAAAACCGCACGCGTTCTGATTCAACAACCGATTAGAATTCAATTAATATCGTCGCAAAAAGGCCGGGGCAATAATAAGGCGGGTAATCGCTCAACAAACACGGCCCGGACCGGTCGCTAACCGTTCAATTAGCGACACGGAGCGAGCAATTAGGCCTACTGCACTCGGCCGCAAAAACGCACCGCGGTATCGCACTCGCGGCCAGTTGTGGCCTAGTCGACGACTGATACGAGTAGCAGGTGATTAGTTTGATAACAAATAATAAGACAACTAGTTATAATTTTTCTTTCTTGTCGATAGTGTAGATGTGAGGGAGAATTTAAGATTATTTTAAAGATTCCTATTATCAAACAGGTAAAGTTTGAATGGTAAAATCACAGACCATTAATAGAGTTCTAGATTACTTTTCTTTCAGTGCAAATATGAAAAACAGACAAATTGCTTATACAATGTAATGTCCAATGTCCACCGAGCACAATATTTCACAAAATAGAACTGGGAGTTAGTAAAGTCGGAGTAAAAATAATTGAATGAAACGTGTTCTAAATCGAAGTAAATTAATCGGCATTCGGCTTTGAGAGTAACTAAAAATAATTAGCTTGGAAACAAACTTCGATTCCTACCTGTTGCTGTCGCAAAAGTTTGATATTGAAAACTTTTACGTGGCGGTGTGATCTCGTATCAACCTTTGCGACACTTTTGAACGTTATAAAGTTGTCAAGTCGTGAGGATAATAAACTCTAAAATACACAACAATTAAATACCTAATCGCTTAGAATCACGCTATCAAAATAATTATATTGCGTGAACAAAACCCCATCACATTAAGTCTTTTAACAATTAAATAATTTATAATTTATGACAAAATTAAATAACTAAGTATATGTCAATAATCTATAAATTGAAAGTAATAGGATAGGTAACGATAAACTAAATCATATTACTTCTACGCCTACGTAGCTAAGGGGTGCATGCTTATTGAATGAATCACGTGAATATATGCGGAGTGTGATGGATCCATTGTGAAATACATCATACTAATTGGATTGGATATTATAAATAGAATTGTTCGGTTTCATCACGCGCGGTCAAATGATACTACAAACATGAAGTTACTCGTATCAGTCCATATTATTATGACATAAATCACCTGATCAACATACATGACTGTTTTATTGACGAATGTTCTGCTGCGGATGTCTTCGCATGATGTTTGAAGTTCTTTACTATCACTTTTCTAAAGCAGCCCGGTAAATTATTAACTTGATACCTACTGGCTAAATCATAGTAGAAAGAAAATTAAAGAAGAAATTGAATCGACTAATCTTAGAATAATCTAAGGGAATAACGACTTCGACGGCTGAGCGAGGTTTGATTCTACAATGATTTGCTTTTGGATAACCGACCAAAGCAAAGAAAAACAGCGTAATAGGTACTTAATCTACCACAGTAGCGGTTGTAACCAGCATTTCAGAGGAAATAAGCGACGGGCGAGAGACGAGCCGTAATTTTTCAAATGTGGATTCGTAACGGTCGATCGCGTAGTGGCATAATGTACGGACCACCGAGGAAGATCATACCATGACCGATTTGAAATATCTATTGTGCAGTTGTTTTGTTGTCGAAATCGGACAATAGACTAAAAAAGAAAAATAATTAAGATTCAATTATCAAAAACCGCACAATGTGCTGAAAGGTTTATAATAACGTTTACGTTTTCTTTAATTTAAAATCTTTATAATGTAGGTACCTTAAATAGGCTAGGGGAGAATCGTTCCTCGTTTGTTTAATAATTATAATTATTTTCATCTATCAATTACTAACCGACTTCGATGTCGGAATTCGAAAAAAGAAGGTTATCACGTCGACCCGTATATTTTAATTAAGTAATGTTGTCAGAATTGTACAGTTTTTGTATATAATATAATGCGAAAAGACTTTTTCCCCAACCTAATATGTTAGTCCTATAATATCAGATTTTGAATATGGGTGCAAAATTTCATGAGTGTATGTATCATTGTTTGTATATTTGTATGTTTGTTATTTTTTCTTTTTTTATACAAAGCACGGGAAATTAGTCAACACCACCTGATCTGAAGCGGCAAGAACTGAGGTGAATTGTCCACGAATACTTCATTTTATTTAATTATTTGTTTCTTTTTAGTGTTATGAAGTAATTTTGCTATCAGACATATGTATTTTTGAGATAATTTAAAAAAAGCCTGTCAAAACGTCAAAATTATTCGTTGGTTAAATAATATGTGACTATTGAAAAATCCACAAATAAGTTATAAGAAGTGATGAAAAGTTATCGAACTAGCTTGAGTTAGTGCTGCCGCTAATATTGCTTTTATGGTGAAAAATTTATCAGCAATTACTCTTCATTCTCTATGGCGAATTTTGGAGTTACTCGCCATAATAATCAACACGAAAAACGTGGCTATATAAATAACAATATCAGTCCTTCAGCTGCATTGCAGTCTTCAGTTGTATCTAACATACCTACTACAATTTCAGAAACTAGCACTTTCTGACCGCACCTACCAAATAATTAATCTAAAAATATTTTTTTAACTTCACAAAACTAGCGCACGGAAACTGTAGTTGTTATTTGAATTTCAAATGTGTTCTTCGAATAATTCGATTTGAATTTACAACGACGCCACAGAATATATTCATGTAGAAATGTAAACATCGAAAGAAAGGGTTTCATAAGGGTGATTTTATAACGTTACAGTTAAGAATTACCTATTTGTTATTTGACTGTTGGTAGTTTTGAGTCGCCATCTCAGATCATAGAAATAATGTAACTATGTATGAAGAAAATCGCTACACCGAATAATTACTTTCAGACCGCATTTGATTGATAATTTTTTGACTGATACACTTAGCAGGCACCTACATCGTTGGCTAGATCTGATAAATGAATAGCAATTAAAGCACTAGGTAATTAGGTATACAATCTTTAGGAATCAAACAAATCTACATAAGTACACTGAAATTAATAATATGACCGACCATTGAAAATAATAATGTTATTTTTATAGCCATATTCTGATACAGATAAATTGTTCCCGAGGCGGTGTAAGGCTGTTCCATTGGGATAAGCATAGAGATCAGTATCTTCGCTATAGACCGTGGGGTAAAACGAGGGGTAATTGAAACGAGTCCCCTTAATTACAACACGCCAACAAGTTCTCGTCATTAAAAACGTGTACAAGAGTGTCAAACACTGATTCAGCAAGCGAGAACGGCTTTAAATATGATGGGGCTATCATTTAAATATAATTAATAGATACCTAATTAAATGATTACAATGAAACAAGTCTGTTGATTGAATAATAACAATTAGTAATGCCCACGAAATCGTTGATAACTATGACATATTATCTTAGTATGTCATATAGCTTCCGGCATATTGAGTAATAGGTAAGCAACTACATTATAATGAGTATCTAAGTGTTAGGTAGCTACGGTCAGCAAAGAAATTCGTTAACAGGGCTCAAATCAAAACCTGCCTAAAGAAATGGGTCCGTTATATTTTGGGATAATTCACTGCTACTCATCTAGGTGTAAAGTTTAATTTGATGTCTACTCTAGTTCATCAAATATTTGATTTTATGGATCTGTGAAGTTTTCAAACATGGATAGTGTTTACTTTTGTGGCTGATTGTACCTACACCTATAAACATACATACGTTACATAGGTGGGTAATAAATAATCTTTTTTATTTTCACCAGAAAAAAATATACAGATATTCAGGAGATTTTTTTTGTCCATGGGTTTCTCATGCCCTACTTATTAAAAACTTAATTTCTCAATAAACTAAATTGTCCTAATTTGGTTTGACTTAGAAATAAAATAAATTCTTTAAAAAACATGCTTCGCTTTATGAGAAAGTTTTCCTCTAGGTATAGGGACTTATGCTGCGACCTTCTTAGGTAGGTAGAGCAACCACTTGTCTTTTTAACAGTACTAAGATTAGGCACACGTAGAACTTTGTTTGTTTATTTTTCGTCTGTTTGCAGTTTAGTTGATGTTAAATAATTACTGACATAGTTGTATCTGAATTATCTGATAGATTGAAAGTGATGAGAGTAACAAAACTTAGGATTTCAGGTTTTCTCTTTCTGTCGCTTAAGCAACAGGAAATCTATTGTGGCTGATATTTTTGTCACATGGGTTCCTTTAAAAGAGGTGCGAAAAGCACACCCTTTGGGCCGGCAAGGTGTCCGGCCAGAGCAGTGTCTAAACTGCACTGGCTGTCTTCGCACATGGACTCTACTTACCGCTTCACATTCGATGCTTTGTATAAAAACCTGCTTGACATATGCAAAGGGAAATTATTGCTCATTGTTTACGAAAGTTAAAACAGAGGGCGCCACTGGTTCTAGCTTGAACAGGTAATGAGTTCTCAAAAGTTATCACTTCCGTTTCAAATTACTTCTAACATTCTAAACCAATTCTTCCAACAATCTAAACCACATCATACTATAACCAAGAGTACACGCATCGCCATTTTCCACAACATTTCTCTATGTCACAAGAGTTTTAAATAATTAATGCTCAGGGATTTCCATAAAATTTATTTGCAGTTTTTATTCTATTATCGACGAATACCTGCGCACATATTGATCTCGAGTTATAAATAACGAACCGGTCGTCCGCCAATGAGGTTGACTTTTGTTAGCAGTAATTGGTTTTTTCTAACGGCCCACGAGTTATTCCCACGGGCACTGGAGCGCGACCGAACCTTAGGGCCTCTATTCCTGATCACGCGATATTTCTGACTGAGTTGGGCCTTCTTTTATAGTTTGTTAGCTATTTGTGTTTACTTATTGTGATATTGTTTAATAATATCTGCGGTATTTATATAAATTGTATTAGTGGCCCCCAGTGCAGCGGTACAAAGAAACTGTTTATTTTACAGTGGCTACTATTATCTTACTTTTTACTTTATTATCGAAAAGTTTATGATGACTTAAAAACATGATGTATAAATTATTTGATTTACGAGAAAAAATAATGCCACCATATTTTAGAGATAGGAAACAACAAATTCTAGCTAGATAACCTACTTGTTTTTCATTACAGTTTGGCACACAACATTTTTACCTTTTATCTATGAAATTCAGGTCATCGTCGTGCTACGGCAGCAGTTCATTCAATTAGTCAATAATTAGTAAGGTTCAGACCGAAGACATCTATGTAGACATCTAGAAGATCGCACATAAAGCTGGGATATAGCTCTTATTACAACGGATTAGATGTCCATAGGTAAATATATTATCTAAGCGTTTCGCTTGTTCTGCAAGCGATCCTACCTAACATATATAATTTAATTTACATGAATTATAGAAGAAGGTAATAATTTGTGGATAGCGATGTTTGTTTCAAATCACCTAATCGCATTATTTTAGATAAACTTTTAGCTGTAAAAACGAGTATAAGATAAATATAAATGGAAAAAATAAAAATCTATGCAGAAAATGACAGTTCAATTTCACGTTAATAATATTCTTAAAACAAAATTTTCTTAGAAAAACATTTCGTCTCTACAAAATAAACAACACAAATATTTCAATCAAATTCTGCTCGCATTTTCGGCAAAGATAATATCAATTACTGACAAAATAAAAGAATGTTTATACTTAGCTCTACGAAAATCCGTTAGGTAGGTACTGTTTTTGCAAACGGATCGTATTTAATTAAAGTAATTAGACAAAATGACTCGTTACTGTGTTTGAAAACTTTCGTGTTATTCGGGTTCATCGAGTCTTAGCTTTCGAGATTTAGCCAATGTTTACAGATATTATAGAAGCTTAGTAATATTATTAAAGAAAATGTTTGTTCAAAAAATTTGATTTTCCCAAACGATACATCATGAGATAGGTGCTTCAAAAAGGACCGGAGGCTTGTGACATTGCTTCGGCAGAGTCCAGACTATCCCCACGAAGGGCTGTGGAGTTACCGGGGAGTTTTAGTGGGTATTCCTAGTGTCATACTATGTAAAATAGTTTTACAGGGCGGCAACGCACAAGTGACGAGATTTTAGCCTGGTGTTGCAAGCAAGCGTCCATAGGCTACGGCGACCGCTTACCATCAGGCGAGCTGTATGAATTGTAGTATAAACAATTAGAGAATTAAATTATTTTACGTGTCTGATATAGTTTATTGTAAGTGTACAAGGTGTAAGCACCTTCCTTCTTTATTTATGGTAGGTTTTGAAAATTTACCTACTTCTTACGCTTCGTACATTCTCCTATAGACCTATAAGCCATAATATGCCATTCCACGATTTTCTCAGTGACCAAATTTATTCTGTTTTAAAGATTATTATGAAGTCAAATAAATTATTAAATGTTTGGTTTAGTCAGGTCTAGTCTATGTCCCGCTGTCAATGACCGCTATCAATTGTGTATCGCCATTATGATTCTACATTACGAATAAATTATAATATGTGAATAGGTTACCGGCGTAATAGATGCGAATTTCACGTACAACCTTTATTCAATAGGCTGAGTAGGATTTTATCAGGTAAGCTTGTTTACTCTCTTCTTTGTTTTATTTGTTCCAAATATACTTAGATCGTACTCTGAAATAATATCTATTCAAATGTGTATATTTCTATAAAGATAAAAAGGAAGTAAATAAGTAAATATCTGTTTGTGGAGCGTAAAAAAAACTTTCAAAGTCGGTAGGCGGAAAATATAAGGAAGTGTTGTGTTTGTTTGATAAGGAAGACTTTATAAAACACCAACAAGTTTGCCATTCCTTCTAATTCTTGAATAATACGGAAAGTCTTGTTTAAATGTTATTTTGCTTAATTTTTTCACGATATAAAATTTGTGTGGTTAATATTGCTTTTTCTGGAAGTTTTTTGCAAAAAAAAGTATACATTCTTTTAAAAAATGTATGACATTATTTATTTGACAAAATATCCAATTTAAACTGAAAAGTTACATACAGGAATCGGGCTCAAATAAAACCCGGCGCTACACTACAACTACTAACAAACATTGTTTAATTTCCCGCAACAGCATTCGGTCGTAGCCAGAAAGTAGAAAAAGAATTGTCGGACTTTGGAGCTAATTCGCGAGGTCATCGCTCTTAGATCAGTTAGACACGATTGCTGGCTGTTTTGTCGCGGTTTTTTGTAGCGCCCGCGTGCGTTACCCCCGCGACTTAAAGCCCGGTGTTCAGTCGACATCACATCAAGCGTAACAGTTTGACCTTGAGACCGCCCTTACTGCGTTCGTAATAGTGGCGGCGTTCGTAGTGTAACTGTTACACTTGACGTGCTGTCGTGTGTACAACAGTGTCAATGCGTCATCTGGTCTTCCTCATCATTAAGCTGTTAAGTTTTATTTGTGTAGACCTATCTTACGTCGTTTCTATTATTGATTTTCAATTTTCAAGCTGTTTTTATAAAAACTTAATAGATAGGTACACCTATTATTAATACCTATAATGACTAATATAGATAATTATTTTTCTAAGTTTTATTAGAGACACTGGCAGGTTGCGTTTTTATTGATGAAGTGTCTCTATGATATGATATGGTTAATTATAAACGTTGGTACAGCGCTAATATTTTCCACGTGTTACGAGCGTCTCTAAGTTAACCGCATACCTATACATCATCATTTGTCACGCGGGTGGAAATTTTTAAAAAATGCACTTACCGCGAGGCAAATAGTTGGTTGATAGTTACCTTCAAAAAATGGGTTAAAATTTAATTCTTCGCTTTATTGTCTTGTCTTTAACCTATTGGAGGTCCTGGGCATATTAGGATAATGGGGCCCCTATGACTTTGATTCTGTAAAAGTCATAGGGGCCCCATTATCCTAATTTTGTTAGAATAGACAAAGAAAGTAGATAAACAAGGTTAAATATTTATTTTTATTAACAATCACATGAAACGAATTGATAAATGTAATATAGTCCACAAAAGTAATTCTTAAAGCATTTACAGGTTAGTGCTTAAAATCTATGTTATTTGAAGAGGAACCCTTCTAGATTTCAGATGGGCAAAATCGTTAGTCACTTCTTCAAAATCTATGCTTTTTAGCACATCAGATCCGATGGACATCAGCGACAAACTGGTTAATCTCTCTTGAAGCATTGCACTTCTCAGTTAGTTACCATAATGTTTAAAAAGATTCTCAATGCGATTTCTGGGCGCAGCCTAATTTTTGGGCGACAGTAGAATAGCTTGGCGCATGTAAAAGCTAGGAAGTTGGTATTGTAGGCAGTAATTTAAGTTCGATTTCTTCGAATTATATAAGTTTTTTGGTAAATATTGGTTATCGTTTGGTGATCTAACAGGTACTAGGGACTTTGTACTTGATCTGAGGGGGGCCCCTATCGATCGCGGGGCCCTGGGCACTTGCCCAAAATGCCCACTGGGAAAGATGGGTCTGATTATAATTTATAAACCTTGTTTGGTTACCTAGCTATCTTTATACTGTATTTCATATTGCGCTCTATTATTTTTTAATTATTATAACAGGTAGGTCCTAAGGAGTAGAGTAAATTTCTCTACTAAGTAGGTACTCTATATTACCTAATACCTTTTTAAATCTGTGAAGTAGGTACTCTCATTATAATCTAAGTAAGTGATATTGTAAGATTTCTATGTATTGTAAATGAGCGTCAGATTCCGTTAAGAATATAAGTACCGGGGTACTAGGTTGGGTAGGTACCTCATTTATTACTGACTCATATTTTACTGGTAATATAAGTACCAGTAAAATATAAGTAGTAGTACTAAGTAGTTTTTAAAATGTAAGTATAATTTAAAATATTTAAAAGAAAATATTTTAAAACTTTAAAGTAAGTGAGTAGAAATTAGAAATTACCTACCTAATGTATGATGCGGTGATTCGATCATCCAAATAGGTACCTAAGTATCCGACAAACAAGCAACATTGAAGGCGATTTAACTATTAATACTTAATTGTGGCATTTTGCCAAATCATAGAGGCCAATTTGACGCGTGTAACCAAAATGTCTAGACAAAAAATATAAACCTCTGGCTATTAGATAAATCATTTAGAGCAGATTTTCATTGAGATTGATTAATGAATTGTTTAAAACTGTTGTGTCTATTGTCTATGACGGGGCATGACACTAACTGTTATTAATGTGTTTATTTATTTGACAAAATAGTATTATTAATTAACTGACTTCAAAAACGAGGAGTTTCTCAATTCGGTCGGTATGTTTTTTAAACACTTATCGAGTAGTTAATTAATTAGTTCATCAAGTTAATTGTGTAAAGAACTTAGGTCAGTAATAAGTTATAATTTGATTAAAGTACTAGTTTAAATTGAAATATAATATCTAACCTATAATACCTAGGTATGCGAAAAAAGCTCTGGAAATTCTATGTTATCTCCTAGCTACATACTTATACAATACTCGAACAAAAAATATCGAAACGTAACGGTAGTTTTCAAAGGCAAAAACAGCAATGTAGAGCCGACTCTAGATGGGTACGTTTCATGAAATAAATTCTACCTACATAGATGTCACTTTTTGTTACGATATTATACAATGTAAACGCAGCCAACAGCCAATAAAATAACAATAGAAAGGTGGGTAAATACGAATTTGTTTTCGATAAAAGTTTTTCGGTGAAGTGAAGCAATCACATGCGCTTGCCCCTCGGTTTGAGAATAGCATACTCGTCGAGTCGACACCCGGAGGCGGCATTAGCTTGGAGTCGGCCTTTAGACTACGTGCCGTTTTGCTCGTAATTATAATAAGGTAGTTTTTAATGAATTTTTACATGATTTTTACTTGCACTTTACGGTCAGCTAGGAATATTGGTGAATATATTCAGAATAACAGAACTCTGTAAAGAAATGGATCAATTTGGTTGTTCAATAATTATTACCTAGGTACTATTTAAATGTGATTAGGTAAGTGATATACCGAGTTTCTTTTTATTACTCTATTTGATCATCTATTTAAATTTGAAGGTTTGAGGTTTTGCGAACTGAATGTAACCTACCCATTAATTAACGTTTTGTCCTTTGAGTAGATATTATGTAGGTACCACTTACCGAAAGTCGACTCTCGCTGACATCACACAATAAAGAAAAGCTAGATGTGGGTAATTAATCATGTATCAAGTAGGTTATCTAAATACAACACTTGATTATTACTTACACCTACGTATAACTAGCTTAGTAGGAAATGTGGTAAGAATCCTTCTTAGCGATTTTGTATCTCTTAGCGAAAATGTCTTAATGTAGTTATTAAGATGGTTTAAGTCAGTTTTGTTAGTTTATTTAATAACTTATAGATCAGCATACTAGATTTTGCAGAAATGTAAGTACCTACATTATATTTCCGGAATTATATAATATCTCGGATCATTTTGTACACATATTATTTTATACTAAGGTGCATAAAATTATCCCGGGGTCATTTAACCCTCAACTATTTTTAAGGATTTTAATATATACTTAGTTAATTAAGTTATAATTTGATTAAAATCCTTTGTTGGTATGAGATCAAAAATGTCTTAAAATAGAAAACCAATAATATTTTTTTTCAATTTTAGACTAATGACTAATCGAAAAAGACGGTTTTCTAAAACTTTAAATGCTTTTACTTGATATAGGTATTTTTATTTAGATTTACAAATACTACTTATGAAATTACCTGAATAAAACTATTGTCTAATCTGTGTCGTTACTGTCTATTCTTACACATGTTTTTGTTTGTTTTTCTTTTGTAATTTTGTGGCATGAGCTGTAAAAAACATAATCTTTAAAGAAAGCAAAATTAGCCCTAAATCGATTTATTATAGGTAATTGTAATCGATCGATTGATGGATTTGTTTAATACCTAATACACATAAACAGTTAACACATATTTAATAGAATTATGTGTAATTTTCTATCGATTTATATTTAGATCTGAAAGTGGGCGAAATGATCCCGGGATCATATTATACGGATAGAAAGGGATATTTTGACCCCAAGCCCCAAGTGTTAGTGTTTGCAAACATCGCTTAAAAATAACCTTAAAAATTTACCGACAGTAATGGAAAATGTCTATAGAACGGCGATTTAGAAAACTATCTCACGAAGGAGTAATATTAATTTGATTTTTGACTTAGCCTGTAGCTTTAAAGCACCGATTGTAATATTTTTGTGCTGAATAAACACAGGGCACTTACACCGTCTTGATATTTGGTCAGACAACTGAGCGGGGCGCGGAGGAACGTTTACTAACGGATATAGGAGATGGCCAATAGTTTACTAAGAATGGTGGGTAATCATATTGTACACCTTTCCCCTACCTAGAAGAAAGCTGCTGAGAGTAACGATATGCGACATTAGGTACCTATCTAGATATAGATACGTCATTTCTTAATTAGGTAGGTATTCATCTAATAGAAAATAGGTAATATTGTTAGTAGGCAAGTATTATTCGACAATGGTGAAAAATAGGGATGGTTTTTACAAGTGAACATGTAGAATTTTCACATAGGTATATTTCGAAAATATGATTCATTATAAATCAAACAGCTCTGTAAAGAAAAGTATTAAAGTGCTAGATCAAATTTGAGGAAAAGATGCACTTACGTCAAGTCAATATTTTAAAAACTTTATAACTCAGCAAGGTGCATTAAAATAGACTTTGTATACGTAGGTAAATAAAACAGAATCGTGTCGTCAGCGCTCACCCTAGTGACCTTGAGCAACGAGGGGTGGCCCCCTTGCTCAGTGCACGGCTCCGATTAAGGGATCTGATACACTCGATACTTTCAGTATCAAATCGACGATTAGCGATTGCGATAACGATGATACTTACTTAGGTACCTTATATCATTTGACTGCATCACTTTCTGGATTCGTGGGTGATAAGAGAGATTACTTAAGTGGTAAAACTCCTTAGATCCTTAGAAACTTTAATTAAGGGTATAAACTGGGTTTCTCCATTTTACGAGACAGTGAATGCAGAAAAGTTTCAGCTCAGCGTGGAGTGCAGGTGGACGTTGCCATAACATATTACAGAACTTGGAATCTTGCAACCTTGTTTCTTAAAGCTTATTAGCAAAGGCTTGCACTAGTGAGATGATTACTACAATTATTTTGTCGATGCAATTATTAATAAGCATAATTGCGTAATTATATGTAATATACGAAGTTGAGTATTCAAAAAAAAACCTGATAGTTATATTACCTAACCATAACTAATTAGGTTACATCTGCGACTTTCAAACCACTTAATGGATATCGTGTTAGAATCATAATAATAAAAAATATTCATACACCAATATATACCTATTATCTAGCCCACAGTAAGCATCATTAAGAGCTTGTGTTATGGATACTAGTTAACGGAGAAATTATGATAATAATATGTATATAAATATTAGAAATATACTAAATAAACATATAATCATCCACGACTCGTAAACAAATGCTCGTACTCATCATACAAACATTTGCTCCTACCGGGATTCGAACCCAGGACCTCTTGACCGAGTAGCCTGTATAGCAAGAGTGGTAAAGACCGCTCAACCAGCCGGTCGTCAAAAAAATAATGAAGTGTGTTAGGTCCCTTATACTAGCTACATGCGTTCATTTAAACCAGTTATGTTTATAGCTAGCTAGGTAACTAGCGATGCAATATTTCATACTTTGTCGTCATTCGTACGTCTTGGCGTAATCCCAAGTTTTGATAGTGAAACTTCTTGAACACTCGGAAGTTTATTTCAATAGGTTGCGAGAGGTTTGTCGTGTCTATGGTAAAAGTTTTGATACGGTTACCCCACACACGAATGTCGTGTTTTTTTGTTTATTAGATAAATACCTATAAATATTACTTATACCTGTAAATAAACTTTAGACAATTTTAGGGAACATTATATCATGTTCAATAAGGTCGCAACTTGGACACCTCTCTAAATATGAATTTTTGGTCAACTGACCTCACTTCGTCCACAATGAAAGTAAGAAAAGTACTGTGCTCAAATAAATGTAAGTAGGTAACGAGTGGTTAGGCACATGGCAAATGAATTTGAGAGGGTAAAATAAAGTTCAAGCCCGATATCCGTATATTTTGTTGTGTCGACGGATCCAAAATACTATGGAATCGTCTATGACGCTTGAAGCTTCTAGAAAGTTATAATATCCCTTTCCCATTGAACCGGAAGGGAGATAGATCATATACATTTCGTTTTAGCGAAAGACAATAGAATTCTCACCATCAAATTTTTCGTTAAGTATGGGATTTAATTTAACATGGCCGCTCTATTCTCCTACAAGCTGAGAACGCAAATTTCTAACAGACAGTCTGTACTTACAGATTACAGACATACAGAGGATGGTTTAGATAAAAATACGTGATGTCATCTTTTGTATTCCGTACTATCCGTAAATACAACAGTTCTCCAGGAAGTAAAAGAAGACCACATACCGAGGGTGCTCGACCACTAATTGTTTGTAACATGTTAAGCTGCGTATTTATCATAAGAACGTGAAAGTAAAAAGGATTTGCTATATTGCTCTCAAATTGGGTAAGTACGTGTCTACCTATTAATGATTAAAATTTTATGATAAAGGCTGTGAGAAAAAGTTTCCTTTTAGTGTTTCTTGCTGATAATGATAAATGAAATGCCAGTAAGTACCTATCTACATAGATAATAAAGGTCCTGTAGGCCCTACCATAAAGGTTTTTATACGGTAACGGTGGTAAACAAATTAACAACTTGCCTGTTGGTAAGGATTTTTTTTTGTACAACTAGATGACAAACAAGCTGACGGCCCACCTGATGGTTGATGACAAGCGGTTACCGCTGCCTATAGGTTTTTGAAGTTTTAAAAATTACGCGTGTATCGCGCCACGCTTGGATTTTTTCGTAGTCTTATAATGTAGTATTTCTTTTATGTAGTCTAAATAAAAGTTTTAAAGTCCTAACAAACTCCATGATTGATGTGTATATTTCATTGTTTCTCTCGTATCCGAAGCTGCCGATGTTTTTCTACGATAAATGTAGGTAAAGGAATATTTTATATAACTAAATACCAACAAAAATACCACCCTAATTCTTTCATATTCAATTCTCAAAAATATTAGCTTCCGAGGAAGCCCTGTTGTCAGAAGAACGTTCACTTACTTAATTCGATTAGCCATCGTTACCACCCTCTTTATTGATTGTAGGGGACATATGAAGCAAACACAAGTTTGAAAATTAAAAGATAGTTTCAATTAGTATTCCAGTGTCACAAGCGACGGACCAGAAAGTGCAAACGTCGGCAGTATTAAACGAGGCTGCCGGCCGAGTGTGGCTCACCACTAATTACTGCTGAGTTTACTTTGTATTAGTTGTTGTGATAATACTGAACTTGAGGAGAGGAGCTGAGGAACTAAAATAATAAACACACCTATGTTATCCCGTATAAGACTACTTACCGCACGTCTAGGGAGAGATAACCATATTTTTGTTCTATAGTTCTTTACGTTCTAAAATAAGAAACAATTTTATAAAAGCCATGTCATGTTACTGTAAACTGTAGCAGATATAGTATGGTAGTTTAGTGAGAATATATTCTTCTTCTTGCAAGAACTATACATATTTTTAGTTTAAATTTGTAAGTTTCTCGTGTCATTTAGTAGTTTAGTGAGAGGGTACTAATAATAATAATAATAGTATTCATACACTCACACCTATTATCTAGCTTAAAGTAAGCATCACTAAGAGAACCCGGAACCCCTGACCGAGAAGCTTGCATAGCAAGGAGTATACAGACCACTCGGCCAACCAGTCTTCAAATTCAGACAGAATATTCTTATCCTTATGAAATCTTTACATATTTTTAGTTTAAATTTTTAAGTGTCTTAAGACACTTAGTAATTTACTGAGAGAATATTTTCAACCTTTCGAGAGCTCTACTTAATTTAGTTTAAATATGTTACTTTCAGTCACTTAATGGTTTACTGAGGGAATATTATCATCCCCACAAAAACTCTACATATTTTTAGTTTAAATTTGTAAGTTTCTAACACTACAAGTTATTGTGTGTTTGTTAAATTATGCTTATTCCTTTCGGTGTCATCACCAGCCTATATACGTCCCACTGCTGGGCTCAGGTTTACCTATATGGGAGAAACCCATGAGGAGTTTGGGCCATAACACCACCACTCTGGCCCAATGCGGGTTGGTGGGTTAAAGCGATTGCAGTAACAACCGGGACCAACTGCTTAACGTGCCTACCGAAGCAATGAGGAGCTCGAGATTATAAATTTTGATTGACCCGTCTCGGGATCAACCATTCCGAAAGTTGCTTTGTTCTCGTAATCGAAACCACTCGAGCGCTCTAACCACTACGCCATCGAGCTCCTCCATTCCTTTTGGTATATTTTAGATTTATTATACAAGATCGCTCCATTTTTTCGATCGCAGGATTTTCATTTGTTTTTCAGAAATATAACCATTATTTACTCTAAATCAAATAAACCTGCTCACCTAATAATTTATTTGCTAAGAACAGGAATGAATACACTAACGATACAATTTGACTAATAAAATAAGCAAGATACATAGACACAATCCAGCTATAAAGATAATAAGTATCAAACAACTATAACGAATTTAGCACTTAAGTCCGAAAAGGAAGTGTGCCAATGAACTTAGGACTCAGACGTGGGGCTAGGGTTGACTGCTCTGTGATGGGTGACTGAGCGAAAAGAGCGTCGGCGTCGCGTCGCTCGTGTAAGCTTGGCCTACATCCTCCGAGTTTATCAGGGTTGGTACTCATTCCCGTAAATAAATTATTGGTTTAAAAGGAGTAGGCCATCTTTGGAATAGGCACGATAAGCCGTTGGTCCCGGTTGTTTTGCAACCACTTTTACCCACCAACCTGCATAAGGCCAGCGTACTAAGCTCCCATGTATGAAAGTCTATGCCCAACAGTGGGACGTATATAAGCTGGTGATGATGATAATGACTCATACTAAGCCCTTAATCTCCTCATCTATGTATGAAACATAAGCTGATTCATAGATCATTCTCATCTAGGTATCTAAGTAGTCGATGAGTATATTTTTGATTCATCGACAAAATGATAGGTTTAGTTATGTCAGATGAGAATATCTTGCAGTTTTAATGACTTTGTTGCTATGACGCATCGATGTTAGTGTAGTTAGAATCATGTGCGGCAAAGTCCTGATGCAAGGCCCAACTTTGGGGGCTTGCCTCCCCACAATAGGGGACTTAAAGTAGTGGTTAGTCATCTGCGTACGACGATAGTGAATGTCATGCTCCTAGAGCGGCCGCAATATCGTCGTTTCCCAGCTAGACGGATACATCTCTGAGGGGTTTAGTAGGCGATAACTCCATTCTCCTACCTTGTAAGTAGTTAGGTGTTAGACTGGTAGCGCTTCTCTGTCGTGAAAACAAAAGAAGGTAAATAAGTAACGTGTTTATCTATTAAGTAAATATGTATAGATGACATAAACACCGTCAGTTTATTGACCTTATGTTAATTGGTTCATTCACCCGGGGCGTGATAATGTTTGTAATTTGTTCTATGATCATTACGTTTGAGGATTTTATGTCAATTACATACAGCCTATTATTTTTTGGGTTAGCTCTTTCACCGCTCTATTTATAAATATAGGTGGAAAATAACGAATACAAACAAGTCGCGGGCAAATGCTAACAAAATGTTAATAAAACTGAAAGAGGAAGTGTGTCAATGACCTTATGTTCACGCTAGGGCTGTCGGCAGTCTGACAACCGGTCGACTGAATGAAATAAACTCCCCAGGCGCCGTCTCGTCCTATATCTAAGACAAGGTTGCCGTTCTAATAAATATTTAAGTATTGACATCATTTTCTATGCCTTCGGTATCTTTCTAGGTGCTTACATGGATTTCGAAAAGTTGATTGGATGTGTATTAAATATTATATTATTATCTGACCTAATCTATACGTGAATAATGTTCTGGTTATAGTTTTGGGATTTGTATTAAAAGGTATCTGTTCCTTCTAATATTAGTGTTGTAGAATGTAGAGTCTGGTGGAGCTGGTTGATTACACTCTATTACATAAAGGAAGTCCAGTTCGAGACATTTATATATTCATGCCATATTAATATTTAAAAAATACATATAATCTATACAAAACTTCATACAATAAATAAATACAATTTATTTTTAACCGATGCGAAAAAGGAGAAGGTTTTCAATTCGGTTGGTATTTTTTTTATGTATGTACATTGTACACCGATTACGTCGAGATTTGAGATCCGATTTAAGTGATGATTTTTTCGTTGTATGCGGAATAGTTGCCATTTTTAAATCGAAATAAGTGGAATAATTTAGTCGTCTTTGTATTCGAATTTGCGGATTTTTGCTTTGCTAGGACTTTTTAATGAAATGATACGATACGATAGTAGGAAACAATATTATGCTGACGGTCACCACACCTTCGACCTTAGAAAGTTATAAACAAAAATTAAAACCGACTTCAAAACATTACAGACAATAAAATAATTAAATTTAAGAAGTTGGGTGAAACATATTTTTTGGGTTGCTAAGTTGTTTCCAGAAGCAATAGTAAGTGAAGCACCGACTCCAAATATTTGTTACTAGGCGATAAGTACTTAAATTAAATTATTTTATCCTTTTTATTAAAGTGTAATGTATAGAATGGAAGTCCTTATTTAAAATAATGTAGAAAGATGTTTCGGTATGTTTCTATGGAAACAACTTTCAATCAATGAAATATTCTATATTGCACAATAGGACACACACAAACATAATTAACAACAAGAACAGGAAAGAAAACATTACAATTGGCGGCCTTATTCCTAAGCAAAAATCTTTTCCAGGCAAACTGCACGCGTAGCACAAGGAACACGAGAAGCTCGAGAAACGGTTTTGTCTACACTGTAATGTCATTTTTATAGGCCTTAATCCGAGAAAAATGACATTACGGTGTTGACAAAACCGTTTCTCGAGATTCTCTTCTTCCTTGTGCTACACGTGCTGGATCGACATGAAATAATACAGATGGAAATAAAGAGAGTGGGTGCAAGAAAGATAAATAATAACATTAAAATGTTATACACAACCAAAGACCAAACCAACACACTATATATTTACACTACATATTTCCTTCTACTATATACTTTTAATCAGAATAATGGTTCCTCTGGCTACAATGTATCCGAAATCCGAGAGGCAGCCCTAAGCAAGCTTTTGAGTGACCAGGACGATGAATTCGCAGTCTGGAATCGCGCCTACTTTATTTAGTCTAGCTCTTTATTCTCTGAATCAAAGTACTGTGTAAACACTTATGTTATAGACTTAACTGTTTTAGTAAAGACAAAAAGTTATTGGTAAAATCAAATCATCGCTTTTATAAGACCTTTTACGCAAAGATGTACAGCAAGCTATCAACTAAACTCCGATATTCACTGGTAGCGCCAAATTTATTTCTTAAATGCCGCATTGCGTTAACTTTAGGGCCAAAGTTTTGTGGACATTTGAGAATTCTGAGGTGCTTGCTATCCACCGCTTTTCGTCTTTACTTTATCATAAACACTTAAGTTTTATTCCATTAATTTAAATTGCATATCTTTTATTGAATACTTAAAGATTTATTACAGTAAAAGGTAATTGTTGGTGCATTGTTTATTAACAATTATCTTTTAAGCGTCATGTTCGCCATGAGTTCGATATTGCCTTTGTTTTATTCATACTACATCATTGTGTAACATACACAGACATACACAGTTGTGTTTATACATAGACTCCATTAAGTCAGAAATTAGTTTAACTCCACTTGCATCTGACTACAGTTGATTCTGTCGCTTGGTGTTAGAGTACCTACTAATGGCCAATATGTAAACAATTCTAGACCACAGGGCAACCAGACGATACGCTAATATACGTCAGCTCTACGAAAATTGCTTTTAACAAACGAGCGAGAATAGAGAGAGGTTTAGCAACGCTAGCTAATCTTTTGAACAGAAAATATCAAATCTAAGGAGTATGTGATATTGTATGTAGTTATAGTTTACAAATATTGGCTTGTAAGAATATTATTATACCGACGAACAAAGAAACTGTTTATTACCGTAACCTACTTTTTAAATATGTTTGTTTTATGATTAAAGACGGATTGTAAATAGACTAGAAACGATAGAGCTAAGGCATGTTGTTATTTTTTTGTGTCACTATGTTTGTTTTTGTTTTATGCAGACGTAGAATAAATACTGCAGAATTTTAGATAAACAAAGTAATTGGATATTTTCTTTAAATTATTTCAGTAAATTGAAGTTTCTGCTATCATGTTTACCGGGGGGCCATGGCCATTTACTTAACTAACTAGCGTATTGACATAACTTATGCAACCATACAAATGTAATTGATCAGCAAAAATATTAAATTGTCCAGAAAAAGACACACAAATCAACAATTTTTAGATCAATGAAGTTTTCTTGTGGCCACGCTTATATTTTGCAGACTTATTATTGACTTTCCTTTACTTAATTTCTTTAAAGTACTTACAACACGAAAGAACCTAATAGGAGGTGGATTATCAAAATCAAGGAAAGTGTATTGGACTTTTGGTGGTATTTCATATAAAGTTAGGCACACAATTTTATCATTTAAGTCCATGAGAAGTGTGTGGAACATTTAATCATGATATGCGTCTATGCGTCGTGATTACTTTGACGTTTCTATAAATATTTCGCAATTGTTATCCATACGGTATCGTACCACAAATTATTTTGCTTCATAAATTTTGTGTAAGAGTTAGGTATGTGTATGTTTCTTACAAAATAAATAATTCTTTATTAAGGCACTAACCCGTCAAGCATCAAATTCCAGACACAATTGTATTTTCAATTGTCATAGACTTCCGGAGGTATATCGCCGCTTGTCAGATTAGTATTGCCTTTGTGCACCTGTGCGTAATTCTATGTACGTAAATATTCTACTAATATTTAACATTGATTTTCGTCTATAAGAACAAGAGCTTAAAAGTATGATAATTTGATTGAATACCAGTTCAATACCATTTTATTGAATAGCAGATTATTTAAACAAGAAATAACAGAAAACATGACGATCACAAAATATTTAAGCGTCGAATTACGATGCCGAAAAGGAGTTCATTTTCGCAATATATTTTCGGTTCCAAGGCCGCATAAACACTTATGCAAACATTTTTATTCATTACCAAATATTGTTTAAGTATTGTACGCATGGTAGATAAGTAGATATCAATCTATCACAATACTTACAGTCCTATGTTTGATGGGCTTAAATTATTTTATATTTTATTAAAAGTAGAAAATTAAGTGGTCATGAAAATGTTTGGTTTACTGCTCGCTATAATCGCAACAGTATCTTTTATCCACAAATAAAAAGTAGTTTCCAATACTTTACAGTTGAACGCAAACGCAATCGAGACGATTGAAGTTATACTAGAAGAATGAATATATTGATACTGCGAGGGTATACTATACGCTAGGTTCTAGCGGAAAGGCTGGTAAACTAGATAAATTTCATAGGGTTATCCCAAGTCCTTGGTAGCTCAGATGGTTGAAGCAGTTTTGAATGGTCGGTAGATTCGGTCTCTGTCCCAGGACCTGATTTTTTTTATAATTTAGATATTTTCTAATTATATTTACTTGACAACCCGCTGGTCGAGCGGTCTGTCCTGAGCCCTTGCTATACAGGCTACCCGGTCAAGAGGTCCTGGGTTCAAATCCCGGTAGGAGCAAATGTTTGTATGATGAGTACGACCATTTCTTTACGAGTCATGGATGTTTATATGTTTATTTAGTATATTTATAATAATACGTTTAATATTTACATAATTTTTCCGTTATCTAGTATTCATAACACAAGCTCTTAATGATGCTTACTTTGGGCTAGATAATAGGTGTGAGTGTATTTATTATGTATTTATTATAATTATAGCTAGATATCCGAGCACCATTTTTGAGCATTATTGAGAGTAGGGGAGAATTATCTCCACAGGAGGAAACTCTACCTCTTGGTTTATACAGGATGAGCATGAGTATCACTAGCGTCTTTTGTGTAGGCATAGGCTTCGGTAATCGCTTACCAACATGAGGGCAGTTTGCTTGCTTCCCACCCTACTAGCATAAAGAAGTACAAGGGCAGGTAATAAGTTTCTTCATATTGAATTTGTAGCTGTAGAAATTTTCGAGATTTTTACTAGTGTTCTGAAGACACCGAAAAAGGTGGAAATCTGAAGGTCAGGACTGACTGTGACCGTTTTAAAAAATGGTAATCTACTGAAGTCGGCGATTTTTTCTACTAAAATGTAATAAAATAAAATAAATACTAATTAACTACTATAAAATATCTTTATCTCTACTTATTTTGGTGTATTCGATCAATGTGATTGGAGTAAAACACGAATTGATTTATATTTCTTATTATGATTCAATAATTTTATTTTCATTGGTGTTCTTGCTTAATCTACTCAAAATTTTTGCAATTTTCTTCACTATCAAGTATTTCTTGTTTTGTATGTAAAAGTGACTATATATTTATCTTATTAAGATCTATTCGTTAATTATTATAGTACACAGTTTCGTGTCTATCGTGTCGGATTCAAATGTAATACAGTAGGCGAAACCGCTGCAAACCAGTAAGGCTACGAAAATAATTTAAAGGCTTGGGTACAGGTCCATTCAGCCGGAACCTTAGACCATTGCTTCAAATCTACTGAAATCAATAAGATGTTATAAAACTACTGCATTACCAAATTTTCGTTGAAAATCTACCGTAAACAGTCATGGGATATATGATGTGGCCATCCATTAACACTTCTCAGTCAAGTGCCCTTTTTGCTGATGACTTAAAATGTGTGTGGTCTGGCGTTATCGTGATGAAAGACCACCCTTATTCTTTATCGAATCCGGCCGTTAGTCTCAAACACTTGCTTTAGTCTCATCAGCGGTTGGCAGTACCTTGGCCATCTTTCCCTCGTATTTCTTATCGAAAACGATCCAGTTCTCAACACCGGTGTCAAATTAATCAAAAACGGTTAAATTTTATTACGTTTTAATTGAAAATCGCATGAGAACATGAGAAAATCGCATGAGAGTAATGAGAACACTGTACTACATGTGGTTTTTTAACAGTGCGTCCGCGTAGTAGGTAGGTCTTGCTTTTTTACATGGTACAAAATTTTACATCGAATAAGTTTGATAGCGGCGATATAGACACTAACGCGGTCAAAGTAAGCTACTCTTTTACAATTTCCATTTTGGAAACGTCAAGTCTATCATGATCTTTTTCTTTTAGATTCCAAGGAAAGCGAAGAACTGAACTAAATTTCATTCTTAGTCAATAGACAACAGACTCGGCATTAGTGTTTAAGTTCCGAAGACTTGCAAGTCATAATGATAGGAAAAAACTCTATCTACAGAGGCAGCGATGTTTGACTGTGCGTATGTATTTTACAAATATAAGGATAAACACTTAATATAAGCTTAATATAAGCACTCAATATAAGCTTAATCTAAGATTGACAAGACACTCTGAAATGATGTTCGAGAACACGGAATGAAAAGAGCTCTAGCTAGGCACTTATGAATGACTTCAATTTCGTATTCTCTTCTTTGTTTGTTATTCCAAATATCAAAGGACGAGTTTTTTTTTAAATAATATACGTACTTACATCTAATGTCTATAACAGTATACCGAATGCCTATAAAGAAAATTGAGATCTCGAGTTCAGTAAGTTACGGTGCCACAGCGGTATTAAGTTTAAAACGGTAAGTACAAAGATAAAATCAAGACGTTTAAGCAGCGTTGCCAATCTGTGGGGAATTCCCCAAACTGCGGGGTTTTTCAGTTCGATTGGGTAATTTGAGGGGAGAGCGTTAATGTGGGGAAAATGCGGGGAATTAAGACATTTACGCTAGAACTAGAACTGAACTTAGAAGTAATAAAAGTAGTATAATTTATAAATTATGTTAGAATATTTAATTCAAGTTTAAAGCAATTTCACCGGCAGGAAGGTTTACAGTTTATTTTATGGCAACATTTATGTCCATCAAACTTAGACAGAGTATCGCAGAGAACTTTCTCATCTGGGAGTGTTTGGCGGGTTTTTCTGGCGTTAGTGAAAATTTTTATTACAATAATTAAAAGTTGTGTCGGAGCGAACATTGAGTTATAAAAGCGGCGTAGTTTTGTTATTCAAGTGTTTGTGTTGACGTGCAACTAAAAGATTATTAGAATAAAAGTGAATATGGTGTGAAATACGATGAGAACTTTTTTGTGGTTATCGACCTCATCAAGTAGCACATAAAGTAACTGTCATCATATATTTCGCGTCAAATACTCCCAAGAAGCATTTAAATGTGTTACGCCAGTATTTTAATGCAACAATAGATGAAATAAAAAATACTTAAGGCATGGCTGTATGGGCATTTGTTCCCTTTGCCTTCCCTTTATAGGGAGAATTAAACTAAAAAAAAATCAAACGCATCTGTCGAAAGAAAAATTTAGAAGAAAATGAAAACAGAGAATCGTAATCGCCTGCACAACTGCACAATGACAATGTAGTAGCGCTTATGACCACTAGAGAAGGTATTAATAAGAAAGGAGGGAGCCTAAAATTTGATCCTTCAAATGATATGTTGACAAAACAAATTTGGCATAATAAAGAGCTGCTATAAATACCTTGATGAAACTCATTACATACTTAATAAGTATAAGTAATAAATATATTTGATTCATAGAAACAGTACTTTTATTTCTTTGCTGAAAATTTGTGGGGAAAATGAGGGGAATATTATTATTTTTTCCCCCAAAATTGGGGATTTTCAGTTAGGTTTTTGGGTAATCGAGACCGTGGAAGTTGGCAACGCTGCGTTTAAGTGACCTAGTGATGGGTACCTACTTACAATAGTAGCGATGAATGTTCTTTGGTTTAATCCAAAGGCAAAGTAAAAGTTGAAACTTGTGATGAAGACATGTGGATTACGCTAATGAGAGAGCTTAACGAGCTATAATACAAACAAAAATGATCTTTAACAGTTAACATTTTCACAAAAATAGGAGTTTCATTATCAATTGAGTAGAAGATATTCATTGCTACCTTTCAGTGGTAGATTTATAGATCCAATTTAAAATTAATCAAAAGTCTCAAAAGCGTTGTGAATGACTATTTAAATGTTTAGAAAAAATACTTATTTGTAAAACAAATACTTATTTGTATTGTTCACATAGTTTGCGATATATTAAGTTCGCCATTTATACCAGTTTTGTGAAAATAATAAATTAATAAAATAGGTTATTTAAATATTTATTAAAAATATTTAGTTGTAGCGGATTAATACCTTGGTAATCATTTCTAATGGTTATAAAATAACTTCCACAAACGTAATTGAAAGGTAGTACGGATAGTTATGTATATGTCAAAAACATTTTGTTGTGTCCAAACTTGTCATACAGCATGTGTTTTCTCCTCGTCTGAGCTCCTGCATTGGCAAGTTGGACATAATAAGGACATTGGGGTGATGTAGAGTCATTAGCTCTCACTTCGGGTTTCGCGTTAATGGTTTACGTTTCTTGACTTGCGGAATTGTCTAATGTATGGAAACTAAAATGTGATTTTAAATAGGATTGCGTCTAGTTTCTCTTAGAATGTTATTTGTCTTTCAATTGAATGTTATTTGTCATTAAATAAAATCTTAATTTGATTGATTTGAGGAGCTCGGTGGCGTAGTTGTTTAAGCGCTCTGGCTTCTATTACGAAACCAAGCAACTTTCGCCATAGTCGATCCTGGGATGGGTCAATCAAAATTATAATCTCGAGCTCCTCCGTGCTTCGGAAGGTACGTTAAGACGTTGGTCCCGGTTGTTACTGCAACCGCTTTAGCTCACCAACCCGCATTGGGCCAGCGTGGTGGTGTTATGGCCCAAGCTCCTCATGTGTTTCTCCCATATAGGAAGGCCTGTGCCCAGCAGTGGGATGATGATGAAATAAAATCTTAATATGATTGATTTCTGTTAGAGGTCAGCTTAGCCTAGTCAGGTTTTATGTTTTTCTTTAATATTGTAGTTTTGTACTGTTAATGACTTATTTACATGGTCTAATTTTATGAGAGTGAAGGTAAAACTCGATGTAGGTATAGACCGCGTATGGGTACGTTGTGTTATTACGAGGCCGCGTTCTAGTTGTAAAGTTAATCTGTGTTAGCGGGACGCGGAGGCGGCCACTCTGTCCAAATTAAATTCAGTTCCGTGCCGTGACAATGGAAGTTTCGGTAACGTTGATTGATTTTGAAATGTTTCACAAAGACAAGAAAAAGTTACACGTTTTTGCGATATCAGTCCCGAATGTGAGCTAGACTCTGTAGTAATTTCCATTTTAAGGAAAAAACAACAAACGACTTCACTTCGGGCTAGCAATTCTTATGTGCTACCTACCAATAAACGACATTTTCATTTTCGAAAGGTAGCCAGTGCAATTACCGGGCATGGAAGGCATTTCATCTTAGGCCTCAGGATGACAACGCACCTGAAATATCAAGTGATTTTTCCTTGTTATTGCAGGTGTCTATAGGCGGCGGTAACCGCTTACCATCAGGTGGGCCGTCAGCTTGTTTGTCATCTAGTTGTATAAAAAAAAATTCAATATATAAATTTATGTAAAAACATAATAAATAACTTCATAGTGTAAAATCTTTGAAGCTGCAAGAAACCGAGCAAACTAAACACCTAGATACACTATCGCATGGAGATTCTCCGCGCCGTTTTCTCCTGCAAAACTGTGAAGTTAACATACAGTGTTCTATGGGATCGTATTTTCTCTATTTCCTTTATAAAAGGAAACCTTTAAGTAGCCAGTAGTATTTACGTATTAATATAAATACAAGTAAGTAGCCAGTAGTATTTACGTATTAATATAAATACAAGTAAGAAGGGAAGAAAATTTTGCCATACTTATTAAAAGTTATTAACATTGTAACATTGAACAATAGTTAGCTATCTAAATCTTTACACTTATCAAAGTACCCTGATCAATCTTTACATCAATTATATAAATATGACTTGGTCCTTCGAGCCGGACCAATTAAGAAACAACTGTTATAATAGATCCCGGCAACGTTCACTTTTTACACCACTACTAATCATGCAGAAGCGATACATCAAACTGTTGAAATAAAAATGGCGTAGGTATATAAAAAAAGTATTAAGAATTCAGAACGTGCGCCGAAGTGCCAAATCCGTGACGGGTGGCGAATTTTAAACAACTCCGCGGTTATTGATAGTTGCCTGGTATTTTATTTGACATTTTGACGCGGTTAACACCGAAACAAGGTTATTCGGGATTATTTCGAGGCGCATGCACATATTTGTAGGAATCTGTAATCCTCAAAAACCTTCAAAGGAATGAAATTAATATAAGTTTGTGTTTACAGGTTTTTTAGCCCTAGGTATGTTTTGTAGAGACTGCTATTCATTTTGCAGTATATCTCAAGATATCAATTATGTTCATAAAAGTGCGTCGCAAGGCCGCTGCGCTCACGGCATTTATGAAGAATGCACAATGCAGGCCGGCTTTACCTACCAGGACATTCCAGTACACAAAGAACACTTCTCATTCAAGGGCTCTTTTATCTTTTTTTGCGCTTAATTTAAATATTTACGTTTTTATACTATCTCTACTAATTGCGCATTTATATAATCGGTGAGAACCGAAAATAGGTTTATTATTATCAACTACTACCTAACTGAATTTTTCAGATAGGTAATTATAAGATATTACGTATTATGTCTTTCAGCAATTGAAAAATGATTTTAAGAGAATTTTATTATCTCAACATATTATATTTGGATAAGACGATCGGTGTGACATTGAGAGTTCATTTAACAACAAAATGATTTTTATTTCAGATTTATAAAAAGTAGACCATATTTTTTTTATACAGTTCTAGATATCGACTATAAAAGAGAAAGATTACTAATAAATTTCCAATGAGAACATTATATGTATATTTTATAATATTATTTTGCTGTTTTCTAAACGCCCAATTTTATTTTCACTGCTGAAATTCGACACTCAATGTAAAACTTCCTGATCTGACGATTTTATTGAGTAGGTAGGTATTCGTTTTAATAGCTAGCGTTAAGAGATAGGTTTACTCACTAGGAATACATTTGCATGGTTATTTATTATCAAGTGAGCCTCATAACTAATTCGTGAATAAGATATTGAGGCATTGTTGATACTATAAGGAAATTTATTTATTTAACAATTTATGTACACACAAAAGAAAGCAACAATGAAAACACAAACATGGACAACAGCGGACATAGGAACTGCTTATTCCTAAAAGAAATCTCTTCCAGCAGCTCTACGACTAAGAGAATTATAGAATAAAGGTAATAATGGTGTGTACTAAAATATACTCAACATAATATATACATAAACATAAGGTTATATAAAATACAAATATAAAAACTTACATCACAAAATAATAATAAAAATAAAATAAGATAAGTAAAATGAGGATTATAGACCTACTGAAAGATAATGTGCTTTGAAAAGCGACATAGTTTCACAATCACGGGTAGCGGCCGGAAGTGTATGAGACTATTTAAAAGTAAAAATTTGTCAATATTTATATTTAAACCTTACACAAAGAATTCAATATCAAAGGTCATTCGTAGAATCGGCCCATCGCCTGGTAGGTACTAGAGACAATTGCATAATTAGTAGGTTCAACTGGTTGTTTATTTGATCTGATTTGGTCATTTTTCAGTGACTATGTGAAACAAAACTCTTCAATATAACAAAATAAAAAACATAATGTAATAATAAAACATGTTTACCTCAAAAATCTATCTAGGTTAGACTAGAGAAAATTTAAGAAGAGACTGTATAAAAGTGCAGATTATAGAACAACTCACGTGCAAACAGATTCTTCCATGAAGTCATGGCAATCGAGTATATTAGTACTGGCACTTTATAACTTTGATTTGGAACTGTTTCACTGAAACCCGTGTGTTCTTCAAAGCAAGGAGGTTGCCCGTCACAGATTTTTCCGGACGTGTGTATTGCGGAGTGACGATTGAGTAAAAGCACTAGTGCGACTTACTGCGTATCATGATATCTCGTTGATAACTGCCGAGGTTGAATTTGACGAGGTCCTAGGTTGACCTTCGTAAATTAGCGCGATTTACATAATGCAGATATTATGAATAATGCCTATTTACATTATCAGGGTCGATAAGACATCTTATTTGGTTACACCGGAAGTCAGGTGTTGCAAAAAATTTTTGAAGGTACCTACCTGAATAATAACTAAGAGAACAGTCTATAGTACTGCCAACTCTTTTTGACCGACTTCAAAAAAGAAGGAGGTTATTATGTTCCACTGTATGTATTTTTTTTGTATGTATGTTTATCGATTTCTCGGTCAATTGTGAACCGATTTTCAAAATTCTTCTTTTATTCTATAGAGTATACTTCTGGGGTGGTCCCATTGTCACCAAGTCAGGATCTGATGATGAAATCCCAGAAAAATCGAGGGCAAACCTCAAATTTTATAGGCACGTATGAAATGTTTACTTTTTTCCTTAACTATTCAAGTATTTGCTACTGTCAGTTACCATCTTATGTTGATGGAAGGTACAACTCCTTAACGGTTAGAAGTTGAAAGATAATTCTTAAAATATTATTGGTACGTATTAACGAATAGTAGTCTTCTATCGGGTTGTTCGGGTGATGTGATGATGGAAGGTACAACTCCTTAATGGTTAGGAGTTGGAAGATAATATACATATAAAATATACCTAACTATCTTTTAGTATCCTACTATTTTAGGGGTTCGACTATATTTCTAAAATAGGTTAGCAATTGAAATCACTATATTTTTGGTAAGTAATGGATATCGAGAATAACCTTATATTATAGCTTCGGAAAAATTCCACATGGGACGAATTATTAGCAGTAACTTTTTCATATAATAGACTCGTTATATTTATCTACATAAAAAATAAAGTGGTTAAAAAACATAGCAAGCAAACCGTTAAGCTGTACAAAAATGTCTAAAGCGCTTGCAACAACCGATTGTATAATCGAGGCCAATAAGTACATGTGCTACGAAACACCCATTTTTTTTAAAATACGTTCGTAATTAAATTGCTTAATCTGTATTTTAGTTGTAGTGGCTTTTAGCCTACTTATTAAATGTCCTTATCTACCTACTTACCGCTGACTCAAAACCATTATATTATGCAATGGAACCATTTTGGGAGCTTCTATTTAAATAACAATTGTCATTTGTTTCATTAAAATAAAATATACAAAAATGAAGCAGGTATATAGTTTACATTATTGACACTTAATGGCAATAAAGTCCCAAAATATACATTTTTAGATCGCCAGATGGGCGATAAAATAGCGAATCGGAACAGATTGCCGCCGAAATAGTCTGTGAGCGGGAAAAGATCCAGTGGGTGGTAATTAGATCGAACTCTAATAGACATTGCTAATCTAATTATAACGACAATCAATTGAGAAAGTGCTTGTGGGGCGACTGTGTATCTATTATTGTAGCGGGGTTCTTAACGGATTATTTATTCTTTATCCCGACACTCTCTGTTAATATTATTTATGAAAGCGTGGGCGGGCCAACTACGCTCTCGGGTCTTATTAATTATTTGATGGAACGAAACGACATTTAACCTACAAACGCTCGGAGATTCTTCTTCATATACGGGCGATAGGGGATGGTGGCGAAAGGCAACAAGTCGCATGTCGACGCGCGATATTTAATTACAGTTTACATTTAGCCGAGCAATTAGCGTGCGGGATTATTGGGCTCACATCAAATTGGAGTAAGCCTCGCCTGATTGAGATGTGGGGAAACATGATATACCTATTGCCCACGAAGGTTGCAAAGCAATGCAATCCGTGTTCACATTGAAACGTGAAAGGATTATAATTGACTATCTAATAAATTGTGATCGTGATTTAATTTCATAGTTTAAAGTTAATATTGTTGCCAAGGTCACGAAATAAATATTTTCCTCGATATGTAGTTGTATCGATAATTTTAAAAGTTATAGTAACTTACGTGAACCGCAGAGACTCGGATAATCTGACTCTTTTAACATATAAAATACTCGTCGATTTCGGTTCCATTTTATTTTTAAACAAAGTGTCGCTGTGGATAACTATAGGGGTAAAATATTTATTGGTTGTTTTTTCAAGCGGGTCGTATTTGTGAATAATGTAACATGGGAACGCGGGACGATGCGGGCGCTCGCCGGGACGGAACGACCCGCTGACCCACTCGTGTTGATTACTGCACCGAGGATTCAATTGGACAAAAGCTGAAAACACGGTTAATGCGATTATATTCATAGCGCTCCGCTGCAGCGACAGATAATGCCGTGAAATATTTAAATTGCGTTCCGTTTTCAGTCTCTCTTCTGTCTGACAGCGATTGTTTTGATTGGATTAAATCATTAAACTGCGTGGTTTCTCATCTTTGGCTAGAGCGACTTTGTGATGTTTAATGATTTAAATCTGCTAATTAGGATATATCTAGTTTTTGCAATTTTGCTCAGTGTAAATGATCTAGGTACCTACCTGTTTATTTGTTATAAACTTATCTTATCTTACTGTGGGGCCATGACTAAGTTACAATGCACTTCGACCCATTGGGATCTTTTGTGCCTCCCCTGCGTTTATTCTTCCTGTGTCCAGAATATAGATACCATGAGCCTTACTATATCTTTAGGCAGAAAGAGCCTGTAGTCTTCTGGCTTTGGATATGCGACCTCCAGAAGGTGTAAAAAGCTTACAGCACTACGAAATCTTTTTCGAACGACATCATCACAACACTTAATTTATACTGTAAAACTTGTATAAGTATCTAACTGTCGAATCAAAGTACTTTTGAACTTACCATACGGAGGTACGCGAGCCGTAGGGTAACATGAACTGCAAGTGCATGCCGTCTTACCTGAAACAAAAAAACCTCATTTAACATGCAGCTGAAAAAGTAACTACACGACAACGTAGGTGTAAGTATCTACAACGTGACCGTAAATATAAATACTTAGCTTTAAATATACCCCGTTCCTGCTTACGTAAGCACGTTTTTTATTTGGTTCGCTAAAAATAGACACAAGTATAATTTCAGGCTCTCGTAACCAAAAGAAATTGGCTTTTTTGTTACAATAAATAAAAGTATTATATGGTAAATACCAACTAATAAGTTTTGAAGAATAAAAACATACTTATGTATGATATGATAATATTAATAGTTAGAATGAACAAGAAATATTTTCTAGACATGCTTGAACGATGATGATGATGATTGATGGATACACAGGTGTAAATGTATCATTTTTAATGGTAAAACTTAAAAGTGCAAAGTTTACATAAGTTATCATACTATCATATCAAAAGTTCATAATTGGCTTTATAATTATAAATTTATAACGAATCGCAGATCGCAGATAGTGTCGGAAATCGCAAGCGATGTAGATAATGGAGATAATTGCGGGTGATGGTTATGATATGAATGTTTTGATTAGCAGCAGTCGCTTACTCTTTGGTTTGGCATTAAAAAGATTTTCTAATGATTTTTTTAAACTACTTGATGACAAACATGCTGACGGCCCACCTGGTGGTTACCGCCGCATATAGACACCTGCAATAACAAGGAAATATCACTTCATATTGCAGGTGCGCTGTCATCCTGACGCCTAAGATGAAATGCTGTCCATGCCCAGTAATCACATGATGATTTTCAGCTTATATTAATAAACTTAATTTTTATCAATAATATACCAAGCTACACAGTTTGTCGTTATTGAAATTTTTACCAAGCTATATATCTATTTTCTTATAGTTATGTAAATTAAAACTTGGCTCGAGTAAATATTTCTAAATGATTGGTAGAATTAAATTATCTATTTTAGTACTTTAATCATTAGCCTCGGATTGAATTTTGATATATTTAATCAAGACAGCCGCTTATAGTGCGATGAAATTTATTACGCGATTTCTCGATATCAGTTATAACATTAACAGATAGGGAGAAATTGCGTCTCTCGTTTGGTAGCTGATGAGAGAATTTTGATAATAATTAATAACACTAGTAACGTTGTTAACGGAGCAAAATTGTGTTGAATTAAACCGTTCAATTATACCAATAAAAATATAATTAGGTAAGAACCATTGACTCTACTGAGTACCTAAATATTGTTGGAAATCTATTGAGTTCTAAAGTGTCTTGTCTAAAAGGGCGACGTAATTAAGTAATAAGTCGCTTGTTGTGCTGTCTTTATTTCGACTATTAAGTAATATTTTAAATACCTACTTACTTCCCTACATTAATTTTCATAGTAGTATGTAAGTAGCTGTTTAAAAAACAAGAGTTATAGATGTCCGTTACGTTTTTGTAGTGTTCATAAATGTATGGGCATAGACGATTACTTTTTTATTCGTATACCTAATGAGGCCAATGCATAACCAATGTTCGATGGTGGAACATGTGCGTCAAGTTGGAAGGGTTGGCACTTACGGAGGGTCGCGCTCTGCTGATGATTGTTTTATTTAACTTTTTATAGCCGTTGGCGGTCGGCACTCGGCACCCCTCCTTTAAAGAGCTGGGATGTTACACGTTTCAGCTAATTGTTTGGAACGCTGAATAGAATCATACGGCGTTAATGCAGCAAACTCATATTAGGTTTTTTACACGTGGGTGATTCATTTTTAAGCATTTATGCGTTTGTGCGGCGTAAAAATGACGTGGTGTGGTGAGACAGGTCGTCAATGGCACTGCCTAGCGTCGTACTGCCTAGCATAACGATTTTTAGATGAACAGAGTCCTGTTTTCCTGTTGTTATAAGCGTCTCTAGGCTACCGCTTATCAATTTTAGTAGGCTGGCTCAAAGATAATGCTTGTGCACTATCCTCAAAAACAAAAAGTGGTCTCCCTCTTGTGTTTCTTGCTGGTTCCTCTCAGTAAAAGCTCTCCCAAATCTCTGAACCAGTGACAGAGCCACTTATTCATAAGTAATACTTACTTCATAAGATATTTGTTGAGTTATTTTGATTTCAATATTTAGTTTGATAATTGAATTTCACTTCAACAAGTACCTTCCTACTGAAATAAGATTTGAAAATTTGAACTTTAGACTCGCCAGAAGTTCGAGTTAAGCACTTTCATATTCGAGGGTACTACCTTAATCCGTTGTATTGCAGGTATAATAAGTAGGAACCTAAGTAATTTTTCAAGCAATGCGTTACGCTTGCAAAATATATTTCAAATCATTACTTTGAATGTCATTCTCCCCTAACTTATCAGATAAATGGACTCCGATATTACGTTACAAAATTGGTGTTAATTACAATATGTAATTTTTGTTTTTCATATTTAAAAATGGATACTAACCTATATTAAAAGGAAAGAAACGTATTTATAACAAAAAAGCAATTGAAGCAAAACCATAAGACTAATCTAATAGAAAGCGCATGTAACAACAGGATTGTAAATCATTCTCAGAAACAAATAGCGTAGGCACTTCTGAGGACGGAGGAGTTTTTTGAGTCATTTGAAAATAGACTTTACTATCTTTGAGATACATTTCAAATATTCCAATAGGTTTTCGTACATTCTAGACGTTTTTGAACAGTCTCGTAGTGGTTGGTCGCGCCCGAGATAGGATTTGACGAGAGGCGGCCTTAGCTTGAAGTGGGGAGATGATAATAGGTGTAAGTTTTTTTAGAAATTGTACTTTTAATAGTAACAGCTTTGGATTATCTATCACTATATATTTCTTTTCTTTTTTAACTACCTATATATCTATTATAATAATTGTCATTTACTCTATCAATGACTCACTATCAGGGACGAGCTTTCCGACATATGGGTAAAGTAACTCATTAGGAGTTTTGGGCCGTAATAAAATAGCACACCGCTTGTTTGGTGTTGGTGGGTAAAAACGGTTTCAGTAACAACTGAGAGTGACCGGAATCGACTTCTGGGTGCCTTTCTAAGCTTGGAGGACCGCGAGTGATTATAGGCCCTGCCTTCCTACACATATGGCAGGTTTTTTTTTAAATATTACTCACTATACCTACCTCATATTTATTAAATAAAACATATTTATTTACAAAACTTAGGTAGGCAAAGTACTTAAATAAATGATTTCGCATCCAACATTGTAATGGTTTTTTTAAATAATGTTATTGTGTGGATATAAAAAAAAAAATTATTGTGAATATTAGGTACCAAAACTTAGATTAGATAATATTAATAAAGTATTTGTGTGGCTATTAGAAATGAATTAATTTATTTAGATCGGTATAAGGTTTGTTAGTAAGTATTTTATCGTAAATATTATGAAGTTTCAATAAAGAACGCTATAAAATGTACTCCTTACAGTTTAGACCCATCCAGGATCAGCCAAGACGAAAGTTGCTTTGTTTTCGTAATCGGAACCAGAGCACTCAAAGCACTTCACCAGCGGCAGCATACTAAAATCCCAATTCTTAATATGGGTGATGCAAATTACGCCTCCATTACGTAGGACGTGATAAAGTGTTTGATAAGATCGTAATAGGACGAGTCGACAGATTTATTTCAACATTAGGATGTTCATTTAGAAAGACTTAAAGTAGGTATGCTATTTTCCTACCGGAGTGTAGAGAAATAATAACATTAAGTATAAATAAAAAAAAATCAGAAAATTGAAAATGAATAACATTAGATGGCTTCTTTCTTAGAATATATAATACGTACCTATACCTAAGACTATATAAGAGTAGGCTGACCTACACTAAGTAAAAGTAAAAAAATGTATGGGCAAATGTCAAATTAAGCTTAAAATTTAATAATAGGCACATATACTCCGTTACGAAACTAATTTATGTACCTAGTAGAGCTCGCGCTAAGCATCTAGTTCGCTATGAAGTATACCTACCTACCTAACGGAGAATAATCAAACCCTTAATTATTTTTGCGACTCTCATAAAAAAACTAAAATTTGTATAGGTGAATATGAAATTAAGTTTTAAATTTAAGCGGAACTTAGAATTTAAAGTATATTTTACTCGGGGAGAGTAAACGGCAAAGCAGCACGGTAGAGTACTTATTATACCAATGTAGATACCATTGGTAGAGAAGAGTACTAAAATTTATCTACCAAAACTGGTAATGCTGGTAATGCCAGTTGATTCTACAGTTAGTCTACCCGTGTATCTGAGTAATAGACTAATTTATGGATGAACTGATAAAACGAAACCAATATTTACTCAACTAATATAAACTACGTTATATATTAGACTTCCCCAAACCCACAATCAATTTATCAGATGAACGGAGCTTGAAAGCCCCTCGAAAAGTTCCACTCAGTGATGAGTCATAAGGGAAGCGATGACGTCATTATGAAGTAAACAACCGGTTTGGTTTAGCCACCAAACGTCACAGGCAACCGTGATTGTGATTTATTAGATTATCTTATTTCAAACTGTCATTATATAAATAAAATAAAAAACTATCTTTTTTGTTTGTTTTGGCATGCCTCTTTAGATTGCTCAAGAACAACTTGGTTTTATTGATTGATACAGATATTCTAAAATCTTTGTCAAAAGCCCATGATTTACCATAGATTATCAATGTTTAGGTACCAAATATTGCAAGGTACGAGTATTAATTATTATTACCTGAAAACTTTTATGTAATAATTTATCATACTATTTTCATAATCTTCATACCTTAGACATTTCAGTAAAACTTCTGAAAGTGAAGATTGCTAATATCTTCATATGTAATAAATAAGTTATTAGTATTTTTATAATCCTTAACCCGTCAAGCATGAGATTCCAGACACAATTGATTTTTCTATTGTCATCGCCCACCGGTGGTATATTGCCGCTTTACAGATATAGATTTTTCTCATGTGAAGATCTTCAAGATATGTTGAGATCTCATAAAGTATAAATATGAAGTCTGTTCTTACTTAGAACCATGGTCCATACTTCTATCAACCTTGGTAGAACGTACCTTATTATGTATGTTAGTTATGTGATAATACTAATAAAACATACTTGTCACTATCGTGAACAATAAATAAACTTCCGGGGGTGATCGTAATGAAATGAGTCATGCCTTCATTAGATTCTCCCCTATATTCCCGATTGACCATTTTATTTCGGGAGTAATTTCTATTGTTTCTCAAATCTTAAATTATTTCTCTCCAAAATCCAATAAAGTAACGAAACTACCTAACTTAAGTTTTGGATATGATCGCAGCGGGTAATTTATTTTATAAACGTTTTTATGGTAGTCTTTATCGTGTACTAGGAAACAAAAAACAGGAAGAAGTAGTCTACCTAGCCTCGCCAGTCGGCTGACAACCGATTCAGTCTGTCCTCGCTTATCTCATCACCACTGTCAAGATGTTTTCTTTGCAAATTACTACGAATATTCCGGTGTGACCTTCGAACAACAGCGTCGTAAACTTTTGATGTTATCAGAACTACGTCTTTAAGAAGTAATAAATTGCCATTATGCGTTATTACTTCGACATTTTGTTGAGACTTAAATCGGATTAAAAATATGAATTACACTCCTTGCTATATTTTTTGTATACCTAGTTAAAAATATAATTATTTTATATTTACGTATTTTAATTATTCAGATGAATATCATTCCATACAAACAAATAAATCAAATAATTATTAAACAATAAAAACTATTATACTTGCATAGAGTAAAGAAAAAAAGTATTACTTATTTACGTATAAAATATATATTTCTTACCAATATCATGGCTAATACTGTATTGGTAACAACGGCGTGCCCATAAAATTGACTATAAAACATGTGCTAAGTTCGTCTCGTTTCGGTATCTACCGATAGTTATGTACCTACTGGATCATAAATTGGTTTGTGACGGATCCGGATTCGATCACGGATCTACGCGAGGTCGATACTCTCAACTTTGGCTAGGTTGGATTTACAGAATAATACATGTGCCTGCCTGTGTAAGGAAATCATATAAGAACCTAGATGTAGATGTATCTACGTAAGTATTTTAACCTATTTGTTTTAAACAGAGTACTATTATTTAAAGTGGAAATGGACTTTCAGTCTTAAAAGAAATAAGTGTGCCAATTAGCACAGATTAGTAATAACTAATTATGATGATAAGGCATCAAGATTATCCCAAAGTGATTTCGGAAAATAGTTCTCAATGCCGGATATTAAATGTCTGCCTGTTGATAAGTTATACTAAAACTTGCCCCGCATTTCATGCTCGAAAACGCAACTTTTACCAACTTTAACGATACGAATGAGTTTTATTAATCTTGGGATTTAGGTAATTCTTTGCTACTTTTTAAGCTACTGAAAGCATTGAAAAATGATTTGATTAGATATGATCATAAAACCATTTAGACAAACAGTCCATATTTCTTTGGAGTTTCGTGCCATAGCAAGATGAACCTGGAGGTTTATTTGCTGGTGCAGCAGCGGTTCAATGTCAAGTTTAAGACATTGTCGTCTCTTCTATGATGGTGTCGCTTGATCTAAGTAAATAGGCATCGTGTGTCAAATTTAATGTGGCATGATAACCAAGCTGATGTCATGACATTTCAATAAAGGAATTTTTAAAGTAAAATCCTCTGAAGGGAACTTTACTGTCCTACATAGTTAATTAGCATTTGCAGCACTTATACTTTGTCCTGTTTCGGTGTTTTGTGATTGTACGTAGGTAGTATTCTCTTACCTTACAAAAGTTCCAATTTAATATTTACTACTCTTATATAAAATTTAGTTAAAATATAAAACCTATTGATGGTAAATTTGACTATAAATTAAAACATCATTTGAAATGGGGCTTAACCTTCTGAAACCGTGTTTTAATTGCTGGGGTTTAACTGCAAGGCTTACGACTAAACATAAAAGCTTGAGTTAATTATGTGTTAATCGAAGTGCGTAACAACAAGCAAGTGCACGATACTCACCGAGGCTGGCGTAGTAATCGTGAAGCGTATGCAATGGATAGTCACCTAGTTTGAACAGGTACGCCGAGAGCAGCACGGCCTCGTGCCGTGGGTCCACCTGCCCCGGGTGGTGCGCCGCAGGCCTCATCAGCGAAGATATCGAAAAGTCTGTCGGCTGTTGGCCCGCCCACCCGTTAGCACTACACAATTTACACTCCTCCTTCATCACTTACACTAAGCACACAGCAGCCAGCTCTCCAAGAAATGGCTACGCGGCTAATAAATATCTCTATAATATCCGTTTTTTTTGTACTCGGTTTGTACTGGGCACTGGTAAATCACATATAAAAATATCCGTGGGCTGGCTCGCACATCACAGAAGTTATCACAGCAGCGTTCGGCATCGGCGTCTGTAATCATCCGATGATAAGAATTTGATCACGTTCTTCGTACAGGACAATCACGTGATTTGTCAAACGTTTACCAACACGTGCTTAGAAAAATGTTTTCAGAAACTTGTCAGAATAATTACTTTTTACAATCAAATTATTAAATGTTCAAACTGGATGTTCATAAACTATGAAATGCAAACATTCGTGACTCTGGTCAAACATGCTTCGCAGACGACGCGATGTACGGTCTATCAAATGTAATTCAATCTTAATCTTTTTGTAATATCTCACGATGAGAAGGTCAGTACATATTATTATATCGTAACTGTATGTCGCAACAACCAAATGCAGAGATAATTGCGTTATTCGCAACGCAAATAGAATTTAAGCCGTTACAGTAACTTGATGCGATAACACGGAAAAAGCGAAAAGACATTGAAATGTTCAAAAGGCTTGATATTAAAACCGTTTGACTTCCTGCTCGGTAAGTACAATAACGGTATTTTATAATAAATTACGTAGAAGAGCCGCATAACCGTATTACCTAACCGTCATTATTCTAAATACGTTCGCTTTAAATCTGGTAGTCTTTTTAGCCGACTTCTTCAAAAAGGAGGAGGTTCTCAATTCAGTAAGTATTTTGTTTTTTTATGAATGTACACCGATTACGTTGAGATTTGTGATCGAATTACGTGATTCTTTTTTCGTTGGATGCGGAATAGTTGCAGTTTGTTTCTAAAAAAAAAATATTTCAAATCGATTGGATAGCTTGTTTTTTAAATAAAAATAACTGGAATAATTAAGTAGTCTATGAATGCGAAATTACAGATTACTGCTTTCCTATGACTTTTTAGTGAAACGATACCATAGTAGGTAGGAAACAATATTATGCTGACGGTCACCCATCTAGTTTTGACCTTAGAAAGTTATCACAAAAAATTGAGAAAAATATAATTAAACAAAAATAAAAACCGACTTCATAACACTAAAAAGGATAAAATAATTAAATTTAAGTCGGTAATTATCCCCTAGAAACATATTTTTTGGAGTTGGTGCTAAGTTGTTTCTAGAAAGAATAGAAAGTGAAGCACCGATTCCAAAAAATATGTTTCTAGGAGATAAGTACCTACTCAAATATAATAATTTTATCCTTTTTGGTGTTTTGAAGTCGGTTTTTATTTTTGTGAAATCATATCTTCGATACAAGCAGAAACTTATAGAATAAATAAAACAAAGCAAGTAAGCTGAACTTTTATTGTTTCTATTGTAAAGTTCCAGCTAACTGCCATACCGATTTTTTAACATGGCTTTTAGGTTTCAAAAAGATTTTTACTCGGAACGTGATTATGACCGTTGAGGTTTGTTTATGAAGGTCATAAGTACGTGATGGTAAACAAGCCGATGCCGGTGTGGTGTGGTGCATTGCGGGTCTGCGCCGGGCGAGGTGCATTGGCGTGCTAGCCGGCTCCGATGCGCCATTGTTAATTCTCATACGTTTTTAAATACTTATATTAGTGGTGTCAACGACGTCGAACATTGTGGTACAGTGGCGAAGTATACTTTTAATTCTGAACAGACGACATTTTTCAGAGTGTTATTTAGTAAGGAGATATAAATAGGAAATACTTGTAACACGCTCGGTATTGCTCGAAAGATGTCTACAAAGTTCCGCGTGTGTTTTATTTTTAGCTTCGTTTTGAGTTGTGTAGTAACTAAAAATAGCACTGAAAAATATTAAAGTAGGTAGGTATCATCAATTGTCTCTTGTCAATATAATGTTTGCCATTGTTTAGAACGCGGTGGGACGTCCCTGAGTACGGCGCAGTTGAGCTTTTTTTTATAATTCTGGCTAGACATGTTTACAGACGACTACTGTTCATTGTATTCTATGACCGTGGGCTTTGACGTCATGGAAGGTCTGGTAATAATGTGGATACTTTGTATAGCCTTTAGTTTAGTTCTACAATGTTTCGGTTCTGTTGTCATTCTTTAAACTAGGTAATTAAGTTACCCATCTGCTTCCTCACTTTGTTTTTTTACACTCACGCCTATTATCTACCCCAAAGTAAGCATAATTATGAGCTTGTGTTATGGGTACTAGATAACGGAGAAATATTAAAGTAATATAAATATTAGAAATATACTAAATAAACATACAAACTACCATGACTCGTGATCAAATGCTGGTACTCGTCAAACAAACATCTATCCCTACAGCGAATCGAACCAGGGACCCCAGACTAAGTAGTCTGTTATAGTTATAGTACGAATTTATATTAGTCCTAACTTTTCAGTAGTAAGTAGTGAAGGTCAAATGGCACCTGCCTTTTGTCTTCTCTTAGATCTCATGGTATGTATTTAACATAATAATAAAATATATTTCATATTTTATTTGAACTCATCGAGTGACTCAATTGCGGCGATGTAAGTAAGATAAACTAACGTTATCGCAAGTAATACTATTTGCTAAAATGATAAATACAAAGATAAAAAATGGACCTTCCATAAATTATTTTACTATCGTAGTTTATTCAAATTTTCCCGATAATTTGTAAAAAAGTTCTTAGTTTCATAGATAAAATATTTATTCTCTACTTCCCATGTCTACAATAAATTTGTGGAAGGTGATATTACTTGAATTTCTTTTTCACCAACATTTTAATTATTTCCAATTTCAATTCCATAGTTGATTGTGAAGTTGCATCGTAGCCTTGACGTCGACTTGACCCGATTGTTCCCAATAAAACGGTTTGAAATAGAGCGCTGTAGGTAATAACCTCCTTCTGATTGACACTTCTATCTGCATTAGGGTTGCTAACTTATATTAGAGATGTAGCATGTTAGAAACCTGTGCTTCTAAAACTTATACCATAGCGGTCTAAGCTCTAAAAATAGAGTAGTTGTAGTTGTCAAGAAAGATAAAATATTCCAGGCAGATAAAGCCTACCTAAATAAATTATGATTTTAAGCTTCTTTATTGCATATTATAATATCTAATCGGCGAAAGAGTCAATTAGCAGGCCTCTATTCATAGATGTGTAGATTTTATTATTAATAATATTAATTTCTTTGTATTTTTATTGTACATGTATCTTACATTGCTGTGATGCGAGATGGTTATTATTTTGTGTCTACACTGTTTATTATTTTGTATAGCTCACTGTACATTGTTCAGTTAACTAGTTGTGTGAATCTGTAATTAGCTTCCTATTACTATAAGTAACTACTATTATGTGTTATCAGCTGATGATTTACCGAATAAAATAAAATAAAAGATCTTACTCATATAAAGGTCATTATCAATTTACTCGTATACATTAATAAAACTAGAGTAACTTTTAAAAATATGTGGAGTTGGCAACCCCAATCTACATATCTTATTAAGGGTCGTGTTAGTTTAGTAACTAATTTGATTGAGTATTTATTTACTAATTTTCTTGCAAATAACTTAAGTTATGTATAAGATGTTTTTATCTGTATTTGGTTGATGTAGATGTACGTACAATAAAGACTTATTGGTAAATAAATATATATATTTTCATTTTTAAAGACTAATACAATTAAACGATATCTTTACTTCCGCTATTCTTAAGTAATGTCTAGATCGATTTGCGAAGGCAAAGAAAATAATAGCAGGTATGTAGCGGAAACCAACGCCATTCAAATTTGTACTGGTTCAGAATATAAAGTATCTAGTTACTATCTGTTACTCGCCAGCACTAGCACTAGGTTCCTTCGTTAATCAACAGTCATCCATCAATCAAATTAATCCATATGCGAGCATTACGTGATCCAGATATCTAACTCTAACCACTACTTCGTAGAATTCTAATTTCTTTGAGCAATCGTTTGACTCTGTTTATTTACTATTCAATATCCCGGAATGCACGGTGTAATGGAGAAACGTCATACATATCTTTTTCTGTCAAGTAATAAAGGTTTATAACTTTCGATGCTATGATTACTTGAGAAACTTGTTGAAATGAACTTTATATTCTGTCTTAGCTATTTAAAACTCAATGGTAGATAGTGAATGTTTCATGAGCGCTGGCGCTGGTAAAAGAGTAGTAGGTATAATAAATATCGGAAATTACCTTGAACTTTATAGTTTTAATTATTGGCGTTGTCCGTCTACCCATCAGCGTCACAGACGTCGGTCCATTTTTAATGTCGACTACAGGAGTGAATTTCAGATAATTGATGACGTCATCAGGTTGACAGGTGTTATTTTTTTCCCGATAGTCGTTTACGTGCACCGAATATGTAACGTCGCAGTATGCACGTGGCCTTGAAGCGGCAAACAAACGTCACGTGGCAGTGGAAACACTGCGGTCCAACGATTGTTCCATATATTCTGTTTTCCTCGTTTTTATTGCAACGGTTTATGAGCGGTTAGAGTACGTAGTTACGTTTATAATAAAAATAGGGGATGCCAATTATTTATGTAACTAATCCATGTTGAAAATCGCACGTAACCGTTGATACGGCAGAACTAAACACAATACGTATCCAGGGTTATTCAAAAATCCTTTCTCACCGGGAATCTTCGGGAACAATTTGAAGACGTAAAAAATTAACCTTAATAATAGGACACGTGCGACTGCAGCAGCTGCCGTGACAGATGTCGACGGAAGCCCTGCCCCGCTGGCCCCCGCCCCGCTCAGCCCTTACAACTGCCTTCATCCTCGAAATCACCGTGGAAGAAACCCAGAATGTTATTAAGTACCTAATTATTTACAAATAACTGAAAGTGTACAAATACCACATAAAATTTTAAGAGATCCTTGAACAGGAGAGTAATCGTTAATGTTAAATTGATTAATTAAATACTTATACTTAATAAAATATTAAAATAAATAATCGACTTGAAAATTTATCCATGATTTTAATAGATTTCTGATTACACGACACTATATAAAAATAAGATAAATATTACAATATAAGTGATTCATTCAATACGTAGGTGTAGAAGATAAGTTAAAATGTAAAAATTGGCGCTTAATAATAGGTATACATATATTGTTATCAGAATAGTATTACAGGAAAAATTTACTATAAAATATCTGGAGAAGCTAAATTAATGGTTATTTTATTTTAATAAAAAAACCTATGCCCTTTTACAGGATAAAAAAGTAACAGACAGAGACACAGATAGACAGAGTTACTTTCGCAGTTTATAATATTAGTATGGATGTGGACAGCGGAAAAAATCATTTAATAGATGCTTGTACAGATTTATATGTGACTTTCCGGAGTTTATAAGAAGATACTAAAAGTTCATTTGGGATATCAAGATAAATGGAAATAAAAAAGTTAGGTGCACTAACTTCTTTTATTAAGTTTAAATATTGTTATGGTTTCCCCATAATACTGTTTCATTCCAAGTTCCACGTTAGCGAATAGCGACAACGCTGCTTACTATTTGGCAATGTATTCTGGCGAGCACCCAGTAGAGTACCACAACAGTGCTCAATATGATTCATAAACATCAAGAAATGCCTTCTATTATCTCTCAGAACATTTGATATCGTTCTAATTACCTTCATTCAGCGGAGTCTTTCTAAGTCCAAATATACTGACATAATCCTAATTGGTTTCCCTTGACCTGAGATTTTATTTGATGATGCGTTACTATACACGGAACTAAGATACAATTGAAGACTTCAAAGCTGTTATTGGTTCTTAGTATTTAGGACATGGTGTCAAAAATGGTTTAGCAGATGTTATCAAGCATTTGAAAGGGCAGCTTCCTTGGGTGCAGTTGGCAGTCGGTGCTGGCGAGAGCCCAATTTGTGCCAACTACGGGTGCAGTCTACCCGCTGATACTATAGATAATGCTATTATGATAGATTGTTTGCTAACTGCGGATAGAGCCACCCTAATAGAAACCAATAACTTTGTGGTAATGACAGCGACGTGAACGTGAACCTAGCAATAGACTCACCTGGTTAATTTCTCTAAATTAAGTACTATACACATTCATTGATATAAAAAAGGAAATTTTCAGAATTTATCAGAAATCGCTATTATCAGTATCGATTACCATATCGTGACAGCGCGATAACTCGATAAGAATATAATCTAAGTAATACTTTCTATCTACGTGCATTTTATTTTGTTGTGAGCCGATACGAGTTATTTGTTGTTTTTTAATAGAAACAGTATTTAAAGTTTTAATTAAAACATAAGAATTACGGTTTTTGCTTTTGTACATTGAGTAACTGTAAACTAATTCATTTAAGCTTCTCATATCGGCATCACGCACTCATTAATCATGATTACTAATTTGACTGTGTCAGCTCTGTCTGAGACGAAAGCACAAAGCTCGTTTCACAAGAATCACAAGTTGCTTACATAAGCTCGATGCTTGCGTAAACTCTACTTAGGTTCAGAGCTCGATCGTAAGTTGGCTTTAAGTTCACGTACGCTGTGCCGTGCGAAATAACAAATCGATTATCTTGGTCCAGCAGTCAATTGGCCAATCGTGTATACCGTATTTATTCATTCTCATTAACTTATTGTGACCTTTCGAATGCCGTTATATATTTGATTTGAGCCAACTCCTTACTTATTTTTTTGTGTTAAGTCTATTCGTACCATTAAAGACTTCATCGGATAATTATTTGTTAACCTCTTCGCTTAAATTATGAAAAACTAATGAGACATGTTTAACAAGCTTACGATGAACAAAGCGATTCGTGTTGACCCAAAATAAGGAGAGATCGAGACACAGAGAGCAATGAAAAACTCAGTTGGGTAAGTAACGGACTCGTACAATAAAGCTAAGCCATTAAAATTATAAAGGTATAATCATCGTTTGTCAAACTGAACAATAGGGTATCACGCGCTTAATTTTATGTTAGAAAACCAAGTGGAAGTACTCGTAATAACTCAATTATTGTAATAATAACTATATGAAGTTAATAGACATAGCCGATCGAGTTTATGTCGTTAACTGTTCTTATAGCATTAGGTTATATATGATATATACCTATAGATAGACTAACCTTATTAAAATTTTAGGATTTAAAATCAACCTTAAAATACCTATAAGCTACAGTACCAACTTTATGAAATATTATTTAAATGCAAAATTAAAAGTTTCAATTATTAATATTTGTTTACGAAATAAGTCGGGTGTAATAATAACCTCAAAGCCTCTCAAAGGAAAGCGTACTTAAGAGATTGATATAGTTTCTAAAGCTATTTATCCACGTAATTGATAGCTATCGCTGCTAGGAGAGTGTGAAATTTTGCAATAGAGCCATATCGTGTAGAGGGCCGCAGGGCTAGAGAAAGTAGGCCTTTCACTCGCTGTTTACGGTGCACGGCACTAATTTAAACAATGGCACGCAATCATGTCTATTGTTATTTTTTACAGTAGGTAAATATTTATTTGCATGCGTTATCATTGCAGATATTTTTTCCGTAGAACTGGACGGTGCTGAATGGTAGAACAGCAGCTAATAAACAATAAATAAACTTAGAAATAGCATCAGAAAACGTATTAATGGGTCCCTCGCATAATATCAAGTGTTCAAAACGATTCAGTTACTTGTATAGTACTGAATCGTTTCGTAATCACTCATTTTATCTTCGTTCGTTATAGATTCAGCTTTGATATAATTAGTTACTTAATCCTTTTTTCGGACTAAACAAATCATATTGTTGTACATAATTGTTGTTTTCGAGTTTTATAACACATCACGTATTACGGTGTAAAACAAACTCAACAGGCTGGGGTTTGTGGTATTAAAATGTACTAAGCAGAAGATTATCGTGAGAGTGAAAATGGCAATACTGGTTAAAGTTTAAGGACCACAAAGAAGTCTGTTTGTAAATGACAATAACAAACCGCAAGTTTCCGAAGCATCAGTTGATACGCTCTCGGGCGAAGTCTTTAATGACAAAACAAGAAGTTAAGATTGAATTTATAGAAATTCATGTAGGTCACTAACAATTTCACTAAGATTAGAATTTGTATCTTTGGAATGATGTAGTGCATTATTATTTTCATTTTGAATCTATCCATCATTGTGGTAATCTTTTGATAATCTGCCGTTATTTACTAAGCAAGCTAAAAGACATTTCACTAATTTAGTTGTAGTTATTTGGATTCACATGTTAAGGTAAGCAGTTTTTGTAAAAAGAAGTGTATTATATAAATGGATGATGATTCTGCTTGTTAGGCGACGCTTGTTGCAAATTAACGAGCAGTTTACTTGAGCGTGTTTACTTTACTTAAAGTGCGATCATCTCTAAACGGTGGTGTTTGATATATTTGTGTTACGGGAGTTAATAGAATTGGACGTTTTATTACCCAAAACGGTCAGGTATTGGTTATTGAATCAACCCATGAAGGTATACGAGCGTAGTTGAATGAAAGGTGCGCTTAATTTGGAGGCACACAAGACTCTTTCTGTAGTAAAGCAGATTAAGTAATAGTTTGCTCTCAGCATTTGGTCTTTGTAGAGCACGATACCAATAATTGATAGCATTGACAAGGCGGCTTAACAAGGCGGCTTACGGTGCAGATTCTACGGTTTATGTCGCGAGGGCGGGAATTGCAACTGCATTTAGGGATCTGTACTAGATCTATGCCCGCTTAGGGATTCTCGCTGCGGTTAAGTGACGTTTGAGGTCTACGCTGTTCATGTATAGGTTAAATAATTTTAGAATGTGTTCGAAAAGATATATTGGATTACACCTACTATCAAAATCCATTTCATGTCGTTTTAATATTAAATTTCGAAATCTCATATTTATATATTTGTTCAGTTATTTGAATTTTGTTGATCGTATGAATATTATATGTGTTGTTTACGTAGCTAGAATTATATGTTCCATGAAAATGGTAATGCAACACCACAAAACTATCTGTGTTTACATTGACGAACTGCGTATTCGACGAGTGTCGGTAGTGATCAATGAGCATAGACGCGACGAAAGCCGGCCGGCGACAATATGTAGATTTGGTGAGCTTCAGCAACTTGGCCGACTGGACGGAACTCGTTTCGCACAGTACCACAATTTTTTTTCGCGATCTGATCGACACCACACCGGCATACGTGAGACACCCATGACATTACTTTATTTACATGTATACGAAGTTCAGTTTCCTTTCTTAATCCACACACAAAAATGATCCATTCGTTTGGCACAACACGACACTTGATGCGAAATGTACGCTGAAATCAGTTAAAGTCGCGAACGGAGCCATGCACAGATAGTGCGTCGTGTTTACTGTTGGCGCGGCGTTTTGAGAGAACGCGAAACGACCGTTCGCTTGCGTGGTTGACAGTCGACTGGTGTGGCGTGGCGGCCAGTGGCGGCGAAAGAAAGCTGCGTCGTAGCGTTGGGCGGCGGGGGGAATGCGGCGCGGGGCGCACCTGCGGTGGAGCGCCTCCGGCGACTCTGCGAAGCTTCCCGCTGCTACGCAATAAACGCTCGATAAACTTTCTCATTAGGCGCGCCTAACCGTGTGACCGTAAGCTCGTTTCTGCGTGCACATTAAATGAAATGCAATACGACAACACTCGTGTAGGTAGGCAATTCACACTTCCATACCCCGTAGGCTGTAGTGCCATGCTAAGCGTTCCGCTGCGCCTGCGCTTACGGGAAATGAGGAAAACTAATCGGAAAGAAGTTAACGAAAAGACATATTAACGATTGTAAATGTTAACTCACGAAAGTTGATAATAAGAGAATTAGGTAGATGGAGTATTTCTGTACAGTGTATTTTTAATTTTAATGTATTAGCTATAGCGGTAACTCCACATGAAAAGTTGCAGACTCTTTTAAAGCTTAAATAAAGTGTTTTGGATGCCAAAACACCGTGAAGCCCAAAAATAAAGCAAAGCTCATGAAAATGCCGTTGTTTAGCTACGACTCATGAGAGTAGGAAGATTTTCCCAATATTTTTTTTTGGGCAACTAAATAGGATTGCTCATCGGTTGAGGTTTTTCACCTTGTGTAGACCATAAGAACAAATATCAAGTTGTGCAAAAAATGTTTAAATAATAATTGACATTGTCATTTTTTTGTTTATTTGTGTGATGCGTACAATAAAGTGTTAAATAAATAACTTTTAGATTATATTTTTTTCTTTGTTTTTGTTTAGATTTGATAAACGTAGAGCAACCTAGACATAGGTAGGCAGTTCTTTAACTCAATATCATATTTGTTTTTCAATTGTTAAACAATACTCTGGTTTTTAGGAAAATTACAGTTTCCCGCAGAAAAGCTGTGTTTTTGTGATGCAGCAACAGAAACTTTTCCGTAGGCTTCCCGGCCGCATTAAATGGATTTGACGGTTGGATAGGTATGCGCTAACACAGACTACTCATAGTGTGCTTCGTCGACTTGCTTGGTAAGCTCTCAAAATTAGTCATATAGTTGCTGAATCAGTGACAAAATTCGATGGAAAAATACTCAATAATTATGATTCGTAATGTTGGTCGATACCTAGTTGATACCCAATAGAGTAGTAGTACCCAGTACGTAGGCAAGTTGTAGATTGTAGAGTCTAATAATATTGCTATTTGACGATTTAGACACCCTAAAATATTTGCTGGTTCCTTTAGTATGAAATTTTAAGTTATACATATCTTAGTTAAAATATAAGTACTATACAGCACTTTAGATATTATTCATATCTCAGAAATGTTATTTTTTAAAAAAATGGCACTTTTTCAATGTTGTTTATGTAAATGGATATTTTTTTTATGAAAAAAGCATCTTTTGTCCTGATACGTCTTTTCCCATAATCAAGAACCTACATAAGTTATGCCATAAGAATTTACACCATAATTATTTGTGTAACAAGGTGTATCTTTCTATTTGCGGTATAACTCTTACCAATACCATTTCGGACTCATTTATCATTGAATTTTGTATAATCTTTTCTAGTTTTTGTTTAGAGTCATATTAACAAGCATATACCTAAACGACACTAAATTGTGGAGACATAAAAATACACTATTTCCTCGTCCAGAGAAGCACGTGGCGCCAACACGTGTTGACTGTTCAGCTACACGTGAATGATCATACGTACAAACCCTGACCGCGCTTCATATACGTGTGCAGTAACTCAGTATCATATTTTAATATTTTTGATGCGTTTAAACGCCTACTTTATTGTAACAATTACAAATAAAGAAAAGAAAACGATGAAAAAATATATGCTCCAGGCGGGATTCGAACCCGCGTCTCCTGATTTCCGGCCAGACGCGATTACCACTACGCCACCGGAGCACTAGGTACTTACAACCTACTAATTTCTTCACAAGCGGTGAAGAAATTAGTAGGTTGTTCTTGTTGTTGTTGTCCTTTCTTTCCAACGTTTTTATAGCAAAGTTTTTCTCACCACTCATTGTAGTTATCACCTCTAATGATCAATAATTTGTATTAGAAGAAAGCTTCTTTTATCTTCAAGACAACAAAATGCATACAAGCTATTTCTTGCCCAAAAATTTTTTTTTAAACCTTAACGGGGTAACTCATGGCCTTCATCTCACCTGCTGCAAATATGTGAATAATGTCACAGATTTTTTTGTGTTACTTTTGAACAACCTATATAAATTTAAAACTGTTTTTTTTAAATAGTACCTCCTTGTTCATGTTGTTAGAAGATAAAAGAGATAGCACCATTTAAAAATAACTTTTGAAATTCAGAAAAGGGGCTTAGAATCACCACTTTTGTTTTATAAGATTTATTATCTAATAAAATTAGACAATTAAGGTGAGTAACTTATGAAATTTAAGGAAAATATATTATCCTTTGAAAGTGTATTCAAAACTTGGATCTTTTGGTATTAAGAGCTGACTATACTTAAGCGGTTTTCAAAGTCAAATTCCAGAATTATTTAAGCTTGCGTTGCGTACGTTCCACAAATACCAAACTATACATGATATATTTTAGTAATTCGGAAAAATAAATTCGAATGAGTAATAGGTAAAATTGCAATATTATTCGATATGAAATATATAACTACAAAAAACAAGCAAAAGTAAAAAAGCTAAAAGTAGTTGATTAAGTAACTCCTTCTTTATCAGTCTTATAATTTTAATGGCATTGTAAGTACCTAGTAGGTATGATAAGTTGTAAATAAAGCGTATTTTCAAATAACAAATCAGACAGTTTTTTACATGACGGTCGGCAACAATCCTTGCAGTTTATTGTAGATGTAATAAAAGGAAATATGCTGGTACTCAAAAATACCACGTGCGAATAGTGCAACACGTAAACAATACATTATGAATAGGTGGAATGCAGTAATGTACTCATATTACTGTTTATTTTAATAATTGTTTAATTGGAAAATAGGAAACCAATTTGAAGAAATTATTTTAATGACAAAATCCTCGTTTCAGCAATCTTTTTAGTTAGTTTATCCAAAGATAGATTGGATATTTTGATAATTTTCTATAGATCGACTGTTAAATTGTTAAGTTAGATAGATAGATAGATAGAATAAGCTTTATTGTACAGTCAAGTACTATAATATGTAGGTATAGTGTAGTCGTGTTACTGCATAATTATTGGCTGTATTCTCTCGTAGAATATAATATTACTTATAATGAACACTTCTTCAATAGCAGTGTTATGTTACAAAGCTAAATAGCATCTGTAAACTACCAATTCACTAGATTGCTTTTGAATTTTTATAAATTTACTTATCCTACTAGCCAGTCTACTCTTACACAGCACAATAGAATGTGTTTGATGAATTGCAATATCACAGTTTTAAACTTCAACAATATAAAGTTATATTATAACCGAATTACAGAAAGAGTAAAAGAGTTTCAAATTCACAGGGTTTTCTACAGCTTAGTGATTGAATCAATCGCCTCAACATGTCTCTTTTGTAGTCTCAACATTTTCTGCCTTTGGTATAATAGGTTTGTGTAACAAAACTCACATTTCCCTTCGCAACTCACTTCGATCTAAATTTGGCAGCTGATAGCGTGGGGCGAGTTATGCAGTGACTTCTTTTCCGACTGAATTGAGGGAGCGAAGAATTGAGAGCCTCAAAAGGCAGTGGGTAGGCCACATTGCAAGGAGGAATGACGGCCGTTGGGGCGGAAAGGTCCTCCTCGCTCGAGTGGTAGCCGCGTACCGGGTGACGCAGCGTTGGTAGGCCCCCACAAGGTGGACCGACGATCTGGTGAGGATCGCGGGAAGCCAATGGATGAGGGCAGCGCAGGACCGATCAGTATGAGAGATCCTTGGAGGAGGATACCTGGCAGTGGGCGTCTCTCGGCTGATATGATAATGATGGCTCAGGTACTTACTTCAAGTTTTTAATCTATACTTAGATAAGTTATAGTGAAGTAAGGTTAGTTGTTTTATGTCGAATTGATCGAACTTATTTGGTTTTTATCCCGGTTTTCACCGCATTTATTTAACTTTAGTGAGATCAGTTCTTCGTTAATATTAAAGAATTAAGTTTAAGAGATGACTTTTGTTAAAATTCAAAATGTAACTCTAACAATCGAGACAAAACATTGTGTTACTATACCTACAAAGCTTACAAAGTGGTTATTAGTAAGGCCCTAAGACAATGAAAAGTTGAAGATAATTTACAAACAGCTGTCATATCAAGAATAAGTGTAGTGTAAGTTATCTTACAATATTTTAACAAATTTATGTAGATCCGAGTGAGTCGATCAACAGATATAACAAGTTTAGCTCAAGTTGTAAGATTCGTGAAGTAGGTCAATGTGTTTGGCATCCGATACAAATCATGTTAAGTTTTAACATTGAGCTTTGAGAGTGGACTTACAACTTACGGAGGTTAGGAGTGATTGCTTCGCGTTACTTACATTCTTTGAATCCTGAAGTAAATTAATACTTAAGTGTATTGTATGTGTTTTGTAAAAGAAGATTGTAATCATTGTTACGTTCATTCTACTTACGTTTTACCATAGAATGAATACTTAACTAGTAGTTTTTTTCCTAACTATTTTTTTTACTAACTAACTTTAAACCAGCAAACCACATGCAAACGCGATATTTTAATGGAAATAACTCTACTTGTACCTGATGCACATCAGAAAACGGTAATATCATACTGAACCACTCTATTTTATGATGCCACGAGTGCACGTCAACATGTCATATTGTTTTATTGAATTATGTAAAACCGCGAACAGTATCCAAAAGTATTTCCAAAGTTTCAAAACAAATTGTAACGAGAACTTTGATACTTTGTCACCATAGTCACAAAGTTATCTCTTTAAATCTCGTTATTGATGTGTCATTTTGTTATGAGGTTTCGAGATTAGACCGATAAATTGAATAATGACAAGGTCCTTAGCATAGTCAAGGTTTTCCTAAGTCGCTTGTAGTTTTGGGTTAAGAGTGTGGCGTGCTTAGGTAGGTACGGTCAGCAACAAAAATATATTACCATATCCAAGTTTTAAAAATATCAGAGATCTATCAAATTAAATGCATCAATAAAGTAACAAGTAATGTAGTAAATATAACAAACTCTTCATCAATCCTCTGATATAGAGTAAGTTTGCATTGGGATTATTCCCTGTTATTTGTGATTATTCACAAATAATATTCAATCATGCCAATACAAATTTAATCCATTTTCGTAGTGTTTTGTAATTTCGGATTAATATGTTAACCGACTTTCTTTACTGAGTGTACCTATTCAATTATATAGCAAGAATTATTTGTATTTTCATGAAATTGAGGGGTGGATCTATAGAATCATTAATTTGATGACTAACACTAAAATATAAGAGTTGGTTGTGGTATATTTGATTTATTAGCTACCAAAGATTTTATGAAAAGTTCAGACATACCTACAGTTATAGGTAGTTAGTTATAGGCTTGTGCAGCAATATAACTGCACCGAAATGAAAATGTGATGAATATGTAAAATAAAACTTAAATGAAACACTTGACAATGTAGTACGGATTTATCATGTTGAAATAAACATAGTAAACATAAAACTGCCATAAACCTCCTCCCTATAAGGCACCTTATGGGCCTGACTCTTCTTACCGCTTCACATCAGGTGGTGTTGGGTCATTTCCCGTGCTTTGTATATAAAAAAGGATGTACTATTTGCAAATTAACTTCTATATTTTAATAACAGATTGTTGCTTTATTGTTTTGTTTTGTGTGTAAGTACATAAATTGTTATATAAATAAATAATCAGCTAACATTATTTATTACATCTGCAAACAAGGGGCTATTTAATTTTAACACCTATAATTGCACCGTTCACCAAACTTAGGTACTTACACTGACTTTGCTTTTAATTAGCTAGTCGATGAAGATAATTGGAAATGCTCAATTACCTGTTAACGTAATTACTTTGTTTTTCTTTGGGATACAAAATAATCCTTATAAAAACCACTTAACTATTTACTTAGCTAGGTACACAAAATATGTGTAAGGCTCTACTTGACTCTACATTTTAAAAATATCAAATGCACTAGTTGTTTTTCGAATTTCATAGCTTTTAAGCTGCGGAGAAATGTGAAATGATAAAATCTGTTTGATATTTAGCCTGTCAAGCCATACATTCTAAACACAATGGAGGTTTTAATTGTCATAATTATTACGTTGCCGGGAGTCTTACGCGGCTTGACAAATTACAGGAATACGTAGTTTCAAGTGTAAATTTGCGAAGAACCACGGTGTAATGCAGTTTAATTGATTTTTTTAAATTTAGTATAGAATTTGAAGCTATAAACAGGTGTTCTTTTTTAGAAAACAATTTTGACACAGTAATTTATTTAGTAATGCGTGAGTTATCTATAATCTGATTAATTTTTGATCAAAAAAATTATTTGATTTCTTTGTAGGTATTGGAAGAAAATAACCGGTGCAATAGAGTTAATCAAATTTTATTTTGTAATTTTAATTACTATCAATTGTGAATATGTATACATAAGGTACTAGTAAATTCCTAGTACCATAAATATACATATTATTATTCAGAATGTATTGTTACCAATATTGAAGAATAGCCCTGTGATGTGCTCTTGCGTGCTATATGCTCTTGCAGGGCGTCACGTAAACTTAACTTGAAAATGGTATACCTAAATAAGAATGGAATGGAACCATTCTTAGAATGTAATGTGACTCGCAATGAATAAATAAAGAATTAGCTAACATTTGTCTAATAGTAATAACCGTACCTATGCGTACCGTTATGCCGTATTTTGTTTGAAATAAAGAGTCAAAAACTGACAAAAAAAGTGTATACATCTGCCAGCAATAAGTGGTTTGATTTAAAAAGTGTCATTTTGAGGCGAATTAATTGTGGTTGTTTAAACGATTATTTCCACAAATTACGACCCTGCAAAGGCAGAGGCATTTATTTTAACATGTATTTAACTTAGACGTATGATTCATTAACATTTTCTGTTCCCATTACGGAAACAGGCGCGGGTTGTTCTGAACTAAACTGTGCGAAACGAACCTCTTTTTGTTTGTGGCAAAAGAAAAAATTAAAACACAAAAGTCCCAGCCAGCTGCGCGCGAGCATCCTGTCGACGTCACTACACCTTTTTGTATCGATTGATCACGGGGAGTATACCTACGGTTGTCCTTCACTGTCACGAGTGTGGTTATTACGAGTAAAAGAGACGACTGTGAGTCTGTTCGTCATCGACGAGATAATAACGGCAGTCTTCCGTAAAGCGCCGTGTTCTTTGATAAAGTGTTTTGTTGTCGAAGTTGTATATATTATAGTACAGGGTTTGATTAGTACTCAAATTGAGCGTAACCTTGAAAATGTTCTTGCCACGTAAATAATTTATTTTTGGCCTAAAGCGATGATGTTTTTAATTTAAGCAACAGTTTTTAATACCGAATATTTTCATGATCATGAATGATATTACATGAGATATGGATAAGAACATCTTATTTAAACAGATGTTGTGTTGATGTTTTAAAATGTAACCACATTAGTGTTTGACAAAACACACGGAAATAAGGCAGATGCTATACGAAATAATTTCATGTAATCTATTGTATTACTGTATTAGAATTATACCTTACTAAGGTAATACAGCGTTTTCTACAAGAATGGTTCAATACTCTATGCTCTACTGACCTTTTATGAATTTTAATAATAATTAAAATTTATAAAAGGTTTTAATAGGCGAATACTTAAATAAAATTATTTATAGTTTATTTGCCATTTTGTGCAATACGTCTAATAATACTTTTGATATGATTTTACTGAATATATGATAGAAACAAGAAAACTTCTCTCATCAGAATGAAAAATATAGAAACCGCCCCGTATTACTTTTTCCCGGAAGTGACAAGCTCAATTTGCATGAAGGGAGCTTGGCAGTAAACAACTGGGTTGGATTCTAGGAATGCCCCGCATACTTATTACTTACACAAAAGAGTTGCCAATGTATGACATAGTTAATAAATTATAAAATGATAGAGAATAAGATTTATATTTCCTACAATCCAGAGTGGCCACATAACTGCAGATTATTTACGAAAATCAAAAAATATGCTTAAATATTTACGTTTTTGCTTACTTGCATTTAAATATTTCCCTTTGTTTTTTATCTGTGTGTAGAGAATAGTGTCTACAAAAGAAAGTGAGAAGCTGCGAAATATCGATCATTCTGGGGACCCACGCTGAATTTAAAGTTAAGTATAAAAAGTAATTAAAATAGAATAAAACTAGAAAAATTTCACGACCTGAGGCAGGAATCGAACCCGCGACCTTTCGCAATCCGGGCGACTGCTCTGACCACTGAGCCACCCAGGACTTGGGATATCCCTGTGAAATTCTTCTAGTCTATCTTGTATTTGCGTTTATGAGCTAACGTCTACCCTACAATGTCGAAATATTCTATTTCAACATCCGAAACGAGTATTTTTACAAATACCGACGATTCGGTTAAGTTGGGGCAGTGCTTTCATATATTCTTAATTTTTGATTTTAACATTATTATAAATGTTTGAAAAATTACTTAGTAATTAAAATAGAATAAAACTAGAAAATTTCACGTCCTGAGGCAGGAATCGAACCCGCGACCTTTCGCAATCCGGGCGACTGCTCTGACCACTGAGCCACCCAGGACTTGGGATATCCCTGTGAATAATTTATTTATTAATATTAAGTATAAAAACTTACATTTCTTTCTCTCAATATGTCTAGCTGTAAAATAAATTAAATTAAAACAGACAAAGTCGTATCTTTCTAAAATTGTCCATGTGGTTTCTAGAAAATAAACCAATACAAGTACACAATTTTAGAAAGACACGCCTTATTTATCGGTGAAATACAAACACAGGATTTCAAACTGTGTATATCACATCCAATAGAACGTACCTTTTTTCATTGCAAATTATTTGTCAGCTGTCCTTTTTGTATTCATTTTGAATAGAAAGAGATGTACTGGCTTTCAGCATTAGGCTGAGTAATATCACTTTTATCTCCCGAATAAAATTATTAAAGTTATTCCGCTTTTATGACATTTCACCAGAACTTTATACAGTAAAATGGATGTAGGCAAATATTCAGGTTATTTTATAAAAAAAGGTTGCATTTAATTCCCAGTGTTGAGAAAAGGATATCGATTTTCTTAATCCAAGATCAATCCTAAACTATAAAATGCTTGAAAAATCTCAAATTTTTCCCAACTTCTTTGCTCAATTTCCTATTTAAACATCTGTGACTTGGTGACATATAAAAAGTTAATACAGAAAAAAAGGAACACTATAATAGCAATTGTATTCCTGTTCTGTAGTATTTTCCAAATGTTTCGTAATGCATACTGGATGTCTTTGTTACATATGTTTTGAATAGCTCGATGAATAAGTTCTCAGTTATTCTATTCAAAGATGTTATGTTCTTGGTATGCTATCTATTTTGACTCGACCAGTAATACGCAATGATGGTCGTTCTTATAAGCATCTTAAGTTTGACATTTTAATGATTCTAGTGCAACACTACACCAAGACATACCGGAACATAATCATATGTGGGAGGAGGAAATACATTTTCAAGGCAGTGGGTATTATTGATGTCAGAATAAATATAATACCGGAAAGAATAATGGAGTGTATTTATCAATAGTAATATGACAATACTAGCTTTTGCCCGTGGCTTCGCTCGCGTCAAATTCGGGGTAGTTTAAAATTTTTCTTTACTTAAAATAATGAGTACAATTCAAAATCAAGACCTAGCTGAAGTTTTAAGATCTACATATTCAGACGTTGCTCATATTTTTGGTAAGAATCAGAGCAGAACAGAAAAACTTTGCAGAAGTAATATGTAAAACCTAAAATTATTGTCCAAAAATAATATTTATCAATAATTGAACAGTTAAACTTTTGGAGTTTTCAAAAAAGTACTCTTATTTAGTTATATTATTACGTATTTAGTGTTTGCTAAAGTTATTGCATTTTTAAGTCGTTTGTGGGGTAAAGAACGTCAAATGTAAGAGTATAACCGGAAGTTTGCACTAAGAACTATCATTGTTGCCACAATAAATGTCAAGACTCCATCAAGTGATTAGTTTTCTCAAGTATGCATATTGCATGGAATTCTATCACTACTGTACAAAGGCCTCCCCTAAATATTTCCATGACGATCAATCCTGCGTTTCACGCATCCAGCGACTACCTGCGACCTTCACCAGATCGTCGGGGTCTACTTAGTTAGAGGCCTTTATCCTCTTTCGTGTCCTACATTGTGTCTGGTGCATAAAATACTGTACATGAACAACGATCTATTTGTATAAAACAGTCTCTTGCGATGATTTCATAGAAAAAGTTCTTAATTTTAACTTTCCAACAACTTGTAAAGTTTGTACGGTGCATCTCAGGACACGCTGTATAAGGGGTAACTAAAGCAAGATTAGAGTTAGTCGTTATTCATTCTCAGCTTCCTGCGAGCTTTATCAGCTATAATTGTTTACACTTGGCCGATAGTGAGGAGTGAAGGCCACCTTATCGTGCCATTATCTCAGTGTGCCAGTGCGCCGGCACATGTATTGGGAACTCACTGGGAACAAAAAGTTTGGAGATTTTGATAAATAACCAATGATAGATTTGTTGTTTTGGTAAAAAAGAAATATTTTTATAAGTTTTTTTCATACAAAGTACGGTATACTCTCTGCGGAGAGTGGGGGTGTGTGGGGCTCGCACTAACTAAACCCCTCAGCGATGCACTTTTCCGCTTGCTGCCGACCAAGCGGGCTAGCCTGATTGATATTGCAACCGCTTCTCGGCAGGGAAATGTGACCCATAAAAAGGTCCTGTCATATGTGGAGGGGAGGGCTGTACTGCAACATGAAAAATGGGCACAATGCCATAGCCGCCGTCTTAGTATCTCCAAGTCCATTATAGCGTAGTATCAAAATCACACATTTTTTAGTGATTCTTGTGGTGGGGGGAGCGGTGAAGTGAGAGGATATCCTGACTAAATGTGAAGTGTAGCGCTGAGTCGCTGTATCGAGCTTTTGAAAAGCAACTAAATAGTTGATGCTAAGAATAATTAAGCGGGTTTTTGGGAGGTAATCCCCTTTATCGAGCTTCCCAATAGTCATGTGTGCTTTGGCCCCAATTGGCTTCATAATTAGATATAAAAAAAATATGTTTGTTTACTACTGTTTGAAGGATCTTTATATTTTAAATAATCTATAGAAATAATTATGATGATGTTGATATTGATGATGATGCTAATCGGCAATTATTATCAAAAGGAACCCTGCTAACACATTGATCACATTAGCGCCCAATTAGTTAAACTTTGCATTGCAAGCATTGGCAGCTTTAGGCAGAAGTGTTCTTGATGCGATATTCTGTAGAAGTGGGAAAAGAGGAAATCAAGTTATTTACCTACATTATAATGACTGCCACAGTCTATCATTTATACTTACTTACCTAACTATGGTATCAATCAATTAACATGTAAATGTGTTTTTAAGTGCTTAAATAATTAATTACAACATACACATTATTATTTCAATACATAATATATCTTCTTACGTCAATTTAAAGATTAGATTAGGTACATGTACATGTAATATGTAATCGATGCGATAAACCAACTTTGGAATATCGTGTATTTTTGTAATATAGAGCCAAAACAATTAGGCACTTTAAATTCATTTGAAATTACAGTAATTATTTATATATTTGTACACATTGACATTTGGAAGTACTGTAAGTACTCGATACTGGTGGTGTAATTTTGTGGGGGAATTCAAGATTCATCATCACAAGAGTGTGATGTAGACAAACTATTTGTATTACAAAAGAAGTGTATAAGAATAATCACAATTATAGACCAAATGGATTAATGTAGACCGTACTTTATCAAACTTCAAGTGCTGACTCTTGTGTCTATCTACATCCTAGAGTCATGTAAATTTGTCAGGAAACATCCCGAATTTTACTCACCAATGACAAATGTTAAAAGAAATAATAGGAATTTAAATAAGCTTAAGGTACCCTTTTCCAAATTAAAATTAGTTTCGTCTAGCTCTCACACGAGTCACAGGATGGTAATTAAAATTTATAATCATATCAAAAACTTACAATGTCCAATACAATTAATCCGAAAATCAAAAATATTTCTGATTGATAAATGTTATTACAATTTAAAAGAATTTTACGACGCTAAATTGTGACTTATTTTAGTCAATTATTGTAATGGTAATTATTTAAATCTTATTTTCAAATTATTTTAATGTTAATCATATTTATGACATTGTGATTTCAAAGGTATTGACGATAAATAGTGACATAGTGAATTCTGTAATGTTTGTTTGTTTGTTTTCTGTAATTTATTTGTTAGTTACTAGTTATTATGTTGTGTTGTATGTAGCGTTTATGTAATTAATATGAAAAATGAGCCCTTTTATGTTGCTATGTTACAGGGCGTCACATGTTTATCTCACTAAAAATGTACTATCATAATATTATGTAATGTGACACGCAATAAATAAATAAAAATAAATAAGTGCGTTCATATGTCAATAATATCAATTTATTCAATAAATATAACAATTTACGAGATAAAACTACCTGTTCGTATTTTTTTTATTTTTTTTTATACCAGCCAGTGTAATTACTGGGCATGGGCGGCATTTCATGCCGCCCATGCCCAGTAATTACACTGGCTACCTTTCCCTTCAATCCGAAACACAGCGAACTGTTTCACGGCTGAAGTAAGAAAGGCGGTGGTACCTACCCAGGCGACCCTACATATGGGTCTACCACCTAGTTTACTTTTCAATTCAGTATTCAGGAGGATCTGTAAAAATTATTAGAATTACAGATCCTATTATAATAATAACAATAAAATATAATTTAAATGAACTACAGTTACGTTAGAGTATAAATTAACAACGCATTGGTCACCATTTTGGTTGGTCCTTTCGGTAAAAAGGCGAAAACCATAGTACAAGTAGCATAACATGGTAGATAACAATTGTATTACCACAACCGCTGTACTGTGAAAAACAAGGTGTAATGAACTCACAATTATGAAGTGACCATATATAAACTTACGCATGGGGAAACTTGAATAAAAATACAATAGATAAGTAAATACAGTCAGCATCAAGAACATACAAACGATTTTCATCACTATCGCATTGGTATTGACAGAGTACTGTAGTATACCTACTTACATGACTTTGTTGTTGACTGTAATAGTATAACACAAAATAAAACATTAGCACCAACATTATAAAAATACACGTAGTTAACCGTTACTAAAAAGAGAGATAAGGCATTGTTTGATTTACAATGTAATTAATGAATGATTTGTGATAATATCGGGTATTTAATGAGCAGGAAATATAACGTTTTCGGGTTTTCACAAAATGTTAATAGTTATGGTTTATCGGTAACTACACACTCGGAAATAGTGTTTGTATACTTAATATATTCCATATTTAATTAAATAACAAAATCATATTAAATAAACGCGGAAGCTTGAGAAGAAATACTGTTCCTTGCTGAGCTTTATATCTCAGTCGCACAGACTGACAAAGATTTTGTATAATATGGGAATTTCTTTGATAATTCTGCTGTTATAGATCACTATTTTGTACGAACGAAAGTCGGTTGAATTATCCTTTATCATCATACTATATAAAACGGATTAATTTATAACAGGATAATTCATCGTTATTTATACAGTGTGTTAAAAAAGTCCAAATTAAAATTTAAGGGGGTGGGGTGAAGAGAACAGTTAAGTTATCTCTGAAAGTATGTGTAAAAAGGTCGTAAAGCTCGGCGATTAGCTTCGACCTCTTTATTAATAAGGATGAACGTTATCTAAATAATAAGTCTCAGATAAATCTCACTATTTTACTATGCAAATTTACGGAATCTATATATTATAAACTTATGGTAAATATGGTAACGAATTGGTAGTAAATATGGTAAAAATTATAGGTAAATGGTTAGAATGGTATGTTGCCTATGGTAGCTAAATACGTACTAACTAAAACATACAAATTATATTAATTAATTAAGTTATAAAAATATTGCGATATCTGCAATTCTACACTAAACTATAATTGCTGAGCTGTTCGGTATAATTAGACCGAACAGTATGACACTTTTCAGACTACTTATATTTTCCGATTAAATTAATAAAAACATTGTTACATCTGATCATGACAACCCTTTTGTTTTTTTCTTTTTTGGGGAGAAATCTGTGTACAGACCTACCAAAATGCGCTAAATGACACTGGGAATACCCACTAAAACTCCCCGGTAACTTAACTAGCCCTTACCTAAAAATGCGTACTATCGCGTATCGTACGACAGTACAGTTACAACACACACACACACACACACACAACCCCCGCACATACTACGTTATCGACCCCCCGCAACTCCGTTCCAAAATTTATTTTGGAATTCTGTAACACCCGGTATATCAATATTTCTGTTTAGGTACTTAGTTAATACATATAATAGTATTTATATGGTTACATACTATTATTATGCTTAATTTGGGCTAGAATATAGGTGTGATTATAAAAATAGATATTATTACTGTTTATAATTATTCCCAGTTTTTTATTTTCTGCAATAGTTGATCATGTATTAAATTTTAAATCCTTGGCTCGTAAGCAAGCGTGGCTTGGCAAGTAAAGTACGGAGACCGTCTATCTCGATTTTGTTTTCGAGATCTTCACTAAATAAAACCTATTTCCTTCTTATCATTGTAAGTTGTAATTAATGTTATGTTTTCTCATCAACGTTTTCATTGAACTGTGATATTTATTCATTGAGGTTTATATTGTATCATTGTCAAAGCCAGAAGCAAATGGGTATTACTTGGATTTTATACAATATTTATTTGTAGAAGGGTTTAGCCCCGCTTCGATTTAGTAGGTATTTTCTCATAGTTATCCAACAAGTGTTAAGAAAATATTACCTCTATTACTAAAATATTTCTCCCCATTAAGTGCAAGTGCATGCAAGATATTGCAGGATAGATTTTTTTTTATTAAAATACCAGATTCATGGTTGCCATAGAATTATAACGGTGTCAGCACACCGTTACCTGCGAAATCATTCGTCGCCGTATTACGGGAGGCGAACTCGTTGAATAGCACTTAGCTACAATAAACCTTGTCAGTCATGTGCTTTCAATGGCCGCCGACTACTAAAACCAGAAGATTAAATCGCAATTTTGGATCAATTGTCATCAATGACTTACATTTTTTGGTAGCTCTTATGTTTCATTGGTTTACATCATTTAACATTTATAAATCTAAGACTTTGATAGGCTTAGATAAGTCATTGTAATTACAGCGTTTTGTAATATAAAATTGAGATCCTGTATTAGTACCTACAAATGTCTCACATCAAGATTAATACGTTAGTTTGAAAATGATTCTTATTAATTCTTTCAGTATTAATCGGTTACATATGTCATAATTGTCATACTATTTTCCTTAATACATAAGAAACGGTCAATTATAGGTTTCTTTAAAGATTGGCTTTTTAATATACTTATGTCCAAGTAGGTCATGTTATTTTTAAATTATTATTTTTACAAACCTGTTTTAAAAAAAATGTATATCTTTAAGAATCATACCTGCAGCAGGACCGATCGTCCAGGAAATCACTCGAGTATGCCTTTGTCCAGCAGTGGACGTCGTTTGGCTTTAATTATGGTGATGATGATTAAAGACTATTGAAACATGAAAATTTTGTATTTCCCGAAAATAGTGAAGTCAATGATAAGTAATGCATGGTCCATTGTTTGAATGTCTCTATCATTATTTTAGTACTACACATAATTTTATCAGTGGAAAATGATTGTGGCCATCGGAAACCACCAACCAAGGTACCAACCATTTAATACCAATTCCAAATAGTAGTAATTATTAGCTATTTTTATTTATTTATTAATATTAGTCTTACTGAATTTAATGAACTATATCCGAAAACGACTTGTATTTCTTTTACTGCATAAGTATAAAATGATAATGTTCGACGCTTACATATTATTATGTAGATAAGGATAGTAATATGAGAGCAGTAGATTGATACAGGCTCAGCAATAGTCCGGTGGACAAAGAGGGATGTGTTTTTATTCCTCATTGTAAGCTCACAAAGAGGACCAACAATCGAGCATTCACTCACCGTGGCTAGGGTTGATACTAGTTACTAACATTTAGATATCAAATATCTAAAGAAATCAGTCAAATGTTAACAAAGCCCTGTATTCTGTAATGAGTCACGGGTCGTTATCGATATAAAATAGGCTTTAAAGAAGCGTTAGAACACGCAAAAAGCCTTAACGATTCTTTTTACGTTTTTACGAAATGAGATTATAATATAAACATGGTTCTAAAGACTGCCTTTTCTTTGTCCAATTAAGAATCTAGAAGATTATTTTCATATTTTGAAAGGACGAATATTTAATCTTTAAAGCGATTCCTTACTTAGTCCTAGTTTAAGTAAGAGCGGAATTCGTTTTGGATCTATACCGCTTTAGATTTAAATGAATCACACAGGAGCATTGTTCGAGCATTAATGTGTTTATTTTAAGAATAGATATTATTATAAAAGAGGCATTGTAAACAAGCTACGGCCTACCTGATGGTAAGCGGTAACTGTAGCCAGTAAATACTTGTCTGGTAGCATGAAAAAGCTTTGTAACATCGTGGGTATTATTCACACGTTGCTCACTGTAAAAAACAAAAGAAATCATTTTTTTGGGAGCTTTTAGGTTAAGTCACGAACAGTAATCTGCGTCCTCGTTGATGGATGCGCTTCATGTCAGTGAACGTTGGTGTACCACAAGGCTCTGTTCTATTCCCTACTCTCTTTCTTCTTTATATCAATGATATGTTTCCATTAGATAACATTCATTGCTATGCGGATGACAGTACAGTGCATGGTGGATATTATGGTCGCCCAGGGGCTCGGCGCGTTGAAACCGAGAGGGAGAGAATGAATCTTACCATTGAGCTCAACAAGGTGTTGAACCTTATATATTGTTGAGTTCAATGCTAAGAAAACACAGGTGTGCGCGTTCACAGCCAAAACCGCCGTTCCTTCCCCTCCCTCTCTTCAGGGCACTACTCTTTCGGCACTGGGTTCCATCAACTTGCTCGGTATGGAGATATGTTGCGATCTGAATCAGAGGAATTACATCTAAACCTTGATCAAAACAGCCTCACGGAAGGTCAGTGTTCTGAACAAGGTGCGTCGATTTTTACGCCTGAGCGCCTGACCATTTATTTCTGCTTTACAAAACTTAGGTCCGGTCTTGCGTGGAATATTGCTCGCACCTGTGGGTTGGCTCCGCCAAGTACCTCCTCTAAGCACTATCCGTATCATTGGCAATGTAGAGGTCATGAACAGCCTAGACTAGAGCCTTTACAATTAAGTCATAACATTGCGTCGCATAACGCCTTCTATCGGCTCTAACATGGAGAGTGTTCTGAAGAGCTTTTCGACCGTATCCCACCTTCCCCCTTCCTAGCACGCGTGCCGGTTTTCGGAGTCATCAATTCACTGTCTCCACCTCAACATTACGCAGAAAGAAATTATTCCTTTATCATACCCCCAGAACTTGGAATTCTTTGCCTGTACATGTATTCCCTCATTCCTATAAGTACCTTCAAAAGAGGCGCGAGAACGCACCTTATGGGCCGGCAAGGCGGAAGCGGCAGTGTCTAAACTGAAGTAGTCGTATTCGGGTATGGACTCTTATTACCGTGGTTTTGATTCATTTGCTGTGCTTTGTATAAAAAAAGGAAAAAAGTCCCCTCGTTCTCAGCATAACGCTAAACACACACGCACACACACACACACACACACAGACACACACCCACCGACACACACACATCGCCACAACACTATAAAAGTAGTGTTATTTGCCTGCGAATTCCAGTACCTCTAGTACGAACATTCGAAATTTACGTATCGTCTCGTTACTCGATTCGATGACAATAGAGAACAAAATGATAGTCGCATTTAACTTTTTGAATGGATATGGAATTGTTCACAGAAAACCTTCACGGTCAGTGACGATACGACGACGAGACGAAAGTTTGCCAAAAATAGTTCCAGAACCGGGCGCCAGGTGCGCTGCTCAAAATTTCATACGTTAAAGCTGATGAGACGATAGCGAGACGACGAAAATTTAAAATGTTCGTGCCCTATGTTGGAAAACATTTCAATATCGGAAATTATACCTGTAATTTTTTGTGCGGTCAAAGCGAGACAGGATCGAAGCCGTATTTTGTACCTACAGTAGTGGATGAGGCCGGTGCTTCAATTTCAGTGGAAGATATCTCCTTCCTAGCGTATTTTGTGATACATATTTACTGAAGTTATTTTATGTATTTGAAATACCTAGGCATAGACAGCCCTGTCACCAGTGAACATTTCTATAGACGCGGGACGTTACGCCAACACATTCATTGCTAAAGCCCGGGGATTTCCGAACTCTTTTCAAAGCCCTGCCTATCCAACTGGTAGATGAAATTTTTTGTTACTTGATTGATAGAACAGTTGCGTATAAAAAAAAATATTTTACAGGGTTATGTCGACTAGACACAATAGAAAAAAAATCATTAGAAAAGTATCTGAACTAGAAGAAATTCATGGCCTCAAGCGGGGACTAAACCTGCGACCTTGGCTGCTCCAACCAACTAAGCTACCAAGGACTTGGGATGACCCTGTGAATTTAGTAGACTTTTTGGTTTTGACCAACTTAACCTTAATTTGCATTTGAATTTATAACGTAATAAAAACAGATGGACTCGAGGAAAATCTCAGGGCCATCCCAAGTCCTCGATGGCTCAGATGGCTAGAGTGGTCACCCGGATCGTGAAGGGTCGCAGGTTTGTCCCGCTTGAGGATATGACTTTATTCTAGTTTAAATACTTTTGAAATATTAAAGTACCTAATGTTGAAAAAAAAAAACAATAATTATGTAAGTATCATAATAGTTATGTGATTCATGGAACTGTTAAAAGGGTAATTAATCTGTGAGGTACCTAGGTTACATATCAGACATAATTCATTATACTACTGTATTGGGCGCCGCGCCGTGCGCCATAGGGTTGGCCTATGGAACGAAAGGTTCAAAATTAATTCTTTTCAATTGATTCTGTTTTACTCATTGTTTAATTTGTCTTGTGTACCATTGTTTTTAACCGACTTCAAAAACGAGGAGGTTCTTAATTCGGTTGGATTGTTTTTTTTTTCTATGTTTGTACACCGATTTCGCCGAGATTTCTGATCCGATTTACGTATTTTTTTTTGTTCGATGCCGAATAGTTGCCATTTGGTCCCATAAATATTTTTTTCAAATCGATGGTTTTTAAATCAAAATAACTGGAATGAGTAAGTCGTCTACTTATTTATTCATTTATTTATTTGCTTTCCTATGACTTTTCAGTGAAACGATACGATAGTTATATACGATAGTCGTAAACAATGTAAGCTGACGGTCACCCATCTAGTTTAGACCTTAGTAAGTTAGCACTAAAAATTATGAAAAAAAAATTGATTAAAATTTAAAACCGACTTCAAAAAAACTGAAAGGATAAAATAAATGAATTTAAGTAGGTACTCCAAAAAATATGTTTCTAGGGGATGAGTACCTACTTAAATTTAATTATTTTATCCCTTTCAGATTTTTTAAGTCGGTTTTAAATTTTGTTTAAATTTTATTTTGTTATCAATTACCTACAAACCGATAATTAATTACCTACAGAGAGATAATAGATTTTCTATTGTTGAGGAAACGCCAACACCTGGGGGCTAGTAAGTTTTGTTTTTTGTTACTTTTTAAGACGAAATATCTGTAAAGTACTTTTAATTAAAATATTTATATCAATTCATAAGGGCCGTAATCATCACGAGTTCATTATAAATTGATGTAGATTTGTATATTTTGAAGAAATAATTTTAAAACATTTATTAAAGTATTCAAACAAAGTACCTATATCAATCCAGTAGCAAAAACTTTTATGATACAACGATGCCATCTTTGACATACTTATGACGGTATGACGTGATATAACCAAATATAGTTAATGTCGTGGTGTGTGAAAACCTTTATCTACAGAAAGGAGCCAATGGCTGCGGTATAGCGACACGGAATATTCCAGATAATATGACTTTTACTGGTAATCCGATTCGAAAAAAGATATTATTCCACACAGACAAGCTGCTCAAGTGTAATTTAAAAAGATTTATTAAAGTCTATGATTAAGAACCTACTCTACATAACATAATTCTCAAAATCAAGATTGTATATAGTCCATATTTATTAACGTGTATATGTATAGTGTATGCATGTTTATTTCTTATTGTATTTACGGTAGAAATATAAAGAAAATAAAATTTATTTTTCGCAAAATAAGAGTTGTACTTACTTTCTAGTAAATCCAATATAGAGATAACCTTCGGCACTGAACTCTTACACGAAGACTTTGTATCAGCGTGTTCTCGTTCCGGTCATTGTTTATTTAGACTTACCTGAAACAAGAACATGATTGCAATTAGTGACATGAATAATGGAACAGTACAATTAGCGTCGTAATATTAACAGTTTTTATTAATTAATAAAGGTGTTAGACATTTTGGTTTTGATTTTCGTTTTAGATTTTAGGACTTAAGTATAAGCACTATTAAGTTAAATCAATAGCAATAGTTAGCCTAAGCGCTTTAATGTTATTGTTAATCTAAGTTCTATTCTAAGCATGCATGTATCTCTAAGATTTATGATAATCGATCTAGTTACTGAATACGCAATACAAATCATAGACCATGACATTATTTAATCAAGTATAATATGTATATATTAGTTCTAGTACTTACCTACCTAAAGGTCGGTATATAAACCAGACATGTTTAATAATATCTTACAATAATATTAAGATCAAGTTGCTGAAGATATTCAGATATAAGTCCTAAAATTAACTGGATTCATGTGGATTTTTTGCCACTACCAATATGAGAAACCGATATACTTAATTGCTGTATATCCTGGTTGTCGATACATTTAATAATAATAATTAATTTATTTTCTTTGACAAATATAATCTTAATCATTATTTTATGTAGCAGGTACTATTATTAAACTTGTGAAGAGATTATTCCTGAAATAGGTTTCCGAGGAACTGGATAATATAGCAGATAAATAAGCACAAATTTTCTTCTATCCACATCAATAAATTATTTGTGAAAAAAGCTAACTTGGTATTTTTATTGGTAGTTTTTTTTAACACAACAGTAGGTACAGATAAAAAAAAACACATACATTACAAAAAATACCTGCTTATAAAATAAGAATATAAATAAACAATCAGGACCAGAACATAAAACTGAGTGTGTGTGTGTGTGTGGTGGTATAACTGGTATACCTATCCATTACTAGATATTCCTACTTGTCTCTTTATACAGATATCAACAATACTCGTTTTAAATTTTATTATATGAAATGACATTAAATAATTTATTCAACAACATATAATCATTACTACAGAAGCACAAACACAAATTATTTAAACAAAAAATAATATAATTTTGTAACTGAAAAGGAACCCACTCAGCATAACTTTGGTTTCACCGAATTTACATGTATCGTTCATTACGATAATGACTTACTATCTATATATTTCTAATAGTATTAATTTTAACCTCATTCATAATATTATTTTAGTGCAAAATATTTGCATTCTTATTTATCATTTTAGTATAAATTTACGTAATAATCTACCTACTTGCTACCACTCGCCTTTTTTGTTTATGAAACCGTCTTTATTTATTTTATTGTTGAACTATTTTGTCCATTTATACGCGTACATGTTATTAGTGATATTATTAGGTTATTTATTAATACTTCACTGGCAACATGTCCTCACGTTTACTACATTTTTGTCGGTAATCTTGGAATATATTTCCAGAAGCATATCATATTTTAATAATCGCTTTATTGAATTGTTTTTCTACGAGGTAGTGATATATAACTTATGTTGCCTTGAAGATATATGTCTATTTTATCCATTAACATACAAATTTACCCGCTACTTTATTCGTAAAAGAGATTGGCCTGCTTACTTACTGCTGCACTTTGTTACTTTTTCTGTTTTTGTTACTTGTTTACACCGTTTATAATAACGAACCTATAAGTAAATCTTTTAGATTCTATTACCAAAATGTTCGTGGTCTTAGGTCCAAAACGAATATTTTTTATCGAAATTTATGCATGGCCAATTATAATGTTATTTTATTATCTGAGACATGGTTGGTAGACGGGATTAGCGATAGCGAGTTATTCGACGATAGGTATGTTGTATGGAGGAGAGACCGTGACTACAGTAAAACTAAGCAGACCCGTGGTGGTGGTGTCTTAATTGCGACTCAAAAAAATCTGACAGTCACCCCGCAGCCAGGTTTCCATTCAACAGCTGAAGACCTGTGGTTAACTACTAGTCTTAATAATGCTCGATCACAAGAATCATGTCGCTTGCATGTTTGTGTACTATACTTGTGTGATCAAAATAGAGGTAACTCGTTCACGACTCAATTAACTAATTTCTTACATAAATTGGAAAATGTAGTTACATTGAATCCAGGCGATAAAATATTAGTTGTGGGAGATTTTAATCTTAGTGCAATTAAATGGCTGTCTTGTCAGGGTTATTACTCCCCAACTAGTACTACAAACACATTTAATGAAAATTTATTTATTGATGAGCTTAACTTTTTAAATTTAAATCAATATAATGGGATTTTAAATGCCCATGGGAGAATCTTAGACTTGGTTATTGGCAATGATGATTTGGTTGTCAGTGAATGTAGTGATCCTTTGGTTCCGGTCGACCCACACCATGGTGCTTTAGTGATTCAGACGTGTTTCTTAAACTTTTCTCCATTACCGTCTGCACCACGGTTGAAGTACATGTTTAATAAGGGTGACTATAATGAAATAAATCAAGCCCTAGAGAAAATAAATTGGACTCTTGAGTTCTCTTCTAGATCTCTCGATGATTGTTTTGATTATTTCTATGCGGTTTATCGATCACTTAGAGATAAGTATATTCCTTTTAAATACATCAATCATAATAATTATCCAATTTGGTACTCAGCTGCTCTTAGGAAGGTCATCAAGGAACAATACAAATACTTTCATAAGTATAGGAACTATGGTAATTTAAGTGATTTACAGTCCATAAAACTTATTCGATCTAGGGCAAAAATTCTTGAACGGAAATGTTATAACGAGTACCTAACATCTGTGGAGAGTTCTATTTCTGATAATCCAAAAAGATTCTGGGGCTTTATTAAAGCCCGATCGAGGTCTAACGTTATGCCTAGCTGTATGGAGTATAACAACCAATGTGCAAACACAGGTCAAGACATTTGCAATGCGTTTTCTGATTACTTCCAGTCTAATTTTATCGATACTGTCTGTCCTATAAACCAGGATATTCATTTGCGATTATCACCACCTACATCATTTATCCCTAGTATTAGTGTCGATGAACAGACCGTCCTTCGGTTACTTAAAAGATTAGACCGCTATAAATCAGCAGGGCCGGATGAACTTCCAGCAATTTTTCTTATAAATTGTGCTAAGTCGTTGAGTATACCTTTGACATTGTTATTTAGGAGATCCTTCAGTGAATGTGTTGTTCCAGGTATCTGGAAATCTGCATACGTGACCCCAGTATATAAAAAGGGCGCTAAGACTGATATACTGAATTATCGGCCCATCTCAAAACTCTGTGAACTTTCAAAAGTTATGGAGAAATTAGTTCATGCACAGGTCTATGCGGGAATCAGACAATCATTGAATGACTTTCAACATGGGTTTCTTCCGGGTAGGTCTACTACTTCTAATTTAATATTATTTAACGAGTTAATTACTGACGAAATGGATAGGGGTCATCAAGTAGACGCTGTTTATACCGATTACAGCAAAGCGTTTGACAGAATTCAGCACGATCGCTTGATATTTAAGCTTGAGTGTGTAGGTATTTGCGGTGATTTGTTGAGATGGTTTACTTCATATATAAAAAATAGAACGCAAGCCGTAGTAGTGAACAACTATATTTCGAGTTGGATTAAGGTACCCAGCGGTGTGCCGCAGGGATCAATCCTGGGACCACTTCTTTTTATTATTTGTATTAATGATATTAACAACTGTCTACGCTCCTCTAATTTGCTATGTTTTGCAGACGACATGAAAATTTTTGCATCTATAAAAACATCAAAAGACGCACAAGCCCTGCAGGATGACCTCGTCAGATTGGACGATTATTGCTCACGTAATTATCTCGACTTGAACCCTTTAAAATGCTCTGTGGTCAATTTTACTAGGAAGAAAAATATTATCCTCTTTGATTATCGCATAGGTAGCTGCTTACTATCGAGAAAGTCGGTAGTCCGGGACTTAGGCGTATTGCACGATACCAAAGTTATATTTGATCAGCACATTGATAGTATAATTGCAAGAGCCTCCAGGGCCTTGGGGTTTGTGTTGCGGAGCTCTAAAGATTTCAAAAACATCAAAACGCTGTAAATATTATATTGTTCTTATGTGAGAAGCACTTTGGAGTACGCTTCACAAATCTGGAACCCTCGGTACGCCATATACAAAACTAGAATTGAGCGCATTCAGAAGAAATTCGTTAGGTACTTATGTTATCGCTTAAAGTGCTCATATAGCTCCGAATGCTACGAAGATCGTTGTAGAATGCTGCATCTCTTGCCTCTTGAGTTACGTCGTGATGTCGCTGATACTGCCTTTCTTATGAATCTTTCCAGAAGCGCCATTGATTGCCCCACTTTGTTATCCAAGGTTTCATTTAACTTACCTCGCAGTACCCGGCGCAACGTACCTTTGTCATTGCCCCTTTGTAATACCAATTATAGACAAAATAGTTTCATTTACCGAGCGAGTAAGCTATTTAATAAACTATCACAAATTCTAGAACTAGACTTATTTAATACAAATATCCAATCGGCGAAAGAGTCAATTAGCAGGTTTCTATTCATAGATGTGTAGATTTTATTATTAATAATATTAATTTCTTTGTATTTTTATACACGGTTCTTACATTGCTGCGATGCGAGATGGTTTATATTTTATGGCTAAACTGTTTATTACTTGTATAGCTCACTGCATATTTGTTCAGTTACTACTTGTGTGAATCTGTAATTAGCTTCCTATCACTATAAGTAATTACTTACCTATCATGTGTTATCAGCTGATGATTTACCGAATAAAATAAAATAAATAAATAAATAAGCCAAAAAATTCTTGGACACTACGACGCTGGTCTTCCGTGGATATCTTTTCCGAGGGCACCACTATGCGCACATCGTATAATTACAACTTAGTAATAATCATATAACATATATAGATATATATTTATAAGGCAACAAAAAATCACAAAATAATAATCATATAGAGGCATTTAAAAGGTGAAATAGGTATTAACATACAAACAGTTAGTTTAATCTTTCTTCCTTTAACCATTCCTGCTGCGTCTCCTCAACAATAGAAAGACTATTATGATAGGTTGGAGGTTACTTTACAAATTATAGGCGATAGAGACAAAATGAAAACCAAAGATATAATGGTCAAAGTCTATAAAGGTCAACGATTATCCTTTTGATAATTTATGAATGAATATTCCAACATTTCGTGGTAGTATAACAAAAACTGCCACAAAACGCTGCCGTGTTATGTGTTGAGTTTAGTAAAGCAATTCTAACTTATCCAAGAATCAACGCCAACATCGATTAGAATTTTGATTACGGTCTTCTATTTGGTGGGGGGATCCAAATGAGAGTAGCAAATACTGTAATGTCTTACTAGTTTTATGTTTTACTATTTACAACTATGTAATTTGTGCAACATTGTTTAACCCACACAGCTGAATGTAATTATTTGCCACACTAATAATTTTCCCACCCTACAACACAGAAACGAATTTTTTATGAATAATATCAGTCATAAATTCCTAATTAATAGTAAGTACTCCAAACTCCAGTTTGTCAGCAAGGCAATATGATTTGGGTTTTCTGTTAATTCTGCTATTAAGAGTGTTGTTTGTACTGCAACTAAACGGATAAGCTAATTTTACAATAACAATTAAGTGATAATAATGTTGATATTATACAGTTAATGGTTTCATAGTTTTGGTCATTATGATAAGTATTTTTTAAATGTCTGGTCCTTATTATGATTACTCGACCACAGAGTCGCTCAAATCAACAATACACTATTTAAAATGACGCTTAGTCTTCTATTTCAGTGCTAACTGCATTTAGCTCCTTTAAAATGTTTTCGTATGGTTTAGTGCAATTTGTAAATATTTAAAGTTAGGCGAGATAGAGTTGAAAGTACGCCGAGTATAGAGTTGCGAGTAGACTATTTGATTTTCCAATAAATTAGTTCTAATACAAAACATGAAAGCCTATATAAATTAAGAGAAAATAACAAAATTAGCTCAAATTATTCTTAAACCGTATATACTTTAATACGGTATATACTCTAATACGGTAAGGCGATAAGATTAATCAATTGATTAAATTTTCGGTTCACTTTAAAATTTGATGTGTAACAACTAGCTCTATAGTTTGTTTTAGACTCATGACTCATGAGTTATTTTAGTTCTGTAGATCAGTCGTGCAGTGGACGCAATGGCAATGGCAGTATAATTACTGCGTTTACATAATCTTTGTTCCAATATTTATGGTGGCAATTAAACATGGTAAATCGACCTATTAGACGAAGATATTATAGAATATATGAAATTGTGTACGAGAAAATGCTACGTGGAATAAAACTTCGTAGATTTGTTAGGTAGATTGATGATGAAGTAAATTTATTTATATCTTTTAATTCGTGTGTCATGAACTCATGAAAACCTTTAATAAAACAAAAATATATATGAAAGATAAATATCACACGATATGTATGCTGTTAAAAAATAAATATTGGTGATTGTATTAATTACGTATTCACTAAGCATTACTGCAAAAAATACCCGCTGTGTAACAAACTAAAGGAAAAAAAAACGGAAGTGAAAGAACCACAAATCGGATCCTAACAGATTTATCAATAAAAACTGATTGAAAACACCGAAACTTTCCACACTGGATTCCTAGAAGGATATCGCAAAAAATCCTGGATTTCATTCAGTGGAGACAAAACTGGCGCCAAGCGTTCAGAATTCAACAAAAATATTTATTGTTGGAAATCCCGAGAGCTGTGGGAATTCCGGGCGCATTCTGAACTAGCTACCTGTCACCCGGCAAGTTGGCCGCGCTCCGAACCCATCGATAACTCGGTGCTCGGGGTATCCCGGTAAGGTCGTGTTTTACTAAACACCAAACAATGAGACCTTTGGCTTCTTCTGTTTTGTAGATTCCAATTCACTACCGCTATTCGAACCATTTGAGCGCTGTACTGCCTTGAGTCTTTAAGTTATTTATGCGTCTTTTTCTGCATTCTATTTTATTTAAATAGTGCCGTTGATACTTATCTGATATAATGTTCAATTACACACATAAGACGAGAAGGAAATAAAATATCTTTTTACCAATAAGGTAATTCCGTCCGGTACATATGTAAAAATAAATGCCTAAATGACTCATTTCATGGAAAATACTATCTATCGATTATACTTACGATTACGTTTATATACCATCGATTACGTATAAACTTTACGTATCGAGATGAATGTACAAAAGGTCCAACCAAAAATTATCTCTAGTGTATGGGTCCAACATTTATTTTACATTCATGTTTATTTGTTGTTTAGCAGGTTATTCTTGATAAGCCTGTGACAAAATATTTGACTAATCATTACTTGTTTTAGAGCTACGTAGTCAAAAGCATATTGTTTGTGTGCAAAAGAGAATTAAAGAAACCATATTTTCGTTCTTTTTAAGACGTTGATGCGAATTGAAAACGTAACCTACTATTCCTATTTCGAGAGCCGATTCAAATGGCATTTCTTACAGTATTGTGACGTCACTAGTGAGCAGTGACTGAGACCCAGTTGCCTACATTACACTGCGTGTGCGCCGATGGGTACATTCTATAAATAACTTTTACGTGGTTACTGTACGATGTTATTTTTCCACACGAATAATGCCTAAATAGAAGTACGGCTTATTGGCGAGCAAATGTACGATATTTTGTGGTTAAGACTAAGCATTCATGTTGATTTTTTGAATAGTGAACAATCAATTTGACAAATTTTATTTTAACCGAAATATCAACTTAATTAAAAGAGAAAATATGAAGTAAGTACTTTAAACAGATGCAGTATTTTATTGTATAATGTTGATTAACATAATCTGATTGAAATGACTGATTCACTTATGAATGATGAGATATATACTGGATGAACACCTCTAAGTCGGTATTATCTTTATTAATATTATTTTTTGCCCTTTTTCAAATGTGAATTATGAGAAATAATATGTTTATGTTAGGAGTTAACTCGTTCATTTAATATACTATGAGCCCTTGGAATAATGTCACTTTTTTAATGACTGTTATTGGCATATCACCATCATAATAATGTTAGCTGAAAGATGTCCACTAAGAGGGCTAGTACCTTGCTGAGTTCTCAAGCCTTAGGGGGCGAATCCGCCTATGGAGGATTTCCTCCTAATACCTCCTTTCTAGAGGATCGACAGCATCACATTCCAGAGAGGTGTCTAGCTATCGCTTAGAGTCACCAGGGCGTACGAGCCATGAGGAAGCGACCAACCTGTGGGTGCCTCTATAGGCTCGGACCTCGGCTTAGGTGGTCGTGTCTATTTTATTTATTTATTTAGAAGAAACAAACGGTGATACAAGTTATTTATGGCTAGAGTATGATTATTGATAACAGACCTATAGTTTCCTTAATTAGATTCATAATATGTAATACACCAACTTAAAAATTTCAAACTTAAAATTAACAATATCGACATTGATGCCAAGAGCACTCCCCTCCATCACCCAGTAAATAGAATCTATGTAAATAAAATCAAAAAACGCTAGTCAGTTTTAACTCGCTGACTAACGTAAATCAAGAAGTTACGTGTCGTGGAAAGTCTTTGCTGACAATACCCATAGGAAAGTATCGGCAGGTGATTTTATTTCTGGTCTCTTATTTATCTATAATTTAAGTGGTTATTAGTATCGAATTGAATGTAATCCTGCAGTTTATTATGAGTTTTTTTATTAAAATATAATATGGATGTCGAAAAAGCATGCGCCTCCCCGGGATAACATTAGCTTACCCTAATTTGACGACCGGCTGGCCGAGTGGTCTGTGCCCCTTGCTATACAGGCTACTTGGTCGTGAGGTCCAGGGTTCAAATCCCGGTAGGAGCAAATGTTTGTATGATGAGTACGAGCATTTGTTCACGAGTCATTGATGTTTATTTAGTATATTGCTAATATTTATATACATATTATTATCATTATTTATCTGTTATCTAGTATCCATAACACAAGCTCTTAATGATGCTTACTTTGGGCTAGGTAATAGGTGTGAGTGTATGAATATTATTATTATTATTAATTTGAAGATAAACCTTACTAATGGATATTTACGCACAGACTTTGAGCTTCAGGGAATGTTCACATTAGTTTTTAACTGTAAAGGTAAAATGATAAAATATGTAACAGTTTGTAAAGCTTAGCTTACTAGCAGTGTTATTAAAAACAATATTTATGGTATTGATACTTAAAAGTGTACCTAGGCCCAATTTTATTATTTAGACCCTCTTAATCCTTTAATGCCCGGACGGCAACTTAAGTTGCCATAACAATCAAAATTTAATTGTGTCTGGTTATCGGGCTTTAAAGTACCCAAAGTAATCTCACTTCAGGAGTACCCAATATAACAAAGTATGTTGATGTTTTATGGTTTCACCACAAAATAAATGTCGACACATAAAAACGAGATTACATTTTAAAGTCCAGAAAATACAATAAGTACGTGGCCTATCGCTTAGCGGCAGGCAACGCTTGACTACTCGCTGAGAACAGGCTTTGCGCCTAAAAGTGTTAGTCATACTTTTATTATAATACATAAACGTGATTGGTGCTACCGATTACCTCTTTTAAGAAAATACTGTTACCTAATGCAAAGAAAAATATACATTTAGGTAATTTGACACCAAATTTTCTATGCATTATTTTACACTAGCTGTCAAATATTTATCAGATACAATTCTCCATAGTATAAAGTTAAGTTTAGTTAAAACAGAAGCTATCTCGTTTTATGGAGGGTTTTAAGCCATTTTTTTGCTCGCTGAGAGGAAGCTCTACCAGCCTATCCGCCCTCTCCCTGGAGAGAAGAGGGAGGAGTGTATGGGGCTCCCACCCACTAAACCCCTCAGCGATGTTCCCTTTCCTGCTTCCTGCCGACCGACGTAGCGTATACCCACGCTATGTCCGCTTGTCGACAGAGCAGCGTGACCTAATAAGGTCCCGTCTTGTGAGGAGGGCTCTGAAGAAGGCCCCTCCCTCTAACTGACAATGTCTTTTAAAGTCGGTGAGCCGGTGAATTGACCCACCGACTGGGCTGTGCAATCTGGCCACGGTCCCCAACCGCGCCCAGAGCCCAAGAAAAGATGTTATGCTATGGCGCGGGCAGCTGAAGGCGCCCAGTGCGTCGGCAACGGATGGTGGGTGGTTCCGTCTCCTCTTTGCGAGCCATCACTGTCTCGCAGAATGCGAGATTCGTCTTCCACGACCTCTCGCAATTGACCATCTTTCAGACGACGGTCGAGAGGGAGAGGTCATCGCCGATCACGGCTGTCAGCACCCGCCGCTCTTATGCCCACGCACGGTACTCCTCCAGCGCGTGTTGTGGTCGCTCGTCGAAGCAGCCGTCGCAGTGGTGGCAGTTGACAGTCGGTTTCCTTCCGGCGATCCGACGCAGGTATCCCCGAAACCTCCATGCCCCATGTGTACCTGTGTCGCGCGGAACGTCAGGACTCCGTGTTGCCTCCCCACCCACTGCTTTAATATTGGATCAACTGCCCCTACCGCATGCGGACTCCAGCGCTGGCTCTCGCGAGTCGGCGCACCCATACAGATGGTTTTAATTAAACCAGGTCTAACTTAGACCGCACATTTTGTAATAAGGCGGAATAGGGTTTCGATTTTGTGTGAGTCAGCCAAAGGAACGAAAGGTTAGTTATTTATTTGTAAGTTGAGCAGGACATTTAATTATCATAAATAGATGGGTTACAAATGAATTACGTTTGGGGTATTACGTTTTTCGACCACTTGTCCCATTACTCGCTAATTAATGACAATGCATGTATTTCAGGTTAGGTCGTCGGAGTAAGGATCAATCCACTGACTTTTTAATTAATTAGTAATTAAAATGTAAAACTAGAAAAATTTCACGTCCTGAGGCGGGAATCAAACCCGCGATCTTTCGCAACCCGGGCGACTGCTCTAACCACTAAACCACCCAGGACTTGGAATATCCCTGTGAAATTCCTCTAGTCTATCTGTATTTGCGTTTATGAGCTAACGTCCACCCTACATTGTCGAAATGTTTTATTAATTACTTAACCAAATTTGACACCATATTTATCCTTATCCTGCTAGCGTAAGTCGATAGTTATGACGCATCTTTTGAAGAATTCCTCTTTCTCAATGCACAAACTGAAATCCCTCTTTACAAATGCAAAGGCGTTACAGATGCACAAAATCAATCATTTAAAATGTGATGTTGAAACAAGTTACCTACTCAGTAATGAATGTTACAATTACCTACATTCGACATTAGAATCTAATATTGATTATTGAAAATAGAGTGTAGCACTTGAAATTCTAAAGCCTTTTAGTCTACAATTTATTCTGGGAAGCATGAGAAAATCACATCTCGACTATTTTGCCTGAACCTATTGGAACAATTTTCAATTTTCGTTTGGAGCCATTGAGTGCGCAGACTCTGCAATATTTATCGTTCTTTATCTCCGGATCCTACCCGATACGTTTTATTCAAACACAAACGACGATGAAGGTGGAAAAACAAGTGCATCAGAATAATAAACAAGGATCATGTCAATTTTATTTCAAAGATAAAAGCAACGGTCACAATTATGAGTACCTATTTAAACAATTAGGAAAATAACTATCGGTCCCTTCTAGAAATTTTACTATTCAATAAAAAAGGAGGATAAGTACCACATAAAGACTTACTTGGTGAACTGAAAATGAGCATAATAAAATCCTTTTCTAAAAATACTCAGTCCTAAGTTATATAACTTTTCCTTGGCTCCCAAGCCATGATAGCCATGATGTAACAGGGATAAACGCTTCGTCAAGAGGTAAAATATATTTTTTGACACTAAGTATGTGACTAGTGTGACATGAGTGTGACGTCAATTTTGAGTGAGGAACCTAAAATACTTAGTGGACACTGTCAGTATCTTTTCCTGCTAGTGGACTCACACTAACTTAGAAACTGTTTTGAACTTGACTTACTTTATGGGTTTTTGAATTTGACTAAACATTATGAGATTGCGCGGTCGGCTGACCGGCGCGGTGACCGGAGTAATGCGGAACATACCCATCTTTTCTACTTTCTAAGCTGAAAACTGTGTGCAGATTGGTTGGTCGACGTACTGAGGATACTATTTTGTAAATAAAATAAATCTCTTTGGCGAAAACAGGTTAATCAAAGTAGAACTTCACCTGGTAAGTTCGTTTGATCATCTAATTATAACTACAATCCATATTTTTCCACATGTTTTTGGCTGGATTATATTAAAATACTCGTCAATACCTAAGTACTACGTTACTACCGTATATGAAGATTATTTCAGTAAAGTAACGTTTTTTAATAGGACTTATGTTCCGTTTGCTAAAACGACCGGCGCGAGTGTGATAAAAATTGCATGACTTTTAAATCAAAGGCCGCAGTATTGTTCTAAGTTTACGGGAGCAGCCTTTGTTTGGTTTCTGGATCTTTTGTTAAGTTGTATGAAAGAATATTAAGTCGAGTAAAAATACACGTGATCTACTCAAACAATTTTACCAGTTTAGTTGAGACTTTTCTTGTTAAAATTAAGGAAAATAACGGTACTTACGAAGAAGTAACAATGCAAAGTTTTGGTCATGTTTTCGGAAAAGCACTTTTATGTATTTACGCTAAGAAAAGAAGTAGTTTCTATACTGAAAAAGGGATACGTAGAAAAGGCTTTTAGGTTTAGCAGTGTTTTCAAAGTGCCTTCTTAATTTTACTATTATTGTAGTTATTTTGGCGCTAAAAAATGATATCTTCTGAAGATTGTTAGAAAGGTACCAAAGAAGCAATATTGGTATTGTTTACAAAGAATCAAGGTTGCAGCAACATTTATATTCAATGGAACCGTCCGACTGCATCCCGGACAACCGGCTGTGAGTGCAATCGGCCCGGCTAACTGTGATAAAAATTGCACAGCTTTTAAATGAAAGGCCCGGTGCAGCTTTCCCGCTCGCGGGCCATTCTATTGTTGTTTTTACTTTTATTCCGTTTGTTTTTGTAACTCGTGTTACCTAAGTGAGGTTACACTACAGAAACGATACTGGGATTCGTTTACATATGTATGTACATTTATCCAGTTGTTGTTGGCGAATAAGTTTGCATCCAAACGTGGTTTAAAATTTAAACTACGTGCTCCTATTCTGTAGATACAGTGTATTCAATGGCATAATATCTATTTACTTCAAAATAAAATTGCATTATAGTGCAGCATGATGCGTTTCTATAATTTAAAGCCCTTAAAATATGAAACCTTTAAGTTTGCTAAGAAATTTAATAAATTTTAGAATTAAGTATGTAATAAAATAAAGACCGCGTTCTGTGCTTAGAAATCTTTGGAGCCAAAAGTAACCGAAAATACTTTTAATAGGTTGAAAATTAATATTTTAGATCACAAATATATATTTCTTTCATCACATTAGGGTAGCAACTCAACTATTTGTGAAAAACTTGTCTCGTATTTCCAGCTTAGCTTAGAATTCAGTTTCGCTAAGCAAAGCACACCGCTTTGCTTAGCAAAACTGAATTCCCCTGAAAACTAGAGCAACTGCAGTTTCTATCGAATTATCCCGTTGAGCCGCAGTACAGGCACACTACTATTTATGCCTTAATAAATTATGTAACTGTACAATGGACGCTAAGTTAATAACTTAGCCAATGTTAAGCCGAACCGGTGGCGGCAGATAGATAACTGCTCGACGGGGATTTAACCCTGCAATGTAACAGGCTGTATACACTGCTGTTACAGTTTAAACCAGATCCCTTTCATCGTTTGAAATACTTGGTCTAAGGCAAACGGTTAAAAGCTAGAATTGTTTCTCAAAAGAACTAAATAAACCCCTTATCTTATTGTGGGCACATAACCATGTTACAGTGCATTTCGACCCATTGGTATCTTTTGTGCTTAAATAAGCCCCTAATTTGACTAGTGTACGTATGGTGAATTTAGGTTCATAAAAGATAATCTAGTGTAAAATCAATTTTTTTATCTATTACATTAGGTTAACTAGTAATCCATGATTTTGTCTGTCTGTCTCTCTATCTGTCTGTTTCGTTTTCATATCTATCCCGCTGAACCAATTTAGATGAACTTGGCATGAAGCGGCTCCGCCCGTGTCCTACCTATAAAGGAACTAGGCTTCCTTTTCGCGAACGTAGCCGGGGCGGTTTCTAGTATATATTGGAAAAGTGAAGAACAAGTCACCCATGTCACCACTTTCGACAGTTCATGACACAAGCTCTTAATGATGCTTAATTTGGGCTAAATAATAGGAGAAGTGTATGATGATAATTATTTTTATTTTCAACCTATAAAGGTAGTGGTCCTGGTTCAGCTCTGCATGGAGTAAAATTCAATTTTAGTTTAGTGCTAATCCTTTGCTACAATCCGATCACACTGACGTTTTTGAAATGGTATACCTTATTTTTTTACAAACTTCTATAAATATAAAAGTAACTGAAATCTGGGTGGATGTCATAGTGTCTACTAAAAGTATTGTTTTAAAAGAGAGCCAGATATCTTCATTTTATTTTTAGAGAAAAACAACAGAATCGACGCCATTTACGGGGCATAAAGGAGTTGTCAAAAATGTTATCACTAATACAGGTTTTACTTAGTATATGAAGCAAAGTATGTACTAGACAGCAGATGCGCTCATATAATATGTTTTTCATTTTAGTTCAATACCTACTCATGAAAACGTTGTTGCGAATAAAGATAATAAATGTGAAAGCTACCTATTAAAAGTTAAATCAAATCTTACGGTACTTTAATGGTCCCATTTTTATAAAATAATAAAAAAGTAATTTTTAAAAAATTAAACCGCTTTTAAAACACTACAAAGAAAAAGAATGGTTGTCATTTTGAGCACGTAGATACTTTCCAAGTAAATAGCATACAAAAACATTCATTGTCAAACAGACTTTTTTGTTTGTTTGTAATCAACACTTTAATTCATGTATCAAATTTTCTGTTAAACCATATTGTTTAAGAGCAAGCGAAAGCGTCCGTTAGTAAAAGCCGCGTTTCGTTACACCATTGTCACAAACAATGCGTTAGCTGTCAGTCATCAACAATGGAGTATGCACGCCCCCTAGTGAAAGTTAGAAGTTGGTATATAGTGACGTCGTATCACCCGACAATGGTTTCCACATCGATGCAATGACTCACTAAAAGGGGATGAATCCGAATTGTTTACCCGGGATTTTCGGAAATACTCTGGGAATATCCTGAAAATTCCACCTCGTTATGCGGTGATTCACGCGGACTATGAGTCAAGCATCATCTACTTACAATATGTGATTGTGTTGGATTGTTTTGTGAATAGGTTAAGTATCTGGAGGCAATTGGAACTTGAAACGCCTAAGAAATGACATATCTCATTTGATGTAAGAAGAAAACATTGCTGATTTCAAATTGATTAAATTTATTTATAACGGTACCTACGTCTAAGTTTACTATTATTTCCATGACACCTAATCTGAAGGAGATGAAATTTGGTTAATAATAGAATTGAATATTAATCCTAGAAACAGAATTTTATTCATAGTTTCGAAAAAGTATTTATTTATTTATTTAACAATTTATGTACACACAATAACTACTACTAAGTACTTATGTTCTGATTTTTTTTTATTCTTTAATGCTACTTATGGTAACGTAGCTAGGTATGTAGGTGCATCTTCACACAGTAAGTACTTACAATTATCAATAATACGATATCTTTATTACTGGTCTGATGGCAGTAATTTCTTTAGAAATAAGATGTTTCTACTCTTTCGGAGTCTATATAACAATAGAATATCTGTTGCAGTATTATACATAGTTAAATTGACTTATTGAAAATAAGTTTTATTCACAAGTTGAGTAGGTACTTTTTAAGTTTAAAAACAAAGAACCAGGAAGTGAACGACTTAGTTTAGTAATAAGTATTAGTTTAATACTTTATGTTAGTTCTATTATAATATTACGAAGTTTTCGTACCTATCCAATACTTGAAATTCATAAAATATAACTATTGCGGGCTGGGTAACTAATAAGTATTAATCCAAATTAAATCTTGTACTTCATGCATAATTGTTGTACACCCACTTTCGTTTTAAATAAAATTTTATGGCGATTATAAAATAGGATTTACAAGGTTTTAGCGTCATTGTACACCATGTTTAATACGTATGACGGTATGAAACAACTAAGTAATGTTACCCAGATTTAATTACACCTGCCTTTGTCTCCATTACGAACTCCGAAATGACCCTCTAGAAGGTAACGAGATATAACTTGGGTATTGTGCCACTTCGGAAGTCACGTTAGCCCGTTCAGTGATAATTCTAAACACATATTAACTTGTTAAGCAAATATGTTGGTAACTATGTAAATCTTAGTATTTCAATGAAACAAAACGCAACACAACTGCTGTATTTGATGCTGTATAGTATAAACTGTTCCTCCCCTCACTTTAAACTTTTGTACTCTATATGTATATTGTACAGGTATTAGGTACCTACATACAATCGTTTATAAATTGCATGTAGGTACAAATCTGTGTCACAGGGTCGCATAAGATATCGGTCGCATAAGATGACTATCTAAGATATAGAAAACCTTTTTCGTCAAAAAATTTCAAAGTACTATCTGATACAGAAACGAGAAAAAGTGAAATGAGTAAATGTTATTCTAACAGATGAATTTCATTTTAAATGTGTCAATTTTTGAATTAATAAATGAGTTTTATCATCAAAAAGACATTTTATGGAAATTAGATGATAGATGCATACTTAATAAATACATATTAAAAAGTAAAAAGTATCTTAACTGAGCCTTTTAGCCTTTACTGCACAAAGTGTGACAGAGAATCTTATTTGAAAACTGATAATTTTTTTTAGATCGCGATTGTACATAGCTATAAATATTTCTCCGCATAAGTAAGTGAAAAGGGAGAGTAACAAAATTGTACCGTTTTCTAAATTGCGCCACTTCTGAATTTCCTATTAAATGACATTATTTCTCTGCATTATCAATTCGAAATGAGTTGACTACAGCGCCACAGACACTCCGCCAATCTCTGATGACAGTACAGTAAAAAATTTTTTTACCTATGTCGATGTTGTTTTTCATCTTGTCTAAAAAGGTAGGTCATCAAAAAGGTTAGTAGTGATGTAACAAAATATTCTAAGAAAGAACGATTTTGGCTGTTTTAAAGTTAGTTTAGTTGCTTTTTTTCAGGATGATCATCAAACTACTGAGTCCCCTTTATTGGGCCTCTTCGAGGTTCCAAAATTGGACCGGTATAACTAAAAATAATTCAGGTGATTGTATCAATTTAGATGGCGACTACTTAAAAATATATATTTTATTTGTTTACTTAATACAGCGACGGCCTGAAAAACCAGGCAGGCATACACCGACGGCTTCCTTCGACCTATTTGGACTATGATGTTGGTCTACCAATTCTACCATAGCGATATTGTATTTGAAAAAAAATTCAGCAGTAATTACGTCTTACATATATTTATATATTAAATATATTTAGACAAAAGGGGTCCATCAGCAAGCATAACGTGAAATATTATTCAAATTCTCATCTGTTCGTAATATTTGTATACTATGACCTATTTATTGAATGTATTCAAGTATACGCGTACCTTGCTCATTGCGTAAGCCCAATAAATGTAAATGAAAAATAAATTGAAAATACACAGCTACCTCGAACTCATTGCCTAGGTTTTCTTACCTTTTACGCAAGAGAAAAACCCATTGTTGCCTCTCGAAATGGACAGAATGCTCCCGACTTTTAATTATACACAAAAGGCTAAATTAAAAAGCATCCAGCCGTAGCCATCGCGATACTAAAGGAACTCCCTCTGTACTAAGTAAGCGTTTGCTTGTTTGTTGCGTGACTTTCATGGACTTAGTGAGAATTATTGAGTGAAATGGTAAATCAAACTTTCTTTCATTCACAAATTAAATGACAGAATAAATCATGCCAAAATTAGAAATTATTTATCATTATTTCTTTACATACAATTTATATTCCAAAATATTATTGTATGAAATACATCAGATTATGGTGACTATTGTAAGTTTTTAATTTATAGCAGGATTATACATACATGGTTTTTTTTTTCATGATAAACATAAAAACCACATCATTACTGTGACATGATGTAGGTTAGTTCTTTGTTATTGTGGTCATATTTCTTCATTTGTATTGTTATAATTATGAAATCACCGCTACTGAAATAACAAAATGTACGTTTATCATAAACAATTTTAGAGCAAAGTTCATAACAAGCGTCTATTGTTTAGCCGCACTATAAAAAGTCGTCTAACAATCGCTTTCTGTCTGAATGGTAAACAAATCAAGCCTCAATCAGCCATTCAAACTGTTTATAAAGCTGTTAAGGAAACAGTTGTTCCACATCGTTCCGGGAGCTCCGGGATACGGGAAGGAACACGAATAATTTATGGTCCAATTAGTATCCTCCCCGGGAAAAAATACCAAAATCTGACCTTAACAAAGCCGATAATTACTTATTTACGGGACTCGGGACGTGACGGTCCGGAGGTATTTGCGTTAGACTCTAGGGCTGACCGTTACATTTTTTTATTTTAAAAATTCTACCGATTGACGGACTGAAGCCATCTTTTCTACATTTTCTATGAAATAAGGTTGATTTTAGATGAAATACAAATGTCAGAAGTGTGTTTCATGGTCGTGTTTTTAAGTCCAAATTATGTAACTAAACTAACAAGTTTATGTTTTCATATACCTATGTTAAATTTTCTTTAAATTACAAACCAGTAAATGCTAAGTACCTACAATTACTATCTTAAATTATAGGAGAAAATCACTAACTTCATTTTAAATAGTTATTGTGATAAAGTTCCTGTTACTGCAACCGCTTTAACCCATCAATCCGCATTGAGCAAGCGGCGGTGAAGGTGGTGCTAATGGCCCAAGCTCATCATGTGTTTCCCCCATGTAGGAGGAGGCTAGTGATGAATGAAATTGATTTATCAATTTTGAATGTAAATATTCGACCAATTGAGGTTGAATATTTACATTTGTTAAATAGTCTGTTCGCTGGTATCATCAAAAATATGGAATAATTTAATTTGCCGCATAAATTAATTCGAATAACAATATTCATGGTATTTCTTTGAACAGTCATTGTTAAAAAACATATTTATTTTTTTCCTTTTTAGAGATTTCTACTTTAGGCAGACATATTTTAATTTAATTATTTTCAAAGGCATAATTAATATTCTTAAGTTTAATATTCTAGTACATACTTTCTTTTAGTGTAGCATTGCGATAAGACACCTGTAAGGTAATTCACATACATATTTAATTTTATAACCGTTTGCTAGACTAATCAATAAGACATTTAAAGTAGTCAGTGATCATTGTTGTGTTTACTTTATATAAAAGACTTCTAAGAGAGTACACATATAGCATCACTTCTTGCAATCATCTGATCATTGATATCATCTGCTAAATACACAGGGCTGCTCTCCTCAGATTTTCAAACGGACTATAGTTTAGTGCTGTAGGTAAGATTTTTTTTTACTATAACTGTGGCACGCAAGCATATGGCCCAACTCATAAGTGGTAACCGTAGCATAAAGATGTTCGTAGCACCTTGATAAGATATTGAGAAAGAGACGAGTCCCCGTGCTCCTAACATCACGTTCGTAAATTAATATAGAGACTGAAAATCTTAGCTATTTAATCTATCGTTTGACAGAAAATTCACTGTTCATACTCTCACCTAACAAGCGAAGTATGTCCTTAACTATTTCACACTTCAGAAGACTCCGCCACCTCACATTCAGTGAGTCAGCAGTGTCCAAAACTTCAAACTGTTTCTCTGGAATTTCTTTATGGTATTTTCACTTAAAACCAACTATTTAGTTCGACTTTATCTGAGTTGAGTTTATAATACAAAACTTTGAATACCTACTATGTTTTAACTATAGGTAACTATGCATTCTAAAAATGTTATTATAAACTCAAAAGTATAATACCGTTGTTTTCGCTATAGTTATCGACGAAAATGCACTGGTCCTCTATAGGTGGTATATGTTAGAACCTGGCTGACCGATGATAGGGCTAATGATAACTTAAAAACAAAAATTAAAACCGACTTCAAAAAACTGAAAAGGATAAAATAATTAAATTTAAGTAGGTATTCATCCCCTAGAAACATATTTTTGGACTTGGTGCTAAGTGGTTTCCAAAAACAATAGAAAGTAAAGCACCGACTCCAAAAATATGTTTCTAGGGGATGAATACCTACTTAAATTGATTTATTTTATCCTTTTCAGTTTTTTGAAGTCAGTTTTAATTTTTGTTTAAAATTTTTTTTTCACAATTTTTAGTGGTAACTTTCTACGGTCGAAGCTAGATGGGTGACCGTAAACTTATATTGTTTCCTACTATCGTATCGTTTCACTAAAAAGTCATTTGAAAAGCAAAAATTCGCAATTTCGCATATGTAGACGACTTAATAATTTAAGTTTTTTTAAATTTAAAACCAAAGTACCCAACTGTTTTTGAAAAAAATTTTATGGGACCACATGGCAGCTATTCCGCATCGAACAAAAAAAGAATCACGTAAATCGGATCAGTAATCTCGGCGTAATCGGTGTACATACATAGAAAAAAAAAAAAAAACATACCGGCCGAATTGAGAACCTCCTCGTTTTTGAAGTCGGTTAAAAATCAAAAAAGATTTTAAAAAAATGTTATAGTTAATTTAACACCAGATAAAAGTGAACGCTTTTGTATTCTTTTATTTGTAATTAAACTAGCAACCCTAGTCGAGTTTTCTTAAGAGATAAGATGCCTTAATTAGAAGTAGGTACGGATATGACTTTGCCCTTTATGTTCTCCAATTTCGACTAGTATTTAAATCGGTGATACACCACCAATCGCAAATTAAGGACGCTGAAGTTAAAGTAGTGAAATATAAAGTAAGTAGTGATATGAATGAGTTATAGTGTAAATGAATTTTATAATAATTGTGTTAAAGCTCCAAATCCGTGTGGTATGTAGTACATACACAACGCGGCGAATTTCATGCTATTTTGAACCGGCTTAAATAAAGGAGGAGGTTATCAAATCGGCTTTATTGTACTGTTTTTTATGTTAGTTACCTCAGAACTCCGTCATTTATAAACCGATTTGTAAAAATATTTTTTATTTAAAGCCTATGTTTGGTCCCATAGACATTTAATTAAAATCGATTCATTCGTTTCGTTTTGAAATCAAAATAACCGAAAGAATTAAATCGTCAATATATGCCAAATTGCGTATTTGGGCTTTCCTGTGACTTCTCAGTGGTACGATACAATAGTGAGAAATACATTCTGAAGAACAGTCACTCATCTTTGAACTTAGAAAGTTATCACTAAGAATTGTGAGAAAAATATTTTGTAAAAAAATAATAATAACCGACTCAAAAACACTAAAACGGATAAAATAATTAAAGTTAAGTAGATATACAGACAGACAGATTAGAGAAAAATTTGTATTTTGGGGATAACTCCAAGAAACATTTTTTGTAGTGATTGGTGCTAAGTTGTTACCCGAAATAATAGAAAGAGAAGCACCTACTTATAAAAATATGTTTCTAGCGGATAAGTACCTACTTCATCATCATCATCATCATTAGCCTATAGAGGCACAGGCCTTCCCACATGGGAGAAACACACGAGGAGTTTGGGCCATAACACCACCACGCTGGCCCAATGCGGGTTGGTGGGTACGTACTTACATTTAATTATTTTATCCTTTTTAGTTTTTTGAAGTCAGTTTTTATTTTTGTTTAAAAATTTTGTACAACTATATTTTTATTTCACACAGTACTTACTTAATTCACTTATGTAACTGAGTGCTCTGAGTTTTATTAAAAATATCTTCTGCCCGTGACTACGTCTGCGCAGGATTATTAATTACATTATAGCCGTTAAGTCATTCTGATGTATGAGCTATATTATAGTAAAGTTTCATTAAAATCGATTCAGTTTGCGTGAAAGAGTGACAAACATACATATACCCAGACATCCAGATATCCATACAAATTATAAACTTTAAGACAAATAGCCCTTTTTTTCTATTCAGAGAATTCTATTTACGTCGATTACTTTACGATGGGGACTGATGACGCCACAGTACTATCAGTTTCACTATGCACTTTGACCTATTGAAATCTTCTGGAACTGATAATCCTGCGGGGCGTGGGTCTTACTTCTGTGCTGAGAGTTCTTGCTACAATCAATTAGTTTTCTGTGTTTAATATTATGCATCGACGCCGAGCCGACGTAATCCTGTTGTAGTACAATGAGCTTAACGAGGTACATTAGTTCAAAGCCTCTTAGTGCACTGATTGAAAGACAAGCGGTATAAGACTTGTGTTCAATTTATATAATTAGATGTATATCAATATGAAGAGCTAATCGTTTAAGGATTACTATTCGATTTCTTGATACTTGATGTGTTTTGATAGGAACTTTCAATTGACTTCTTATTGGTATCTATTTCCTTTGGGTAAATAGAGTATTCTAAGAAAAAAAAAATTACGCAACAATGCGACATTCGATAAAAGATTTGTTTTATGACAATGTTCAGACAAAACTCATCTAAGATGATTACTTATTAAGTACCCCTTTAGAAATAATATGTTAAAGGTATGTCTGAGTTGACATGAACATGATTTATTTTCTCTAGATATCGGGGTGAATGTCGGCTGTTTTGAACAAAATTGTAATGCCTGCTGGATGATCTTTTTTTATAAATAACAGCAAATTTTTTCTTGATTTTAGAGTCATATATAAAAGGCAAGAAAAAGGGATCCTGTCGGGATTGAAATGGGTGTGTAATCTCGGAATAATCAGCTGCCAAATGTATGACGGCAGTCTCCATGATGCTATCTCAATGAGGTCAACCATAATAAAATTGTCATCTCGATCGCCGCCATTATAAGCTGGCGCGGAAATCTCTCTCCACAGAGAAAGTTGTACATTTTTATGGTCTCACACACTTCTTAAATTTCCATTATCCATAAAAAGATTTTGTACAGCAGCATACCGATAGGTTTAAAAAACTCTTTTGAGAAAACGTTTGAGAATATAAGCTATTAAGCCACAAGGTCGCCGGTTCGCATCTGACGCCAAGCCAGAGCCTGGACATGTATTTTTTCCATTCTATACATTTATTTTTATATTTAATTACTCAAACTACACTAACGTGGTTGCCTATAGAATAACATCATAGCCTAAAACAACACGTTGGAATCTATTAGATTCACCTTATCTAATGAAAAAAAAACAGAAAATGTAATAATAGTAATTTAACTTGGAATGGCAACAATTTGACTGATACGCAAAGGGGAAACGAACAAACTTGCCTTCTCTGAATTTCGGCAGAGGGCCAAATAAGTTTTCGCGACTCGCAAGTCTCGCAACTTAGCCATAAGTGATTTTGGCTGAACTCTAGGATGCCTGTTGAAGGACGCCTCATCTACTTCATCGATATGAAAGTCTGTTTACCTAAATGAAGAAAAGTTGATGACAACTTCTTTATTGGCTAGTACTTGTCTACAATAAAACATAAGTTTCATAAAAATAGTTCGTTTCGTACTCACAACGCTCATTACACCTATTTTAGTTAAAACACTGTGTAATTAAAGTCTCACGTGCTTCATGAAATTTTTTCTAATCTAGAGAAGATATTTTTCTTAATGTCTTTCAAATAAATTTTGTATTAAGGAAATTTTGAAAATATTTGTTGTTTTTTCGTTTGACCATTGACGAGTTTGAAAAAGTGTTTTACTTGAAATAGGCTTAATTGTAAAATATATAATTTGAGTACTTATTGTTACTCTTTTTATGCAGAAATAGTTAGTACGGATTACGGGCCTACGGGCTACGGCTGAACTTTATCTAAAACAAATATATGTAAAAAAGCCGTGTCTCTACACAAAACAACACATCATGTGTAACAGTTGCACTATGAAAGCCGCCTCTATTACGAGCGCAGCAAGGGCGACGACGTGAAGGTCTAACTGTTGCGCTTGATGTGCTGTCGGCTGTACATTGAAAATATTCCCGATAAAACTGTTTGGATAGGGTAAATGGAAGGTACAACAATTTTTTAAGATTTTTTGTCGGTTTATCTGCCTGTCTGTCTATCTACACTGAAGAAAATTATGGCTGTGCATACATTACGCAAAAACCTCTGAACAAATTGTGATAATTATGGTATTAATTGTTGAGTTACTTTGAGTCCAATCTAAAATCTAAGACAGGTTTTACCTCAATCGTATTTCTAACCGGAGATACAGCTTGAACTCTTTATAGTACTAACCTTCATACAATGGGGCGGTCATTTAAAATGGCGTTGCGTGCGTAGGCTTAACTGTCATAAAAACTATTTTCACGCGGATGAAGTCGCGGGCAAAAGCTACTTAAAAGTATAACCAAATCTTATAATGAGGAATAGTAAAATTATTTAAATACGTTCAATATTAAAGAGAAAGTTTTTAAACAATCTACTGAATATGGAAATGACAAATAAAATTTTAAATCAAATGTTTCGTAAAATTCACTAAATCCAAAAAGAAACATTTGAAAAATCAAAGTTATGAAAAAAAAAGAAAAAAAAACCCTCTCCGGCGGGGAAACGAACCCCGGTCTCCCGCGTGACAGGCGGGGATACTGACCACAATACTACCGAATACTTGTATGAAATGGTGAAATAGTAATTCATACTCTTATAATAATTTGAAGCGTGTGTCAAATCAACAATGACGAGTGACTGGATTATAAAACGGTGATAAGATAAACCTATTTTAACATTTTTGTAGAACGCTTTTCAACTGATTTTTTTTCTATCATCCATATTTCAAGAGAAAAAGACAATCATGCTTACAGGGGGCTTTAATTAAAATAGAATTAATGGGTATTTTGGGCTGAGGATATGAGGCTGTATTGTTCGATTTTTCTTTTAGTTCTATTTTAGTAGATATATACTTTACCTATTCATTATTAATATCAGCATTAAGTATAATAATTCATGGAAATCATAATGAGTCATCAAAAGAATAATAAAAAGAAAAAAGAATAAAATGAATATTTTCACGATCGAATTTCGGCAGAAAGCCAGGAAAGTTTGTACTTAGTGTGTGATTTAACTTGAAATCAGGAAGTGATTTCGAGAATTTACCAGTCGTTTGTCGCGACATATAGGGCTTTCAAAATTGTAAGAGTATCAAATCCGGAGCTAGTTAGGTATATGATGTTGAGCGATGAGTTTTTTGAGTTAATAAAAAGGTCTTCCTTATTTTATACCTTTCAACTAAAATTAATAAGTTTAAAGGAACCATAGACTATTTAAGACGGCATGTACAGTCGACAGCACAACAAACTTAACAGTTTGACTGCCGCGCAGTTTGACAGCCGCTTTTATTACGAACGACGTAAGAACGGTCTCAATGACCGTCCTTACGTCGTTCGTAATAAAAGCGGCTTTCGTAGTGCAACTGTTACACTTGATGTGTTGTCGTCTGTACGAAGGTGTTTCTTATACACTGCATTTTGTAACGTTTATTAAGGTCGAAAATTGAATACAGGTTTATTCATGTCAAAATATGACAGCGATCCTTTTTTTATTCATATTGAGAGAAATAGATGCACTGAACTTAAAGGAGGTGTTAGTGTTGAGGCATATTTTGACATATTGTTTCAAAATTAACTTGTTTATTGTAATGATAAGATCTGTTACAGTTATCTTTAAGTATATAAATGAAAGTCAGTTTTTTACCATCACGAGGTACTTAACTCTTTGTATGTTTTTCCCTTATGCGCACCGAAACCATTAATCAGATTGTGATGAAACTTTGGTATGGGTGGTACGGGGTTCTGGGGATTATAAAAACTTACCTTTTTTTATAAAAGAAACCTAACAGTTTTCTCTTTACGGGCGGGGTGTGCAGCTAGTTAATAAAATAGTGGGTAATTATGTTATAAAAGGAACAAAAATCTTCGCAATCATCAAGAAAATGATCCGATAGTTATCTGATTACTCCTGATTACTCTCCTTCTTCTCCTCTTTTGAAAGATTCTTAAACTTTACCTATGATTCGTGCAGAGAATCGGTATTCTCTGTATCTAATTATTTTTTTTAGCAGGAGTCGTAATGCTGTGAGAAGTGTAGAATCTCGACGCCAAAATGTGCGTTTACTGTGATTTTGACAACGGCTATGATGCCATGGATTACGGCGAAGGATTATAATACTTGTTCAGTAACTTTCTATGATGTAACTTTAATTTTTTTCTGTTGCTTGTAAAAATATCAAAAATAGTTAAGTAAGTAGCTGTATGCTGGTTTGAAGGAGCTGAAGGAAGGCTTTAGAATATTGTCCTGATGTTATAGTTGAATAATTGTGAAAAATATTGATTTTAATATATGTTATCATTGTTTAGTACTAACATAATTTGAAAATGTTAATAATTTGTAATAGTTGGTGAAAAAGTGTAATTTTTGAAAACTGGTTTTAATTTAAGTTTACGAAATTCCGAAACTTCGGATTGAAAGCCCTATTACATTATAACAGAACGATACTTAACTAATTATTTCAATTGTGCATTTGATATTAATATTAAGTTAAAATAAAATTAAACTTTTGTACTAACATTATAAATGCAAAAGTAACTCTGTCTGTCGGTCTTTCTGTCACGTGTTCACTTCTAAACTGATTTATATGAAATTTCGCATGGAGATACTTTTGTAACGATAATCGACATATATCGGGTAGAGCCGCGGACGGCGACTCGTTCTGTATAAATAAAATAAAAAGAGGTGATAAAAATACGCTTGTGAGATCTATATCTCATATGTATAATAATATGAGGAAGTATGGATATTTACAAGGCCATCCACATTGCCTCACTCGGCATCGAGGTTATCGTCACTCGTAAGTATGTCGAACACAGCATTTTAGTCACCTCCGTTAAATCTTTGAACCATTTCACGGCACCAATCCACACGACGGAGTTTTACGGCCTAGGTCATATTCTGAGCTTCTGACCTTTAACTGTTCATGGAGAATTTTGAGCACTTCACTAATACCAATACCTAAGCTTGTCGGATTTCACGGCACCAATCCACACGACGGAGTTTTACGGCCTAGGTCATATTCTGAGCTTCTGACCTTTAACTGTTCATGGAGAATTTTGAGCACTTCACTAATACCAATACCTAAGCTTGTCGGAGGCACTTTAGGCCTAGATAAAAAAACTACCTACGGTCAAAATAAAGCAACTTTATGTATTCTACAACCTTTTCATTCTGAACGTATTGTACATGTATCTGTGAAGGTTTTATATTTATAAGAATTTGTAAAATAACTTTGTACTGTTCCTGTGGTGGCTGCGAAATTAACTGATTATTAATGTGAATAAAATATTGTGAAGTGAGATTAAATCTTACGACATAATACCTTCATGATCATCCTTTGTTTGATTGTCGTAAGAAGGAACTGCTGACCCCCTTTTTATCCATGTGATTGATGGAAATCTTCGTAACCATCATAAAAGCAGCCTGGATCAAGGATCCCGACAGTATTATTTTCATATTCTTTTTTATTTTTAACGTTTTAATACAGATGGACTGGAAGAAATTCGTAAGGTTTTCCCAGTTCCTACGAATTCTTGGTAGCTCAGTTGGAGCGTCATCCGGATTGTGATAGATCCTGGTTGTTACTGCAACTGCATTAATGCACCAACCCGCATTGGACCAGCAGCGTGGTATTATGGCCCGTGGTAGTATTATGTCCTCCTAGGTATAACTATGTATAACTCCTAGGCTGGTGATGATGATATTTGTATGTGTAATGTGAAAGCACATTCCTGTTTTGGCATTATTTTGATCTTAAAACCATTCTTACAAACTACAATTAACGTTTATTTTCAGAATGGTCACAATATGGAATATTTAAAAATTCATTTGCTTTCAGCACAGGTTTGTAAGCTTGAAAAATGTCTGACTTCGCTACTTTAGCGTGATACTTCTCAAGCTGCAATAAAAAATCTTTAATCCGCTCAGAATTAGTAGCAGCTCTCTCCGCTATAATACACAATGCTGTCATATTTTATTTTGTTTGCCCGATTATTCGACGTCGCCCATTATTTCTTGGTCGTTTCATTTTCTCGATATCTACGCGTTGGATAGGGCTATATTTTCCGAAAGTATCTAGCAATGATAGTGATACATTTTGTAATATCTCGCCTCCTATTTCTTTAAAAAATAACTGCAGAAAGATGAATTAATTGAATTTACGAAATTCAAAAACTTTGCTAATTCAGAGCAATCATAATGTAGTTTGTCATTTTCTTATTAATTTAAAACTAGAGCCACCCGCGGCTGCACCTACGTAGATGTCGGTTATCATGCCAAAAGGTAGCTTATGTCTTTGCTTAGGCTGCAATTATATCCATGTTAAATTTCAGAGCAAACGAAACCAAATCTTTACATGTTCCGTTTGCATTAAGGCCAGGCACATGTCCTGAGATGGAGCTAAATAATATAAAATTACCCAGTCTGACGATGTCAGATACTTGAGAGTCTATTTGGACAAACGACTTTAAACCAGGAAGAAACACATCTCCACAAAAATCCCAGAAAAGAAAAGCAATTGACCTGCAGCTCAGGAAGTTATACTGTCTCATTGGAAGAAAGTAACAATTTACCTTGGAGAACAAACTCCTACTGTACAAGTGCATACTAAAGCCGGTCTGGACTTACGGTCTGTAACCGTTGGCACAGCATCAATCTAAAATATCGAGATTCTACAGCGCTTTCAGTCAAATACTCTACGTCTACGTATAACTGGAGCACCATGGTACATGACTAATAAACGCTTTCACCATGACTTAAAAATGAAAACTGTCAAAGAGGTTATAAAGTCTTAGTAGTCGCTTATTCTTAAAGAATACAAAAACATCCCAATCAACTGGCACGAAATTTTATGAGCAAGCAACAAAATCAAACATTGCAAGACTTAAAAGACGAGCTCCACAAGATCTTCAAATGGAATTGATTAACGGTCAACATATGGGCACATCAAAGGATAGTGTAGCATGCAAGCCAAAATTATAAACTTACCCAACTCCAACTAAATGGCGACAAGACAGCTCGCAGGAATGGATGGAGATAAAAAAATTAATTACACTTTTAGCAGAACTTTCGTGTCTGTGTATAGTGGCTCGTCTGGTGCTCCCTTAGAGGGGTAGTTTAGACCACCTAATTGGTGACCTCCTACAAGACCGCGTGTAGACTGCTCAGCATCACCATGCGCTTAACGGAAAGCCCCTCACTCAAATTTATTTATTTATTTAAACTTTAAATTTGGTGAACTAAATGCCATTAGGCATGGAGTGTTGAGTCTAGACTGATTAAATAGGTAGTGAAAAAACATTTTTTTTTAACAATAAAATGTGATACACATATACATAATAATGCAAATAAATATTGTTAAGATGTATAATTATGGATAAATACACAATTAATAAGTATGTATTTAGTAAATACATAAAAATAAAGACAGAAATAATAAGGATAGGTACTATTTCAAAAGGATAGGTATATCAATTGGATAATGGTGGATTCTCCAAAGAAAGACTACGAACTGTCCGCTTGAAAACCAGTTTATTTTTGACCTGAGATGTTTTTTCCGGAATATGAATAAGACATCAACCCCTGCAGGTTACACTCAATTGCGTGGAATTCTATCCACGATATCCATAATAACTTGCTACTGCACCACATCTCAAACGCATCTATCTCTTTTCACCACTACGCCAGGTTTCTGTAGTAGAGAGACGGGCAATGGTAAAGATCACACTAGTCGGGTATATATTATTATAGCCTTGGTTAAACTGTGATTGTTCTTAGTTATAATTTATGAAGATCAGTCAGCTCAGCTCATTTTCAACATAATAAAAGGGTTTTACTAACATTCATAGATCCGATTGTTTGTTGTTTGGTGCACTGTCACGCCCGTGTCATTCCCATGACATACTAACCTTGACCTGATCCTAAACAATCAAAAAGTCTGCGGAATCCCAAATTCTTCAGAAACTTACAGCAGATATAGCGTGTTTGGCCTCTTATGAATAGTCTCAATGAATTGGTGTTAGATAGATGATTAATAAAGCCGCAGGTTACTTAAAATTTTCAATTTTGTTATTACGAGTATATAGGGAACCGAGGAACAATATAATTAAATTACTTCGCAGTTCGTAATACCGGTCTGACTACCGGTGAGTTGTTGTTCAGTTGGTCGATAGGTATCTAAGTATGATTTAATTTAAGACTAAATCAGTTTAAAGTGTAGTGATTGAACACACACGTTTGAGAAAAGATAACTTGTAAATTATTCAGTACCCCTAGCACCAACATTTTTATTTAAATTTCGAATCGTATTATTATCGTTCACGCATGCTTAAAATTTCAAACAAAAGCTAGACAAATGCTAACGTAACTACTCAATACGATGGCGGTTCGAAATTTAAAAGTGTTCGTGCTAGAGGTACAGTACCCCTAGTGTAAGTTTCAATCGAATCGAAACGAAAACGATTATCGTCGTGTTCACCTCTCAGATTCTTAAAAAAAGTGATTTCCAATAATACACAACAGAGGCGCTGCTGCCGCTTCTATACGATTTGGCAGTTGTCACGACGACCAACGTTCTCGTTTCAATTTGATTGAAACTTACACTAGGGGCACTGAAGCGGGAGAATTCCGAACACGGGAAGAACGAGTTCCTGTACATCGTGATAGAAAAGAATCATCCGCCTCGATCAAAGTCGACCCGCTATCGGAACCACCCCAATCTACCCGACTTAATCTTTTCGCATGAATTAAAAAAAATGGCTTAGTGTGGTTAATCCGAACTAAAACAACGTAGAACTGCTAGTCATAGCTAATCTGAGCGCGTTTTGTACTAAATTTGTGGGCGAGCGCGGCAAATAAATAAATCCATTTGAGCGAGAACCGTTCGCCGCCGTCGATATGAAAATTCACAAGTCATGTGTGAAGTTTATTTAGTCAGTTGTTCATATTGTGTTTCAAAAACCATGTTTCTCACAAAGGTTTTCCCGTGATTTTAATTCGAATACACTTTTAAATGTTGAATATATTGTTTTAAATTTTTAATGTTGTTTTTTTGGTCAACAAGGTGGACCGACGATCTAGTGAGGGTCGCGGGAAGCCGATGGATGCATGCAGCGCAGGACTAATGCCCATCAGTGGGCGTCTCTCTGTTGAAATAATGACGATGATTGTTTTTGTAATGTAAACAGTCTTATTACAGTGGTGGTCAAATTCAACGCCTATTACGAAGGTTTTTTTTCCACGAATAAAACAAAAAAAAAGAATTACAAATGAAATTAAACGAAACGACCGAGATTTATGAATTTCTCTAGTACACTCCACTATTTTAAATTAACAGTCACTGGTCCCTCTCCGTTTTCTACCGCATTTTCCAGACCTACTTGATCCAATTCATTTCATTTTTTTGCTGAATTTTACATCTTTGATTTAAAACTAATTAATAAAATAGTACAGCACGTAAGTTTATGAAATATACCTATTAATGGATGGCATTGAAGTGACATGTTGGTTTTAGAAAATGTAACTTAGAATGAGGACCATTATAAAGTTACTACTGCAGACATAAGTACAAGTTACACTACGTGGGGAGAGAAACTTTGAATCAATGTTGGTTCGTTAATAGTTGTATGTGCTTGTAATTGTTAGTCATGCTGTGATATTATTTTACATGTAGCTTGGTTTAGTTCAATGCCGGAGCATCAAAATATTGGTGTTTTCAAATTCGCAATATCAAATAAAAAGCCTTCGTAAAAAGAGCGGAAAAAACAGGCAACCACCAAATAACAAAGTTGCGGACGGTTCAATACATAAAGCGATATTGATCTTGAGAGTGCATAGTGTAATAGCGCGGACAAAGAGAGTCGCCGTGTTTTCCCAGTATCGGGTTCATTTGTGCACAGGGTTGTCGGCACTAGGAATAAAATTGACTTAATTATGATCAACTGACTTTTGTACAATCATGGCAATTTTAAATCAAAATCTATATTTAAGATGGCTATCCATCTTAGCATATGAAAACTATTACAATTATTTAATTATTATTATCATACGCATCACATGTTACTCTTGAGATGCGTATTCAAGCCAAGTTCGATTGTAGGTTCAATACAACATACCAATGGCAGATCTATCAGGCTATTCAAAATTTTCAAAGAAAGTTCACACGATTTTTTTAACACTTGGCATAAGCTATCCCATTGTGAATATAATTAAAACGCTGTAAAACACTTCAACTTTCACCACTTCATTTGCGAAGAAACATCTCCGACATTTGTTATCTTTTGAAATTGCTCAAATGCTCAAAGTAAAATAGACTGTCTGGAGATCCTTAGTGAAATTGAAAGAATAGTTTCTGTAAAAAAACTTGTGCCAAATAAATGTGTAATTTCTCAATTCCTACAGGAATAGATAATGGTTTTTTGCTCAGGTGAAAATTCTTTTAAGTATTTCACGACACAGTTCACGTGAATAAAAACACGAAAGCTATTGAGCACGCCTGTTATCTGGCTGCATTACAAGTTGATATAATTGTGCGCTCCGTATGTTATGCACTTCAATATGTGGCAGCTTTTAGATAAACATACAATTTGATTGAGAAGTTCTTTATATTGGCGTAATAAATAATATCTCTCATTGCTCAAAGTAGTACGGTAGAGTACTAAATAAGCTATATTTAATTTTTTACAACATAAATGTTTGGAAGATTTGAAGAATAAATAGAAGTAAATGCCCTAAGGTTTTTTTTTCTTCATACACTCACCTATTATATAGCCCAAAGTAAGCATCATTAAGAGCTTGTGTTATAGATTCTAGATAACAGATTAATATTGATAATAATATGTATATAAATATTAGAAATATACTAAATAGACATATAAATAAACATCCATGACTCGTGAACAAATGCTCGCATTCATCATACAAACATTTGCCCCTACCGGTATTCGAACCCGGGACCTCTTGATCGAGCAGCCCGTATAGCAAGGGGAACAGACCACTTGACCAGCCGGTCGTAAGGTGGAATAATAAAGCGACTAAGAAGCTACCAAAAACTTTGTAGAACCCTCCTAATTCCTTGCAGTCTTTCTATTTCTGCGTTATATTAGCGATCACAATGTCTAAATTTCTTTTTTTCTGTAAAGAAGAATATTTAAATTCGAGAGAGGTAAACTAGTAGAGCAGCAAACTAGTTTATTTTTCAATTTTCTCTATTTGTACAGTTAAGTATACCTGGCTTTTCGATGGATAAGTATGTAATAGTTGTATGAGGCGGGTTACGTCTAAGTTCTATCCTATCCCTCAACGCAGCAAGCTTGCAAAAGTGGCTAGTCGCGAAGTAGTTCTAGCCGCTTATCATGGATTTGTCATGTCAGTTCTAAGATACGGAATTATTTTCTGGGGCAATTCATCTTACCGAGAAATTATATTTAGAGCACAAAAAAGATGCGTTAGAGCTATTTGCGGTCTTGAGTCAACTGAAAGTTGCAAACCAGTTTTTAAATCCTTAAAATTGCTCACGTTTCCATGTTTATATATTTTAGAGTCATGCATATTTGTTAAATCTAATACTGACAAATTTAAGACTGTCGAGCCTGTCACTGAGTGGTATCTTCGTCCTAGGAAAGCAAAAGTAGAGGATAATATTTGTAATACTGCCTTAATGAGGAAAAGTTTAATTGGACTGGCATCTAGACTATGCAATAAACTTCCAAAATCTATACTAGATCTTGAAGAAAAAAAAATTAAAATTGAACTATGTACCCTACTTGAAAATAAGTGTTATTATAGAATTGATGATTATCTGTGTGATAAAATTTGAAAATTGTAATTGTAAATTAATTAAGTACTAGCTCTTATTAACGCACTATTTAATAAGAATGTTCGTATGCCTAATATGGTAGATCATAGTGAGACTAACTTTTCTTTTTTTCAATGTATTATTTTTTATACCTGTGATCATAACGAATAAATATTATTTGTATTTGTATTTGTATTTGCAGATATGCATATAGCTCAGCTCAGTACCAAAATGGCTTGATAGACTAGAAGTGCCTAGTGCACGTTTGTGCGTTATGCACACAAACATTTAAATGATAAGAAATACAACAGCCTGTGTATCTAATAGGTAAAGATAAATATATATTAAATCAAGTAGGTAGCTGCTGTTTTTATTTATCGAATCACGGCAAAGAAAATAGAACTGAGCTGTTGCTAACCCTACGTGCTCCATATATGTCAACAAATTACGGGTCAGATTGACCCAGAAACCAATGCTACCGCGAAACAATGATCTCGACTGCGCCACAATCGCAGTAATTTATTTATTATTGAGTTACGAAGCTGTAACGTGTAACGCATTTTAACAGCACCTCGTTGCGCATCATTGTGTGTCATGTCGTCATGTGTCCTGTTTTATAGACAAAGAGTTAGTTGCGCTAAAAAGATGCAACAAAAAGTTACTTTACCTGCGAAATTGAATCACATTTTAATTTAATAAGTTGGTACTTCGTTGGTTTGTCACCTTAACTGGAAGTTTAAAAATGCTTGTAAAAGTATTCTTTCGGATCACTAGAGGTGCTAACTTCAATGACTGGTGAGATAAACGTTGCTATAAAAACGTTTAAAAAGGGTAGAAAGCGGTAAGGAAATTAGTATGTTACACTTGCTCCGGTGGCGTAGTGGTAATCGCGTCTGGCCGGAAATCAGGAGACGCGGGTTCGATTCCCGCCTGGAGCATATTTTTTATTTATTTGTAATTGTTACAATAGAGTTGGTACTTATTATATTTTAAGTAAGGTACATTTTTGTAACAACCGGGACCATCGGCTTAACGTGCTTTCCGAAACACGAAGGATAACAAATTTTAATGACTCATCCCAGGATCGACCATGGCGAAAGTTGCTTTGTTTTCGTAATCGAGAGCTTTCAAACGACTACACTATCGAGCTCCTCCCATAAATAATTACCTACTAGGTATGGAAATATTTAATTTTCTCGTAGTAAGGCGTTGTTTAGCTCATTCTATTTGTGTATTTCATTCAGTGTTGTACTTAAATAAACCACGCGGTCACGTCACAACGACTATTTCGTAGCACTCTCCGAGAGTTGTGAGGCCGATATTTGGTTATAAATAGAGCATTATCGGTCAATTTAACGATACACAATATGGCAGCTTTCAGTTTGATACGTTTAAATCGTATTCTGTAGCGCGTAAAGTGTTGAGTTTATTTTTTGTTTATCTGGTAGATAAGTATTTGAGAGTAAAACAAAATATGTGATTAAATTTTGTCTGTAATAGAATTAAATATAGTCCATTTCACTTAACATGATTCCTTTGACATTTCAAATTTGATAGTTGTAATGGTGTACGCTAATGAAACCCAATCTAATATTTAGTATGACAAGACGGCCGCATTGTGTTCGATTATATTGTGTCAATCCCTAGTAAAAAATAAACACACATTGCATATTTTAAAATAGTAAATTTATTTGCCACTTGTTTTTTTTTTATAAAATAAATAAAGAAATAGAGGTTTTTATTTAAATTTTGAGAAACAAAATTGTTGTATTTTAAATAAAAAATAAAGAGATTTATGACGGTTAATTGTTGTTTCTCGAAAATATTATGCTTAAATGCAAAAATTTGAAGTTGTCTCCGGACTCTGATTTGAAAAAAATGTATTTGAACGATAAGGTGAGGTAAGTGGTACTTATGTTTTTTGTGCCAAAGACTGTCATATAAGCTATGTTACTTTTCCCCTCATTGTCTTTGTATATGTGGAAGTACCTATTTCTGTCATTAGTTACAGTTTAATGAAAAGTCTATACAGTCATGATACTGATTTGTCAATATTGAAAAGCTATTAGATTAGACAACAGTCTAAAAGTTTGGTATCGGTTATGGACTTGCAAAGTAACAATTGATCAAAAGTCTAATTGAATTAACAATTCACCTTGTGTTCTCATATAGAACTGAAATATTTTTTATGCTAGTCTTACTAAATCTTGTCACCAATACGGCCTCTATCAAAGCGAGTGGTTCACATAGTAATCAATTACCTATATTTCTTTTCGAATGCTTGCTAAAGACAACAGTTGTAACTAATAAACTGACAAGTGACACACTGTGAGTACGCCATACAAGCTGTCAATACGAAATGTCTTTATTTCTTAGACAAATTAATTGTTAACATCATAATGAGGTTGTTCCCAGCTTTTAACTCGGAGCTTGGAAACTTGTAAGAGTGATATGGATGAATAATGCATGGGCTTGGGCCGATAGCGATGCCCCATAATAGTATTAGGTACCATATCTAGGGCAAGATATTATGTGTAGTAGGTAGTGATATGACTACAAAGATTTAGATAACGGTTAGGTTTGAGAAGCGGCTAAAGTTAAAGTTTTTAATTGAAAGCTAACAATCACAACGGGATAGAAAGCGACATTTATAAAAATAACTACCTATATTTATTTAAAATTTTATATTTTCTTATCTTGCCACATTTTATAAACTGTCAAATGGTATATACAAGCTTTATAAGTTGTCAAAAATAGTCCGTGATATCAAAAATCGTAAATATAATATATATTATTTCACGGCGAGTTTGTGGAAGAAATAATAAATTTACGTAATTGTGTATTTTACAGAGGTTTTATAAAAACGGTAAATTTAACATCATATTATATATTGGAGGTTTTTACAGTATAAAGGTAAGCATTGCTTACAAATAACGTGTTAAGCATGTATTAGGACTCAATTTTGTTCTACTCTTTGCTTTTATTAAATTTTAAAGCACAATTTATCACTTACTATATCTTAAAAGGCAACGCTTAGTATTTAAGCATATTCTAACACTGAACTGTAGTTTGATCCGTTTGCTCCACATTGTATACTCTGAAAGGATGGCATGCGCATATTTTGCACAATAATTCTGTTTCTGTTCTTTGGTCATTGATCACTGTTATCTAAAAGATATCAATGTACATTTTAATTCTACAGGAATTTACATAATCGATAGTTTATTGGCTTAATGAAAACATACATATCATAAACACTTAAGTAATATACAACTTTTTTTTTCAAAAATAAAAAACACCATCAGATGACAACCCTAGAGATACTTTGTGTATCACTTAACTTGACGTAACTTATAAATGAATTCTTCGTATAAAAGACGATAAAAGTATTCACGGCTAGAACAATAGTCATTTTAATACGACATTTTAAGTTTACAATGTTTTAAGTCGCTTTTTATTTGTGTAACTATTTTGTAGAGTTACCAGTAGCTTTAAGTTTTACTGAGGAAACTTTATGGAAATATGAATTGTTTGAGAATGAGGTTATAGAACGAAAATATAAAGGTGGTATTATACAGTTCTTACAGTCATCTTTTTAACAGCATTCTACTATATTTCACACAAAGTCATCTTTTGACTCATATAATAAAGTAATCTCACTGCGCAAATTTCATTTGGAATATACATTCCACCCCTTTGTGGCCTTTCACGTTCATGTTAAATATAGAGTGAAAAAGACAATTTTTATGCTATTTTTCAACAAAACTAAAGACAAAATTATAAGACGAATATCAGAACCAGTAAATCCAAGCCATATCTATTTCTATTCAGTTATAATTAAAAAATAACGTAGCTGCCCAAATTTCGTTTTGAAATGCAACGGGAATGACTTTAGTTCTATAGGTACTTACCATGGAAGGGGGCCAAAAAGTTATGTTTATGGTATATGTCTTGTCAGCCTGCTGATAGTCACTTGCGCGTTGCCGACATACTTATAAAAAGTTGCTGACGCTTTTTTAAATTGCTGAGAAAACACCTGCCTCGCTATCCCTCTTTCTTTGGAGTGAGCATCCATTAAAAACTTGGCGGCGATCTTCTACCACTGCTAAGTGTTTGGTGGTAAAATGAGCGAGCGCTTTTCCGACCTTAAAACCTACTAAATAAACATCTTGTGGAAGAAGTAGTTAAAATCCTGAGTATCTAGTATAGTTACCGATTAGATAATAGTGAAATAGTATGCAACCGTCTCGGTCCACGTATTCAATTTTACAATAATAAATTGTATTCTTGCTTCCGATAACTTTGAATTCGATAGCACACGAAGTCGTAATCAGATGTAAGTTTACGAGGGTATTTCACATCCGATGACATTTTAATGCAGTGCAGTGTTGTACTGAGCGGAAGGAGTGTACTGCGAGCGGTGTGGGCAGGCTGCGGCGTGGCGTGGGTCGTGTCCGCCCATCGCTATCAACCCAACAATATGCTGAATTGTTTACCATTTTCATCCTGGAAATATGCGTTGACGTAATCTAATGAGGTTAGTTTTCAATTTTGCTCTTGCAATATTACCAATTCTTTTTTTTCTTTTAAATCATGTAACAATGGATTTCTTATTTTAGCCGTGAAACAGTTCGCTGTGTTACGGATGAAGTGTAAGGTAGCCAGTGTAATTACTGGGCATGGACGGCATTTAATCTTAGGCCTCAGGATGACAACGCATCTGCAATATCAAGTGATTTTTCCTTGTTAATGCCGGGTGTAAGGGAAAACGTAGGCAGATGGTGGTGCTGGTGACCCTAAAACACTAATTTTTTGATTGTTTTTATGTTTTTTGAATGAAATTTTTGTTTGTATGAAATAGCTGATTATTTTCGTAGTTTCAAATTTATTTTGGACGCCGTCTGCACAAAGGTGGCAAACAAGCATACAGCCCGCCTGATGGTAATCAAGTGGTTACCGTAGCTTATAGACGCTCGTAGTACCTTGGGCACCACTCACGCGTGGCCAACCCTTTGAAAATAAAAGCTTTAAAGCCCATTGACACGATGCAATTTAATATTTATTTACGAAAGGTAGGGCGTAGAAGTATTTACCACTCGAATTTGAGTGCCCGACTGGGGTAGCCCTTCCACCTTAGGGAAGATCACAGCTCAATAACTAAAATAACTACTTTATAATGTTGTATTTCTGCGGTGAGTAAGGTGACCGGAACTGATAAAGGAAACGTTATGTTGAGAGCAGGGGACTTGCCTTCTATGCTGCAACACAAAGACCCAGTCACACGATGCAATTTTCTTACCTGTAGCATAAAATTAAATAGAAGAAAGAAATGTCTTACATAGTTTAATGTGTTGTTTAGATAAGATACCTTTTAAAGACCTCTACTAATATTTATTTAAGAAAGGTAGGGACCTTTCTTAAATAAATATTAAATATAGTAAGTACTTTACAACAAAATACAGTATGTAATATAGCACTGATTAATGTGTGTGTATTCCTACTTTGTGTGGCATTGTATAAATGTATTTCGTTCTTTCTTTAATGGCACTTATCAGCAGGGTACCCGATGGAACAATGGTACCCGAAAATTTATATATCAACTAATCCATCATGTAATGTAAAGGGTACCCGTTATAGCGGTAACTTAATTTTTAGGTCGGATACCCGTATTTTAAAACAGTTTTACACGGAACGTTACCGGCTTGTGCGATCGGTATCCGATTATATACAGATACCCTAATATTAAAGTACCCGTTAAGAGTTTTGGTATATCGGTCGCGTGTAGCCGCTACCGTAAATTTTAAATGTCTATATGAGTCCCTGAATTTGGATACCGTTTATAATGATGCCCGTATTTTGTGTTACTGGATATAACGGTTTTTCAGTCCCTGCTTTTCAGATGAATACGTTCATAAAGCTGCTTGTATTGTATTGTTTAATCAAAACAAAAGTTGAAACAGTTGGCTAGCGACAGTTTACAAGAGAAAAAAAAGGAAAATGTAATCGGATATAGTTGGTGAACTACTAGTAGGCACGTAGTTCACGGGCCGGGGCGGGCGCAACTTTTGTTTTCCCCCGTTACAATGCTCGTACCTCTAATTAAAGCTTTATTTTTGAACTGTTTCATGCTCTGAATTCGCAAATTTAATGCACGAAAGTCCAGAGATACTAAATAGTTTAATAGCATGATAATACTAAGTTAATTACAGTTGTAAAATTAGTTTTGTTAATAGCAAACATATTTATCCCGTTACGTTTACTAATACAAAGCTTCAGCTGTTGTTACGTAGTACGGCTGTGGATATTATATACGTATGATATATGTGCAGTAATAATATTTCACGCAATAATATAACATTTTATTCTTTAACTACGATAAATGTGTTTATACAAAGAACAATAAAGTTCGGTGTTGACTAGTAAAATAAACATTAATAAACTAATTTACTCAGTTGAACCGAAAAAGAGTAGGTAGGACTTTCTATTGTTTCCAGACTCATTTTCGTTTATCGTCAGGTGAGATGAGGGTCGAACGTAAACCACATGTTTTCAACTAGTTGGCCGAAATGTCCTTCTATTTTACCGATGAAATAGTTCGTAATGATGTACATGTTCTTTTCAAGCTAACGTAATAACATACTCTTTCAATATGTTAGCTAGAATAGAAGATGTTAATTAACAATATGAAATAATTATCCAGAAAAATAAAAATAAAATTATTTTTATGTCAAAAAATAATCGCAGTAGACATTAATTAGACATGAGTTACGAAATACTTATAAAGGTTTCTAGGTCCACGTTTCTAAATCTAAACCAAACTCAGTAATAGAATAGCAGCGAGTTTATCATTAGCTCTTAATCTGTGAAGTACCCACACATCAGACACAATAGAATTTCTATTGTGAGTATGCGCCAGCGGGGTAATAAGGGACGAAAGGTTAATATCACATTACTTCGGGTTCTCGTTGTTAAGCTTGACATAATAGCGTTGAATATAAAATGAGTTCAAGTTCTCAACCTTTGTGTATTATAGGTACATTTAAACCCTTCTATCACTAAATTTCGTAGTTTTTAATACATCTTGACATACCAATACCTACCTAGCTATGATCTTTCATTTCCAATTTAAAACTCAATCCATTAGATAAATAATTATATTTATTATTTATTTATAAATAAATAAATAAATTATTATTTAATTATAAATAAATAATAAATATAATTAATATTATAATATATTTTATAATTTTAAATATAATAAATAATAATTATAATTTATAAATAAATAAATAAATAGAAAAAAATAAACACTTACTACCAGGTGAGCCGTCAGCTTGTTTGTCATCTAGTTGTGAAAAAAATTCCGGTTATGTTTCTAGGTTTGATATCTGTACAGATGAATGACGAATTAAATTGGAGGCAATAGTGGGATCAATAATTTAATTAGCGCGTGTAAAAGTTTTTCCATAGCTAGCAGTGCTTTGGTTTTCCGTACAAATTATTTTCCATTTAAGTAGATAAATGTCAAATTAAATATGGTGCTCGTTTTTCATTTGAATAAGTTTATATCAAATCAATTAAGGCAGCTATTTGACGTTTACAAAAATAATGGTAAATTTGGTTGCTAAACGATTGTTGTTGACATTGAATAGTATAACTTGAAGGAAAATTGAGTTCGTTTTTGTACAAAAGAATTGCGATAGACTTAGATGTATTTTTTATAATAGTCACCTTTTCCTTAAGGGTTCTTAGTTCGAGGGCGCTGAAATAACGAGCAATGATCTCGAAAAAGGAAAACTTTATTTAGGCACACACTTATTATCTATCTATATTCTAAATGAAGCATCATTAAGAGCTTTCGTTATGGTTAAAACATTATCATTGCAGCCGAGAGACACCCCACGCTGGGCATAAACCCAGAGATCTCCAAACTGATCGGTCCTGTGCAGCCCGCATCCATCGGTTTACCGCGACCCTCACCAGATCGTCGGTCCACCTTAAAGTCTTTAATTCGTTTGTGTGTGATGTCTTACGGAACTGAGACTTGGCCGCTTACAATGGGCCGCATAAGAAGGCTTAATATCGCCCAAAGGGCAATGGAGAGGGCTATGCTCCGGGTATCTTTGCGTGACCGAATCAGAACTAATGAGATCCGCAGGAGAACTAAGGTCGCCGACATAGCCCAAAAAATTGCGAACCTGAAGTGGCAGTAGGCAGGCCACATTGCAAGGAGGACTGACGGCCATTGGAGCAAAAATATCCGGGAGACGCAGCGTTGAATAAAATATCATCATCATCATCATATCAGCCGAATGACGCCCACTGCTGGGCAAAGGCCTTCCCCAAGGAGCTACAAACCGATCGGTCCTCTTCGGATAAAATATGATTTTATTGAATTTGTAAAATGATTGGCAATTATGATACAAATGAAATTAACATAATATAAAATTGAACATTTTAAGTAACCCCCGGCCTAATTAACCATCTATCTAACACCATCTCACTGAGACTATTTTTAGGAACCCAAACACGCTATATCTGCTGAAAGTTTCTGAAGATTTGAGCAGACTATTTGATGGTGATAGGTTCAGCTCAAGGTTCGCATGTCTTGGAAACACCACCGAAGTAACAGTAAACCAAATTTCAAATCAATTGGATCTATGAAGGTGATAGGTGAAAGTTCCTATCACCTTTATGCCGATGATCTTCAAATATATACCCAAACGACATTATTCGATCTACCCCGTGCGATTGAGTTAACTAATGGTGATCTTAAAACTATTGAAAGTTGGAGTGAGTCTTTTGGCCTTAAAATTAATCCTAGTAAGACCCAAACAATTATTATTGGAAGCCCATACTACATCTCGAGGATCGATTTTGAACTTCTGCCTTTTATTAATTTTGGTGGCACCGATATTCCTTTTGCCAAAACAGTAAAAAATCTTGGTATCGTTTTTGACCAGTGCTTAACATGGAAGCCTCAAATCTAAGAAGTAAGGAAAAAGGTGTTTGCTGCGTATAGCTCACTCCGTCGCCTTCGTAACTTCTTACCCATTAAAACCAAAATTACCTTGGCACAATCACTATTGCTTTCCATCATTGATTACGCTGACACTTGTTATGTTGACCTATCGGAGGAACTACTGAATAAACTCGAGCGACTGCAGAACCTTTGCATAAGGTTCATCTTTAATTTGCGTAAATTTGACCATGTTTCCTACTACCGCTCTAAACTCAACTGGCTTCCTATTCGCCGGCGCAGAGACTTACACGTTCTTGCTCTCCTCTACACTATTCTTTTCCTACCTACTTCTCCTCGCTATTTTCATAACAGTTTCACCTTCCGTTCCTCAACTTTGATCCGTACCTTACGTAACTCTTCCACTCTAATTTTAGACATTCCTCCTCACTCCACCGATTTTCTATCATATTCTTTTGTTGTGCACGCTGTCCGGTTATGGAACTCACTGCCGGAAAATATCAGGAAAGCCCGGTCATTGGAGTCCTTCAAAATCCAAGTAAAAAATTACTTCCTTAATTCTAGTTAGCTGTACATAAATAAGCTATTTATTATTATTATTATTATTTATTGAGATAAGTCAAGCTTAATTCCTATCTGGTTTATATATATGTATAAATATGTATTTATGTGTGTATTAAGTATCTATAGGTATATTTATTTTATTAGTAATTATGTATAAATTTGTTTTTTTTTTCTAATGTTATTTGTCTTTCTTGCACCCACTCTCTTTATTTCCTTCTGTATTATTTCCTTTCACTCCAGGTTGCCTGGAAGAGATTGCTACTTAGCAATAAGGCCGCCAATTGTATTGTTTATCTTACTTTTATTGTATTGTTGATATGTAAGTGTCCTATTGTGCAATAAAGAATATTTGATTGATTGATTGATTGAAAGTTAGTAAGACCCTTTTGTCAAGTTGGTAATAAGCTAATAGTCATCAAACGCCTGAACATACCTTTATAAATTATAGCTAAGAACCGACTAAATCATTTCAGCTTTCAAATAAAAAAACAAATGAAAATCGATCCATTCGTTTAGGAGTTACGATGTCACAGATAGACCCACAGATACACAGACAGACACGACAAACTTTGCGTCAGGGGTAAAAAATACAAACACTTAATTAACACTTTATTGTGAACAAATGCAGTACACTGAATAAAGTAAAAATTTAGGTAACTTGAATCTTTAAGTTTTTTTACAAAAATTGTAAAACTAACAAACAATTTTTACGTAGTTCTCACCTCCTTTTGAACAAAATTTTCAGTTTAATGGAACTGAAGTAGGTATGGTAATTGAAAAATATGTATTCCAATAAAAAGTTAAAACACACTTGTTTATAAATAAACAGAATGCACCATTGATAAACTAATTATAATTAAAAATATGTTAGATATAAAACAATTTTCAGAAAAGAAAGGTCATATCATACGTTGGCTGTGTTGCGAGCTCTATTCAACGATCAAATCTGCCAAAAGTGAACAAGTAAAATTGCAATAGTTTTTAACAGATTTAACAACCTATTTTCTATATGTGGTCCAAACAAAATTCAACTTTTAGTTATTTCTCAACGTCAAATATTTGTTACTTTTTCATTGCTTATCACAGCGTTGCTGTTAAGACTTGTAAGTATTTAGTCACTAATTATCTCTCGTAGCTAAGTCACATAAAAATTCTTACTATTTATTATGTTCGAGCTCAAGACGTCGTGGGCGTTTTTTGTTGTTGTCATTATAATCTTTAAAGTTAAAGTACCTTTGAGCTAAGACGCCATTACTGGGCTTTCATAATACAGGAAGATTTATTTATAGTACGTGATATTTAAAACTATCTGCCTGCGCTTCTCAAAAAAGCCAAAGGGTAAAATATTTTAACTGAGGCGCTAAATATGCAGTCTGTAAACTTTTTTAGGTTTTGTGAAACCGAGCTCATAATTATGCTGCTCGTCTGCTAGTACCGTAGCGTATAGACGCTCGTAGCACTTAGGGTCTACTCACGGTCTGCCTACCCTGTGAAAAATTAACGTAGCGTATTGACGCTCGTAGCACCTTGGCCACTACTCACGCTCTGCCTACCCTGTGAAAAATTACCGTAGCTTATAGACGCTCGTAGCACCTTGGGTACTACTCACGCTCTACCTATAATGTGAAAAATTACCGTAGCGTATAGACGCTCGTAGCACTTGGGGTACTACTCAAGCTCTGCCTACCCTGTGAAAAATTACCGTAGCGTATTGACGCTCGTAGCACTTTGGGTACTACTCACGGTCTGCCTACCCTGTGAAAAATTACCGTAGCGTATAGACGCTCGTAGCACCTTGGGTACTCTCACGCTCTCCCTACCCTGCGAAACATTACTGTAGAATATAGACGCTGCACTTTTCTTAGACAAATTCCAATCGGGCGCTGAATATTCAAGTGATAAATGCCCGACCTGGTTGTAATGTAAGAACACGATCTTTCACAATCGTGATCTAACCAATGATCTACCGAGGTTTTGGAAGTACCATATGAATTTATTTTCTCATAGTTTTTCTGTTTTTGCGTTATTATTTAAATCAGTTAATGGGAAATATGCGACAATCTGAAATACTAATGTATCCCAATAATGCCAGCATTACCGATGCTTAGAGGAGGATAGGATAAATGGACCCTACAAGAATAAGCTACATTCGAGTCCAGAGGGTGCAGTCTTTTTGATGCTTAAGTCTATTGATACATAAGTCTTCAAAATATTACTACTACTATAATTATGTGTCTCTAAAGGTTAGCAGCCAAGACAAGTGTCTCCAATCATCAGTGACATTGCTTGCATGTAAATTTTATGATCTATAAAAAAGAAGCAACACTTTAATAGCTTTAATAACTACGTAACAATAATTATGTCATAACTGCATTCACCTTATACAAATAAATTTGATTTTATTCTGAATGAAAGGGTCGAATGTGCCGTGGGCGTCATCGCTGCTGACATTTAAATTCTGCTGTGTAGGCGGCTTAGAGCCATTCATGTGTACAATCCACTTTGTTTGCATTGTTTTAATTTGAGCTCCGCGGCTAATTTATTTAAATAAAGCTCGCTAGGTTTACTTCAACTTATTTTTAATGGGATTTGCTTGCTAAAATTTTATTTTGCACTATTGTTTTTTGACGTTTTGGAATCTGAAAGGAGAAAGTATTAGATATTTCCCAGTTTGTTAATGGAAATCGTCTAGCCTCAACTTTGGGAAATAAATCGAAAGTAGTAAGACAAATCAAATAAATCCCTATCAAACAAAAAAAAACAGTTCAGAGTTGATTGATATATCGAGTAACAACCATTAAAAAAATACAGTCTAAAAAAACCTCTTCCTTTTTAAAGTCAGTTGAAAAAAATTAGGAAACCCGAGTCGCTATTTAAATATTTTTTAAAGGCGACTCTCTATGCATGATATCGTAATAAGTTCCCTCCACGCTCTTTGTATTTTTTCTCAATAAATTTCTCTAAAATAATACTTACCTACTTACTATTGTAAATTTTAGGACTACCATCAAATTAGTTTTTTTTTATACAAAGCACGGCAATTGACCCAACACCGGTAAGGAGAGTCCATATGCGAAGACAGCTAGTAAAGAATAGACACTGCTCTAGCGGCCTCCACCTTGCCGGCCCAAAAGGTGCTTTTCACGGCTCTCTTGAAGGACCCCATGTTATAGGAAGGAGGGAACATATGTGCTGGCAAAGAATTCCAAGTTTTGGAAGTACGACAAAGAAACGAGGCACTAAATTTCTTTATGAGTGATGTTAAGTGGAGACAGTGAATTGATGACTCCGAAGACAGGCACGCATGCTCTTGAGCAGGAAGGGGGAAGGTGGGATAAGGTCGAAAAGCTCTTCAGAGCACTCTCCGTGATAAAGCCGATGAAGGCGCTAAGCGACGTAATGTCTCGACGTAATTGCAGAGGCTCAAGGTTATTCGTGACCTCTACATCGGCAATGATACGGACAGCACGACGCTGCAATCTGCCCAGTACATCGAAGAGGTACTTGGCGGAGCCATCCCACAAGTGCGAGCAATATTCCACGCAAGACCGGATCTGAGTTTTGTAAAGCACAGTTGGTTAGGCGTGAAAAATCGACGCACCTTGTTAGGGACACCGAGCTTCCGTGAGACTGTTTTGATCAAGGTTTCGATGTAGTTCCTGGAATTCAGATCGCAGCATATCTCCATGCCGAGCAAGTTTAAGGAGCCCTGTACCGAAAGAGTAGTACCCTGAAGAGAGGGAAGGGGAATAACAGCGACATTTTGGTTGTAAACGCGCACACCTGTATATTCTTAGCATTGAACTCAACAAGAATATTAGAGCCTCATTCAGATATAACGTAGTTTAGAAATAGCGTAGTATTGAAAAAATGAGAATAAATATGATATTTCTACCACAAAACAAAAACAACCCTTCGTGATTTAGTAATTCAGATGATTCGAAATTTAAAACTGTCGTGCTAGGGGTACAGGTTTTAATACTTTTGCGTGTATTACTGAGTATAAAGATTATGTTAAAAAATTAAATAATGTTCTTTCTTTATTTATAAAAAAGTTTTATTTCATCAATGAACGATATTCTCAATACTTATTAAAAGAGATCACCCACTCTTTTAATAAGTATTGAGAATATCCAGTAAACGAAGTTCGTTCATTATTTGTGAAGGGCACGGTGAGAGTAGGCGTAGACATTTAGAGGCGCGTGGGAGAGAATCCTATATAGTTCTGTATACGCGAATTTTACTTTTATACTAAGTTTAGGAAAGACTATTTTACTATATGCATTGGGTTTTAAATTAGTGGACGATACTAGCAAGTAAGTATATTAATAAAGCTCTATAACAGAATGTAAGATGCAAGAAAATCTAAAGAAAGAACTTCAACTAAATTATTTGTTGAGCAAAGTATCTTAAAAAAAAAGTTACTTAAATAACAATCATAAAATGTCAAGCAACGTATGATTTAATTTTAAACTGCACCAATTTTTTTAATCAAAGGTTTTTGGCAATCGTTCTAGTACTCAAACGTTGCAGTAATTTAAAGTACTTATCTACAGTGTTTTTGAACCTCTCATGTAGTTTTGGTGACTTCTTTTCAAGTTGTATAGGAAAAAGCCAACAACAAATGGATGACAAATGGCAAACGAGCATAAGTTCCGCCTGATGGTAAGAGGTTACCATAGCCGAACACCGACTGTAACATTGTGGATACTACTTACGTGTAAAAAATCAAGAGGTATTATAATATTTTAGCGTTATATTGATAGCAAGACGCCAATAAATTCCTCCTACTCGCAACATAATGCAATGCTCTGGCAACCTTACTCAGGTGGTAGTACCCGACAGGTCCAGATCAGCGATAACAATGAAAGAATATAATAAAGATCAAATTTCATTATTTTAATCTTAATTAACGAACAAAGGGCCCTCTGTTATGAAGAACACCAAAATAATTTTTCAGACTCTCAGACCTAAAATAAAATTAATCTTACAGCTACAGACGCTTTTTGTAGAATCAGGAGTCAACGAGCTTTTTAAATACAAATATTTACCTGAGAAATGCACGGTGGATGTGTTGATATATGTAAGTTAATTTAAGTAGGTAGTTGCCAAGATTTTAAGACAAGCTATCTTGATTTCATGGAATCGAATAAAAATTTATTTTATTTAATATATACTAGGTAATTAATATAAAAAATGCGAAAGTAACCCTGTCTATATGCTACCTTTACGTGATAACGGCTTGGTGGCATGCCACTCAGCCAATTTAGATGATATTTGGAAAGGAGGTAGATTACATACGGAAAAAATGAAATTTTCGGGGGAGCCACCACCGTAACCACTCGTGCTTTATGAAGGTTTGGACAGAAAACTAGGTCAGTAAAAAATAACAATTGTAAACGAAAAAGCCATGCTGTGTATTAAGCTTATATTACATATAATTACGTGTAATTACTGGGCATGGACGGCAAGCATCTTAGGCCTCAGGATGACAACGCACCTGCAATATCAAGTGAAATTCCCTTGTTATTGCAGGTGTCTATAGGCGGCGGTAACCGCTTACCATCAGGTGGGCCGTCAGCTTGTTTGTCATCTAGTAGTATAAAAAAAATATTAAACTTATTTTTACAAGTGTAAGCAGATAATATCTTAAAGTATTTTGCAGCTCATAAATTTAAACAACCTTTCAAATTGCATAAGCAATAAATTGATTGACAAATTCCTCGTAGAATTTCATCGACAAATTAGATCAAAGGCGTTGTAGATACCGAACGCTACCTTTGTAAGTAGCTTAGTTTCAGGCTGGTTAGGTAAACCGAAACTTAGAGGGTTTTACTTTGGCTATTGGACGATAAAATTTGTTAAAGTCTACAAATTATAAAGAACTAGTGGCCCGCCCGCGTAGATCACATTAGAGGTAACCAATGTCCTTTCTAGCCAATAAGCTAAGGACTATTTTACCCAACTTCAAAAAATGATGAAGTTTTGTTTAATTTACGTAAATGAAACAGTATCATGATAATTTTATGAAATTGCGGCACGTTATTGCCTATTAAACATATGTATACTTAAACGACTTCAAAAAAATTTGGATATCAGTTCGACCCGTATGTAAGTACATTATGTAGTATTGTCAGAAATGCACAGTTTTTGTTTTACGATTTTTTGTTCAATATATTACTTACGTTTGATTTTCTAAGGAAAATTCTGAATAGAGTTAGAGAATACAGTCTACTTGAAGCGTCTCCGTTCTACCTGTTCTTTTTATTTTCTATTTCGAGCTTCCGAACAGGGTAGCCCCTCCAATTCTAAGAAGACTGCAAAGCTAAATCACACTATCTATTTTATAGTGCTATTGCTAATATTCCTGCCGTGAGGAAGTTGGTGTAGTACATTTATAAAAAAAAATACTATATACGTTAAATTATATTTCATATAGTGAAAACAGACTACTAGAAAAATACCCGAGATATTTGAATTAGAAATTGCAGTATACCTGTCTCTTTCTAAAACATTTTTTTATACTTAGTACCTACTTGTAAAAATGGCGGGTGTGTAATCTGACGTCAAAGTTTTTATCGGATCTCATTGTTTAGCACGCAACTGTTTGTGGTTGTAAAGTCAGTTATACCTGACTGAATGAATTTGAGAAGAATTGTAACTGTGTAGAATTAATTTTAATACCACAAAAAAAATATGCATATTCCCCATTGCGAGCAAGGGTACTCAGGATGAGGTTTATGGTCAGCAGTGGGCGTCTTTCGGCTGATATGAGGATGATAATGAAGGTACTTGTCTCCTATACTGTCAAAATAACGCCTTCTCTTCATTTTTACAGGGTAAGTAGAGTCCATGGTGCTTCGGCTACGAGCGTCTACAGACCACGGAAACAGCATAACATTAGGCGGGCCGTACGCTTGTAAGTAGAGCCCACAATGCTTCGGCTACGAGCGTCTACAGACTACGGAGACAGCTTAACATTAGGCGGGCCGTACGCTTGTAAGTAGAGCCCACGGTGCTTCGGCTACGAGCGTCTACAGACTACGGAAACAGCATAACATTAGGCGGGCCGTACGCTTATTTGTCAGCCTTGTCGTATAAAGATGTTTTAGTATACTTATTTAGAATAAATAAATCTTTTCACGACTAAATTTTATACATATAACGTTTGATGACAAATGTACCATGATAATAAGCGTGCAAAAAGCTTGTGGATTTTCAGAATGTTTTAATTCACAATACTGTTGTTAAAAATGTGCTGCGAACTGAACATTTTAATAATGCAACTATGTATTAAACCACTCTGGAGCCGTGCGCTGACACATTTTAATTTCCTGAAAGTTGGGAGTTGACACGATAAGATTTATAGGACGCTGAGAGTCGGCCTCGGGCCTCGCTAATTCGCTGCAAATAGGTAATCGGAGCTACCCATATCAGCATAGAATGGGTTATTAGCCTCATCTTTCAAACTAAGTCGGAAGAATTCTTAATCGGTATGCTTATAGCATACAAATATCATCTACTGATTAAGGATTTAATTGAAAACATTAAATATTATACAAAAGTAATTTTCGTTTTCGGCTCTATTGGTTAATAGATGCAAAAATCTTGCGATACGTTTGACAGCAGCCTGTAAACAAATACTTATCACAGTGCTACTACTAGTAACTTCAGAGAATTATAATCTTTCTGAGAAAATTACATTCTTTAGAGAATTTAATAGTAGTATTCAATGTTGGTTATATTACCATTTTGCTGAGTTATAAAATTGGCTTAGAAATGTAAGATTTTCGTTATGAGAAAAGCTAACAAGTTTTTTAAGAGATTTCCAATATTATAAATGTTGGAAATTCTCTTAAAATTATCGCAGTTACTTGACTTTACAGACTTATGGTTAATTAATTTTAAGTTCTCTGCATTAGCCATTGACCAATCTCAAGAACCTTAACATATTATGATCAGAATATCTGAGTCTCTTTTTTTCAGAACATCATTATCACATTTTTTTTTAGTACAGAGCGGTCGGTACAGGCTACTCGGTCAGGGGTCCCGGATTCGAATCCCGGTAGGAGCAAATAAATATGACGAATACGAGCATTTGTTCACTAGTCATGGATGCTTAAGTGTTTATTTAGTATATTTATTTTATTTTTCTAATTTGTATACTTACATGTTGTTTGTATTTGTAAATCAGCCGCTTAACTGGATGCCTAGCACGTTGATTAAATGCTTGCATCCAGTTGAATGCCTAGCCCGATAGTTAATTGAACTATACTGACTTAAAGTTTAACGACTTGGCGTATTGAATGGATCGTCTTGTACTAAAAAGTTTTGGTTTGATTGGTAGGTTCAAGGTTATTTTTTTATGACGTTTTGGTTCTAAGTGGTCATAAATAAAACTTTGAGCCTACCAGTCACTCAAACAGTCACACAAAAGCGCTTCGACTTAAACGACCTGCCCAGGCGTCCAATTGAATGGCTAATTTAAAACAGACGGCTGACATGACGTTCAGCCATCTGGTTAAACGTTCAATGAGTTAACTATGTAGTTGTACTTCAGCCGTTTGATTGGATGCCGGCATTCAATCTACGGGCTACGAGTCCAGTTAAGCGGATGATTTAACCAAACGTCTGCGACATACATATTATTATCAATATTATCATTATAATATCATTATTATTATTTTTTTATTATATATTTTTTTTTATTATTATTATTTTATTATCAATATTTTTCGTTATCTAGTATCCCTATTACAAGTTCATATTGATGCTTACTTTAGGCTAGAGAATAGGTGTGAATGTAGAATTATTATTATAATTATTATTTATGTATAAATTTTAAGAAACATCTTTGAACGAAAAGTTTTACAGATATTTTATAACAATTGGTGATGATTCTGTAATTAGTTCTCTAAAATTACATGTACGCTCAGAGTCTCTCATAACGAGAAACAAAACACAATTCAACAATGTCAAAAAATATAGGTACACCACACACTTAACAATGTTTTAACGAAAAAAATTTATAATAGTCTACCCGATTTATTAAAAAATATAGAGATTTAATAACCTCATAATATTGTGATGTCACTGTCATCTATGCGTATGTTGTTTGATTAGAACGCTAGAGAGGTTTATAAAATTGAATTTTATTCAAATAATTACTCGAGTACAAAACTTGAATCAATTTGCGAATTTTGTTTGCTTATCTGCAAAAATGATAAAGTATGCTCCAAATCAAACAATGTTGTAGAGTTTTAAAATTATTTACAACAAAAAGAATCGTTTTATTGGACGTAGCCTAATTAGTTTACAATGAGATCTTTGTAATTGCTTACAATGTAATATGACGTTACTCTTTGCGTAATAAGATATGTAAACAAATGTTTATCGTTAACATGCTGAGTCACGCGTCAACTTTATTTGCATAATAATACGGTTTGATTCGTACACAACATTTGTGTGTCCTATTACCTACGGTGATCTAATCAATTCATTTTTGAAATGAAAATTAGGAACAAGGGTTTAAAATAGCATATTAATTTTCTTATGTTTAATGTGTCCTAAGCCTTGAGCTTATTTAAAAAGTTGTAATATTTCGGTAATACCTGTATACCTATTTACCTACTACCTACCTAGTTTTAGTCAATTTTAGTCATGTTTATCATAGTAGTTTGGGCCATAACACCACCACGCTGGCCCAATGTGGGTTGGTGGGTTAAAGCGGTTGTAGTAACAACAAGAAGGAACTCGAGATTATAAATTTTGGTTGACCCATCCCAGGGTCGACCATGGCGAAAGTTGCTTTGTTTTCGTATTCGAAACCAGAGCGCTCAAACCAATACGCCACCGAGCTCCTCATACCGAGTTCGTCATATACCTCATTATAATTATATTAAACGTATTTTTAAGACAATGAATGTTTCACTAAAACGAATACGCCACAGTCATATAGATCGCATTTGAGATAAGTCGTAAAACTTCCTCCGAACGTAACATTGCCGACGGAGAGGTCACCCCGACCTGTCCCGACCCTCAGTCTTTTTCAGACGACAAAAGTTCACGAGACTATTTTGTAGATTGCTTTATACTCTATTTATATATCGGTTCCATATTTTAGGTTTAGTTTTTACGTTAGAATAAAGTTTATAAGGGTTTTAGTATATTTACCGATCTGAATTGGTTTTATCGAGTTAAATGGCAGCAGTGGAAACTAAAAGTACTTAGCTCATAAAATTTAAATTAGTCTAAGCTGGGTACAAGAAAAAATAGTTTAAGTAACTATGAACAACAAAAAACAAATACTTTAAACAAAACCCTTTTCGCATAAGTATACAGTATGTTACGCCACGATGACTAAACCTCTGATTAGATAAATAGTTGTTAGAGCAGTACCAATGATTTTTTTTATACAACTAGATGACAAACAAGCTGACGGCCCACCTAGTGGTAAGCGGTTACCGCCGTATAGGCGGTACACCTGCATTAACAAGGAAAAATAACTTGATATTGCAGGTGCGTTGTCATCCTGAGGCCTAAGATAAAATGCCGTCCATGCCCAGTAATTACACTGGCTACCTTTCGCCATCCGAAACACGGCGAACTGTTTCACGGCTGAAATAAGAAAGGCGGTGGTACCTACTCAGGCGACCCTACATGTGGGCCTACCACCTAGTAAAAATAGTAGTAAACTAGGTATTTACAATTAAAATAGCTTACTTCCACATTTGTCAGCATGATCGACTGTTATGGACATTTAATTAAGTGCGCTTTGATAGTGGCTTTTATCAATCAGAGTGAATTCGCTAGCTTTAGCCTGTGGTCTGAAATACGACGGGTAACGATTAGCAATTTGTGCAAGCTTATTAGAGCGAGAATTAAAAATATAAAGCGTACAGTTTCCCGAGTGGGAATATCAGGTATTGAAAGGCGTTTATTGACTGCACTCTTTACAGAAAAAGTGATTAGACTTCTAAGTCTTCTTCTTCTTAGTTTAATTAGACTTCTCGGCAGTGGCGGGCACTGTTCCAGTTTTCAGAAGTGGCGTTTCAGAAAATCCTAACACATTTTTAATATATACAAAGCACGGCAAACGATTCAAAACCACTTGATGTGAAGCGAACTTAGTCCGCGATCTGTTATTTAGCGTTGAGAAAGTCTAGTCAATATAAAGTACCAATCAATGTAGTACCTGACAGTAAATGGGCAATATCAACAACAAAAGGCGTAAGGGAGTTATTATTATGTCCATTGCATTTCTATATTAGTAGTATGCCTTGCCTTATTTGTCTTGCCGTTATAGTACTTATCTACTTTTGAGTTACTACTATGGTTTTTAGAGTCATGAGAATTAATTTCTGTTTTAAAAGCGTAAACAGCTTCAATATCACCATTTAATTCGTTCCTATAGCTTTGGAAAATAGTTATATATATATTACTATAAAGTGAGCGATTGGCGAATAACTATTTTAACCGATTAACTATTAATGCATATGGCATTGGTCGTCTGCCTTTCTATACCGTATGCTATGCCTTTCTATAGTGTATGTAATAAATTATCAAGTTGTGTTTAGTTCGCAAATTTATCGAATTTAATTCTAAAATACTGAGACATATATTTCGCGACAAAAGTTTTCACTTAAGAAAGTAGAGTTAATAATGTCCGATCGAATAAATTTTCTAAGTATTACGAATGTTAAGGTGTTTTATATATAATAATTTATAATTAGACGGTTACAGGAATGAATGATCCGCTTACACCTACTTCCGCGAAGTTTGCGAGACGGAGTATTGAAAGGAAATATAATTATTACCAGACAATTGTACCTAAATTTGAGAACGCTGTAGACATTTAAAGAATTTAAGAATAAATACTCTTAAATTATTAATTATTATTTACGGATAAAGTGATCCGTCTGATGTAAAAGAGAACCTAAAGTTAAAACTTTCAGCTTTCGTCGATGTACATTGACCCATACCCAATATAAAATCTATTGTGTCTTATATGCGGGTAGGTACTTACTACACTAATAAAATTTCAATTTTGAAAATCGTTTCGAAGGGAACATGCTTTAGACTCTTCGTTTTATTGTTGAAATTTAGCATGAATTCTCGCTACGAGCATAGCTAACGTAACTGTTACTGCCAGTGTGCGTTCACGCGTGAAATGTTTGTCATTTCACTCAGTGTAAACCGACGCGAAAATACGGGACCTACAGTGTAAACCACGTGTGAGCAACAAGTCGAGGAGCCGCCTGCACGACCTCTGCCGGTCCTTTATGACATTAAACGACTCAATACCGATTACTTAGCAACACCTACTAGTCTCTACCATATCTCTAAAACCTACCCGAGGTTCACTATTTCTTCAGCCCATTTAATAAGCAATGAGTCGTTGTTTGAACTCTCAAACGTTTATGTAAAGTTCCACTATCAAGCAAAATGGTCTTTTCGAATTTTGTTCACAAATATTACTTTGGGATAAATTAAATTTCTAATCCGCGTAGACTCCCGGTCGCATATGCCATTTAAAAACCCATTGTGTCTAGAATGTGTTGCTTAAATAGTTAAGAAAATTGTTGTAAAGCTTATAAAAGTGTGATCCACCATCCATTGTACGCAAGACAACTGAGTAGGGTAAGTAATTATATTTGTAAACATTGTGCGATTGTAAATAAACCTTGTTTGTTTACATGCCATAGTGAATGACATGGACGCCGAAATGCGCACCTAGATTCTAGCCGAAAACTACGCAGCATCTGTAAAGGTCACGAAAAGTTCATTTGGATGTTAAGCGCGCGACTGCTCATAATATCGTAGTTAGAATAAGCAAACAGTGTCTGCGTTACTGCGTCATCATTGCATACAAATAGACTGTACCGTTTGGGAGGTCCGGCGACGCGCACTGGACGGTACGGAGTCTGTATAGGTGATGTTCCATAGCCCGCAAGGGTGGCAAGTCAGCGATCATCGTAGTAGTATTTTTTTGTCACGGCTCGCGTGTCGCGTCGCGATGCGCAATGAGGACTGGCGCGCTTATTAGCGCCTTACGCGGGAAAGGGACGGGGTACGAACAGCGCATGCGTGTGGAAGTTCTTTCTAGAAACCGCGTCCGAAGTGACGCGGAGCGGTAAAATGTTGCTGTTACTGTCATTGATAAATTCCGTAAGTATCCACATCATAGTTGAACTTTAAAATTCTTAAAAACTTTTTTCTAACGCCTGAATTAGAAAGAAAGAGTAATAATTTTAGGGCTTATTTTTAAACTCCTAATATGACTCCCTTTTATTTCATAAACATATAGGTACAGTCGACCACAGAAGTAGCTTAACACTTTAGTACCATGTCACACCGACTATTGCTTGTACCTAATAGTTGCTACCGTACTACATTACCGTATTTATTTCAATACCTAAGTTTTTTATTGAAGTTTTTCTTTAATGCTGCTTACTTTTCTATTATTCTTAACAAAGAGTAAGTAGGTAGTATTGTCTTATATTTTCGCGAGAACTACACAATTGAAATGAAACCACTTTACCGGATTTAACTCGCGTTTAAAATAATAATAAAGATGACGTTAATAATACTGTAACATCTAATCAAACGCGAGTTAAATACGGTAAAGTGGTTTCATTCTAAAGGAGTAAGTAAATTTTTTAAAAGATTTAAAGAATAATGCTTGTACAGCACATCAAGGTTAACAGTTTGACCTTGAGACCGCAATAGAGGTAATAGATACGTCTTTCGTAGTGGAACTGTTACACTTGATGTGCTGTCGTGTGTACGTAAATTAAAAATGTAATTAAAAAAAACCGACTTCGAAACACTTAAAACAAAAAGAAAATAAATTGAAGTTGGTACTTATCACATAAAAAGGTATTTTTGGAGTCTGCGCTTGATATTCTATTGTTTCTGGAAACAGTTCAGCACCAACTCCAAAAACTACGTTTTTATGAGATAAAGTACTTACCTACCTACTTCAATTTAATTATTTATATTTAATTTAGCTAGAGCCTAACTGTGTGCAATCATTGAAACAACATTCGTAATAACGTGTTTTAGAATTAGGTACGTTGATAAGCCGACGACACGATTTCATAGTCACTGATACACACTTAACTCTCTACCTTAAAAACTACTGAACTAATTTTGATGAAATTTGCACAGTTCCCTAAGTTGGACTATACATATTGCAACAAAAATAAATTGCAATCCGCCTAATAGTTATTGATATATACGCGAAAAAACATACAAATACAAAGTGTAGGTATACAAAGATTTTCTTAAATTTGGCACCGAAAACTGCACGAAAACTGTGCAATTCTGAATACGGGTCGAATTGATAACCACCTTTTATTGTAGTCAGATAAAAAATAATAAAAACCGACTTCAAAACACTAAAAAGAAAGAAATAATTAAATTTAAGAAGGTACTTCCTACTCCTCATTTTCTATTAGATTTATTAGAAACAGCACCAACTCCGAAAAATATTACCTGTTATGAGATAGGTAAGTAGGTAGTAGTTAGGTACCTGCTTGATTTTTTTTACCTTTTAGTATTTCGAAGCTAGTTTTTATGTTTGTTTACTGAAAATAAAATTATTAGATAAATTTCTAAGGTCTATGATAGATGGGTGACCGGCAGTATAATCGACTTGTCTGTCTTTTATTCTCTGGTTGAAATACTAAGAATATTGTTTCTAAGTATCATTTGATTTTAATCCTCCAACTCCTAACTTTTAAGGAGTTCCATCATGAGCTCAGCAACATGAGATGATGACCACCAGATGCAAATACTTTAATAGCTTTTAAAAAATATATATAACACGCGATACGTGCTTATTAAGTTTGAGGGTTGCCCTCGATTTCTCTAGAATTCCATCATCAGATCCTGACTTGATGAAAATTGGACAAGCTGAGCAATATGCCCTATCGAATAAAAAAACAATTTTGTAAATTAGTCCACAATTGACAGAGAAATCGGTGAAGATACATAAATAATCTACCACTGTGAAAGATATTCCATCTTTTTTTATGGCTAAATAAAAAATACTCGACCTAGGGTGAGTGGAAATCCCACGAATAAACATTTTTATAATAATAAAAACAAGTTAAACTAATTTCAAAAATAACTGATAACGTTTAACTAATTCTAAAAATAGTTTTCCATATTTAGAATAAAATAGATAACAACGCCCAAATGTCTAACGTCGTTAGCGAATTGTAAAATCCAGTAATGACGTTAGACAGTACCAAATTACAATATTGAATTTCAACTTCTCCAATCTTTTCGCTAAATTCGTGCGAAATTCTAACCAATTGGTCTAATTGATTGAAATTAGAGGGGAAATTGTTGCGCTGTGGATAAGTAGGACAACGGGTCAAGGATGGCCTCTGCCCCCGTCGCCAGGGTTGATTAGACGGTAAACTTTGTTTTATTACCCTATAAAATGTGGTTTTGTATTAAAGAAGTTTACGATACTGGAAAACAATTTTCTTACGTCATGTTTTTTAACCGAGTTGTTTTCTATGTAAATAATTTCAGAAACATTATGCTTAGGAGCTCGATGGCGTATGAGGAGCTCGGTGGTGACGTAGTGGTTTGATCGCTCTTTTTTTCGATTAAGAAAACAAAGCAAATTTTGCCATGGTCGATCCCGGATGGGTAAATCGAAATTTAATCTGTCCGTGCTTCATAAGTTGTAAAGCAATTACTTTGACCAGCGTGGTGGTGTTATGGCCCAAACTCCTCACGTGTTTCTCCCATGCAGGAAAGCCTATGCCCAGCAGCAGAGTACATAAAATATAATGATGGTGATGATGTCATGATTAATTTTCATATATCATTTTTTAAAAACTTAATTCTATCTTTATAGTAATGAAGTAATTTCAAAAATAAAATGTTTACGAAATTAAAGGACAGTGCGCATTAAAAATTTAATAAAGTACTAAAGTAAGCCAGGGTTATAGGTATAAACAATAGGGAGAGTGGGGGTAATAAAACGCGGGGGAATTTTGAACGAAATGCCTATTTTTATTGTATAATAATAAATTGAGCAACTAAAAAATTCTAAGTGGGCGACCGAAATAATGAATTGGCATCTAATCATTGAATAGATACCCAAATCAGATTTTTTAGAAGCCCACTTAGTATTTTTGTTGGTTAGGTTAGGTTAGTTTGATGCTCAGTTAAATAAATGTCATTTTTATCATGGTAGAGCAGGATAAACAGCCCATGCTTAGTGCCTGACATTAAACATGGGTGTCCCTCTCAGCCAGCAGAAAGAGATTATCAACTATCCTTTTCTATCATGACGTACAAGGTCTCATTCAAAAGTTATCTCGCGTTTGGAATTACCCAACTTTCTCCTAGCTACGACAAACAGCCAAATCAAATCGCTAGATGAAAAGAGCAGAATGGAAACTTATGTGTTTATTAGAAAATGTTACTGATATAATAATAACAGCCTATTCAATTATTTAGCTCATTATTGAAGGAAGATTTTACCGCAGTCTCCTATTGTTGGTCGTTATAACAATTTATAACTTAACTTAGTAATTACAGGCAATAAATCGTGATCTCATCATAATCCAGCTAAGATTTGGATTCTGTAACTTAATCTATAATACTTGAATGAAATACGCTAAGGGCCTAAATAATCATTGTATAAGCCAGAAGGTTTAAACAACCTTGGGCATTCTTATGAGTGTAAAATTTAATTTAAATTTCATGTCACTTTCTAGGGTAAGTGTGAACTTCTGGGGGTGGGCTAGTGAAATTTCTTCGGCAGAACCTAGGCTACCCCCGCCAAGGGAAGTGGAAGTGGAGTTACCGGGGAGCTTTAGTGGGTATTCCAAGTGCCGTTACAATCAGGCAATGGCCGTCGCTTAGGCAGCGGTGGGTAGGTCCGGAAGCGGATTGCTCTGCGTAAGGTACTCATACAAATCTGGACCAGGTGGACTTCCCAGGAGGAAAAATAAGGATAAGTGTGAACCTACAACTATTCCACATCATATAGGGACTGCTTTAACCATTGATTTGCTGAGGACTTAAAAGACCTAAGTGGGGGTATGTACCAAACATGACCCCTTTGTTTGTTAGGATTTAGGACCGGCAGCGAACTGCGGTTGTGTGTGACACATTTTGACGCATATTGCGAGACTTGGCTCCATATGTATAGTGACAGGCTTTATTATGCTACTTCGATGAGGTGAATATTTTGAAAACATAGAACAAAAATAGTATCAATTTCGGTTCTTCTCTTTCAATACGACGCACAAGAATAGTAGAAATATGACACTAGTGCCAGATTGTATACGTTTAATTTATACCGCTTTTACCGTATGGAATGGATGGACTCCATAAAAGTATGGTTTTCGATTTCTAAAGGTGAAATGGCCAATAATGCTTCTATTATCTTAGATATGATGAGGATCTCGTTTGTACAGTGGTTTCATTATTCCACAACACAAGTAATCAAATTAGTACTTATAATTTTACTAGGTGATTGGCCCGTATGAAGTCGTCTCGGTAGGTACCACCGCCTTTCTTATTTCAGCCGTAAAACAGTTCGCTGTGTTTCGGATTGAAGTTAAAGGTAGCCAGTGTAATTACTGGGCATGGATGACATTTCATCTTAGGCCTCAGGATGACAACGCACAGTGATTTTCCCTTGTCATTGTAGGTGTATTATACAATAAAGATTGAAATTGAAATTGTCTACAGGCGGCGGTAACCGCTTACCATCAGGTGGGCCGTCAACCTGTTTGTCATCTAATTGTAGAAAAAAATGATTTAACACCATATCATTATATCATTATCACAAGCGTATAGACGTCCCACTGCGGGTTGGTGTGTTAAAGCGGTTGCAGTAACAACCACGACAAACGGCTTAACGGGCCTCCAAAAGCACGGACGAGCTCGAGATCATAAATTTTGATTGACCCATCCCGGGATCGACCATGGCGAAAGTTGCTATGTTTTCGTAATCGAAACCACAGCGCTCAAGCCATTACGCCACCGACCTCCTTAAATTCATTCAGATTCAGATTTAACACCAATTTTATTTTTACCACCCACTACGAAGCTAAATCCATTGGCAAAGGTAAGTAATTAAATGAATCTTAGGTATGATAACTATTTATAGTGCTAATATTGCGCTAAGAACGTCTGGAAATAAAGACAAAAATATCTTCTCTCTCCGAAGCGGATGTAATTTGAGCGATAGCATCTTTATTAAGAGGGGCTGTTTTTCTCAATCTTCTAAGATGACGTCTCCAAGACTCGAAGGTCCTTTTGTATGACCAAGATCACTGATATTACCCTAATATAAGTATAGTGGCTCTGTTACGAGGCACTCAACTGATTTTATCACACGTCAAGGCGAATTATCTTTTAAGTTGTCTAACTTAAAAGATAATTCACCTTGACGTGTGATAAAATCAGTGGCTCCTTATTTAACGTCTTTTGTCCCATATTGTGCTGTTTAAGCAGTGCTCAGAGTGATGATTAGCAGACAAATCTTTATCCCACCATTGTACACACGCTAGCATACCAAGCAAAACAAAATGACCTTAATACGTTGCATTAAGAGTTATTATTACAACGTGCAACTATTTTGTAAACGCCTAATTACCATAGAAATGGTAGAACCACGTACTTATTGTGAACAGACAACAACTCTATTCTCCTCCACTAGAGAAAATTGCCCACTTGTATCATTAATACCAATTGGATTAAGTCCTACTAAGTCTTGTTGTCCTACTAAGACAAACCAACAAAATTTTGTAGGATGAAATCCTTATATTGATCAAATGTGTATTTTATGATTTACATTCAACTACATACATATATTAAACTTGCGAGAAGGAATTGTATGATTTTAGCGAAAAAAAACTGTTGGTTCACCTAATAAGAAACCTTCATAGGGTCGAAATTATAAAATTTTTACTCTTAATTTTATAAAACAGGCGATTCTTACACTCACACGTACAGTCGACCACAGAAGTAGCTTATCGCATTAGAACCATGTCACGTCGAGTATTGCGCACGGACTACTTAATTAGTTGCTATCATACTATATCGACGCCATAGCTATTATGACACGGTACTAAAGTGTTTAGCTACTTCTGTGGTGGACCGTACACCTTTTATCCAGCCCAAATCAAACCATATTAATAGAGCTTGTAGCATAGATGTGACCACCATCTGGTTCAATTAGCCGCTTAATTGGATGCCTAGCCTTTTGATTAAACGCCGGCATCCAATTAAATGCCTTGACCGATATTTAATTGAAGTAGACTCACTCAACGTTTAACAACGTGGCAAAGTGAAAGTCCGCTCTATTAGATGCCTAGGCAGATCGTCTTATACTGAAGAATTTGGTGTGATTGCTAGGTTCAAGGATATTTTTTTATGATCACTTAGAACCAAAACGATTTCGGTTGTAAGAGGTCACAAAAAAAACATTGAACTAGTCACTCAAAAGCTTTTTGATTTAACGTTGCGCTGATTGACTTGGCTAGTTGTCCTTCAGCGGTTGGTACCGCCGTTTAATGAACGGCTCAGGCGTCCAGTTAAGTGGCTAATATAACCAGACATAGATATAAGACAACGGAGATTTAAAAAAATAAAAACTTTTACTTAAATAAACATATACACATCCATAACTCTTAAACAAATGTTCATACCTACGTAATGTAAGCTAAGTTAACGTAAAGTTTTTTATACAGGTTGCTTAGTACCAAGCATAACCAGCAGGCACCCATGTTAAAATAGTGATATCAAAAATTCAAAATTGTAAAACGAAATTCAAATTTCTTCATACAAATAGTTTGGTCGGTAAAAAACAAAATGTATGGGAAATTTCAAAATTAATTTTACAATTTAAAATTTTTGATACCACCATAATATTTATATATATACTATGCTAACATGGGTAGATGCCCGCTTGTTATACAATGTACCAAACACCTTGTATCTTTTAGTTCCTTCATGACAATTTAAATTTAGATTTATGTATTACATAAATCTAGTTAATAACACGTGACGAGAACTTTTAGAACTGACTTATCATAGCGTTCGCAACTTGTAAGTTCTCAACAAGGTTAATGTATTCTATTTGTGATAGCTTTTGCTTTTAGTTGTTATTAAAGTTTTAATTAGCCATAATAAGCTATCCTTTGACATAAAATAGTTGTGAATACTTCACAAATAGTATAAATTCATATAAAAGTATAGGCCTAAGAATCCTAAGATAGATTCAATTTTTACGGTTCCATTTTTCGGCCTTAGTATATTCGTTAGTTCTACTATGTCCGCGGTATTTTATGCCAAACTGAGACAATGGACGTAAATCAATAAACATGAACTGTCACACGCACTCACTTTAAACTGAAGATTGACGTGTCGGTTTACCTGAAACAAAAAATACATGTATAAAATTTCGTATCAAACTGTGAATACGTACTCGTGCTAACAAAGCTCGCTCCGTTCCCTTTAATATGGTTGAGCGGAGCGATGGCTGGCACATGCGTCATACTTGTGAACAGGTGCCACTAGTGGAAATGGTCATCTATAAGCTTCCTTGATTTTGTAATAATTTACCTACATATTCATCAATATTTTTGAGGTATATGGCATTATGGGATATTATATATAAAACAATACAATTATTATTGTAATGGCGTGGTCAGACAAGTGTTTAAAATTAATAAAAGATGTTTAGCTTTATTAGGTCTTTGTATATTAATTGTAATACCTATATTGTGATGGTGCATTGTCGGACAGCCTTTAAATACAGTAAATATTCTTGTCATTAGGTACTTATTGGTACGTTAATATACCTTTTTTATACTCTGTGCGACACTGCGCTGCTAAATACTATTACTGTGCAATTAAACATTGTAACTTAATAATTGAAAAGAGTGACTACACGAGTTTGTTGCCGGAATCTTCTCGGTAGTTCAACTTTTGGAACCGGTGTAAATTCAGACAGACTGACAGACAGACTGACTGACGGACAGACAGACAGACAGACTGACTGACTGACGGACAGACGGACCGACAGACAGACCGATAGACAGACTGACATTATAACATTCTTAGCTTACGTAGATCCAGATAAGACAGAGAGACAAACATTATGAAATTGTTAGTTAGTTAATATTATTTTTATGTGATAGACAAAAGGGTTTTTTTTGTTGACGATTCGAAAGTGCTTCTTGGGGGGCCTAATTGAATAAAGATATTTTCAATCAAAGATGCATTTGAAATTAGCTTGTGGAGAAAGGTTTTTTTTGAGAGTCAGTAGTTAGCGCAAACATCGACCTCAATAATGAATAAGACTAGTACATTTTCATTCTTAGGTTTATCATTTGCACCTAGTATTATACATACTAGGTATTTTTTTTCAAAACTGCGTGCTATTTGTAACCACAGACAGATACGCTGAAGGATTATATTCTACGCTCAAATAGAACCATCAATGAATCGCGAAGGTAACGAACTGTAACCGGGAATCACCATAAAATAAATCGTCGTGTAATAACGAGGCGTTTTTTTTACAATCGGATTGAGCAATGGACTCCGCCGCCACAGAAATATTTGGTTTTTGTTGCGTTGTTCCGTACTGTGCTAGAGTTAATTGGAAAATGCCCACGGTAGGTATGTGTTCGTTGGTTGTATTTACTTTACACGCGTTAAATAATATTTTTTATATCTGCCTTTGAGAGAGCCTCCATCCGGTCCATTTTGTGTTGAAAATTTAAGCTTTTAAGCTTTTTTGTGATACTGAAACATGGTTTATTACATAATGTCGAATAAATTCTATTACTTATTTCTTATTTTTGTCTACTTACATGAACCTTTTTTGATTTGTAGGACATGGTTTTATTGGCCTCAACAGCATTGAACAACTAATATTAAACATTTCCAAGAGAAAAAAGTGAAAAAAAAAACAAGTTAATTTAGTTTTTATAATACTCTGAAAATCGTTTTTTACCGCCTTCTCCTTTCCGTGGATTCTTGCATGTATATTTTTGCGTACGTAAGCATGTATTAGTCTCATTTATCAAAATGCTAATAATAGCTAGCTTTATGTATGTTTGTATGTTTAAAGCAATAGAATTATGTTGACCACGGCCAATTTAAACCGAACAAAGGGAACGTTCAGAAGTGGAGTAGTGGAGACTACAACGGCTCGAAATATTATTTCCATGTTCCCAGACGTTTGTGGGTCAAGGGTCGTGCTAGAGTCAATAAGGCAGAAAGATGTGCCCATAATGCGGTAGATATTCTCTCAGAAGACTACCTTAAATCTATAGATATACTTTGTAGGAAAACGTTGTTATCGTTTACTTTAAGTTGGACATTGGATATTTTTAGAAACACAATCATCAAGTTAGATATTAAAATTATGTCTTAATCTATTTAAGTGCAACTTGAAGACATTGATAAAATAGTAAATACTAATACTAATAGGTATTCGTACAGAGTGTTATTGAATGAAATAGGTATTTCATTCTTTAGAAATTCGTTATCTACCCATTCCTGTTAGCTTTAATGATGAGAAAAGACAATGACATGCAAGTGATCCACTTTAGCAAATATATTAGTGTATCGATTCTGTTTTCATTCGAATTGACGGCCTAAGTTCAAACAAAACTTGATTTAACATTGTCAAAAATTATAACTATTATTTTTACTCCACTTATTTTCGCATTGAAAGTGTTTATAATCTATTATTATACATAATAACCGTTTTGTATGTACAATATCAATGATATTTGTTTAGGGAGGCAGCCCCTCGTAAAACTTAAATTGTATCGCGCCGGTGCAGCAACGATATGGCCTCCAGGGACCTTCGATCTAAAATCAATTACTTACGCTATAAACAATTTTACTGGGATCCGAAGAGCTTAATATAGATTCTATCATTATCACTTCGAATATAAGCGCTGATTGGATTCCGAACAATCTAGATATTTGTTGGTAATTACTGCACTAGGTTCTATAAGGCTAATTCAAAAAAACGAATTACGCGAACGTCAAAACGGATTCTAACAGTTTAAGACGGTTTCTGACAAACAAACTGTCAAAATTCGTTTTTGGAGTCGGTCCTCTGTACCACGGTACCTATTCACTTTGTCATTTGCTTTAACTATTACTATAAAAGATAAAAAGAGAATATTTGAAATTTCAAGGAGTTTCAGGGGTAAGTGATAGCTTCAAAGAGATGCGGTATGATCACTAGAGCATAAAACTATTGAATAATGAGTAGATACTTTTATTTATACGGCATTGTTCCTCACGCGAGCTCTAAATCACAGAAAGGAATACAATTTAACCAATCTTTCTTAAACGCTAGAAGGATCTACGTAAAGTAGGTGGTACTTAGGTAGGGTAAGTTATTTGAAGTGAACATGTAGCCAGTAAAAACACCTGCCAGCATACTCTACAGATACTGGTGTTCAGTCGCAAACAAAGTCGCTTCTCTGAATTCAGAACTAATTCTAAATTTGAATTGTGATTATTTTTTTTCTAAAAATATGAGATAAAAAATTAAAATATCATTACAGAACATCACGTATATAGGCTGGTGATTATGATAATAATAATATAATAATATTCATACACTCACACCTATTGTCTAGCCCAAAGTAAGCATCATTAAGAGCTTGTGTTATGGATACTAGATAACGGAGAAATAATGATAATAATATGTATATTTATAAATATTAGAAATATACTAAATAAACATATAAACATCCATGACTCGTAAACAAATGCTCGTACTCATCATACAAACATTTGTTCCTACCGGGATTCGAACCCGGGACCTCTTGACCGAGTAGCCTGGGACTCGAGTACAGACCGCTCGGCCAGCCGGTCGAATGATGAATAAATATTCATGTCGAAGGCCGATAGATTTCGGTACGTCGTGATCGGGCTAGGCATATCGTCTGACTAGCGTAGAGTGATGCATGCGCAGTGCCTGACATAGGTAATGAATACGGTCTCACTCTCAGCCAGGAAACTGAGGTTATATTATCAACTATTTTTTTTATATCATAATACAAACGGCATCTTTAAAAAATTCTCTGCATTCTTAAGCATCCCACAGTACACTACAGAAGAGTCTTTATGTGATTGGTAAGTTAAAATTCATTTCACCTACTAATCACATACAGTCTTCAAGACTAGACGAGGCTACAGTCCGACGTATCACGAATTTACGATCTGCCGATTTTAATGTTCGGCCTTCGACGAATAGAAATCAAATATGACGCCATAACATAAAGCAAGTGACATGACGTGCTGACAGCTGACAGGTGCAATGTGTGCTGTAACCCGTACAGCAACGGTGCAGTTATTCGCCGTGTGGTTCATCATCATCATCATCGTCATCATCATTTCAGCAGAAATACGTCTAATGCTGGACAATGGCCTCCACTAAAGATTACACACTTATAAAAGCCAGTTTTGAAACTACCTACCCGTAACTATCTTAATTCAATGTGTAATTCTTAAATCTCTTTTAGATATTAATCTGAAACAAATTTTATTTTATTTAAAGTGTTCTTAAGTCAAAGTTGTGAAGTAAATGAATAAGAAAAGTTTTAAATCATTCCACAAATTTGTCTCTTCTTTCAATAAGTGCTGAAATAACTTTGAAACCTAGCCAAGCTAAAACTACCAAAGGTAAATCTTTACGTGCCTGATTAGGTAATAACCGGGAGAGCTGATTTAGATAAATGGTTTTAAGCTTCTATGGCGATTTTTGTAGTATAATTATTATAAACGATGGTTTATTCGTGTAGCTAGTCGGTCTTACTGAGGTTTGTTTTACAAAACAAATATTTGACAGCTTTCGGTTTTCTGAATAAGGTTTGTTGCAAAATAATGCAATTAAGGTCAATTAATGCAAGTTATCATCATCATAATAATAACCAGCCAGCCCACTGCTGGGCATACCTAGGTCATACTACATGGGAGAAACACGTGAGGCGCAATGCATGTTGTGCGTATCATTAAATATGCCATCATAATAAACCATAAATTAATTAGCAAATTTTTCTAATATTACAAGATTTTTTTGCAAATAATAGACAGGTGATCAATGTTAATAAGGTGGGTGATAAGTGAAGAGAGTAACGTTTCAAATTGTTATTAAACATCACTTAAGTAGTTCGTCTATCATATTGTAATCGTGTGATTTCAACCATTAGTTTAAATATATCTTTAACGTTGAATTTGACAAGAGAATAGAAAGTGCACATATATTTTTAAAGAAGCTGGATTTACAATGGATCAGAGGATACGTCGGCTTACATTTCCTGGCAGATTTATTAGAATATTTGGAGTGCAAGTGAAGAATAAATAGGATACACAGTTTTATTGTTAGATACTTCAATTAATTTATAGGCATGCTAAGTAAAACCAAGTAGAATAAGTTTATTCAAAGTAAGTAGGTCTTCTAGTAAAAGAAAAGTGATAAAGCCTGGTTGCATAAATTGTTGTATATATCAACTTAATTCGTTAGACTTTAAAACTTCATTACCGGGTGAGTGAGGCTCTCCAAAACAAAGGCTAGTGACCCTCAGCACGACTTGTTGATAAAATTGTAATACCTACACGACCTCTTTGTACGGAACAGCTAATTTATTTCGATTTAAAAAAATATTTTAACTCATGTTAAAAAATACGTATATACATATGTATATGTATAATCCCCAGTACAGTCACATGACTTCCTTTTCAAGAGCGTCCCCCCTACATCCTGTATTTCACTTTTTACAACAGCGAAAATAATAGTGAACCATTTTTTTTGCTACAGAGTGTTAATTATAGAACACGCAATTTACGTCTTTATAGTGTTTTAGATCTAACTCAAAATAAACTAAAGCCAAGATACACACAAAAACATGATACAGGATATTATTGGGAACTAATTGGATTAACAGGGACACTGAATTTGTCTTATTCTGCGTTCGTAGCTGAAGGTTGGGGTACGTAAGTAGTTTGACACAAGGTAGGTTATCTTAGGTTGTAGGCCACGGTGGATCGTAGTTCAACTACTAACTTACACTTAGTGGAAATATGCGGTCCGAGACCATTATTGTTCAACCCTCAAACACTTAAACAGTTGCGCCACATATATAGGTTATTTATTTTTGTCCCAACTACCTACCTGTGTGATGCCAGATAAGTTTGAAAAAGTTATTTTTTAATTTAATATATTCCTATAAAATGTACAATTTTTTTAGCAATAAATTTTAGAAAATCATTTTCGTTAAAATATAAATTGTCTGGTAACACGAATAACAGCGTTTCTCAAGATTAGACATAGAAATAGTAAGTAGTTGTGTTTGACATGAAAGCCACATTCAGTGTAGATAGGAGGTATACGAGACCAATAGCATATAAAGTAGATAAATTCTTATTACGATTTGAACAAACCACTTGAAAGAGTAATGGTTAGTTTGCATTTGCTAAATTACCTACATGAACTTTATTATTATTATTTTTTGTAAAGGGAAAGAACTTTTTGACCTGTACTTATTACAGGTTCTTTTTAAACCTATGTACTTACTTTTGAACTATGAACTAGTAACTCACAAAATTTGGGAATGTATATTCGTATCACATAAGTTAAGTCACATAAGTTCTGTAAGTACGACAAAGAAACCAGACACTAAATTTCTATGTGCGTACCTATTTTAATTGAAAAAATAATTTAGGAAAATACGCCGTTAGTAGTAAGTACTTATTTATTCAGTCACGTAACAATTTCTTGACATTCACAATAATTGTAACAAATAATTTCAGAGTTCTAGAATCCATAAAGTATTTCGTAGGTTATTAGGTTAAAAAGAAAAATTAATGAACCGCGATTTCGTTAACAACACAAAATGTCACCCTCAACGATACAGAGCACGTAAAAATGAATGCGAACGAGCGACGGACGACCAATTACAAAATCATTAATAAACACCGAAATATGAATTGGTGAAATAATAAAGTGGAGTAAATTACTGGCCATGGGCCCCGCCATTGCCATAAAAGATCGTGTGTAGTCGACATCACACAATATGTAACCGTTGTACTGCCAAACAGCATAAAATGCGATAGGCGGTACAGTTGACAGCTCACATAGGAAACGTTAACCTATACCGGCTTATTGGATTGGTAGAGTGACAGGTTTAGCTAGGCCAAAGTTTTGTAAGATATAGTTTTTAAATCAACCCATAGGATTTTAAAATTTAAGTTACTTTGTATCTAATAGCTTTTTTAATTCATTTTTTTTTGGATTTGGGTAATTCATCAACTCATGTTTCTTTTACTCGTATTTCATTGAAATAATCATAAATTAAAGAGAGAATAGATTTTAAAAGCTCCTGCAAATCAGCTTGCAGTGGAGCCTTTATCATAGAGTTTAGTAACTATATAGAATACCAGCTGTGCCCACGACTTTGTTCGCGTGGATAACGGAAAATAACAACATGTCGTGTATGATTTTACTCGAGCATTTATTCGGTTCAGGATTTACATCATGTTTATTATACAAACACCTTCGCAATTAATGCATTGATCCCCTCGCCCGCGCACGCCCGCCCGCCTTGATCATTATTTTGTTGCGGAGTTATTTTAAAACTATGATATCTCTTAAGATATTCATTGAAATCAAATGATGTCAGAAACAAATTTGTTCAAAATTAAATACTTGTAATGAATGATGTATTTATTATGATAAGGAATAATATCATGTTTAAAAAATTACCTTCGCAGATAATGTATTACTTTAAAACAAATTTGATTATTCAAAAACTCAGGTATATATAATTTTTGCGTAATTTCAACTATTTAAGCAGCGCACGCAATAAAGCTCTGAAAAGAAAAAAAAACCCGTTTTTGCAAAATATTATAGTTTTCTTCCATAAATAGATTATCCAACACAAAATTATTTTTTTAAGTTTCATCAGTACTTCTTGAGATTAGCGCGTTCAACCAAACAAACTCTTTAGCTTTTTATTATTAGAATAGAGATATATCTTACATATGAAAGAAAAATATTGTGTTCCAAGACTTCCTTTACACGCTATTCCACATAAAGATTGTAGGTGTACAATATTCTGAACGTTGCTAGGATCTTTCTCCTGACTGATCCCTCGAAAGCAGAACCCAAAGTGGCGTAATAATAAGCTGAAATGCTCATCCAGCGAATCGTCGTCGGATCGTTGCGGTACCGCGCGATTTATTCATATTGGCAAATTGACCACGTGTACACGTCCCTCGCTTATTGAATGCTCTGTGAGCAATCTCTTTAGAAAGCTCTGAATAGCATGAAAGCAGTATTTTAGTTTATTGTATGAATTCTGAGAAGGGATAAGTGCGGATAGTTAGTTTCTAATGTGGTTATGGGTGGAGCTTGCTCAGCGGCTAGAGCATTTTGGTTTCGAAAACAAAGCAAGATTCGCCATAATTGACCCCGGGGTCGATCGAAATTACTAATATTTCTCTGTCACTTGGGAAAGTATGTTATGCCGCTGTTTACGGTTGTTACTTTAACCGTCTTATGGTCTAAACTCTTCATGTATTTCCCAAATGAAGTGTAGATAATAAATAATATGTTACTCGACGGAATGTTGATCATATAAAAATATAATTAAAAAATACTTAATAATTTTCCGTAATTTTAAGTATATATATATATATAACCATCTACCTGCTTATAATGTGAGTAAGATTGTCTCCACTGACGACAGAATCAATTTCCCTCACAGCGGTGCGGCTGTGCCAATTTATGGTAACAAATTCCAATTTTACGACTAGCATTCCCAAATATAACAATAAAATGTGCTACGTATTATATTTGCACTATTTGCCGTGAGTAGAATATTTGCGGGTTATTTACAACGACCTGTTTGCCGAGGAAAAGATCATTGGTATTTTATGTGGTTGTAAAAATGTAGTCGAAGAACATCGCAATAAACTTCTGCTTTCAAGGTTTTGCAACTTCTACAATGTTTTCTATACTTAATTTATCGAAGAAGAATCATGTCATTGAATAACAAATGAATAGTAATAAATTTTTCTTAATTTCTTCTCAAAACGCTGAATTTCAAGCGCGGTTTCAGATTACATTTTATGTAGACTGGCACTTGAAATTTAATACAGAGCACGCCTCATAACAGAATGTAGTCTGATGCTGGCTCTCTATCTGCAATTATTAACGAAAATGAGACAGCCTTAGTTTTCAACCATCCGCTTATGATTACGTAACTCCAATGGTAATGACAATTGGCTTCATCAGAAGTTTATTGTAAGCCTTGTAACGCGGATAAGGATAGGAAATAAACTTAATATGAACTTTACTGCCATTACCGTTGGTATTACGTAATTAGTCGGTACGTCACCACCACCCACATTTAAAAAAACGGCCAGGTGTGAGTCGCACTCGTGAACGAAGGGTTCCGTACCATTATCTATAAACAAGCGTCTACCTGTTGCCGTTATCAATATCAACCAAAAACAAGCAAAAAATCACTTATATTGTATGGGAGCCCCCTTTAATATTTATTTTATTCTGTTTATAAGTATTTGTTGTTATAGCGGCAACAGAAATATATCACCTGTGAAAATTTTAACTGTGTAACTATCACGGTTAATGAGATACAGCCTGGTGACAGACGGACGGATGGACGAACGGATGGACAGCGACGAGTCTTAGTAATAGGGTCCCGTTTTATTCGCTCAGTAAGAATGAAAATATCATTGCAAAAAGGACATTTACAAAAGTGGTTTTAATTTTGGACCTATATAAATGTGATAAAATGTAGGTCACCTTAAACAATTTCAAAACTTGCCTATGGTTTCATGTGTGTAAATGTATGTTATTTGAATATGTAAAAAATGAAATGAAAATACTGACAGTAAAATTACTGGGCATGGAAGGCTAGGATGACAACTCACCTGCGATACCAAGTGATTTTTTCCTCGTTTTTGCACGTGTCTATACCATCAGGTGGGCCGTCAGCTTGTTTGTCATCTAGTTTTAAAAAAAACTAATTTTGCTGTCCTTTCCTTATACATATTGAGAGACAGAGATATACTCACTGTACTTGAATTTCGATAAACCTACGGTGTGTTTTCAGAATAGGGCCAATTTGCTCCCTTCATTGATCAACGTTTACCCAATCTACCTATCTTGACTTCAGATCAAATAAGTAATCATTTAGGTATCCACCGTGGAACTTTTAGAAGTGCTTGTTGACGTCAAAATAGTAATAAATTATTCTGCCGATCTGATTCGGAAATTAGGCGCCTTTTCTTAGAGTTCTATACAATACTAGGTAAGTCAAATCTTAAGTTTCAATTCATCTGCTTCGTGTAAAGTTGAGAGGTTATATTTTTAAAAAGCAAACATGGTTGTAACAAAAAAAACAAGAAATTGTGTTTTTCATATTATATTCTAGTCTTGTAGTATTATGTTCTCATTAATATAAATTTCAAGGTTACCTACAGAATTTGGCACCTTTTTCGATCTCAATTATTTAGTCTGCGAAGTCAACAATCACACATTCTTAATATTGAACTTCCCCCCCCCCCTTCTATTTTTTATAATAATGTTAAAAATAAAATTAAGGACAAGAAAAAGATAGCTAGGTAAAAACAACACCCCTAAAAGGTTGCAATAACCAATATTATACGCTCGTCATAATCTAAATCTCAATCTAAAATATTGTACTTGTTTTTTTAAAACACGTAGCTTTAACGATATAACACACTGTAAAATAAATGAAAACAAAATAAGCGACACGAGCGCAACAAAGCGGCTCTATTACGCACGGGTTAGGTTATCTCGGCCGCTGAGCAGGCCCCATAATTCCATCCAATAATCCTTTACGATGAAGTGTTGAATAAGCGTCTGGCGTGTTATGGCATATTCCTGAACGTCGTTTCCTCAATAATTTGTCTCTGACTAGACTCCGGAATTCATACCATGGGAACTCGAAATGGGGGCAATCTGCTTTAGCTTTAGCTTAAGTGGTTTTGTCAAGTAATATGGTAATACAATTTTGAACGAAACTGTGAGTAATTTAGTTTACGTCTAATAAATTTTTATATGTTATCTATCTGAAACTAAATGCTTGTATGAATAAAGAGAAAGACATTCTAAAATGTCCTAGAATGTTGCGCGGGCTGGATTCAAATTATTAAAGAGTTTTGTTGTTTTTAATTTCACTTTATTACAGAGAACGCCGGGGGAACTAATGCCCAACCAATACAACCATGTCTTAAGTATTTTCTTTAATTCTGCAAATATTGCATTGAAATGCTAATGTACCACATATAACATATAACACATTTCAATGTATCTAGGGAGAGTTTGGCGCGAAATATATAATGACAGTATCCATGATGCTACTTTGATGAGGTGGTTCACCACGATTTTTTGCATGCTGTAGTTTACGGCTAAATAGGTTTTAAGCCACTTAAATATTATTTTTTACCACCAATGTAAACACCCTATTTATCGCAATAAAAGACATTTTGATTTTTGATTTTGATAAAATTCTCAACGTCTTTAACATCAAATTCACTTAAATTACAATGATCTTCCATTCGCACGTCAACACAAACACCTGCTTCATAAAACAAGAAATAACTCATCAATTTTATTACACAGTGTTTGCTCTGACACAATGTTGCAATTATTGTAATAAAAACCTTGACTGACACCGTCAAAAATATCAGTTTTTTTAAGATTGTGTACTCTTGTTATCTTTGCAGATATTTTTACAGTGTCCTTAGGGTTGGAGAAGGCATGGACCTCAAACTTTAGGGCAATCGGCCTCAAGAGGATTTCCAATCAATAGCCTCAGGGGTCCCGCTATCGCTTAAGGTTCCAGGGAGTTTGAGTCAGGACAAGAAGGAGGCTTTAATAAAGACTCGGACCTCGGCTCAGATGTGCCGTGGGAATAGTTAAATCAAAGACACTTCTTTTAAACCGGCAAATCTATCGCTTAAATCATTCAATAGATTTTAAATCAGGCATTTTCCTGATAGGTTAAATGCTTAATTAAAAAATAATTAAAGTATCTTTACATTTCTTCAATTTTATAATGTCGGGGAGTCTACGTCAGCGTGATCTGTATTTATTCAGGAAACTTCAACAGTATGCCGTACGTATGGTTTTACGTGGCTGTAGCCGGTCCGGTTGAATGCGGTTCGGTTGTGTGCTACCTAGCTGTATGGAGTTTGACTCTTTGCCTATGGCTGAGTATTAAGAAAGGTAAAGTGAGTCATTATGGAGTTCAGTTGGTTTTTTAGACGCATTATGTGTCGGACTGCAAATGGTGTAGCAATCCATGATCATCTAGCTGTTGGTGAAGTGGTTTGATGTGGTGGCTTTCTAGTGGTTATACAAATGCGTATTTATTTGGGATTGTGCGCTGGGCTACGGATAGAATAGTAGGTACCTATAGTAACAGAATAGGGACAAGAAGAAGGATCGGAAACTAGGGACATGAGAGGTCACGCGAAGTGTCTGGTTTCACTGGTTTCTGAATCCCGGTGAGTTTTTTCCATGTTTTTACCTACCACGAGGTGACGTGAGACGGTAGTTCTATTGGTGAATAGTAACGAAGGATCGTGCAGGACACATCCTCCCAGAACCTGTGGGCTCATATAGTAGAGCTCATTGACTACGTGTTATTTCAATAATGTGAAAGTTGATGAGGGATGGGTATTCTGTTTGGCTCGGCTAAATAAGCTATTATTTATTCTCGAAAAATATCAGAAGTGTTGGAGAATTTGATGTCCTCCGATATATGGAATGGGTGGCAAACAAGCACTTCACCTGATGGTAAACGGTTACCGTAACACATAGATGCGTGAGCCACGCGTTGTCCATGAAAGTAAATGTCATTAGATTCTTCTCTTATTTATATTTAGAAACCACTAGCATAATATTTAAACGAGAAAAAAATAAACGAAAGAAGAATTCAAACATTAAGAATATTTTGAAAACCTCGTTCATAAAAAAATGATCCCCTATGTTGGCAACGCGCAAGTGATACCCCTGGTATTGCAAGCGTCCATAAGGTACAGTAACCGCTCACCATAAAGTGGGCCGTATGCTTGATTGCCACTTTAGAAGTAGAAAAAAAGGTAACGTATTCTATATTCTATAAGAATTGAGGTTATAAGAATTATATACTTACTGATGTTTTTATTGGGAATACGAGAAAATGTCAAGGGAAGTTAACCAATGGCGCTCACGAGGTCAGTTGCACATCGCATCACTTGTCGACTGACCAATGTGAATAGTTTTATGTGTAGGTATTTATTCCTGCTCATTTATAATAGTGGTAATAGAAAATATTAATTTCATCACGCGAAATTTGAAAGGAGACCTGTATACACATATAGGTATTCATTGACTAGGCCTGATTTGATTGTACCTAATAATCTTAATTTTTGATTTTAACATTATTATAAATATTTGAAAAATTACTTAGTTATTAAAATATATCTAAATTACCGTACCGAATACTGTACTGTACCTAATAAGTTGAGATATGTAAGAAAAATATCGAAACTAGAAAAAACAAACATGTCATAATGCAAGATGTAAGTGAGTGTGTGTGTGTGTGCTTGTGATCTTTGAAATAAAATTCAAAGAAAAGTTGAGATAATATGGGTAATACAAGCTATAATTAGATATATTTTCTATTTTATAGTGTAAAAAATACAACAATTGATGATAAATAAAATGTTTAAGAGACAAATATTTTATGTAAAATAGTGTAATAAAAATACTAATATTTGTAGCCCTAATTGAATATAATCGTAGACGACAGACTAGAACCGCTAAGAATACCAATATTTATTTATTTAACCCGTTAATCATGAGATTCCAGACACAAATTGATTTTTCAATTGTCATAGCCCCTCGGTGGTATATCGCGGCTTGACAGATTAAAAAGATAAAATCTAATATGTTTCTTAAGAGAATTATGGCATTGAAATAATATTAGGAGATTATAATTGAAGCTTCCAAAAAATTTATTTAGACTAAAACACTTTGCTAAAAGTATGAACTAGTATAACGTTACCTAGCCAAGTACCTAATGATAAGTAATTGGAGAAAAACAAATACAAAGTAGGTGTTTCGCGGGATTTAGTGGTATCAGTCAAGATTTTTATTACAATAATTAAAAATTGTGTCTGAGCGAACTCTGTGTTATAAAATTGGTGTAGTTTTATTGAGTTTTATGAACCAAGTGTTTATGTTGACGTACATCTAAAAGATTATTACAATAAAAGTGATTATGGTGTGAAGACGTTGAGAATTTTTTCGTGGCTTCGTCAAATAGCATCATATGGAGACTGTCATCACATATTTCGCGTCGAATTCTCCCAAGATGTATTGAAATGTGTAACACCAGCATTTCAATGCAATGAATGAAGAAATACGTAAGACGTGGCTGTACAAAATATCGCTAAGCAACGCTAACGTTATTCAAAATAATAATTTCTTATTTTTGTATTTTTAAATGGTAGGTATACATCTACAGTAAAACAGACAATTACAAAATATTAACATCAAAACAAAATATTATAATAGGTAAATTGATAACCTACTTTGTTTTGAAGTCGTTTAAAATAGAGACAACAGTTGCTTTATACTCCGAATTGTAATCAGAAAATCCGAAAACATTAAAGAACATTATTTTTTTATTTATGGATTAACTATTTTACTATTTTTATGGTAGTAGACGGATATTAAATTTTAACTTTTTAAATAGTTTTCACGAATTTATTTCATGAAAGGAGTTTAATTTACTAACTTCCCCGAGTAGAGAAAACTATAGAGTCGATGAGAAAGGTAAAACTAGTTTAGTTTAGGAATCGTTTCCTTGATCCCAAAAATACAAAGTTAAATGTTCATACATAAAGTCAGTTACGGCCCCCAACAAAGCCTGAAACTTACCTTAAAAGCCTTTGTTAAAAGAAAACAACATGTAAGCGGAAAATAAGTTATTTTATCGTTTTATATTTTCGCGAGCACAACGCAGTTGAAATAAAACAAATTTAACTCGCTGTTAATCACATGTAACATTTATATTATACCCGAAGTTTAGTTGATCCGGCACGCCAGTTGCTTCTAGTAGTTTTCAAATATTTTATTTGTCTTACGAAATTCTCATTATCATATTATTACTCTAAATAGTCGAAGCACGATATTTGTAGCCGTGAGTTCTTTTCGAGAACCGATGTTAGTATGTATTACAGGGCGGGAATTTTGCAGGAGAAGGGTGGTCTACCCTCCTCACTAGGTCAAGGGTCACTGTCTCTTAGGCGGGGAATTGACTCCTTAAATATATAGCATAACGATAATGGTCCATTCTAGTCTCATTACGGCGATATTGGAGCACTTGTCACGCCTTTATTGAACGTTGTATTAATTTAACGTGTATAATTTTACAAAGATGATTGAGTTTAAATATAAAAACGTTAGTAAACTATACAAAAATTCAAAGTTTCGAAATTCAAACTAGTTAAGTGCGCTTGCAAACAACAAAACATTTATCAATCGCCATAACTTTTACAGTTTTATTATAACAAACTTCCCACCTCCGAAAACAGTTTTTCACTAAAATTTCATCTGTTACGAACGTTTTATAGTTTTCACCCCATCGGCGCTGGCTTTCCAAGCGACATAAATATTTGATACAGAGCAGTGTTTGCGATACACCACAGTTTTACTTTATCACCCTACTGTATTTTGTTGGTTTATTTCCGCTTGATGACTCTTTATTTGCCGGACATTATTTACAGATGACTGATATGACGCGTAATGGAATTATTAACGATAGCACTTCAGTGCGCATTTGTATTAGACAAACCATTTTTTTTTCTTTTTGTGTGTCGCCATCTGTCTTTTCATATTGAAGAAAATATTACAGTTATAATTTTATGTATGATTTACTTACGAATGCTAACTAACTAAAGTGTAATTTTTGATGTCACAATTAAATAAAAGAAATATATTACGTCTTATTTGTTACGGTGTAATCTAATTACTTGATAATGATGAGGAAAATACAACTGTACTAATTCAAAGTACGAAGTCGGCAATTAACGTTAAAATATATATTCAGTTCGCGCACGAAGATTGCCTTTTTAATAAGCCCCTTAGGCTTTACGAATGAATCACACGAATGAATTTTACGATTTTCTTTTATTGCCGATCGCTTAAATTTGTAAAACCAGGCATACAATTAGTCGTATTTAAATAAAGGATGATCGTGCATGATCTTAGAAATTTTTAAACATACAATTCTCTTTCTCACGCGTTTCCCACGTTTTATGGCCGAAATCGTTTTACAAACAAATGTCACTTAAAGAAGACACGCTTAGATTTTAGGCAATGTTCAGTTACGTTATCCAATAGATATATTCGACTTTGAAAAACTAAAATTTTAAAAGTGTCTCAAATATAATAAAAAGTTTGACTATTCAGCCCTTGGAGTTTGCACCTATCAGTAAACTAACTAAGATATAATAATAATTGAACACCGCAGATGCTTTTAAACTCGGTTCATTTTTGAGATCTTGGATATGTTTATGAAAAGTTATACATCAATGTATTACTCAATCTATTTAGAAATATATTTGAATGTGATTTTATGAATAACTCAGTCTTAATCTTTAAGTATTGCAATTATAAATGTTTTGAAAAATTTGAATATAAAAATAATAGGTAATACCCCATTCCTTGTTTGCTCATTTTTGAAAGATTATATCGTATGCTATTTAGAAATATCAGTAGAAAATAGGCTAGCGATCTCTTTATAAGATACATTGAGTTGTGAAGTTTTTATTCAGCTCTCGTCGCCACTCCATTATATTTTTAGACAAAGGCCCCATGAATATCCAGTTTGAGCCTTTACATCAGTAAATTACATTGGCTGGATTTGGCGGAGAACTTATCGCAGTGTTTATGACGAGAATTTACATTTATTGTGCAGGATTTTAGTGGTTATATTTCTTTCTGAAAGTCGCTGTTGAGGAGATTTAATCATGAATTTATCTCAAGATACTGAAAATAGAGTAAAAACACAATGTTAATCTCATTTTAGTCATAAAAGCACTTAAATAGTTAAAAATATAAACAGTAATAAGCGTAAATGAATTTCTAAAAGATCTACCATTAATTTATATTCCAAACTACAACAACGAGACATCTCTTTGTTTTCCCTTCGCTCCCAGTGAAATTGACAAATTGCCCTATTTACTCTCATTTCGTGACAAATGGCCGTAAAAATAGTCAATTGTATTCACAGGCCGTTTTAAAAGCTCGTTGTGAATTACAAATTTGACAGTGTATTTATTTAATTGGCTCTTGAGCGAATTCTGAAAACAATGGCTCAAATCTCAAGTTCTTTGGCCTACATATTTAACAAAGTATCACGTAGCTTTTGCGTAAGGTCTACACTGGTATCTGGGGGCATGGTAGTGCCCCCGCCAAGTCGAGCAAAAGAAAGAGGCACGGCCGTACCATCCTTTTCTAGAAGCCATTCCTGCAGCATTGGCAGTCAGCAGTTCGCATTGTGTCAGCTTGGTGGTAATTTTTTGTATAAAATAGGCAAGTTTTCAAAATATAATGGAAAAAAGCCTATTTTCTTTTCTTTTTGTAACGTCTAAGCAAGTATTTGGCTAAAATGTTTTCTAGTGTTAACGATGGAGTATGCTTGCCTAAAAACACATCTCTTCACTAGAATCTTGAAGCAACCTGTATCGCAATGCTCGAGGAACACACTGTAGATAAAGAATTCCATTCGCATTTTAAAGTAATTAGCGAAACGTTTTGTGCAGATAGATGGAATATCAATTACGTAAGGGCGGAAAACCAATTGGAGACTGGTTCCCCGGTGGTGAAAGGGGGATTGCGAAATGACTTCAAAGAGTTCCTTCGCACTCGAATGGAACGGACGCTCAGGAAATCAGGGATCCAGTCGAAAAGATCACCCGATAATCCTAAGAAGGGAAGTTTGCTAAGTGTCTAGTTCTACGGCATTGAACGAAGGCTTCACCGTGTCTTTCTGTACCCTCGCTTCAAAGGTGAATGGCAAACACAAGAAGATCCCCAGTAGATCGACCGCTACCATATCTTTATGAAATTGGTCGTATTCTGATAGAATACCTCCATCGTTTTATATTAACAACACATAATGCATTGGCTTTCTGTATTAAAAACACATAACACATTGGCATACCTAATAATACCATTGGTAATGCATAAGAAGGATATTGCAAATGCATATAATACGTTTGTGCTTTGAGTTTAGTAACATAAAATCATTTCAAGTGTTTCTTATTTCGGTTTATAAAAATAAAGGAGTAGTGTAGGTATATTGACATTCGTAGATCTTATTTAATATAGTTGTGACACTAGATTGTTCGTAGAAATAACGGCTGTCTGATAGGTGCAAACGAAAGAGCATAAAATTTTGTGTATTTGGCACTAGAAAAGTGAAAATCGAAAATTTTTTGTATATTTTTGAGATTATGAGCTAAGCTATCGACAAAATCAAAACATTACATGTAAAAAGTTGGAAGTCTCGCAACGCTGTTCTTAGATCAAGTCGGTTATTTTAGTAAGTACCGGGGGGTTCCGTAGAACTCGATTTCCACGGACTTGGCGATTTCAAAAATGACCGTATCAATATAAGATATTTTTATTTTTATAAAAATATCTTATAAGGTAAAGTAAGGAATGACTTACTGGTACTGACTGAAATAAACGACTTGGTTTAACGTTACATCTTAAAACTTTTTTGTAGTTAAAGAATTGCGTTGCGAGATTTTCTTCTTAACTAAAAGTAGCTTAGGGAAGAACCGATTTCACTGAAAGAATTTAACCAATCCTAGATTTCTAAACCAGGAAATCTACCGTTTTCCGCGTTAAGTCCCATTTTTAACATCTGAAAGTGCAAACAAGTCTGTAGAACTTGTTCCTAGTAGTGGGACCACGGGGGACGTGTTTATTGCAAATGGGAGCTCAACGAGGCTGCACCACGGGATATGGGGGGAAGGGCGGGGGGATACACCCCGAAATGCCGAGAAAAGTCTATTCACTGTATAAGGAGTTGTTACGGGAAAAATTAGTGATTATTACAGACTGTTCGTGCTCAATTAACACAAAGGATGAGTCGTTATAGTGTGCTCACAAACAGTAGCCTTTGAGATTGGGATTAACGTCATCAAAGATGTCTTAAAAATATATGAAGACCTGGGTAGGTCTATGTACGTACACTATACTCAACACTGGGTGAAAATATACGGAACAGTTTTTATAAGGCCATTTTCCTTTTCTTTGCTTTGTTTCGTCGTCTAAAATAAGAATTTACATAAAAAACTGCAATACAGTCAAATATTTATCATGAAACAGCATGAATACAAATCTCAGTGGTATTTAAACTTGTAAATGTAATGTGTATAAAAAAAAAGGATGTTTTTAGATAATGTACTTTTGTTTGATTACGCAATAAAGATCCATATATTTGTATATTCCTATAACTGTTATACTTTCTCTATTAAGAAATCTATTAAGATTCTGAAAAATGAAAGCCATTCATTATAGAAAAACGGAATGGATACAATTGCATAGTGACGTAATTACTTTATAGTGAGTCGATTATCAAAACTAGGGTAATAAAATAAACGGGTAAGCATTATGCTTTGCTATGTCCTGTAATCCTCATCTTTAGTTCACTTCTTCTTCTTCTTTTTTTAAAAATGCTTTGATTCACGTTTTGTAAATACATTATGATTGATGAAAAAGTCCTATTGTTTTATTAATGGCTTGATTGATAATCCATGATCAGCCATGGCCAAAGCTGCTTTGTATTCGCAGTCTAGTATAGTCTGAATCAAAGCGGCCAACTTACACGCCAATGAGTTTCTCACGTCAACAGGCAATATTTTAACTCGCGTAAATAATAAATCCAGACAACAGAGAAAATTGAAACTGATACAAACATTCTTTTGCTCTCGATCTACGCAAAAAGTGAAAATACGAGTGAAAGCTGAGATAAAAAACGGCAGAATAGTTACATAATGTTCTCAATTTTTCTTAGAAAAGTTCCCGAATCGCAGCAGAATTTCCCTCGTGTTACCGATCCCAACCCTCCATTATTATTTTACTTTCTTGATGGATATTGCTTGTTTCCTCAAAGAGATAAACAAAATCTCTAACACGGTTTGGCCTTTGTACTTGTGGAATTTATTAGCGTAACTTTTATGTAAATTATATTTTATGTTTCTTAAATGAATCTAAAAATGTGGCAAAGAAGCGTACATACGGCTGCTTAATGTGATTATCGTATTTTATTGACGTTTGTTACCCGAATACAAACTGAAATTAATTCTAGCACCCTGCTTACATTAGCACATTAGTAAGTAGATGCATCAGCACCGTGTGTGACAAGTCCTCGTTATGTAAGCATAATTGAGGTTGAACTCGCCTTACTTATCGTGAAAACACAAACACGTGTGCTGACTGGCCACTTTGTTTCGTAAAATGGCCAATCTTTCTGAATTAAGTACATAGTTTTTATCCTTATTAGTACCAGTGGCATATTTGAGCATCAGCAGGTTATCGAGGAACGTTATGTAGACACAAGACCCCCTGGTCTTGTGTCTCTACCAAAATCTTGAAGAATCACAATGTTAGTCTCCTGCATGGCACATAAGATCCCGAAGGGTCGAAGCGTATCGTGGCAAAGTCACGACCCCATGATAAGATAAGATAAGATAGTCTCCTGCATGATTTATACGGAGTAAATCAGGTCTAGAGACTATGCGTAGTCGCTGACTACCGGATTTGCTACGATCATTACATATTACAAGGTAGGTATGATTATTCGGATCTCAAATTTTTGGGTGCATATTAATAAAAACATTTTTAGACTGGGTATTAAAAATTGTATTTGAGTGGTAGAAGGAAGCAGTGTTAAATTATTAACTAAGATTGTGATATTACTAATAGAAAAACTATTTTATGTTCACTCTCATTTGCACGCGCCATGTTAGCGAAAAAAAAATAGTTAACGATCGGTAATCGTGTTATATGTTCAGTTAAGGATCATCCCCAAAACGGCCAGATGGCAGCTAAATTGTATTGGACTGACAAAATCATTTTCAGTAACTCAATAAGTATTTTTAGGAATTCAGCACTCGCATATTTTCGATAAAATGAATCTATGTAAGAAGCGATTGAAATAGAATAATATTATTTAGTCTGCAAATAGATGAAATCATATTTTTATTTTTCAAGTATTACTTACACAAACCGTATTAGCTCGACTTAAATACGCGTTTCTCGCAAACCGTAAATTCAGTTGAGCACCGCTGTAGAAAGTGCTAAGCTGTTCTACAAAAGGTAGGTTTATTTTTAAAAGGCTGTGACGTGCGAGTGTGTTAACAATAAAAAGAAGATTAGCACATAGACGCGTTCAGGCTTACAACATTATATGGGTTCTTACTGACTTTCAATTTACATGTTCGAGCATCGGAACTAATGGAAAATGTAATCGTTTTTGCTGTACGTTGTATGTTCTTAAATGATAATTCTGTCCTGGGAACTTCACTTACTTGGCATTAAATTGTATCAGCATAGTCGCTAAGTGTTATCTAAAGTATTTTTATCAAGGTATTCTAATCTAAGCATAATAGTAAGTAGCAAAATTAGACTTTTTTCTCGAAATTATAAATATCGTAAAGCGATTTTCTGATCGCATTTACCTCGATAACCTTTTATAAATCAAACGGTATCGTCATTCTCAAATATGTACTCGAATTTCCCATCTTTGCTATTGTATTTATCTTGTTTATTTTTTCTTTGCAATTTATGTACTTATGAGATTATTAAGATTTTTTCCGAATATAATAGGGATGCTAATTATTACGAATGTAGCATCTATCCTTACTTTGAGGATATGGTGATTATGCATTTTACCGCTCAGAATTTAACCTGTCAAGCGACAGATTTCAGATAAATTGGTTTTCTAACTGTCTGAAGACTCTCAGGAGTTTTACGCGGGTTGAAAAATTTGTAATTCTTTCACTAGTGACTCCAAAAATACCATTTTAGGAGATAGGTAACTACTTCAATATTATTTTTTTGTGTTTTGAAGTTGGTTGAATTTTTTAAATTACTATTTAATTTGTTAAATGGTTTATTCAGCTTTACGTCTAAAACCGATAGTTAACAATGGTGAAAATTCACACTCATCAATAACAATTTCTGACTTGGTTAAATATTAGTACTTAGAGTCATTGGGAAAATAAACCATGTTATTTAAATCTTGTGATTGGATGGTGTGGCAAGTCAATCTCGACACCACTCTTGGATCAAGCAGTGTATTTAGAGATAAAATTTGCTAAAACTTTGATTTAATGAGCTTTTGTCGTAATAAAATATTTTATCAAGCCGATTTGAGTCAATTGATCACTTCAATAAGTGATTCATTCGCCACTTTTTCTTCATCACTTTTTATTTCTTTTCTTTCATCTACTACTTTTTATTCTTAGATTATCAATCGCGTAAGACCTCTGGAGGACTTATTAGATTAAAAAAGCAATTGTTTGGACTCTGTGGCTTGACAGGTTTAATTAACAAAAACAAATAATTCTTTATTTGCAAGAATACAGTTATTTAATTATGATCTTAAAACTATTACGGGACAGTGTATCCAAACTACACGCAGGCGTGCAAATATTTCACTGGGCACTTTTTGTAGTTGGATTCATGGCATTCAGGTTGACACAATCGATTTATTAATACAGGTCTGGTCCATCTTTGAGTAATTTAACTGATTTTCTTCCAGTCATCAGGATAAGTGTTGCATAGTAAAGCAGTAAGTATAAACAATGGCTTGTAGCTTTCACCGAGCCGTGGTGCATTGCATGCATATTGCACGAATACACTTTTTTTAATTTGCATATTCAACCACCTCTGTGGTCTAGTGGTTGAGACCACCTACCTCAGATCAAGAGGTCCGGGGTTCGATTCCCTTGGGGGGCAAAAAATTTCTGCTCTGTTTGGTTGGTGGTAGGGCTTTTCTAAGTCCGCCTGGCTAGCTATCACCATCTTACCTAAGTCTGCCGCCATAGCAATAATGTTAGCAAGCATTGTTGTGTTCCGGCAGTTATAGGTAAGATAGCCAGTTCCTCTGTGGTTCGGAATCCGGGTATAACTCACTTCCATCGTCAGCCTTATCTTCACTTACCATCATGAAGAAGGTAAGTGAAGATAAGTAAGTAAGGTGAGATGAAGGCCAAGAGTTAACCCGTTATGGTGAAAAAATAATAAAAATATTAAGACTTTTTTGAACCGAAGAGACACTGTTCTTAAAACTAAGAGGCAATATGACACCTTATTACCCTATTTACTTTGATAGTGGTGTTTAGGCTAAAGTGATTTTATACTATATATGTTTTTCTTATGATGAAACTAAAAAGGGACGAATAAGTTTACTGTAAACAGTTCTATATAATTATTGCCTGCTGTCACCATAAGCCTCCTAGGAGAAGGAGACACTTATCAGCATTCTATCACTCTCTATATCCTTCAGACAAACAGAGATAAATATCGGTAAGAAACACTCAAGGCTAGGAATTGCCTAGTGAAAACCAGTGTACGTCCATAACTTTTCATTCTAACAGTAATAAGCATTAATTTTACCTTATCCAAATAGTTTGATAGTTAAAATAACTTTTTAAAATAGTTTTGATTATAGAATCAAAACATTTACCTAAATATTTAGGTATTATTTAAATAATTTTAGATATTATATGTCTGTAAAGTCTAGCTTGTGGTTATTCTATACAGGGTGGTGCAGACAGTACGACACTAAAATAAAACATGTGTTATATTAGTTCATAGAAATGGTTTGCAACTTTTAAAAACATCCTAATTATCCTCGGCGCTACCCTGTATAATCAGGTTTTCAGTCTGTGGCTTTGGTGGTGGAGTAATATGAACAAAATGGTGGAACCGAATTAATAAAACTTACTATAATTTAGTTGATCCCAAAACACTTTTAATAAATATTACAATGCCTATACTAGGAAAATTCATGTACGTAAGTAAACTGAAGCCGCGACTTTTCACGATTCGGGTGACTGCTCTGACTTATTGAGCCATGAGGCCTTATGAATTTCTACTAGTCTGTGAACTTATCACAGGGTCAAAATTATTATATTTAAAAAAAATCTAAACTGTATATTTTGAAACATTTTTTTTATTTAAAAAAAAAATACAAGAAACCTTATATGTAATTTACCTTGCCTTATTAAATTTACCTTTAATTACCTTGTAATTTTATTGGAGTAATAAATAACTCCCAGTTACAGTATCAAGTAAACACATATAGTATCATCAGTTTTAAAACATATTTATAATATAATAAAGTATGACTTCTAACTGTAAGTGAATACCTTCATTAAAAGAAGATTTCAATAAGAAATTATATTATGACAATTTACCATAAAGACTTCAAAGTTTCAGATAAATAAATTATGTGTTAAGAATAACAATTAACCCATCAAAGTTAACAGTGGATTTTGCGGAGACGTTAATTACTAAATTGAGCGTCCGCAGCAAGCTGAAAGAAATTTCCGCCTCGGAATCAAATCGCAAGCGTCGCTCGTTGCTAATTATTTTTCTTTTTAACTTCAAACAATTTTCACTGTGGGTCATTTTTGACTGAAATATAATGACAAGCGGTTTGTGTTTTATTCGGATTAAATAGTTATTTATAGAAACGTTGGATTTATTACCTGCTAACCTACACATGCAAGTACAATGTATGTTAATTCATTAAAATAAAGATACTGTACATGATTGACAATCGTATTTTAATAGAAGAAATAAAATAGGAGGTTCCCAGTTGACGCGTATATTTTTTTACACAGTAGTTCAATTCTTGATATTTTTTTTATTCGATAGTTGGTCTTATTGAAATATGAAAAAAAAAATCCCCTCATACGGTAGAAAACAAATTTTCTTAACAACTAAACCGACGAAAAATGAAAGTAAGCAGTGAAATGTAAATTGAAACTTTTTAGCCTTAATAATAACTAAGCGCCTTAACTAATGTAAGTAATTTTTTTTGAGTCAACGAGGCCTAAAACCAAGAAGTTTAACAATAACGTAAATCGTAGAATGATGGAAGCGGTTTAAGCGTTTCAGCCGCCTAAGCTAGTTATAGTTGATTTTTTTTCCATTAAGAAGAAATTACTAGGTGACGAAAAGTAGTCTGATTTCGTCTATTTAATACAAGGAAAAAGTATTTATTAATGGAAAAACTAAACAGATTCAGGCCGGTGAATTCGAAGTTGCTGATTTTTTCTAAAGCATTGTAAGCTCCATGGAGTTTTCTGTGCGAAGGCAACTAGTGTGGAATATAGAATACAGCATTAATCAGTGCTAACTTGCCGGCTCGGTGGATTTTCAAGCCTTTTTTGAAGTAATCCATGTTATAGGATGGATTCCACACAGTTTTGTTTATACAAAATAAATTTGTGGCGATAAAGAAACGACTCACTAAATTTCGAATCGATTAAAGCCAGTTTTAGTGACTCGTTTCGTTTTCAGGAAAGGCTGTGGTCGAATTTTGAGCGTCCAACTAGGATAGCAATTCCACCTTATATAAAATCGCAGCAGATAACACTTCTTTGTATTGTTGTGTCCCTGCGGTGAGTAAGGTACACGTCCCTTAAGCTGCCAAATGCCATTACATGATGCTTTCTCTTGAATTGTACAGCCAGTGCTACACTACGAGTGCTACATTGATACGCTACGAGTGCTGTAGCATTGTGTGCTACGAGCTTTGTATGTGCTACGTAGCCGCTTACCATCAAGGTGCCACTAAGATTGTTTGCCACCCTTATCGTTTAAAAAAAAACGGTAAAGCTATTATTCCGAATACCAGCAAGTCTGCTCGTGAATAAAAAATATTATTAGTGGTGTAATGCCAGAAGCAATTTGGTCTTCGGAGAACTCTCCATAGTAGGTTAGGAACAGCCGTTGGCTTAATGTCTCGACGCAATTGTAGCGAGTCAAGGCTGTGATAGTGACCTCGCCAATTAGATGGACAGCGCGACGCTCCAATCTGTCCAGCATACTTGGCGAAACATTACATAAGTGCTAATAACATTACACGTGAGACAGAATCTGAGTTTTGCATAACACGCATAAATTGGTAATGCGTCACCAGTAGGACTCTACTAGAGGACGAAGTCCTGAAGACTAACGTATTCGAAAAAGTACAAGTAGGAAAAGCTTTGCTTCCTAGAATAGATTTAGTTTCAGTAACTCAAATTATTCAACGGAGCAAAAATATTGATAAAAACTAATTTTAAACACTTTAAAATATATTTGTTAGAAAAGTGCTTTTATTCTATACAGTAAAAAAAAATCTTTTCGAATATTCTTGAAAACATTCGAAAAAAATAAGATACTTATTTCAAAAATTTTAGGTCTTATTTTGTTACAGAATGTATAGGGTAGGAAAATTGATGTAAAAAAACACTTTCTCTAGTAAATTTCTTTAACAGTTATATTTTATTAAGAGTCGTGAATATAAACAAACTGGTGTCAATTGCGTGCCGCGAGAACTTCCGCGAGAAAATAAAGTAACTTCTTTCTCTAGTTTTAGTCGTTCCGCTGTCGACACCGACATTTATAATCTGAGATAATAACCGCTTCCATCATCGATTAGACAGTTTTGTGATAATATTTTTGAAGATTATTCCGATGTATTTAAAAATGTAACGAATTTTTTATGTTGTGTTTTGTAACATTCAGTTTTTAGTCACATAGGTAACATATTTGTGGAAGTTGTTAAAGAAAAGAAATGTTAACCTAAGCTATTTAGAATCATTATAAGTCTAGTCTCGGATAAATTTGGAGACGATACATTTTCTTCGTGGAAAATTCATTCGTGACCGCATCGTGGGCTTCTGTAAGTACAAATAAGGCAGTAAAATGTTTCCTACGGAACCTATTAAATAGGACCATAATGGACTTTGAGTTAATTGGTTGCATGAATCTGAATAAGATTTTGTACTAATCTATTACTACTTCAACTGGTACGATATCTTCCGTTTCTATTCCTTATACGATAAAGATGATTATTTATAGTCTTGCAATATCTTTGTAATTGTAGGTACACTGTATTTAAAGGGTAGGCAGGACAGAAGTTTTTAAGAGCTAAAGTTCTATTTCTAAGTCCGTCAAATATACCTTTATGATTAGTTTAATTTGTAATTGATACCTGGTTCATGATGGGCTGCCGACGAGGGTGCGGAGAAGGCGCTGGAGCAGCCTGCAGCGCGGCGTGCGAGGCCACCAAGCTCCGGTACTGTAGAATTGTTAAATGAATTTAATACAAAAATATAACATCTATGTGTAAATAAGATAAAGGGAGACGACGAAAAATTGTCCATAAAGCCCTATAAAGCATATTTTTACACTGAAAGTCACCGGAATAGTACATAGTCGAAGCAGTTTCGTAGAATTCTAACTGAAAAATATGTTTGCGCTTTCATTATTCGTTACGGCCCATTAAAGATAATGGCATACGTGTATATAATACATACAGAAAGATAGATTTGAGGAAACTGTAACCGTCTTAACAAATCGTCGTTTAAAAGTAAGTCTGTATGATTATTTAAAATAAGCGCAGATTGAACGACATCAAGTTTAAGCGAAGTCTAACCTTATCTTTATTTTGTAATCGGATGGTAAAAGATTTCCGCCTTTATTTTTTAATGTACACACATTTCACTATGTGTAAATCCCTTACCTACTTTTCTTTTGAAGATTATTCCGATCTTTTATGATTCTACGAATATTCGTAGAACTTTGAAGAATAAAAAGTAGCCACCGTCTTACAACGTGAAACATCTCGTTGAAGAGTCGACAGCGATATATATGTATAACTTACCATTAATCTTAATAGTATACTGAAAATGGAAACTTTCATCACTATCTCAAGACACCGCAAACAAGTTTTGTAGTAAAAAATAACAAATGACCCATTTCTGCTTAGGCTATAATCGGGTTTTGCTGAAATGGCATTCCGCTAAGCTATGAAAATTAAATGCTTCGCTCTCCAATTCGAATTATTCCGAGATGAGAATTAAATAAATTCGACGCGAACGTAATTTAAACCTCAATCTCTGCGAAGTTTCTTTATTTGACTAAATTTTCTCAGCGGCTCATGAATTTCATTTGCTCACATTGTTTGCTCTGTGAGCTCGCGTTGTTTTGTTTGAGGGTTTTAGTTATATTCATTCTAATTTACATGTTAAAAATATTTTGTTCATTAAAATTACGGATAGTATTATCTTTCTAACCCCGAAGCAAAATAGGGGTGTTATAAGTTCTGTCTCTCTGTGTATGTGTGTGTCTGTCTGTGGCATCGTAACTCCTAAACGGATAGCCTGATTTTTATTCTGTTTTTTTTTTAAAAATCTGGCGTCCGAGATGCTTTAATTTTAATTTATGAAGATCTGTTCAGACATTTGATGACTATCAGCCCATTTCCTACTTGACAAAAGGATCTTACTAACTTTCACAGATTCAGTTGATTTGAAAGGAGAATGTTCAAATTAGCCTGAGAACCAAAACAAATGCCGCATATGTGATAATTCATAGAATATTTTTTACGATAATTATCAATATTTACACCGTGACGGACACTTCTAAATAAGTAAAGCATTTTAAAAAAGACTTTAACGAAAGTAACATTTTGAGCTCTTTTGGGTATTGGGAGTTAAGTGCATTCAGCCAAATTATTCCAGATAGTTAACCTACATTTATTTAAATATGTAGAAACAAACCGAATATTATAATGTATGCGTGGCTGTTTCGCTAAAATTAGTGATAATAAGTTCAAAATGCCCCAAGTATTCATTAAAATACGATACACGCGCATTCAGTTACAAGCGAAGAAAATATTATAACAGTAAGCTTAGCTGTGTGGACTTGGATTCCTTTGCTTTCCCTGTTCTACTATTCTGTAATCTGTGGGACGTGCACAGCTGTCCAGATTCTCCAGATGCTTTCTGTTTCAGAGTGTTGTTTAATGTTTTTGTTTGTGTTTTAAACATGATTGAATTGAATATACTATAGGCTGCTGCGGCCATGTAATGAATGACTATTATTTGGTATATAAGTTGGGCTAGATACCAATAAAATATCAATCCCCCAGCGCAACTCATCGATGATATTTTAGTACAAAATATCATTTAATTCAGGTCTCTCACAGTCACATGTTATGTACCTACCTAATTACAAGATCTATCGAACTAATAGTTATTCTTTGTTCTTAATCGCACAATGAATAAAAGTGTTTGTGGTAATATTTAACTCACTTTATGCAAGTTCTGTTGATCTATGTTTCAATAAATACCTATTGAAAATAACCTCAAAACATTAGGTTGTTTTCCTGATATCTGAGTTCTTAGAAGTGTCCGTCAATAATCTTTGTTTTTACAGTCATTTACATGCGATTTCGAACCCAGAAAAGAATATTTTATGATTATTGGTTCTTAGGCTAGCAATGTGCCCAGAACAATGTCCTTAGGTTTACTGGTACTTTTGTGGTATTTCTACGATTTGCTAACCTTGAGCTGATCCTGTACCATTGCATAGTTGCTCAATTCTTTAGAAGCTTATAGCAAGCGTGTTTGAAATTCAGAAGAATAGTCTCAAGGAGGTGGTGTTAGATAGATAATTATTTAAACCGGGGATCACATAAAGTTTAAAATTTTTTATTCTATTTTAAACTCACCTCAGGTCTCTACCATGTTAAAGTGAAATAAATGCGTACAATTATTTTCATATCAAACCATCCTTCCAGATACTGCTTTCTTGCTATATAAGTAAGAATCTACTTGTAGTAGCAAATAATTATGATTCAAGAATTAGACGTATGTCTTAATGGCTTTTGAAGTAGTTGAATAATAATGTCTGTATTTAATAGGACCGCACACGCTCTCGCTTCGTAATTCATAAATTCAATTAAGGCTTGCACATTGGTTTCGAACAAAATTAAATTGAATATCAAATAGTCAGATAGTGCTGATTTGTTATCTGTTGGACGGGTTAGATAAGTGGTGGCTATTTAATATCTACTGGATACCGAGTTGGACCTGTGCCACCGCCGGACCACGAATCACAATGAGAGACACATTTCCAGAGACTCAAGCGAATAACAGCTTCCAAGACCGAAGCGATTTACTGATGGCTAGATAAATCGTAATACCATTATCGAAATAGGGTAACAGAGACATAGATATGTATAGCGTATCAAAAAACATATTTTCCGTTAGATCTTGCGTAAACAAGTTTTAGTAAAACCTCTTTTTATCAGCATATTATTCCTTAAATAAATTCTTTTTTGGATTCTAAAGAAAACAACATAATAACTTGACTTGAAGTTAGACTTGGTTTAAGGTTTGTTATTATCAAGTTGAATGAAGATGTCATCAGGTTTAAGCCCGTGGACTTACTTTATAAGTCCATCATCTATTTATTGCTGTCGAATGTCAGATTGAGTGTTAATCCGTCACAGGGCTAATTATGATATTTATGATCGATGCCATGGTGATATTTTTGTTGCAATGTAACAATAATGTTTATCAAATTCAAAGTGAAAGCTATAGCCCTTTAATTATTATCAGTATTGTATTATTTTCAATAGGTTATTACCTATAATATATAAATCATAATAGATATCATTCACGTTTTAAAAAAATCGGGCCCTTAGTCCAGATGCTATCGAAAATATGTGACTGGTTTTATAAATCATATCTTGTAATAAAGTGCAATAGATCTATTGTCTATTGAAGATTATTCTGATTCTACAACAACTAATATAATACCCACAGAGTAGATTTAATGTGTTCAATGATACCTACGGCGCTCGATCATTCAAAATCTATTAAATTCAACCATAATTCACAAAATAGCCTCGTTAAAAGTTTTGTATTCAGAAACACAATAGTTTGAAGCCTAAAATAGCGAAACTGCTCAAACTGTGTAGTAGTTAAAAGCAAACATTGTAACTACAACGGTCAGAAGCAGTTGAAGTTGTCCGGGCGAGTGGATTAGTTCCCTGGTGTTGAAACTCGCCCGATTTGTCACCCGATGTGAATCTCTCGTCCAATAGTGTCAACGTGGCGAAACTTGCTCCAAACTGCCGGTTATTTTTTTGTTATTTACTACTGCTGTCCCGTTTTCGTGGACTGGTAGTGTACGCTTTGAAAATACCTCATTATCTTACGGCCTTAAGTTACGAGTAGGTCAATTGTAACTGTTTATCAACTGTCTTACTCTATTAGATGGTAATAATGAAGAATGAAGAGCTACATTATTATTCAATTTAATAGTCTATTTAAATCTTCTTAATAAATCTTTACCTCTTTTAGAGGCAGGGCATATTGGTATTTTCAAGATCGTCAGCTCTGGCGATGTTGCTTGACACTCAATGAGGAAGCGTTATGTTGAAATTGTTGGGAACAGGGGGACTTGTCTCCTTTTTTTTTTTTTTTTACCCTGGGAAAAAATGCCTTACGCATGCCCTCCCGTCGGGGGACAGGAGGAGTATGTGGGACTCCCCGGGAACGGTGCCCGGGTCTACCCACTAAAACGACCCAGCGGCACTCCTTCATCGCCTTTTGTGGTTGGAGGACTGGGAAACTGGCAGAGCCTCTACTTCCAGTCCCCCACCGGCGATTGCCCGCCTAGACGGCGGGCCCTTCACGCCCCCTCCAGGAACAGGGAGGGGGCCAGAGGGTGACCTTGAGTATTCGGCCACCCCCTACGACGAGGTGATGAGCAGTGCAATGCGGGCGAGGGCGTCCCCGCGCCTGTCGCCCGCTGCTCTTCACCGTGGGGGGGAGGAGGGGCGGTTATGCGTCCGCCTTCTCCTGCCTCTCCTCCGCCGGCGGATCGCTGGTGCGTCAGGATCGTCCTCACGCGCGCGCTCCGCCACCTCCTTCTGTGTCATGACATCTTCACAGAAGGAGGCGACCGCCGCCCAAGCCTCTTCGCTCCCCAGCATGGCATTTACCACGCCGGAAGCGAGAGGTCCGGCCCGACCGCCGTGACAAGACCGCGACGCCGCTCGGACCACGACGGGCACACCTCGAGGGTGTGCTGCGCCGTGTCCTCCGCCGCGCCGCAGTCATGACACACCGGGCTCTCCTCCCGTCCGATCCGGTGCAGGTACGACCCGAAGCAACCATGCCCAGATAGCACCTGCACCAGCCGGAACGAGAGGAAACCGTGCTGTCGCTCGAGCCAGTCTTTTAGGACCGGCCTGAGCGCATCTAAAGTTCGGCGGCCGTAAAACGCGGAGGCGAGGTCCGCCGTCCAGTGATGGACAATGGCATCCCTCGCCTCTCGCCGGACGGCCTCCCGCTCTTCAGGGGCAGGGCGCTCGCCGAGCGCCCTTCGCCCTGCCGTCCACTCATAAACTCTGGCGAGCACCCACGCCTCAAGTTCCCAAGGCGGGGTGCCGGCCAGAGCGCACGCCGCCGCGAAGCTTACCGAGCGGTAGGCCCGCGCCACTCGCTGTGCGATGGCCCTTTGGGGCGCCCGGATGCTGGTGGCATTCTCCCTCCTTTGGAGGGAGCCTGCCCAGATGGCCCCCCCGTACCCCCCGACGCCCCGTACAGGGCCATGCTCTTCAGAATGCCGGCGTAAAGACGCCGGCATCGCCCACTCGGCCCTCTCAGGTTTGGCATTAGCCAGGAGAGGGCCCCCGCTGCTTTGAGCAGGCGCGACGACAATCCGCTAAAATGCGGACCGAAGCGCCACCTGCTGTCGAGCGTAAGGCCCAGATACTTCATCTGGGCCTTCACCTCGATCCTGACACCAGCCACGAAAATATGGGCGTCAGGCGGGGAGCGCTGCCGAGGGCCGTGAAAGAACACGGCCTCGGTTTTCTGCAGTGCCACCCTCAGTCCTAGGCGGCGGATCCTCCCCGCGACCAAGGATCCGCCCGCCGAGGCCAGGTTAGCCGCCTCCCTAAAACTCCGTCCCCGGGCTGTGAGGAGAGTGTCATCTGCTATGCAGATGCGTGCGTGCACCGGAGAAGGGTGCCCCGCAGCAGCCAGTCGAACCCGATGTTCCACAGGAGAGGTCCTAGGACCGACCCCTGTGGAACGCCAGACTCGACGGCGTACCGGCGGGACTTGTCTCCTATGCTGTCATAACTTTTCTCTTGGATTTTTACAGGGTACGCAACCATTATCTTACCCTTCGTTGTAGGTATAAAAAATAATTTGATTTCCATTTTGCTCAATTATGTTAGATTATAAAACTAATTTTATTCTAAATCTGTCTGTCTCTTACGTTTTTTACTCCTAGAACAATGAACCGATTTAGATGAAATTTGGTATAGAAATAGATTACCTCCTGAGAAATGACATAGGCTACTTTTTGGCTCGACAATCAACATCCACGCGGTCGAAACCGCGAGCGCCTACTAGTTTGCTAGAGACAAAAACTGTTTCATGACAATTAAGCTTTTATGTCACCCGTTAGCCTACTGCTATTCAGACTAATCAACCAACAACTTGGTCCACATTAACAACTAAGAAGATTCTGTGACTATCTTCCGGTTCCATCAGCACATCAGCAGTCAGATTTTAGATACCAAAACATTGCATTAAAATTGAGTTCATTTTATGTGTCACTAACAGTAAACTCCGTTAAGAGAATCTCGTCGAAATTATTAATTATTATATTGTGTCTGGTGTGACGCCGGTGGGCTGGTCAAAGTCACTTAAAAGGTACAGTATAGACAGACTTTTAAAAATATTAAATAAATGTATTTTTTAAATAAATATTTATATACTCACAACTATCATCTAGCCCAAAGTAAGCATCATTAAAAGCTTGTGTTATGGATACTAGACAACGGAGAAATAATGATAATAATATGTAGGATATAAATATTAGAAATATACTAAATAAACATATAAACATTCATGACTCGTAAACAAATGCTCGTACTCATCATTTGCTCCTACCGGGATTCGAACCTCTTGATCGAGTAGCTTGTATAGCAAGGGGTACAGACCACTCGGCCGACCGGTCGTCAAAGCTTAGGTTTTCGCTAATTTGTGTAATCATACAATCAAAAGGTATTCTAAAATGCAACAGCACATGTAAGGAATGAGTAACATTATTATTTCTAATACAAAAGCACAACATTTTAAACCGACTTAAAAAGAGAGTAGGTTTCTAAATTCAGTTCCTTTTTGATATACGAACAAAAAGGAACTGAATTACCTCAGAGCTTCGCCATTTAAAAACTGATTCGGATTTTTTTTTGTAAAGATGTTTTTGTAACTTTCATATGGTTCAATAGAAGTTTTATCAAAATCGCTTCAGTACCTAGTTTCGTTTTTAAATCATCAAAAATATTTGGAACAAATATGTCATCCAAGTAAACGAAATTGGGTATTTTAGTTAGTGACTTTCAGTGGTGTTTATGACAGTCTTTTTGTGTTTGAATAAATATATCTTCTACCAGGTTAATCCTATATACATTTGGTCTGGATCTAATGAAAACCTTCTGAGAAAATGAACGAAACTCCTCAACAAACAATAGACAAGTCAAAAAGCAAGTCCAACGATGGTGTTACAAACTGGTTACTTAATGCGTCCTTCTTGGTTAAGAAGTTGTGTTATGTTTAGTTTGGTGTCAGTTCGCTGTCACTACTCGGTTTTGCTCTGTTGCCTGTATTTTATATCGTTTTGTTTTATAATATTTTACCAATAAACCTATTTTCCCTGCTACCAGCCCTTTTACATCCTGTCCACCCTTAAGTCAGTAACAGATGGTAAAAAATATTATTATTATTTCAAATAGAGACAGTAGAGCTGTCGTTGTCTCTATCTCAGACAAGTCGAGGATGCTGTAGTCACTCTTCTAGCTTCTCACTTGGAAAATTATCACCAGTTATTGTGGAAATAAATTAAGCGTATGTTAAACACCGACGTTGTTATACAACATAATATTTTAGTAGTAAAAATGTTCCAAAGTATTTCACGTACAAAAAATTATGTCGTAAGTAGCCTTACCTCGGCTTGGTTCGCAAACTGTGATGTAAATTCACAATACTTAAGGCCAAGGCTTTAGTTATAATGTGTATAAAGTTTTACAGTTAATTTTAAATGCCAACAAGCGTGATGAAAGACTTAATGCGGTGGTCGGTATCACAAAACTTTCTCTGAACTCGGTTTCTTAAGTATTAATAGTTATTATGTCCTACTGGACAAAGAAAATAAACGTAAGCCAAACCCAAAGAGGTATTATAAAGCTTTATAACACTTTTAATTAAATTAATATTGGACTTTACTATGACCCAGATTTCTAGAAGCTTTTAAGCTTCCTTCTCAAAAACTATTTATTTAAAATACCCTAGCTGGTTTTATGTGTAGAGTAGCTAACCACTTAAGTTTTTTTTTAGTTGACCAGTGTTTAAAATTTACTTTTTAAGTTTTCAATTATTTGTATTATTAAAAAAGGAGGTTTTCATACATAGACCAAAGAAATTGTTGACGAATAACAAATTATTAGTTTTTATTAGCTTGGGTTAGTACCCAAGCTGCTACGAGCAAGCATCGCAAGAATAGTTTCTTGCGATGCTTACAATGTGAAAATCAACGTTATTTTGTAAATTTGTGTTGTATCTCCGTAGAACTAAATCGTATCTGTCTTAGGCTAGTCGGCAGTTAAAAATTCAGACATAACATAAACTTAAAAGAATATCTAAGTTAGAAAAAAGTAGAACTAGTTTTGAATTTAATTTATTTTATAACCTTCGCCTAACACCTACTACTTCCTACATATACTACCTACACATTCCTACTATCCGAAACA